>RCWM02000029.1:1441250-2882500 GCA_003667255.2 Euschistus heros | reverse complement strand
AAACTAAATTATTAGCGATTAGACTAGGAGATCCCTCATCCACTTCCTTTTCAGCCTCCGTTGAGTTATGTCTGGTATCTGTACTGTTGCCATATTATGTATCTGTTTGTTAGTGTGTCCACGTAGTTTTCATGAAATTGTCGATAAAGTTTATGAATATGGCTCTTAACTGTCGGAATACGTAAGTCTGTATGTAGTATATCGTTTGACACATAAGGAGGGGAGTCTGTTATCAGTCTTAGGAATTTAGATTGAAATGTCTGTATTTTCTGAATATGTGTTCTTTTGGCCGGTCCATAAATTTGCGATGCATACGTCCAGATGGGTTTAATCAAGTAACTGTAAATGTTAAGCTTTTGTTTTAAAGGTAGTTTTGAGCGTTTGTGAAGTACTGAGTATAGAAGTCGCAGTCTTAACTGTAACGTCTGTTTTTTTGTCTTGACGTGTGGGCCCCATGTCAGTCTTCTATCAAGCGTAAGTCCTAAGTATGTCACTTTTTCAGTTTGATGTAAAGGTTGGTTGTAAATGTAAACAGGTCTTGCGTCGTAGTGTAAATGTAATATGAAGGGATTTGTCATAATTAAGTTTTATTTTCCATTTCTTACACCAAGTTTGAATCTCGTTGAGGTTGTGTTGAAGTGTTAAGGTGGCTTGTGTAGGGGCGTTTACAATATTAGGAAATTATAATTCATAATTTAACATTTTTTTGTTGTTTTTTTTTCTTTTTTTAGAAAAAGTACTTTTAATGAATAAATATTAGAATCCGTCTCATTAAAGGACATTAAATAAATTATAAAATAAAATATAAACAAAAAAAGTATAAAATAAAATACGAATTAAAACTAAAATATAATTACACAACATTCAGTATATACATATACATAAATAACCTGAGGAAATTCCTACTTATGGGACAAAGCCAGATTCTTATAGCCTATTTTATCTTTTGAAAGATTTTTTTGTATTATTTTTTCTTTCATTGTATATTATGATTCTACATAGGTACATTTAAAGTAGTCCAATGGTATATTTTTTTTAAGTTTGAGACTGGTCTATTTTTTTTGGTACAGCATACAATTTTTGTTAATTTTAGGAGTTACATAAGAAGCAAACATTAAAAAAAAAACATTACCTATTTTTTTTTTTATCAGGTTGTTTTCTTAAAAATTAACATTATTGTTATTATTATTTATTATTGTAATTATTATTTATTATTCTTTAAATGTTGTGTTTTTAAAAAAAGTTACGTTCAAGCTTATAGTGTTATAATCTTGACCTATTTTTATTTTTAAGTGGTCCTGGTCTGTTTCCTAGGATTTAGTTTACAATCTAATCTTTACATTTCCTAGACCTCTTTATCGAATGATCGTATTTGTTTTCCTACAATATAATATAATTATTTATTTAATAAAATTATTTATTGTTTTATTATTACAAAACATTAATCATGAATATAAGACCTTGCAATGATTAAGCTCCTTGAGTCCTAGAAGGATTTTTGTTTTTATTTTTTTAGTGTTATGTTTTTGAACCTTTTTTGGTGTTATCTTTGAAGAGTTGTTTTACAAAATTGTGCAAACATAAATTCGGCCCATTTTATCTTTTTCAAAAGACGAATGATACCACATATGCGTAGTTTGTAAACAAACAATTATTCATTGTTGATGAATGAGTGTATTTGGAAATCCCTTCTGACAGCTAAAATTCTGCAAGTTAAAAAAATAAATGTAGCACACGTACACGTGTTTTATCTTCTCAAATTTTACTCCCTCAAATGATGAAAATATTCATGAAACCGAATGAAAAAATTATCATCTTTAAAACATTTTTAATAATTATTTTTTTATATCCAAAAAAGCCACTGGAAAATCGAATAACAGTCGAAAAAAACATTTAGAAAATTATGTAGTTCACGCTAATGAATATTTATCAGTGGAAAATATCTTAGTTTACAACAGTGTAGAAAAAATGATATATGTTTTTCTATTTCTTCTGCATTCTTTTAAAAAATATTTATTTTTTTAACATATAGTTAAAAATTAACTATTTTTGTAATATTATTATTGTTATTGTAATCATTATGGAGTACTTACTACATGCTAGTAAAAAGAAGTTTTTTTTTTCTTGTTTTTTTTTAAATTGTAATTTAAATTATTATAAATTTATATAACATTATATATATGTAACCCGTATACTCCCTCTCTCAATTGCCAAAAGGTTTGTACTTTAAAGCATTTAAAAAAATATAATAATAAAAAAAAAATTATTCCAACAAACAAAATCCCGTTCCATGATGCTGACTGAGAACAATCGATACATGGGACGATCTAGTTACCACCTGTTGTAAAACTGAACAAACCTTATAAGGCTTCAGTGTATATTTTATCACAGGTCTAATATTAGTTTGTAAAACTTCCTTTATGAAGATCGGTTTCATTATGGATCTGGGCTATTCATACAATACGTCGCAATATTTTGTCGTTTCCTTTCCTCCATATCATATTCGACGTTGATTTAAAATATTGTAGCGAGACGAGATTTGTGCATAGTCTTAGTGCGATGTGGTTATTCGAAATCTATCCGATGTTGAAGCAAAGGCTCCACGAAAATCCAAGATATACCATTCTCTTGAATTAAAAAAACAAAAACAATTCGTGGCCTTCTCCAGCATTGTAGAACGGTAATAAATTGTTTTCCGTTTTCTGCTGTATACAGAAAGAAAATTTATAATTTAATTCTCAGCGGGTATTGGTATGCTTAGAATGATAGTTGGAAAAAATTCTGATTTCTTCTTCTTCTTTCGAGTTCTGTGGACCACGTTTAACAATTCATTCCTTGCTCTTCCATTCTTTCCAATATTTCTTCATAACCTCTGCCTGATGTTTTCTCCTTTCATCTGACCCCTGTCTATTAATTAGTGTTTTTAATATTTCTGGAAATTTGATCTTGTCTGCTGTTCGAAATTGTCTCTACCCCACATTGAATCGCGTTGTATATTTGCCACCATCATATCTTCTTTTACCATCCGTATCCTTGTATTCGTTTTCTTTTTTCCGAGGCTGTGTTGGAAAATTTTCTTTGTCAGTCCCCCAGGGGCGGGGACTTTTAGTATGTTTACCTTCTAACCACTCCTAACGAAGCTATGAAGTCAACAATTTTCGCATATTAAAAAAAAAAAAAAAAAAAAAATATATATAAAATTGATTGTTAGAAAACATTTCTATTAATAGAAATCTCTTGGGGCCTGGCTTGTTCCTCCATAAGTGGAGGTACAAGTCAGGTCGGGGGATCCCTCAGATGTGCATATATTGTAAATGAAGTATGAATGTATTTTTAAGATTTAATTTAATTTTAATTTTTTTTCTCTTTTTTTTTATTATTTATTTTATTTTTTTTTATTATTATAAATTTGTATTAATATTATTATTTATATTATTTTTTTTTTTTTTTCACTTTATGTATTGTATAGTTTGAGGTACTTTCTTTATTTAATTTTTTTTTTTTTTTGTATTACATATTATGAGATTCATTACTTATTTTTATTTATTATTCACTTTTATTTATTGTTAACTTTCTTTGTTTTTATTTCATATTGTACATATTGTGTGAATGGATCCATTATTAAGCCATCCATATTACTTATTGCGCACATTGAGGCAGATTCTAATACTTTCTTTAAATAAACGTTAAAAAAAAAAAAAAAAAAAAAAAAAAAAAAAAAAAAAAAAAAAAAAAAAAAAAAAAAAAAAAAAAAATTAATCGAAATATGCCTTCATTCCTCTCAATGCAATTCTGCCTGCGAGTTGGCTCCTCGGAATAGAATTTGAATCCTTATTATTAACTATTTCTGATTTCTATCAAAATTTGATCAATAAATATTTTAATAATAATAATAATAATAATAAAGTTCTTTATTTATTCTGGGACCTTAAGTCCCTTAAGAATAAAAAATAATGTACAATCAAGGGCCTTCAGAGCCTGAAAATAAAATAATATTTACATAACAAAGTAACAGATAATAATAATAATAATAATAAAAAAAAAAAAAAAGAGCAGCAGAAGAAGATATTAATAAAAAGTAACAGAAAATTTATATTAATTTTTTACAAAAAGAAAAATATTTCTTAAATATAAACTGTTTATAATTACAGTTTATAGTTTATAACAACTAGAAAGTGGCTATTGTCAGTTTTTGGAAGACAGGATCTGGGTGGGTAGTAGGTGGTTAAAGAAGTGGTATTTGAAAGTAGAAAGGTTAATTGAAAGGTTTATTTTTAAAAAAGGTGTCCAGGCCTTTAAAAAAAAGCTTAATCAGTGTTCTACAGGTCTGGAGAGAAGGGCAGTTGAGAAGAGACTCATGGACTAAGCTCCAACAATTTACGACAAATTTTTTCTTAACGATGCCTTTTTTATTTTAGGCTGTTCTATGATTGAGGTCTTTCAGTGGCCTCGAAGTGATTCGCCTCATTCGATTTCCTGTTATTTTCTCTGCACGTTTATAGCATTTCTGGTATTTTCAGACACCAAAGCTTACAGAATATCGTCATCTTAGGAAGAAGTTCTGCCATGAACCTTCTTGTCTTTTTGACTAAAGACCTAATTATCTTCAAGAAATGCAATTCTAAACAGCTAAAAAGAGAGGAATAATAAGATACCCATATTAAAAAATAATCTACTAATTTTTACAGTTAATTTAAGTTAAAAACGGTAATTTAAAAGAAACAAAAAAGCCTGCATTTTTCAGGAAAACTCAATACTATTGAAAACATCTGTGATCTGATTGTTTGTACATTCTGTATCGTCTTTCAATTTTTTTTTTTTTTTTTTTTTTTTTTTTTTTTTTTTTTTACCTAACACTGACGAAGAAGTTTAATCGTCTTTTTTTCTAGGATTGATGAATTAAGTGCCACTTCTATTGAGATTATTTTATTTGAAACTAGTTATCAAATAAAATAATCTCAATAGAAGTGGCACTTAATCCATCAATCCTAATTGTATCGATCCTTCTATATCATCATGCGTACCTCAAGTGACGTCTTTTTTTTATTACGGCCATTCCATATGTTTCTAACTTTGAATGCATTAATTGAATTCATATGTTTAGTATGAATGCGCTGTATACTGAGCCCATTATCCGCTTTTAATAGCACCTATTAATGAATGACATGAGTGGGACGTAGTGTAACGTTTAAGTATGGGTTTTATTACTATGCTAATTTTAAATGCGCATTTAGACCCATCGTAGTTCAGGCGTACTGCTCTATAACCTTGAAGTCGTTATAATTATTTTTCTTTTCTTATTATACACATTCCGTTCGGAATAACAATAGGCACTTTAGTGGACGTTTATAACTGTAACAACATTTATAAATTATATCTCTGCTTAGAAACAATCATAAGTAATATACTTGAGGTACGCATGATGATATAGAAGGATCAATAAAATTAGGATTGATTAATTAAGTGCCACTTCTATTGAGATTATTTTATTTGAAAACTAGTTTCGAATGCTAAACATTCATCTTCAGTTCTAAAACATACAAAATTTTTTCAACACATCAGTACTATGTTACATAGATTATATATACTAAAGTTTTTTAAAAAGATAAGACAAGAAATCAAGCACAGGCACTCACCTTCGAGGTAACTAAAACACTGAATTTAAGAAGTAAAAGGGGGAGGCAGGTAGGTTAAGTTTTAGGTTTACAATGTGGTTTTCTTTCGGTGAAGGGAAACCATTGTCATCATACTACCCTTCACCGAAAGACAAAATAGACCCTTTCCAAAAAAGCGGCGTATACGAATTAAAATGTAATGACTGTGAATCAAAATACACGGGAAAAACCGGACGATCGGTAAATCAAAGAGTAATGAACATATAAGAGCATACACTAATAAGACCCAAAATTCCAATTTCGCTATCCATCTAAATGAAAATAAACACAAATTTAATAAAGACTCGGGAGTAAAAATATTACATCAAGTAGAAAATAGCCTAAAATTAAATACTTTTGAATCACTAGAAATAATAAAATCGTTTAAAAACGATCCAGATTTTTGTTTAAATGATCAGATTAACATATCCAATAGCCCCATTTTAAATTTGTTTCCCATAGGAACGGAAAAACCCAATGAGTCATAAGGGAAACCCCAGTGTAAATCTAAAACTTAACCTACCTGCCTCCCCCTTTTACTTCTCACAAATTCAGTGTTTTAGTTACCTCGAAGGTGAGTGCCTTTGCTTGATTTCTTGTCTTATCTTTTTTAAAAAAAAACTTTAGTATATATAATCTATGTAACATAGTACTGATGTGTTGAAAAAATTTTGTATGTTTTAGAACTGAAGATGAATGTTTAGCATTCGAAACTAGTTTTCAAATAAAATAATCTCAATAGAAGTGGCACTTAATCAATCCTAATAACTAATATATTTTTATAAGTCTTATTCTGAACTCTTACCTTTCCCAACTCTCGTCTCGAGGATTTATTGCTTTTAAAAGATATTGACTTGAATATGTCTTTTGGCTTGGATTCTATCGTTTTTATTTTGTTTGTTTTTTTGTCACGTAAAGCGTCGTCCTGGCAAGCTGGAGTTGTAACGTTTCTTCGATCTCAAAAATATGACATTTTGACACACTCTGGCTCTGTTGGTGTTACTCGCATTGAAAACTTGACGACCGCTTCCTAATCAGAAATTTAATTCAGAATATTTTTAGTGCCAGTCATTAGTTGCTATCGTTTAGAAGCCATATTGGTTTCAAAGAATAAAGTCATGTGTTGCGTACAATGTTTATGTTGGAGCTCTGTTGGTGGATCAGAAAATTGTCCACGGTTTCCTTATTAGAAGCAGTAGATTATATACAGACATATCCATGATATTTTGCATTTCCTAGTCAGGCAGAAATTGAGTTTTTTTTTAAAAGAGAAGAGAAATTGAGTTATTATTTTTATAAAACACTAGCTGTACTCGGTGCGTTGCTACCCGCTCAACAAAATTAAAAAATAAATAAATAAATAAAAACTCAGTACAACAATTATTGTAGTATTGTTTGATTTATTTTGTATCATTTTTTAATTTTTTATTTTATTTGAATCTCAAAATTTTTTACTTTTATTGGTGCTGATGGATATAAAATACTTTTTGTATTTCCATCTGTTGAGTATACAAATAAATCATCAGATGGTTTTCCAACGCAGGAGTAGGCCACATATAACAGTCAATGAGAGAAGCATGGATTTTCCAAATTTAGTCCGTATTGTAATCATGTCGTCTCTCGTTCTTTCACAATAAACAACATGTGAATGACTCAGCTCTTGGAAATACACTGATTTGTATTTTTTTTTAATTCACGATTTTTACATTTTGGTCCATAACCTGCATGCAACCAATATACCAATAGGCCTATAATCTTCCCCTGAATATGTGGAAAAACATGCCGGCTCACATAGAGCATTATCTCTTACCGTTTCAAAGCCTATAAAGGACACACAAACATACATTGATTTATATATATATATATATATATATATATATATATATATATATATATATATATATATATATATATATATGTATAATGATGTTTAAAGGCACAAAGCCTTGATATCTAAAAAAACATATGTTATTATTAATTAGTATTATGTGTGTTAATTTTAAAAGGTTATATGTTTGTGTAATTGGTTATACAAGAAAAATACTATAAAAAAAACTGATTTTTTTTTGGTAGGTATAGATTTGGGTATTAATTTTATACATTATATCATTTAAGAGAAAAAAATATGTAATTTTTTAAATAAAGATTTTGTTTGTAGCAATCCAAAAGACGTTTATAGTCATAATTTGGAAGATCCAGCTTATAAACTTATATATATATATATATATATATATATATATATATATATATATATATATATATATATATATATATATATATATTTATTGGCGAATATAGATAACAGATATATTAATATTTATTGGCGAATATTAAAATGTGGCGGTGTACGGATTCTGAAAGAAATACCCATTTCCTCTGGTATCATAGATAAAAGAGGAAATGATTGCAACTCATTTTTTTGTATGCATATGAATATAACAAATAGAAATTCAATATTCAATACATTTGTATTTGCTCAAAACTTCAAAGACGCTCAATATTACCTTTCAAACAGAAACTCAACATTTACTTGCTAAAAATCATCTGAACTGATCCATTCCAACCCTATATCTGAGCTTGGGTAGTTTTTAAAATTTCATTCGGCAATACTCAATACTCAATTGGCTGTTTCCTATTCCGATCACTAAAAACCTTCCTATATTCTTCCGCTTATAACTCTTGCGTTCTTTTATCCACCTTCTGAATACAAGATCCCAACCTTTCCATCCCTATTCGTAAAGCTTCTTTCCTAACTTCTTTTAAAAATCATTTATTTTTCACCTTCTAGATAATCAATCTTCCGCAAATATGTGAATAGCGTATATATTTAGATATGTTTTAATTTTCCATGTGTGATGGCATTTTTTGTTTCGTTGTTCTATTTTTTTGTCAGTTATGTGTGTCGTAATTTCTGTTGTGATTAGTAACTGATGCGGCCTGACCAGTGTACCTATAATTGTGCATTATTATTATTCTTTGGGGACAGAATGTCCTAGAATCAAGTTTATTTTTCATTTCATCCCAAATTTATAGACCAGCTGAAAAAAAATTCAAAGATTAGAAATTTTTAAGATTGATAACAGAGTCTCCTCAATTATCTCCAGCATGCTAAACGGAGTGTTATATACATTTTCCGACAGCCGGCAACATTGACAAAATTTACTGACTTTTCTATTTAAAAAAGTATGCATTGCATCAGGATTTCATTTAGGTACCTATTTGCCGGTTATAATGTTGAAATGCACATTATGAACAGATGATTTGGGTGTGGTCTGTCACTGGTGAAATTCACTGGAGGAGGCATTTTAATTTACTACCGCGTATACAGCATTAATTTATAATTAATTATCACCTAATTAACTGTATTTATTGTATTTTAATTATTACAATAGACCTCCATTCTTTATTATGGATCATTCTTAGCATAGATCCTCGTATTGTTGTTTGGGTATTAGAAATATTATGCAAATATTGGCCATGAATTCAGTACATCACGCCACGGTGACTCAACAGAAATATTTTCCCTAATACCTTCAGCAGACAGAGAACAACAGTAGATTTAAACTCTTTTCCTGTTATTATAATTTCAAAATATTATTCAGTTAAATTATTCTTTAGAAATGTATATTATTTAAATTTTTTTTATTTAATTTTTATCTTTATATTTTTTCGCTTCCATTAGCATGTCCTAGTAATGCGTAAAATGTTAGCTTTCTGACAAGATAAGATAAGTACCATACAACATTCAAGAGATGTAGGTATTAAATTAACTGTCCGCTATACAGGGGTTCAAGAAAGCAGATTGAACCGGTATAAATGTTAAAGTTCCTCTCAGTGTTGGTGGCCTTCGATGAAAAGTTGTACGAACATGGCGCGCAGTCAATGCGCATTTTTCTGGAACAGGAAATCTGTCATTACTGGATCGTAAAAGAAAAAATTATCATCATAATTTTGGCTGTGCACCTTTGAAATAAATCCACAACGGACACTATCGATTTATTTATATAGAACGATGATAGAAGTACTTAAAAAAAAAAAAAAATGAATACGTACTCAATATAAGTTTTTAAATGTGAATAAATGTTTAAATGTTTAAATTGGATAAAACCAATCCAAATTGTTATATTTTAAATTTGTATGCATCCCAAACACTAAAATCTCATATTATTTACTAACCTACAAGAATAGTGGCGAAATTGGAGGATCAAAATAAATCCAAACAAATCTCATAAAATAACTTTCTGTCCTGCAATATCCTTTAATAATATTCAACTGATCCCTGTTCTGCTACCTAGGACTCCATTTGGACAAAGGTCTACTTATAATACACATGTAAGACTAAAACGACAAGAAACAGCTCGTTTTTAGAGACTATTTCACTTCTACTAGAAAAACGTTCAACGCCTCCAATAAATTACAAATGACTCATTTGCATGGCAGTTATTAGAACTGTTTGGACATACGGAGTTGAGCTTTGGGGCTCCGCTAAACTTTCCGATTCTTCTCGTGTCCAATCCTTTTTTTTTTTTTTAATATAAAGGTATTGTTTACAACTGTAAAAAATATATACATTAAGTAAATGTGTTGACAACGATTAGAATAACATGTTAAAACTTGAAAAGAACTACTCATCTGTAGCACTTCATTAAAATTTCTACTCTAGAAGGTCTCTAGGCCATCTTCGTTTCAGACCCCTCGGAGGATTATCAGGAATGTTGAGATGGAAGCAAGTTGAGAAATTAGGGGATTTAAGTGGTTATGGAGCTTACTATAAGGTTAGGTACCTGGTTTGAGCTAAATCAGAAACATATGGAACATTAAGATGTTTATGGATAAGTTTATTGGTGACAAAGTAAGGAGCATTGAGGATTTTTCGAAGGATTTTGGATTTTAAAGATTGTATACGAGATGAATTGGATGGTTTAGTGGAGCCCCAAAGCTCAACTCCGTACGTCCAGGTAGGTCTAATTACAGTCATGCATATGAGTCTTTTGTAATTAATTGGGAGCTTTGAACGTTTGTCTAGTAAATGTTGAAGTAGTCTGTAACGACGGGCAGTTTCTTGTCGTTTTAGTCTTTATCCAATCCCTAAAATCCAGAATCCTTCTTAAAATCCTAAATGCTGCTTATATTGTCACAAACAAACTTATCCATATTGAGATTAGTGTTCCATATGTTGCTGATTTGGCCCGAAACAGATACCTATTTTTCATAGAACACTCCTAGAACAACATTTTACTGACATGTAATCGTAATAATTTTCCTCAAATTTACTTGCATATATCGTATACAGTTGTTAATATCAATAGTTCATAATCAATCAAAAAATTAATAAAAAAAAAAAAAAAAAAAAAAAAAAAAAAAAAAAAAAAAAAAAAAAAAAAAAAAAAAAAAAAAAAAAAAAAAAAAAAAAAAAAAAAAAAAAAAAAAAAAAAAAAAAAAAAAAATTGCATTAGGAACAGAGAAAGCGACTACTCATAGAAACCCATGAGGTTTCTCCATTTACCTGAGTAGATAACCGCTCTCATTCTTTCAATTTTATGATAGAATATTTATATTCAGTTGCTTAAAGATATATCCATTAAAGATTGGTATTTAGTTAATATGAATAATTTTTTTATTTTTTCGCTTAAAAACAATTACATAACAGGCCCTACCACCACTTACAATAAAAATATTTGCAATCCAAATCGTATACCAGACGTAATGCGCATAATATCCTAATAATCAAAACAAAATCTTACATTATATGAGGAATGAATGTAATGTTTGATTTTTAAAATAACAAACACAATGACAGACTAAAACAAACAACTTTAAATATTGCGCAGCTCCTGTAATGATTTGAAGGTTAAACAGCTGATTTTTAAATTTCATTTTATATTTCGGAATTATTGATTAATTTTTAATTTATTAAAAAAAAATTTCGTTTCTTGTTTTGTATCTGTTGTTTTGAAATTCATACAACTCGAGAATATTTCCTATTTTTTGCACACAAATTTTTTATCTTTCCCCCCCAAAAAAAATAATCATATATTGGATCCTCAAGTGAACAATTGGTCAGTTCTAGTTTTTCATAGAAGCAGTTTTAAAATTTGGTTTTTAAAAATTTTCTACCTGAGGGACACGTTTATTATATCATATGTCTTTTGTCTTTTGGCTGGAGATTTATATTTTTCTTTTGTAACGTTTTTTTAATCCTCAAAAATGTAGAACGCAACCCATTCTGTTTGTTTATCAAAGATCTACCTAATGGAGTATGTTTTTGTTACGTAACATTTGTTGCTAGGACTTACCGTTTAGGAGCTTTTTTGGTTTGAATAAAAAAGTTACGTTTAAAACCTATATTTTCTGTCAACTTATTGCATTCGGTTTTTTTTCGAATAATCATTAGTTTTTAATTTAATTTAATTACTTTGTTTCTTTTATTTTTAAAATGTAAATTGATCAAATGATCTTGATCTTCCTTTGAATCGACTTTGTCTGATCATCGATTCTCGGTACCTATTTGTTTCTGTAGATAGTTCCAATGGCATGTTCAGAACAACAAAGCATATGAAATTAGAGAAGGCAAATAAAAAGGTATGAGAAAAGAAGATTAAGAGGGCATGACCTTCGAACACTGATGAATGCAAGACGTATAGGGAAGATAATAATGGAATGGTGAGGTAAAGAGAAGAAAGAGACGAACAACTCGTATGAAACAAAAATTATTGTTGATGAGACCATGACCGAACGTAGATTAACGGAAGAGGAGGCGCCATACTGGGAGGAATAGAGAATGAGGCTTAAAGAAGAATGTGATTGAGGAAAACTTCATACGTGAAGAAACAACAAAAAAAAAAAGAAAAAAAAAATATTTGGGTTCAGTACACCCTAATAAGGAAACTTACTTTTATCTACCAATCCAAATGGCTTATCATGATCGCGTATTTTTTTTATTTTTTTTTTTTTATCACTTTTCAAATATTGCTACGCTAATTTATTTTCATCTAGATTAATAATGCAACAGGAATCATAGATTTGAATAAAAAAGCTATTTAGGAAGCAATAATGCATGAATGTATATGGTACCGGAGGAGGGAGAAATCCCCCCACCCGATTAGCTATGTATTAGTCAGTGCGGCGAGCATTTGTTTTATTTTCTCTACTTCTACTGTATAAAGAAAATCTTCATCTTTGCCTGCTAATGTCAAGGGTCAATGTCCTTTCTTTCAAACCTTCTACAATCTTTGACAATGCATTGTCATCGTATATTGGTGTCCTTAGTTTGTTCGTTTATTTCGTTTAACGTCACTTTATGCTGCTATGGCTAATCGGACGATGCTGCGGTGGGAGTTCTAAATTTTGCCTATCCAGGTGTAATTAGGATAGGGATCTTTAATGAGTACCCGACATCGCATTAGCTCGGGACCCCCATTTTACCTCCTTTCCGAAGGACATTTTACTCCCTTTAAAAAATCCTAAGGTCATCTGCCGGGCTGCGAACCCGCGATCATGGGTTAAGTAGGTTGCTATGTTAACCACTACACCACAGGTGACCCCTGGTGTCCTTAGTTATTTATATCTAAAGTTCTAAAAAAAAATATTTGACAATGTTATGTTGGTTGAGGTAAACCATGATGGTTTAGAAGGCTCAATACAATTAGGATTGATGAGTTATTGGCCACTTCTATTGGGATTTTCTATTCGAAGACTAGTTTCTTATGATAAACATTTATCATCAGTTCTAAAACTCATGCTTTTTTTTTTTTTTTTTTTATAACAATTTATTGAAATTTACAACTGTACAAAATATATACATCAAGTAAATGTGCTGTTAACTATTACAATAACGTGACACAACTTGAAAAGAACTACTCGTCAGTAGCACTTCAATAAACATTCAATAAACTAGAAGGGCTCTTCTACGTCTACTTATAATACACATGTAAGACTAAAACGACAAGAAACAGCTCGTCTTTAGAGACTATTTCACTTCTACTAGAAAAACGTTCAACGCTTCCAATAAATTACAAATGACTCATTTGCATGGCAGTTATTAGAACTGTTTGGACATACGGAGTTGAGCTTTGGGGCTCCGCTAAACTTTCCGATTCTTCTCGTGTCCAATCCTTTTTTTTTTTTTTAATATAAAGGTATTGTTTACAACTGTACAAAATATATACATTAAGTAAATGTGTTGACAACGATTAGAATAACATGTTAAAACTTGAAAAGAACTACTCATCTGTAGCACTTCATTAAAATTTTTACTCTAGAAGGTCTCTAGGCCATCTTCGTTTCAGACCCCTCGGAGGATTATCAGGAATGTTGAGATGGAAGCAAGTTGAGAAATTAGGGGATTTAAGTGGTTATGGAGCTTACTATAAGGTTAGGTACCTGGTTTGAGCTAAATCAGAAACATATGGAACATTAAGATGTTTATGGATAAGTTTATTGGTGACAAAGTAAGGAGCATTGAGGATTTTTCGAAGGATTTTGGATTTTAAGGATTGTATACGAGATGAATTGGATGGTTTAGTGGAGCCCCCAAAGCTCAACTCCGTACGTCCAGGTAGGTCTAATCACAGTCATGTATATTAGTCTTTTTTAATTAATTGGGAGCTTTGAACGTTTGTCTAGTAAATGTTGAAGTAGTCTATAACGACGGGCAGTTTCTTGTCTCTTTAGTCTTGAATGTGGATTCCAAGTAAGACGTTTATCCAAGTGGAGTCCTAGGTAGCGGATCTGTTCAACAGGGATTAGTGGAATATCATTAAAGGATACTGTATAGGACAGGAAGTGGTAAGTTTACTACGAAGGCTAAAGGTTATTTGATGAGGTTTTTTTGGATTTATTTTTATTCTCTTTTTTTTACCCCGTTCTTGAAGGTTTGGGATATGAGATTGGAGTGTTTGGGTGGCAATGAAGGGATCATTGTTTACTGCTAACACACACGTTTCATCAGCGTAAGTGGTGATGTCAGTGGTAGGATGAGTTGGGATGTCACTACCTTGAGGAACACCGGTTGAAGGTAGAAATTCGCGGAGCAGTCCTGGGTGCCAAACTCGGTCAAACTCCTGTAAAAACATACTTAAACATTTTTTCAATCAATTTCCATCAATTTCTCTTTGTCCTGTTTTTCGCCAAAGCTCCTCATTACTGATCAATCTAGGCCACCACACTCTTAAATTTTTTCTTAAACACCTGTTAAGAAAGGTTTGCAGCTTTCTAGTTATTGTTTTGGTGATCTTCCAGGTTTCAGATCCATACAATAGATATATTCAAAATGCGGATTTTCGTTCTAAGGCAGATTTCACTTGATTGCCAGATACTCTTCAGTTGGGCGAAAAGGCCACATCCTGTTCTATGCCCCCATCTGGTGTCACGATGCTACTGGAATGACTCGACTGTCTCGATTTCTTCATCCCCAAGCAATATATAGGGTTAGTGGATCGCAGGTTAACCTTCATCACTTGGGTCTTCATTTTACATATCTCCAAGCCATTATTTCTCGCATTTATTTCCAGATCTGTCAACTTCCCGGAAATATTTGTATACCTACCTGTGTGCTAGAAGACAGATGTCATGTGCACACTCTATGTCTTCTAGGCGTCCAGTGAGCCCCTATTGGATTTTTCTGTTCTACTGGAGATAAATTTTATAGTTATACGATTTTGTTTAAATGACCAGATAAACTTTAAATTTATCTAATATTATCATAAATCTAATACCAAATAAATATAAAATTTATCAAAATTCTGTATTGGTTGTAAACGATTTTATTGTTTCTGATGTTTCGTAAATATTTTTTTCTACGTGATGTATTACTCTCACTCCCGAGCCTTTGTTGAATTTATGGTTATTTTAATGTAAATTGATAGCGAAGTTGGATATTTTTCTTATTATTGTATGCCCATATGCAGGGTGAGTATTTCTTAGTGTAAAAAAAAAAAAAAATTGGATGAAACCAGATCAAAAATGTAGCAAAATGCCGCTCACCATTTTTCGAAAAATCTATCCACAAAACCTCAAATCTTACAAAAACTTGCAAATTAATAAGCTTTCGAATGATAAGTTAAACGCAATGATTTTATTTCGATTTCATGGAGAAATTTACTTTTGAAACCGAAAAAATATGGTGTTCTCATTTGGCATACAAATCAGTTACTTGTGTAAATAAAACATTGTAACAATCCCTTAATGGAAATATGCATTTTAAACATAATAAATTCTTCATTGGATTAAAAAGCAAAGAAAAAAATTATTGTATAATAGAAAATAAAGGAAAACTGTCAATAAAGTGACACCAGATTAGAGGATCTTATGTAATTACATTTATTTATTTATTTATTATTATTTAGGATTTATTTTATTAGATTTTTAATGTAATGTTTAAAATCTAATGATAATGAACATAGACCTCAACTTTGCCGTTAGCTTCTGGATGCCGATTGTGTTGAGGAACACCACTTTTTGAGGTGAATTTTATGGGAAAATGAGTCTATTTTTACATGGGAAGGCATTTGATCTAGTTTCATCCAATTTTTTTTTACACTAAGAGATACTCACCCTGTATGTTGTTTTAATCTTTGATTTACTGACCGTTTAGTTTTTCCCGAGTATTTAGCTTCGCAGTCATTACATTTTAGTACATATAAAATGTTTTGGAAAGGGTCTATATCACATAATGGACAATCCTTACTTTGTACCTATTAGTACTGATAATTATTAAAATAGAAAAAAAAAATATCATCTTGTTTAAATTCACCTGAATAAAAAATAGATCGTTCCTAAAAAAGCGGAATATAGGAACGAAACGACCACTGTGAAGCTAAATACGAGGGTCATACAATAAGTAACGAGACAAATTACTACTGCTCAAAAACAGCTGGATTGATCCAAATGAAACTTTCAGGACGTAAAGTTGGCAACCCTGCGATGACATTTGATCAGCTGTTCAATCATATTTTATAAACATAACCTCAAATTTACTCTGTTAACAATGGCGAGTCCGCTCGGAAATTGCACACTGGAAGATCAACATGCCGTGAAGGTGAGAAAGGTAGTAAAATCCACGAAATAATGTTAAAAGTGTACACAGACAATTTCACAACAACAGGTGAAGAAGTTGCTTTTAGATCAACCAAAGAATTTTATTCTAAGGGCATTTAAAAATTAGTAGAAAGATGGGACTAGTGTATATATGTTGCTTGGGACCATGTTGAAAAGTAACTAAAGTTTTTTACTAATTGAATAAATTTTCTCGTTACTTAATGAATGGCACTCGTACATGGGAAACATAGGTCGTTCAATAAATCAAAGATTATAAGATTAGCAAGTTCACTCTTGGTACCATTATTTGCAAGAAGCTCTTTGGCTTCGCTTTCTCAGCTGATTATCAATATGCTTTTGTTTTCTTGTCTTATATTTATGTGTTTTTAAAACTGATGACGAACATTTGATATTTTGGAAGTCTTGTGAAGAAGTGACGCATAATTCATCAATCAACTAAAGTTATATTGACCGTCAATTTATTGCTGTTCATTTGTTTTTTAACTTTGTTCATAAGTCAGTATAAATACATTGGAGTTTTTGGGAGGATTGCTAGGGCTTATGCGTATACGTGGTTAAACATTTCAGACAGCGAAATATAAATTATATTTTGTATTTTGTTTCTACTACTCGATTTCGTATAGGTCATCCTAGCAAATGACTCAGCAATCTGGAAAAATTAAAAAGATATGTAAGCATTTTCTTTGCTATTGTGATTCTTACCTTTGAATTATTCCAGAAATCAATGGATCATCATGATTTCGAGAAAAAAAATGTATTTAATATTTAAAGAAATACTTTTATTGAATTAATACTATGTCCTTAAAAATGTATCCTATGTTATTACAAATGTATTCTAAGTATACTTTGGTCTTCTACCTATTTTTCAAACTAAAGCTCATTACTTGAGGTACGTATGTTGGTATAGATGGATCAATACAATTAGGATTGATGAATTAATTGCCAGTTGTATTGGAATTATTTTATCGAATTTGGAATACAAGTTTGATCAAAAACGAGAAAATCGACCAAAAAAGTTTGAGAATGCAATCTTTATAAAAAACAATATCTTCAGTTCTAAAAAAGATTCAAAAGGTTGGAAATTTTTTTTGGACGAAACCTAAGCACTTTGTTACAAATGGATTACATATCGATTGTAACTGGTATGAAATGTTTTTTTCGAAAATGTAAAGCAAGAAATCAAAAATATTGGTACTTACCTGAGGTTTTATAGCAGATATCTGAAATATATCCATTCAATTTTTGGGGTTTTTCCTATGACTAATTTTTCCGTTCCTATAGGAAACAATTTTAAAATGGAGAAGAAAATGATCAGGGAACGATTTTTGAACGATTTTATGATCGACAATTGTGAATTCGATTTTATAATAAAGACAAAATAGATCCTTTCCAAAAAAGCGGTGTGTAAGAACGAAAATGTAATGACTGCGAGGCTAAATACACGGAAAACTGGACGATCGGTTAAAGAGTAAAAGAACATATAAGAGCATACAATAATAAGACCCAAAATTCCAATTTCGCAATCCAACTAAATGAAAATAACCTTAAATTCAATAAAGACTCGGGAGTGAAAATAATGCATCAAGTAGAAAATAGGCTAAAATTAAAAATTTATGAATCATGAGGAATAAAATCGTTCAAAACCAATCCAGATTTTTGTTTAAATGACCAAATGAAGATTTCCAATAGCCCCATTTTAAATTTGTTTCCAATAGGAACGGAAAAATCCAATTAGTCATAGGAAAACCCCTAAAAATTTAAGCTACCTGGCCCTGGCTCTTCCCCTCCTACTGTGGATATATTTCAGATATCTGTTAGATCTCCTCAGGTGAGTACTAATATTTGATTTCTTGTCTTACAGTTTTGAAAACTTTAATAAGTATAATCCATATAACAAAGTCCAGATGTTTAGAAAAAAAATTGTTTGTTTTAGAACTGAATATTAACTTTTAGAATTCGAAACTAGTTTTCTAATAAAATAATTCCAATAGAAGTGGCAATTAATTCATCAATCCTAATTAAACCTCAATGATTTAAACTGAAGAAATGTAGTGGGCCTAGTCCCTTTCAACGTCAATTTTATAGGCTACTCTTGTGGATTAAGATTTACATAATTAGTTTGTTTTTTCTTACGTTATCTGGTTCATGTAAAAGTTAGGAACTTAAATATAAAATAAAATAAATAATTAAATAATATAAATTATATGTAATATATTTAATATTTGGACCTTTATGTACGGTTTGAATAATTACGCTATCTTTATGTGGGTTCTGATTCGTTGAGTATGCGCATAATGTATTAGATGGTCTTTGAGTTCCATCATACATAATTTATCATCTCAATTTTCAATGAACTCCTATCAGTACTGTTATTCTTAAAGGTTATCTGAATGGTGCGTCGGAATATTTAGTAAGATATACTTCGCAAATGTTTGCAAAAATATAGAGAATACCATCTATTCTGGTAGTAAATACAACGTTAAATTTGTTTTTTATGTCATTAATTCAGTTCTACACCTTATACGGCTGAGATATTGCTATCAGATTCAGGAAAATCCTTGCTAATAAGCACAAAATGTGTTATTTTGTGTATATATTATCAAATTATTTCACCATCTTTTATATAGACGATCCAAATCACCATTAAATTCAATAACTTAAGGTCGCGTCCACACCAATGCGAACAATGTTCACTGGAATCGTTTATTAGAATTCTCGAACGTTCGTTGGTAATTTATGATGAAATAACAATGTTCGCGAACAAAAAGGAGTGTTCCACCAGGAGGAGGGAAACTTCAGAAGAAAGAAATGTTCGTTGCCGACCACACCACCTCTTTCCAACTCCAACCCCTCAGCTTTACTTTAGCCATCGTTGGAAGTCAATGCAACTTGATTGTGTTACACGAAGAAGTTGGATTAATATCTCAAATCTCGAACTGATATACGTAAAAACAGAGTTTGGTAACGCCTCAAGAAGGCGTTTACCAAGCAGACAGATACTCATTATTGTCACTTCAAGAAAGATCGTTAGGCCGAGCGTGTTGGTGTGAGGAACTTTTCCATTCTTGTAACTCCTATGCAGTGCTGCCGATTTTTAAATAACATTTTTCCCCCGCCTCAAAGCAAAACTTCCCCAATTTCCCCCAAACCGTTTCGAAACATCCCCCCGATTTCCCCCAAATGACAAATGAGTAATGTTGCTTATTAATTTCGATAATGAGGCATTCAGTTCATAAATATATTTATATCATAATTAGAAATTAAGATATTCTTCGTATATTTAATGTAATACTTATTACAGCCAACTTATACGCTACTAGGTCGAACCGATTATTTAAAATTCAAATCGATTAAAAAATTCAATACGAATTTCCCCCACGGTAGAAAATATCTCCCAAATCGGCAGCCCTGCTGATGACGTGTAACCTTCAATCATAGTTCAAATTTCCCCCGAATTACCCCCAAAATTTCAAAGTCTTCTATAATTACCCGGCCGCCCTGCTCCTATGGTGCTGGTTCGAATTCGGTCTGAGTTGGTAGAACTTTATTTCGTACATGACCAACGGAATGAACCTCGATCTTATCACTCTGGTTAGGTTAGGTTGGTAACCAACAGCATAACCAGCCTTTGTCGGAATACGTAAACGGTAAGTCACAACAAACATATACAAGAATGATGTATATTTAAACTTAAGAAGCAAAAACCAAACTTGGATGTAAGTCTTTTAGAATGAGTTCCAGCATACCTGGTTTTCGTACCATTATTGACAATTAAAATAACATTCAGTGAAATATCTGTATGTTTCCCCATCTACAGTGTTTAGAGGAAGGTTGTTTAGTCTAGAACTGAGAATATAACTCTTGACCCAGCAACCAAACCAGACCTTACTGTTTACTGGATAGAAGGTTGCTAATAATTAATTTATATCAAACAGAACATTGAACTATTTATAGTTCTTAACTTTAGTGAAGATGTGTCGCTTCTCGGTTCCATCGATTCTTGAGAAAAGAATAGGTGTTAGCATTATATCTTCAATGTTATTTTTAGCCATATCAGTAATTTTTTACCTGGTGTTGTTAGGTGTTTGAAGAGTAAGTACATGGAGTTATAGACAAGTGGAGGAGGCCTACCTCTCAATAGACAGGGCAGGGAGCCATTTTGGAGTGCACCGTATAATCAGTATATTAGCCGCTTATTAGTTCAAATTTTGGTTTCTTAGGCTTTATACTGCTGTTATTCTATTTTAGTGATTTATTTTCTTTAGTGATTTACTTATTTTATTTATTACGAACCCTTTTAATTGCCCTAACCCATATAGAATGCAAGTCACCAGTTGGGCATAGTGGGCGTGGCCGATTAGTGTTTTGGTCTCGCCCCTCATAGAACAATATACGGGAAGGGCCTCTCCGTAGTACTATAACTCCATGAGTACGTAAAAGCATAATTAGACATCCAATTGAGCAGAAATAATTTTATCGATCCATCTGATTGGATTTTAATTTCTAACCATAAAAGTATATGACAGTTTGGCAAACCTTGTTTCTGGCACTCAAGACAATACATTTTAAATATTATTGTAGTAAAATTTATTATTATAAACCTTCCTAGAACTATGAAGATGTTGTAGTTAAAATTTGGTGCAGTTGGGTTTAATCGTTTTACCATCGCAAACTCTGTTGCAGAATGGCCACAGATGGGTCGATTTTTAAACTGCACTGAGATCCATATGTCGCGCCATATATTTATAGCTTTTTAAATAACAATTGAATTGAAAATAATTAAATGTTATCATAAATTTATAGCTCTAGATTATATCGTACTTTTGTAACCTCTCTCGAATGGTGCTCGCCACCTATCGGTCGATTATCAAACTTCACTGCGCAACACCATATCTTTTTTCATGGCAATATGATTGTAAATGTTTAAATTTTATTATTGCTAAACCTTCCTTGAACTATGAAGATGTTGTAGTTAAAATTTGGTAGAGATTGGTTCAGTAGTTTTCGCGGTTAGTGATCATAAACAAAAAATGGCTTGTCTTTTTATATAATAATATAGATAACATGTTTTATATGCTTTCAATAATAAATGATACTAGTCGTTTACTAGTTTATTTCTTGAATTATTATCGTGTTTTGTTTTTCAATTTGTTTTGCTTCTTTAGGTTTAAGTTTTGAAACAGCAATTTATTTTTAAACTGACGTACCGAGAATCGAGAATCGATTTCTATGTATTGGTACCTTTATCGAAAATCGAAAAATTTTATTACCAACACATCACTGCTTTTAGTATTTTAACTGTACCTTATCAACTTAAATATTGTTTGCCTGGTCGAGGTTGGCTACGCTAGCGAAGTAAATAACTAGCGTAGCAACTAAAGTGAGGAATAGAAATGCTGACGCCTTTTGAAAAGTTCTGCTACGTATCACAACAAAAGTAGAGATTCAATACAACTATAAAATATGATCTAGCTAAGATCATGCAAGCATGGTTTAAATTTAGAAACTGAAACAGAGAGAGAAAAAAAAACAATGTTAGAAAAAACTATAAATATGACATATGGTGTTTAAATGACCCAGTTAGTTCAGGATTCATTCCCCTCTCCTTGAAAATATTACAGCTGTAGGATCTACATTATCTTATCACTACTGTTTAATGATAAGTAGCTAAATATTTTGTAATATGCGTAACAGTATAACAGAAATGTTATCCTTTTATAAAAGCTGTTCCCTTGAAAATAAGAAAAAAAGAAATAAACTAGATAAAATTCGTTAGACGTAAGCCCTCCGGTTGTGGAGAAATATGAAACCAATTCGTAAATTTCGTCTGATTTTTAAAACGACAAATAATAATAATTAACATACAAAACGCTACTAAAGTTTATTGTGTGGTGACTGTGCTATTGTGGGTACCCTCACAGTGGTGGTCTGAGCGGAGTGGCATCTCCGCAAACAGGCCGTTCAGCAAATCTTGCTAGACTGAACCAAATAGGAATCATAATTACTGACATTAAAACTCCTAACTTGAAAACATACTGTAGAAAAAAGTTGCTACAACATTGGAAAACAAAATGGAACCATATACCCAGCAAACTACAAGAAATTAAATAAGATACCCGGCCCTGGGCAATTTTTAGAAAATCAAGAATAGAAGAAACAATCTTGAAGAGGCTAAGAATAGGACATTCAGCTTTCACCGACGGTTACCTGATGAGAAGCCTAGAACCACCGATTTGTACAACTTGTATGACAACACTGACATTGAAACAAATTGTAACAACATGTACACTATACTCTGACGCCATGACAAAGTACAATATACCCTCGAGTATAGAGAAAGCACTGGAAGACAAAATCAAAAACATTTTTGAATTTCTGAAATTTTGTAAATTGTTTGACAAACTTTAAGATGTGTATTAAGCCGCTAATGGCTCATGCAAGTTGAGACGTAATGTAATAAATAAAAAGTTTATTGTTTGCTGACGTTTCGGTCTTTTCAATGCAGATTTTCATGAATTTAAACCTGATTTAGACTGAACCTAGACCTGATTTAGCTGGATATTAAGACGTAGAAAAATAAGGTTTTTAAGTTGTGTTCTAAATTAGCCTAGGCTGAATCCTACGCAACATTTGCCTGAGAAACCGAACCTTGATATATAAATTGCCTGCTGAGTAATTCGATGTAAACAGCCTACTGCGATTATCTTGTTTTGTTTTTTCGAGCAGCTGTTGTTTTTCTTTTTAAGTTACAACCAGTCGAAAAAACTCGCTAAGTCGAAGTGGACCCTATATTTATTTACGTTTATATGATAAATTGTATTCGTCTACTCGAAGTGAAATTCTTGTCCCCACAACTCCCGAGACTATATGAGGTGGGAGGTTCTGTAAGTCAAATTTTTCTGGAATCATTAACTTGTACAAACTAGCATGTTGACATTTTAACCTTATCCTCAGTACTGTTTCATTTGGGAAACATGACAGAAGTTTATAATGTTAATTTTGTTATTATCAGCCATGGCTACCAGGGGTAGAAGCTAATGTCTTTGCAGCTTTGCACCCAATTCAGCGTGTGGTAGATCGTCGCACTTGTACTTGGTATTACAGACATTTTATTTTTTTGCATTAGTATCTCCTTTTCAGTTATTTTTTCTTAGAATAAATGATTTACCTCCTATAGGAATAAATTTTTTACTCTTTTAATGATAATTAAATACTATAAATTAATTATATATATATATATATATATATATATATATATATATATATATATATATATATATATATATATATATATATAATAGAAAAAACTCGATAGCTCGAAAAAATTTTTTTTTTTTTTTAACTCGATATCTCGAAAATTTGATAGCTCGAAGTAAATTTTTTCACTCTTCAATATTGATATATCGAGTTTTGACTGTATATAGATAAGGACGTTAAGCTCCAAGAAACGAACAATAATTACAGTAATTTTTATCATCTATACTCATATATTAAAGGACGAGCCATTTTTCGTTTGTGATCACTAACCGCGAAAACTACTGAGCCAATCTCTACCACATTTTAACTACACAATCTTCATAGCTCCAGCAAGGCTTAGCAATAATAGAATCTACCAATTTTCAGTTATGTTGTTATTAAAAAAGCGATAATACGTGGATAACATTGAAGTTTGAAAATTAACCTATAGGTGGAGAGCCCCATTCTACATCAGAAGTTACAATGTTTCTGCGTGTGTACAGAGCTTGAAATTGATAATAATGTTTACTTATTTTTAATTAAATTATTACAAAAGATTTAAATATGTGGTGCGACATGAATATCCCATTTTTTTCAAACTTCTCAATCGACCGATATGCACCATTCTGCAAAAGAATATACGATGATAAAACTACAGAATCCTTATGTACCTCATTTCAATCACATCATCTTTTAGTTCTAGGAAGTTTTAGCAATAATAAAATTCACAATAGTAAACCTTAACATTTACAATATTAATTCCCCACAGTCATATACATTTATGGTTAGAAATTAAAATTAAACCAGATTAAATCAATAAAACTATTTCCACCGAATAAACATTAAGACAAAATCAAACTGTTGATTCTTTGTTTTTTAATATTGTGTGTAAAAATATGATTTATGTGCCTTTAGTTGTAAGCACTGATAATGCAGTCTATTAACCACAAGAGTTTCCTAACAACCCCTTTTCATCTGCATTGCCAACTCATACATTGAAAATTAAAATTGAACGTACATTATCTTCAATCACCTAATTAGTGCAATCATTGTATTTGATTATAATGCACATGGAGTAAAATAACTGAATTTAAATAATAAATAACCCCATGTACCTAAAAATAAAATTGGGATAGTACACGTTGGCCTCAACAAAGCTGGTACAGTTGAGTGCATCAATTATCAAAGGCATTAAGCGTACAAACGAGATATAGTTATCCTAAATATAGATATCTTGGAAGCCGTGATGTATACGTGACTGGAGGCAGCTCCTCTGACATCCCAATTATAGTCCAACTAAAAATACCTAAAAATGTACGTGCACCGTTTGAGAGCAAATCGAGAGTGAAGTTATTGTGTTCGTTTCTCAACGGCGCTTGAGTGGGCCGAGGTCGCTCTGTCCCAGGGGTTGATGCCCGAGCGGCTCGGCGAGACCTTCGATGATTGGCAGCCTTCGATCCGCTAGTAGGTTTCGATATATACTCGAAAGTCTTGAGTATATCGATATGAAATATATCGATAATACAAGAATAAAACTACTGTATTTATGGCATTCCCTTGCCATGAATTATGTTTTACTCTCTTATTACCGAGAAACTGTCGTAGAAAAAAGTATACAGGTAGGTTTAGTGTTAATCACTGATTCAGAGATCGTCCTGTTTATTTAGTTTCAGTCATTGCACTATATTATCAATGTATCCGTAATCTAATTACAGGTAATCGATAATAACGGAATTTTATTATTATTTTTATAATCTTAATTGTATTTTTACACTTTCTATTCTTATTTTCATAAGATGTTTCATCTATATAATTATTTTAGTTCAATAGTTAATATTTTAAAATGTATAGCATAACGAATGACTGCATTCAAGTGGCATTTAAAAACTGGAAACCCTTGTTTTTAATTAGCTATTGATTTCCTTCTCTAATTAGTGTTTTCAAGAAATGTTCCGTTCTCTATACTTGAAAACTATGACTGGAAATAAGGCGGAAAAAGTTGATAGTTAATTGACTACTCAATGCGTATTTTTTTTTTTTTTTCTACCAAATTGTTTCCTAAGATCATATGTCACAAAATACAAAATTAATATTTAAGATACATTCTTTGTCATCTACTGGTTGTCTACGATTATTCAGAAATAAACATACTATTCCATGGGATGGCTAGATTTAAAGTACGTTTATATTTGTTAAGGATGTGTCGATTTTTGATCCACCGATACTTGCGAAAAGAATCGATACGATCCAATGTAGAGTCCTAAGAATCGCTCGGTTCCGCTTTCATTGTCAACATTTTTGTGATACTTTATTATGTGGTTATTAAACATCGATTTTTCACCGTAATGATTAAAAAAAAACAGTTAAAAAAAATATTTTTTTATTCTTAATAATGGAATATAATTACATCTAGAGTATTTAGAATAGAAATAGAATAGAAAAATAATTTTATTCTGGGACAAAGTCCCTTAAGAATAACAGATAAGAGCAGGTATAGCTAAATTAAATCTGGTTAGAGACATAATGAGATACAAAAGAAAAGAAAAAAAACGAAAAACAATAATACATTAATGACACTATGTACATAGATGATATTTAAAGAAAAAGAAAAGAAGATAACATTCTACAGATTAGAGGAGATAAAATTAAATGAGAAAAAAATAAAATAAAATGATATAGAAAAATCTTTTGGTACAATGATATGATTTCTATGTACAATAGAAGTACCCAATGTTATATCCATGGAAAGTTAAATTTTTATTAAAAGGAATCTCAATTATTTCAGAACTGAATCCAGCAATGCAATAATAATTTTTGACTAAGGAGTTAGATAGTTAGGAAGCGTCAGTCTGGATGAGAAGGAGGTATTGGAAATATAAATATTTGAATGTTTTCAGGGATTTAGCTTGTCTGATGTGAGGAGGGATGGAGTTCCAGAGGATTGGTGAGCGGAAAAGGAAGGAGCGTTGGAATGTTGAAGTTCTATGGGACGGGGTATACAGATCAGAAAGACGGGATCTCGTATGTATTGGATTGACTGCAGATCTGAATTGAAGCTTATTGTAAATATAAAAAGGGGTATTGATAATTTGAAGGGTATTGATAATTTGGTATAGGAATGTTCCATGGAAATATTGTTTACGGAAAGTGGGATAGAGCCAATTTAGTTGGGAAACATGGGAACGCCATATTTACTGAAAAGTTTTAGTAGCATTTGTCATTCCTTCATTTATTATTACATGAACCTTCAGGATATTTATCTTCTTAAATTAGAAATTTTAAAATTCTTTTTTTTATACGTTGTCTGAATCGTAAATAACTTACATATTTTATGTTTTTAATGAGAAATACAATTTGCTGTCTACTACTATTATTTCTTAAATAATCATTGTTTTTTAATACAGCTTTGGTTTGCTTTTTTAGCTTTCATATAGATTTTTTTTGGTATCATCAATACATTTTCTAATCGAGATATCGGTATTGAAAATCGTAAATCAATTTTTTTGGTTTCGGTAGCTGTTTCGGACCAGAATAAGTTTGGTAACTACTCTTCATTAATTTTGTAAAACGAACATTCCATATTTTTTTAATATTGGGGTTCACTCTAGATTAGTTTGTAATGAATGCTCAACCTTCGGATTTTCGCGTGACTTGTTTAAGCCCCTAGAGATTTTTGTTTTAATCATAACGTAGGTCCATTTGCACTTCAGTTGATTATTCTACTAACCTTCCTGATGATATCGTACCATTTCTATGTCATTATAAAAAGATAATAAATAAATAAAAATTAAACACCTTTGTTATAGTCAAATATTTGCCGGCGTGGAAATGTACATTTGATGAGACGTCTATTTTTATTCACATTCGTCCTTGGTGCTTATTGCGAATTTGAAAACTCAGTTGCCAATATTTTTATGTGCACTGTATTGTATATGTTTATATTGTACTAGAACCAGTTAACACTAGGTATTTAATGAGAAACGTATCGAATATTTTTTAAATAATGCCATTTATCAAGAATTATTTACGACTTGGGATAAAATATGTACGTAATGACCATGAAACGAATTGATGTATATACATCTCTATGTATTACATGTATTATTTTATTTTTTTCCGTCCAGGCTCGGAGTAGAATAGGCCTAGGGCTTATCCTGCCAGTAGTAAAAGGCGACTATAAAGGGACGCAGCGCAGGGCCAGCAACCCTACCTGGGTATACCGATAAGCTAAAAAAACCTCGATTAGTCCTCGGATTTGGACTAATAAATGGCAAACGACAAGGCGCGGAAAGGTTAGTCCTTTTTACTAATAATAATTACTAATGGATACTTGGAATGTACCTAGCCAACTACAGTTATGAAAGAATCAGATCCTAGATGAATGTCTAAGAAGATACAAGATCGATGTTATGGCCCTGCAGGAAATAAGGTAGGAAAAGAAACCAACAATAATGGTATTAAAGGAGTAAGTTCTTATAAATAGTGGACATGAGGAAAATAAGTTTGGGACTGGCTGGGCTGGATACCACTTCGAGAGAGTGTCTATGTTTAAGTACCTGGGTGTTATTATCACTGAGGGCAATAGCATCAGAGAAGAAATAGAGGAAAGAATAATAGCAGGAAACAGTATCTAATGAAATTGTTTTTAAATATAGATATATACAGTTCTATCGAACGACCCTTCAATCGGTTATGTACGGGTGTGAGATATGGACCTTGATATCAGATGAGGAAAAAGTTTTAAACATGTGGGAAAGGAAGATCATACGAAAAATATATGGTCAAACTAAATATAGACTGAATCTTTTGCGAATGAGGACGAATGAAGAATTGAAAGCTCTAAATGCAGCCGGGGATATTCTAGCGAATAAAAAAAGGAGGCAGAATAAGATGGCTAGGACATTCGCAAAGAATGGAATCTAGTAGGCTTCCTGATATTATGTTCGAGGGACTCCCGGTTGGAAAGAGAAGGAGAGGAATGCCTCGACTTCGTTGGCTCAAAGATGTAGAGGACGATCTTCGGACTGTGGGTGTGTGAGGATGGAGAAGGGTGCCTGAGGATATGTCTGAATGGAAGAAAATTGTAGAAGAGGCCAGGGTTCTGCAAGGACCATAAGGTGTCATGAGATGATGTTGATTTTAGGATTGATGAATTAATTGTATTGATCCTTCTATACCATCCAGTGTACCTCAAGTGATGATGCTTTTATTTTATTGATAATGAACTGTTTGTATAATGAGCTTTTAATATAACTATTATATCCTCAACATTAACAAGTTAAGGCTGGATTTTGATAAATACATTGAGGTGTTCCTTTGAAATATAATATGCTTCTATATTATATTTATTATTGAAGGAGGTTAGTAGTATTTGATATTTTTCTCCTCATTATTAATTATAATCCATGCTTTTTTTTTTTCATCCAACCCATGCCATTTTTAATCTGTGATCACTAACCACAAAAACTATTGAACCAATCTGAAACAAATTTGAACTACACCATCTTCATAGTTCAATGAAGATTTAGCAATAATAAAATTTAAAGATTAACCATTACATTTTTATTTAATTCATGTGATAAATATTTGGATTCCAGTGAAGTTTGAAAATCGGCCGATATGAGGCGAGCGCTATTCTGCAAGTGAGGTTACTATGATACGGTGTTATCTAGAGCTTGATATTGATGATAAAATTTCTTTATTTTCAACTAAATTGCTAGTAAAGGAAGATAAGTATATCATGCGACATATGTACCCCTGTTGATTTGTCGGTCTGGATTTCCAAGTTATACTTTTAAATTGGATGTCCAATCAAGTTTTTACGTGACTTTCAACCTCCCTATCTGACCATTTGTACCAGGTAACCAAAGTTCTTCTTTTTCTTTATTTCTTGTGTTAGATATTGTGTGAATGGAATCATAAATTCATCCATATTACTTATTCCTCACATTTTTTTTCAGATTGTAATACGTATTCAATAAATGTTTTAAAAAAAAAAATAATAATAAAATATATATATGAATCTTCTAAAACAACTTTAAACTGAATTGTTTTAAACGTAATATTCCTGATGGGAAATATAGCTCTAGAAATATGTTTTATAAATAATTCAATAGTTAAAAACTAAGAGAAAATGCCAAAGTGGGATAAATGCTTCTATATAATATTTATCATTTTGACTAGTACAGTTGGTTACGACGTCACGGAAAATTTTACAGTATCTTCGAACTGTTGATAGTTACACTTGTGAAATGTTTATTATAATTAAATATTTCAAATAATACATTATAAATATAATCTTCATTTTCAAAAAGCAGGGCATGTAAAATATATGTGACTCATTTTTAAATAAAATTAACTTTTATTTTTGTGACTCATAAAAAATGTTTTTTAATCAAAACAAAAAAAGTATTTTGTTTTTAAAAATGAGACTAGCATAGCCAACATTTTCGCTATCCTTACTTCCGTCAGTCAAGGAATAAGCAATACATGGATATTCTGCTGGATGTAGAATGAACCTTGCAATGGGTAATAAGTTCAATGTCGTTAAATTTTAAATAGTTATAGTCTTCATAGTGTTCATGGATAATTGTGTGACGATTCCGGCGAGCACCAAGCGAAGTTAGTTTCCTTCTGTGTTTCTTGGAGATGGGAATGGATTAGCTGCACTGCAATGATAAAATATTGATTTTATCGTTATAGTTTAGTCAATAAACATATTGCAGAGTGCATGAAATATGCGATTATTTTTTACTTCATAGCTTCGTTAAGAATAGTTAGAAGGTACCATATTACAAGTCCCCGCCCCTGGGGGGGGGGGGGGGAGCTAACGGTGGGCCTGGGGAGAAGGTCCCATTTTTGGGATTTTCAATTATATCTCGAAAACGGTGGATTCTTGAAAAATATGTTGCGAATAAAAATTAAAGCTAATTAATTTCCTGTATAATTGTATACATATTTGCCAAAATTTTAACCGTTCTCGAGATATACGGTATTGAAAATCGATAAGTTTCGAAAATAAAAGTTTTACCTCACTTTTTGTCAAACATTGCAGTGCCTTCCACGATAAAGAAAATATGTGAGTTAATTTTGAATATTATTTTTTCTTCGAAAATCATCGATTTTTAATAACGTGTATCTCGATAAGATTAGTATGTATGGAACCAATGTTATAGTAAATTTAATTAGCTTTAATTTTTATTTAAAACATATTTTTCCAGAGTCCACAATTTTCAAGATATAATCGAAAAACCCAAAAATGGGACCTTCTGCCCTCCCCCCACTGTTAGCTCACCTCCCAGAGGCGGGGACTTTTAGTATGTTTACCTTCTAACGAAGCCCTGAGTTCAAAAATAATCGCATATTTCATGCACCCTTCATTTCAGCACTCATTGCCTGGACTATTATTTTTTATTTATAACTAGATATTGCTTACGGTATGAAATAAAATAACTTTAAATATAATCACTGTTTACGTAAATACTGATAAATTATTTCATATTATCATTGCTTTAAACTTTATGTCCATGCCTAAACTTAGGTAATCCTTGAACAACTCCATCAATGGCTGCACCATATTTAGTCGTGAAAACTTCAATTCGGAAAATGGCTGTAGATCTATTTTTTAACATATTTTTCTTCTAATAATCTTAATATTTTCAGAAAACGCAACCTGAAATCTAGTTATAGGAATAGATTACCATTTTAAACTGACTAATAAAGAAATGAACTGAAAAAATAACGATTGGTAAATTTGAGAGAGATTGGAGCAATAAGGTCCTAAAGTCTAATTTTTTTTAGGTCATGTTGGATAGCATGTTGAAGGCTAGTTGTAGTATCCAAGTCTAGAGATGCTTTTACTCGAGAACTCTTAACAAATCCTTTCAGAGCCTATTAGAAGGAATCCATTAATTACGTGACCTCAAAATGGGGGAAAAGGGACGCTCCGGCAATATCTCATCTAAAAGGGTCGTGGTGTTATTGAAAATCCCTGACTAATATTTATTTTTCCACTCTTTTATAGTCTTTTCATTCATACAAATTAATGCTTACGTATTGGGGTCACCTGTGGTGTAGTGGTTAGCATAGCAACCTACTAAACCCAAGATCGCGGGTTCACAGCCCGGCAGATGACCTTAGGATTTTTTAAAGGGAGTAAAAAATCCTTAGCTATGCCGTCTTCCGGAAGGGACGTAAAATGGGGGTCCTGAGCCTGTGCGATGTCAGGTACTCGTTAAAGATCCCTATCCTAATTATACCTGGATAGGCAAAATTTAGGACTCCCACCGTAGCATCGTCCGATTAGCCATAGCAGCATAAAGTGACGTTAAACGAAAAAAAACAAAAAACAAACGCTTATGTATTAATTGCAATGTAGCAAAATACAGGAACACATTAAAATAAATTTAATTATTTGAAAATTATAAAGTATATATGACGTGAGAGGTATTGAAATAAAACCACTTCACGTAATTAATGAACTCTCCGTTACTCAGGGGAGTGAAATGCGCCCACTCCCTCAGAGATAAACGCCATGAAAACATTAAGGGATTAATCCTTCGCAACTACAAACGTACGTAAAGAATTGCTTGAGATATGAGTCTTGAACACTATGTCTTTACTCATCCTTGCTAATCCATTCTCTTGTTTATTATTTAATTAGATTACTTGTATCCTCTCTCATGAATTTCTAACCTGTTTGGAATAGTTTATATTCTCCGAAAGGACCGAGGGAACTTTGATACAACTCTTGGTGAGCTTCCCTCTTACTATCAGAATGAACTCAGAGAGGCCTATATTACTAAACGTGTATATATATATGTGTGTGTGTGTATGTGTGTGTGTGTGTGTGTGTGTGTGTGTGTGTGTGTGTGTGTGTGTGTGTGTGTGTGTGTGTATAAATACATTATTTTATACGTATTATATAAACACGTAATATTCTTATTATTACAAAAGAAAACCTGGAAATGTTACAACAGCGTCTCTGCTAATTTTCTGGCAGAATCCCAGCAATGCTTTATTATAGCAACAAAAACATATCAAAGACATTGTATTTTAGTTTCGGCATAGGTTTGAATCATACACACATAATTAATTAATAAATAGACTTGTGGCGCTATGAACCAAGGCCACATGTATATTTAGATTAAAGTTCCGTTTGGACGATAATATGATTTGTATACGAATGTTTAAAGTGTAACTATGAATGTATTTATTGCCAGCTTATTGGTTTCTTGATTAGTTACAGCTGTTAAAATCCTTGTGGTTAAATAATCAACGAACAATTAGATTATTTATTTTTTTTAATTGCATAACACTTATTTATGTAATAACTTAAACGAAGTAACTAATTTTAAAATTCTGGGTTTAACATTTATTCATAAATCGTCCTTGTTGACTGCTGAAAACTCATTTCTAAAAAAAAACCTTTTGAACGTAAACGATGTTTACGATTCACTGATTCGAAAAAGATGTTTCCGACGTTAAATGGTCGTCCCATAAAACGTTGTGTAATAATGAAATGGCAGTCATCACACAACTTTTAAAAATTATTTATAGTTTCCTGAATTTCATAACAGGAGGTGTGGCTAAGAAGAAAACGCAAAAAGCTATAATGGACTAATGGCGTCGAAATCGATATTGAGAAGGCAGTAGACTTCAAAATTTAATAGCGATCGAACAAGGCCGAGGAAGTTGGCGGAAGTAATTAGTAGAAGAAGAAGAAAACGAACTTTATTCTGGGACTACTTGTCAAAACCTTATAATATGGTACTTTCTATGAACTCATGGTGGCTGCAGAGGTGTACCCTTACAAGTTTGAGTTGTTTCTTGAAGAGATGCTCTTAAAAGACTTACGTTAAAGAGGAGGTTAAAAGACTTATGTTCTCTGGTGATGACATGTAAGGCCAGCTCGATTTACATATTCCTTACGAGCAACTCACCAACATTGCTTCACCAGTAGCTTCGTTTTCCTTCACTTTTCCTTCAGTTTTCCGGTTTTGATATGTACGCAAAAATGGAAACAGAAAGACTAAACTTTATTCGAAAAAATAAAAAAAGTTGAGAAGTTGAGACTATATTCACTTAAAGTATGGTCTGGTATCAGAGCTGGGTAAGATGGAAGTGTTGCCTCGAAGCTTCACTGGAGGACTATCAAAATAATATAAAATTAACTTTTGCAAATTGTCAAATTTACTTATTGAAATTATTCAAAGAATGGAATTCTTTAGGTTTATTAAAGTAATAATAATTATCAATGTTAAGCTTAACTTTTAGTAATTTAAGTTGTTCTTTATCCTAATAATTTTAAAAGCGTAGCGGAGCAGGGTACTTTCAGCTAGTTTTTTATAAATGCTACTTAAGTGCAGGTGTTTCTAAACAATTATCAATCCAGCATATGTTCTAAATTAATCTATATCTATACTCAGCGAGAAGATATACAAATAGAGCTGCTATTGAGATAGGGCAGAGCTACAGGCAGGTGGGACTAGTATTACCCCACCACTACGCTACCCAGGGATAGCCCAGTTCCCAACTCACCAACATTATTTTAGACTGCTGCTGATGCAGGTATAGGTAATAAAATTCCTTCAAACACAGTGTATCATTTTTTACTTAAACTTTGTTAACATGAAGGATTTTTATTGAATATAAAAGTTATAATTATTGATAAAAATTCAAATATTTCAAAGTATTGCGATACTTTTGACGTGGAGTTTATTATAAAAAAGCAATTGCATTTAACTCCATCGCGAACTAAATTTGACAATGAAAGAATTTTGCGTTAGGTACTTACCAATGAAAGCTAAGCTGCTTATCATTTTTAGTCCCATTCTTGTTGTTGTTCTTACATCCAGTTGCAGCACAAAAAGACATACTTAATGTGGAATGGATTTATAAGCAAAATAAAAACTCAACGAAAGTACAATTGTAACTTTAGTGGTAACTTTTGAGGTTAGGGTAGTATAGTGGAGGGGGAACGAATCCCATCCCCACTCCACTCGTGACTGCTCTATTGAATATCTCCTCGCTATCTATACTATTATATAAAAGGACAAGTCTCTTTTCGTTTGTGATCACTAACCGCAAAAACTACAGAACCAATCTCTACCAAATCTTAACTACATCATCTTCTTAGTTGAAGGAAGATTTAGCAACAAGAAAATTTACACATTTTCTATTAAATTGTTGCTAAAAAGCGATAAATATGTAGTACGCAGTGAATTTTGAAAATTGACCGATATGTGGCGAGTGCCATTTAAGAGAGGTTATAACCGTACAGTGTTATGTAGAGCTAGAAATTGATAATAAAATTGACTTAATTCAAATAAATTGTTATAAAAAAACTATAAATATTTAGTGTGACGTGTGGATGTTTAATAATGGAACGATGTGTGGTTAGCGGCAATTTGCAACAGAGTTTGCAATGGTACAATTATTAAACCCATCTATACCAAATTTTAACTAAAAAATCTTCATTATTCTAGGAAGATTTTAAATAGTATAGTTTGCTATAATAATCGTTTAAATTCACAGTGTTGTGAAGTGGCAGAAGTTTGTCACTCTGTCATTAACTTTTGTAGTTAGATTGAAATTAAAATCCAACCAAATGAAATCAATAAAATTATTTTTGCCGCACTAAACATTATTGCCTTACCAAAATATCGATTTATTATTTTTTAATATTGTGTGTAAAAAATGGGCGTTACACATATTGATGAAGGTTTTAAGAAGACTAATATTTCAATGATTTCAAATTCATTTTAATGTTTCAGGTTTATTTAATAAATTGTACCATTGGTTGTGTGAAAGAGCACTAATTTTACCTACAAATACTACAGCAGAGAATATTAACAACATTATTATTGAAAAAGTAAATTGTGACAGCTGAGAATATCTCTATTGATAGGGTTGTAAGCACTGATAATGCAGTCTATTATCCGCCAGAGTTTCTTCTTAAAAAGTTTCTGTCCATCAAAATTACCAACTCATAGATTAGAATTAATGATTGAATATCCAATAATGCTTTTAAGTAAATTTCAACCAACTAATCATTGCAATAATACCGGGTTAAGAATTACAGCTTTGAGTGAAAATATATAGATTGTTTTATATATATATTTTATTGTTAAAAAATAAAACTTCTATTATTAGTTAAACCTATTTAAGTTCTTCGCGACTGGGGATGCTAGATAATAATAAAAATTTATAAATAATTTAATCATAAGTTACAAAATAAATGAGAAATCTTGTAAAAGGATACGTCTTATGTATACCATTATAATATATATTACATAAATATTCCTGTTGCTCGGAAGATTTAAAATTCTGGAGGTAAAGAAATAGACGATGTTTAAAGGATGTAAGAGTGGAGCTTTTTTGATTTGAGACGGGCAATGAATCCCATAAAAAGGGAGCGCGGATAATAAAGGATTTTTCGAAGGATACAGTTCGATGCGCAGGAGTGTACAGGCTGATGGGTTGGGTTCTAGCATTTAAGAGGTGGATGGAGGAGTGCAGGGCAAGGAGGTCATGATATACGTAGTAGTATTAGGAGTTAGTACATTTGAGTTTCCATTTTTCAATATGAACGAGACCGTGAAGTATCGAAATTTATGTTGGAAAATGACGTATAAGAGAACGTGGAACCCAGATACTCTACTTAAGAATACAAGAATACAGATACAAGAATTTGAAAGAAAATTCAGCATATTATGAGCATGCAGAACTTTTCAACTTTCATTGTGTAATAAGCTTCTATTTTATATTAATTTTAATTTAAGAACAGATGAACTGATCGGGTAGTATATTTAACATCCTGAAAACTAATGCTCTCATTACGTCTCCAACAAAAACTTACAACACGACCCAATATAAATAATGCCCATGCAATACATTATTCAATATTTTGTCAAAACCAGTATATTCATTCATATTCTATGATTGGATTCTTGAGTGCTCAATTCATTCTTGTGATCTTCCTCGCTATTTAAAATGCCAGTTGTCTAGACAATAAATTTTATGTTCGGAAGGTTTCCAAGAAAAGCAATCTCACACTGTTAGGAGTGTTAGGATCTCCTGTGGCTCTGCATTACTCTTCATTTCTTTTATTAACTGTTCGTCCAATTATAATAGTTTTTAGTGTTTTAAGATATACCTTATATTAATGTACTAGCTGAAAGTACCCTGCTCCGCTACGGTTTTAGGATTAAGGACAACCTTAATTAGTAAAAGTTAAGCTTAACGTTGATAATTATTATTGCTTAAATAAACCTAAAGAATTCCATTCTTAGAATAATTTCAATTTAACGATTTGCAAAAGTTAATTTTATATTATTTTGATAGCCCTCCAATGAAGTTCGAGGCCGCACTACCATCTTACCCAGCTCTGATACCAGACCATCAGCTTTTCATATGGCATACTTTAAATAAATATAGTCTCAACTTCTCAACTTTTTTGATTTTTTCGAATAAAGTTTAGTCTTTCTGTTTCTATTTATTCTATATATTCTAGGTTCAAGGAATGAAATTCAGAAATGTCAGGTACAACTTGTAAAATACAACTTGGGCCTGGTTGAGAAAAGCCGATTATCTTGTGACCGGAAAACTAAAGGAAGAGTAGTTGGGGGCGAAGCTACTGGTGCAGTAATGTTGGTGGGTTGCTCGTAAGGAATATGTACATCAAACTGGGCTTACATGACATCACCAGAGAACATAAGTCTTTTAACCTACTCTTTAACATAAGTCTTTTAATTGCTTCTCATCATGAAACAACTCAAACTTGTAAGGGTACACCTCTGCAGCCACCATGAGTTCACAGAAAGTACCATATTATAAGGTTTCGACATCGATCTTATTTTTGTTTGTTTACAACTATAAGGAACTTAATTTGTGGTCAAAGTGTGCAGCTTAAACATCTAACCTATTTTTTTAACTTAGCTTATCTCCAAATACCATATAACAATTAATCTATTATTATTCACCCAATAAAAATTGTAATCGCATTTTTCGTGAATTAGCAGCGATCTTGGCCGATTTTTTTAAATTCTTTTCTTAGCGAGCACCTACGGCCCTAGAGAAAGCCACATACGAAATTTCATTCCAATCCATTTGGTGGTTTTTGAGATTTCCTGTTAAATGAGTGAGTGGTATTTGACAAATATATAGTAGATTAAATTTACATATACAATATTTTACAATTTTAAGAAGTTTGTTCTGAGTATAGAAATGGTTTCCTAAATTTTAGAAGCAGCCTGTTTTAAACAAGTGAGAATTTCTCCAAAAAAAAACCTCAATAAACCAGCAGGACTTCGACCTTTTAGGGTCCCTACCTACCGTTAAGTACTTACATGAGGTCGCTCCAACCGTAATTCAAACTAACAAAAAATTGCTCATTTGACCCTCAGACCACTTCAATATTTCTTTAACGCCCACATATTGCGAACCACCTGATGAACATTATAGCTCCAAGTTTAGTACTGTATATTTTAGGATTGAAATGGACTCCAGAACCCACTCAAACCGGCTAGACTCTAAACTTCTCATTTCATCCCTAGGAACCCTTGAAGGCGTCTGAAAGGAAAGTGGCATCGGATCCTGATGTAGACATTGTATTGAAATGCAACAACTGCCTAGAAACCCAGTAAAATTCTACTTTCGTTTTTTTTATTGGTTTTAATTTTGCGTATATATAATAGTCCAAAAATGTAATTAAAATATCTGGATTCAGAACAAGAAAAAAAATTCATTTAAGTATAAATAATTCCTAAGCAAACATCTTAGCAATGTTCACGATTATTTCGCCAAATATTTTTGTAAGAAAATAAATTGTATGATTTAATTTCGGTTTGAATATAGGTAATTTTCCTAAGAAGTAATTTTATGTTGCTGTTTATTTTTCAATCTACACTTGTATGCAGTCAGCAGATATGCGGTTATTTTATGTGTACATACAGGGTGTTCAATATTCGATGGCTTCCCCCTTTTTTTCTCACAGTTTTTGAAATTTTGAAACGAAACTCTCATGGTCCTAACTGTGTCAAATATAGTTTCTTTTCAGGTTATAGTCTGCTCTCTAACCTTCTCCAGCACCCAAACTTTGGAATTTCCAATGGGATGTGGTATTTTCTACGACGGATTTCGATAGAAAATCAAATTTTGGATTGATACTATACCGGTGAATTTTTTTCATCCAGAACACCGTTTCGCCCCAAATCGCGAAAAATCATTTTAAGAAAATTAACAGTCTAAAACTGGTATTGCAAAAATAAAATAAACTTTGAACAAAAATATAAAATTAAGGCCTTTCCGTGACTGGTACGACAAGCGGTGAGAACAGGTCGACTTGGAAGGTTTGCCGAGAGGCTCATACCGTCGACAAGCCCGTGATAAAACTAACATTATTTATGTACTGGTTACGGTGAAAGCGTATCCTCATCGGAGCATTCGAGACATAGCCTGTGAAACCCATTTAATGACAAAACCTTCAGAGCCTGTCTCTCAGCATCTTGGGGAGTTAGAGCCTGATGAAGTGAAATGCGGTACGGCCTCATACGGTGTTGCTTTAATATGGCCCACACCGCTCCAATGCATAATTTGGTATCCCTGGCTATGTCCCGAATGCTCTGATGAGGATACGCTTCCACCGTAGCCAGTACATAAATGATGGCTTGTCGACGATTTCTGTCTCACCGCTCGTCGTACCAGTCGCGGAAAGGCCTTAATTTCATATTTTTGTTAAAAGTTTATTTTATTTTTGCAATACAAGTTTTAGACTGCTTATTTTCTTAAAATTATTTTTCGCGATTTGCGGCGAAACGGTGCCCCGGATAAAAAACTTCACCGGCATAAAATCGATTCAAAATTTGATTTTCTATCGAAATCCGTCGTAAAAAATACCACATCCTATTGGGAATTCCAAAGTTAGGGTTGCTGGAGAAGAACTGGAGAAGGTTGGAAAACATACTATAACCTAAAAAAAAAAAAAAGGGGGTGGCCATCGAACATTGAACACCCTGTATATGACACCTGCAGGTATACAGGGTATTCCCCAGCAGACAATCTTCTTGAATGACATTTTTAATAGTAAAGGATAGAGGGAAAATGAAAAATAATAATAACGATTGTAATAAAATAAAAAAAAAAACTTCATAATAACTCTCTTTTGTTATATCTTCAAACATAAGAAATTTCTGTTGAGACCATTTCCTGTAATAGGTAGTGAATCATTTAAAACATTGTTCCCTATCACTTTTTGGACATCCGGCGCTCGGATTCTTGGGGACTCGTTTGGATATGTTAAATAAACTTCTAATACATATCAATGATTTGATTTGATACTGACATATATTAACACAAAAATGATTAAAAATGAAATAAATATAATTTACATATTTTTGAGTTGTGCAGATATTTAAAGTAAAAAATAATTGTCCAATAGTTTTTCCAGCTTTCCCGCCATCTTGGAGATAATTGATTTGATACACAGTTTCTCTGCAAGTTATAGCCATGCCATTAGATCCTTAATGACATTTACATGTACATTCCATTTTGTTTTTTTCCTGTTTTTCAAATTTGAATAAATACATTTAAATTATTTAGTAGTTTTGTAAATAGGTAATGATTTAATTTTATTTTTCATGATGATGAATTTTATATAAATCGCAAAACGTTAGTCCTTCATTTGGTATGGTCAGGTATGATTAGAACTAAAAAGTCACTTAGTGAACAAGGAAGAGATTTTCTACTTCTCGGTGAATGTCTTGTCCTCTGGACTGAAGATTAAATTACTGCCTACATATTGAGTATGTTAAACGCATCACTTGAGTATTTATAAGTTTAGAAGCCTATGCATCCATTTAGGAGGTGAAGGTGCCAGGTACGGTGGGTCTTTATTTGAGAAGGGGATATTATTAGAGAATGTAAATATTGTCAGGGTTATATGTTAGTTAGCGGTCTGTTTGAACTGAGGTTGCGATTCGGTTCACGGATTAAAACGATTCGAATTTACAAATTCTGTTTTATTTATTGATATTTACACATGTACATCAATATACATCACGTAAATTTGAGGAAATGATTATAATGATATGTCAATCACTTTTAAAGAACTACTCGCTAGTAGCACTTCAAAAAAAGTTCTGAACTAGAAGGTCTCTTGGCCATCTTATTTTCAGACGCCTCGGTGGGTTATTAGGTATCGAATGAGAAGAAAGTTGGGAGACTAGTGGATTCGTGTGGAAATGCAGTTTACTATGAAAGGATTGGTATCTGGTTCGGGCTAAATCAGCAACATATGGAACATTGAGGTCTTTATGGATAAGTTTATTCCTGACAAAGTAAGAAGCATTTAGGATTTTCGAAGGATTTTGGATTGTAAGGATTGGATTTGAGAAGAATTGGATGGTTTATTGGAGCCCCAAAGCTCAACTCCGTATGTCCACATAAGTCTAATAACTGTCATGTAAATCATTATCTTGTAATTAATTGGAAACTTCGATCGTTTGTCCAGTAAAGTTTGAGTAGTGTATAACGATGGGTCGTTTCTTGTCGTTTTAATCTTGTATGTGGATTCCAATTGAGACGTTTGTCCAAATGGAGTCCCAGGTAGCGGATCTGTTAAACAGCGATAAGGAGAATATCACTAAAGGATACCGTAGGACAGGATGTCGTAGGTTTACGACTTTACAAATTCGAAATTATAAATATCTGTCAATAGTAGTCTGCTGCTAACTGTCTAAAACCGAACCTGTTTACAGTATCGTAAAATAAAATCGAAAACAGAACAAATATTGGTCCCTAAAAATAAAACTTTTTTTATTTATGTATATAAATATAAAAGGCTTTGTTGGAAATGAATGCGCCCTCTTGTTATTTATTAGGAAAACATCTTTTATATGAAATAGTGATGACCGGTTCGATTTAAGAACTGCTGTGGAAGTTGGATATTCGGGTCAGGCTGGGATACAAACAAACTGCTCCTCCTATGCCAACAGCCAGTATTTACTTGAGGTACGCATGATGATATAGAAGGATCAATACAATTAGGATTGATGAATTAAATGCCACTTTTATTGAGATTATAATCTCAATAGAAGTGGCATTTAATTCATCAATCCTAATAGCCAGTATTTACTTTCTGTTTACATAATGCTTTCCTATAATATACAACGCATATAATATTTATAGATATGTCTGTGAGCCTGTCTCTGTATTTATAAACACGATGTCGGTAATACTGAATAGATCGTACAAATCAGTTTACTATGCATAAAAAAAAACAAAAAAAAACACGTGTTCACAATTTTGCTTAGTATATAATAATATTTTTGTCTTTAAAAAAATATTATTAATATAAGACAATAACAGTAAACGGGTTCCTAAAATGTTCTAAAACTAGATGGATATAAAAGATGTTGATTGTTTCTTAAGGGCAAAAAACTGATATGGTTATTATTTCCCATGCCCGAACTTTACACAATGACAAATTTCTAATCAAATTATATTAACCTCAAGAAAAAAATATATTATATAATAATTATTATATTTGATTTTTAATTTAAAAATCATTCCTGATTTATAAATAAAAATTTCAATTGATTTTTGATGTTTATCGATTTAATTAAAAATTATGATCACTTAATAAGTGATACGGTATTGTATAAATAATGATGATTAAATTGCGATAAAAAAAAATGTTGACCAGAAAATAAAAATCACCTTTTACACATAAATTGATTAATATCTTCGTATACAATATTATTTTTTGAATTATTTCCTATTATTTTAATGAATTATTTTACTTGAATTATTATATATTATTTGATATTATCATGGAGAAAATTCAACTTTCTGATTTAGAAAGGAATTACTCAAAAATTATTATTATTGTTAATTGTAAAAATTTTATTCAAAAATAATGATAAAAATTTGATTTTTATCACTTGTGATCAAAAATAAAAATCGATCTTCATAAAAATCATCAAATAATTTTAAAAATTCCAGATAAAAATCATGATCGGATTTGATTTTTATTATTATTTTTTTTAATTATCGATTTCAAACCCTGGATGATAGTATTAGGATCAGCTGTATACACAGTATAAAGAATAGGACACAGGCTAATGCCTTGAGCAAAACAATTTTTCACTTTTTATTTTTTATTCTTATTTTCATGTGAATGTATTAGTGTTACTACGCACTAAGTACGACCCATCAACTGTTAAACGTTCCTTTTTTTTTTTTTTTTTTTTTTTTTTTTTTTTTTTTTTTTATATTTGGCTATTTGTGTGTATAGTAATAAAATATTTGTACTATAATCTATTCGATTAAAATTAAATCATTGTATGCCTCAAGGGAGATAAGATAGGGAAGATACTGTCGACAAAGACGTGGCTTTGTATCCATATTTAGATACATTTTTTTTTTTAAATTTAAATAAATACTTTAAATAAGGAGTAAAAACAGCAAACAGACTACAAACATTGTTTAATATTTACGAATCGAATGCAATTCATTGGGTTAAAAATGCGCTTCATAAAATAGTAAGCAGAAGTCATCATGCCTTCAATCACTAATATTATCATAAATTGTATGGACAAAAATAAATCCATTACCTGCCTTCAAAATTAAATTATCAAATTTTAGTTTAATTAATAAACAACAATGGGGTTGACGAAGACTTCTAATGACGGTCTTAATTTATAGAGCAGCTTATGATGAGCGAACCTAGGAATTTATTAGATAACTTATTTATAATTAATATATTATATTTTTTTTGGAAATATACTAAAGCTTACAATTTACTTCAATCAATTAAATAAATAATGAATGAGGAGTGTAAATACGACAGTACATATTATATATAATAATAAAACAGGATATAGCTAGTTGGGGTATGCAATCATAGATACACAGCAATAAAAATAAATTTTTAATTTATTATGCCGACGTTTCAAATTACATTGCAAGCCTTCATCAGAGCTTCAGGAAGTAAGATGGACTGAATCTGGACTTATACCATGCAACACCCACCTGTTCTTCCACCACAGAATACTTGCACGGCCGTATCTCCTCAGACTACTGTTAGCACATTAACATAATCCCGGTGTTATTATTCTTTTGTTAATTTTGACTCGCTCTAGCTCTGTTGGTGTTGCTCAAATTCCTCCATTCTTCAAATTGGTGTTCCGCCTACTACTCCTATAGTCCAGTCAATAGGGAATCACTCCCATGTTAAATTTACTAATAATAAGGGCTGGTAGCAACCCGCACAGAGTTGTTGAGGGCGATTAAAGAAGTATTTCTGTCAAAAGTGCCCCGAAGATTTGGTGAGTTTTTTTAGAGTTAGGGGCACGAGAACATGGCCAAAAGCAGTTTTTTTTTTTTTTTTTTATAAGCAAATATAACGCGGCTTTTCATAAAATGTTGTATATAAAAGTTGTAGATAATAAAAATAGCTACAATTTAAGCCATTGATCGTTCAATTCTGATGATTGGTTGTCGTAAAAAGTGCAAAAAACCCTCTAAAATGTCCCTTTTTTGCATAAGAATTATTATAAAAAAAAAGGGCCTTTTCAATACTTTTTATTGATGAAAAAGGAAGCTCTTTAAACCCAAAGAAAAATAGGATTCACCCCGTCCTCCTATCTTTATTATTTACTGAGATATACCTTTTGTTTATCTCGATATCGATATTTTCAATGCAAAACCGTTCGTGATTCACATTTTGAACTTCGGATGACCGGGATATTATTCTTAAGGGCTTATATTTTCATTATGAATTGCTAAAAAATCTATTTCTTTGAAAAAACATGCAATAAAATCGACTTGAAAAAGCGCCCGTTTTACAGCTATAAACAATTGAAGCTAGAGCGTCCGGTATTGAACCGATTTTGTTATAAATATAATAAATTAAAAGCTTACCTCTCAACGATTGATTTGAGCTATTCAAAGTGTAGCTACCATAAATAACAGCCGAGTTACGATTTTTTTTTTTTTAAATCACTACGTCATTGTTATGGCTAATTAAAAAAAATCAATCTCCAAATAGTACGAAAGGGTGGATGGGCTTTCGGGAAACTTACTCGACAAGTTTTCAGTATGTGTCCAAAATTATTCCTTTAAAATTTGCGAATAATCCTCCTAGCCAGTACGATACAATTTTCACAGTGTTGATTGAAGCGTCAGCACGAGCCCGAGCTCTTAAACAATCTACTGCTTTCGTGACCTTTGATCAGCCTCTTTACTGGAAAGCACGTGAATTGATAGCGTCGATTGATCCATTGAATGATCCACACGGGCTTCAATCTGTAATTGTACGGTTAGGAGGATTTCACACTTTGATGTCATTTCTTTCTAGTATTTCATATTTGATGGATGGCAGTGACTTAACAGAAGCTTTCACAACTATATTTGCAGCAAACTCTGTCGAAAACATTATTTCTGGCCATGCATTTTCACGTGCGATTCGAGGACATATTTTAAATTTTGTTGCTATATGCAAACGAATATTAGAAAAATGTTCTTTTACCGACGATGAACAAAGTTATCTGGATAATTTGATGAACTCCGATGAATTCAATGAAGAAGATATCAGTAACGATGTTAATTTCTTACAAATTTCTTCTAAATTTCAAAGTCAGTTTACAACATTCAAATACTCCTGCTGCTCCTGCTACTACTCATGCTCCTGCTCATACCTCTCCTCCTGCTCATGCTCTCAGGAATGTAATGCTGGAAGAAGTTGTAAACAATTTACGTTGCATATTTCATCTCCCCTACCTTCTTCTTTTTGCCATAACTAGCATGTAGGGGCCTCAGTTTTTTTCTATTTTTTTTTCTTTTTTCGAGGCCAAATTATGGATCTTTTACTCGTTTGCGGGTGATTAATCCAGCAAAAGAAGTCCCGTAACCTAGGGAAAACTGGCGGTCAAGTTATAACTGAATGTGGTGTAAATAAGTTTAGTAGCTGATCTGATCTTTATACTAAATACCAACTAAATTTTCGTTTATACATAGAAAATTTAGTTTTGATTTAACATTTTATCCTAATTTTTTTTTTTTTAATTTTTAAATCTAGGTGGCTCTACTTACCTTTCACAATGAAGTCCTGATCAGTAACCGTCTGATTTGGAACTCACCTATTTTGGTAAGTCATAATTCATTCCTTGCAATTCTAATATCTTAACAGGGTTTAGAAAAAAATTTCTTTTGTGAGAGAATCGAATACGGATATCAAACATTAAAAAAATGGAAAATTCTCACAGTATAGTATAAAATGTCGAAAGTGTACATGAGATATCTTTTAATCTCAACGGCAAGTGAGATGTATCAGGGGTGATTTGAAGTTAATTCGACACATTTTTGACATTTCATAGAAGACTATTGATCTTTTAAACATGATGATAAATCAAAAATACAGATTTTTGAGGAGTGTCACTTTTGAAATACATTAATACTTTTGTTAAACGTTTAGTTTCATTAGTAGTTTATTTATTATAATGTTTTTAAATTTTAAATTATGGTAGTAGAGACCGCACGTGTGCTTCTGTTTCGTAGAAGAAGGAAGACAGTTTGATTTATAACTCGATAGAGGATGCCTGGTTTATCTGGGTCAGTAGAAACAAACGACAAGGCCTCCTGAATAACCAGTCCAACCTTTATAGTCTTAGCTGAGAGTGAGGTCGTTGCCTGCTACTAATAGCTTCCCTTAGCATATACCACACCTGTTCCTTTAGGTAGTGTGTATCCATATCGGCCCCTTTCTGTTATCGATCGAATTACTATTGAAAAGTTTCTGGGTACTTTTCTATTCCAATCTCTAAAAACCAAAAAAAAATTATATACCTATATACTTGATCTATTAACTCTGCGCTCTTCTATCCAACTCCTAAACACTAGATCCCAACCTTTTAACCTGTATTCTCCCTCACACAAAACTAGGGCGTAAAGCAGCTTCCCTAACTTCCTTAAAAAATAGTTTATTTTTGTACCTTTTAGACAATAAATCTTTCACAAATATGTAAATAATCAAATAAATACGTAGAATTACTTTTTGACGTGAATACGTCTTTAAATTTGCTACTATACGGGGGCAATCCTAAAAATCTAATGATAACACACTCGGGGGATACAGTTTGGCGTTGTAGTTTCCAATCTATCCTCTACACCCAAAATTAAATTATACCACTGGATAGCTAAAGAATCAAATAATTCATTACGATAAGCGGTAACAGCGACGCATCACGCGCGATGGAGAGGGAAGCCCCGCGATTTTGAGGTTATTTTGCTACTTACAGAGATTTGCAATTAGTATAACTTTTGACTCGGATAAATTACGATGCTCGTTTAAGTTTCGATCGTCAGCTGTCGTCAAAATCTATCGATTGTATATAAAACGTATATAAACGTATATAAAGTAGTGACAGTAAATATAATAAGGTGTTAAAATTAAAAAAAATATTATCAAAAATATATAAAGTCGGCCTATTCGCATAGAAAAGCCAAAACCAAATACAGATATCGTATACAGTTAGAAAAGGCTTCTCAAGAACAATTGAATGGTAATTATAAAACAAAATATGATCGAGTCAAGCAGTGCCGGGAACGTACAAGTTCCTGATAAGCGTTGTTTTATAATTATTACCGCCATTTATGCACAAAGCTTGGCCGCTCCCTCAGAAGACATCTCTCCCGACACAATCATCAACCGATCTGATTATTTGACAATCAGCGAAACTTGAATGGAAAATTCCATACCAGTGAAAGTGCCGAGCTTTGATCTGAGATCATATTGTAATACCTACCGCTAATAACAGACAAATAGCGACTACATCATTGGTAGCGGTATCATCATCATCAAGTCGCAAAGCCGGTGGAATCGCCATATATCGCAACATCAATAGCTTCACTGATTGTAATAGAGTTAACATTGACATTTTGGAAACTAATTTGGAAATGAACGATGATGATGAGGAAATTAAACTCTTTATGTTACGATCGTTGTAAAAATATTCCAAAAACTAAAATTATACACAGTTACGAGTCTGATCTTACTACACCAATTATGATAGTAGGAGACTTTAATGTTGATGTCTCACAAAACCGCTCATTGCCCGACTTCATGCTCAGTGAGTTCAATTTGTCTTATATTGAAACTTCTCCAACAACATTAGGTAATACCTGTATTAATTTAACGTTTACCAGAAATATCGATGTATCTTGTATGCCATTTGTGTCGTACTTTTCGTATCACTTTCATACTGCTTTGTCAAAACAGAGACTAAAAAAACTTTGGCCAAGGAAGTTTCTGAAAAACATTTTATTATTTCATTATTTATTTATTTTTTATTTTTAATGATTAACTCGATAATGTCAAGAAATCCCGAAACTCGTCAATTTACTAAGTGCTTATCCCACTGTTGCGAATAAAATAAATTTTTATAAAGATATAAAAATGTAAGTAAATAATAATAATTCTTAAAAATAAGTATCTCAATTACAGCGAACAAAGCATTAACGGATATACCTTCCTAGAATTTTAATTCTAGTTTTGTAGCTCTAAACTCATATTTTCAGTTGACACCTAACTCTGAAATATCTTGTATAACAAAAATTTAGTCTTGTATCATTTACATACGACAAACATTTTCAACAAATGAATCAATTAACAGGTTTGTTCAACATAAAGGAATGATGTAATGAATGTTTCGAAAGCAATGAGAAAAAAAATCACTTAGACTGAATAACAAAGCGATGAGGACCGGTTTCAGATCTTTTTATCTCCACTGCCCCTTGGATCGACTATCAGGAAATTAATCGGGTTTGCACCGTACCCGCTCAAAGAAATTTACAACCGTCCTGGCCAGCACGTGGTTCGAGAGGATTATGTAACCATCGCAAGGGCAATCTCTTTAGGCGCAAGGATCCTTTCGTATGGCAATATGCTTCAGGAAGGTTAATATTAATGCTAATGTTAATATTAATAGATACGGGGATAAGGGAATAGAAAGCAGTAGAAAAAGAAAGCGGATTTCATAGGGTAGCAAAACATCTTTGTTCTTTAGTCAGTATTGTCTGGAGTATATGTTGTTAATAATTAATTTTATTATTTTATTTTATTTTAAATCAATTTATTGAAATTTACAACTGTACAAATATATACATCAAGTAAATATGTTGATAACGATTACAATAGCATGTCAAAACTTGAAAAGAACTACTCATCAGTAGCACTTCAATAAAACTACACTAGAAAGTCTCTAGGCCATCTTCTTTTCAGGCACCTCGGGGGGTTATCGTTAGGGTTGGGCGATAGTCGATAGTTACTATCGATATATCAACAGGTCATGCCTATCGGTGCTCACTATCGATAGTGTCGACTATCGATAGATCTTTTTTACTTGAAAGTAAAAAAGTCTCGGAATTATGCTGATTTGTCTCTGTCCAGTGTCAAGTTCTTTTGAAATTGAATTCGGAATTCCTAGAATTCAAGGGTTCTGTCAAAGATTAAGCCAAAGGAAAGTAGAAATGCCAGTTTTTCTTTCGGGAAATATGTGGCTCATGGAGCACACTTGACTCTTGAAATAAACTATTTTTTTATTTTTATTTTCTGAAGATTTGATTTGTTCATTATTATTGTAGCCATGTAAATTGTAAATACTTTTTTTAAATTAAAATAAAATAGTTTTTTCTCGCATCTTTATGATATAATCTTATAATCTATAATCCTGCAAATTTTATATAGTAAGTAGATATTTGAATTTAATTAAATTAGTTGAAATTCTTTATTTAGTAGCTTTGGATAAAAAGGAAGCAACTATCGAAAAACAAGCGATTGCAATCAATCCTTCGACTATCGCCCAGTCCTAGTTATCGGGAATAGTGTAATGTTCCTCAAAGTATATATCTATATATATACTTTACATATAAATATGTAAAGGAATTTACAATTACTCTGACATAACCATAAACATCAGTGAATAAAGAGTGTATACAAATAGTTTCATTAATTAATCTAAATTAAACATATGGTGATTATTTAATATTTAAAGAATTTAAATTTTTAGTAATTCATAAACAAACATTCAATCAATATAAACATTAATTGTAATGATATCTAACTTAATGGTTATCCTAATTACAATTGTTTGAATATCATTCTCTGCTTTATAATTTAACATACTTTAGATAAAGATGTACAGGGAGAGAGAGAGCACAAACACACTTCAGTGTCATTCCTTCTTCCACACTTACAGTGACGTTTTTTGTTCAAACACCAACTATATATCGCCATTAGCTCACTGGTATCTATGTTTTTTTCTTCACACCTGTTTTTTTACTCTTTACGAACAAAACACTCTCTCCCATATGATCAAGCGCATGCGCCGGTATCACCTCTGTAATTATATATTACAATAGAATGCGAAGCAAGTTGTAGTCCAGTCAATGAGTGCTTAAATGAGGGACGTAGAGTGCATGGAATATGCGATAATTTTTGACTTCATGGCTTCGTTAGGAATAGTTGGAAGGTAAACATACTAAAAGTCCCCGCCCCTGGTGGGTGAGCTAACGGTGGGGGGGAGAGAAGTTCCATTTTTTTGGTTTTTCGATAATATCTCGAAAACCGTTGACTATAGAAAAATATTTTTGAATAAACATAAAAGCTAATTAAATTTACTATACAATTTATTATATATAAATTTGTCGTAATTCTAACCGTTTACGAGATATACGTTATTGAAAATCGGTTATTTTCGGGAAAAAACAAATGTCACCTCATTTTTTGTCAAATATTTGCTTCTATTACGCTCCACAATTGTTTCTCAGAAAAAACGTCAGAATCAAAGGTAAACATTTTTTTTATTTCTAAAATTGTCGATTTTTAATAACGTATATCTCGAAAACCGTTGGAATGTCTACGATGTCCTATAATTAATTTTATAGGAAATTTAATGAGCTTTAATTTTGATCTGCTACATATTTTTCTAGAGTCCACCGTTTTCGAGATATAAACGAAAAACAAAATTGGGACCTTCTGCCCTCCCCCCACCTTTAGCTCACCTCCCACGGGCAGAGACTTTTAGTATGTTTACCTTCTAACTATTCCTAACAAAGCTGTGAAGTCAAAAATTATTGCATATTTCATGCACTCTACACCCCTCATTTCAGCACTCTTTGTCTTAAGGTTGCACTTCTCTGAACACGTTTGTTGGTACTCATTCCGAAACTAATTTTTTGATCCACAATTTCTATTGTTTATCTGAATCCTCCTTAAATTTACTATAAGAACCTATATATGAAATTTTGATTAAGCCTCATTAAATACCCATACCAGCACGTTAAAAACCGCTTACTATTTTGCTATCCAAGTTTTTTTCGTCATAGTTTTCACCATAACTCATGAAAAATATTTGTCAGATCTGAAATTAATATTTTTCAACTATAATCTGGTAAAATTTATAATTAGGCCCTATATATGAAATTTTGATTATGTTACGTAATACACCCTAACCTGAACGATAAATAAGTTTGTTTTGGCAAAGTATGACGATATTCACAAATTCAGTGGGCTGGTTTGAGTGTATTACGTGACATAATCAAAATTTCATATATTGGTTCTAATTGTAAATTTAAGGAGCATTCATATAAAAAATAGAAATTTAGGATCGACAAAATTAGTTTCGGAATGAGTTCCAACAAACGTGTTCTCTCAGAAAAGTGCGACCCCAGATAAAGAGTGCCGAAATGAAGGTTGTAGAGTGCTTGAAATATGCAACAATTTTTGACTTCACAGCTTCGTTAGTAGTTAGAAGGTAAACATACTAAAAGTCCCCGCCCGTGGAGGGTGAGCTAAAGGTGGGGGGAGGGGAGAAGGTCCCAACTTTGTTTTTCGTTTATATCTCGAAAACGGTGGAATCTAGAAAAATATGCTGCAGATCAAAATTATAGCTTATTAAATTTCCTATTAAATTATTTAATGTAACGACGGGCAGTTTTATGTCGTTTCTAGTATGAATGAATGAATTACTGTATTTTGTAAAAATAATTACAATCACAGGAGGTCTGACTCCAGAATAAACAGTTAAAATGAAAAAAAAATATATATCTATACATAAATTGAAACAAAAGTCCATATATCACACATAATATAAAATTAAATAAATAGACTACACATAATAAGTACAACTTAAAAAAAAAAAAAAAAAACGAAAATTTTCGGCTGAAAAAGAAAAACAAAATTTTAGACAAATAAAAATTAAACAAAATACTTCGAGATAACTAATCACCATCTGAATTAAATGTACGTGTTATAAATAAATAAATAGCTTTTAAATGCTTTATGGTCTTAACGGTTAAAAGATTTTCTATGGTCAATTCAGGAGTAGGTTTGGGCAGGAGATACTTGCTTAAATACTTTTGCCTTTGTCTCCTAAATGCAGAACAATCCAGCAAAAAGTGTGTGACACCATCGCTTATGTCGTTTCTAGTAATTAATAACAATCAAATAAATATATAATTATTAATCCTAAGTTGTATATGTACTTTTCTCAGAAAAAGTCCTCAATTTAAAAAAAAAAAAAGAAGGGATATGTATAGATTAATAACAATTTATGTAGAAGGAGATTTGGTTTTTAAATATAAATTCTGTGGCACAACTCCTAATTTATTTATATTGTTTCACTACATATTTTGTCTTGTATTCTCATCCTCATCATCAGATTACTGTCTGTAGAATTATTAGATTGTCATTTCTCTTTTTCGCTAGAATTATCCTCGAATTATGAGTCGCGAAACATGTAGTGAAAGCTAAATAAATTAGGAGTTATGCCACAAAATGTATATTAAAAAACCAAATCTCCTACATAAATTTTAATTAAACTCTTAGTGTATGGCATTAAAAAAAATCAGAATCCTCATAATTCGTGGATAATTCCAGCACAAAAGAGAAATTATACAAAAAAATAATCTAATAATTCTACAGAAAGAAACTTGTGGATGGGACGAAAGTAGGGAAACATATAGTAGGGAAACATGTAGTAGGAAAACATGTAGTAAAACAAGCTAAATAAATTAGGAGTTATAACACAAAATTAATATTAAATATACCTAGATATTAACTCTAAAATACTGACAATATCCTGAAATACTGTTCATTGTACTTTTAAGAAGTAATAGCTTATAGCATTGCAAGGTATTTCTTGTAAGAAAAGGGAATTTTTAACATTACTGAAATATTGTATTTCCTATGTAATACCGAAAATGCTAAGAATTATTTCTTCTTTGCTACGTATTTTACGTTTAATGTTAACTTTTTTTCAGAATTGAATTACGATAATTAATGTTATCTAATTTTTATTACGATATAATTATAATGAAGATAAATGTCTGCCTTTCGATATTACGTCGGATGTTTTGATTACGTATTTTGTGATAAACGTATAACTCTTATATCACTCAAGTTAACCCAAGATATAAGAGTTCAATTAATTTTTAAAAATTGATCTATTTAATTAACAAACAGGCTGTTATTTATTTTATTTTATTTTTTTTTAATTTATTTATTTTTTATTTATATTTACGTTCAATATCACCTTTAAGAATCGATCGGATTGTTTGCTGCCGTTGTCTCGTTTATTTGGGAACACGGGTGTACCGATTTTCTGGCCAGGTATCAAAAGGGACCATCTAAAATAAATACGATTCTAAATAAAGGTATCAAGATATAATTAGGTTTTCGGATAGAACCTAAAAGAGACCGAGACAAAAGAGGACGTCTGTGAATTCATTCGACATTCTAAAACATCACTTACTTTCCCCCTATTAGCCTTTCGCAATACATATTATAAATACCAGATAATATCATGAAATAATTTTTAATTTTTTCGCAATTAATAAAATTTGAATTAATATAATTTCATATCAGATCAGAATATATCTTATGTTGATCAATTTATTGGAATTTTCAACTGTACAAATATATACATCAAGTAAATGTGTTGATAACGATTACAATAACATGTCAAAACTTGAAAAGAACTACTCATCAGTAGCACTTCAATAAAAATTCTACACTAGAAGATCTCTAGGACATCTTCTCTCCAGACACCTTGTAGGATTATCAGGAATGGAGTGGGAAGCAAGTTGAGAATTTAGAGGATTTGAGTGGTAATGGGGCTTTCTATGAGAGGACAGGTATCTGGTTTGGGATAACTCAGCAACATATGGAAAATTAAGATCTTTATGGATAAGTTTATTGGTGCCAAAGTAAGTTTAGGATTTTTCGAAGGATTTTGGATTGTAAGGATCTTATGAATTGCATTAACGGAAGCCAGACTATTGAAACAACTATTCATCTTCTTTTGGAAGAATAAAACTAAAAACAATTGGTTCAATGAAGTCCAGGATGATTTAGAAGAGATAAAAATTACAATACAACAAATTGCCATAAAACTTAAACTCAAAACATTTAAACGTAGAGAATACACTATAATCGGCGAGCAAAAGGAAGTCAGGTTAGAAAGAATGAAACGTTTGTGGAAGAACAAATGGAAGGTGAAAGCCAAATCTCAGGTTACTGGGAAGACTTATATGCTTATGGACTAATTTAAGTGTTCCGATGTGGGCATTAAAAATAATAATAATAATAACAATAGGGCGTATAAAACAAAATGACCGTTTTATCAAATTCCAGAGTTCAAAAGTCTGTAAATATCTTAATGCTATTTATTATTTACCAATACTTAATAATCCTTTTAGAGCATTCTCTAAGCTTGTTTACTAACACTGGACTTCTTAAAAAAAAAGCCTCAGCTGAGCTTATTATTTCAAACAAGGAACATGACAGTGTCCTACGAAATTCTCTTAATTTTAAGACATTAGTGGAAAAAAAATTTTACAGCCGCTGAAGCAACTCGTAAAATTATTAAATATGAAGGGAAAGGTGTCCTTAAAGAGAGCACTGCGCGGCATTGGTTTGAAAAATTTAGAAGTGGAGATACGACGTTGGAAAGGAAGAAGGGCTCCGGGTGGCCATTGATGGATATTGATGAGGTCCAGAAGGAAGCTGTTGAGTTAAATCCGTCCTCAAGTACTCCCGAACTTGCCAGGGAGTGTGGTGTGTCGAAAGATACTGTTAGTCGCCATCTTTTCTCCATGGGGAAGGTGAAAAAGACCTGTGGACTGGTACCTCACGAACTTACTCCTCAACAATCAGCAGAAAAGTTTACAGAACTTCATGGGTTTGAACTCCTGCCTCATCCACCATATAGTCTTCGGATTACTACTTGTTTCGATCCATGGCCCATTTTCTTCAAGAGAAAAAATTGGATAATTTTGCGGAAATTGAAAATGCTGTCCAAGAGTTCTTTGACAGCCATCCCAAGGAATTGTATCAGCGGGGCATCGAGCAGTTGGCTAGCAGATGGGTAATGACGTTAGATAACAATGGACTATACTATGAGGATTAATTGTATTTTATATCAAAGAAGTAATAATACAAATATTTGTTTAAGAAACGGTCATTTTTTTTTTTTTTTTTATACACCCCATTAATTATTACAGCCAAAAATAATAACTTCGATACCTGCACAAAGTTTATTCTTAGTACAATTCGCATTGATAAAACCTTGAAATTCTATTTTGCTAAAGGCGATAGACCAGGACAATGGCAATACGTAAAAGGCATTGAATGCGGTGGGGGCTGGTTACTGTTGACAAGGCTACTTCTCTCTGGTCATGTCTTTAATCCGACCTCAACCGAATCTATTACCTCGGAGTTATAAGGAAAACTCAATATAAATACTAAACGAAAACAATACTGTAGACATAAAAGGAATGGTATACTTTACCCTCGTATTCTCTGTTAGCCCAGTCAAAATAGGAAAACCATGGGAACTAAAAATACTAGTTCGAATATTTCAGGAATATGTTGGGGAGGGTCCCCTGAACAAGAACAAATAAAGTCCCTCAAAATTCCGGTGTCGCTGGGGGGATGGGTTAGCTTTAAATGTTTCGTTTTTACGTTTTTCGCTTATAATTCGAAAACGGTACGTTGCATTAGAAAAGTTTACTAATAAACAAAATTAAAGCTTATTAAATTTTCTATAAAGTTGGTTATACAAATTTTTACGATAAACTGAACCATTTTCATGCTACCGGCTCCGGAAGAGTTGTAATTTTAAAAAAATATGTTTTTCACTCACGTTTTTCATATATTTTGGTCTTCTAGATCCTCACTCGTTCATTTAACGGGAAAATCCTGAGAATAAAACTTCTACAGCGTTAAGTTTTTTACAAGAATATATATCATATAATCATTTAGAGAAGTAGATTGTTGGTGTATGCAGTCATAATAGATTTAGAGTAGTATAGTTAGATTTAGAGATAGATTTAGATAGATTTAGAGTAGTATAGTATAGTTAGTATTTAGAGAAGTAGATTGTTATGGTGTGCAGTCATAATAGACACACAACAATTAAAAAACTTATTTTTTAATTGCTGTTTATCTATTATGTTAGGAGTTATTATGTTAAGTGTTGTAATTTTAAAAAAATAGGTTTTTCACTCACGTTTTTCATATATTTTGGTCTTCTAGATCCTCACTCGTTCATTTAACGGGAAAATCCTCATGATAAAACTTCTACAGCGTTAAGTTTTTTATAAGAATATATATAATATAGTCATTTAGTAATAAGTTTTATCAATTTAAAAATAGTTAGGAGTTATTATGTTAAGTGTTGTAATTTTAAAAAAATAGGTTTTTCACTCACGTTTTTCATATATTTTGGTCTTCTAGATCCTCACTCGTTCATTTAACGGGAAAATCCTCATGATAAAACTTCTACAGCGTTAAGTTTTTTATAAGAATATATATAATATAGTCATTTAGTAATAAGTTTTATCAATTAAAAAATAAGTTTTTTCCTGATTTGAGAACCGACGAAGAAAAATTTTTCAATTATTTCAGGATGTCGATTTCGTCATTCGATGAACCGCACAACATGCTGAAAAATCATGTACAATCGTGTTAATGGCTATCGCAGACAGTTCGTGCCGATATACTTTCGTGAACATTACGGAAAAGACTGTGGCTCGTCTATTTTCAAAGATACTAAGCTGTGGGAATCAATTCTAACAAGGGGAGGACACACTCAGTCTCTCACGGATCTTGTTGGCAATTTTTTTGGAGGTTCCTGGTCAAAAAATATTAGACACGTATTTTGCCGTTCCGACCAATGGGCCCTAGAAGCCGAGAAAAAAAATAAAATAGCATTAAAATAATTTATTTTATATCTCGAGTTTAAAAAGTGATATAGACATGATTCTTGCACCAAGGTATTTATTTTGGATTGCGGATTTAAGGAAAAATACAGCCGCTTCATAGATTTTGGTTTAAGTTAATTAATTTCTAAAAAAACGATTAGATTTTCAAGCAAACTACCTCTATAGATTTTTTACACAAAAATTAACATCAGATTCTAATTCAGCACTCTCAAAAACATTGAAAAACGTTTATTCGATAAAAACAAAAAATATCATTTTTTTACCCTTTTCTAGGGGATGAATTTTTAAAACCGATTATTGGTTTCTTTCCTTTAAATGGCCATTACTTTGTTACACTCCAAGCAAATTCAACTTTATTGGTATTGCTAGAAAGAAGAGAGTCTCAGCTTTCATTTGGTGTATATAAATGCATAATTCGATGAACAAAAGAGATAGAAAAACCTTTTGGAAAAGTTGGAAAATCCGAAATACATTTTTATTTTTAACTTGAGTTTGAAACCAGATAGAAAGATAAAACCAAAGACATTTCGAGCGTATTAGCACCCTATATTTTGGGTAAAAATATGATATCGATACGTGTAATCGTCTAACCGTAATTCAAGTTTTTGTCAATTTAAAAAAAAAAAATGCATACACTTACTTGGTCAGGCTAATTTTGAAGCTTACAAATTTTTATTTTTCTATTTAGATAAAATTTCGTATTTAAGGATTCTTTTGAATGCTGAATTCAAATCCGATGTCGGTTCTTGTGAAAAAAATATATTTAACGCACTTCACTGGAACAATTTTAGCTTTTACACCGTAAATGGTGATAAATACTTTTTTTTAGCCCAAGAATTCCATTTCAGTACCCTCAAAAACTTAAGAAACGTGTGTCTATATATATATATAAATATCAATAAAACAAATATATAAAAATACTAATTAGGAGAAAAAATAATTTATTACAAATTAATATTTACATAATATAAAAACAGAACCACATATTAGATTTGATAGTTATATATTTACAATTTTGGATTTATTCTTCAAACCCGAATCACAACTAATCCTCTCTAATCTGTTTTGTAATCCTTGTTGACTGGGTTGTTCTAATAGCTTAAGCTTATAATTTTATTTTCATTATATTGAACAAAATCCCAAGTGGTCAGCAACCGAAGTGAGGCAGTTATTGCTTTGCTTTGTTTCAAGAAACATCGTTTTCTTCTTACTTATTTTGTGTTTGTAGGTTATCTAACAGTTGGACGGTTCCGGTTAATTTTTTTCATTAATGATGGATTCTTTTGTAGACCAAAATGTTAATGGTCATGTTTTTATTGAATAAACGTTTTTCAATATTTTTGAGAGTGCTGAATTAGAATCTGATGTTAATTTTTGTGTGAAAAAATCTATAGAGGTAGTTTGCTTGAAAATCTAATCGTTTTTTTAGAAATTAATTAACCTAAACCAAAATCTATGAAGCGGCTGTATTTTTCCTTAAATCCGCAATCCAAAATAAATACCTTGGTGCAAGAATCATGTCTATATCACTTTTTAAACTCGAGATATAAAATAAATTATTTTAATGCTATTTTATTTTTTTTCTCGGCTTCTAGGGCCCATTGGTCGGAACGGCAAAATACGTGTCTAATATTTTTTGACCAGGAACCTCCAAAAAAATTGCCAACAAGATCCGTGAGAGACTGAGTGTGTCCTCCCCTTGTAAGTGGTTACTATAAGACACCGGAAGAGATGTGCCTATCAGGAACAGAAAGCTCGAAAGTGCCTAATTTCGTTGTTGCTGAGGCAGCATTTGCCCTACATAAACATTTGTTGAGACCATAAGCCTGTACTATAACTGTTTTAGTCGCCCTTGATACAGTTCTGTTATCGTATTTATTAATGAAGGTTGAAAGCAGCTTATGAAGATTTGGAGGATCAGTCAAAGACTGATAATTAGATTGTTATTGTTTTCAGGATTTATTTTCTCTGAATCATTCTTTAATAAGATAAACACTAATTGAATGGTTTTAGATTAAAAAATAAAAAAAAGTGTAAAACCTTTAATTCAGAGAAAAACAAAAGAAGTATTCATAAGGTATAGTTGACTGAGAAGTATAAGATATGTAGATAGTTGGGTAGTCATAGATACTCAGCAGATCAAAATAAAATTGTTTTTATTTTAATTGTTAAAGCCAACGTTTCGATTTGCATTGCAAAATTGTAGAAAATATATGAAAAAACATACACCACAAAACATAAGTATGAGAGAAAAAAATAAATAAATAAATGTATAAGAGTAAAGACAGTGACATTAAGGCAATATCTAAAGGCCATAAAGACAATACATAAAGACTATTGAAATTAGGATAAAATGAGAAGAAATTAAAATGAGTGATAGTTACTTAGAAGCCAATATGTAATTACAACAATATAATTGGTAAACATAAAAAAATGTAGATACTAAGTTGTTGAGAACAACTTAGAAAAACAAAAGAAGGTTTGGCGTGAGATCTATGTAGTAGAGTGGATGAGGCAGTTACATAACCAAGCTTTAACAATTTTTGTGAGTGCAAACTTCAAAACAGTAATTGTTCGGGTTTTTTACTTTTGTTTCGAACTTTTCGATTGTCTTGAAAAGGTTAGGGATGTTTTAAAAGATTAGCTGAATGAGATATTCTCTGTTAGATGACACTTTACTACAAACTGGAATATATCAAAGCAGTGGCGTACTACAGAGATTAACTCAAGCATTTTTGTTTGGAAGATGATTAATGAAGATATATATTCAAAGAAATAATCGGTCAAATGAAAATATTTCTTAATTTAATGAAATCCAGCATTAATTTCTAAACAATACAATAATATTGTATTGAATATATTGAATGAATAGTATTAACAAAAAAAAAAAGTGTCTCTTTACCACCATTGATTCCATCTGTTCCATTGAAAAAAAATGCACTGTAGCATACATGAATTGTTTTTTATTTTTTATTTTGCAATTTAATTCAATACAGATAATAAAATAAGGAAAAGTATTCTTAAAAAAATATTTGAAGATGACATTGACGGAGAGAAATTAGGAACCAAAGTGATAAAATAACTTTCCTTTCTTGTTCCAAGATCAAAGAAACGTGAAATTGCAAAATATGGTGATAAATATTGAGATATAATGTTTTTGTTTATTTGCGAACTATCTCTTGATGTAATTGATAAGTGCATGTACGCTAACGGCAATAAAACAGATGGCCTTCCATATTTCTTAATATAGAATATGTTTTGTAAGAGATAATTTGTAGAGATGGGACTATGACTTTGGTCAACTAGTTGGCTAGAAAAAAGGCCCATAAGTCGCCGACCAGTCGGAAAAGCTGATCATTGCTTCCGTTGGAATTAAGGTGACATTGGAATTGTTCAAAGCACTTCGTTTATAGCAGTCTGTACTGGTAGTTACAGGTTTTTGTTAATCTTATATTTTTTACATTGTTTATAAAAATAATGCAAAAGTCAGTAATTGACTTTAGTTAGACAGTTAACAGTGACATTAATGGAATTCAATCATGCCGAGAAGTATCATAATTGCAAAAGCAGCAGCCTCCTTTTCGCGTTCTCATCTCTTTATTACTTTTAAATTAATAATAAATATTTTTTCAAATGTGACACAAAAAAAGTCATTAAAAAAAAAAAAAAGAGTAAGTTACGAAGTTCTTTATTTAGTATTGTGAATATATTAATTCATTCTTTGTTAATATCATAATTTTTCTTAAAGTTCAATAATGTATTACAGTTGGGATATCTCTCCTAATATAGGATTGATCTAATGAAAATCAATAAATTATTTTAAATTTCTAAACTAATTGATATTTAGTTTTCTAAATAGGTAGTAGTTCCAAATTTTAAACATTCATCTTCAGTTTTGAAAACATATTCTAAACATCAACAATTTGATTCACAAGATCGCGGGTTCACAGCCCGGCAGATGACCTTAAGATTTTTTAAAGGGAGTAAAAAATTCTCAGCTATGCCGTCCTTCGGAAGGGACGTAAAATGTGGGTCCCGAGCCTGTGCGATGTCAGGTACTCGTTAAAGATCCCTATCCTAATTATACCTGGATAGGCAAAATTTAGGACTCCCACCGTACTATCGTCCGATTAGCTATAGCAGCATAAAGTGACGTTAAACGAAATAAACAAAATAAACAAACAATTTGATTCACAGATTATATATTGAGTGGAAAACAATTGAATGAGTATTGAAAAAGGCTTTTGGGAAAAAATGTGAGTTGCCTAGCTACCATGGCTAACAAAAGATCACAGGTACAAACTTATCTGGTAAAGAGTGGAATCTGGGATTTTGGAAAGTTGGCATTGATCGAATGAGATAATCAAATCCTATGGCAATGGCTTCAGTTTTTGCTGCGTTTAACCCTGGCAAAGATTTCATCTTGATCTTCCTGAATTTTGAAAAACGCAGCTAATCAATCGCATGGAGGACAGGGAAATTAAATTTGGAAGTCAGAGATGGTGGGAACAATAGAATATATGAAATGGGGACAATATACGAGTATGACTAATCCCTCAAATATCTACAGACATTTTAGAAATCTCTGACGACATACTGAATATAAGTCTCTGAGAACCTCTCATTCCCATCACGTCCCCTTTCCTAATATTCCACCATTTTTATCCTTTAAATATTGTTCAGAATTTATTAATAGTCTAATTATTTAATATTAGGTCATATTATACATTTTCTGTAGGAAATAATTAGGAAGGAAACAAATCTAAAACTGGTGAGAAAAAAAATCGAAGTGGGAGGCAAAGAAGAATTTCTCAGGCCGTCTCCCGCATAAATTGGACGAAGGCCAGGTCCACTTGAAAACAAACAACGGAAGCTCATCTCCATCAGATAAAGCATGAATGTTTTTATTTTATATTGTTGCATTGATAAAAGATTTTCTAAACAAAAATAAATGTTTTCGGAATATTTTTTTTGCCATTATATTTAGAAAATGTAGACAGCAACTAGACTAGATAAGAACATAGACAAGGAAAATTTTATTAAAGTGCTCAATCAATGAGTAATTGCTTTATAAGATATAATTATTTTTCCACGCATTTATTAATTCCATATAATTAAAACAGTTGTAAATATCGATGAATCTATAAATTGTATTCATTATTTTTTCAGTTGTTAATTGAAATTTACAAATACAATATATAAATATAATAATCATAAGGTATAGTTAACTGTGATACATTCATGTAGATAATTAGGGTAGGCAGTCATAGATACTCAGCAGATCAAAATAAAATGTTTATACCGAAAATGAGTATAAAATTTTTATTATTGCTAAAACTTCCTGAAACTATAAAGATGATCTGGTTAAAACTTCGTATAAATTGGTTCAGTAATTTTCGTGCTTAGTGATCAAAAATAAAAAATGGCTTGTTATTTTATATAAAAGTATAGTTTTTGAATAGAAATAAACGTTTTTTTTAATAAGTTTTATTTAAACTAACTATACTGATGGAGACTTAAGGTAGTAAGTTTGTTAAAATTGTTATAGGTAAATGTAATTACCTTGATAAATCCTATCATTACTAAAAGCAGCAAATTTAATTTGTTGAAATTAAATTGAAAAAACCAGACTGCGAAGTATATTTAGGGTTGCTACTTATTCAAAAACCTTACTTGGTGTAAACAACTGGAGGTCGTTTGCATTTGACCGAGAAAACTGGCGATCAATGCTCAAACCATGTTTATTATTTGGTACGTAGCGCTCTAAAATCATAAGAATAAATAACAGGATTGATGAATTAATTAATTTCTATTGGAATTAGTTTTATTTGAAAACTAGTTTCAACTGTTATACATTCATCAGTTCTAAAAGCATACATTTCAAAACATCATCACTTCATCAACCCTACCTGACCCTTTTAACCTCTTTGCATTCAGATCTAGATAGAGGTTTTTATTTGGGCGATCAACTTCCAGGTTATTACGCCCTTTTCTTCTAAATGTTGGAAATTTTTTTTCTTCGTCCTGTATCATCATTTTCGTATTATATTTTATGTAAAGTGAAAGTTCTTTAAAAAGATTTATAATTTTGTTTATTGAATTTCTTGAGTCCCCTAGAGCAAGTTCTGTGGATCGGGGTATTTTATTTTTTTCTAACTCTTGTTGTAATAATGTGCAATATTCTATTATGTGTGTAATAGTAACTGGTGATTGACATCTTTCTCAATGTGGTTGGGCCACTGTAAGTCCGTTTCCCTCCTGTAACAATATATTTGATTTCTTGCCTTACATTTAAACAGTTTCACCTATTTAGGTTCAGGAATCAACTCCCTAAATGATACATCCCTGGAAATAAACAGGAGGATTGCAGCCGCAAACCGATACTAATTAGAAGTCACCTATGATGATGATGATACTTCTATACGGTCATGCGTACCTCAAGTAATAAATGACTTCCCTCAATCAACGTTACAACCACATAACTCGGAAAGGTTGTACCGTAATTAGCCTGGAATTTTAACAATGATGTCGAGTCAATATCAATAAGATAAACATTCTTCTTGAACAGTCCGAATGATATCGGTTTTCATGATCTGCGATATTTCTTGAAGAATTACTTCTTGAAGAGATTTGTGAAAAACTGTTATGACAGATATAACACTCCATCTAGTCTTCGAATGTTTTTTCAAAGTAATGGCTCTGTCAATTTCTTCTATATTATATTTCAAGAATTTAATACCTGCCAAGGTCTTGTCCGCATAGATCTATTGCATAATGCGCGTTAGAAGACGCAGACTGTGCTAATGCTGAAGCGCACTTGGTGTCAACTAGAGGGCGGTTGCACTTAAAAGACTGGCGATCGATGCTAGAGCAATCCAAGTCCCTCCTATCTGGGGCACAGTGCTGCATATTACAGTAGAACCCCACTAATCCGATCCCTAAAGGACCTTGGGGTAGGTCAGAAATTTTAAAAGGTCGGATTAGCCAGAGATTACAATGAGGTACACGTGTTTCATAGTTAAAACTGTATTAAAATTTATACATTATAATTAAAAAAAGTAAAAGAAATAGAAGCATAGGGTGTATACCCCAACAGACTGATTAGTTTGCAGAGAAATGTTGCCAGCTATTTATACGTAAAATTATTAGCAACACTTGAAACTGTATTGTATTTTGTTTAGAAACTAACTCATTTTAAAAATCGTTCACAATGAAGTATGTTGAACCATTGAACTTCAGTTCTGAGGAGATTATAGAGAGATTTCCTCAGATCTGAAGATGAATGTTCAGCATTCGAAACTAGTATTCTAATAAAATAATTCCAATAGAAGTGGCAATTAATTCATCAATCCTAATTGTATTCATCCTTCTATACCATCATGGTGTACCTCAAATGAGTATGTTCTAACCGTTGTTAAGGACGTATACAACAAAAACTGAAAAACAAACAAATGTCTGCTGTTGTTTGAGAGCATTCCCGTTTTTAGTCTTTTTTCTTGCTCAAATTGTATTAAACCTTCCAATTCATCTCGTATCCAATCCTTACAATCCGAAATCCTTCGAAAAATCCTCAATGCACCTTAATCTGTCACCAATAAACTTATCCATAAAGATCTTAATGTTCCATATGTTGCTGATTTAGCCCAAACCAGATACCTATCCTTACATAGTAAGCTCCATAACCACTCAAATCCCCTAATTTCTCAACTTGCTGCCCACACCATTCCCGAATATCCTCCGAGGCGTCTGAAAAGAATATGGCCCAGAGACCTTCTAGTGTAGAATTTGTATTAAAGTGCTACTGATGAGTAGTTTTTTTCAAGCTTTGACACTTTATTGTAATAGTTAACAGCACTTGATTTATAAATTTTGTACAGTTCCAAATTTCAATAAATTGTTATAAGAAAATTTTTTTAAATTAAATTTAGTCTAGTCTGATTTAGAATATAACAAGCGTTTCTTTAGAACTAAACGTGCAGCAGATTTTTTGGGGATACGTAAAAAGGTTCGAGATATTTGACGCTACTAAATGTGATGCCCAAAAGGATACTGTTTTTCAGATTTGCCAGGATCTGACGATTTTTGGCGTCTGAAGGACATTCCTTGGCCACTCTCCTTCCCTACTACACCTTAAGGGTACAACCTTTTTATTTAAAAAAAAAAGAAAAGATTTAACGATTTTATTAGTTTTCGTCCACAAAGACACTATTTTAAGATTAAGAGGACATCCTTAGACCACATATATATTGGGTTTTGTCCTTAAGGTTACTATTTTGAATATTTCAAGATTTGATCGTTTTTAAGCTATCCGAATTCCGCCATTATTGTCCTGTTAGTTTTTGAGGATACTATTTTGAAATATTCCAGGATTCAACAATTTTTAAAATGGCGGAAGGATATTCATCCGTTGTTAACACATTCATGGGGCGGAATTAAGAGACGGCTGAAAGGATACTGTTTTAAGAGTACTGGTGAAGAACGTTGTTAACACATTCAGGGGGTGGAATTAAGAGACGGCCAAAAGGATACTGTTTTAAGAGTACTCGTGAAGAAGTCTAATTCAATTAGACAGCAGTAGAGCTTCATGATCCAAGCTTGGATTTTTGTACACAAGCATAACAAAATATAAAAAAATCAAAACTAATCGACTTTGTCCATATCAAAATTATTAGGGATTTGCGCGAAAAGTAGTGTTCCCTCAACCCCGGACTCGCGGGAGTCGGATAAGTGAGGTCCTACTGTTGTTGAACTTTGATAAGAATCTCACTGAATATTGCCACCGCTAATTTGAGAATGAGCCTAACGCATTATTTTTTATTTTAGAAATAGATTAGACTGGCAGTAGTTACAAGAAAAATAAATGAACCGATGAGTATGAATTTAAGGATGCACAGAAGAACCTCGATACTCGGAACCTCTGTAATCCGAACGCTCGATAATCCGAACGCCGTTTTGGAAAAAATAATAAAAATCAGAATCGTAAGCACAAACTTAGAGAGGGAAGGTGGACTGTTGTTATATAGTTGTTATTATGTTGTTATATAGTTACCTTACTCTAGCACAGTAGTATTTCATAAAACAAACTACTTACCTTTAACAATACAAGGTGCTTCTTGTTTTATGGGAACTAGTATGTCAGTGTTCATTTTTTGTATGCTGCATACTATGCCCGGAAAGCTCTTTGGTAATCCGAACGATTTGATAGTCCGAACTACCCCCGATCCCAATTAGTTTGGACTATCGAGGTTCTACTGTATGATGTTTTATGAAGTTATTGTTTGATTCTTGTAACTTTTCATTTAATGAGTCTTTTGAGTTGTATTGCGTTGTGCTTTTCTATAAGGATTAGCTTGATGAAGTTTGAACTCAAAAGATAGCCCCATCAAGAATTTAAGCTTCATTAACCGGCTTCTAATCTGCAATCTCATTATCATGAGATAATGGAAGTCTGCTCGTTATTAATGAATCGCATCAATATTTTGGATTTTCTTTATATTCGCCGGAACTTACTAAACCTCCACTATATAATGAATTATCTCTAAAAATATTTAAACTGATAATAGTAGGTGTGAATCGTAATTTACAATAGCAAAAGCTTGATTAATTATTAAACCGACGAGTATTATAAAATATGGTGTAGGAGTAGTTATAAACCTCCTCGGTGTTGGGAAATGAGATAAAGTAGGATGCGACGTTTTAGTGGAACGTCTATAAAGCGAATGCTTCTCTGTTAGTAGATAAGGAGTTCTTCTTATCTACAATATTTACAGGAAACGGATATATATTTTTTTTTTTACGCAGAAGTACCGACGAGAAGAATTTTTGGTCAACTTTCTATGTATGTGAATATCTGAAATTTCAGATATAAATTACTCTATTTGGCTAAATATGTTAGCGTTAATAATGTACTCAAAATGTAGCTTGATTGACATGAGAGAGATGTTTCACTTACTGAACATTCCTCATCACTTGATTTTTTGTAATAATCAATAATAGAGAGAAAGGTACAAAATAATAAATTAAAAATAATGAACAAGACTAAAGCAACATGAAACTGCTCGTCGTTACAGACTACTTCAACGTTTACGTGACAAACGTTCAAAGCTCCCAATTAATTACAAAAGACTTATTTACATGACTCTGATTAGACCTATTTGGAGTTTAGCTTTGGGGCTCTACTAAACCATCCAATTCATCTCGTATCCAATTCTTACAATCCAAAATCCTTCGAAAAATCCTCAATACACATTACTTTGTCACCAATACACATATCGATAAAGATCTTAATGTTCCATATGTTGCTGAGTTAGCCCAAACCAGATACCTTTCCTTTCATAGTAAGCTCCATGACCACTCTAATCCATTAGTTTTTCAACTTGCTTCCCACTCCATTCCCGATAATCCTCCGAGGCGTTTGAAAATAAGATGGCCTAGAGATCTTCTAGTGTAGAATTTTTATTTAAGTGCTACTGATGAGTAGTTCTTTTCAAGCTTTAATACGTTATTGTAATCGTTATTAGCTCTTTTACTTAATATAACGAAAACAAAATTATATAACAAGTCCCTTATCCAGGCCCTCTTAAGTATACATCAAGGGTTGTGGGGAATCTCTGTTGTAAAAATGTGCTATATTCATGTGCTATGTGAAAAATGAGCGATCTGCCATTTTTCCGTGGAGGAGTCTGTAGGGTTTGTTTATGAAGGAATGTCGGAACGTTGATCTAAAGTAATGCTTTGGTGTAGTTATTTAGTTTGTCATTACAAAAAGAGAACTTCGGCTTTTAGTTTATAGAGAACTAAGACAAATTAGAGTTTATTTGTCAATTTTAATATTTTGTATCAATTCCATAATCTATTGAAATGGATTATATTATATGGACTATATTATATTCATTATATGGATTATATGGACAATATATTCCATATATATTGTTTTTGACCATTTTTGTCGATACAGCGTTCTTTCTTAGCAGAGCAGTACAGATATAATTTATTTATTTTATTATTTTTTATTATTTTTTTTTTTTTATGCTTTATTGATATTTATAACTGTATACAAGTTATACAATAAGTGAATGTGCGGTAAAATGATTACAATGACAAGTGAATAACTTGTGAAGTAGCACTTCTATTAGTGTTCTACATAAAACATATTTTGGCCTAATGATGTTCTACCTAATGTAATGACAGCCTAATGTCGACTAATGAGATCGCCCCCACCTGCCGGAAGCTCCTGCATCTAAATGAAGTGTTTATTATTCATCAGGTGCCCAACGAGGATATAATATAACTAATTTTAGACAATTAATTTTTTATTAACATTAAGTCACATGGATCATTTTCGCCCTTGACATGTATATTTTTAACTAACAAGGTTATAAGGTTTAAATATATTTTTTAGATTCATTTATAGATACTATTGTAAAAAAAAAAAACTACATTGTGTTAATATGAGGAATACTAACCAAATGCAACAACGCGTTGATATTTCAATGAAAGTTCTGTTAATGTCTGTCAAGTATTAAGGACATCTTATGAAAGTCCTTAATACTGAAAGTTTATTATGAAAGGATAGGTATCTGACAGGCTAAATCAGCAACATTTGGAACATTATCATCTGTATGGGCAGATGTATTTGTGACATGGTAAAGAGCTTTGAGCATTTGTCGATGCATTTTGGATTGTAAGGATTATTTATGAGATATAGTTGATACTCGTAGTTCAGTAGTTCTCCCAATCTCAACTCTGTCCAAATTGTTCTTTTTGGTAGATACGTCTTTTGTACTCTATGGGCGTTTGTCCAGTAAACGTTGAAGTAGTCGAAAACGACGAAAAAGGATAAAATATAAACATTATCAGTAATATAAATAATTAACAAAAATAAAAGGGATCAGGGAATTTTTTTTTTTTTTTTTTTTTTTTTTTGGATGGACATAAAAACATATATTTCAGGTTCTATTTATACTTACAATAATTACAGAAATTTTTATAGTCGAAATATCTTTAGCCCTGACTTTAGGTCAAAAGTTTGGTAGTAAGTGAGGAAGCTTGACCAGTGGTTTAAACGTTTATGGTAACATTTTTTTAAATTGCTGACTTTTATTTTATTGTTTTTATTATTATTATTTAACGATTTTATTATTATTATTATATTTATTACTTATTTATAACCACCTTATTAATAATGAGATTAAGCTTGAGACGATTCCCACGTTCGTTCGTTTAATGTAGATACAGCAGATAAAAATAGAATGAGTGAAGTTGTTTCTTGGAGAGGAAGTACTCAGTTCATCCTTTCAAAGAGCTGAATACTGATTACCTTAGGAGTTACCACGAAGATGAACGAAGCGATATATAGTAAATAGTTGCAGACGCAATGAGGAATCATCTCATGAGTTTAGATTTCGATCGAGTGGCGCAGTCCGAGTTTAATCTATATTATAGAAATGTCGCAACCTTTGGTATACCTCAAACGTACCTACAATTCAGCACCCATATAGAAAACCAGAGAATTCTCGCTCAACTGAGGATGGCCAGCAAAAGGAATACACGACTGTCGTACGGTGGCATGCATAGGCAATTTAACAGTGATCTATCCTGTGAGTTTTGTTACACAAATGTTAGCGATGGTGTTACACACTTTTTGCTGGATTGTTCGGCATTAAGGAGCCAAAGGCAAAAGTATTTAAGCAAATATCTCCTGCCCAAACCTACTCCTGAGTTGACCATAGAAAATCTTTTAACCGTTAAGACAATAAAGCATTTAAAAGCTATTTATTTATTTATAGCACGTACATTTAATTCAGATGGTGATTAGTTATCTCGAAGGATTTTGTTTAAATTTTATTTGTCTAAAATTTTGTTTTTCTTTTTCAGCCGAAAATTTTCTTTTTTTTAAAGTTGTACTTATTATGTGTAGTCTATTTATTTAGTTTTATATTATGTGTGATATATGGACTTTATGTTTGTTTCAATTTATGTATATATATATATATATATATTTTTTCATTTTAACTGTTCATTCTGGAGTCAGACCTCCTGTGATTGTAATTATTTTTACAAAATACAGTAATTCATTCATTCATAGTAAATAGTTGCGAGCACCGAGGACTTAAGGATGTACAGAAGAAAATATGATTTTAAAGTCAGCTTTTACTAGACAAACGTTCAAAGCTTCCGATTGGCTACAAAAGACTCATTTACTTGGAAGTAATTAGACCTATTTGGACGTACGGAGTTCAGCTTTAAGGCTCCATCAAACCTTCCGATTCATCTCGTATACAGTCTTTACAATCCAAAATCCTTAGAAAAATCCTCAATGATACTTACTTCGTCACAAACAAACTTATCCACAAAGATCTTAATATACCTTACGATTCTGACCAGATATCTGTCCTTTCATAGCAAACTCCACAACCATTCAAATCCATTAGTATCACAACTTCCTTCTCATTCCATTCCAGATAACCCTCCAAGGGTCCTGAAAAGAAGATGACATCGAGACAACAAATAAAATAAAAAAATTGAGTCAGTATGTTCGATCGACCATTAACTTAAGAGTCAATGGCAGATGCGTGCCTACCTAAATCGGCAGCCCAAGGTGGTCTGCTGAGCGAGGATTGTTGGAACTACATCTACGATCAGGTTACCTGTTATGTTGACTTCCCAGGAAGAGCACACAGCCTTCTGTATGTACGGCCTTCTGAAAGTAAATGGACAGCTGAAAAATTAAAAATTCAAATGCTACCTTGCAAAAAAAAAAAAAAAAAAAAAAAAACGGGAGTCTCTGCATGAAATATATAATTTCCAGATTTTTTTTTGTATTGTCAAAAATTTTAAAGGAATCGTTTATCTTATACGTTTAAACAAATTAACTTTTCAGAAACCAAAGTTTAACTTCCTAAAATGTAGATATCTGTAGATGAATTCATAATATTGAACTAAAGCCATCACCTGAGACCTGTTAAATACCTTGTTCAAATTTTATATTTATAAGTTTATATTCAAAATTAATATTATTTATTAAACGTGATACATTAAGGATTAGACACATCAATGGTTTTCCCTGTTAATAACAAGGATGGAATTATAGATTATTTTTTTTCAAATTTCCTTCAGTCCATGTTTATCATTCTTTTCGTTATGTACAAGTATGCCAAGACTAGGGAAAGCAACCATTCAAGCCAGAGGGGGCAGAATGCCATTTTAAATATAAATAAAATTTTTAAAAAAGTAGGTTTTCCAACTTTTTTTTATTGGAAGAAATATTGTAATTTATTTTAATAAAAATTGTTTATGTCTAGTTTAGGAATGTTTATTATTGACTTCAGAACCTTTCTTTATTATTAAAACACAGGTTTTTGTAAAATTCAAATATTTCAAAAGCGATACTTTTGACGGGTAGTCAAAAGTAAATTAAATTACCCACTCCTTCCTGGCAAATTAATTTTCATCCTTTTAAAAAAGGAATTTATTATTTCGTTTTTTCAAAAGGACACTCTCTCTACCCGTTTAATCATTTTCACAGGACACTAAAGGATACAACTTCGAAACCTGCTTCTGCATTCCGCCCAAAGCCCCGGTAGTATCTCTTTAATTAACCTGAAATAATAATTGGCTCTAGAGAGGAATCACTAATATCCTCTCTACCTTCATGCCTTCGTGATATTTTATTTATTTTTTTACGATAACATTCATCCACTGTTAATAAATATATTTTAAAAATTGTGAACAATTTGTATAATGTCAATATCTCAAAATGACTATATTTATTTACTACCCGGAACTTCACTGAGCCGTTATTTTAATGATTTCAGGGATCTCTGCCTTCTGAAGAAAATCTGCATTGAAAAATATCGATTCCTCAAGCAGTCAATTATATGAGACGGAATAATATCTTGGACCAAAACTTACTCTTTAATTCCTTGAGAGAAATACATTTGCGGAAAGCGATTAGTTTGATTTAGATACGAGGCCGATTTGGATGGATCTTGTAGCATTTAAAAGTTGAAAAGTCATCGTACATTTCAAAAAATGACAGGAGCCTGTAAAGGAGTACTCATTATTTTTCGATCCTTGCCGATAGATTTCTTCGTTCCGTCTTGCCTTGAAATTGTATAATCATAGGTTTAGAGAACGTTTTTTAACATCTGCTCATTTTAGCTTTCTGTTTAAGGCAACGTACCTACCTTCCTTAACTGTAGTTATTGAGTTTTAAGTTTGACCGATTTATTTTTCATGGTTACTTAAAGCACGTTCTTGCTTAGATTTATCTTGTGACTTTGCATTCTGCTGCTGTTTTTAATTTGATTTCTAGGTCAATTACCAGCCTTGAGATCTCTATGACATGTGGTCCACATATTTAGAAGGAACGGATGCCATTAAATATGAGATTGAAACTAATTTAGTCACAATGCAGAAAACAATTTAAATGTAAAACAAAACAAAAACCAACGACCTACACTAGTTTTTCAATCCAAGCCATTCAGACTAACATATGGGACATATGGAATTGAGCTTTGGGGCTCAACTAAACTTCTAATTCTTCCCGTTTTAACAATCAAAATCCTTCGAATAATCAAGATCCTTACTTTGCTACAAACAAACTCAGTCCCATACTAACCAGCCTACAAGTAAGCTCCATTACCACTCCAATCCACAGCACAAGTGTCCGCGGTTCGCCTTCAACAAAACTATTCACTTTGGCTTACGCATATACACTAAAAGGAAACATACGATGGATCAAAAAGTTCCAGGACTGAATTTTTATACATTTATTCATACAGCATACAGGTTATTCAAATTTGACTCCTTCGAAGTACTCCCCTTGGGAAGCTACACACTTTTCCCACCGGTGTTTTCACTGATCAAAGGCCTCAGAAAACTCTTCTTTTGTAAAGGTGTTTAGCAGCTCCGTTTTTTTTTCTTTAATTTCGTCAACTGTTTAAAATCTTCGTCCTTTCAGGTGTCTCTTGAGCTTCGGGAAAAGAAAAAAAGTCGGCTGGAGCCAGGTCAGGTGAGTAGGGGGGCTGAGGAATGACAGTCATTGCGTTTTTTACACAAAAGTTACGGATAACTAATGCAGAGTGAACAGGACCATTGTCATGGTGAAGGACCCAATCACCACTTTGCCACAGCTCAGGTCTCTTTCTTCTCACAGCATTACGCAATTTTCTGAAGGTTTCAAGATAAACAAAACGATTAATTGTTTGACCTTGTGGAAGGAATTCATAGTAGACAACACCTTTACAGTCAAAGAAAACCGTAAGCATGACCTTCACATTTGATTTGACTTGGCGTGCTTTCTTGGGTCTTGGAGAACCTTTTGATATCCATTGTGATGATTGGGCTTTTGTTTCCACATCGTAACCAAAAACCCAAGTCTCGTCTCCCATAATGACATGTTTCAAGAAGCTTTCGTCGTCATTTGCCTTATGAAGAAGTTCCTTAGAAACATGAGTTCGGTGTTGTTTTTGGTCTTCAGTCAACAGTTTTGGCACAAACTTTGCTGCAACACGACGCATTTGAAGTTTTTCAGTTAAAATTTCCTGACATGACCCAAATGAAATGTTACACTCTTCTGCCATTTCACGGATTGTTAGTCGACGGTCTGATCGTACGAGAGCGTTCACTTTAGCAACATTGTCATCATTGATTGACGTTGAAGGGCGTCCGGAACGAGCATCGTCGTCTGTGGATGTTCGGCCATCTTTAAACCTCTTGAACCACTAATGGCAGCATGATCGGCTTAGACATTCTTCACCAAAAGCCTCTTGTAACATCAAAAAGGTTTCAGAAAACGTTTTGTTTAGTTTCACACAAAACTTCACACAAACACGTTGCTCTTCTTTCATATTCATTTTCATAAAATAGCCAAACTCTATAGAACTAACCTCAAACAAACTGTGCTAATATTACTTTCAGTGATGTTATGATTGATCTGCAAACACAGCTGTGTTCCTGTTGAGTCAGGCAATACAATGCTGTGAGACATTGCATTCCCATAGTATATAAAAAGTCCTGGAACTTTTTTATCACACCTCGAATATGCGCACTATCATACGTACGCATTTCTTCATTTATACTTTCTTTATTTAAACATTTTTCAAATTTTTACCACATTTTTAGATTTAGCATTAGATTTCCTATAAGAGCACAGTACATGGAACCTTGAATTTTTCAAACTTGGGACCTAAAGAACAGCTTAATTTTCACCTTATTATGGAAAGTTACAATAAATGTCGAAAAAACTATCCACAAAACTGCTAATCTTACAAAATCTTGCAAATTTAACCAGCTCTCATATGGTATGATTAAATTAATAATTCCTTGTCGATTTCATGGAATTTACTTTTAAAACCAGAAAAACATTACATGTACTTTTCTCTTATAGGAAATTTAGTGCTAAATCGAAAAATGTGGTAAACATTTAAAAAAATAAGGTTTAAACAAAGTGGTGATATTACAGCTTTTATGGCTAAAAACGTGGTTTCCTCAAAACTTTTAATTACCGTATGTCTGCAACGGATTGAAATAGAAAGCCCTTTTTTTTTTTTTTTTTTTTTTTTTTTTTAAATACACTAAGAGGAACTTGCCCTGTATAAAAGGACTAGCCATATTTCCACATTTCGTTTATGATCACTAACCGAAAATTACTGAACCAATCTGTACCAAATTATAACCACATCATCTTTATAGTTACAGAAATGTTTATCACTAATAAAATCTACTGATTTTCAATTGATTTGTTTTAAAAAAGAGCAATAATATGTGGTAACAGTGAAGTTTGAAAATTGACTGATACATGGTGAGCGCTATTCTACATGAGAGGTTACAAAGGTAAGGTGTTGTATAGAGCTTGAAATTTATAGTCAAATTTACTTATATTCTATTAAATTATTAATTCATTATGATGTATTAATTCATTAAGTATGATTCCTGGGCCTTTTGTATTAAGCACAGTTAATGCAGTCCAATATCCGCAAGTTTCTTAATTGATTATGTCCATTGGATTACCAACTTGTAGATTAAAATTAAAAATTGGATGTATAATAATGCTTTTACGTAATGTTCTACCACCCAATTAGTGCAATTTTAACCAGCTTAAAAAAAAGTGCAATGCGTAAAGGGAGAATTTTTTTTAATGGAGAGTTAGTTTGCTACAAAACAAGCACTATATAATTTTACCACGGCCAATGTTCTAGCACTTAAATAGTTTAAAAAATATTTATACAAACATAGTCCAATGAAAGTAGTACATTCTGGTATGTAATAGGTCGGGTAATTTTAATTTTTTTTATATGTAGGTTTGTGCTTGTGTACTTAAAAAAAAAACAGTATTAAGCCTTGTCGAGATGCTGCTCACTATTTAGTAACGTTTAACAATAAAACAAAATCACTGTATCCGCCACTTTTTGAGAAAATTTGAAAACTCGTATCTCAGTCCTCATTGAAGCTACTGAAGTCATTTTCTGCTCACATTGTAGCAAATTTAGTCTAGCTTAATTTTAATAATAACATGATTTTCTTTAAAACCAAACATTCAAGAGATATTTTGGGGAAATGCAGAAAAGGCCAGAATTTTTTAAGCTTTAACAATATAATTTAGCGGGGGGGGGGGGCTGCAATTTCCTAAACTTCGATTTTTGTACCAAAATCAAAACTACAAGACTTTTTGCTTACCAAAATATACAACTTTGCACGTCAATATGCCTAATATGCAGGTTTCTTAAATTTCTGTTTCAGCACATCTACTAATTCTCATTTATGTATTTCTCAGTTTCAGGTTTAAAACTAAAAGAGAAAAATAAAAATCGAATTCAATACATGCTCGATTTTATCAATCACCTATTGGAACCATCTTTATAAACTAACTAATTAAGGTGTTAGATTTAACACCAAAAAAAAAGTTCTTGAAGTCGGTAGAACCCCAGATGATGTCCGGATTGACTGTAATGAAGAAGTGATGGAGGTGGTAACAGAATTTACATACCTTGGTCCGGTAATCAGTAGATCTGGTAATGTAGATTCAAAAATATCAAGCAGAATTTCTATGGCGAATTCTGTATACTACCAGATCTGCAATTCTGTAATTGGAAAAAGATACAAAGCTCCACCTATTCCAGCCTGTTTTCTTTCCAGTACTTCTCTATGGAGCGGGGAGCTGGGTTCTGAATGAGAGGCTGCACAGCCATGCTACCGTAGCTGAAATTAAATTTCTTAGAATTGCAGGGAAGGCACTGTGAGACTATGTCCGGAGCGACAGAATTAGGGAGGCTCTGAACATTTGTCCGGTGAGGGAGTCTCTGGAGAAGAGACAGTTGAGGTGGTACGGACATGTCTGCCGTATTGACAACCACAGAGATCCCATAAAAGCTATGGAAGTGAAGCCGGTGGTAAAAAGATCAAAAGGAAGGCTAAGAACCTCCATATAGAAGGAATAGGGAGGCGTAGAGGAGAAATAAGAAATCTGGCCAGGGACAGGGAGGCATGGCATAAATGGCTAGAAGCACCGCCACGCTGAGAGGTAAATGAAGGAAGAAGTAGATTTCAATTTAATGCGGTTTCATCAGATTTGCTCTCAGAATTATTTTCTATCCAATTCATTTATAACCTAATTTATTCGAATCCACATATACACATATACTAAAAAAGAGTAGGATCATAACTAATATCCTAATTAGATTAGGATTGATTATAAATGTTCCCTAAAAACCTGGTGGTTGAACGAGATTTCGAAAATTTGGTATTTGATAACCTTGGCCTAGTAGCTGTACATCCTTACTAAAATACTAGAATCAGGACCCATGAGTTTTGGTACAATTTGTTTTTTTATTTTTCTATTTTCATTTTATTTATATATTTATATTCTTGGAAACTTAAGTGCTTATACAGTGGATGAGATTGCTGATCCTCGGTTTCCTTCTTAACCGAGATCACAAGAGTAAATATTAACTCTCACAAGAGTAAATATTTTTTATTTATTTATTGTAAAGTATTTTTTAACATGCTACTGAATTGTCTTGTTCTATATATTAGAAAAAACATATATGTGATGTGTCATATATTTTATCCAACTTTAGAGTTTCAGCTGCTATCCCAATATGGCCTGTAAGTTTAGAAACTACATTGACCTTATCAATCAACTGAATATTTAACTAGGTTGTTTGTGCCACCGGTCTGCTCTTTTAAAATACCCTACTGCCCAACATTAAACCCTTGAGGTCAGATAAATCTCTTAAAAAAAATATGTTTTCTTCAAAAGTTCTCCAAGGTCGCTCTATTTTTTTGATGTTTTTTTTCGTTTTCTACTCTATTATTAAGGTTAGATTGATTGAGTCTCTCCCCTGAGTATATTTTCATTTATATTACAAATTTTATTCCTAAAAAAAAAAAAAAAAAAAAAAAAAAAAAAAAAAAAAAAAAAAAAATAGTCTGTTACTTTGTCATTTGCTCATAACAGATAAACAAACTGAAGGAATCAAATATTAGTGAATACGTTATGTGCTATAAATAATTCATTTGAACCCATGGTGGCCGAGCATCCTTGGTACATTCCTAAAAAATAAAAAAGTATAGTTAAAAAAAAACTATAAAAACACGCTCTTAAAGCGTCAGACCTTTTATTTTTTTTTAATTCAAGTTTCGAATCTAATTTTCGTGTACTATTCGTGATTTGTTTGCATTTTTAACACAGTTTATCCAAAATCATCCAACAATGTTTTTTTTTTTAACATATCACAGATTAGGAATCGGTAAATTTTTACTTTAAAAATTTTATCTTGCACTAAATGTAATGATCTACAACTTTTAATATACAGGGTGTTCGGAAGATCGTTGGCCAAAAAATTATCTCGGGTAGGGAGGTTCATTTTGAACCTATTTAAGGTCACTTACCTATATACAAAGTCTTACGGTTTATACTATACAATATATCAATTACTAAGGAGAAATTAATATTAAGGTGTAATTACAAAAGCAATAATTCTCCCTTATTTATTTATTAAAAATCATATGATGTTACATGATAGTCCAATAATAATATTTATTACATTATTTGCGACGTTTCATGGTCATTGCCACATTATCAAGCTCTGAAACATGCAAAAACACACATGCATGGCAAATTGCGAATAATGTATATTATGTGCAACTATATTCGACCATGTACTTTAGATAACTAATGAATTACCTTACAAATTTCCAAAAATACACGATCCATTTCCACAATAATCTTTAATCGACTAAAAGTCTTGTCACTGGTATCATGTCAAATCTATATACATTAAAACTTAATGAATAACACATAAAAACAATATAAATACAAAAATCGTAATAAATAAATGTATGAAAAAAGTACAATGTTCAACTGCACATCTATGGTTTTGCAATATTTATTATTATCGTATAGCTATTGTTAATTGATATAATTACCTCAAAATATCGAGAAAATAAAAACTCTATTAGAACTAAAATTTTTGTTCATATTTCCACCCTCATTATCACTGTCCATTACTGCAATAGGTCCAAAGGTTATCATTTATATATTCAGTTTGTTTATTGGTAGTGCATAGTGGGCTCCTATTTTTTGTGTATCTGTTTTGAAATTTACAGCTGTGTCCAAATGTTTTGTTATGAAGATGGATTCCAAAATTTTTCTTTTGTAACTGTTTCTTTCATAAAATAAAATGTTGGGTTTTTTAAAATTGAATTTGTGGTTATTGTTTATTGCATGTTGTGATAATGCTGTTTTATTGATATTTTTTTTTATTTTTTTTTTTTTTATGTTTTTGGTGTCTGCATTATGCTGTTTGATTCTATTTTCAAGTTTTTGCTTGGTTTCTCCGATGTAGATATTATTACATGTGTTACACTCTATTTTATATATTAAATTACTTTTTTGCATTGGGTCTATTATCTTATTTTTCTTGTTTATTATGTTAATGATTTTGTTTTTATTTACTGGGGCTGTTTTTTTATTAAAATCAAATTTTTTGAGTTTATGAATTATTTTATTAGTGAGTCCTGGTATATATGTTATTCTATGGAACATTTTTGAATTATTTATATTATTTCTCATTATTGTTGTGTTATTTATATTGTCTATTGGATCTGTATTATTCTTTGCATGCATTGTTGATGTAAAAATCGGTTATTTTCTTTTGAGTGTTTATATCTTTTTTTTGTTTATTTTCTTTTATTTTGTTACTGGATTGTGTGACTAATTGGTTTATATGTATTTTATCTTTATTGTTACTTTTTGCATTTAAATTTTTGTACCAATATTTGTTAATTATATGTTTAGGTATGAAATTATCTTCTAAGATTTTATAAATATTTGTTTTAATCTCTTTGATATATTCGATGTCAGTTATGGTTATAGCTTTGAAAATTACATTATTTATAGTGTTTAAAATTTGGTGTTTAGGGTGGTTGCTATGGTAATTAAGTAATCTATTGGTTTTTGTAATTTTCTTGAACCATTTTGTTTTTATGTGGTTATTGTCTAAAATGATGGTCATATCCAAAAAGTTAATGGTGTTATTAACTGTTTCAGAGCTTGATAATGTGGCAATGACCATGAAACGTCGCAAATAATGTAATAAATATTATTATTGGACTATCATGTAACATCATATGATTTTTAATAAATAAATAAGGGAGAATTATTGCTTTTGTAATTACGTCTTACGGTTTTTTTTTTTATGAATTTTTTTGCAAAAATGGCCAAATCCAAACATTTATGCCTTATAACTCCGTTGTTTACTGATATATCAACGCCATTTTTTCCCCCTGTAATTACTAATACATTTTCCATGTAAAATAAAAAATATATGGTGCAAAAAACAAATACCAAAAAAACGGGAGATCGTTAAATCTTGACAAAAGCAAAAATAAAAATTATGAACTTCAAGTTTAGGTTCAATAAAAAAAAAAGTAAGCGCAACAGCCAAATCCAAATTGTTTTAAAAATCAGTAGATTGATATATCAGTAAACAACGGAGTTGTGAGGCATAAATGTTTGGATTTAGCCATTTTTACAAAAAAATTCATAAAAAAAAAAGTAAGACTTTGTATATAGGTAAGTGACCTTAAATAGGTTCAAAATGAACCTCCCTACCCGAGATAATTTTTTGGCCAACGATCTTCCGAACACCCTGTATAACATATAAATTATATAAATATATAACAATATATATATAAATTTTTTTTTTTATTAAAATAGCCATTTCTGCGTTATAAACTCTTAAACATGACCAAAACTAAATTTTTTAAAGTTGGCGAAATTCAATGTTTGACAATCGATAGTGGCTAAACGCCTAAATCAAATTTAGTTTAAGGGATCTCTTTAGACGCACAATTTAATAAACTTTAATTTTGTAAATAAAACATTTTTCGATTGAAAGCACTGTTCTATATGGTTTTTTCCTTAAACCGGAAAAAAGTTAAAAAAGTTTGGGTTTTTTCGCCCCCCCCCCCCCAAACATTTCCTGCTGTCAAATTTTGTTTAATTTTTTATATTTTATTCTCAGGACCCATCTGGGCCAAATATTAACGTAAAACCTACTACTTCGCATTTCTCAAGGCAGACCCACATCTTGGGGTTAATTTGAATTAGTAAGAACATTAGAACAATGTTGTGCAATTATCTTGAAACGTTTGTAAATTTTCAAGTTGATCAGATTGCTGGAAATTACTAATAAAGATTCCGTTACATATAGCTGAAATTAATAAAAGCGTATTAAAAAGAAACTGTAACCTTTTAAATCATATGTTCACATTTACTTACGCGGGTTCACTTGTATTCTGTTCGAACATATGGAATAAATCTCATAGCTCTCAATTCGTCCTGAAAAGGTTGGTAATCTGCGAGATTATCCCTCCCTTTATGCAATAGTACGTAAAAAAATTAATCACATATAAAGAAACAACAATAGCAAACTATTAGTATAAACAATCTATTGGCGTTGCTAATTTAGTAATATATATTATCTTGTAGTGTGTTTGAAATATCCTAGTCTTTTAATATTATATGTTAAGTATGACGGAGGTGTGATAGTTCAGTGGGTAGCTCACAGGCCCAGTTTCAATTCTTGATGTAATAAAAATTCGAGATAAATGACATAGTAACCGACTACTAGGGAGTCCCAGGGAGTCCAATATTATATTTTCGGCCATTATCGCTATATCCCTCACCTCCACGCCAAGGTCCTCCAATAAGCTCCTTGTTTTTACTAGACAAACTAATAACATTTTTTTTTTTTTTTTTTTTTCCCCCTTTTTCTTTTTTTTTTTTTTTTTTTTTTCCTTTTTCGCTTCTTTTCCTCTTTCATGACTCCGCGAGACCCAAACCATAATCCTTTTACGGAGAAATCTCTATTTCCGAATGTCTCGCGGAATTTCTCTTTGAGGAAAGAGATACATTTTTCATAAATATCCATTTTCTCCCTTTCTACTTCACCTGATTGATCGAGGTTATTATTTTCATACCTTACAGTAGGATCCACTATGAGCGCTGTCCGTCCGTTCTTCGGAAACGCGACAATATTCGCATACCTCGTGGACCCGTTGGTATCGATGCAGTATACCTCGTCAAAGCAGGTAAAGCCTTTATTCTTGAGGAGCCTTATCAATTCATTCTTGACCCTGTGGTGACGGCGTGTGATCAGGAGTGAGTTGTTGGGACATTTTCCCAGCACATGGGCTGGTGTTTCGGACTCTTCGGACTCTCAGAATTGAGCTCGGGGGCTAAACCTAATTCTTCTCGTATCCAATTCTTACAACCTCCGTAAAATCCTCAATGTAGTTTATTTTGTCACAAACTTATCCATAATGATCTTAATATTCCATATGTTGCAGAGTAAGCCCAAATCAGATGCCTATCATTTCATAGTAAACTCCATTAATTGATGTGATGAGTAGTTCTTTTCAAGTATTGACATGTTATTGTAAACATTTTTAATACATTTACTTGATGTATATATTTGTACAGTTTAAAATTTCAATAAATTGATTTAAAAAAATATGTGGAAATATTTGTAACAAACTATAAATTTTATAATTTTTAATCTCGTGGTCTAGTTCATTTTGCCTAACACGTTCCTCACTTCTAAATATCTCCAATTCAAATCAAGTTTTTAAGTTCATTGTAAAATATATTTTCAATATAATATTTTATTAAAGATATTTTTAATATTCAAACATTTACCTTTTTTGAGATATACATATACATGAGATCCAAAACCAATACCTTTTTGCCTTTTCCTGTTTCCTAAGCTGGGGCATCACCACCTTCCTTTCCTGTCTGTCAACCTATTTCCTTGTAAATATTTTTCTATGCCTAGTAATCTTATCGAAAACCGGTCTATTTTGTTAAGTTTGTTTTCTCTTTCAGTTACGAAGATATAATTCACGAACTTAAGTCCTTTAGATCACTATCAGAGTTGGAAATGTCATGGTTTATTTTCGGACTACTATTTTTAGTTCTTTCAAAAGTCAAACTAGCATTACCTGTAACTTATGATAACCACTACTTATATATGCATTTGTGAAATTTTGACAGTTTCAAGTTAATTCTGTTTTTTTTGGGGGGCCTTTTAAGTTTATAAGGCTGCTTGTACTTTTTTGGACCTAATATTCTAGGCAGTACTTTAATTTAAAAAACTTTAAGGCGTTGTTCATTTCTTAATGTAAGCGGCCGTGATAAACAATATATATGGCAACAGTCTTGTAAATCCTAATTTTTAAGTTTCTGATCAATCGGTATGAACTGAGTAAATTTGCGATCGATCGTTGTACGAGCTTTTAATTTCGCTTTTATTTTCTCTTTAATTTCATTATTCCTAGATATTGTAGATCATAAATACTTAAACTGCTTTACGCATTCCAATTTAATCCCTGATATAGCTATATCACCGAAATGATCACCATTGCAATTACTAACCGTATATTGCGTTTTATTGGTGTTAATAACTAAACCAATTTCTTTACTAAGTTTTACGAGCTTTGTTAGGTTTAGTTTAATAGTTTCCTCATCTTTACCCAACAGTATCTTCACCCTAATCGTCACATGACCAACAATGGGTTTTTTATCACCCATTTTTAGGCTTTTCCCGTTCACATTACCTCCCGAACTACGTATCCTAGTGCTTAATTGAACAATGCCGAAGAAAGAGAATCTATCTGTTTTAAACCAGAATGTACCTCAAACGTTTATGAATAAAAGTACCGATTCGGTATATAATGTCATATATAATATACTCTATGTTATATAATACCAATACTCTATATAATGTTTCGAACATGCATATCATTATTAGATTAGCTAATTTCTTTTGTATTCCAGATATTATACAGGGTGTCCAAATAGAGTATCGGGTGTTTGTAACTTCGATAAAACAAAAAAATAAAGTTTATTGTTAATTATTACAATATAAAGTGGAAAATTATTTGGAAAAGGTGATGTTATCTAAATGGTGACCTTTATGCTGCTGGCATTCTTCTGATCAGGAACGAAGATTGGCGATCACATGCCGACACATAGCTCTCGATATTGCTACCATTTCTGACCTCATGTTTTGCTTCAATTGCGCCAGGTTCGTCGGTTTATTCTCATAGACCTTACTTTTAAGGTATCCCCAAGCAAAATAGTCAAGTGGACTAAGGTTGGGGCTTTTGGGAGGCCAGTTGATGTTACCCCAACGCGAAATGACCTTATTAGGGAATAATTCGTTAACAGCTTCCATTGCTTGATTTGCTGTATGGCAAGTGGCCTCACCTTGTTGAAACCACGATCTTGAGTTTTTGAGTGTCCAAAAAAAGTATCGGTTATTTGTTACTTCGATAAAACAAGAACTACTTCAACAATTTTGATAACATACTCTTCAGGGATGAAGCCAACTTTTGTTAGTTGAAATTGAAGTAAATATCTCATAACGTGTTGGAAATAGTAAGGTACCACGTTCGTTAATAATCTCTATTTCTGGCCTCTTTTTAGGTTTCTGAATGAGTATAGATACTTTCGGGCATTTTTTTCATTTTTCCTAGATCATTGCTTCTGATACATGTATTTTAGATATTCCACTTTCTCCTCACGCTTTAACTAATTTAGCTGGGATATTATCGATTCCAGCTGTGTTATAAGATTTTTATTTTGGAATAGCTATTTCGACCACATATTTCTGAAAATAAGAAGGAAATATTTTTAAACTTTTTTAACATGTATACCGATACTGCCTGAATTATTATTTTAATTATTTTCATCCCTTATTCTATTTATGATTAGGTCAAAACGTATACGCGATCCGTCAATACTCTTGTACATGAGGAGGTAACTTTCAAAACTTGTTTTGTCACAGTAATCCCACTTTTCAGCAATAACAAAACACATATATTATGAGATGTGATTAACCTTCAGAAACAAAAAAACCCTAATTAAACTTACAGCATCTAAAATAACACATTACAACAAGGATCAGAAATATTTTTACTCCTAAAATTAGCATTTTTAATTTTAAATATGGAAAACAAGACTAAAACGACAGGAAACTGCTCCTCGTTTTCGACTTCTCACCAATCTCACCAAATAAACTTTACCCTTCATCGTAAACCTACGACTTCCTGTCCTACAGTATCCTTTAATGATATTCAACTAACCCCTGTTGAACAGATCCGCTACCTAGGACTCCACTTGGACAAACGTCTTACTTGGAATTCAAATACTACAACGATAAGAAACTGCCCGTCGTTACAGACTACTTCAATATTTACTTGACAAACGTTCAAAGCTCCCAATTAATTACAAAAGTTGAGGAGTTGAGCATTGGGGCTCTACCAAACCATCCATCTCGTATCCAATCCTTACAATCCAAAATCCTTCGAAAAATCCTAAATGCTCCTTACTTTGTTACAAATAAACGTATCCATAAAGACCTTAATGTTCCATAGGTTCTTGAGTTAGCCTAGAAGATGGCCTAGAGATCTTCTAGTGTAGAATTTTTATTAAAGTGCTACTGATGAGTAGTTCTTTTCAAGCTTTGACATGTTATTGTAATCGTTATCAGCCCATTTACTTAATGTCTATAATTGTACAGTTGTAAATTTGAATAAATTGATATAAATAAAAAAAAAATATGGACAAAAAACGTTTTTAAGGAACACAGTGGACAAAACAAGGTTTGGTTAAATAACAAAGGGACAAAACACTGTTTGAAGTGGCTGTGTTTAATTTTATAGAAGTCAATGTTTGCTTAAAAGTACACAAAATACAAATTATGATTACATAATAGATGATGTATTATGTTAATGACACTTATAATTTTCGGGGAATATTTTCATTTTCTAAACAGACACAAATTCCATCCTCTTCTACAATATTTTCAACACTTGGAATGTCAAAAAGTACAAACTTGTACCAGCGTAAGCGATTATTGTCAATGTTGTCATTATTGTCAAAAACGCAGCGTTCCCATTGGCTTAGTGGACAAAGCAAGGTTTGAACTAAGGCTTTGGACAAAGCACTCTTCGTTTAAAACCCTGATTTTGTTTACTAATTTTGGATGGGAAAAAACGTGTTTTGATGGATAATACTCATCACATATTGTAGGGTTATGAAAAACAAATCTAGTGATACCAAAAACTCAAAAAAAAACATTTTTTGTGACAGAACACGTTTTGAAAGTTACCTCCTCACATATAACTTACGTATTTTTCGATTTCAACAAGGTATAAATATGAAACTGATTAGTGGAGCTATATGGTTCCTGGTTACACTATCAGGTGACCTTTTCCACAAGTTACTGGTTGGTTTATCTGCAACTGTTGGCGAAATGGGGTTAAGAGCTAATGGCTTGTGTAAGTATCCAGTTTATTGACAAAACGTATCTATTTCTGGACTAGCGTGTAACGGTAAACATTTGTTTTTGCCAGACGAAAAGCCACCAATAAATTTCAGGAGATTGTATTCTACTTTTTTTATAATGATAAAAGGATAAATAAAGGTCTCTTCTTGTCATTTTTTAATTTATATATTTTTTTGCTTTATTTTGTTATTTTATGTATCTTTTTTATATTCGTGCTGCACCCTATTATGATGGCATTGGCCTTATTGTATTTTCTCTTTTTATTCTGTCTGTATTTACTTGTTATTTTGTTATCTTATAGTCTCTCTGTTGTTCATTTTTCTTTTATATTTTTGTTTCATTTTCATTGTTTCATTTTCCTATACTTTGACTGCATCCCTGACTATCTTCTTCTCTACTTTTTTAATATCATTTGTTAAAATTCAACTTAGTAATTTACATCAGTGAATTATCTTTACTATTATCCAAAAGGACAAGCCATTTTTGTTTGCGAAAATTATCGATATTCAATTACGTATATCTCTAAAACGGTTAGAAGTTCGACAAATATGTGTATAAACAGTTTTATAGAAAATTTAATAAGCTTTAATTTTTATTTGAAACATATTTTCCTTGAGTCCACTGTTTCCGAGATAAAATCGAAAAACCCAAAAATAATACCTTCTCCCCTCCCCCCACCATTAGCTCATCCCCCAGGGACGGGGACTTTTAGTATGTTTATCTCCTATACTCCTAGCGAAGCCCCGAAGTTGAAAATAATCGCATATTTGATGCACTCTACCATATTTGTATTGACTGGACTAAATGTTAACGTTATCGATTAGTTCCTAGGAATCGACTTTGGATCATCTGTTCTCGATACCGATTGTTGGAATTCAATAATTGATGGGATCGAAAGTCGACACATCCCTTGCTATCCCCGTTTTTTGTAGATGAAATTACTGTAAAAAAAAAAGTAATATTATTAATATTTCTGTGATTCGAATAAAACAAAATTAGAAGCGCCTATAGTATTTTTTATGAATGATATGGATCCATAGCTTTGAATGATTTAATGATGATTTATCTAAAGAGCTCAATTCATTTTTGAGGTCAATCCTATTAGTGGGAATGATCCTGAGAGTTTATAGTTGGTTTAGTAATTCATCGCCATGTATTTGAGGGACGGCCAGATGTTCAAAGGTTTATGTCCCATTTGTTAGCTCTTATTTCTGGGGTCGGGGGACCGTAGTAACATGGCCGCTTCCTGGTTTCTTTCTTCTAGCAGTTTTATATTAATTTATGGCCTATCTCTATAACGAATGGCTACTCAATTAGGGGGAAGACCTTTTACGGTCTAAATGTCCTTGTGATTAGTCGGCTAGTAATGTACTACTAATTACTAATGATATGAGTCGAGGCCTTCTTGAGAGATAGTGATATCGTAACCCATGTTTGTAGAAGAAGAAGAAAATAAACTTTATTCTGGGACAACTTGTCCCCTAAGAATAACATGATTACAGTACATAGGGCAATCATCTGGCTGTGATAATTATTAATTATAAATAACAAAAATTGATTAATAATTAAATTATAAGTTACTAATAAACGAGAGATCTTGTAAAAGAATACATCTTGTGTATACTGTTATTATGTATATAACATAAATATTCATGTTTTACATTAGCTCGGAAGATTGAAAATTCAGGAGAAGTTTGTTTATTTCGTTTAACGTCACTTTATGCTGCTATGGCTAATCGGACGATACTACGGTGGGAGTCCTAAATTTTGCCTATCCAGGTATAATTAGGATAGGGATCTTTAACGAGTACCTGACATCGCACAGGCTCGGGACCCCCATTTTACGTCACTTCCGAAGGACGGCATAGCTAAGGATTTTTTACTCCCTTAAAAAAATCTTAAGGTCATCTGCCGGGCTGCGAACCCGCGATCTTGGGTTTAGTAGGTTGCTATGCTAACCACTACACCACAGGTGACCCCCATGTTTGTAAATTCAGGAGATAAAGAAATATATGATGTTTAAAGGAAGTAAGAGTGGTGCTTTTTCGAATTGATATGGGCAATGGATCCCATAAAGAGGAAGCGCGGATAGTAAAGGATTTCTCGAAGGATGCAGTTCGATGTGTAATAGTGTACAGCTGATGGGTTGGGTTCTAGTATTTAAGAGGTGGATGAAGGAGCGCAGGGTAAGGAGGTCATGAATATAGGTGGGTTTTTGGTTTTCAAGAATTGAAATATGAGTGAACCTAGAAAGTATAGACATCGGAAAGTGGGGCAAAGCCACTCAGGATACCTGTGAGATATGTGAGAACGTCTGGAGATCCCGAAAATAAATCTAATAAAACAGTTCATTACTCTTTTACATCTCATTTTAAGCTCACTAGACAGCCCCCCGCCATATACTATGCATCCGTAGTCAAAGTTGGGAAAAACGAGAGATAATACCAAAAGTTGTCCAGTATTTAGTGGTAATGCATCGCGGTAATGTAAAAGTTGCTTAAGAATAAAAATAGATTTTCTCGTGATTAGGGAAATATGGTTATTCCAAAAAAGATGTTTTTTAAATTATATTATCTGTTAGGATTGATGAATTAAATGCCACTTCTATTGAGATTATTTTATTTGAAAACTAGTTTCGAATGCTAAACATTCATCTTCAGTTCTAAAACATACAATAAAATTTTTTTCAACACATCAGTACTATGTTACATAGATTAAATATACTAAGGTTTTTAAAAAGATAAGACAAGAAATCAAACACAGGCACTCACCTTCGAGGTAACTAAAACACTGATATTGTGAGAAGTAAAAGGGGGGGCAGGTAGGTTAAGTTTTAGATTTACAACGGGGTTTCCCTTATGACTCATTGGGTTTTTTTTTCGTTCCTATGGGAAATAAATTTAAAATGGGGCTATTGGATATGTTAATCTGATCATTTAAACAAAAATCTGGATCGGTTTTAAAAGATTTTATTATTTCTAGTGATTCAAAAGTATTTAATTTTAGGCTATTTTCTACTTGATGTAATATTTTTACTCCCGAGTCTTTATTAAATTTGTGGTTATTTTCATTTAGATGGATAGCGAAATTGGAATTTTGGGTCTTATTAGTGTATGCTCTTATATGTTCATTTACTCTTTGATTTACTGATCGTCCGGTTTTTCCCGTGTATTTTGCTTCACAGTCATTACATTTTAATTCGTATACGCCGCTTTTTTGGAAAGGGTCTATTTTGTCCTTCGGTGAAGGGAAGTATGATGACAATGGCTTATCTATTTTAAATGCAGGGTTTAAACCTAATTTTTTTAATTCTTTCCCGACTTTAACGGATATTGGGCCGTAGTATGGTATCAAAATATATTTTTTAGGGGTAGCTTGATCCTCTGGGGGTGTTTTGTATATATATATATATATATATATATATATATATATATATATATATATATATATATATATATATATATATATATATATATATTATCTGTTGTTTAAAATTTTTTTTTTTTAATAAAAAATAAATAAATTTAATGGTATACATAAAACCAGATATAATGTTAAAAATTAAGATAAAAGAATGTAACATTTTTATTTTTATTTATGTAATTTATATCCCTGCAAAACTGTTTGATATCGCTTGATTATTACGAGAAAAAAAAAGTCGAGGACATTCTTCCGTAGAATTTATCGTAAACTCGTTAAGAGTTTAAAGATTATCTCTGTTGATATTTCTTATTTTATTTTAAATTAGCTTACCATTGGCTCGTCACCTAAGCCCATAGACACTTCCTTTGGGCTTACCTTTTCCAAATTTTCACTTGTCATACCCTTCCCACCAATTAAAGCCATCTGTCCACTCATATTACTGAAGATTCCATCTTTCTGACATTTTTACAACTGTTCAAGGTGTTGCAACATTTGAACGTTCCTTTTTGGCAGCTACAGGCACAGGTGTGAAGAGATGTTTTCTTTTCCAAACCCAAGTTTTGTTGTACCTTCTGTTCCAGTACTCTTTTTCTATGTTAGACGTCACTGGCTTGTCAATTATGGAATGGATTTTACCAAACATTTTACCCTCGTAATAATTGTTCCTAAGTGATAATTTTTTTATCGTTTGGAATCGATTTTTTTTTATATTCTAAATTATCTTTAATTATTGGTTATTAATGTTTTACTTATTTGGAGAATTTGTTTCGTTTCAATTATAACTAAGATTTCTACTGCATGATTTTTTTTTTCTACTTTTGGTTTTATAACAAGGTTAAGAATAAGGGTCACGATAAATAACTACCTAATATAAGGTACTATATAGGTAATATAAGGTTCAAAATCCTCAGAATTCTAGATACGTCGCTTGTTATGTGTGTTATTTTCTGCCGATATCTTGTGCATATAGCCCTTAATAATATCGGAACTATATTTTTGCATATGTGATATGTGTGTGTTCATGTATGTAGATGTGTATGTATGAGTATGTAAGTATAAGTATATATAGATATTTAAAAATGTATAGTTACAATTTATGTTTGTTTTATTACTGGTATGTTATATTTTCTTTTTCTTTTTTTTATTCGTTGAATGTTTTTTTTTTGTTTTTTTTGTATATTTTTTCTTTCATGGTAAATTATGATTACAACTATATAAATTTAAGTTTTTCAATAGTATTCTATTTTAAGTTTGAGACTGGTCTATTTATTTTGGTACAATATGTAATTTTGTGAATCGTAAAAAAATTATGTTAGAAAAAAACAAAAAAACATCTGAACTAAATTCTATCTTATCCTCTTGGTATCATATAACCCATTCATAAGGTCTCTGTTTTCATTGAAATTCAAGTTAACAAAAATTGACTATGACCGTTCTTTCTCATTACCCGTCATTCTTTTTGTTCTATCTATATACAGGGTGAGTATCTCTTAGTGTGAAAAAAAAAAAAATTGGGTGAAACTAGATCAAAAGTGTAGCAAAAAACCGCGAATCTCACCTTTCTATTCCAATCCGTTGCAGATATACGATAAATCAAAGACTTTTTTAAGGAAACCACGTTTTTTTCCATAAAAGCTGTAATATCTCCATTTCGTTTAAATATTTTTCAAATTCGAAAGCAATACAAGTATAAACCAACGATATACATGGATAGGTAGAAATACCTTCCCCTGTAAAAGCAGAATCATCCACCCATAAATTCACTGTAAAAAGTGGTATTGTTTAATATCATCTGCATTCCGAAGCTAATAGCAAAATTGAGGTCTATGTTCATTATCATTGGATTTTAAACATTACATTGAAAATAAATCCTAAATAATAATAAATAAATAAATGTAATAACATAAGATCCTCTGATCTGGTGTCGCTTTATTGACAGTTTTCCTTTAGTTTCTATTAAACAACATTTTTTTTCTTTTCTTTTTAATCCAATGAAGAGATTATTATGTTTAAAATGCACATTTACATTAAGGGATTCTCATAATGTTTTATTTACACAAGTAACTGATTCGTATGCCAAATGAGAACACCATGTTTTTTCGGTTTCAAATGTAAATTTCCCCATGAAATCGAAAAAAAAAACTATTACGTTTAACATATCATTCTAAATCTGATTAAATTTGCAAGTTTTTGTGAGATTTGACGTTTTGTGAATAGTTTTTTTCGAAAAACGGTGAGCGTTGAAGAAATACGAGACATTGTAACTTCCCTAAATAAGGTGAATATCAAGCTGTTCTTTAGATACCAAATTTGGAAAATTCAAGGTTAAAAGTAATCAGCTATTATAGGAAATTTAATGCTAAATCCGAAAATGTGGTCAAAGTTTGAAAAATATTTAAACGAAATGGAGATATTACAGCTTTTATGGAAAAAAAACGTGGTTTCCTTAAAAAAGTCTTTGATCTATCGTATATCTGCAACGGATTGGAATAGAAATGTGAGGTCCGCGGCATTTTGTTACATTTTTGATCTAGTTTCACCTAATTTATTTTTTTACACTGTAATTGTGTTTTGTTTTCTTCATCTGTCAACTGTCTAATAATCAAAGATGATCTTGTTTTTATTTACATTATGTTGGTTATTATGTATGATATTGTCCCAGAATAAAGTCTTTACTTATTCTAAATTCTCAAAATATCTGATATAATAAATCTATAATAAAATAAACAATACTTCATAATAATAGTTATATTTTCGATTACAACCATTTGAGTCCTTCAACTGCGTAGTTTGGCCTTATTAAACAGGGATATCATTGCTGGTTAAACATAGACGTGACCTGCCATTAGTTCACCCAACAGGTAGTAGACAATAGGTATGAGATAACAGCTGTTAGGGCCGATGATAGGCTGGATAAGGGCCTTGTCATAGCTAATGACCCATCCCATTCTTCTCATGGAGCTTTGCTAGTTTAGGAACTGTTTCTTTCGTAACTGATTTAATATTGTCACCTAATATTTAATCATAAAATATGAGTTTTTTTTCTTGATTTCTCGCGTTAAAATTTTTAACATTTATAATATCAAGAATTATAAATATCAAGAAGACTTACAAGCGAAAAACGAGGTGTTTTGTCTGCGAGATATGAAGTTGAGTCAACGTCGCAGACCTTTCTTAAGAGAAACACGAAGAGAACTTAAAATAATTGTCACTTTAACTATGAAACTTGACATTATTGTATATTCACTGGTTTGAAAACTTATAGTAATGAAATTTATATTTAATTGTGCGCTCTTTGAAGTAAGAAATCGATTACTTTTGTCATAAAAAAATTAAGTGTAAAAAAATAAAAAATAAATAAATTGGAATTTAGACTTATAATTGGAGCTTTCATAGAATTAGTTTATAGAAAGCAGAATCACTTGCCAAGTCATACTGATTCCTAAGTTATACAGTACTGGTGACGCTATTAGTGGTGGTTCAGAAATAATGGACCTGTTATTTTGTAACAGGTATGGGCTGACTGAATGGCGTCCCTGTTACCGATATTCAGAAGTAACAGGGACGAGATACTTGCATACTTACTTCAGTACTAGTAACAACATTAATACCTATTACCTTCGTACTGCGTACTACCCTCGGCTAGTATTTCTTACTCATCATCACTACCTGTTACCAGATACTCGTTTACCTAAACCAGTATTTTTACTGCCACTCTCGTACGAGTATTTTCTGGTAAAATGTCAGCCGGTCTTCATTGTATTAGACACTCTTACATTCTTTTTTATTTTATTATTATTAATTTTAATAATCATTAATATACACTCAAATATGATACCTATATATAAGCAATTATATTATTTGTGCTAGTCATAAATCAAATAAAAAATATGTATGTTGTTATAAAACTTACAACATCTTAAATAATAACTTGCTAATATCATATTAAATATCATGCCAATTTTATTATATTTATTTATATTAAAAAGGTAGTTGAATATATAAACTTATTGATTAAAGCCGATATTGAATAGGTAAGCGCGTAATAGGTATGCTAAAATATCAGTGTAACCCGGCAAACGATTACGAGTATGGAGAGACGCTGACCTTGAGACAAGTAACAGATATTTTGTAACAGGTATTTGTAATAGATATTTTTTTGGACCTGTATCGGTGTCGTACCTGTTACTGAAAAATATTGGTTTAGATCAGCCCTAGACGCTATGTCTAGGATAAGTTGTTTTGTTGAATTATATTTGTTTAAATGAAGCCCTAAGAAACTTAATACTTTAAAGTTGTCATGTTGTCATCGATCAAAACATCGTGATAATAAACTCTATCAAATTAAATATATATTTTTTATTTATTTATTGGTTGGCTCTACAGCCCTAGATGGGCCTTGGCCTCACGCAGAAGAGATGACCATTGGAGTTTATCCATAGCTTTTCTTCGCCATCCTCTTATTCCTAGATTTTTCAGGTCGGCCTCCACATTATCCTGCCACCTTATTCTAGGCCTTCCTCTTAATCTGGTACCATCCGGTCTGTCATTCATCATCCTCTTTGGCAACCTCCCGTCCGGCATCCGTTGGACATGTCCCAGCCACCGCAATCTTCCTTCCTTGATGACCGCTACTATATTCGGTTCCCCGAATAGCTCTTCCAATTCTTTGTTCCTTCCTATTCTCCAATTTCCATGGTCGTTTACTGGGCCAAAAATTCTTCTGAGAACTTTCCTTTCCCAAACTAGAAGTATTGCCTCGTTCCCTTTTGTTAGTGTCCAGCACTCACTTCCATACACTACCACAGGCCTAATGACTGTTTTATACATGTTAACTTTTGCAGCTCGTGATAATGCTCGGAACTTCAGTATTTTATATATATGTATATATATATATATATATATATATATATATATATATATATATATATATATATATATGTATACATATTTGTAATTTTTGTCAAAGCGTTAGCTTAACGTTCATGTCTACTCCATCTGGGGGCAGGAATGGTTATCCTATAGATAACTCACCTATGCTTTGTCGAGTGGTAAGGTCGAGATTCATTCCGTGAGCTGCCTCGAAATATAGTTTCGAACGAAAAACCCCCCTTAGGGATTCGAACCCACGACCTTCTGTACCGAGCGCGTTGATATCCTCGCTCGGCCATCGAATCCGCCAGCAATTATTTTTAATTAAATAAATTTCTAGTTGAATATACTTCGGTTGTGTTAAAAAGTTACAAGCCAAGTAATTTTTATATTATGAGAGCGTAATTTTTAAGTTAATCGAGAGATCGGTCAGGAAGTGCATAGATGTGTTGCGGGTCTGGCTATTTGAAGAGAGTCGCCGAAACATAAAAGTATCAATAATTTTTTTACTTCTCAATATTTTGTCGTTACTCTTTCCTATTTTTTCTAACCTGACGTCACGGAAAAAATAAACAGGTTTAGGATTTGTCGATCTTTCGTAATCTATTACGATCTATTCGTAAACTATCTTCACCTTGGCATTACGAATTATTGAGATTATAATATTATTTTTCTTGAAACAAAGATCTTCATTTCGAAATTTTTTGTCGCGTCATCGTCCCTGAATGTTTATGACTGTCTATGACCCTTTTTCCTTAACCCTTTCTTATTTCATGTCGAATTAAAATGAAATAAATAAGATAAACTATAACAATAAAATAGAAACAACGGGCAATAAATCGAATCAAATAAGTAGAGTTATAGCAAGGCGCCATTATTTGCTATAACTTTAAGTGAGCATTAATATCTGCGAATTACCCATAAGCCTAGGAAGGGATCGCGGTGGCATTGCGTCCTTAATAGAAGCAATAAAAAATGTTAGCATTAAGTAAAGCGGCGATTAGTACAAACTTGGTGCATTTATTGAGATCCAACTCTTCCGGTTCGTGTTGCATGATCAAGAATCAAGCCTTTCTAAAGTCCTTCTCACATCCTGTAGGGACTTCCTACAGAATGCTTTGAGGTCGTTTCTCGGTTTCCATACCTTCCGAGGAGAGTCACGGCTCTGATTATCTAACATTAAATGCTAAGTTTACTATCCACTATCCAACTAGTTGTTACACTTTGAAATAAAGAATCACTATATAATATTTATTTTATTATATGTTTTTTTTATTTTATTTATTTTATAATATATTATTCAAAATTAGAAAGGTCTTGTATAACCTTTTATATTTCAGTTCAAGAATTAAAAATTCTTTATGTGTAAAATTGTCTTGACTAAATTTTATTAAATTTAATATTTTATTCTATATTGCTGTTCACTCGGGTTTAACGTCATATACCTCAACTAGTAAGGATTGGTTATCCTAATTTAGACATAGCGGATCTGCCACAAAATGATAGTGAATCCTCCCAAGCCGGATTCAAACATTAAACAGTTATCTGGTGATTATATTATATTTATAGTTGTATTAAACAATATTCACGGCCATGCTTTTCTTTTAAAAACGATGGCCTTCTGGAGTCTCAAAGTTTGCAGGTTCGAATCCGCACTAAGATTAGTTTAACCTATGACATGAATCTCAACCTTTGCTTTTAGAACAGGCACTGCATAAACGTTTGTTGTTTTGTTATTAAAATCGTTTAAAATGCTTTTAAGATCTAAATAAATCAATATAAAAGCAAAAATAATAATTAGGATTGATGAATTAATTGCCGCTTCTATTGCGACTATTTTATTATAATACTAGTTTCGAATACTAAACATTCATCATCAGCTGTAAAACATACAAAATTTTCCAACACATCAGTACTATGTTACATGGATTATATACACTAAAGTTTTCAAAAATGTAAGACAAAATATCATGTATATAATCCATGTAACATAGTACTGATTTGTTGAAAAATTTTGTATGTTTTAGAACTGAAAATGAATGTTTAGCATTCGAAACTAGTTTTCTAATAAAATAATCTCAATAGAAGTAGCAATTAAGTCCATCAATCCTAATTTCACTAGGATCCGCATCTCGCACCACTTATTTAAATCTTTTTTTTATAATCTAATTTAATATAAGTTTATTTTACTTTTAATTTCAAGGTCGGTATAACACCGTAGCTTTGTAACCTGTCATGCAGAATGGTGCTCGCCACCTATCGATAAATTTTCAAACTTCACTGTTATCCACATATTATTTCTTTTTTAATAACAAATTAACTGAAAATCGGTACATTTTATTATTCCTAAAACTTCCTGGAACTATACCATTATGCCTACCTCAAGTGAAAAGTAATAAGACTAAATTATGAAGATTTTATATCACTCAAGGCCAGGTTCTCGAGTTCAAGTCCGGCTGAAGTCAGAAAATTCTGTTATTTTGAGGTCCCAGTCGGCGACTCAGTCTCTGTATAGTGGTTACCTTTGATCTGGGAAAAAACCAGACGGTTTCGCAGTATTTCGACCAAAATTATTCCTTTTGTAGCCTTTGGCCTAGTAACAGTACGGACTGTTGAAACCCATCAAGGGTTGATTGATTTTATATATATGTTTAGTAAGGTTCTTGAGGTTGAGTCAATAAAATAACAACTTATTTTGGCGACGTTTCGAGACTATATTGTTCTCATAATCATGCCTCGCAGTGAAAAAACAGGTTACAAGAAAATTATATATGTTACACAGGTATTTCAAAATATAAAGTTAGCTACAATATGGGGGGAAAATGTCTGGAAAAAGGTTTAGGATGAGAGGTTGATGTGGGTATTTCAAACTAGTGGTATTCCCAGGTACAGGTAGATATATATATATATACGTTTATTTATTTAAAGTATATGAACTTTTAATATTTCATTAAAAAAAAAAACTACTTTAACATCATGGTTTGATATTGCTACTTCCCAAATCATTATTAATTTTAAATATAAAATAAAATAACGTATACTAAGAAAAAACGCATTTTATTATGTTATCGACAACTGCTAATATAGGCAGATCTTAAAGGCCAAGGCCAGGATTAAGATGTTCAATTCTAATCTAGAGTATTCTTATCAATCTCTAAGATACTGTCCCAAAGGTTGTTTACGTGAAATGTTTTTATTGACTTATACGTGTTTTGTTTTCCATTTTTTGAAAATATAATGTTAGCAGTGCATCACTGATTTAGTTAACATTATGTTAGGAACAACTGCTATCGAATTAACGATTTAATAACTCCTGACTTATGACGTCTTTATTTGTCTGTATTCAAGCCTCTCGAAACTATCGACTATTGAGAAAAGTATCGAAAGACAAGATAATAATAATAAACATTATTTTCTAAACAATAAACACTGTACTGTTATTTTCTGCTATAATTTTTCTAGTAAAATAAGAACTTGGTAAACAAAATTTTAACTTGTTAAACAAATGGGGTGTATAAAAAAAAAAAAAATGACCGTTTCTTAAACAAATATTTGTATTATTATTTCTTTGATATAAAATACAATTAATACTCAAAGATCGAAACAAGTAGTAATCCGAAGGTGCGAGGTCTCGACTATATGGTGGATGAGGCAGGAGTTCAAACCCATGAAGTTGTCAACTTTTCTGCTGCTTGTTGAGGAGTAAGTTCGCGAGGGACCAGTCTACAGGTCTTTTTCACCTTCCCCATGGAGAGAAGATGGCGAGTAACAGTATCTTTCGACACACCACACTTTCTGGCAAGTTCTCGAGTACTTATGGGCGGATTTGACTCAACAGCTTCCTTCAGAACCTCATCAATATCCATTAATGGCCGCCCGGAGCCCTTCTTCCTTTCCAATGTCGCATTTCCACTTCTAAATTTTTCATACCAAAGCCGCGCAGTGCGCTCTTCTAGGACACCTTTCCCTTCATATTTAATAATTTCACGAGTTGCCTGAGCGGCTGTGAAATTTTTTTTCCAGTAATGTCTTAAAATTACGAGAATCTCGTTGGACACTGTCATGCTTCTTCTTTGAAATAAATAACTGAACTGAGGCTTTTTTTGAAGAAGTCCAGTGTTAGTAAACAAGCATAGAAAATACTCTAAAGGGATTATTAATTATTGGTAAATAATAAATAACATTAAAATATTTACAGACTTTTGAACTCTGGAATTTGATAAAACGGTTATTTTTTTTTATACGCCCTATTAAATTCCATACTCCAGTTGAACCCCATTTATTGTATAATTGTGTTTATAGGTGATTCGTGACTGCCTGATTAGATGTAAGATGTCGTTTAAATCGCATAATGGTGAGTTTGTTATTAGAATAAACTAGTTACTTTTTTTTATGAATATTTTTAGTCGTTATAATTTGGCATGGCGTTAGTTAAGATATATGTTAATAAACAAGTGAACACGTTACATTAACGTCTGAGGAATGGTTCTAAACGTCTTTAAGAAAACTTTTATTGCAGTCTGAATGGGATAATTTACAGTTAATCGAGAAGCTAAAACGTTTTTTTATTTATAACTATTTACTGATATTTACAACTGTACATCAACATTAATCAACTAAATGTGTTTATAACAATTTAAATAACACGCCAAAACTAGAAAGGAACTACTCATCAGTAGCTATTCAATAAAAATTCTACACCAGAAGGTCTCTAGGCCACCTTAGTTTCAGACGCCTCGAAGGGTTATCAGGTATCAAATGTGAAGCAAGTTGGGAGACTAATGGATTCCTGTGGGTATGCAGTTTACTATGAAAGGATTTTTATCTAGTTTGGGGGAAATCAGCAACATATGGAATATGTCGTTATGGATTAGTTTATTCACGACAAAGTAAGGAACATTAAGGATTTTTCGAAGGATTTTGGATTGTAAGGATTGGATTCGAGAAGAATTAGATGGTTTAGTGGAGCCCCAAAGCTCAACTCCTTATGTTCATATAGGTCTAATCACTGTCATGTAAATGAGTCTCTTGTAATTTATTCGAGCTAAAACTTAAATTATAAATGTAAACACAAATCCTTGTTCATAAACATAACTTTTAATTCCAACCCTCATAATAAATCCTATATGAGTGTTTTTGTTCCTACTATTAATGTTAATTTTAACTTTGACTAATCTTTTAATTCCTTGTGACTTGAGTTAATTATATATAAGAGTTAAAAATATTCAAACATTGAAATTGATATTAAGAAAAGGAGAATGAAATTCTTCTGTCATCTCAGCCGACTACAAGAAAATCGACTGACGAAAAAAATAATAAATTATGTAGCTTCACTTAAGAATTCCACACCATGGCTAGATGAAATACGAAAAGACCTCAAAAATGCAAACATAAGACTAGCAGACATTTTAGAAAGAAACATCTTTAGACGTAAAGTAGACAAATGGGAAGTTGTACCAGAGCAACCAAACCAAAAACAGTACGGGCCAAAGTGGTCAGAGGAGCGTAAACAAGCCTTTTCTGAAAGAATGAAGGTCAACTGGAAGAATAGAAAGAACCCAAAGAAAAATTGATTGAGTTAATTTGCTTAACGTCATCCAATTCTGAGGAGAATTCGCGGAGAAAAAAAAAACCAATAAAAGAGGTAAGAAGATAAATGCGCAAAGCCAGGTGACGAAGAAATGTGTGCCATAGCAGGAGAGTCAGTTATCCATTGAAATAAGAACGCAGTTTGTTTCGTTTTTATCGGTTTGGGGAAAAAAATTATGTGTTTGGTTAAACTTGGAAGGCGTTTTAAATTTTGAGCTTGTTCCTGATGATCGGACTGTGGACTCACACCTTTACTTTGAACAGCTAGGCAAAGTTTATGCAGTTATAAGTGCAAAATACCCCGTTTTGATCTACAGTAATCAAGACGTTTCGCTTTGCACATCATTCTCGTTCGACCATAGTATAACCATCGGAATTGCTAATTGTAAACGTTTTACCTCAGCCTGCGTATAGCCCAGATATTGCGCTACCAAGTTATTGTTTCTTTAGACCTATAGCTTATTTTTAAAAAGCTTGAATCTTTGATAAATACGAGAACTTAAAAATTGGACGTGAATAGTTTTTTCCTCAAAACCAAAGTAGTGGAACACGCATTAAATTCAATCACTGCCAGAAAGATCGGTGAAAATAGTTGAAAAGTATATTATTTACTTTAGAAGTAATTCAATTGTGTTTAAAATATAATATCTGAAGCGAACCTATAATTATACACGACTTTTGTGACAATATGGTAGTAAAAACATACTCTGGGATTAGTAGTCAGTAGAACTATATATATTTTTTATTTATATTGACATTTATTGCTGTATAAAAAAAAATTTGCGGTGGCTTGGCGATGTGCAAAGAATGCCGGAATATAGACTCCCAAAAAAGACGATGTACGGCAGACCGAGAAAAAAGGGATCGAGAGAGAGATTAAGGCTGAGGTGGTTGGATAGTTTTGGGGATAACCTATGAAGAACTGCCCGTCGTTACAGACTACTTAAACGTTTACTGGACAAACGATCAAACCTCCTAATTAATAACAAAAGACTTATTTACATGACTGTGATTAGACCTATTTAGACGTACGGATATGAAATTTGGGGCTCTACCAAACCATCCATTTCATCTCGTATCCAATCCTTACAATCCAAAATCCTTCGCAAAATCCTAAAAGCCCCTTACTTTGTGACCAATAAGCTTATCCATAATGACCTTAATGTTCCATATGTTGCTGAGTTAGCCCAAACCAGATACCTATCTTTTCATAGTAAGCTCCATAACCACTCAAATCCACTAGTTTTTCAACTTGCTTCCCACTCCATTCCCGATAATTTTCTGAGGCGTCTGAAAAGAAGATGGCCTAGAGATCTTCTAGTGTAGAATTTTATTGAAGTGCTACTGATGAATAGTTCTTTTCAAGTTTTTACATGTCATTGTAATCGTTATCAGCTCATTTACTTGATGTACATATTTGTATAGTTGTAAATTTCAATAAATTGATATATATAAAAAAAAAAGTAGTAAATAAAGAATCGTTTTATAACTTGTGTGGTTAAACAACGTGTTTACATTACTGTTGTTTCAGAAATAGGTTTTCCTCATTTTTTTTCAGGCGTTAGAAATTGATATAAGGAATATAGCGTTGGTTTAAGCTTGATCTTTAAGCTATTTTTTAACATAGTACACATTATTTTTTCTACGCATTTTTGATGACGAGTAATATGTTAAATATTATATAAAGGTTATATGTAGAGACTACCAAACTATAACAATCTATTGGTCTTTGTTGTGTGAACCAACGTCCAGTTGTGTACTAGAGTTGTTATATTTGGGCCGTCTCTACACAACTATGTTGTTACAGTAACTATTGGGTTGTCACACATGCAATGCCCGATTTTTCTTTATAGAGGCTTAAAGCGTTGCCTACTGATTCCTATCAAAATATTTACCATCTATAATAATGTACTTGTTAATGTTTTTTTCACAAGTAGGCATACAGATTTTGGTATAATTTTAACCGTGGTCATAGAAACACGCAATTTTCAAACGATTTTTTTTTTTTTTTTTTTTTTTTTTTTTTTTTTTTTTTTTTTTTTTTTTTTTTTTTTTTTTTTTTTTTTTTTTTTTTTTTTTTTTTTTTTTTTTTTTTTTTTTTTTTTTTTTTTTTATTTTTTTTATGATTACAAACTCGGTTATTCCGCTGCCCAGGCAGCAAGAAATATTAATCATGCGTTTGGTGAGGGAAATGCAAATGAAAGAACCATTCGTCGTTGGTTTACAATATTTTCCTCAGGAGTTACAACATTAGAAAATCTGCCCCGTGGACGGGAAAAAAAAATTGATTCAACCATCATACTTCCAAGAAATTGACCAAATGCATCAAAATTTGATCAAGCAACAGCCGGTCGGTACTGGTAAACAGGAAAGGACCTATCCTTTTTCATGATAACGCCCGACCTCATGTTTCAATACAGACAGTGAATAAATTAAAGAGGTTGGGGTATGAAGTCTTACCACACCCGCCATGGACACAGACTTGCTGATTTAGCCCAAACCAGATACCCATCTTTTCATAGTAAGGTCCATAACCACTCAAATCCATTAGTTTCTCAACTTGCTTCCCACTCCATTCCCGATAATCCTCCGAGGCGTCTGAAAAGAAGACGGCCTAGAAGAGATCTTCTAGTATAGAATTTTATTGAAGTGCTACTGATGAGTAGTTCTTTTCAAGTTTTTACATGCCATTGTAACCGTTATCAGCTCATTTACTTGATGTACATATTTGGATAGTTGTAAATTTCAATAAGTTGCTATATAAAAAAAAAAAAAAAAAAAAAAAAAAACCTATGAAGACTGGGAGTGAAAGGTTGGAAAAGGATGGCGGAATATCGGGATGGCTGTCGATTCTTAGTGTGCCCAAGGCCCGACCGTGTCTAGCGTTCAATATACTAATACTAATAATAGAATACATCAAAATAGCCGAATAAACAATTAGTGCTTATTTGATTAATCTAAATATTTGTTTATAAATCTAATTTAGAGGTGAGATAAACACTGTGTCATTTGTTAAGTATACTAAAAGTATAGTATATGGAGAGGGAGGGAAAGGAACGCCGGTGAGGTGGTTAGCAAGGCTCTGACACACATTAAAGGTCTCTTCTGTCTTCCTGATCGCTCCGACTTTATTTATAAACTGTTTCCTGTTCTAACCGCCAATCAGCTTAGAGAATTTTAATAACTTAAAGGTCGCAGTAATATACGCATTAGTACTAGCCTCTCATCAGTTTTAACTGTTCGGCATTCTATTTTTTAATTAAAGGAATATTTTACTAATTTAAAAATTTTGTATATTATTCATCATATGTTTAAATCAAGCTCTATCAGTGGAGCACATATTGAGCAGTTGTTGACTATACCCCTTAGCAGGAACACCTCTTTTCAATCAAGAACTAAAAACATCTAAAACAATCAATTCAATGTTCTGAAGTACCTATATTTAATCTTATTTAATAGTCACGGCATCTAAAAATAAATAAATGACGCTATATGGTTGATTTCAAAATTCCGTTACAATTTAATTCACAAAGATATTTTGAAAATTGTACCGAACATAAAATTTTTTACGTGGCCAGTTTACCCATTGTACAATTATGGACTCCCAACAATAATGATATATCTACATATATAACCGGAGTAATTGACGTTTATTTATAGCATTTACTCACTCCCTAGGTTGTCACAACTTGAAAATGCTTTAATTTCGAAAATATTTAAGGCCTTCTCTTACGCTTATTTTCTAGTTTGAAAATATGGAGGGGTATTGTTTTCTGTTTTTATCCAAAAATAATTTTGTGATTGATATTTAGCCTCCTTAGCACTATATACACCATCATGAAGAAGTGTCACAACCCTTTAGTTTAGTCACAACTCCATAAATTATTTTTGAAAATCCCTCCATCGCTCTCTAAAAGGAAAATTTGAGGGGTGTTTTGTATTGGGCAACACTATGTCTGGTATACCTGTCTACTGCCATCTGTTTCAAGACGCTGGGTCCATTGATAGACAAGTGGAGGTGCATTGACTCCGCTCGGTAGGTACCGTATTTTAATTCATCCTCACTCCCTAAGGTGTATTGAAAACGAGATATATTTTTTTAGATTCAAGATAAATTCAAAGCTCTACTGAAAAACCAATAGATACCATGTTTTACTTTTCAAATAGGCCACGTGTATAACGTTTTTTTGGTTAGAACTCACTCCCTACAATTCACTCCCTACAACTGAGTGAGAATATCGTGTTATATTCGAACTTAAATTGCTTTAGCGTTTATCTGCTTTTATAAGAATAAATTACTTGATTTCTTCCTCTCATACCATGAAATGTGGTAAATTTCCTGGAAATTCACAGCCGGACCATCAACATCAACCCAAGAGGAACCAACGAATTCAATTATTGCTGCTCGTTAATTTTTTTTATTTTTAAACTTACAGCCTACATTTTTTTTTATTTAATTTTTAAACGTTATACCCACCTACTTAATTAAAATGAATGTTCAAGGAACATTATTTTTATCGAAACAATGTTTTTAATATACTCGTATTTTATTTAATACCTATTGTGATAGTCTTTATTTTGTAGCTTATTTATCATTTACAATATATTTAGGTTTTATTTTTTAAAAGCTAATAGAACTATCGTTATTAAGTGCATTTTTATATTATTTTAGTATTTTTAAGGTTTAGTTTGAAGTTTTTAAAGTAGGTGTGACAGTATGTACCTATAAGGCTGAAAATGTAATTCATGTATACACCCCAAGTTTATTATATACATACCTCGATAATTTCACTTTTCTTTTCTTAAATGCAATAAATATGATATTTTCCCCACTCCCTAGATAAAAAAACTCACTTCTTAGTCGTGGTTTTTCTATCTCTAGATCCCAACTCACTCCCTAGATTTTAATAGTAATTATTTATTTAGTATATCTAGAAATATTGCAAATTATGTATGTCCACTTCATACAGCTTAGATAAACAATTTGTGAAAAAAAAAAATCAATTTACATGTTTTATGCAGTGAACATTTTTTTAAATTGAAATTGTCCCGAAATATTGAAATCACCCATATACATATATTTCTTTTTATAAACAATTTTATTCTATTATATATAAATAGCATCCCGCGCCGCGGCTTCACCCGCTCTCAAATAAGAATTTTAAGTATTAATTTATGTTTTATTAGTATATCGATAAAAATTTTGGATTGAAGTTTGCGATTGAGCATTATTTCTTTAATAAAATTTCCACGTATAGCAATAATTTTTTTTTTTATTTCGTTTAACGTCACTTTATGCTGCTATGGCTAATCGGACGATGCTACGGTGGGAGTCCTAAATTTTGCCTATCCAGGTATAATTAGGATAGGGATCTTTAACGAGTAGGGGAAGGGCAGGCATAGTGGCCTATCTAACGAAAACACATTTTTTTCAAGAAGTTATAATTGTTAAAAACAAATAGAAATTACGTTTAAGGTACCATATTTAGTTACATATCTGTTTAACTATATCTTTGTTATTTTTTGTAAAATTTTTATAAAATGGCCACTTTGCCCGATGGGTAAGGGCATAGTGGCCACTATACTCGATGTAAAAAATAATACTACAACTGCATTCAAAAAACAAATTATATATGTATTTTTTACAAATTAAAGTATATTAAATTCTTTAAATATCTTTTAAAGAGAAAAACATAAGTTGAAAGTTGCTTCAAAACGTTTTATGAACTTTGTGATCACCCTATTTCAGTTTATTTGCAGAGATCACATATGAACGCATTGTCTTCCTCCTCACACGCAGCACAAGCTTCATGTGCCCAATTGTGGTAACCAGAGCATCTGACCCAACCTTCATTTTGTTTAGACTTTGAATACAACTCCTGACAATACAGGCAACCTACAACTCTCGTCACCATCAGAATCAATAAATAAAGCACGTTTTGCCATTTTTGATTTCTTTTTCTCTTGAGTAGGCCTTTTTTTTTTGATTAATTTTCTTCAGTCTTTCTTTCCCCCCCCCCCCCTTTTCTGCCATCACAGCTTCAAGTTCAGCCTTGTAACGGTTTGAAGTCCAAACTGCTGCCGAACCCTTTTCCCTCTTATTTTGTTGTTTGATAATGTTCCTTTTAGGGATTGGGACAATATCATTAGGGCTTCCAGCAAATGAAGGTATGGCGATTGGACTTACAGCAGATGCGGTACTGGGCATGGAGCTTGGACTAACGGTAGATGAGGTTCTGGGTTTAATAAGTGGACATCCAGGAGTTGAGGTGTTAGGGCTTGATGAGCCTCTAGAGATGAGAACAGTAGACCTTGAGGTTGCACCGGCATTGGGTTCGGGATCTGCAGATCTTCGTCAGAGTTCGGTGACACTTGATTGACTTCAACTGTTGGGTGTGTTTCAGAGGGATTGAGAACTTCTGTGGTTGTAGATATAAATTTATATCTACTTACTAAATAAAAATTTAAATAAAGTAAATTTAATCTTAATTTACTAAATAAAAATTTAGTGTCGGGCAAAGTGGCCACGGCAGAGGGTAAAGTGGCCACAGCAGTGGCCATAGCTAAGGATTTTTAACTCCCTTTAAAAAATCCTAATGTCATCTGCCGGGCTGCGAACCCGCGATATTGGGTTTAGTAGGTTGCTATGCTAACAGGTGCCCCAGAGCAATAATTTATATCCTGGTACCCAGCGAGTAGATATACAAATAGAGCTGCTATTGAGATAGACCCACCACTACGCTACCCAGGGTTAGCCCAGTTCCCAACTCACCAACATTATTTCAGACTGCTGATGCAGATATAGGTAATAAAATTCCTTCAAACACAGTGTATCATTTTTTACTTAAATTTTGTTAATATAAAGGATTTTTATTGAATATAAAAGTTATAATTACTAATCAAAATTCAAATATTTCAAAGTATTTCGATACTTTTGACGTGGAGTTTATTATAAAAAAGCAATTGCATTTAACACCATCGCGAACTAAATTTGACTATGAAAGAATTTTACGTTAGGTACTCGTACTTACCTATAAAAGCTAAGTTACTTATCATTTTTAGCCCGTCTTGTTGTTGTTCTTACATCCAATTGCAGCACAAAAAGACATGCTTGATTTGGAATGGATTTATAAACAAAATAAATACTCAACGAGAATAGGTTTACGAAAAAATTAAAAGCAAACACTTGTAACTTTTGAGGTTAGGGTAGTATAGTGGAGGAGGAACGAATTCCATCCCCACTCCACTCGTGACTGCTCTATTGAATACCTCCTCGCTGCTGGTACCATTCTACAGATAAGGGAGTTGAAGTTCGCGTAAAAATATAATTTAAAATTAAGTTTTTAATATGCGTTGGTAATCCAGATGGACAGATATAGTTAAGAAACTTACGGATAGTGGACTACATTATCAGTGCTTACATCTAAAGGCCCATGAATCGTATATTTATTTACCCACATTAAATAGCAAAGGATCGACATTTTGATTTGTTGATCATTTTTATTTGGCAAAAACAAGTTTGTTGGTTTCATATGGTTGGATTCAAATTCTAACCTTGTGGCAAATCTCGTTTCTTCCACTAAACATGGTACATTTAAATTTTTATTATTCTAAATTTCACTATTGCAAACCTTCCTAAAACTATGAAGATGATTTAGTTAAAATTAGGTACAGATGTCTTCAGTAGTTTTACCATTGTAAACTCTGTTGTGGGATGGCGCAAACCATTAATCGGTCGGTTTTCAAACTTCACTGGTATCCACAAATAACCTCTTTTTTAATAACAAATGATTGGAAATCAGCTGATTTTATTATTGCTGACCCCTCTTGGAACTATTAAGATGATGTGGTTAAAATCTCGTTTAGATTGGTATAGTATTAATCGCGGTTAGTGATCACAAACGAAAAATGGCTTGTGCTTTTATATAACAGTGTAGATACTGTTTAAATCATTATTGTAACGTTGTTTTTTTATCCATAGATATAAATATTGAAAATAATAAATAAATGAATAACGATGTATAAATTTATTAATTTCTTAGTTGTTTTTTTTCCTCCCAAAACATACTAATATTCACAGCTACTAATATAGTTAGTATAGATCTATGTTGTTGGTAGGGAAAATGTTGGGTCTCTTCTATCCTAGACACTGACCTAGCTTTTATGTTTTCTGGCTATCGAAAGGTCAGCTGGCAGGTATAGGCAAGGTTGGCCCATGAGGAATGTTTGGATAAGGATTAAAATGGATTCCCCTATAAGAAATATACTATTCAGGCGCTATTGAAACCTCAATCCTTCACTCATCTCCTTCACTTAATCTTAGCCAGAACCTTTAATCCTTTTAAATATTCTTCACCATGGGAAAAAAAAACAAAAAAACATAATGCATAGTAATTGAAATGAGAATTTTTTATCTTTAAATCTAGATATTATAATAATAATAATATTTTATTTCCTTTTTTTACAATTTACAATTCAGATTAAGTATTCATGTTCTGGCATACATCCTCTACATGATTAATATAATTTTATTTATTAATAAATAGCCTCTATAGTTCAAAGTTTATTTCTAAACAGTAGGAAAAATAAGAAAAAAAAAACCCTCATAACCAAAAAATAAAAAATAAAAATAAAAATAAAAACAGAGATTATAAGCTTGAAAACAAAATATGGTAAAATCAACAAGGCCCCATACTGTAAGTACCTCGGAGAATTCACCGAACCGACAAGTATTGAAAAAATCTCACAGCAACATCGCCTACAAAAAATTAAAAAAGGATTAAGGTTAACACAAAACCTCTACAACAAAAATTCAAGTCAAGAGGAACAAAAATTTGATACTACAATACGGTCATAAAACCAACAATTCTCTACGCAAGTGAACCACAGCCCTTAACAGGAAACAACAACTTCAAGAAATCAAAAAAGAAGAGAGAAAAGAAAATTCTAGGAGGAAGACATACCAAGGACGGTTACAGCCTACAAACTATAGGAAAAGGAGAATGAAATTCTTCGCTCATCTCAGCCGATTACCAGAGAAACGACTGACGAAAAAAATAATAGGTTATGTAACTTCACTTAAGAATTCCACACCTTGGCTAGATGAAATTCGAAAGGACTACAAAAATACAAACATAAGACCAGCAGACATTTTAGAAAGAAACATCTTTAGACACAAAGTAGACAAATGGGAAGCTGTGCCAGAGCAACAAAAACAAAAACAGTGGCCAAAGTGGTCAGAAGATCGTGAACAAGCCTTTTCTGAAAGAATGAAGTCCTACTGGAAGTATAGAAAGAACCCAAAGAAAAATTGATTGAGTTAATTGCTTAGCGTGTTCCATTTCTGAGGAGAATACATAGGGGGGGGGGATAAAAATAGATATAATAAAAATAAATCAATTACAATAAATTATATGTATTTATCTTACATCATATCATATAAAAATATGAATAGAATGAAAATTATAAAAAGGTAAGTATGACTACAAATATTAAAACGTAGCTGACAAGAAATATATGAACTATTCAGTAAGGAGTACATGTTTAGTTCTTGTGTGCGTATATATTTTCAGTGATGTTTTGTTGTAATTTCCGATTTCTTGGATAAGCGAATTTTCCGAAATTGTTTTTCCAAATATATTCTGGTTTGATCGTTAACTTGGAATTGGATAGGAATAAAGTTGAGATCTTGAAGCATTGTCGATATTTTTGTATAACGAGTGTAATCATTGATTATCCTCTTACACAAGTTTTGTATCCTTTCGAGTTTACGGTAGTTGGTTGTACAAGTTGAGCTCCGCACAGGTGAGACATATATAATCTGGGATCGAAAAACTGTTTTATACAATATGAGTTTATTTTTAGGACTTAATTTAAATTTTTGTGGAAGTAAGGGAACATTTTGTATGTGATTTTTTTTGTTACTTTGTCTATTTTATTGTTTATGTGGACTGTGTAAGTTAGAGTCTGATAAGATTTGTTGTGTTTTTGTAATGATGTGCATCGATAACCTAAATTCATAAATGAATCATAATAATACATTATGGTATACCAACCATCCATAATCGAAGAAATAACTCAAATTTCATTTCAGTATTTTTTTAAAATTTGAATAGTCATAAAACGTTCCTCAAATATAAAATATATAAAGTCCAAAATAATCTAGTTATCTAAAAATAACTGTTGAAATAGGAAACATTCAATTGCATTGGAATGCGTCATCAGGAATAGGGAATCCAGGTAAGAGGGACGATCTTCAACAAACCCTTCCAAATCCTAGCCTAAGCCGATGATCTGGATATTATTGGACGCAGCTTTTTGGACATGAAAAATATCCTTGTAAATCCCCAAAGAGCAGCTACTAAACTTGGACTACAAGTAAATGAGAAGAAAACAAAATATATGCTCTGTAATCATAATAGAGGGGAGTTGCAAAAATTGAGCTTCGATCGTGTATAGGAATTTATTTACCTTGGAATAACACTGAACTCCGCCATTGATAAGCAACCGGATATTCAGCGTCGGATTATGGCTGCTAATAGGTGCTACTATAGACTTCAGAAGCTCCTAAAAAGCAAATCTCTCTCCAGAATAAAAAAAAAAAAAAAAATATATAAAACTTTGATCAGGGCCGTTCTCGCATACTCAACAAACTGCTGGGCGAAGCCCTAGAATCGTCCCTAGTGAGATTTGAAAGGAAGATTTTGAGAAGGATTTTTGGGCCTGTGTGTTAACGGGGTAAGGAGATTGAGAAAAAACGCTGAGCTCATGGATCTCTGTAAAAACATGGATATTTTACAGTTTATTAAATCCGGACGTCTGGGATGGGCAGGGCATGCTGCTAGAATGAGCGATAATGAAACCCCCAAAAGGCTCTTAGGTAAAAAGATATTTGGAGGCAGAAAAGTGGGAAGACCTCGCCTGCGATGTGTGGGTTGTGTGGCTGCAGGCGGTGAAGAGAATGCTAAGAATAAGAAATTGGAGAGCATCAGCACAAGACAGAGAAGTTTGGCGGCTCGAACTAAGGCAGGCCTTGACTGAATACATATCGTTGAATACGTATCCTCAGCAAACTTGGCTTGCACTAAAATTGCAAAATTTGTACCAACCCGTGTTGAGTTAGTACGTGAAAAATTGTTCTATTATCAAAGATGAAAAACAATTTTTTTTTTATCATTATGAAGAAGAATCTGAGTAATAGTTAAATAATTAGTCGTTGCAAAACCATCGTAAACGTCAGTGGTATCGGTCGTATCCATGGATTATTTTTTAACTATTTCAGCATCCTTAATAAAGTAATGTTCTTAGGCATTTTAAATACCCATTGGAATAGTTTCATCAAAAGTTCCGTTTAAGTTTATGGGCTTTAATGGCTTTTTACTGACCATTTTGACAGATTATATGGGTCATTCTGCGATTTTGTCGGAATTTCGACATTGCGATTCCATTAGAAAAAAATTATGTAACAAAATTTGTTTTCTTCATAAACATCTTTATAAAAATCTACTAATATTACTAGCGAAAAATTCCTTCATAGAATATAGTCTATCTGCGCATTTATAATCATGTTGGAAATCATGAGAGTGAGAGAAACTGATAGGGTGTGAAGATGTAAGAATTGTTAATGAGTATGATATCAATTAGTCGATTAAAAGATATTAGCTAACATTAATTAAACATTTAAACATAAAACTTGTAAGAAAAAAATTAAAATGGTAAGACTTTATATTATACATTTAAACTTTGAAATAGAACATTAGATTATTATTATATCACATTAATATAAATAGTGAAAATATATATAAAAAGTATTATTTTTAATCTTGTTTCACTTACAATTTTTTCTATCGTAATCTATTTCCTTACTTTAGGTGTGAGGGAAATAGAATTTTGAGTTTGATATAAGATTAACAACACACCCATTTAAAAAAACAAAAAAACAAATGGAACTCTGAACTACATGGGAAACATATAGTTCAATGCAAAGAAAACAAGAGTTACCATATTTGAAAAATCGCTATGTGAGGGAAATAGAATTATGAATAACACGATTCGACACAAACTTGCGACAACTAACAAAGCTAATTATGTTGTAAGTTAGGTTACCCTCAGTTTGGCCGGAAGTTTTTGCAATATTACCAGCATGATATATGAATGAATGAATCTCGGTTATGCTTTGGCGGGCTTTTTCAAAAAATGTGAGGGAAATAGATTGACCCTATGGGACACAGTGGAACAGGTATTAGAAGTCATTCTTCTTTTTGTAAGCAATTAGCCTCAGTTTCAATTATAGAATTCAATATATTGCAACTTACCTGAGGTACTAGAAACAAAAGTAAGTTAATTATTGCAAAAATGGAGAACTTATTCGCATTTAACGTTACCAACTCATGTTATGGGACATGTTAATGAAAATAGAATTTGACGTTTTGAATTCAAATTTAACCATGAAAACAAATCAATAACCATCTATATAACTACTTTACGTTTAAGAGGTAAGTGCCCTGCACCTACTTGTCACAATCGGGTTGCAATAAATTTCATGTAGAAACCACAATCGCTTTGAGGCACAAATTAGTATCAAATGGGAGAATGACCCATATGGTACTTCTATACTCTCCAAAACGCTAGCGATAAAGGATATTTAAGTCATATGAATTTATACAAATATGGTTTTAATATGAATTTTCTGAATTTAATATATTCTACTGATTTATTAATTTAGATTATGTGAATAATTTAAAATTATAATTTGAAATACTGTTCTCTATCCGTGAAACCATTTATCTGTTCTATAAATAGGACTGTCATGTCACTCAGATGAGTTAAATTCAAACCAGAACAGCCATCCACCTCGCCACGTGGCGCATCAAGGGAATCCATTTGGGTCAAGGCACAAAAGGGACGGCATGGGTAGATTTGACTGACATGAATATCCTGAAATGGTGGGAAAAAAGCAGGAAATACATAAAATATATAAATTATTGACACCTAATTTATTCATTTTATTAATGCCCTAATATACTACTTGTTCCCTTGATTAGCTAAGGTGGCGGACGTATGGTAACCTAAATTAAAAAAACAAAATTTAAATTTTTGGTATAGGTATAACACTTGTTATAAATAATTTTTTTTTTTAATAGTCTAATAGTAAATTTAATTATATTTAAGATAAAAAAAAGTAATTTTTAATCGGACAAATAAATTCTGAGTTTCTAACAAAAAAGTGCGACAAACATATTTTTGCGGAGAAGTGGAACTGGCCCCCAGTTGGTCAAATTGCTTTGTAGATACCTTACGTCTGACAAAAAAAAACATAAGGACATAAATTGTAGGTCATTTTCTCCTCATTATTTTAATATAGAAGAGTACTTTGCTTAAAATGATTACTTTGCAAGTTACTAGCAAAATAATGAAAAAAAAATTAAAGCTTTTTTACTTTTTTTCTAATTTTTCTCATATTTTCCGATGGAAATTTTGTTGGAAAACTTCAGATTCGTGTTCAGCACCCCAAAAAATATAAAGTAAGCTATAAAAAACAATTACCCATAACCTTTTTAGTTCAAAATACCTTTTTACAGGACTAATATACAAACACGCAGCCTGGAGAACCCCGAACAAGTCTATTTTCCTAATTGCGGGGGAAGAAGCCAGATCAAAGAGATCCCTTTGCTCCTCTTTTAACTGCTTCATTGAAAAACTAAGCGGAGGTTGAGCTCTATGGTCGGAGAAGGACTTGAGTGGAGAACCGGGCCATTACCTGAACTCCAACATAAATGTATATGAACTATGTTCTCAGAGCCACAAAAATTGTGGAACTGGATAATTATTGAGACAGGGTTTTGGGATGATTTAAAGGTTTTGGAGTATGAAAATATAAAGATGGCCCAGAGACCTTCTAGTTTAGAATTTTAGTTGAAGTGCTACTGATGAGTATCATGTTTTTACATGTTATTGTAGTTGTGAACACATTTAGTAGATATACAGTGGACGCCGCTTATAAGACTCACTTTGGGACCAACAAAAAGTGAGTCTTATAGGCGGATGAGTCTAATAGGCGAAAAGGAAAAAATAATAATAAAAATTTCTTTAATTTACGAAAAAAAACTTTAATATAGCGTGTATGATTTGAAGATAATGAGAGTTTCTCCATAAATAAAGGAGAATAACCTCTTCCCTCGAATAGTAGCGACTAAAACAGGTATTCTGGGCGCGCGTAGGGGTTGGTGGCTGTGTTCTCCACAGGCGCCTCCATTTATTCAGCCAATTCTTCAGCTTTTTGGCGAAGCAATGTTCCTGAAACGGGAGCATCTTTATCCCTAACTTTTAGAAACCATTCTTATAACGAGCATTCAACATTAGAGTTCTTTCCACCCCTTTTCTGTTTCCGACTCTGAGATTTATTTTGTAAAGCTTCACTTTCGATTTCTGGTCTATTTTTCAAAATCCTGCCCAATACAGTTTGTGAAACGTTACTGTTTTTTTTTTTTATTTCGGGGAAACTGAGTCTTATATCCGGAGTGGCGAGTCTTATAACCGACTTTTTTTGTGTTTATTTGGATACGTCCGGACCGTTCAAGTCGATTCTGAGTCTTATAGGCGGCTGAACCTTATAACCCATGAGTCTTATAAGCGGCGTCCACTGTATATAAATTGTACTGTTGTAAATTTCAATAAAAGAAAAAAAAAATGCTAAGTATCGAATGTGAAAATCAGTTGGACAGCATCATTCCTTATAAGATATAATTAATATTTTAAAGAAATAAAATAAGCGGTAACTAGGATGAGTTCCTGACCATAATATTCTAATCGACTCTCTGCAGATATGTTTGGCCAAGTTAACTTATGATAGACCAAGAGAGTGTTGCTCTAATGTTCTTAAGAGAACAGTTGTGCCAACCTTGGATAGGTCAGTATTGCCAGTCTTCTTTTGTAGTGTTTTCTTGAATCGGAACAATGAGCTTTGTGCCATGTTCCTTCTTTGTCTGTTCTTTCATTCCCTCCATTGCTATTGTCGAGTCGAGTCTAATCACATAGCGATTATCTTTTGAAATTGTAATTAAAATTGTGTTTATAAATTTGCAATTTACTACCAACAAGTTTAATTATGGAATTGTTTTAATTTATTTATTATCTCAAAGGATTATAGATTTATCCTCCAGTAAGAGGGCTTTTGAACTAGTAATCAAAATGTTTGCTAAAGTTATATTATATGAATATATAAAACACCAAACCCATGTAGAAATTAATCTTCTTAACTTTTGTAACACTTTAGGGAAGAGGAAATAAGAAAACATCAATTTATAAAATACTTAATCTATTATAAAACTCATTCTGTTGACTTCTGTTTCACCTTTTTACATTTAAGAAGACTGAATATCAATATAACGCACTAAAAAACATAAGTTGAAACTGTGAATGTGAAATGAGATTATAGGAAAGATATATCCATAAATGTAAACTGGAAGTGAAGCGTAAGGATCGATACTGGTCGGTTTAGGGCTGGTCAGGCCAGTCTGGTGCAGCCATGCTTATTTGCAGTTAAGTAAGATATTTTTGTCCATTAACCATTAATCTTTTTCGGCATGATTGAATTCCAAATTTCACAATTAACTATCTAAGCTAAGTAAAGAAAATTGCTGACTTATGCTGTATTTAAAAAAAAAACACTGCGTTCCACACTGGCCCGATAGCAAAAACAAACGCAAAAATAAAAGATAAACAAAAATCTGTAGCTACAATTATAGACGGCTAAAGCTATAAACGAAGTGCCTCGAAAATTGCAGATGTCACCCGAATTCCAACGGAAACAATGATATAGGTCTGGCCGACTAATCTGCCTTTCTGCCTCAATACAGTACTCACAAGGGGAGGGCACACTCAGTCCCTCACGGATCTTGTTGGCAATTTTTTTGGAGGTTCCTGGTCAAAAAATATTAGACACGTATTTTGCCGTTCCGACCAAGGGGGACTTGAAGCCGAGAAAAAAAAACAAAATAGCATTAAACTAATTTATTTTTCATCTCGAGTTTAAAAAATGATATCGACATGATTCTTGCACCAAGATTTTTAGTTTTGATTGCGAATTTAAGGAAAAATACAGTCGCTCCATAGATTTTGGTTTAGGTTAATAAAATTCTAAAAAAATGATTAATTTTTCAAGCAAACTACCTCTATAGATTTTTTTACACAAAAATTGAAGTCAGATTCTAATTCAGCACTCTCAAAAACATAATTTTTTCACAAGAACTGACATCGGATTCGAATTCAGCATTCAAAAGAACCCTTAAATACGAAATTTCATCCAAATAGAAAAATAAAAATTCGTAAGCTTCAAAATTTGCCTGACCAAATGGTAGGCAACTTTTGTTTAAATTGACAAAACCATGAATTACGTTTAGACGGTTCAACAATCAATTTAATTGTTTTACACAAAATATAGGGTGGTAATACGCTTAAAATGTCTTTGGCTTCATCATCCTATCTGGTTTCAAACTCAAGCTAAAAATCAAAATGTTTTTCGGATTTCCCAATTTTTTTAATAGGTTTTTGTTCATCGAATTTTACATTTATATGCATCAAAAGAAAGCTGAGACTCTCCTCTTTCCACCGATACCTACCAGTGAATTGCGTGACTGTAAAAAGTAATGGCGATTTATAGGTATGTAACCAATAATCGGTTTAAAAATTTCATTTTCCTGGAAGAGGGTGAAAAAAATGATATTTTTTGATTTTGTTGAAAAAGCGTTTTTTAATGTTTATGGGGGTGCTGAATTAGAATCTGACGTCAATTTTTTTTGTAAAAAAATCTATAGAGGTAGTTTGCTTGAAAAACTAATCATTGTTTTAGAATTTAATTAACCTAAACCAAAATCAATGGAGCGACTATATTTTCCTTAAATTCGCAATCAAAACTAAAAATCTTGGTGCAAGAATCATGTCATTTTTTAAACTCGAGATAAAAAATAAATTAGTTTAATGCTATTTTATTTTTTTTCTCGGCTTAGGCCCAATCCGAGAAAGGGCCCATCAACCAACCAAGGGCCCATTGGTCGGAACGGCAAAACACACGTGTCTAATATTTTTTGACCAGGAACCTCCAAAAAAATTGCCAACAAGATCCGTGAGGGACTGAATGTGTCCTCCCCTTGTCAGCTCATCTTGTTGCTTTGTTAATGTGACATAAGGAATTAAAAAAAAAAAATTAATTGCTATATTTTTTAGGCTTTTTGGATTATACATTTAAGTATCTGAGTACATCTGAAGAACCTTATTGTGATTAACCCTTTTATCAGCGAATTACTGAGTCATCGTAGCCATAAAATCAATTGTAATGAGTCACATGTATTCGCTGTTAGCTTACGTTGTCAGTCGATAAAGTTCTGTTTGAAACATTGGTGCAAATCACAACTCTCGCAGTGCGGGAATGGTGCACCGAGCAATGTTTTGCTATGAAAACTTATTCTTCATAACACCACATTTACTTTTTCTGTATTGGTATGTTATGTTAGGTATCCAGGTGTACAAATGTTACATCGAAGTGTAGGTGGAAGGTATCAGCATTGGTCTTAGTTGTATCATCTCAGGTTTGAACCAATGATTTAAGGGTTCGAAGCTGTTTTAAATTTATTCAGACTTATGTAGGAAGGCAATGTTTATTTAATATTGTATCGTCTGCATAATTTATTATCCAAATGTTATTACTTTCAGATAAACTATGCTTGTAGATGATGTACAGTAATGATAAGAGTATTGACCCTGGAGTACTCCTTACTGCGGGTGGTCGAATTTACAAAGTGGCTGAGCTTAATCGTGCGGAAAAATGTCGGCTTTACAATAAAAATCTCAACATGTTGCCGCATTTTTTTTCAGTTTTCATTTTTATCTAAAAATCTTTTCTTTGTTTTAAGATTTTTCGAACAGCTGACATTACAACCCATACTACTACTGACCTCACCAGTTACGCTGATGACACGTGTTACTGTTATCAGTAAACAATGATCCCTTCATTGGCTACCAAACACTCCAATCCCATATCCTAAGCCTTCAAGAATGGTGTCAAAATGGAGAATCAAAATAAATCCAAAAAAATCTCACAAAATTACCTTTACCCTGTTAAACAGATCCGCTACCTCGACGTCTTACTTGGAATCCAAATACAAGAAACTTCTAATCGTTACAGATTACTTCAACATTTATTAGACATACGTTCAAAGCTCCCAATTAATTACAAAAGACTAATATACATGACTGTGATTAGACCTATCTGGACGTACGGAGTTGAGCTTTGGGGCTCCACCGAACCATCCAATTCATCTCGTATCCAATCCTTACAATCCAAAATCCTTCGAAAAATCCTCAATGCTCCTTACTTTGTCACCAATAAACTTATTCATAAAGATCTTAATGTTCCATATGTTGCTGATTTAGCCCAAACCAGATATCTATCCTTTCATAGTAAGCTCCATAATCACTCAAATCCGTTAGTTTCTCAACTTGCTTCCCACACCATTCACGATAATCCTCCGAGGCGTCTGAAAAGAAGATGGCCCAGAGACCTAGTGTAGAATTTTTATCAAAGTGCTACTGATGAGTAGTTCTTTTCAAGTTTTGTCATGTTATTGTAATAATTAACAGCACATTTACTTGATGTATATATTTTGTACAGTTGTAAATTTCAATAAATTCTTATAATAAAAAAAAAGAAAAAAGATTTTTCGATATGATGGGATAATATAGATTAATCAAAATGCAGCCAGGAGTTTTTCTAACGAGCTTCATACTTCTTTACCTTTAAGTTATAAATAATGAGTGAAAAAGTTATTTATTATTGTTAAACATTTGAATTTTTAAATATTCTTTTCTGTGATAATTGTTACTTTTCTGATATATTTAACACTGACTTACTACTTTAAACTGCTTTCGGTTGTTCAGAGACACGTAAGAAAGCCGTTTTATAATTGAGTGGTTTAGATGCAAAGGGGTACAAGTAACAAAACCTCATTGTAGAGTAAAAGCCAATCAAAGTATACTTTTGCCACAAACACTGTCAGGATTTTCGGTAAGTAGTTAGATTTCTTCTCTATAGATGGCATCACCTAACGGGATAATCACTTGTATCTCTTTGCCACAGAATTGTTTGTAACTTTAAGCTTCACAATATGCACTTTTGCATAAATATGCACATAAACCACTCAATTCAATTTAATGACTCAGGGAAATAACTCTTAGAGAAGAGTTCTACACTACAAGGGTTCCGAGTTGCATCATCTGCCAATGTCAATAAAAATCATCTTTTAATATCTTTTGTCTCAAATATAGAATGTTCGAGACAAAAGGCACGAATGGTTCAATAACTTAAAATGTTTCAATTCTCTACCTAATTAGGCCTAAAATTATATGTTTACGAATTATTAGAAATAATAAAATCATTCAAAACCAATACAAATTTTTGTTTAAATGACCAAATAAATATTTCCTATAGTTCCATGTTAATTTTTTTTCCAGTACATACAATATAAAATAATTATACATAGCAATCAATTTAATTTTTGAATCAATTTGAAGAAGGCTGCAAAGGAGCTAATTAATGTCCTCAGACAAAATATTAGTTTATTCTCTTCCACCTCTGCCTATCCTCAGCTATGACTTTCCAGTAATGACACGATGTTCGGCTGCGTTCTTTTTTTATTGTGTACATCTTAGTTTCTCAAAGGTGCCCGTAACAGACCAGATCTCACTGCCATACGGATAGTATAATCGATTTATATATCCGGGGTTTAACTTTTCGTGATATATTCTTTGATCTTAGAATATGGGCTTAACCAACGCACCTTACTATGTCTCCAACAAAACCTTACATAATGACCTTTATATACCTTTTTTTCCTAGAATCCATACCCGTCAAATTTGCATCAAAAACTTTCGCATTATCCAAATCCACTTAGGCAATCCCTTTCCAGTTCCACTAACCCCTCTCTTCCTCGCAGGTTAAAAAGGCAGTGGCCTCGTGGTCTATTGTAAAATTCGAAATGGAGTTCTGACAATGGCCATTTTCTCAACTCATGCCGTGAGTACTGTACTTATGGAGGGACAAGTAGGGTTGGGGGATTCTAAGGAACTGTGTATATTGTAAATAAGTATGTTTGTATTTTTTAACTTTTAATTTAATTCTATTTTTGTTTTCACTATTATTATTGTTTCTTTTATATTCTTATTTTTTTTTAATTTATTTTTTTTACTTTATTTGTTGTATTGTTTAAGGTTCTTTATTTATTTATTTTATTTTTCATTTTATTTATTGTATTATATATTGTGAGGTTACTTAATTATTTATTTTTTTATTTTCATTTTATTTATCCTCTTTTATTGTATATATTACATGAATGGATCCATGTATATTACTTATTGTTCTCTTTTAGGCAGATTGTAATACTTTCGCGATAAAAGATTTTATGATAAAATAAAATATAGGCTACATTGTAATTATAGGTCATGGTGCTTCCAAGGATTTGAAACTTATCCACTTCCTGAAAGGTTTGACTTCCTACCCTTACATTTTGTTCTTGGTGGATCTTGTGTCTTGCATTCATATATTTTGTTTTGCTTTGGTTCACTTTCTTAGTTCAGAGTAAACTATGGCACTTATTTTTTAGTATGCATTAATTTCAATAACGTAGTGACTGAAAGCTGTTGAATTACTGTGGGTTGTGTTTGTACTTAGTTTTATTTATAAGGGAAAATTTAATAAATATATTCAAAGTGGACATGATATATAATTTGCTGGTAGGTAGTATAATGCCTGTTACGAAAAGGATTGAAAACAATACAGGGGCCGTTGAACCTTTCAAAACTTTCGTTTTCATTTTGAATGAATCGTTCGCTAATTAAAGCCTAGGACAATGTACATCAATCAAAGGCAGGTCTTCTATAGGGAGCTCAGATAACAATAAGAATCCTGGGTATTATTTATCATTCATAATGTTATATAATTTAGCGATGTGCTCATTATAAAGTTTAAACATTTGAGTCCAGGTTCTGTCTCTCACAGATTAATATCATTCCAATCTGGATAATATCAGATCATTCGTAAACAATAAAGTTAAATAAAAATAAATATTATTAAAAATAAACGTATTTATTTATTAAAATGTTCCCTCCATATAATCAACTAACATTCTCCGTTGCAACTTCGCCCGCTTTCATAATTAAAGAACTTTTTTTTTTTAGTTAATTATTGAAATTTACAACTGCATGTACAAATATAATACATCAAGTAAATATGATGATAATGATAAAAATGACATGTCACTTGTTTTTAAAGCAACTACCCATTGGTAGCCCTTATAAAGGTTCTATATAATTAGGTACTATATTAGAAAGTCCCGAGGCCATCTTCTTTTCAGGCGCTTTGGAGAGTTAAGTGGAATGGAGTGAGAAGCAAGTTGTGATACTAATGGATTTGAATGGTTGTGGAGTTTGCTATGAAAGGATAGATATCTGGTATGAGCTATGTCAGAAAAGGATTTTGTAATTGGATACGAGATTTTATATAAAAAAATCTACACTATAAGATCTTTCTTTTCAGACGCCTCGGAGGATTATCGGGAATGGAGTGGGAAGCAAGTTGGGATAAGTTTAAGGAGCTTACTATGGAAGGATAGGTATCTCCTGTGGGCTATTAAGTTTATTGGTGACAAAGTAAGGAGCATTGAGGATTTTTCGAAGGATTTTGGATTGTAAGGATTGGATACGAGATGAATTGGATGGTTTAGTGGAGCCCCAAAGCTCAACTCCGTACGTCCAGATAGGTCTAATCACAGTTATGTATATTAGTCTTTTGTAATTAAGTGGTTTGAACGTTTGTCAAGTAAATGTTGAAGTAGTCGAAAACGAAAACAACGAGCAGTTTCTGGTCGTTTTAGTCTTGTATGTGGATTCCAAGTAAGCCGTTTGTCCAGATGGAGTCCTAGGTAGCGGATCTGTTCAAGGGGATTAGTGGAACATCATTTAAGGATACTGTAGGACAGGAAGTCGTAGGTTTACGACAAAGGGTAAAGGTTATTTGATGGGATTTATTTTGATTCTCCATTTTTGACACCATTCTAGAAGGTTTATGATATGGGATTGGAGTGTCTGGGAAGCAATGAAGGGATCATTGTTTACTGATAACACAAAAATGTCATCAGCATACGTGGTGAGGATGGTTCTAGGATTTGTCGGGATGTTAGCTGTATACACCGTGTAGAGGATTGGACCTAGAATACTTCCTTGAGGAACACCTGCAGATTGGTTAAAGAGAGAGGAATAGGAAAAAATATGATTAACTTTAAAAGTTCTATCACTGAGGTATGAGCGGAGAATAAGGTAATATGTAGAAGTTAGGAATTTACGGAGCTTGTAAAGCAGTCCCGGGTGCCAGACTCGGTCAAAAGCTAGTTCTACATCGAGAAAGGCTCCCGTGCAGAACGTTCCGCGCTCCAATGCGAAGGAGACAACGTATGATGACATCGCTGAATAGTGGAGTGTGATGTTCGGAATAATTAAAGAACTTAGAAATAATTTTAACCAATAATTGAAGTTTTATTTTATTTATCGAAAAAAATATTGTATTGAAGTATGCAATTGAGAATTATTTCCTCAATGATGTTTTCAGGCCCTAGCAGTAATTTTTGACCTGGTAAAATTGCTCTGATTGAGTGTTTTGAGATTACGTAAAAGCATAATTGAATGTCCAATGTATGAGTGTATGAGTTGGTAATCCTGATGAACAGAGTCTGTTAAGAAATTCTTACGGATAATGGACTCATCAGTGTTTACAACTAACAGGCCCATGAATCATATTTTTACACACAATATTAAAAAGGAAAGGATCGACATTTTGATTTTGTATTAACTTTTATTCGGCAGAAATAATTTTATGGATTTCATCTGGTTAGATTTTAATTTCTGACCACAAATGCATATGACAGTGTGGTAAACTTCGTTTTCAACATTGTACATTTTAATTTTTATTATTGCTAAACCTCCCAAAAACTATGAAGATGATATAGTTAAAATTTGGTACAGATGGGTTCAGTGGTTTAACTACAGTAAACTATACTGCGGAATGGTACTAACCACATAACTGTCGATTTTCAAAGTACACTGGGATACATATGGGACACCACATATTTAAATATAAGTAAATTTCACTATAAATTTCAAGCTGTATATAAAACCGTATCACTGTAACCTCTCATGTTGAATGGCGCTCGCAACCTATCGGTGAATTTTCAAACTTCACTATTATAATATCGCTTTTTTAATAACAAATCAATTGAAATTCAGTACATTTTACTATTGCAAAGCCTTCCTGGAGGCATAAAGATGATGTGTTTGAAATTTGGACTACATATAAAAATCAAAGCTTATTAAATTTCCTATAAAATTGTTTCTATACATATTTGCCGAACTTTTAACGGTTTTCGAGACTTACGTTATTAAAAATCGATGATTCGAAAAAAAAAAAAATGTTACCTCACTTATCGTCAAACGTTTGCTTCAAGTGCCAGAAATGTATATATGAAATTAAAGTAAATTTAATGGTCAACAAATTTGATTTTTACAATTTTTATGAGAAACGATTGTGAAAGGCACAATAAGCAGATTTTTGTCAAAAAGCAACGTAAAAATTTATTTTTCTCGAAAATTATCAATTTTCTGTAAGGTATAGCTCGAAAACAGTATGAATTTCGACAAATATTTATAAGAACTATTTTATAGGAAATTTAATTATCTTTAATTTTTATTTGAAACATATTTTTCTAGAATCAACCCTTTTTGAGATATAATCGAAAAACCCAAAAAATTTAACTGCTCCTCTCTCCCCCCACCGTTAGCTCACCCCCCAGGGGTGGGAACTTTTAGTATGTTTACCTTCTAATTACTCCTAACGAAGCTATGAAATGAAAAGTAATTGTATATTTCATGCACTCTACACCCCTTATTTCAGCACTCATAACTATAAAGATTTGGTTGGCATTTCTGTTGAAAAAGCGAGTATTTTCAAGTTACTTTCTTATGTACTGAGGGATAATGATCAGTTATTTGAAACACTGCAGAGGGGCATCATAAACTGTAGGCATCAACTTTTATTATTTTTTTATCATGACTACATTTATCTTATTGAATCTAACGGTAAATGTGATTATAATGGGGTACGTTCGAAAAATGCTTCGGTGACCTTTGCTGCTGCTTGCAGGTTACGATGTTATGACGTGAATGCTTCAGGCAGTTGTTTTTTGTTTCTTTGGTTACATAACCGCTATTTATGCTGCGTACCCTCTCGTTCAACCTTTGATATTAAAACCGAGAAGGATTAACTGTAAACAAACAGTTGATTACTCTGAGCTAAGCCAACTCATATATACCTTCAAGGCTTCTCCATCCAATCGAATGCTTCATTAAAAAAAAACATTTCATAACTACTGTTTACTCAAGTACGGCCAGTTTACGTTTACTAATACAATATAAAACGTAAATGTGCTACTTGATTAATTAAACGTGGTAGTAAATTGCGAAGTAATTTATCATTAGTGTAACTGTAATTACGGTTATGTATAAGAAGGTTCCGAGGCCACCTGCTATACAGAGTTCTTGGTAAATTGCAAGAAAAATAATGGGGTGAAGGGAGGTTGAAAACAAGTTGGCTAGAGTTAGTATGGAGTGGGGATGGGGTAGTTATCGATTCTATCGATTCTTAAGTATGAATTTATAACAAAGCTTTTCAAATATCAAACATCCTCACTTGTCATCTTGATGAAGACACGTATTGTAGGTGAATGAAGAAGTGGTACTACTTAAAAGTATTGACTAGTAGTCCAGACAATGAAGGCAGAGTATGGTTGGGCGATAGTCGATAGTTAGCACTATCGATAGGGCGATACTACCGGTTGAGAACTTTCGATAGCTATCGATAGTTTTTCACTAGTTTCTTCTTTTTTTCCAAAGCTATTCAATAAAGAATTTCAACTAATTTAATTAAATTCAATTATCTACTTACTATTTGAAATTTGCAGGATTATAAATTATAAGATTGTATCATAAAGATGAGAGAAAAAACTAATTTATTTGAATTTTAAAAAAGGTATTTATAATTTACATGGTTACAATAATAATGAACAAATCAAATCTTCAGAAAAGAAAAATAACGAAATAGTTAATTTCAAGAATCAAGTGTGCTCCTTGAGCCACATATTTCTAGTATTTCTGCTTTCCTTTGGCTTAATCTTTGAGAGAACCCTTGAGCTCTAGGAGTTCCAAATTCAACTTCAAAAGAACTCGACACTGGACAGAGACAGATCAGCATAATGCCGAGAGTTTCAAAAGTTGAGGGTAAAAAAGATCTAGCGATAGTCGGCACGATCGATAGTAACTATCGACTATCGCCCAACCCTAGTGTAGAGTGCATTTTCCGTAATCTAAGGTTTTTCTTCGGAAACATGTTCAGGGTAGTTAGAAAGTTAACATACTAAACGCCCTGGAGTTTTCTGACCTGGGAACAGGAAGGGAGGATGGCAAAAGAAGAAGAAAATGAACTTTATTCTGGGACAACTTGTCCCTTAAGAATAACAAATGAGTACAATACATAGGACAATCGTCTGGCTATGATAATTATTAATAAAGTATAATAAAAATTGATTAATAATTAAATCATGTGGGTTTTTTTTATAGTGTTTTTATGAGTCATTCTGATAGTGTTTGTATGGAATTCAATTTTTTTTTCAGAGATGCAAAATGCAAAATATCATAACAAAATCAGCAGTCTTGATTTTGAACGATCAAGAAGCTCAGTTGCATTCAAGTAGGACGGACGTTCCTAAAGATTAGGAGACACCTCAGCCTGAAATAACTATTCGCTTCAATTGTCTCAAGGCCTTAATTTTTAGTAACAGTGGCATATCTTAACCTTCAAGAGGTGTTAGTAGGTCTGCAAGACAATTTTTAGATGCTGTCTTCTTGTCTTCAGCTTAGCAGAGGATCGGACTTTAGTGATTTATTTTTTGGAGTTCCACATTGCCTCGAAGGCACATTTGCCGTTCCATAATTTTACAGAATGTTCACATTTAGCCGATGTACACGACCTTTCTACTCTGGTCAGAATAGTTTGGTAACCTGGAGGAAACCCGTCTTTTCTTCCCTAGTCTATACTAATGGGGTGTATAAAAAAAAAAAATGACCGTTTTTTAAACGAATATTTGTATTAATATTTCTTTGATATAAAATGCAATTAATACTCAAAGTATAGTCCATTGTTATCTACCGCCATTACCCATCTGCTAGCCAATTGCTCGATGCCACGCTGATACCATTCCTTGGGATGGCTGTCAAAGAACTCTTTGACAGCATTTTCAACTTCCGCAAAATTATCAATTTTTTTCCCATGAAGAAAATGGGCCATGGATCGAAACAAGTAGTAATCCGAAGGTGCGAGGTCTGAACTATATGGTGGATGAGGCAGGAGTTCAAACCCATGAATATATGTCAACTTTTCTGCTGATTGTTGAGGAGTAAGTTCGCGAGGGACCAGTCTACAGGTGGCGACCAGGAGAAGATGGCGAGTAACAGTATCTTTCGACACACAACTCCCTGGCAAGTTCGCGAGTACTTGTGGACGGATTTGACTCAACAGCTTCTTTCAGAACCTCTTCAATATCCATTAATAACCCGGAGCCCTTCTTCCTTTCCAACGTCGTATCTCCACTTCTAAATTTTTCAAACCAACGTCGCGCTCTACCATGGATAGGTAGAAATGGTGTGATACATTGGCCAGCTAGTTCACCTGACTTAGCTCCAATGGACTTTTACGTGTGGGGCTACATAAAAAGCGAGGTATATGCCAGAGAAGTGACCAGCATTGACCTCCTAAAAACGAGAATTCTGGAGGCGGAGCCAAATGTCAACAGCGTCTGACTTTAGCAGTGACCGTAGGGGCTGTGAGAAAGAGAGCAAAAAGCTGCTAAAATTTTGAAAATTTAATAAAATAACGGACTCCTTTAATCTGGCAGCGCTTTATTGACAGTGATTCTTTTATTTTCAAATTAACAATTTTTTTCTTTGCTTTTTATTCTAATGAAGTGTTTCTTTTATTTAAAATACAGATTTTCACCAAGCGATTATCATAATGTCTTATTTACCAAAGTACCTGATTTGTATGCTAAATGAGAACACCATGTTTTTTCGGTTTCAAAAGTAAATTTCTCCATGAAATTAAAACAAAATCATTACTTTTAACATATTATTTGAAAGCTTATTAAATTTTCAAGTTTTTGAGAGATTTGCAGTTTTGTAGATTGTTTTTATGAAAAGCAGTGAGCGCTGAAGTATTATAAGAAATTGTAACTTCCCTAAATTAGGTGAAGATCAAGATATTTTTTAGGTCCCAAGTTTGTAAAATTCAAGGTTAAATTACTCTGATCTTATAGGAAATTTAATGCTAAATCCGAAAATGTGATCAATATTTGAAAAATATTTAAACAAAATGGAGATATTACAGCTTTTATCGTAAAAACTATGCTTTCCTCCAAAAAATCGTTTATTTATCATATATCTGCAACGGATTGGAATATAAAGGTGAGATCTGCGGCATTTGGCTACACTTTTGATCTAGTTTCACCCAATTTTTTTTTTTACACTAAGAGATACTCACCCTGTATAATAGCGCTCGCCATCTATAGGTCAATTTTGAAAATTCACGGTGATCCAAATATCATTTCTTTTAGTTACAAATTAATTGAAAATCAGTAGATTTTATTACTGCCAAACCTTCCTGGAGCTATAAAGATGATGTGGTTAATATTTGGTACAGATTGGTTCAGTAGTTTTTGCAGTTAGTGATCAAAAACGAAAAATCACTTGTTCTTTTATATAATAATAGGGCGTATAAAAAAAAAAAAAAAAAAAAAAAAAAAAAAAAAAGAAATGATTTGGAGTATTAATGTTTCTCACCAGACAATTCGACGTAATGTTTAGTGTCAACGTTGCGTGTTGCTAAGATAACGCGTAGATAACGCAGTTCTGCAAAATATTTGGAAGTTTTTGTTATTATTTAAACATTTGTAATGTAATTTTGATTTCTGAAAAGAAATTACTTTAATTTCTTTTAAATTATTAAAAGCAAGGACTTTTATCATCTATTATTTAATTTTTAAAGTTTTACAAAATATCATATAATATTTAAGAATGACTATTATATGAGTACAATACAATGTATTTTGTTTTCCTCGGTCCCTTAAAACGGCTTTTTTTTCTGTCTTGTTTTTTTTTTTTTTTAATCCACGGAACGTCAACGTCCACCAGAGGCTTAGGAAAACATCAAGATTCAGAAAGTAGTAATACGAAAATATATTTAATATTCAACAATTTCTACAACTGTGTACCGATTTGCTTCCTTGTCCTCTAACACATTTCGTCAGTAATTTGGGATTTAATAATGAGCTAGACTTCTTTTGTTTATAATAATAGGGCGTATAAAAAAAATTGACCGTGTTATCAAATTCCAGAGTTCAAAAGTCTGTAAATATCTTAAAGCCATTTGTTATTTACCATTACTTACTAATTCCTTTAGAGCATTCTCTAAGCTTGTTTCTAACACTGGACTTCTTCAAAAAAAACCCTCAATTCAGTTATTTATTTCAGAGAAGAAACATGGCAGTGTCCTACCAAATTCTAGTAATTTTAAGACATTACTGGAAAAAAATTTCACAGCCGCTGAAGCAACTCGTGAAATTATCAAATATGAAGCGGAAGGTGTCCTTGAAGAGCGGTGGAGATACGACGTTGGAAAGGAAGAAGGAAGATACTGTTAGTCGCCATTTTCTCTCCATGGAGAAGGTGAAAAAGGTCCCTCACGAACTTACTCCTCAACAGTCGAACCAAAGAAAAGTTTACAGAACTTCATGGGTTTCAACTCCTGCCCCATCCGCCATATAGTCCAGACCTCGCACCTTCGGATTACTACTTGTTTCGATCCATGGCCCTTTTTCTTCAAGGGACAAAATTTGATAATTTTGCGGAAGTTGAAAATACTGTCCAAGAGTTGAGAGCCATCCTAAGAAATGGTACTAGCGTGGCATCGAGCATAGCTAGCAGATGGGTAGATAACAATGGACTATACTTTGAGCATTAATTGTATTTTATATTGTTACGGTCTGGTGAGGTTGAGGGTACCCTGGGCGACCCGGGGTCAGGTAGCTGGAAAGGCCGCCAGGGTGGCCTAGATTTGGTGGTGCCGTGGGCATGGGCGAGCAGGTAGCCGAGAAGGGCGGCGGATGGCCTGGAAGTGTCACGGCGCCCCAGAAGGCCCCAGGCCTGTAATCTGGCCCGATCTAGAATGTTCGGCGTACCTTTAAATAGGCCGACTCCTAGCCCAGTGAGTCAGTCTTGAGGTGACAGTGGTCAGTGAGTGATCGGTCGGGCAAGTGTCAGTCAGGAGTCTGTGACATCCTGAGTTAGTATCCATGTGTCAGTGATCAAGTAACGATCAACCAGTCAAGTGTCAGTGACAGTTCAGTCTGTGAGTTAGTGACAGTGATAAACAGTGTCAGTGAATGTAGTAACAGTCTCTGTGTCAGTGTAATAGATTCTTATGTATAATTGTGACATCTAGTATTAAGATATTAAAGATAAGTATAGTGTAATATACATATTAGTGTAATTAGATCTAAGTATAATTGTTATTAGATTAAGTAGCTTAAGGGACCTATTTGTATTTATTAAGTTGTAAATAAATTAGTGTTTAATATTTAAGTTGTGATTTGATTAGTCATACCCCCAGTGGCCCGTAACAATATCAAAGAAATAATAATACAAATATTTGTTTCAAAAACGATCATTTTCTTTTTTATACACCCCATTATATTATTAGGTTTCTGTTTATAATATTAGCCTTATGATATGCAAACTCTCAATGAAAGCTTAAGTTCTAAGTTGTTCCAAAAGTCCTTATGCATGAACACAACTATTAATTCCAACTGTTATAATCAGCCCTATTAGAATGTTTTTGTTCTTACTATTTATGTCAATGTTTACTTTGAATAATCTTTCAATTAGTGACATAAGTTGGCTTTATGGGGATATATACTGTAACGTCAGAAGAAAAAACAAAAGAAGGAAAAGGTCAAAAAACAAATGCCATAGAAAGAAGATTCAGTTACCCATCGAAATATTGCCCCTTCCTGGTTCATACAGATCTGTTTTTATTTATCACTAACTATGTAAAGATTCACAACATGACGATAAAATCATTGAATTAGGGATTTAATTTTCTAATCAAAATATTAATACGGATAAATATAGATTTTGAAAATAACCGGAAACAGGTATAACCATTCATCGTAAATTATAGATAATGTATTTCATACTAGATAGATAAAGTTTATTAAAAAAAAAAAAAAAAAATGTAGAAATCTTACCATAAAATAAAACTTCAGAGATAACACTAAACCCTATTTCATATGTCATACAACTAAGCTGTTATCAGGTGAAAACATTTACCTTCGCTAATATTATTTTTTTTAGCAAGATATTCTTTTGTATGAGGGTTCTTTATCTAAGAAAGATTTTATGAAGGCTGAAAAAAGCATTGAAGTAAGAAATTTTCATTTATGAATCGACGATCTTATGTTGATTAATATTTATCGAATGTTTGTTTGTTTATTTCGTTTAACGTCACTTAATGCTGCTATGGCTAATCGGACCATGCTACGGTGGGAGTTCTAAATTTTGCCTATCCAGGTATAATTAGGATAGGGATCTTTAACGAGTACCTGACATCGCACAGGCTCGGGACCCCCATTTTACGTCCCTTCCGAAGGACGGCATAGCTAAGGATTTTTTACTCCCTTTAAAAAATCCTAAGGTCATCTGCCGGGATGCGAACCCGCGATCTTGGGTTTAGTAGATTGCTATGCTAAGCACTACACCACAGGTGACCCCTGTATCGAATGTTCAGTTCTATGTTGACAGATCGCACAGTAATGATGAGGCGTACGTTAATTGTCTTTAGGATGTACTATAGTTTTATGATATCTATTTATGTAATTATTATTAATCATCTCCTCTCCCCGAAACAACAAAATAAAATTTTATTTTTCTATGATAATTTAAACATAATGGTATTTCGCGTGTTAAATCAATATAATATTATGAATGAAGTATAGCTTCAAATATTTAGACTAGGAATGTTTCGATTTCAAATATCTATTCTCGGTTCCACCGATTCCTGTGAAAAGAAAAGGTATCGGGAATCGTTGATCCAAAGTCGATTCCTAGGCACCGATCGATACCGCTGACGTTGGTGATATTTTTTGTGTGCAACCTCAATATTATACATCGATTTTTCTGTCTAATATTAAAAACAATAAAATTATTTTTTCATGATAATAACTTTTAATGTACCTATTCAAAGACCAAACATTGCTTCTGCTAGCAAAAAACAGAATTGTTGAAGACATGTATTTGGAATTGGAAAATGAAGAAATAAGATTTCGATTTCACACTAACGAAATAAATTAGTTAAAGTTATTTTTTGGGTGACGATATGCCCCAGAATAATTATATTTTTTTCATTTTACTACATGTTCATACTGGTTTTTGAGCCCTAATACACAATTAAGTTAAACATTCTGAGAAATATAAGTGCGCCCTCCCATTTACAATGTTTAATGATATTTTTGATTCCTTCATCAATAAATGAAACCCAGAACCAATAGAATTTTTATATTCTTAAATTAGAATTTGTAAAAGGGATTATTTGTTTTTGCATTGCATTCATAGTTAACTAAATACATAGGTATATTATGTGTTGTAGATAATAAATGCTACTTGCTGTTTACTAATCTTTAATTGATTATTTTTTTGTATTAACAAATTATTTAATGATACAGAGAATCGATTTTCAGGTATAGGTATACGGAGAATCAAAAATTCTGGTACCGACACAACACTAATTTAGACCTTTCTAAACAGATATCAGATCGTATGGGGCACCTAAACCTCAATTGTCTAAACTGCGATGGATGTGCATTTCAATTATTTCTAAAAAAAAAAACATATTTATATTATTTTTGTGTAAAAACGTATTCAATTGGTTGAAAATATGTTTTCAGAACTTTTATCACGTAGTTCCAGGCATTTAGTGATTCTGCCTTCATGCCTGAGAATTCTGATATACGAAAGTCATAATTTTCCGCAATATAGCTATATTTTTGTTTATGTTTGCAGTACTGTTTATGGCGCATGCTTTGTTTATTCGTTGTTATGTTTATGTGCGTATCAAGCTGGTAGGTTAGTTTTGTTATCGCTGTCGTGCTGTTAATAATGGCCGCTCCACTTTCTATTTGCACCAAAGAAGAGCAACGTTCAGTGATCCGTTTTTTGTGGTCGGACGGTTACCGCCATAAACGAGGAAAACATTGAGCGTTCACGTGAAATGATTCTCTCAGACAGACGGATAACTGTTGACGACGTGGCAAATCGTCTGCAAATTAGCCACGGTTCTGCCTACGAAATCATTTACAGCAGACTTGGGTTTCATAAAGTTTGTGCAAGATGGGTTCCAAAACAACTGACACAGTTGCATAAACAAACGCGCTTGGACGTGTGCACAAAACATTTGGATCGCTATGTTAACGAAGGGGACAACTTCTTAGACAGGATCGTTACTGGTGACGAAACATGGATCCATCATTACGAGCCGGAGAGTAAACGGCAGAGTATGGAATGGAAACATCCAAATTCGCCGTGCAAGAAAAAATTCAAAACCCAACCGTCCGCAGGAAAACTTATGCTTACGGTTTTTTGGGACTCACAAGGTCCGTTACTTGAACATTATCAGGAAAGGGGCACAACAATAAACAGTAAACGTTAATGTGAGATGCTTACTGCTAAGCTGAAGCCTGCAATTCGAAGCAAACGCCGAGGACTGCTGTCAAAAGGCGTTGTGTTGTTGCACGACAATGCCCGTCCGCATACAGCTGCCCACACTGTAGAAACGCTTCAGAAACTCAATTTTGAAGTATTGAATCATCCTCCATATAGTCCCGATCTCGCTCCATCTGATTTTCACTTGTTTGGTCCACTCAAACAGGCAATTAGGGGCCGTCGATTTGCCTCGGACGAAGCATTGAAAGAAGCGGTGCATTCCTGGCTCGCATCTCAACCCAAAACCTTCTTCCATGAGGGCATCAGGAAACTTGAACAACGTGCGTTGAAAAGCAAGGGGACTATGTCGAAAAAATGATGTACTTGTAAGTTTCCTATTTCATTTCAATAAAATTTTATAACTATATATGCGGATAAAAACCTTACCCTCGTACATTAAAAACCTACGATGTTTATTCTGTACTTGTCTATATTCTTTAAAACATTTATTTATTCTTAAACACCATTTATTGATATTTACAATTGTATATATTCTATACAACAAATAAAGTTGAGAAAAATTAGAGTTTTTGAGCACCCTAAAGTCTATCTTGAATGAGAGCTGAGAAAAAAAATAAAACGTGATTTTCATATTTTATTTTTTTCTCTGTTCCCAATACTTGTTGGTGACTAGAATTCTAATTTTGCAATATTATAAGTCCCTACTACCACACAAAAATCGGCATTCAAATCTGTGTGTTGCAAGTCAAAACACCCCTTTCTTAGTAAATATTTTTAAATTATTATTTTAAAAAATTCTTAATCGGCAATAAGTAAACTAAAATATAATAAGGCGAGTTATTTTGTCTTATTTTGTAGTTATTTTAAAGGTCTGAAATTACTACAAGAGCCGGTTTACTATGGTAGTAGAAGCAGGTATAAGGTAGTAGTTCTTGAGGATCCTTTGCCCCTCAATGAGCTAGGAGAGGAGGGGTCAATGGTCCAGGTAGTGGCTCCACCATATTCCAGGTAGTACCTGATTTAATTCGGCCCAGGTGAACCACCTGGGGGCATTGTCGTTCCGCTCCTTGATACGAGGAGTCGGGTGGGGTTGAAATACTTTTAATTTGTTTCTATTTCTGGGGCAGCAGAAACTGGATATATCCACTTTACCGCTAATTATACTCAATGAATCAGCTGATCCTGGATTTATAAATACTTATTCATAAAAACAGAACCTCTTCCTCTTACTTTCAGCTATTTACACGAAAATGCGATATATATATATATATATATATATATATATATATATATATATATATATATATATATATATATATGTTTAATAAGGTTCTTGAGGTTCAGTCAATAAATAATAACAACTATTTTGACGACGTTTTGATAATTAAACGATTCATAATCATGCCCTGCAGTGAAAAAACAGGTTACAATAAAATTATATAAGTTATACAAGTCATTTCAAAACATAAAGCTAGCTACAATATAAATAAATATATATATATATATATAAATATATATATATATATATATATATATATATATATATATATATATATATATATATATATACGTAAAAGCATGCGTTAAAATATATACTACATATAATTACAAAATATGGAGTAGTAAGAAACTACTTACAATGTTACTGGTTGATTATGCTATTGGTATGTACTACTACATATAACAATTCTAGTATACAACTGAACTGGGGAATTTATTAAAAAAAAAAAAAAGTTTAGGGATGGGAATTTCCAAAAGGTTTTCCCAGGTGCAGGTAGATGGAATTTCCATATTTCTGTGTGAATATAAATGGATATGGTTATTAGTTTATGCTGTACATTATTATAAATGTATTGCATTAGTCTGAATGTATTAAATTGGAATAACAGGTGTTGAGATTTAGGACGTCTTGTGGTTTGTTCATTGCGCGATTTTTAATTTTTGCTTTAATATTTCGTTTTAAATTACTTATTTTGTCCATGGTAAAAACAATTTTGTTCAGAAATTCCCCAGTTCAGTTGTATACTAGAATTGTTATATGTAGTAGTAGATACCAATAGCATATCCACCAGTAACAACTAATTCCACCCAATTGATATTTTTTTTATTTTCTTCAGTTTCATTCTGATTTAGATGTTGACGCCCCGATATCCTTTTACCATCTTAACCCCGCTATCCCAATAACAGGGCAGCCTAATGAAAAATTGTTCTAATACCTATGGATAATTTTAAGAGGTGACAGAACTAAGGAATACAATCGAATCCCGACAGCTCAAGTGGTTTGGCCATATGTGTCGTGTGGAGGATGGAAGAGAGCCAAAGAAAGTCCTGGAAGCTCAACCTACTGGGAAAAGACCGCGAGGACGGCCCAGAATTTCCTACCAGGAGAACATCCAGAGGATTGGAGGGAAAAGAGGAAAAACGCTCCAGCAGATGAAGAACCTAAGTAGGGACTACAGTGAATGGCTACAGTTTATTGAGGCTCCTCGACGCTAGAAATGGCACATAAGAGGAAGGTAAAGAAGAAGAAAAATAATTTTAAGGAGAAAATCGGTATTTAAGTGTTATTTGGCATTCTTGGATATAGTTAAAGACCAGATTTCCGTGCGATAGTTCGATAGTGCAGGTTTTGGGGGTTACTGCAAAAATTTGCACATTTTAGGTTTTATGTGCCCGAAAGCTCACTTTTTGATATTTCATATTAAAAAATATTGATGTTTTTTTTTTTTTTTCATTTGAATAAAAGACCCCACTTAATGAACATACAGGATAAAAAGTGAAGACCAGGCAACACGGTACGTTCTCGTCTTCTCATCTTCTGGGGTATAGATCTTCATTTGACTTGCAAAACAAGAGACTAGCTCAATGCCTGTACACTGAATCCTGTCTAGGCAATGAAATATTTTGAAAATTGAAACCTGTTACGACCAGAGCCGCTGACAGGTGACCTCTCACAAGTGTCGCTTTATATATACGATTCTAAGTTGATTTATCGCATTTAGAAATTAATCAAACATTGCAGTTAATTAATTATATAGAAATTTTTTTTTATATGTTGTTGGAAGGAATGGGGTGGCCTTAGTTACGACTACGGTGATTCCAATATTAATTGTATGTATTATCTGCAATGGATCCATAAAGATAGTTCGATATGCTACAATTTTTAAAACGCAGAAGATACCCAGTAGTTTTATCTAATATTTTATTTTATGTAACCTAATATGTAGGTCTTTTTTTTTTTTTTTTTTTTTTACTTTTGTCATTTTTTTAGGTACTTGTCTCATTCTTATCGTCAATATTCATGCCATGAAATCTTGACGAGTATTTAATGAACGTATTATCTAATAAAATACTGATAAGCAATTAACACTAATAAAGAATAATTGATTTGAAAATAACTAAAATAAATGTCTTAAACATTTTTAGTTCTTTAGAATAAATGATTAACTAAAATCTCCTTCATACAATTACTTTGCTCCATACTAATAAAATTAATAAATAGAAAACATTCTTAATCTTCATCAAAACATTGTTTATTAGTTTTAAACATTTTTAAAATGCCGCCATATTTTTTTAAATTTATTTATTTTTTTACCAAACAATTTAGCATTACAAATCTTAACCAAAAGATAAACAAGCCAGCGAGTTCTTTTCAATTCAGATTGTGATCTTTTCCGTACTCTGCACAACTTTGCTTTATACTTTAAAATTCTCCGATTATTCAATTCATAAAAATAATAATGAACAGTTATTATGCAGCATTTGTTTTGTTATTAATCATTTAAATAGAAAATAATAGTTAAGTAACTTCGGTAAAATATTCTGAAGTTATAAAATAACTAGCTGAAAGTACCCTGCTTCGCTACGGTTTAATATCATTAGGATTAAGGACAACTTAAATCAGTAACGTTGATAATTACTATAATTTAAATAAACTTGAAGAATTCCATTCTTAGAATAATTTCAGTAAGTAAATTTGACAAATTGCAAAAGTTAATTTTATATTATTTTGATAGTCATCCAGTGAAGCTTCGAGGCAGCACTACCATCTTACCCAGCTCTGATACCAGACCATCGGCTTTTCTTATGGCATACTTCAGCTGCAGACCCAGTTTTCTTAATTGGTGTAATTTGTGTTTGGGTCACACTGAGGGATGTTAATACTGTACCCATCTTCACCATGGCAGAACATGAGACGATACTTAAGAGAATCATACGCTTTATAGAACTCCCTGATTCTTATCAGTTTTTTGTCCCTGCTGTGGAGAACGATGTCTCGCTTTTCAAACACCTGACCAACAATTAAGACAGCTAACTTCGCTAGCGGTAGGAGTATTTTAAAGTCCTCAGTGAGCATTTGAAGGCTTTTTGTCAGCACTGATAACTATCTGGAAATCTTGCAGATCTTTGGGAAAAGGCTCAACAGCAGCTCTGAAGTCCTTGATATACTCGTTATGTTCATGAAGAATTTTCTGGACTTGGCCTACGAACGCAGGCTTCACATTTTGAAAGTGACCAAAGTGAATCCCTCTTTCATGGTTGTCATCACCAACAAAATTTCCCTGAGTAAAAGATGGTTGCAGTTGTGTTCCAGGCATCAAACTCCCTATTCTGTGATATATATCTATCCTCGCACCTTAAATGTTGGCATTATATCTCCCTTTTTATCTCTTTTGCTCTAAATGATTTTACAGCACAACACCAATTTACAGTAGACCGTGATCCAATATCGACGTTTTTGTCTTTTGCATATTCAGTTTTTGGGCCATACTGGCTGTAACCTTTCCATTGAACATCTTTCATCGTGTTTTGTTACAGCTACACGTTTAACATGAGGATTATTTTCTGATATATTTTTTTTTTTTTTTAAGAAATTCTGTAGGTTTTCTTATACTTCTGTACAGTCCCTCTAAGTACAGTTGGGCGATTCTCAGAATATGTGTATACAGCATATCCTTTAACTTCAGGTTGGCTTTCTTTATGATTTTTAACACTTTTCTGCTAATTTCAGTATATCGTATGTTTACAACTATAAAGAACTTAATTTGTGGTCAAAGTGTGCGGCTTAAACATCTAACCTATTTTTTAACTTGGCTTATTCCCAGTTACCGATTTTTTAAAATTCCTTTCTTAGCGAGCACCTACGGCCCTAGCGGAAGCTACATATCGAATTTCATTCAAATCCGTTCGGTGGTTTCTGAGATTTCGTGTTAAATGTGTGAGTGGTATTTGGCAAATATATAGTAGATTAAAACAATGAATGTGTAGTATTAAAATAAAAAGTTATAATTACGAAACAGTATGATGAAATAATTCATAATTAAACTGTTGATGAAACAGTAAATTAATGTATTTTTATTGTTCATATTGTTTTATAATTTATGAATTATTTCATCATTACGTTATGTAATTTCTCATAGTATTATGACTTTGAAAGACTTCATATTTATGAAGTATCACATTATTATTATTTTTTTATAATTTACTTTTACAGGAAAACAGTAGACAATCGAATCACTTTTTTTTTTTTTTTTTTTGTATGTTTTACTATCTTTCTTGTATGTACGGTAGCATTCTTCGGGAACACGAGGGAAGATCTAAACCAATATTTTTCAGTAATAGGGACGACCGATACAGGTCCAAAAAATATCTGTTACAAATACCTGTTACAAAATACCTGTTACTTGTCTCAAGGTCAGCGTCTCTCCATACTCGTACTCGTTTACCCGTTACACTGATAATTTAGCATACCTGTTACTCGCATATCTGTTACTCTTATACCTATTACTCGCATACCTATTCAATATTGGCTCTAATCAATAAGTTTACATTTTCAACTACCTTTTTAATAATATATATACATATATATTAAACTGGGGCTATTGGATATGTTCATCTGATAATTTAAACAAAAATCTGGATCGGTTTTTAACGATTTTATTATTTCTAATGATTCACAAATATTTAATTTTAGACTATTTTCTACTTTATGTAGTATTTTTACTCGAGAGTCTTTATTAAATTTGTGATTATTTCCATTTAGATGGATAGCGAAATTGGAGTTTTGGATCTTATTATTGTATGCTCTTATATGTTCTTTTACTCTTTGATTTACCGATCGTCCAGTTTTTCCCGTGTATTTTGCTTCACAGTCATTACATTTTAGTTCGTATACACCACTTTTTTGGAAAGGGTCTATTTTGTCTTTAGGTGAATGGAAGTATGATGACAATGGTTTATCTATTTTAAATGCAGGGTTCAAACCTAATTTTTTTTTTTTTTTATTCTTTCCGGACTTTAGTGGATATTGGGCCGTAATATGATATTAAAATATATTTATATTTTTTGTTCGAATGTTTAGCATTCGAAACTAGTATTCTGATAAAACAATCCCAATAGAAGTGGCAATTTATTCATCAATCCTAATTGTATATCTCTTCTGTTGTTACTCTTTTCTTCGATGGGTTCGAAATCCATGCCTGTCCAATCGAAGAGCGCATTGCACGTTTTCTAAGTGATTTCATTCGCTTGTTATTCTTTCCAGGTGATTAACTTCAAGGAGCAGCTGTTCTTCTGAAATATCTCTCTTACGAAAGGTCACCCAAGAAAACATTGGATTGAGGACGTAAATGAAAGTCATGATAAACAAAAGAATAGAAGAAGGTGATTGGCGAGATAGTATAATATGGAAGTCTTTTTTGGGACAATATTTGTAAAATTCCTTTAATTATAATTATTACTTTTATTGAATAAATTTTATCTTCCTCTAAATGGAATTTTTTCAATATTCAGAACATTTAGATAGGAATTAATAAAATATCTTTCCAATTCTGCGTAGTTTTAAGTAATCATTATTCAATTTGTGATGGAATGTAAATTGAATTTTTGATCAGATCATTAAACATTCTACCATAAATATTCATACACCGGTTGTTTAATTTAAAATTCTAATCATATAATTCATCCTGAATTTTGTTTGTATTATTATCTTGTTTTATATATTTAAGGGAATGATGTGATATTCAAGCCTTGGCGGTATGAGGAAATGAACGTAAAATTTGGAACAGAAGAAGCTATTTCGGTTCGGAGTTTTGGCCCGGTTTCAAATTATGGCACTGTGACATCTTCCTCTAGTCTGCATAGGCCAATAGTCCTCGGATATTATTTCTTGTAATCGTATTCTTCGAAGACGTATAATTCGTATTATAGTACTAGCATTTTTAGGAATTGATTAAGTAATTGCATTTTTAATGATATTTAGTTTTTAAGAAGACTAGCTTCAAATGCTAGACATTCATCTATAATCCTAAAAAACATAAAAACATTCCAATCATCAGTTATTGTACTAATGTAGGAATGTAAGACAACAAATCAGATGCATAGGCTCTTACTAAAGATACCAGAAGGAAAGAGACAAGTAGAATAATATATTGTTTCTCAGGATGAGTGAAAAATGATTTGTATAAAATTTATGAAGAATTGTACAAACTAGACAACAAACTCCTCGAATAATCAAGTTGAAAAGCATTATTTAAATCAATTGAATATATTTTAAGACTGAGACCCCCTAAATTTACATTTAATATATATATACCGTCAATAAAATAGTTATAGGTTCTATAAGATACAAGACATACACTACACATTATAAACCATCTAATTAAATTAATTGGCAGAGCACGTAGGACGAACTTGATTGAGGTAAAATTGGGAAGAATTTTCCTAATAACAACCAATCACCCTATGAATACAATTCAGTTCATTTTACTTATGTAAAAAAAAAAAAAACACATACTAAATAATTTAATTGAGGACTGGAATAGACATTGGCAACATTCTACTAAACGACGACCATTACACAAATATGTCTCTAATGCAACTTCACATAACTATGGAATTCTCAAAAGCACTGATTACAAACTGACTCAATCACTTACAGATCACGGACAAATTAACAATTACCCGAAGCGGTTTTACCCACAAAATTCAGACGCTTGTATGTAAATATGACGGAGTAACTCCACAAATGTTCTTTCATGTTTTAACACTAAACCTACCATGACGTATCAAATGACCCCTTTCAGACTTTTTTGCAGAATTTCTTGGAAACAACATTCATTACTTGGCTTTTTGACTTTACTAATTTTATTAAAAACAGATCAAAAATCTTTTTTTAATATCCACTCCTCTCTTATTATTGGTTTTTTACTGAGAAAGTATGGTAGAAATAGGTATACATGAAATGTCGGTGGGGTTAGTTTTAAATGATTATCACTAATAAGAATATGAGAGACATAGTTTTGTGAAGATCACTCTAATGCAAGAGGGTACTTACTATTGTAATAATGCTATTTTCAATTGCATTGATCTTTCTATTGTATCAAAGGATTTATTTTTTTATCAGATGTAACACTAAACCTACCGACATTTCATTTATATTGGGTTGCCACACATGAAATAACCGTTTTTAGAACCAGGAAGAAAATAAAAATTTGAGATCAAATGTAACATATTTTTTATTCAAAGTATTTACCATCATTTTCGATACACTTCTGCCAACGGCTTACCATGTTTTCTATCCCAGATTTGATAAACGTTGAGTTACGTGATGAAAGGAATTAAGAAAATGCATTTTTAATGTCTAAATCATTGGTAAGCAATTTTCCTAGCAAAACGTTGTACAAATTCAGAAAAAAGTGGAAGTCTGTGGGGGACAGATCAGGGGGAATATTTCCTGAGGAACATTTTGTAAACCAACGATGGATGGTTCTTTCGTTAGAACCATGGATTTGATTCGTTCATTGGATGGATTCGTTAGAACCATGAATGGTTCTTTCGTTCCTTCAGCAAACGCATGATTAATATTTCTTTCTGCCTGGGGAGCGGAATGACCGAGACTCCTCTCTTATTATTGGATTTTTACTGAGAAATTATGGTAGAAATATGTATTGAGTTGTCACACATGAAATGTTCGATTTCTTTGTAGAGGATTAAAGAGTTGCCTGTTGATTGTTTGCAAAATATTTACTACCTGAAGAGTCAACGGAAGATAGGGGGAGAGTCAATTTTTTTTCTGAAATGGAGTTAAATATATAAAAATATTCGAATTGTTGAGAAGAATAAGATGGTGAAATGTATCAGACAGAAAAGAGGTTTGTAACTTAATTAAAAAAGTTTGAAAGATATCCATACACGGAAGAAAGGGGGAAGTTCGCCCAAGAAAGCTAGATAAGGGGAGAGTCGCATTTGAACGAAATTTTGTTCTATAGCAACTATTGAAAAATTCAATGAATCTAGACCATTTCATCATTCAAAGGCGGAAGGAAGGGAAAACTCCCAAGACTCTCCTCCTTCCTTCCATGTTTAAATTGGAGTTTCCCTTCGTCGTAAACCTACGACTTCCTGTCCAACAGTATCCTTTAATGATATTCCATTAATCCCTGTTGAACAGATCCGCTACCTTGGACTCCACTTGGACAAACGTCTTACTTGGAATCCACATACAAGACTAAAACGACAAGAAACTGCTCGTCGTTACAGACTACTTCAACATTTACTAGACAAACGATCAAAGCTCCCAATTAATTACAAAAGACTCATTTACATGACTGTGATTAGACCTATTTGGACGTACGGAGTTGAGCTTTGGGGCTCTACTAAACCATCCAATTCATCTCGTATCCAATCCTTACAATCCAAAATCCTTCGAAAAATCCTCAATGCTCCTTACTTTGTGACCAATAAACTTATCCATAAAGATCTTAATGTTCTCTTATGTTGCTGATATAGCCCACAGGAGATACCTATCCTTCCATAGTAAGCTCCATAACCACTCCAATCCACTAGTCTCCCAACTTGCTTCCCACTCCATTCCCGATAATCCTCCGAGGCGTCTGAAAAGAAGATGGCCTAGAGACCTTATAGTGTAGATTTTTATTGAAGTGGTACTACTGAGTTGTTCTTCACAAGTTATATACATGCCATTGTATTCTCTACAATTTACTTGATGTATATGTTTTTGTACAGTTGTAAATATCAATAAACGAGAAAAGTTTTTTTTCACTAAAACTTTATTTCTTAGATTATCAACAATTCGTTTCGTCAAATATCATATTTTAATTCTCAAAAGGAATAAGAAAATAACATAAAAAAAATTACAATTAAATTTATAAAAATATACTGAAGTTAATAAAGATCCAAACCTTAAAAATTGATTTTCTCGAAATGTATTCCCGATGGCATTCCCCCTATCTTCCGTGGATTCTTCATGTATAATAAGCACTTGTTAATCCTCTATTTGCAAACTGTGTTTGTTTTTTTCCCAAGTAGGCATACAGATTTTAGTATAATTTTAACCGTGACCATGGAAACGCAATTTCCGAACGATTTTTTTTATGAGTACAAACTCGGTCATTCCGCTCCCCAGGCAGCAAGAAATATTAATCATGCGTTTGCTGAAGGAACGAAAGAACCATCCATGGTTCTAACGAATCCATCCAATGAACGAATTAAATCCATGTTTCTGACGAAAGAACCATCCATCGTTGGTTTACAAAATTTTCCTCATGAAATACGACATTAGAAAATCTTTAACATCATAATGCCAAGAAATTGACCTAATGCATCAAAATTCGATCAAGCAACAACCGGTACTGGTAAACAGGAAAGGACCTATCCTTTTTCATGATAACGCCCGACCTCATGTTTCAATACAGACAGTGAATAAATTAAAAGGGTTGGGCTATGAAGTCTTACCACACCCCCATATTCCCCTGATCTGTCCCCTACAGACTCCACTTTTTTCTGAATTTGTACAACGTTTTGCTAGGAAAATTGCTTACCAATGATTTAGACATTAAAAATGCATTTTCTTAATTCCTTTCATCACGTATCTCAACGTTTATCAAATCTGGGATAGAAAACTTGGTAAGCCGTTGGCAGAAGTGTATCGAAAATGATGGTAAATACTTTGAATAAAAAATATGTTAGATTTGATCTCAAATTTTTATTTTCTTCCTGGTTCTAAAAACGTTTATTTCATCTGTGACAACCCAATATAAATGAAATGTCGGTAGGTTTAGTGTTACATCTGATAAAAAAATAAATCCTTTGATACTATAGAAAGATCAATGCAATTGAAAATAGCATTATTACAATAGTAAGTACCCTCTTGCATTAGAGTGATCTTCACAAAACTATGTCTCTCATATTCTTATTAGTGATAATCATTTAAAACTAACCCTACCGACATTTCCTGTATACCTATTTCTACCATACTTTCTCAGTAAAAAAACAATAATAAGAGAGGAGTGGATATTTAAAAAAGATTTTTGATCTGTTTTTAATAAAATCAGTAAAGTCAAAAAGCCAACAAATGAATGTTGTTTCAAAGAACAGCTGTCAAAAAGTTCGAAACGAGTCATTTGACCCTTCATGGTAGGTTTGGTGTTATGCAATTTTTATACAAGAAACCATCTGAAAATGGCGGGTTTTTTTCCCACTTTTATTTATTTATCATTATTAATTTATAGCAGAAGTATTCCGCTAGCAGATAATTTTTAATAGTTCAACAGAAATGACACAATCTAAAAAAGTTTTAAGAAAAATAATTTGTTTAAAAAATACGTATATTTAATAGGAACGTATGTTGTTGAACCTTTTCAAAACATTTTATTGTTTTTTTTTTTAATTATACTCAAAACGTAAAACTAATCTATATCTATACTGTTATATAAAAGGACAAGCCATTTTTCGTTTGTGATCACTAACCGTGAAAACTACTGAACCAATCTGTACTAAACTTTTAACCACATCATCTTCATAGTTCGAGAAAGGTTTAGAAATAATAAAATTTAAAGAATTTCAATTATATTGCCATAAAAAAGCGATAAATATGTCGTTTGAATCGCAGTGAAGTTTGATAATCGGCTGATAGGTAGCGAGCACCATTCGAGAGAGGTTATAAAGTACAGTGTTATATAGAGCTAAAAATTTATGATAAATTTACTTATTTTCAATATAATTGTTAATAAAAAAAGCCATAAATATATACAGCGACATGTGGATCCCAGTGCAGTTTAAAATCGACCAATATGTGGCCATTCTCCAACAGAGTTCGCAATGGTAAAACTATTAAACCCTACTGCACCAAATTTTAACTAAAACATCTTCATAGTTCTCGGAATGTTTATAATAATAAATTTTGCTATAATAGTAATTAAAATGTAAAGTCTTGAGTGTCAAAAACGAGGTTTGCCAAACTCTCACATACTATTAAGGTCAGAAATTAAAATCCAACCAGATGAATCTATAAAAGTATTTCTGACAAATCGGATGTCTAATTATGCTTTTACGTACTCTTCAAACACCTAATAAATGCAATTTCAACCAGGTTAAAAGTTACTGCAATGCGTGAAAATATCATTGAAGAAATAATGCTAAAGTCCATACTTACAAATACAAGATTTTTATCGATAAACAAATGAAATTCAATATTAGTTAAAATAATAGTTTTTTATTCAGAAGAGCGGGTGAAGCCGCTATGGGGTTTGCTAGTATTATTATATAAATGGACAAGCCATTTTTCGTTTGTAATCACTAACCACGATAACTGCTGAACCAATCTATAACAAATTTTAACCACATCATCTTAATAGTTCCAGGTAAGTTTAGTAAAATTAAAATCTACTAATTTTCTTTAGTAGATTTTAAACTAGGTTAAAAATGACTACAATGCGTGAAAATATAATTTAAGAAATAATACTAAATTTTGAGATATAGATAGATTGTGAGATATTCACGGAAAACTGATTTTCGCGACCTTTTAACCTTTATAACTTTTTTAGCCGGCCCGATATCATTGTCGATTTTTCACATATTCATTAAAATGCCGTAATAAATATGTATACAAAAATACAGTTTACTAGGAATTTTCCCGCAGATGGGTCTAAAACCGTCTAAAATGACTATTGGCTATTGGATAATTTAAGGATCTTAGTCAGAAAGCTATAAAACGAAATAAATCTCTCCAGAAAAACCGAAGTTAGATATTACGAAACAGTCATAAAACCAGTCATACTCGATAGGACGGAACTATGGGATTTACTAGCATGGATCCTTTACTAGGAATAGAGAGAAAAGTACAAAGAATTACACATAGTAGAGCACACACAAGAATAATGAAATGAAATGAAAATAAATTTTATTCTGGGGCTATTGCCCCTTAAGAATAATTAAACCTTGAAACCGTAGTATAATTTAGAAATATGAACTATGTATAACTATGAAATATGAAATATGTATAATAATGAGCTATATGAACACATAGAAAACCTTGAAACGTAGATGAGAAAGAGAATGAATCAGAATAGGTTAGAGAAACTAATATTTGATTAAGTGATGAGACTTAAGGATTAAGAGGAGCGAATGGGTATCAGAGAAGAGGGCTACCAAGATAAAGAAAAAATCCGGAAAATGGTAAGAAGCATAAAGGTTCTTGTGATGGAGAGGAAGGTAAATGATGGACGGAGGACGAAGGAGGGAAATGTGAAAGAAGATAAGAAGAATATAGGCGGAAAGGACAAAATAGGAAATGCCTGTATCACGATATATTTTATACACACACTCATAAATTAAATATCGTAAAATTCTATTTAATTCTACATTTCATGGTATACCATACCAGAATATGGGTAAACAAAACTTCAGCTCACTAGGAATTTTTGCGCAGTTAAAACCTAAAATGGCTGGGCTATTTGACTTGCATTATTTAGAATTATCGATCAGTAGTATTCTTCGCACTCGCCAGCTTTCTGTTAAATTTCTGAAGTTCCTTCATCACTGTGATTGCGTCCGGACTGTAGGTTGGCTTGATTCTTCGTAAAATCCCATTATCCCACTATAGATATTCTCCAGTACTGACTCAATGTGTCAATATGGATATATTTCTTGACAGTTACTATTAAATCTTTAAAAAGGTTCTTGAAGTTCAGTCAATAAATAAAAACAACTATTCTGGCGACGATTTGAGACTATATTGTTCATAATCATGCCCTGCATCTTAGTAGGAATGTCCTAGAAAGGTTTGAAATCATAAACGAAAACTAATATTAAGGAAAAGTAAAAAAAAAAATAAATTAAAAAAAAATAAAAAAATTAAAACGAAACAAAACAAAAGGATAGGAAATTGGATATAACAGCATGATGGATTCCGTGTAGATTGCTGTTTTTGATCCGGTAGCAATTCTGTCTAAATGTTTTTGTATTCATATAATATATCATGGATAAATGATCATATATTTACATGTATTTATCTCGAAATACACACACACACACACACACACACACATAAATAAACACAATGATAGTGTATGAATGAATGGGATGAATGAAAATAGTAAAAGCAGACGGACTGGTTGTACAACTGCTGCAATACGGAACTGAGAGGGGGAGGTGTGAGTGCGCGCCGAAATCAATAGTGTGCGGTATTTTCCACGCCTTCTCTTTTGTTGTGTATATTTCATTATTCATCTTCATTTGTTAAATTAAATATATAATTTTATTTATATCTAGAGGAGGCAAGTGGGTTTACGAAAATTATTTATATATATTTATCTGAAGTTTGGTTTCTTTACTCCTATCTTCACAGCTGAAATTACAATTATCAATAAATCAACCAATTACAATTTTTTTAAACTTAACTTCTTCGTCCATGCCTGTCGAATACAAACTAAAAATCAGCTGATTCAATTTTACAATACCCTGACACACTTGCTTACTTTAACTGGTAATTTAAGTTCCCTCATACACTTCCTTTTCCATTTGCATGTCTTCTCAGGTTATATTTTATTATTTCCGTTGTTTCTGTGAGTTACTGTTTATTTTTAATGATGAAATCGTGTACATTTCCTAACTGTTTTTGTCAGTATGTTAAGTTGGGTTAATGAAGTAAAAAGGAACTTTTCTAATAAATGTATGAGATGAGATTTTTAAGTCCATTGTATAGCGCATTTTTTCCCCATTTATATAGTTATTTTTCAATCTATATACAATCAGCCATTTAAATTAAAATCAAACTTTTATCTTGCTAAATATATATACATACACACACACAAATATATATACTGTGTTTCTGGCAGAGAATGGACCAACTAAATACTTTTTTAAACATTTTCACCGCTCAGACAACGACAACATCCAACTGCGACGGACAGATAACATAAACATTTAACAATAATTGCATAACTTTCCACTTTTAGGCAGACTTGAAGAACAATGGCCACTTCAAGAAAAGAAACTGTTCAAAAACTATAACTGTATAAAAATCGTTGAACACTACCATCTTAAAATAGTATCTTTATGGACGAAAACTAATAAAAAATAGTGCCGAAAAACACTTCACCAACTTCCCGTTGAATGCGTTAATAATGGCCTAATATCATTCTAATACCTTAAAATAGTTAAATCCTGGAAAAAAAAATAGCATCCTTAAGGACGAAACGAAGGAGAGTGGCCAAAGATGTCCTTAGGCCCTCAAAAATCGTCAGATCCTGGCAGATATGAAAATAGTATCGCAAAATGATACTATTTTGAAATATTCCAGGATTTAACGATCCTTGTCCACACTCCTTCACAACTAATTAGCTTTCGTCCTTAAGGATACTATTTTATTTAATCTCCTAGGATTTAACGATTTTAAAAGTTTTCGTCCTTGAGTTATTATTTCAAGATGTCGGAAAGGCATCCTTGTCCACATATGTATACACACTAAAACACACACACACACATATATATATATAAATTACTTTTCCTCCTTAAGGTTACTATTATGAGATCCACCAGGATTTAACGATTTTTAAGGTAGCCGAGGGATATTCCGCCATTTTTTTCATTTTAGCTTTCGCACAAGGATAATGTTTTTCAGCAATGTTCCCGGATTTAACGATTTTATTAGTTTTTGTTTCCTTCAGCCGCCAAAAATCGTCAGATCCTGGCAGATCTGAAAAATAGTATCCAATATCCCACTTATTACCCTGCTATGACGCCCAAAAGGATACTGTTTTTCAGATCTTCCAGGATTTGACGATTTTTGGCGGACGAAGAACATCATTGGCCACTCTCTTTCGCAACAAATTAGGTTTCATCGTTAAGGATACTATTTTAAGATAGCGAAAGGACATCTTTGGGCCACATATACATATTACTTTTCGTTGTTAAGGATATTATTTTGAAATATTCCAGGATTTAACGGTTTTTTTGTTATTAGAAGAATATTCTTTTTTGTTTTTGTCCTTAAGTATATTATTTTGAAATATTCCAGGATTTTATATGCAAAGCATAATAACTAATAATAATATTAATATTAATTCACATGAAGAATATAGAACAATAGAACAATCCAGCTTTACATGTATTGATAGACTTTTTCTGTATTTTTTTTTTCATATATTTTGTTTTATTTATTTATTTTCTTTGTACTTATGTTGTGACTAAGATATAATTGACTCATATTTAATAAATTCTATATATCTTAATTAGCAAGCACATAATATTCACATGCATGGGATGTGCTCACTTTTTGTATAAACAACTCTGTCAAATGGTTACTATGGATTGAAAAAGAAAAGTGGAATCATGCGAGATGGTCTCTCACTCGATACACAAACACTTGAAGCACGAAATTGGATGGGCGGGGGAGGCATGGTGTAGGCTGATATAGGAGGCCTTGGCTCAGCAGTGCGTTGTTTCACAGCTGATGTATCTTAATAATAAACGCTGTTTTAAATATTATACAGCTTTTTGTTTGCCTTTATGTCAAAGCGACAAAAAAAAGGTCTTCTATATGGCGAATTCTTCTCTTCTCATCTTATATTTTCATTATATTAATTTAAAAACACTGTTTACAATTTTTTATTTAAAAATTATACTATTCAATTAGTTCCCTCAATTAAAAATTATATCATTTAATTAGTAATTATATTTTAATGTTAAAAAATACCTAAGATTAAGTTTTGAGTTGAACATCGTTCGTTCTGAATAAGGGATAAATATAAAACAACTAATGAGGTGTAAAATATTTGTATTATTATTTCTTTGATATTTAATACAATTAATACTCAAAGTATAGTCCGTTGTTATCTACCCATGCCAGCCAATTGCTCGACGCCACGCTGATCCCATTCCTTGGGATGCCTGTCAAAGAACTCTTGTACAGCATTTTTAACTTCCGCAAAATTATCAAATTTTTTCTTGAAGAAAATGGGCCATGGATCAAAACAAGTAGTAATCCGAAGGTGCGAGGTCTGGACTATATGGCGGATGAGGCAGTAGTTCAAACCCATGAAGCTCTGTAAATTTTTCTCCTGATTGTTGATATCGTTCGTTCGGGACCAGTCTACAGGTCTTTTTCACCTTCCCCATGGAGAGAAGATGGTGACTAACAGTATCTTTCGACACACCACACTCCCTGGCAAGTTCGTGAGTACTTGTGGACGGATTTGACTCAACAGCTTCTTTCAGAACCCCTTCAATATCCATTAATGTCCGCCCGGAGCCCTTCTTCCTTTCCAACGTCGTATCTCCACTTCTAAATTTTTCAAACCTACGTCGCGCAGTGCGCTCTTCATGGACACCTTTCCCTTCATATTTAATAATTTCAAGAGTTGCTTCAGCGGCTGTGAAATTTTTTTTTCCAGTAATGTCTTAAAATTACGAGAATTTGGTAGGACACTGCCATGTTTCTTCTCTGAAATAAATAACTGAACTGAGGTTTTTTTTAAGAAGGCCAGTGTTAGAAACAAGCTTAGAGAATGCTCTAAAGGGATTATTAAGTATTGGTAAATAATAAATAGCATTAAGATATTTACAGACTTTTGAACTCTGGAATTTGATAAAACGGTCATTTGTTTTTTGTACGCCCTGTTATATCATGGCTTACTTTATTCCATTAGATAACTACCTGTCCTATTTGAATTTAATCTTATCTTACCAAGCAATATTGTTTTCGTGAGTATTATTACTGATTTTTATTTACATATTACTAGATATTTAGTTGTTTGTTGGGCTCTACGTCTTTCTGTACTCCAACTAGGACAGGAAAGACGGGTTATCCTGCAGGTCACAAATGGAAAGTAGTCCAGTCAATGAGTGCTGAAATGAGGGGTGTAGAGTACATGAAATGTGCGATTATTTTTCACTTTAGGGCTTGGTTAGGAATAGTCAGAAGATAAACATACTAAAAGTCCCCGCCCATGGGGGGTGAGCTAACGGTGGGGAGGAGGGAACAAGGTCCTATTTTTGGATTTTTTAATTATATGGTGGACTCTAGAAAAATATGTTATAGAAAATAATTGAAGCTAATTAAATTTCCTATAAAATCGTCGAACCTCCAACCGTTTTCGAGTTATATGTTATTGAAAATTGATAATTTTCGCCAAAACATAATTTTTACCTCACCATTTGTCATACATTTGCTTCTACTGCCTTCCACGATTGTTTCTCTATAAAAATGTCAGAATCAATGTTGTAGGACATTAAATTTACTGTAATTTCATATATAAATTTCTGACACTTGAAGCAAACGTTTAACAAAAATTGAGGTAAAAATTATTTTTTTACGAAAAGCGTCGATTTCCAATAACGTATATCTCGAAAACGGTTCGAAGTTCGACAAATACGTATAAAAATAATTTTATAGGAGATTAAATTAGCTTAAATTTTTATTTGGAACATTCTTCTAAAGTGCACCAATTTCGAGATATAATCGAAAAACGCAAAAATGTGACCTTCTCCCCTCTCCCACACCGTTAGCTCACCCCCCTGGGGCGGGGACTTTAGTATGTTTATCTTCTAAGTACTCCTAAAGAAGAGCTGAGGACTAAAGTAATCGCATATTTCGTGTACTCTACAATGTGTTTATTGACTGGACTAAAGGTTGATATTCACTCCGTGGATCCGAAACTGAATAAATGTCGAAATAATTCTTAGTTGTTAATAAATATTTTTTTAAACATATTTTTTTTTATTTTTGAAGAGAAAAGATTTTTCACGGTTGGGAATCGAACCCAAGTCCCCACTTCTCTAGCGTGGTGCCTTATCCACAAGGCCACCGGGCTCGTATCCGAACCAGGGAAATGTTTTCTCTTCACTGATCCATACCCCCGGGCACTCGCAATTGCGATGTACAAATCGGGGATGAATGTTCATTTGAACATTACTGTTAAATGGATCTATTGGCATACGTCATATATATTAAATTATGAAATAATTCTTAGTTGTTAATAAATATTTTTAAAATATTTTTTTTTTATTTTTGAAGAGAAAAGATTTGTAACGGTTGGGATTCGAACCCAAGTCCCCACTTATGTGATTTAAATGTCATACCGCCCAGGCCGGATTCAAACTAACGCCGCAGAGACTACGAAAATGGTAAAGTTCCTGGCACTAGATGCTTGGCCACCACAGTCAAAATATTTACCTAATTCAAATAAAGTAACTTAGGTGTAAATTAACTCATTAATTAATAAATGCCATTCACACATAAAACATTGGCCTGAATTCAAAATATTTTTTAGATTAATGTTTTCATTTCCATACAATTTTCTTTCTTTTTTTTTTTTTTTTTTTTTTTTTTTTTTTGTTTTTTCTCTGTTATAATCTGTTAACCTGTATTTACTTTCATTTATCCCGTTATATTGTAAAATCCCTTGGCATGATATGAATGAACTTTCTGTCATGTAATGTTATTCTTAAGAGATACTGACCCAGAATAAAGTTTTCTTTATATTCTATTCTTTTTTTTATTCTTTTATTGTTTAAATTTTTATTTGAATAATTACAAGCTGCCTCACCCAAGGGCAGTGAGTAATATGGATGACAGAGATAATGAGTCTATAATTTATACAATATGTACAACGATATAAAATAAAGTAAGAAAATTAAAATAAACAGCCTTTAAAATTACAAGAAATAAATTACGGAGAGCAAGGCGGGCTCAGAGACTTCCCAACACTGTTTTATCAGCTGCGTCACTAGCAGAATCCAGTGGAGGCTGAGGCAGAGGCAGATGGCACAGTCGCACATGACTTGAGTAGAGAAGCTGACTATTATCAAAACTCCAATAATAAATATTTACAATAAGTCACGGAGCCATTGCCGTTTTAATCTGCGAGTTGGGTTATAATGATGTGTGGAACTGGATACTGAATGAACCAGAGGTATAGGATGGTTGGAAAGATTTTGATGGAATTAGGAGAATTTAAGAGGCATCAGATCAAGGACAAAAGGTATATTGAGATCGTTATGAAGGGTTTTGTTGGAGACATAATATGGATCATCTACGATGGTACGAAGGACTTTGGATTTCGGAGAATTAAATGCGTTTTATATTCGATTGTTTTTCTGCCCCCACAGTTCAAGTCCATAGGTCCAAATAGGTTTAATGATGTTTTTGTAAATAAGGAGTTTTTTTTCTATGGAGAGTTGGGATGTCCTATTTAGTAGTCTGTACAATTGGCTGAAGCGTCTGTTAAATCTAATGTGAGGGTTCCAAGTAAGTCTTTTGTCTAAGTAGAAGCCAAAATGCCGTACTGTGTTTTAGCTATGGGTAGCGAAATATTGTCGATATAAACAGGAGGACGGAGGATGCATTCTATTCTATGTGATTTGTCTTTATTTAATTATTGTTGCTGTTATTTATAACGTAGTTCAAATATTTTTTTAATTGTCATCATAATTAATATTATTGTTTATTATTTCTGCATAACGTATTACTTTTGAAATCGATCGTTAATATCGAGGTGTGCTATCATTACAAAGGAGTTGTCGGTCTTTTAAGTGAATCGAACCCGCACCCCTCTCCCTGGCCATCACTTCTTTTTATCTTCTTAGAGGGGGAAGGAGGTTTTATTTCTTCTTAGTGTTAATCTGATCTGCAGTCCCCTTCTTCCCGTCTTCAATCTTATCACTTTTTTCTGCTGTTATTTGTAATCAGATCCGTGAAAATAACGGCATTGCTCGTCTCTAACTTCCAAGATAACTTTTAACGTCGGATATAAGGTAGGTGTATTTATACTTTCTCTCTCGGCGTTTCGTTTCCAGTTCAAAACTTGTTTATTTATCTCATTTTGTTTCACTTGAGGTATGCATGATGGCATACAAGGATCAATATAGAATAGACTAGAATAGAAAATAAACTTTATTCTGGGACGGTATCCCCTAAGGAGTTTGGAATAAATACCATGGGTCTGGTTATCATAATATGAAATAAAAGAAATTTCAGATTAATAACAATCTGATTAACTATTTACAATTTTACAAATAAAGAACAATAACAGATACAGATGAAATAAAAATTATGAAAATTCAATAATTATGAAAAGAAATAAAAAGTATGTACTGAATGCTTTTTTTAATGAAGTTTTGCTTGTCGGTATCATTCTGGAGAGAAAGGGGGTATTGAAAGAGAAGGGATTTAAATGTGGACAGATATGGAGGATTACGGATATTATGGGGTAGGGAATTCCATATGGAAGTTTCACGGGATAAAAAGGAATGATTGAATGATGCACCCTTATGGGAAAAAGTATATAGGTCTGAGGAGTTAGATCTTGTCGTGCGAGAGGAAACCGAGGGTTTAAACTGGTAGATGTTACAGATGAAGGAGGGATTGTGAGAATTAATGGTTTGATAAAGGAAGGAAGGTAGGAAGTAATTTCTGCGGTATGAAGGATAAAGCCATTTTAACTATGTATACAGATGTGATGGGTGGGAGGCTTTTGGAACCCTATGATAAACTCTTCTTAAACTTTAAACTGCCTCTTTCTTTATATGAAAACTACTTTCGAATGTTAAACATACATCATCAGTTCTAAGGAGGCAAAATGAAAGACATCAGGGCCTAGACTTTTTTCTATGGTCCTTCTTCGGGCTCCATCAGTACTGTAGAGTCTACAATAGGTCCTGATATCTTCTAGAAGGCTTTTGATTTTGCCTCCTTAGAACTGGTACTGAATGTTTAAATTCGAAAGTAGTTTTCGTATAAAAGTGGCAAATCAATCCTAATTTAATCTATTTGTTACGGGCTTTCCGAAGTAACAAACCGTTTTGTACAATAACAAACCGTCTTGATTGACTTTTTCTTTACAATTATCACAAGTATTTTCTAACATCCTGTATATGTATCTTTGTCCAAACGCAGTATCATCTGCTTCTCTTCAAACTCTTTCAGTTCAATCTCGGAACACTCCTCTAAGGCAAAATATTTAACAATCCTTGAGGGGTCAGGTCTTCCAGCAACAAAGAGTATCAGTTGTTTCTATTTAAAGCTCCTCTGGCCCTCGAGAGCAAATCTCGCTGTTTTTAAATAAGGGCGTTTAACATTTGCCTTCATATTTACATAAATATGAACTGGGAGTCAGTATGGCGAAACTGGCAAAGGCGTATGCAATAGGTAATCCAAGTTAAGCACAGTCGAGTATTATCAGAACTTGGATGAGTGACCTTCCGAATTGGTTAGCAATCCTTCAAGGAAAGTCACATTGGCCAGGACCTCAGTCAATTACTGTGAAACCATGATTCACGGTAACTTAGGGCGGGTTGTCCCCTCCAAGCTGCATGTGCTCGCGCAAGCAACGAGTGTCTATAGGAAGACTTAAAATTGCGACCAAAGATTTTCATGGGATGTTGTGCGAAAAAAAATTATAAATAATAATAAATAACTTATTATTAATAATAATAAATAATATTATGTAACTAATAGTTCCCTAATGATTGATTCTAATTGAGCAATAACCATGATGATTGATCATGGTTTCTTAATAAAGAAACATAATTATGCAAATAACATAAAACATGATAATTCGCATATGTCACATATGTCAAGGTTTCTACAGCAACAAAAAAACCCAATGGTGAGCTGAAATAACATTATTTTTATCTAATTTTTTTTTTTTTTTTTTATAAATCAATTTATTGAAATTTACAACTGTACAAGTATACATCAAGTAAATGTGTTTAAAAAAAAGTGTACAATAACATGCCTAAACTTGAGAAGAACTACTCATCAGTAGCACTTAAGTAAAAAAAATAAAAAACAAAATCTACACAAGATCTATGGGCCATCTTCTTTTCAGACGCCTCGGAGGATTATCGGGAATTGAGTGGGAAGCAAGTTGAGAAACTAGGGGATTTGAGTGGTTATGGAGCTTACTATGAAAGGATTGGTATCTGCTTTGGGCTAAATCAGCAACATATGGAACATTAAGATCTTTATGGATAAGTTTATTATGGATTTGAATGGTTGTGGAGTTTGCTATGAAAGGATAGATATCTGGTATGAGCTATGTTAGAAACGTAAGATATATTAAGACCTTTGTGGATAAGTTTGTTATGTGACGAAGTAAGGGGCCTTTAGGATTTTTCGAAGGATTTTGGATTGTAAGGATTGGATACGGGAAGAATTGGATGGTTTAGTAGAGCCCCAAAGCTCAACTCCGTACGTCCATATAGGTCTAATCACAGTCAAGTAAATGAGTCTTTTGTAATTAATTGGGAGCTTTGAACGTTTGTCAAGTAAATGTTGAAGTAGTCTGTAACGACGAGCAGTTTCTTGTCGTTTTAGTCTTGTATGTGGATTCCAAGTAAGACCTTTGTCCATGTGGAGTCCTAGGTAGCGGATCTGTTCAACAGGGATTAGTGGAATGTCATGAAAGGATATTGTAGGACAGGAAGTCGTAGGTTTACGACGAAGGGTAAAGGTTATTTGGTGTGATTTGTTTGGGTTTATTTTGATTCTCCATTTTTGACACCATTCTTGAATGTTTAGGATATGAGATTTATCTAAATTTTATTACTATCTTTGCGATGTCCACATGCGAATCCTAAAATAATAAATAAACTTAATTATATCAATCGATAAAAGAAAAAGAAAAATTTAGGTTAAAAAGAAAAGTGGTAAGAACCTAATCCAATTTATAGTCCAGGCAGCTTGTCTCAAAACAGAAATCCAATGAGGAAACTTTTGGGGTAGTTTTTATTTTTGGTACTCTATGGTTATTTTAAGGGTGCTGAATACGAATCTGATGTTATTCAACAAAATTTCTAACGGAAAATACGTTTTCCCTCCTAAAATGGACGTTTTTTCTAAAATAACTCAAAAACAATAAATTTTATTTGAAAATTAGCTTTTTACAAAATTAAAGATAAATTTTCCAACATTGTCGCACTTCTCCGTGGAAACACGTGTGTCTATTGGCTATTACTCCGAAACAATTCCTTCGATCCAAAATTTTTTTTTTTTCATCTAAAAGCTAGTTAAATTTGCTATCAGTACCCATATATGAAATTTTGATCAAGTTCCTTAAAACAACCATGTAGCATGCTTGGAACCCCGTACTGTTGTGAAATCCTCGGTTTTTAAAATTAGTAATAGTTAAAAGGCTATTGGAATGCTTCTCTTCTCTCGAGTACGAGCAGAAATGATTGTTGGATTAATTTTGTTGCAGAAAAACAATTTACAGCGCATTTATTTAAACTGCTTTATGGCTCTAAGATATGCAATATAATCAATATAGAACAGGAAAAAAAAGACTATTAAAAGTGGATATGGATTTCTGAAAAAAAGCTACCAGGATCTCAAGGACAGAGCATGTTAGGAAAGAGAACATTAGAGAAAGAACACAAATAGAAAGAAACATCATAAAGTTAACGGAAAATGAAGATGAAAGTAGTATTGCCTCTCATAAAGCGAATGAATGTAGGCCGAATACCGAAGAAAATAATGGAAATGGGATATGGAGGTAGAAGTAATAACTAAGGCCTACGATGAAAAAACTTTTTTACTTAAAACACCTTATTATTCTGTTTTTTAGGGTGCTAAATCCAAATATGACACTTACTAAGCCGTATCAACTACCATTTTTTCACATTTGTACATTAATATATTAAATTTTTGATTTATTACAGAATTTAACAGCTTTTATATATTACAAATAAAATTGTAAAATAATTTGTGCTAGATGTAGAAGAGTTGGAAGCACTGCTGAAACAGATATAGGTATAAATGAGCAAGATGATGAAGAGTTGCAATGTGCTACAGCAAATATATAGTCTAAGCTGTTTACTCAGGTTGAGCTTAACCACTTAGTTAGGGATCTTGGGGTAACAAAAGAAAAAGCTGAATTGCTTGGTTCTAGGCTAAAAGAAAAGAATTTGTTGGCAGTTGGACCTAGTATATATGTGTATAGGAAGAGAGAGCAGCAGTTTTAGAATTTTTTTGAACAAGAAGGTGATTTAATGTACTGCTCAGACATTCCAGATCTGATCAAAGAGTTTGGTGTTGGATACAAAAAAGAAGACTGGAGACTGTTTATTGATTCTTCCAAAACTAGCTTAAAAGCTGTTTTATTACACAATAGTAACACTTATGCATCTATACCTATTGGCCATTCTGTACATATGAAAGAGAGCTATGAAAACCTAGAAATAGTGTTGATTAAAATTGGCTATTCGGCTCATGGTTGGATAAGTGGTGACTTGAAAGTAACATGCTTCTTGGTCAGCAAGGCGGTTTTACCAAATTTCCATGTTTTTTGTGTGAATGGGACAGTAGAACAAGGGATCAACATTGGTGCAGAAAGAACTGGCCTGTGAGGGGGTCTTTAAAACCAGGCGAGAAGAACATTCTCCGCAAAAACCTTGTAGATCCTAGAAACATTCTCTTACCACCTCTACATATAAAGTAGAGTTATATAATGCTTTATTTTTATATAAAACAGTTACATATGTTTTTTTAATTATATAAAAAAAGCCAATTTCTCAAAAACTATGGGTGATACAAAAAAACTAATACCAGATTTGGATTCAGCACACAAAAATCTATAAAAATCAGCTATTGAAGTAAAAAAAGTTTTCAAAAACATTTTTTTTTTTTTGTTGGCCTGTGTAATGGAAGGCCTTAAAATGGAAAGATTAAGTAGACGATATTATATAAAAGACGTTGATTTAGCTATATGGTGCGCTAAATATGGATAAAAAAACGTTATAATACTTTAAACATTATCTATAATCAACACTACTATATAAAAGGACAAGCCATATTTCGTTTGTGATCACTCAATTATATCACCACAAAAAAACGATAAATATGTTGAGTTGTGAAGTTTGATAATCGACCGATAGGTGGCGACCACAATTCGAGGGAGGTACGGTGTACGGTGTTATAAAAAGTTTGAACTTTATGATAAAATTTACTTATTTCCAATTCAGTTGTTATTAAAAAAGGGTATAGATACATGGAGCGACACGCAGACCCCAGTTCAGTTTAAAAATCGATTGATACGTGTGCATTCTGCAACAGAGTTAGCAATGGTAAAACTATTTAATCCAACTCTACCAAATTTCAACTAAAACATCTTCATAGTTCTAGAGAGGTTTATAATAATAAAGTTTACTACAATAATATTTAAAATGTATAGTCTTGAGTCCCAGAAACGAGGTTTACCAAACTTTCATATACGTTTATCGTTAAAATTAAAATTCGACCAGATGAATCTGTAAAAGTATTTATGACAAATCAGATGTCTAATTATGCTTTTACGTACTCTTCAAACACCTAATTATTGCAATTTTAACCAGGTTAAAAGTTACTGCAATGCGTGAAAATATCATTGAAGAAATAATGCTTAAGTCCATACTTACAAATACAAGATTTTTATCGATAAACAAATGAAATTCAATTTGTATATCCATTTCCTATTTCAATATCCATCCATAGGAATGGATTCATATCCACTAGTAACATTATGAGAACAATATAGTCTCGAACCGTCGCCAAAATTGTTTTTTTTTATTTATTGACTGAACCTCAAGAACCTTACTAAACACACACACACATATATATATATAATTTTTTTTTATACATCAATTTATTGAAATTTACAACTGTAAAAATATTTACATCAAGTAAATGAGCTGATAACGATTACAATAACATGTCAAAACTTGAAAAGAACTACTCATCAGTAGCACTTCAACAAAAATTCTACACTAGAAGATCTCTAGCCCATCTTCTTTTCAGACGTCTCTGAGGATTATCGGGAATGAAGTGGGAAGCAAGTTGAGAAACTAATGGATATGAGTGGCTAATGGAGCTTAATATGAAAGGATAGGTATCTGGTTTGGGCAAAATCAGCAACATATGGTATACCATGTTGTGGAAGAGTTATACGAAATTATTGCCCTAATATTTTGCCACGAAAAAAAAAAACAATTCCTTTTCCTTATACGTTACTTTGTTTTTTTATGCAGCACATCAACTTGAGTGAGATATATTTTTTTATGGATTTGAGTGGCTATGGAGCTTAATATGAAAGGATAGGTATCTGGTTTGACCTAACTCAGCAACAAATGGAACATTAAGGTCTTTATGGATCAGTTTATTTGTAACGAAGTAAGGAGCATTTAGGATTTTCCGAAGGATTGAGGTAAGGATTGAATGCGAGATGAATTTGTGGTTTGAGCCCCAAAGCCTCAACTCCGTAATTCCAAATAGGTCTAATCACAGTCATGTAAATAAGTCTTTTGTAATTAATTGAGAGCTTTGAACGTTTGTCTAGTAAATGTTGAAGTAGTCTGTAACGACGAGCATTTCCGAAATTATTTCTGCCAAATACAAATTATTACCGAATTAAAGCGTCATTCCTTTGTTTTTTATTGTGTGTAAAAATACGATCGATGGACCTTTAGAGTTTCTTAACAGTCTCTGTCCGTCTGGATTAGCAACTCATATATTAAAATTAAAGATTGGATGTCCAATTATGCTTTTAGGTTATCTTCAAACAATTAATCAGTGCGATTTAAACCATGTTAATGATTACTGCTAGGCCTGAATATATCATTGAATAAATAATGCTCAGTTGTATATTGAAAGAATTTTATCGATAATAAATAAAACCTTAAATTATTAGAAAACATTATCTTAGGTTTTTACTTATGAGAGCATGGGAAGCTGGGACAGGGGATACTAGTAAACAATATTACAATAATGAATCATTTTATTGGTTCATAGGTTCATATAAAATACAAAAAATATATAAGTAGCAGACAATTTTTTTCTAAAATAACAATAAAAAAATTTTTTTTTATATACATATATTGAAATTTACAACTGTACAAAATATATACATCAAGTAAATGTATAGACAACGATTATAATAACATGTTAAAACTTGAAAAGAACTACTCATCAGTAGCACTTTATTAAAACTTCTACACTAGAAGGTCTCTAGGCCATCTTCGTTTCAGACGCTTTGGAGAATTATCAGGAATGGAGTAGGAAACATAAGAAACTAATGGATTTGAGTGATTATGGAGCTTACTATGAAAGGATAGGTATCTGGTGTGGGCTAAATCAGCAACATATGGAACATTGAGGTCTCTATGGATAAGTTTATTGGAGACAAAGTAAGTAGCATTGAGGATTTTACGAAGGATTTTGGATTGTAAGGATTGAATAAGAGATGAATTGGATGGTTTAGTGGAGCCCCAAAGCTCAACTCTGTACGTCCAAATAGGTCTAATCACAGTCATGTATTATATAAAAAAAAAAAAAATAAAAATGGCCATAGTTAACTTTCGAGTGCATCATTAATTAGAAGCTAAAAATTAAATTATTGAATCATCATCCTCGTCTTGGGAGGAAATCGAAGCCGAGGGAGATCTGCTTGTGTTACTGCCTGTTGAATATGCAAACATATTTTCTGATCGGCTAGACGTCTCAATAGGGGTATCATTCAAGGGGAGCGTCGATGATTTAAGAAGCTTCATATACTTTATTTGGAAGTCTAGTTTCTTAGCAGGGTTAATCTGTTTAACTAACGGAAGAGTTGATAGAAGAAACATTTCATCTGGATCTCCATGGTGCGTTGGTGCTTCCAGTAAAGATCTCTTTAGGACAGTCAATAATTCTCTTTTAAAAGGGTCTGTTAGCTTCTTCCGTTTCTGAGGGGGGCGAGATCTTGCAGTAGAGACTGAAGCAGTGGCTAGTTCTTCGCTTGGAGTTCCGAAAACCGGTGCCGTACTGCCCTCACCATACTGCTGCTGGGTGGTGTTCATATTTCCATTGGCGTTCATGTTTCCAGAGGTTCTGAAAAAAATAAATATAAATAAATGGAACTAATATATAAATTTATATACCGTAAAACGGCCTGACTTTGCACCAGTGAGTTAACTTTGCACCAAGCTCACTAAAAAGTTTCAGTTGAGGAAAAAGTGTTTTGCTGTTGTCTAAATGAGGAATATTTTATATTTCTAACTTACTTAAGACATCACTGATTGGGTCTAAGGAATTTTCACGCTGATCCTAGTTACATCTCATGTTTTATAACAGTTAGTTGATTTTAGTGTTTTAACAGGTGTGATTCCTTTGTGGGACAAATTCGTGCTTTTAACAACTAAATATTTCTCAAACCGATTAATTTTTGCATTAATTTTATTCTATAATTATTGTAATTTAAATATATGATATTCATTTTGCTCAAAATATTTGCCAAAAGTCATGGTCTTTGAAAATAAAATAGAATCCCCTTTTTGATGTGAATTAGGAATGACTTTGCACCAAGTACATTTTGGCGCAAGGTTACCTCCCTGTGGGAAGAAGTCTTAGGCAGCATTGCTCCTCCTAAACGAATCAATAAACGAGGATATTTTGAAATTAAGGAGTTAATAGGCTGGTTAAAATCCAAATTATAGCGTTTTGCTTCTTGTAAATAAGGTTTTTGTCACCTATGTGCAAGTATATTGACTGTTAAAATTTTTCCTAGGTATAGCTTTAATTTTTTTCAAGCCATAGTGTTCGTTTTTATATTTTAACAATTTTTGTCTAACTATTGCAGATTGCATTTTTCTAAAAGTGTTTCTCCAAGAATCTGTGTGCGATTTAATTTATAGGTTTTGTTCCTTGTTTACCAAAATTATATTTTTTTACGTTATTTAGGCATGTTGCATATTTTGTTTCAATATAACATTTTGTTGGTATGTTCTTGTATTTTTTATCCTTCTTCAATAAACCTTTAAAAATTATGCAATTTTGTTTCTCATTTCAATGAAAACATTCTAATTTACAATCGTTTCCTTTAACAAAATCCTAAGAAAAGGAGAAAAAAATCACTAGGCTAAACTCCAAACACTATTAAGAAACGGCTTTGCATCTCATATCTACTAGCTTTGACTTTGCTCCAGAATACGTTTTTAATGCTTTTTTAATTGAAAAAATGTGGTGGTGCAAAGTCACGGGTATCCGATTTAAAAAGTTTAAAAACAATAAAAATAATTATAAGTTTTGTAAATTTTGCAATTCCAAGATTATGCGATAAATCAACAGCATTTTTAAGTTAACTATTCAAAGCAAATATCTTAATACATGCATTTTAAACATTATTGATAGTTAGTTAAAGAATCAAGTTCAACAAAAGTGGTACAAAGCAACGCCGTTTTACGGTACCAAAGCTACTTTGGGTAGAACTATAAATACCATAATTAGTAAAAATGATTATCGCATCAAATCCTCTCCTAAAATTCCTCAACATAATATTTACTTACAATCTTTCATGGAAGACCGATTGGAGAAACGACATCTGCTTATAATAAACGTATGGCTTCTTCATTTTAGCAGGGTCTCCACCATCTTGGGTTCTCAAATTTCTGAAATAGCTGTCCTTCATACTTTTCCATCTTTTTTTTACTTCTTTTCCTAAAAAATGTAATATTTATATTATATAATTATGTTGTTTATGTGCATGGATGAGTACATAACCTAAAATTAAATAATTTTGTTGCAGATATCTTGGGACTGGAAATTCAATCCGTTCCCTACACTTCACATGTTTTTTTAAATTCTACAATTATTAATATTTACAACTGTACAAAATAATATACATTAAGTAAATGTGTTGATAACGATTATAATAACATGTAGAAACTTGAAAAGAACTACTCCTCAGTAGCACTTAAATAAAAATTCTACACTAAAAGGTTTCTTCTTTTCAGGCGCCTCGGAGGATATTGGGAATGGAAGTGAGAAGCAAGTTGGGAGACTAGTGGATTGGAGTGGTTATGGAGCTTACTATGGAAGGTAGGTTCTGTTTGGGCTAAATCAGCAACATATGGAACATTAAGATCTTTATGGATCTAGAGTCCATTAAAAATAACAGCCGGGACGTACCCTGAACTACAACAAAAACTCTAATATATGGTTGAAAATAAATGAAGAATAGAATATTTTTTCAAACAGCCGAAATGACACTGATAGATTAATCCGTATAATAATAACCACTTCAAAAGTATGTATTTATTAAAAATATCACTATTTATAAGAAAATCCATTTTAAATGAACCGATTACACTAGAACGCAGAGATCCGTTGGCCTGATGAGATGGGACAGATTCGACTAAAAGTACGACTTAGGTATAGTAGGGAATGGAAGGGCAAGGGTCACATAATATCCCCTGTTTATCTAACTTTATAAACAGCTTGGTTTTATTAACCTTCTGTGGATTTTATAAAATAGGCCGCCTATATTAGACTAAATACCTCTATGTGCGGCGTCTAAATTTTATTTTGTTTGATTTTTTTTGCAGCAATGAGGCTCTTTTTTCAAATTTTCAAACCCAGACACTCTAATCCCATATAATAAACCTTCAAGAATGGTGTCAAAGATGGAAAATCAAAATAAATCCAAGTAAATCCCATCAAATAACCTTTACCCTTCGTCGTAAAACTACGACTTCCTGTCCTATAGTATCCTTTAATGATATTCCACTAATTCCTGTTGGACAGATCCGCTACCTAGGACTCCACATACAAAGCTAAAACGACAAGAACTAAACTAAAACTAAAGCTCGTCGTTATAGACTCCAACATTTACTAGACAAACTTTCAAACCTTCCAATTAATAACAAAAGACTCATATACATAACAGTAATGAGACCAATTTGGACATATGGAGTTGAGCTTCGGGGCTCTACTAAACCATCCAATCCATCTCGTATCCAATCCTTACAATCTAAAATCCTTAGAAAAATCCTCAACGCTCCTTACTTCGTCACAAACAAATTTATCCACCAATATCTTAATATACCTTAAGTTTCTGACTTAACTCAAACCAGATATCAATCCTTCCATAGTAAATTCCACAACCATTCAAATCCATTAGTATCACAACTTGCTTTTAATTCCATTCCAGATAACCCTCCTAGGCGCCAAAAAAGAAGATGGCCTCGGGACCTTCTCATTAGTAGTACTTCATTATATAGAACCTTTATAAGTGCTACCAATGGGTAGTTGCTTTAAAAACAATTAACCTGTCATTTTTACCATGGTCATCACATTTACTTGATGTATTATATATTAAATTGTATACAGTTGTAAATTTCAATGAATAAATAAAAATAAAAATTGTTTAAAGATAATTAAAATATAATTATATACATGTAAGAACTAACTAGCAATGGTGAAGTAGGGGAATAAAAAAAAAAATAAAAACTGTACTATCCCTATGGACAATGGCGGGCGTATGCGCCCGCTCTTTTTTTTTTTTTCTTTTTTTTTTTTAAATTATCGCAATAAAATTATTTTCAAATCCTTATGTAATGCATGAAACTTTTTTTAACAACTTATTAGAACGTTTGACAGAAAAAAGAAGTTTTTAAACATCAGAAAATAAATCTCTAAAATATTGCTCAGCTTTCCTAAACTTCAAATTTTTAAACAATTTAAATAAATTGGATTTTATCTAATCTGCAGGGGTAAATTTAAAAAAGACAATTTTATAATAAGGAAATAAATTAATAAGGAAAAAACTCATGACAATTAACACTTTCTATCGTTTTATTAATTTAACATTGAAAAAACCTATATAAAAAAAAAAAATTATAAAAAAAAACAAACTTGATTCAAACGATTTTCTCGAGATTTCTTTCAATTTTTCATAATTTTTTGTTTAAATCGAACACTTTTCTTAGTTTGAGCCAATTAATAAAGCAAAATTAACAGATACTAAAGGGGTTCAAATCTAATCCGTAGTGGAGTAGAACATGTAAAGAAAATCTTATATCACTGCTGCCAATAATGGAGGATTTTAATAGTTTGTGCTTGAGCTGTTTACATTGAAGTATCCGGAAAAGTTCCTGGAGCAGCATATCTATTTAATTTCAATTTTATTAAATTAGATTGGAATCGGCTGATGTAAGAACAGATAGAAAATGGTAAATGAAGATTGTACAAACCTCTGGTGTTTTGACCAAGTCCACTTCCTATTAGCTTCATTACCAGATTTTTTCCTCGATGCTGATATATTTATTTCAGGATATTTCTCCATATTTAACATAACACAATAAACTGATTATCACACGTGTAAAAATACATCGACAACTAAAACCTTTTCAAATGTTCATTACTACTTTCGTTACGAGTGGTGCTCCAAGCGGCTGTTTTGAGAAACAAGGATTTACCCGCTTCTGAAACTCAACCCAAACTTTGAAGGTACAATTAGATGGGATTTAACATGGTTTTAATGGTGAACGATTTACCACCTGATAGAGGACGCTAACTTTGTGGAAAAAAAAAACAACTAAAAAAATTAAAAATAAGTGGATTTATCCCCTTATGCATCTCCACGCCTCATATATAGTGCATAATAAAAAGTAAATTTTGATGAATATTTGTAGTAAATTTTATTTTAAAATTTGTGCTGCATTTGCTATATCAAACTCGGACTCAAAATTAAACTTTTTCTGATTGTGTCAGAGTTATCAAGAAAACAGAAAGGAATAAATTAACTTTCAAAATACGTTTTCACTTGAAATGAAAATTTTCAACGTAGTTTTTATAAACCATTTGGATGATACTACCTTTGTCATTTTATAATTGGGTATCTATAGATATTAAAACATTGGGAGAAGTAGATTGTTGGGGTATGCAATCATAAAGATACACAGCAATTAAAAAATACGTTTTTAAATTTGTAATGCCTACGTTTCAATTTGCATTGCAAGCCTTCATCAGGGCTAGAAGTAGAAAACAAACAAAAAGGTATGACTAAATTGTAGAGAATATATAAAAAACAAAAGTATGAAAAGAATAGAGAGATATATGCTTTATTGAAACAATTAACAATAAACATAGTGCTGCCCAACTTTATTGGGTTGCTATAAATACAGCATACTCATCTATCCAATTAAAGACAACACTGTAATTATAATTTAGTTATAATTATATAATATACTACTTAATATTACCTAATACTAGACAAAAATAACTTTTTTTTTTTTTTCCTTTTTCCCCCCCTTTTTTTTTTTTTTTTTTTTTTTTTCGCTTTTTCTTTTTTCCTCTTTCACTTTATTCTTTCATTTTATGTTATCCCCTCCCCTAATATTCACATATCTACCACACATTCATATACATAAATGCACATTAATTAACTGTACATTGCAATGGGGAATCCTATGCACCATGTATGTGGTGGTGAATAATTCCCAGGGAGTACAATATTATATTTTCGGCCATTATCGCTATACATGTCATATAAGAGTAAAGACAATAACATAAAGGCAATATCTAAAGGTAAAGAAGACAATACATAAAGACTATCGAAATAAGATTAAAATTAAATTATTTATTCTTTTCATACCTTTGTTTTTTATACTCTCTACAATTTAGTCATACCTTTTTGTTTGTTTTCTACTTCTAGCCCTGATGAAGGCTTGCAATGCAAATTGAAACGTTGGCATTGCAAATTAAAAAACTTATTTTTTAATTGCTGTGTATCTTTATGACAGCATACCCCAACAATCTACTTCTCCTAATACTTAACAGTCAACTATACCTTATCAATATTAAAACATTGGCTAAAACTAATCTTAAATTTTTTTGAAAAAGACAAAATTGTAAAACTACTTTTAGTCAATCATTAAATCATAATTTAAATTATGCACATAAAAACATACCAGCACAGCATATTTAATATCCTTTAAATTCAGAAGTTATAATTCACAGAAACTTTATTACATTTAAAATAAAATGTAAAAACTAATTATTAATCTATGCACTTTTAAAATAACTTGCTAACATTATGTTTATTATTCATATTTTACTTACCCAATTCCGACCTCGTATCCTGGTCCATTTCCTGCCAGTTCGAGAGTCCAACGACAGCCATGGTCACCTCAGTCCATCTTCTTTTTTTTTCTTCCTTATTTTTGAAATGAACATTCTTCATGTCATATAGACATGGATGGTTTTGCACTTCGCAAATAATTGTTTCACTATCGATCTCCATTTTAAAGAAAAGTTGAGAAACAAGACGCGGCTGGATTTGTCGCACGTGTAGCTCTCTTGACTAAATGGGCCTGGCTACATCCAGCGGCGGGAGACCTTGACAATGCTCCCCTCCCCTTTCCCTATTGGCTGGGGAAGACGCTCGTATTGCCGGCTGCATTCTGTTCAACGGTCCATAAAGGTGGGGTTCCACATGGAGCAGCCAGCTGCAGCTGCCAGGCTCCAACTAGCCGCAGAGGGCAAAAAAACATTTTTAGGTGGACAAAATTATTGTTCGATGTTTTTGAGGTCACTGAGTAAGGGAAATATCTTTAAAAATTCTTACACCCATATTTTTAGTATAACCAACAAACTAATGCACACACACATAAATTTGGACATAATGGATAAAAATTGGGAAAACATTTTGTCATTATCTATGAAAGATTTATATAAAAATAATACATATATTCATAAAAAAAAAAAAAATAACATCGGAAAACAAAGGCTATATTACGAAAATAATGAAAAAACTAACAACTTAAAGCAAAATGGGTACTTGAATGTTTTACGGTCCGTTGACACCAGCGCTCAGGTGTCACTTACCTCAACTATTCCCTTACTGTTATCGTAACCTTCCCGAAATGATTTGAATTGTGTTTATTATTCTTATTGTGCGTGTTAGTATATCTGCTTCTATATGACTTGGAATTCGAAGATTTTTCGAACGTCTACAGATGAAAAATTAGCCATTCTATTTTTTCAGGAGCGGAATGTCATTCCGAAGAAAATGACTTGTGAAAACGGGCATAATATGAAGCTACAATTCGGGGTAAGAATTAGATGGAAATGCCATTCTAAAGGATGCAACAAGAGCCTGGGTGTTCGAGTGGATACCTGGTTAAGAAAGAGTACTGTACCCTTGGAGACTATTGTGCATTTCATATATTGCTGGTCAGCAGAACTGTCTTCCATAAAGTTCTGTGACATAGCTGAACATGTCTCAGCGTACAGTAATTGATTATTGCAATTATATATGAGAAGTGTGTGTATTTAAATTGGAGAGCTCATCAACTATTGGAGGTGCATGGATGTATGTTGAAATAGATGAAAGTCTATATACTAGAAGAAAAAATAATACAGGACGGATTTTGCCTCAACAGTGGATATTTGGAGGAATATTACTTTTATTTTTATTGGAAGATATTGTACTTTTTAATGAATATTGTTTTAAATAAATGTTTAATTTGTGTCTAGGTGGATTTTTCTTTACATTATTCTCATTTATTTCATTTCCTAAAGATGTGTTGTATGATAATAAAATTGTAATTAAATTAACAGATCTATTTCAAATTCATTGGTGGCATCATAATCTGACATGGTCGTAATAGTTGAGGTTACACCTGAGCGCAGGTGTCAACGGACCGTAAAACATACAAGTACCAAAAGTTTTATTAAAAATGGCTCGTTTTAGCACTATAGAGAAATAGAAATTTAGAGAAATTTTTAAGTCAAATTGAATGAAGTTCGGTTGTAAAAACTTCCTGAATTTCTCATTGTCGCACAGTGCGGCCGCCAATGGACAAAAATCAAAAATTTATAAATTGTATCGCCACGTTGTAATCACGGTATCTATTTTAAAGATTCGTATTATTAAACTAAAAAATATTTGTAAACCAATAAAAAGCTTACATTTATTTACAGAAGGCTCAAAAGGTAAACAAAGAATTCATGAGAGTGCCATTTTCTATCAGTTCTGTCTTGAAATTTCACATGAATTCATGTTCGCTGGCTCGAGTAGCTGCTCTTTAATAGAATAAGACAAGTTCTTTTGACAAAAATGTCAGAAGGACGTAAATATTGATAAAATCGAAATATCTCAATTTCGGCCCAAAACATCCTACATTTTTCAACGTATTTAAATTCACCCCTTATTATATATTGCTTTCGAATAAAGATTAACTGCAACTACCAGGTATGCAAGTTTAAAATGTCGTTTATTTCTTAAAATATATACACAGTAATTTAAAAAAAAGTATAATATATTTTATTCAAAGTACTGACCCTCGCTTTCTACACATTTTGTCCATCTCTCGGGCAATATATGGATACCATTCCAAAAGAATGCTTCATCTTTTTTGAAATCCATTCATCGAGCCATTTTCGTACGTTTTCGAAATTGTTGAAGTGTTGCTCCGCCAATGAGTGTCCCATCGATGAGAAGAGGTGATAATCAGAAGGCGCCAGGTCAGGTGAATACGGCGGGTGGGGTAGGAGTTCCCAACCAAGCGAAGAAATCGTTTCCTTAGTCAATCTGGCTGAATGTGCAGGAGCGTTATCATGCTGAAGAATGACTTTGGCGTGCCTGTGAGCCCCTTCTGGGCGTTTTTCGATCAATGCGTGAATCAAATTGATCATTTGTTGTCGGTAGCGCTCGGTATTGACTGTTTCGCCGGGTTTGAGAAGCTCGTAGTAGACTACACCCTTCTGATCCCACCACACACACAGCATTGTCTTCTTCCCAAAACGATCCGGTCTTGCACTCGATGTGGATGGTTGTCCTGGAGTTACCCATGATTTTTTTCGTTTGGGATTCTGAAAATAAATCCATTTTTCATCGCCAGTTACAACTCGATGCAAAAAACCCTTTCTTTCGTGGCGTAAAAGCAGCATTTCGCACACAGTTTTTCGTTTTTCCATCTGTCGTTCGTCCAATTCATGTGGAACCCATTTTCCAACCTTTTGAATCTTTCCCATAGCTCTCAGGCGATCGGAAATGGCTTGCCTAGTGACATTCAACTGTTCTGCCATCATTTGTTGGGTTTGGGTATTGTCTTCGTCTAATAAAGATTGCAATTCGAAGTCCTCAAACTTTTTTGGTCGATTTTCTCGTTTTTGATCAGTAACATCAAAATCACCACGTTTGAAACTTTGAAACCAACGTTCACATGTCCTGAAGGTTGGAGCAACATCGCCATAAGTCTCAACAAGAATTCGATGATATTCAGATGCCTTTTTTTTTTGATTAAATAAGAAAATCATGACATGCCGCAAATGCTCTTTATTTGGCTTAAAATTAGACATTTTTAACACCAAAGAAAGGTATGATACGTCCACGTAAACGACTTAAAAACAACTGACTTTTGTAAACAAATGACTAACAAACAAAATAGCGTTTAGAGATAAGCGAATCCTTCAATAGGCTAAGAGCGCATTCTATTGGAATTAAAACGACATTTTAAACTTGCATACCTGGTATGTATAATTTTTTTTTTTTTTTTTTTTTTTTTTTTAGATCGATGTATAGAAAATTCGGACTTTTTCGACACTTGGATAAAAAGCAACATAACAAACAAAGTTTTCTTTGTTGCGTCGCAATTAAAGCCATTCTAAAAATCGCTGATGATTGTCCTGATCCGGTGGAAGAAGCGATAGACAAAATTTCCTCCATTTATTGTTTGGCATTGGGATGAAAATGGGAAGACTGTTCCCGCTGCAGGCAATATGTTGTCAAACGCCATGCTCAGTGGTTGGGCAAAAATATTAATCTTGCTATGACATGTGATTAATGATTACATTATGAATTACAAAATAAATGAGAAATCGTGTAAAATGATACAACTTACGTACAATACAACTCATCTTATACACTTATTAGTTACGTATACAACTTACTATTATAACATCTATTACATAAATATTCATTATTTACATTAGCTCGGAAGATTGAAAATTCAGGAGTTAAAGAAACTGATGATGTTTAAAGGAAGTAAGAGTGGAGCATTTTCGAAAGATGAAGTTCGATGCGCAGGAGTGTACGTGATGGGTTGGGTTCTAGTATTTAAGAGGTGGATGGAGGAACGCAGAGTAAGGAGTTCATAAATATAGGATTGTTTTTCCCTTAACATAAGCGGCCCTAAAGAACTGTAGGTAGGTTAATAGTCTGTATCTTAAAAATCATAATTCTTATGTTTTTGGACTGTAAGCGTAAACTGATCAGTTTTGCGACCGAACAATAACTTGCGTTTTATTTCCTCTTGAATTTTATTTTTCCAAGATATTGTAGACCCAAGGTGAAAATTAAATCAGCAAGACCAGATCGTGCATACTGAAGAGATTTTGGTATTATTATTATTTTTCAGCTATTAAATACAAATTTGAAGGTCGAAAAAAAATATAAGTAAGAAACCCATAACGATACTATGGTATCATACTATCGAGGAAGTAATAAAATGCCGCATGTAATGTATCACTAAAAAAAGCTCTGTAGTTGAGAAGTTAGAATATATCCCAGTCAGCAAAGCATTAATGGGATGATGAAATTGCGCTAAAAATTTCTAAAGACTACTTTTCAGTGATATGGCCTTCAACCAACGAGTTCGCTGTACTATAATGCCATTCTGTTATTTTTTTCTTAGTATGTTATTGCGAGACCCTCAATGTTTTGTATGCATTATAATCAATTTATAATTCTCAAATATCCATTTTTACTGAGCAAAATCAGTGCAATAGACTTAATCATTAGGTAAATATGGGGGATGAGTGGGTAAGTTCTAGTCAAGCTCTCGGACCCAGGTTCGATTCCTCGGGCAACCCCAACGTGTCGAACTGACCACTACAATCCTAGCTTACTTCTCTATTCCGTCCTAAAAGACGAGGTCATATATAGGGGTTGTTATCGGAGTGAATAAAGAAGCGAAGGGTGAAGGAATTGTGTAAGGACCTTTTATAAAGATTATATTAATGATTATATTAATGATTGGTCTTAGCTATCGGTGTGAAAGTAAATAGTGAGATAAGGAATTGTGTAAGGAGTGATGACCTTTAGGTTACTGTTATAACTCTTCCCTTCTTTAAGATTTGTTATCTCCTGGTAACAATTTTTGCTAAAATGTTGATTCATACACTTTAGATAGAATAATTTTACAAGAGTCCTCAGTGAATGGAGCACTGGGTGTCAATACTGTTTGTGTTTTCTTATATCTATAATAGTATACATATACGGTTATAATAATGATTAACAGTATAATAGTGATAATAATTAAATAATAATAATACACTGCGATATTTTCGCTAAATCTAAGAATGTTGAGTGTTGGTATAGTTACATTTGTGGTATTTAAGGTTAATGTTTCTGATATTGATACATCATAAAATGGTTGTAATATGTTGTGATAATTGTGATAATAAATTTGTGTTAATGTGGGGTAACAATCATTTATGCCTATATTTATCAGACTTACTTTAGGTAAAAATTGGCTAATATTATTACAATTGGTTATCTTACTTATATTATAAGTTAAATATTGTTTTGTAACATCCAGATATCTTATATTTTTATCTAATCTATGCTTAAGTTTACAAGTTTTTACATTGCCATTTTGAATTATTGAATAAATACAACTGTTATTAACTTTAATAAGATTTTTACAATAATATTCCTCCTCGTATATACAGTCTGCTGTAAAAATGTTGTTTTGGTTTTGAATGTATAAATCGCTGTCAAGCTCGATTTCGTAAAATGTGCCATTAATATATTTAGGTACTGTATGAACTACGTATCCTTGGTATTTGTTCTCGTGAGTTGGTAGTCTTATAAAAGTATGAATTACCTTCTTGTGTGTTGAACAAAATATTTTACTATTTGCCCATAAAATTTCTGTATTGTTAGATACTTAATGGACTTTGTTAGGAAGATTTTTCAAAACGTTAGTCATAATACTGGAATGAATTATACCTAATTTGCAAAATTCTAGTGATAGAGTTATTTCTTTTACTTGGTTTAGTAATTGAGAAATATGTATGTATAAATTATAAGCGTCTTCATTTGTTTTTTAAATGTCATCGTATTATTGGTGATAAGCTCGAAATTTTTATTTAGTGTTTTAATTTTATTTTTATAATCAGATATTAATTGTTTGTCGATATTAACTGAGGTTTCTATATTATGTTCAATTCTATAATTATTTTCTTCTATCGTTCCTATTATTTTATCGTAGTGTGCTTTATCATTGGCATCCATATTGCCAGTTAGCCAACTAATTATATTTCCTAAACCGTTAATTAATCCTCTTTTTGTCCTATGCTTATATTGTAATAGTTCTAATTGATGATTAACATTATTGGTTAAATCTTTTAGTATAGAATAAAGATAATGTCCTTTAAATAATTTTAAATGGTTATATATGTTCTCTAATTCAATTTCTAAATAACTAATGTTGAAGAAATGATATGTTTCAAAATAAGAATTTATAACTTTTATATAATAATGAAGTATTCCTGGCGAGTTAGTCAGATCATGTACTTCAATCGTTTGGATCTTCTCCATCAGAGCTAGAACCATGATCAGAGTTGTGAGTTTGCATAGAGGTGTCATCTGTAACATAGGTTTTACTCTTATTTTTCGTTGGTCTTTTGATATTGTTGATATGGGTGGTTTGTTCTCGTTTTCCTTTTACTATGATGTTCACTTTCCTTTAAAAGATCATTTTTTTTTTCTGTAAATCAACAATTATTGAATTTAAGAAATTTATTTGGGTATCTGCCAATTCTTTTTCTTCTAATAATGTAGTCATTGATTCATCCCCTGAAATAACTTTTTCAGCAGACTTTAAACTTTTTAATTCAGTCGTCAGTCGTTTTGATTTCTCTTCATGAACCGCTTTCTCGCCTAAAGCAACATTTAGTTGAGCTTCTAAAATTTTTAACTGATTGGTATGGTCACTTTTTATGGCCTCTATTTCTTCTAAGGTCTTTTGGTTCAATTCATTAACTTTTGTGACTTCATTATTTAATTTTTCAACAGTTACTTTCAGACTACTTTCTGAAGCTTTTAAATTGGTTGTTTCTTTCACTAAATTTGAATTTAACTCTTCCATTTCTTTAATTTTACTAATTATATTTTTTTTCCTTTTCTTCATGTGACTTATTAATGGTTTCTATTGTTTTCTTGAGCACTGAACATTGTTCTTGGAGCTCATTTGTATTTTTAGAACTCGATGAGCACTTTTCTTTATATTCATTACTAACTTTATCAAATGAATCTTTTATTTTTGATAGTTCATCTTGAAGATGTTTTTCTTTCATCAAAGCTTGTTTTTCTAGTTCAGCTTTCTCAGAAACAATCAACTCTAATTCTTTTTTTCTTACACTCTAATTCTTCTCGGAAATGTAACTGACCATTCAATAATTCCTTTAAATTTTCTATTTCTGATTCCAGTTTTTTTTTAACCTCATTCAAAGATAACTCTTTTTCTTTAGTTAAACATTTAACATTTGAATTTAATTCAAGAACTTCAGATTCCAATAGTCGTATTTTTTCATTCTGCTCACTTTCACGCTGCTTACTTTCCAGATGTTCTTTTTGTAGGGCTTGTAGTTCTGCACTAAGTTCCATGATTTCTTTAATCTTTTTCTCAGCTTCTTCGGTTTTTTTTTTATAGTTTTATCTTGATTTAACAAGTAGGCCTCCTTTTCCTCAAATAACTTCGCTTTATCTTGTAACATTTTTTTAATTTTGTCCATCTCAGTATTCAGCGATAATGTTGCCTCAGAACTCTTATTTTGTAAAGTTTCATTTTCTCTAGTCAATTCTTTATTTATCTCTTCAAAACTGGTTATATAACGCTCTAATTCTGAAATTTTGGAAACTAATGTATTATTCTTTACTTCCAGGTTTTCTTTTTCCTGTAATAAGTTCATAGCATCGTTTTCAACACTAAGAACCCTTTTCTGTAAATCTTCAATTTGAAATATTTTGTTTGCTAATTCATTTTCAGCCAACGTAATTTTATCTTCCTTTTCATCCAAACTTTTCTTCAAGCTGTTATTTTGAGTTGAATAGCTATCAAGATCAACTTCCAACTGATCAATTGTTTTCTTTAAATTATAACACTCATTTCGGACTGTTTCTTCATTTTTAAGAAGTTCTTCAAGTACTTTGCATTTTAAATTATAAGCTTCTTCCATACACTTAAAATTTTTCACAGAATTTTCTACACGTCCTTTTATTTCAAAAATAGCTTTCTCTCCTTCCCTTTTGACTGAATCTAACATCATTTCCAATTCTTGTACTCTATTTTCATGCAGCCTAATCTCCTCAGCAGAAGACAATTTTAACCTACTAAGCTCATTCTGTTTTTCGACAAGATCAGAATTTAAACTCATTAATTGTTGTGAAGAATCAGTTGAACTGTTCATTAAATGTGAAATGTCATTTTCAAGTTTTTCTTTCAAATTCTGAAGTTCAGTACATTGTTCGACAGCATTGTTAAATTTCCTCCTCAAATCTCCGATTTCCAACTCCAAAGTCTGCACCTGATTTCTAAAAGAGTTTTCACATTCCAAAGATTGATTATATTTTAGGGAAAGATCTGAGTAGTCCTGTTCTAATTTTGTCATTTGAGAAATTTTTGAATCCATTTCAGAAGCTTGTTTCTTAACCATTATTTCTAAATCTGAGCAATGCTTTTCTACATCAACTATTTGTCCATTTTTAGAAGCTAGCTCGTTCTTCAGTCTATCATTCACTTCTTTCAATTCCGGTAGATCATTGTTCGTATTATTTAATTCGTGAACTTCTATTGGTCCGGCGGGTCGTTGTTGCATGGACCTGAGCCTAAAAAATTATCCTGTCGAGCTTCTATAGCGTTCAGTCTTTCCGTTAGGATTCGAATCTGCTCGTCTTTTTCATTTTCTGTATAATGAACTCTATTGGACACAGTTCTCATGGATACTGTATTGGAATCTTTTTCAGTTGGCGGTAATGAAACTTGTTCTCGATTTGGATTTTGTTGGTTTCTCCAGTTTCCCGATGGAGGTTTGTTAAAAAAATGATGTTGAGATTGCGGGTCCCATGGTTTGTTGTATATTGGTTTTTGATACTGCTTATAATTTGGATTTGATTATAATATGATTGATACGGTTTTTGTTCTTACCTTGGTTTTTCATAGTGAGGTTTCTGATGTTCCCAGTTTTTTTTCTTTTGAAAATTGGGATCAAAATGTTTCCCTTTATAATTTGGATTTTGAAAATTTTTTTGTTGTGGATTATACTGATGTTTACCGTACAACCTTTGAACAATGTGTGCGGCACTGTTTTTAAGGATATCTTCAATATCTTCTAATGTATTCCATGTTATATGATAAATGAAATCTGTTAAAGAAGGGTGGAGATTATGCACCGCGTGATGGGATATTTGTCTATCATATCTTTTCATTTCTGCTTGTTTATCTAAGATCGTATCGTCGGTGTAAACTCGAGTATATAAGTCACAACGTCGTTCTATTAATCTTTCTAAATAATTATGAGGATTTTCGTTACTATGTGGCCTGACATTTAATAATTCCGCAATTAATTGTTCTCGAGTTCGAGAATCTTGATATTTATTTTTTAGAAAAATTAAAATTCCTTCTACGCTATTAAATTCTTTATCATGTACAGCTGCGGCTACTTTCCCTTTTAATTTACATAATAAATTTAAAATAATCTTTGTATGATTAATATGTCTATGTGGATTATTTTCTTTACAGTATAATTTTGTTAAAAACTTAGTATTACGAATAAAATTCACTAGACCTATTGGATTTCCATCATAATCTGGAATCATTTTAAATTCACTTTCTTTAATTTCTAACGCCATTGTGTTTTCGTTTGTCTGGTCGGTTAGTCTTAAAGCGTTAAGTCTGTCTAGTAATGACATACAAATGTTACAATTTATATAAAAATAATTACCCTAAGATGTCTTCAGTTGATGTTGGCTTCTTAACAAAAGAGATGTTGGGTTGAGATTGTAGAAATTGAAATTTCTGCTTACTGGAAAGAAGATCCTCGTAGTCGTGGAGAATGCTTGATCTTGTTCAAGACTCAGTGGCAAATCTTCCTCTTGACGTGGAGACGTGGTTATGCTGCTACGGTACTGGTATTACACTCAGCCTAAGCTCCGCAAAGTTACTAATTCTTCAAAAATAAGCTCTCAAATCCCTAAGTTCGGGCGCCAGTTAAATAAGCTTACTCCAACTTAGACTTTTAAAAAAAAAAAAAAAGGTTTATTTCAAATTACAATAAATATGACACTTGTGCCTAACAATGACTGACTAATAGCTATAAGACGTGTCGAACTGACCACTACAATCCTAGCTTACTTCTCTATTCCGTCCTAAAAGACGAGGTCATATATAGGGGTTGTTATCGGAGTGAATAAAGAAGCGAAGGGTGAAGGAATTGTGTAAGGACCTTTTATAAAGATTATATTAATGATTATATTAATGATTGGTCTTAGCTATCGGTGTGAAAGTAAATAGTGAGATAAGGAATTGTGTAAGGAGTGATGACCTTTAGGTTACTGTTATAACTATATATATATATATATATATATATATATATATATATATATATATATATATATATATATATATATATATATATATATATTTTTTAATTAAACTTGATTATTAACAATTTTTATAACTGATTCTTAGAATTAACTATTTGTCAACTATAGGAGAATAAAAGGTTTCCAAATATATATTTTTTTTTATAAACATTTATTGAAATTTACGACTGTAAACAATATACAGTGGAAACTCGTTATTTCGTCACTCATAATTCGTCAGAGTTTTTTTATTTTATTTTATTTATTTATTTTATTATTTTTATGTAATTCATTTTTCCCCTTGCTACTTATTTAATCTTTAAACCGCCTCATCTGGTTTGTCACTAAAAAATACTGCTATATTTATACATTTTGTAAATCATTTCATAGAAAAAACAAAGAGAACAAACCCGGAGTCGATCCCTCCATTAATTGTAGTAAGAGATGAAAGGAAGTATGAGTGCAGTTGACGAATTCCCGGAATCAGTTAATACTGGAAAGATCTTCCTACCAAAACATAAGCATCTGGCTCAGCAACTTCTGCTCCAGGTTATAAAATGAGAAAAGATAAGCAAGAGGTAAGCAGCTGGTTAAACATGGATCGTACGGATGTATGATATGAAATATTAAATGACAATGGAATTATAGAACAAGTGCTGAGTGCTCAAAATGAAGCTAGTGATGAAAAAGATGATGACGATGAAGTTTCTAATACTTGCACTATTCCATGCAAAGGAGTAGATGACATGTGAGTGGATCAAGTGCATTGAGTGGTAGGAGCAGCAATGTGAATCAGATATATCACACTTGATGGGACGCGGTTAGTGCGGGCCCTAGCTATCAAGAAAGAGCGGAGAAATGCATTACAAAAACAGATATCTAATTTTTTTAAGAACTGATTTATGTGTTATGAACAAGACTAAAACGACAAGAAACTGCCCGTCGTTACAGACTACTTCAACATTTACTAGACAAACGTTCAAAGCTCCCAATTAATTACAAAAGACTCATTTACATGACTGTGATTAGACCTATTTGGACGTACGGAGTTGAGCTTTGGGGCTCTACTAAACCATCCAATTCATCTCGTATCCAATCCTTACAATCCAAAATCCTTCGAAAAATCCTCAATGCTCCTTATTTTGTGACCAATAAACTTATCCATAAAGATCTTAATGTTCCATATGTTTCTGATTTAGCCCAAACCAGATACCTATCCTTCCATAGTAAGCTCCATAACCACTCCAATCCACTAGTCTCCCAACTTGCTTCCTCATCCATCCCTGATAATCCTCCGAGGCGTCTGAAAAGAAGATGGCCTAGAGACCTTTTAGTGTAGATTTTATTGAAGTGCTACTAGTAAGTAGTTCTTTACAAGTTATTTTCATGCCATTGAATTCACTGTCAACACATTTACTTGTTGTATATTATTTTGTACAGTTGTAAATATCAATAAATGGAAAAAAAAAATGTGTTACGAAAGATTTTCTGTTTTTACATTAAACATACGTATGTATTGAACAAATATGGTTTTATTATGTTTTTTTCTATTTTATACCTGTATGTACGTTTTTGTATATGACTTCATATTTTAAAAATGTTTGTGGGTTTAAGTGCTTTGTGTCAATGTCACTCAAGCCCAATGTGTATAATATTTATCTGTTCGTTTTTAAATTCAATAAATTGCAAAAAAACTGCAATTCTATAGTTCAAAATGATTTTTTGTTTCTTTACCAGCGAAATTCTGTAATTCGTCATTCCGTTATTTCGTCACCCCTTCTCCCCCTCTCCCCCACTCATGACGAATTATCGAGTTTCTACTGTATACATCAAGTAAATGTGTTGATAACGATTACAATACCATGTCGAAACTTGAAAAGAAGTACTCATCAATAGCACTTCAATAAAAATCCTACACTAGAAGGTCTATAGGTCATCTTCGTTTCAGAGGCCTCGGAGGATTATCGGGACTGGAGTGGGAGGAAAGTTAACAAACTAGTGAATTTGAGTGGTTATGGAGCTTACTATGTTAGGATAGTTATGGTTATATCATAGCCAGATGGTTTGGGCTAAATCAGCAACATATGGAACATTAAGATCTTTTTGGACAAGTATAAGTATAAGTAAGGAGCATTGAGGATTTTTTGAGATTGGATGGTTTATTGGAGCCCCAAAGCTCAACTCCATACGTCCAAATAGGTTTAATCTCAATCAAGTGTATGATTATTTTGTAATCAATCGGGAGCTTTGGACGTTTGTCTAGTAAATGTTGAAGTAGTCTGTAACGAGGGGCAGTTTCTTGTCGTTTTAGTCTTGATTTACAAATATAAAACCAGAAAAAAAAAATCCCTTTCCTGAGGAAAGAACATAATTTACGTGATTTTTGTTTTAAACTGTCATCAAACCCAATATCATTTTTATAAAGCGAAGACTAGAAATGTGAAATAAGTGCCATGATGAAACTTCCTAAAGCTAAATTACCCATTAGGTACGTTGATACGTTGGCACTAACGTTTCTAGATATTTCAAACGATTTTTATCAGTTGAATAATTTAATTTTGCGTTAATTGATTCACAATAAAAAACGTTTTCGATTTGCAATTCGTTTGTAATATTCCGTCTGTGATGGCATCATTTCCCGAATTTGTAATTGATTTTGTTTAAGTCCTCTAACAGGAACATCAAAGCGGAGCATCTCATAAAATTTTCAGATCGACATTATTGTTTTTAAGTATTACACCACATTAAGTTCACGGCCTAATAGAAAAAACTAGGCCTAAATCAATAGTACTGACCTAGGCGTGGCGCCATGTCTAGGAAGGTTGGATTGGATAACAGCCTCATATATTTTTCTTTATTATGTTACATGATATTTGCATTACTGTTACATATTTTCATTAAATATAACTTTTAATTCTAACGATAATGTCTGTCTTCTTTCTGAAATCTATCTGATGTTTTGATCTTTAGTCCTTTTCGAATCAAGTCAATTCTAACAAATTAATAACTTGTTTCTGGATTCACAGTTATTTCGATTTCCTAGGAAATAAAAAAAAAAAAATGAGCAGAACACAGATTAGAAATCAATTTCTCCCCAATTGGGAAAAACAATAGGTCATAGATATGTCTATATATGTCTATTCTACTGCTTTTCCCAATTTAAATTTTAGGATTAAAGAGATCAAATCAATTTAGGCAATTAATAATTAAATTAACAATCAATGAAAGAAAATATTTTTTTTTATTAATTTAAGCCCGTCTAGGAGCGCTTATGACCAACTCCTTTGGATGCCTTCCCTTGTTCCCAATACTTCCTGAGACCAGCCAATAGTTTTTCCTTTTTCCCTTCCGTCGTGGGTTTTTGACTGGTTTTAACTTTTGGTGGTGGGGACCAAGATTTCACCATACTTCTAAATTTCGACCGATCCAACACGTCGAGGTCAGAAATTCCAGCAGAATTTAGGTCTTTTTGAACTTCATTATGCCACAGACTTCGAGTCTTATAGCTTTTAATTAGCGAGAAGATCTTCTTGGTAAGTCTATTGTTGTCCATTCTCAGGAAGTGCCCATAGTACTTTAGCCGCCTACATCGCATACTAGTGTTGGCTGTTTCCAAATGTCGGTGCAATCCGTGATTCGCCTTTAGGCTGTAGGATTCATCTTGGAGAACTCTCGGTCATGAATTTTCCTGAGAATACCTCTTTGGCCTTTTCGAGATAATCCAAGGGGGCCCTTTTTGTTCATTAGTAATGTTTCAGCTACATATAAGATCTGGGGTCTTACTACAGTTTTGTAATGTTGAATTTTGGCGTTCTTCGAAATGCACCTCTTATTGTATAAATTTTGCGATAGCTTTTAGGTTGCGTTAAGTTTGGTACATCTTCCCAATATGGAGGTACCGTCTCTACCATTGGGATGGACCCATTTACCGAGATACCGGAATCGGTTGACGCTCCCTATTCTTCCATAAGTGGTTATTATAGCTGCTTTTCGTCTCTCAATGTACTTCGTTTTGTCGTACGATATTTGTAATCCTGGATGAAAGAAAATATACGCTTCAAACATAACTCTTTTGGGCCCCTTGGATTGGGTGATTATGATAGAAGTGCAATACATTATAAAGATGAAGCATCAATAGAGGGGGCTACTGTATCATTAGGGGCAAGACCTATATTGATACAACTATATATATCAGATACAACGAATCATGAACAGTTTTATCAGATTTGTTTTCGGAACCCCGAGACGTTCCCATGTTTCGCACCTCTGCACTGCCTTGGAGTGGGTGGCTCTATCCATCCTCCCGGAGACAATATTTCCTGGGCACTTTCCTGTTCCAAGTCATTAATAACCACTGCCCAACCTACATCCATAACCTGTTGAAATTCAAATCTTCCGTCCACTTCCAACTCACAACAAGATCACGTTCCTCTGACCAATATACTTCCCTCCACCGAACAGCATTATACCAACACTCCTTCCGAGCTCGATCCACTACCCTCTGGAACTCTATACCTCCTGAAATTAGACATGCTCCTTCCTTAAACTCACTCAAAACGCTCCTATTCCAATATCTCCTTAAATCCCAGTTAGATGCCGCCAAAATGAGTGATAATTAAACGTCAAATTAATCAAGCTCAGCATATTCGATGCCAATGAATTTGCCTCAACAAGGATTCGTTGTATAAATTTAAATTCGTTTTTGTTTTTGACATTTGTTTTTCTAACAATTGTTTTTTTTCTGGGTTTTTTTTTCTCATCTTAATATATATAAATTACGTGTCGCCGCCTAGGGGCCGGCTAACACCTAAACTACTGAACCGATTTTAATCAAATTTGCACACCGTGTGCAGTTTGATCCAACAAAAAAGATAGGATACCTTATATCTTAATTTATAGTCACAATATTATTTGTATATTATCTGTAAGTCACAATTATCTGTTAGCTTTATACGATTCTAACATATGGCGGTATAAGGTTATACTATTATATAAAAGGACAAGCAATTTTTCGTTTGTGTTCACTAACCGCCAAAAACTACTGAACCAATCTCTACCAAATTTTGACTACATCATCTTTATAGGATAGTTTAGCAATAGTAAAATCTAATGATTTTCAACTAATTCTTTATTGAAAAATGAATAATAAGTGGATAACAGTGAAGTTCAAAAATGGCGGCAATTGCAATCTACATGAAAGGTTAAAATGTAGAGTGTTACATAGAGGTTAACATTGATAATAAAATTTACTTATTTTCAATTAAATTGTTATAAAAACAGGTATATGGAGTGAAATATACCAAAGTTTAACTACATCATGTTCATAATTCTAGGTTTAGCAACAATAAAAATTTAAATGTACAATGTTGAGTGTTAGAAACGGGTTTTGCCACACTATCACATACTTTTATGGTTAGAAATTAAAATCCAACCAGATCAAATCAATAAAATTATTTCTGTCGAATGAAAATTATTAAAAATCAAAATGCCGATCCTCAGCTGTTTAATATTGTGTGTAAAAATATGAACTTTGAACCTTTAGTTGTAAGCACTGATAATGCAGTTTCTTAATGGTCTCTGTCCATCTGGATTACCAACACATATATTAAAATTGAAAATTGGATGTCTAATTATACTTTATGTTATCTTCAAACACCTAATCAATCTAAATTTAACCCAGTTAATAATGGCTGCTATGCGTGAAAATATCACCAAAAATAAAATTTTCAATTCTTCACTTTAATACAAGATTTTTATCGGTAAATATTTAAAAAAAATTAATTATTAGTTAAAATTATCTAAGATCTTCACTTATGAGAGCGGGCGAAGCCTCGACGGGGGATGATGAAGTTATATATAAAAGGACAAGCCATTTTCGTTCGTTATCACTAACCGCGAAAACTATAGAACTATTCTGTACCAAATATAACTATGTATATCATCTTCATAGTTCAAGGAAGGTTTAGCAATAATAAAATTTATATATTTTCTATTAAATAACTGTTTAAAAAGCGATAAAATATGTGGAGTGCAGTAAAGCGAGCGCCATTTAAGAGAGGTTACAATGATCCGGTGTTAAATATAGCTAGAAATTGATAATAAAATTACTAAATTAAATTAATTTGTTATCCAAAAAGTTATAAATATGTGGTGTGACGTGTGGATTCCAGTGAAATTTAAAAATCGAATATGTGGCAAGCGACAATAGCATTTTAGTAAAACTAATGAACCTATCTGAACCAAATTTTAACTACATCATCTTCATAGTTCTTGAAAGATTTACAATTAGAAAATTTACTATAATAATAACTTATATAATTATATAAAAGGACAAGCCATTTTTCGTTTGTGAATGATCACTAACCGCGCATATTACTGAACAAATCTGTACTAAATATTAACTACATCATTTTCATAATTCTAAGAAGGTTTAGCAATATTAAAATCTACTGATTTTTAATTTATATTTTATTAAAAAAGGTTAATATGTGGACAACAGTGCAGTATGAAAATTGACCGATAGGTGGGGAGTACTATTCTACACGAGTGGTTACAAAACAGCTTGAAATTGATGATAAAATTTACTTATTAAACTATCAAGAAAACTATTAAAAAATATTTAAATATGGTGTGCGATATGTGGATCCCAGTGAAGCTTGAAAATCGACCGATTGTGTATAGAGCCATTCCACAATAGAGGTAACAATGGTAAACTGAACCTATCTGTACCGACATCTAAATAAATAATTTTTATAATTCTAGGAAGGTTTTGCAATGGTAAAATTTACAATAACTAAAATTTAAACGTACAATGTTGAGAGGCAGGACTGAGGTTTGCCACACAGTCATATACTTTTATAGTTCGAAATCAACATCCAACCAGATGAAATCAATAAAGTTATTTCTGCCGAATACAAATTATTACTAAATCAAAATGTCGATCCTTTACTTTTTTATATTGTGTGTAAAAATATGATACACGGGCCTTCTGCAGTAAGCACTGATAATGCAGTTTATTTTCCGCAAGAGTTTCTTAATAGTCTTTATCTAACTTCATTTTACCAATTCATACATTAAAATTAAAAATTTTATGTCTAATGGTGCTTTTACGCAATCTCCAACTGCCTAATCAGTGCGATTATAACTAGATTAATAATTACTGATATGCGTAAAAAAATCATTGAAGAAATAATGCTGAACCACATGCTAAAATACAAGAATCTTATCGATAAACAAATAAAACATTAATTTTTAGTTGAAATTAGCTTTACTTATGAAGGGCGGGCGAAGCCGCGACGGGGATGCTAGTATAAGTATATATACATGTCATAGTATAAATTAATAGGTGTGCACAGATATATGTGAACACCTATATCTACATAAGTTGGAAGAAGAGGTGTGAATATATGTTTTTATGTATCTGTAAATACTTCGTCCTATCAACATTCAATTAGTTCTTAAATTTTTTCTATATCTTTTTCGTTGCTATTCATTATTTGTACTTTATTTATTTTATATATTTCTTAATTTTTCTCGAACATATTTTAATTGCATAAGCATCTAATTATTATATCATGTTGTTATTATTATTTCTTTTCTCTCTCTGCTTTTTCTTATTTATATATTTATAACAAAAGTTCTATTTTCAATTTTATATACACATATTACCTTTTATACATATTATTATCTTCGTTTGAAATTAAGATAGCCAGATTATTGTACAACTTATTATACATGTCCCAGAATAAAGATTATTTTTCGTTTCATTTCATTAATAGAGGTAAAAAGTTAACCCCAAGATAATAGATATGTTACAGTTTAGCAACAGATATTATGAGTTATTATGATTCCATTATTTTTTCTTTCAAAATATGTTATATAGAAGACTATTATCATTTTCAGTTAAATAAGTTTCTATTGCGCTGTATTTTTGCATTGTTATATTTTAAATTTTGTTTATACTTACTGCTAGAGGCGAAACAATACTCTTAATTAATATTCACAGCTTGCACTTATCTCTGTCTGGCAGCACTTCCACGTGCTACTCAGTAAACCGTATCTTTATAGCTTCCTACCGTTTAGGCGTCCCTTTATTTTTTAAATCATAACAAGTTTGAATGAAGCTACTAAATAAAACTCGTACTAAAAATAAATTCTTTAAAGAATAAATAACTATTTTTTTTCTGCTCTGGGTTGCTATTTAGTCTATTAAATATTAGTCTTCTAACAATTCAGTTTGTTAATGGGTTAACCCATTAGCCCATTAACCCATTTAGAATCCCTTCCATTTACAACTGACGATAAATTTTAAACATTCAAAACTCGTCTTTAATCTTTTTCATGGAATTATCCTAGATTTTTTTAAGATTGTGGTTCTTTAATGCAGTACACTAATAAAGAGATAAATAAAACATCTAATAATTCTACAAGCTGTTTTAGAATCCTGAAGATGGGAATAGAATCCGGAAACATGTAGATGAAAAATCAGAATAAATGAGGAGTTATGCTTCTGAAATTAAATCAATAAAACCAACCTCCTACACTCAAGTACAAAAACACCGGCGCACCTTGAATTTCATTAAAAAAATATTAACTAACGGAATAATGTTGTGAAAACCAGCACACATATGGGCCGGGGCATTAGTGGTAACATTACAGTTATCTTTTGCAGTAATCCTCTCGAGGAATAACAAAGAAGGGCCCAAGTTTACAGATAAACATATTCCCAGTTAGTCTTCAGTCCTCTAGAAGAATGCAATGAATACCCGTGTGTAGTTTTTTTATTTTCTTTAATTTTCATTATCCCACATTAATCCAATTCTACCCAATATGGTGTTGGGTGCCACGGTAGTCACTCAAATCTTAGCGTTAATTGAGGACGGAAGAAGTCAGCGATACGCGGCCAACACTCTCGGGGTACCGGAAACGCGGGTTCGGCGGGCGATCCAGAGGTACCGGGAGACGAGCAGCTACAGGCCGAGAGTAACAAACTAAGCTGACAATCGATTTATTAAAATGGAGACCCTAAAGAACCACTTCCAGATATCTGGAATGGCTTGCTGTTGCTCTGGCTTTTTGTTGCTCGAGGTGTGGATGTCTCCGTGCATACAATAAACAAAGGCCTAGCTGAAATGAATCTACACTCTAATGTTCCTGCTACCGGCCCTCTCCACACTGCAGCTCAGAGAGCAGCTCGACTCCGTTTTGCTCGAGAACATGTTGACTGAAGCTGATTGGGCCTCTTTTCTCTTTTCAGATGAGTCTAGAATCGGCCTACATGCTTCAGATGGTCGAACTAGAGTCTGGAGGAAATGAGGAGAACGCTACGCTCAGTGCAATGTTGTAGGTAGAGTACAGTTCAGATGAGTGTCGGTGATGGTGTGGGAAGGGATTTGCTTAGAACACAGACCTCCATGTGTTCCGAAGGCCATCCCTTAATGCACAAACGTATATAAGAGACATCCTTGAAGAGTATGTAGTCCCTTTTGCGCCGTTCATTGGCCTTAATTGTATGTTCATGCATGATAATGCATGGCCAGACGTCGCTAATGTTGCTAGTGACTTCCTTAATGAGGTCGGTATCCGAACCTTGGAGCGGCCAGCTCGCAGCCCGGAACTCATTCCTATAGAGCATCCGTGGGACCATCTTAAGAAGGCCATCCGACAGCAACATAACCCTCCACAAGCCCTCCAGTAGCTGAGAACTGCCGTAGAAGAACAATGGAAGCAGATTTCTCAAGATCGAGTGGCTAATGTTATAAGGAGCATGCCTGCAAGGATGCAGGCAGTTATTCAAGCAAGAGGAGGGAACACTGGATATTAAAGGCTAGGAATTGTGTGTTTATGGTATATTGTAAACGAAGTTAGAAGGTTTTATTTTTTTTTATCATAAAATCAATAAATGTTTACTTTTTTGTTTGATAATTTTTTTTCCTTTCATTTGCATGTTTTATTATTTGTCCTTTTGTGTCATACAAACATAATATATCCACTACATATATAAAAAAATTGTCAAATTTTATGAAGTTGTGAAAGAGAAAAAACAAACAATATGTGAACATTTAAGGTGCGCCGGTTTTTTTGCACTCTAGTATATATAAATTGAAATTAATTATCATTAATACTTTCTAATTACTAAATTAACTTATTAAATACTATTATTAATTACCACTGCCTCTTCAGGTGGTAGTAACTCCCGAAATATGTTTCACCTTAAATATTAATTGTTGTTGATTATTTTATCCCTATATCTCCTTATAGTTATTTTATTTTTTATTGTTTATTAGGGCCTTATATACTCAACGTCCTTTATGTTCTCTATATATGAGAGGAAGGACGGTGTATCCTACAGATTTACAAACCTAGCCAGAGTGGAAAAATCGAGTTTTGTTTCATCAACGATATCAACCCGCCCAGGCCGGAATGGAACTGGCGCCACAGAGACTTCGAGAATGCTCAAAAGTCAACACTCTTACACGTTCTATCACTACCTTCTCACTAAGTGGTAAATTTATGCTTAATAAATGAAGAAAAACAAGTTTGTTATGGAGGTTAGAATATATTCAAATATTGAAAATTTAAATTTTTAGAAAAATTTACAAGTAAACCAATAAAGGTTTTTAATTAATAAATTGAGGTAAAGTGGGGTTTCTATCGTATAAATTGCCACCATGGTTCTATCTACTTCTTGTATACATTTGTATCTTAATGTAGGTTTTTTATCGTCGTCCTCAACTGTAATTGTTTACTGATTTAATGTAAACTTTAATTTGTCAATGATCATTACGATTATATGTGTATGTGAGCGTGGCTATTTCTGTCTGTTTATAAAATCCTTTACTCCAATGAAGCATTTATTTCCCTTTAAATTTAGTTGAGATCTAAAAATACTCTCTAGACAGGAGGGCTGACCAGAACGCTTCAACAAAATTACAGAAACCATAACTTTCTGTTATCCCTACTTCTAGTGCATACGTTTTATTTCAAATTAATTAATTTATAAAAAATATAATCACTATTATAATACTTTTTATTGCATAAATTATAAGTTTAACAATCCATACCAGTTAGCTTTGTAAGAGAATCTAAAAATTGAGTTTTTACAATAATTGCTGTATCGTTCTGAGAGTTTGCGGTATTCCATTAGTTCACCAGATATTCCATTCAAAATCAGAAACACGAAAGTGGGAAATACAAAAATGGGTACTATCTAATTAAATATTGATGTCCAATTAAGCATAAAATTTATTTAAACAAGTAATATATTTAATATATTTAAATTTAACATTAAAAATTGTGATACTATCACTTTAATAACATCGATTTTTAATGTTATTTGGCTTTTCATTAGGTTGATTCCGTAATTTACCGCGGATGAATTAGAGACATCCAGATTGTACATTAATTTGTATGAGGTAATTTGTCAACCGTTTACGGTTTAGATTCTCCGTTATTTTCTAATATGACTATAAAAATCGATTATGTGAACAAAGTGATCGTATCAGACCGTGGCGGGGTGGAATAAGTACTCAGACAATGTTCCCCTCTCGGCAAAGAAAACTCATGTTGCCGATACGGCAATGAATAAGAGAATTTTTTATAAACTCTATAGAACAAGATCAGTAGGAAGTTTCTTTATTTCTTAATCAAAGACAAGAACTTAACAGACTAATTGTACAGAATACTAAATAGGACATTCCATCTCTCCGTTGAAAAACAAACTCCTCATATACAAACCCATTATTAAACCTATTTGAACCTATGAACTGTGTGGGACAGCAAAATAATCAAATATGAAACGCACACCATCCTTTAATGTTAAGTCATTTGTACGATTGGAAATGCTCCATATTATGTCTTCAACAATACCCTACAAAATAATTTTATGATTGACATTATAAACCCTTCATTTTATTATATGAGGCGTGGAGACGCAAAAGGGAGTAAATCCAAAATTGAAAATTTTTCAGTAAGCCCAAAAATATGCATAATTCAGGTGATTCGTTTTTTGAAACAATTATTATAGGATTAGAAGTTTTTAAACATCAGAAACGTATCTGTAAAATATTGTTCAGCTTTTCTAAATTACAAATTTTTAAACAATTTAAATAAATTGCATTTATCCCAATCTGCAAGGGAAAATTAAAAAAAAACACAATAAATAAGAAAAACTCATGAAAATTAACACATTCTATTGTTTTATTAATTTAACATAGGACAAACTTTGATGAAAAAAATAATTAATAAAGAACCAAACTTGATTCAAACAATTTTCTCGATATTTCTTTATACTTTTCATAATTTTTTTTTTTTAAATCGAACATTAGTCTTGAGTTTGAGCCAGCCATTAAAGCAAAATTAACAGATACTAATGGGGTTCAAATCTTAACGGTAGTGGCGTAGAACATTGTAAAGAAAAATCTTATATCACTACGGCCAATAATGGAGCATTTTAATTGTTTCTGCTTGAGCTGTTTACATTCAAGTATCCGGAAATGTCCTGGATCTGCATATCTATTGAAGTTTAATTTTAGTAAATTAGATTGGAATCGGCAGATGTAATAACAGATAGAAAATGGTAAATGAAGATTATACAAACCTCCGATGTGTTGACAAAGTCCGCTTTCTATTAGCTTCAGTTCCAGATTTTTATCTCGATGCTGTTATATTTATTTCAGGGTATCTCTCCATATTTAACACAACACAATAAATTGATTATCTCACGTGTAAATATATATCGATAACTAAAACCTTTCCAATTGTCCATTACTACTTTCGTTACAAGCGTAAGTGGTGCTCCAAGCGGCTGTTTTGAGAAACAAGAATTTACCCGCTTCCGAAACTCAAGCCAAACTTTGAAGGTAAAATTAGATTGGATTTAGCATGGTTTGAAGGGTGGACGATTTGCCACCTTAAAGAGGACGCTAACTATGTGAAAAAACCTAAAAAAAATTAAAAATGATAAAAAGTGGATTTATCCCCTTTTGCATCTCCACGCCTCAATATGTGCTTGTATTATTCTTAGAGGCTGTTTTATTTTATTTTTTAATTCAATAGTACATATTGTACGAATGGATTCATTATCGTTCATGTTACTAAATGCCTTTGAGAGAGGCAGCTTGTAATATTTATCCATTATAGTCACTGTTAATTCAATAGAACATAGTTCTTGAAGCATATTTGCAGTTTTCACTGCCTGGCATAATGTTTAATTTAAGAGTAATATCAAAGAAAAGAATTTCTTTTACTATCATTGGTATTATTATATTTAATGATAATCTATCCCCATAGCCAGGGAAACCTATCCAGAACCAGACCTCCTGTGATTGTAATTATATGAAATCATATTGTCATTTCATTGAATCATTCGTGTAGAGACATAAATTTATAATATTTATTAATTAAATCAGTAATATTGAAAAATATAATATTTACATACAAATTTATGATTATATTAGTATTATAAGCAAATTATACGTATGACATTTCATGAAAGGTCAATGTCGACTTCTGAAATCTTCCGTAGATTTCATCAGCGTATCTTCTTATTTATACTAAGTGTGTTGCAGTCGTAGGCAGACATTCGTTCAATTACGAAAAAAAAAAAAAGATCTGTTTTAAAATACTGTTGAGGTTTTAAAACTACGCACTTGGTATATTGCTGATCGGACAGCTGTGTAAGGACACCCGATCTAGTCGGCTGAGGCACAAGCTCTCAACCAGTGCTCCCACCTCCCAGCCTTGTGTCGAAACCATCGAGAATTCCTTCCTGCACGATTCAGAGCATTAAATATACTTGATATATCTGATTCATGAATGAACTGTATCAGAACAATAGGGTAATCAAATTAATTTATTCGGAATGCAGGGAATAAATCTTTGCCTTGTCCACTTCTGTTTCCCCTTATATCATGATTTAATGAATTAAATATAGTTTTGAGTCGGCACCAAGATTTTTCGATTCACGATTGCGGTTTCTAGGTAACGATACCTCGGTTAAAAAAAAAAATCAATTCCTTTCAGACAGGTAAAGACAATAGATCATGGTTATGTCTATCTATAATCCATTGATTTTCCCAATTTATATTTAAGAATTAAAAGGATCAAATTACTTAAATTATTAATTAAATTAAATTGACAATCAATGATTATTCGAGATAAAACAGCTGTTTCAAATGCGACTTCTGTTTCATTCAAATCAGTATAGTTCCTTAACGGTAGGTAACCTGACGACAAGTGTTATAAAACAAAAAATACTCTGCATTTAATTTCTGACAAGGAAACTATCGTCAAATTTTCGATTCCTTTTCAAAAAAACTCCAAAACATAAAAAATGTAAGTAAAACTTGGCTTTTTTCATCCAAACCAATATGGCTCCCAAACGGAAGGTCCTAGCGACAAATGTTATATAACAAAAAATATTTTCCATTATATTTCTGACCAGTAAGCTGCCATAAAATTTTCTATCCGAGCTACACCAACAGAGATACAGCGTGTTAAAAAAGCCCCAATATTAAATATTATCGGCGACACCACCAAACTAGGTTGACCCGCGCTACACCGACCAGTTCGATCCTTACGCTTCACTTCATGTTTACATTTTTCGATAGTTCATTCCTATAACCTCACATGTAAACAATCACTTCTACAGTTTCAACTTGGATTGTGTTTTTTTTAGTTTGTTATATTGATATTTAGACTTCTTAAATGTAAATAAGTGAAACAGAAGTTAACAAAATGAGTTTCATAAAGGATTAAGTGTTTTATGAATTCATGTTTTCTTATTTCATCTAAGCTTATGTGTAAAAGTGTTATAAAACTTAAGAAGATTAATTTGTACATGGATTTGGTGTTTTACATATTTATATTTGTTCTATCAATTTAAGTGATAAAATTTACAACTTGTAAAAGTGTTATGAAACTTAACAAGATTTATTTGTACATGGATTTGGTGTTTTATATATTTGTATTTGTTGGTTCAATTTCAGTATACATATTTTGTGAATGGATTCTTTGACATCCATATTACTTTTTGTGCTAAAGTGAGACAGATTGTATAATTAATTCAATAAAACATATCAGTTTATAAATAAATGTGAGAAAGTATATCACAGGTTTTTTATGTTTTCTTATTTCCACTTCCCATGAGAAAATATAGCAGAAATTAACATCATCACTTTCAACTAGGATTCTGTCTTATATTATACAATGGCTTATAACATGGAGAATTGATAATGTGAAAATAATCACAGATTAAGAGGTAAATGACACATTACTATATAAATGTAGAACTATTGGTATCATGTTATAGATTAATGTGTCTTTAAAAAAAATTAGAAGCCTGATGATGGAACATTATCACTGAAACATGTTGCTACAAATTTTAAATAAATAGGAGTTATGCCAAATAAATACTTAAGGATTCTGTCTTTTTTATATTTATAATTTGTTATTTTCACTTCTCTGACAGAAAGTTCATCAGGAATTAACTTTACTGGTGGTTCAGTAGTATATTAATCGTTGATTAAATTAATATTAATTCAAAATTGATTTAGTGTCTTTTATTTTGATATTTCCTTATTTCCACTTTAATATTTCCTTATTTCTCATTTTAATATTAGAAGGTAAACAGAAGTTAATATTACTTTGAACAAGGATTTAGAGTTTCACAGTAAATGTAGAAGAATAACCTTTCCCTTCTAAAAGGAGCGACTAGAACATCGAAATAAATCGGTACAAGGTTAGAATCGATAAAAGGTATTCTGAGCGGGTTTAGGGGTTGGTGTCGCCGATCCGAACCGTTACCAAAATAAATGTATGCTAACGTGACTTTTTTCCTCCAAAGCAATATAACCCCTAAACGGTAGATTCTAGCGGCAAATGTTATATAAGAAACAGTATTGTCCATTAAATTTCAGATTGGAAAATTGTCGAAAAATATTCGATCTGAGCAACACCAAGATAGCTAGAGAGCTCATCAAAATGTTACATCAACGTATAGAACCCCAACCAAAAAACATGTCCATTACAAAAAACTATTACAAAAACAAAATCCAATAATTAGGGAAAATCATATGTATTGAAAATCAATAATTATTCAAGAAATAAATTAGTTAACAGCAAATATAATTTATTATCTTCAACAGATTTGAAAGTTAACTTCCTAATATAAAAACTTACTAATAATAAGAAAATGTACAACAAAATAATTCATTTAATAAATTCTTATTTGAATTTGTTATCATACAGTAGACCCTCGGTATAGCGCGGCTCGTTATACCGCGGATTCGGATATAACGCGGGTCAAGCTCCGGTCCCGATCCTGATTCAATTAAAATTAATAAAAAATAAGGTTACATCGTATTATGGTTTTAAAACCAACAATAGAAAACTTGAAAACAATTCATTAGAAAATTGAGTCATAAAACCAATAGAAAAAACGAAAAGGCTCCAAAGTTTAATAAGTTCTGGGAAAAAGTGAACTCTGCAAATTAAGGTACATTTGTTAAATTTTTTTTTTAACACATTTCTAATTTTACTGAACATTAAAAGGAATTTGTAAAGGAAAAAATTATAACTGGTTGTTAGCGTAGGAAGTAAAACTAAATAGGACGTTTAAAATGAATTACGATTGTCTAACCAAGTTTCATTGTTTTTGTTTCAATATTACAACTTTTTAAAGTTTGATTTTTATTAGAATTTAAAAAAAAAACTTTAGGAAAGAGTGGGTACATCGCTTGTATCGTCCTGGAAATAAGCCGAAATGTGTTGCTTAGACAATGTCGATTGAATATCTTCCCGGTAACCTACCTAGATGACGTACGAAGAAGTTGTCTCTATTCCTGCCTTCTTGGTTCATAGAATTCCCTTCTCTTCCTTTTTAAAAACTGTGTAATATTCCTTTAGTTGTTGCCCGAGTTTATATCAGAGTGCATTTTCATTATTTTTTGACCTCTAATAATTCATAATTCCGCCTTCGTTATACCGCGGGTAGGTCTATAACGTGGGAGGTTTCATTTCCCCTTAACCCGCGTTATAAAGAGGGTCCACTGTATTTTAGTTCTTAATCTTAATTCTAGTGTAACAAATGTCCCCTTAGAATAATATTGTTTTCCGATTAAAAATTGGTCTGTTATTAAAGATTTTAAAACATAGGCTTTCTAACAGTTCTTTTTTTTTTTCTTTTCTTTTCTGTTTTATTACGTAGCAGAATTGATTTATAATAAATAAATAATCACTTATCACAAAACTATCGTTAAAGACGCTGTTATCGGTCGTATTCCTAGGAACGACTAGGGTTGGGCGATAGTCGATAGTTACTATCGATATATCGATAGGCATAGCCGATAGTGTCGACTATCGATAGATCTCTTTTACTATCTCAAGTTTTGAAACTCTCTGAATTATGCTGATCTGTCTCTGTCCAGTGTCAAGTTTTTTTGAAATTGAATTTGGAATTCCTAGAGCTCAAGGGTTCTCTAAAAGATTAAGCCAAAGGAAAGCAGAAATGCTAGTTTTCCTTTCGGGAAATATGTGGCTCTAGGAGCAGACTTGACTCTTGAAATTAACTATTTTATTATTTTTCTTTTCTGAAGATTTGATTTTTTCATTATTATTGTTACCATGTAAATTGTGAATACTTCTTTAAAATTCTAATAAATTATTTGTTTTTTTCTCTCAACTTTATGGTATAATCTTATAATTTACAATCCTGCAAATTTTAAATAGTAGGTAGATAATTGAATTTAATTAAATTAGTTGAAATTCTTTATTGAATAGCTTTGGAAAAAAAGGAAGCAACGATCGACTATCGCCCAACCCTAGGAAAGACTGTAGACCATAGGAATCCTCACATCCCTAGTTAAATACATCCTTCAAATTGTGGCTCAACACATTTTTTAGTAGAAGGATACACAAGTCCAATTCATTTCCAAAATCCCATTAAAAATCTGGGAATAACTTTCGATCAACATTTTGCTTGGAACAACCATATCTCTCAAATCACGAGGAAGTCTATTTTTATTCTTAAGCAACTCTCACATTACCGTGATTTATTACCATTAAGTACTCGAAAACTGTTAGTGTCATCACTCATTTTCCCTAACTTTGACTACGGATGCACAGCATATGGAGGACTGTCTGATGAGCTCGAGATGAGATGTAAGAGTAATGAACTGTTTTATTAGATTTATTTTCGGGATCTCCATACGTTCTCACATATTTCATAAGTATTCTGAAATTGGTTGGCTTTACCCCAGTTTTCGACGTCAATACTTCCTGGGTGCTCTCATATTTCAAACCTTAAAAACCAAAAAAACTCGCCTATATTCATGACCTCCTTACCCTGCGCTCCTCCATTCACCTCTTAAATACTAGAACCCAACCCATCAACCTACACACTCCGGCGCATCGAACTGCATCCTTCGAGAAAACCTTTATTATCCGCGCTTCCTCTTTATGGAATTCATTGCCCATCTCAATTCGAAAAAGCTCCACTCTTACTTCCTTTAAACATCATCTATTTCTTTACCTCATGGATCTTCAATCTTCCGAGCAAATGTAATACATGAATATTTATGTTATATACATTATAATAGTACAAATAAGATGTATCCTATTACAAGTTTCCTTAATTTATTTTTGTAACTCATAATTTATTTATTAATCAATTTTTATTATTATTTATTATAATTAATTATCATAGCCAGACGATTGTCCTATGTATTGTACTCGTTTGTTATTCTTAGGGGACAAGTTGTCCCAGAATAAAGTTCATTTTTCTTCTTAAAAAAAAAGTAGTGTTGGTAAGTCACATCTCATTCGATGGCAGAAAAACTACGGAAATCAATGATAGTAGGATATTATTGGCTAAAAAAATAACTGATTATGTATACTGTTAGTACAAGCTTATAGTAATTAACTGAATAACATGTTACACACCAAAATGAAAGAGGTACTATTTAAAAAAGATTTTTTTAATTTGACCTTTCAATAGGATCTAGATATTTTGAAGTCAACTGAATTCTTCCTGTCGCAACAGTTGTTGACCGTCAATTATTAAAGCACGATATTCCTAGGATATTTGCTTGATCTCACAAATCTAAATAAAAAAAACAAAATACTAACGATTACGATTTTAATGATGTAGATTACATCGTAATTAAATAAATTGGGATGTTCGTTCATTACGAACAGCAATTAATAAGACATCAATGTTTTGTGCCGAAATTTTGGCTTATATATCAAACCTTCTGGATAAGGTGCTGAAGAGAGCCAAACCCAGATTGCGGCGTTTTCAACTAGGGCATAGGAACCTTCAGCCTGCTTTGCTTACAGTTCTCGCTTTTGCTGATGACCTCGTCGTGTTCGCTGCGGATGACCGGGACCTACAACACAACGTAAATATCATACAGGAAGAGTTGACAAGCATTAACATGGATATTAATCCAGATAAGACGAAATGTATGAGAATAGGAAGACGTCCTAACCGTATTATGAGAATATTGAGACTAAAGGGATCTATTCTGGAGCAGATGCAGGACTTCAAATATCTAGGTGCCTGGATCAATGAAAGCGGTTATATCGACGGAGAGGTATCGCAAAGGCTGGGAGCAGCTGGTAGACTGTTCAACGCAATCCGGAAAGGTTTTCTCAATAGAAGGGAGGTGGCGAAGAAGACAAAGATATCCGTCTACAAGTCTACGTTCCTGCCCATCCTATCTTACTCCTCCGAAACATGGACCCTTACCTCAAAACACAAAGGGCAGATCCAGACAATGGAAATGAGATACTTAAGAAAGGTTGAAGGAAGGACCAGGAGAGATAGGATCCGTAACTCTACAATAAGATCGAACCTCGAGGTACAGGCAGTAGAAACCACTCTTGAAGAAAATAAACTAAGGTGGTTTGGGCACCTCCTGAGGATGAGCACGGAGAGAACGGCCACGATAACGTATGAGACGAGAGTAGAAGGAAGAAGACCAAGAGGAAGACCACGGATCACCTGGGAGGAAGGCGTGCGGGAGGCGTTCAGGAAGCGAGGGCTGGACTGGAGCAGGAGGAGAGAATTGGTTCAAGAAGGGGACACTTGGGTGAAGCTCTATAGAGGGAATCCCCACACTGCACAGCGGTAGAGAGGGACAGATTATGATGATGATGATGATATAAAACCTTCATCAGGTCTATAAAAAAAAACAAAAAAAAAAACTAAGCAAACATATTTGACAAAAGGGTGAATTTAAACAAAATTAAAAAGTGGAACACTATTTACGATATTACTTCATATCCCTGGCTTTCGTGAGGATTTCTGTAAGTTAAAATTGTGCACTTTTCAGCTGGTCATTTTTGATCGTTTTCCAAAATCCTTTATTTACTCTAAAGATACCATTTGCACAAAAATAGATACTTTAAGACCTTTCGATATTTCTCTCAATTAGATAAACCACTTTATAAAGGCTGGGTGTGCCCCAGAAGGGTCTTCCGACCTTGAAATGGAACCCCAGCTTAAATAGGAGAATATAAATTGCCTGCCCTCAGTAGTACCTTACCCACTGAACTACCGCACTTCCATAGAAAAATAAATGCACGCATAAAACAAAAACATGTTGCATTAAAAGAAAGAGTATTCCAGAGCTTTAATGATGTAGAAATTACGAAACAATGCGAAGTAATATTTTATATGCATTATAACGACATTATATAAACAATTTTATTTATAAATGAACCGTATCAGAACAATAGATAGTAAAATTAATTTATGCGGAATCCATAGGATAAATGTTTGCTGTATCTTACTGTTTCTCTTTAAACTTATCACAATATGAATTAAATACGTTCTTAGGAAAACATATTTATCTTACCACACTAAGCCTGATGAAGGCGTATAGCATAACCCGAAACGTTGCTGCAATAAATAAATATATTTTTCTAATGACCGCTGGTCCCAACCATATTCTTATCTATAATATTTTTAATTGTGCCTCTTTCATTCTGGATGTGCGATATTACATAATCTCTATTATTTCATGAAGATAATTGGTACTTTGTTTATTCCTGGTGTCTGTCTATACCAATTGGCGGATTTATAGGGGGAAAAAAAGAAAAAAGACTGATGAAATTTATTCTGTTTGGAATAAACCTATTATTTACCCTTTTTTATAGCTCTTGCTTTTATTTTTATTTTTTAACTAGCTGAAAGGACCCTGCTCCGCTACGATTTAATATCATTAGGATTAAGGACAACTTTAATTAGTAAAAGTTAAGCTTAACGTTGATAATAATTATTACTTATATAAACCTAAAGAATTCCATTCTTAGAATCATTTCAGTAAGTAAATTTGACAATTTGCAAAAGTTAATTTATCTTATTTTGATAGTCCTCCAGTGAAGCTTCGAGGCAGCACTACCATCTTACATCTCTGATACCAGACCATCAGCTTTTCTTATGGCATAAATTAAGTGAATATAGTCTCAACTTCTCACCTTTTTTTATTTAATCGAATAAAGTTTAGTCTTTCTGTTTCTATTTTTGCTTACATATCAAGCATAAATTGGTTTAGGAGATTACGAAGTTAAAGTAAATAAGGTTCTTCACCTCATAACATTTAGGCGTAAAAATCAGCTTCAGACACGGTTTTCTTAAGTGGTGTATTAGTGTTTGGGTCACGCTGAGGGATGTTAATACTGTATCCATGTTCTCCATGGTAAAACATGAGGCGATACTAAAGAGAATCATACACTTGATAGAACTCACTGATTCTTATCAGTTTTTTGTCCCTACATCGAACTGGCCTTACATGTCATCCCCCGAGAACATAAGTCTTTTAACCTCCTCTTTAACATAAGTTTTTTAATAGCTTTTCGTCACGAAACAACTCAAACTTGTAAGGGTCCACCTCTGCAGCCACCATCACAGTTCACAGAAAGTACCAATATTATAAGGTTTCGACATCGATCGTATTTTTGTTTGTTTACAACTAAAAGGAACTTAATTTGCGGTAAAAGTGTGCGGTTTAAACATCTAACCTATTTTTTAACTTTGCTTATCTCCAAAAACCATATGACTATTAATCTATTATTATTATTCACCCAATAAAAATTGCAATCGCATTTTTCGCGAATTAGCCGCGATCCAGGCCGATTTTTTAAAATTCCTTTCTTAGCGAGCACCTAGGGCCCTAGAGGAAGCTACATATCGAATTTCATTCCAATCCGTTCGGTGGTTTCTGAGATTTTGTGTTAAATGAGTGAGTGGTATTTGACAAATATATAGTAGAAGATAATTTCCTAATTTTTTTTCTATTATTATTAAGTCATTCTATATGTTTTCACTTCTTATTCCATGATATTTCTTCGGTCGTTTAATTTGTTATATTTTAATTTTCTCTCCTGTTTTTCTATATAACTTAATTAATATTCTACATTAGATTAAGGAACAACTCAGATAAAAGATGTGCCCTAGCATCTCTTTTAACACGAATAACTGCCTAAGAATGTAGTAACCCAGTTACCATATCTTTCTCTATATATATTAAACATATATATAGTATACTGTAACCTGATCCTACTTTTTCATATTTAGAGGAGTTATGAAAAAGAAAACTAATATTATAAGCATATATTTTTTATTATATATAAATATGTTATTTCTCACCTGTAATAGGGGAGAAAAAAAGAGAGGTACTAAGTGGTCCGAAGAAATAAAAGAGATGCATTAGAGGATCATGAAATTGCGATGGGAAGAAAGGAAGTCAAGATCCCATAAACAGCTTAACCAATGATATTCGTTGTGGTCCTCAGTGGCCGTTACGTGTAAAAAAAAAATTAATAAAATAAAAAAATTAAAAAAACACAAAAAAAACTGTTATTAACATTTTCTTTTATTTCTACATAACTTACCTTTACTTGTTTTCTAGCTCGTTATTTAAGGTAGCGGACTTGACATGTACTGTAAAATTCTACAAAGGAAGTTCTGGCAATGGCCAGCCAGCTATCTCTCTCATAATAGAAATGTTTGCGGCTATAATCTCCTGGAGTCCTGGTGAATCCTTACATAGTTGGGAAAGAAGTCCTGGCTATAGAAGTCCTGCCTATGGAAGCCCTTAGTCTGAGTGTAAATAGGTATAAATTAATATATATATTTTTAATGTTTATTTTGTTTAATTTTATTACTTTATTTTACCTATCTTTTTTTCATTAAATCCATTTATGTATTTATATTTTCTATTATTTATTTTATTGTTTTTTAAATAAAGCATGAATGTGAACTTATAATGCTATTATTGATTGTAATATTTGTACAAATAGAAGTTAAAAAAAAAAAAAATAATCCTCTTAATTTACATTTCATTTTTTTCCTTTTCATAAACGTTAATATTCTTTATTATATGTTTTGTATCCCTTATGATGGCTGTCAGTATTATGATCGAAACGTCATTATCTCGTTTCATTAACATTTCTTCAAGTTGCAATATTTATCACTCTCTGTTTGCAATTATCATGTCTTAATGAAGAATCTAATGAATATCATATACACATCCATCCGCTTTACTATCCACCAAGAAGCCATAATGATATGATCACTACATTCCTTTAGCGATGTAACCCGGGTCCTTGAAACAGGTTCTGCGCCGTTTCGATTTTCCGGTCGGTAGAAAAAAGAAAATAAACTCGCGACCCACAAACACAATGAGACAGCTACGAACGAATGCCTGCATTTGAGCCTCCTCCTGTTGACAATGGGACGACTCTCATTGTTCTTCGACAGGACCATTGTCTTTCAAACCTGAAGAGATTAGTGAAAGGGGGTTCATCTTTGTGATTCCTATCCGCAAACAATACTGGTCAGACTGGTCAGACTCCTCAGACCCTTGTTATTCTCAATATTAACATTTTATCTCATCGGATTAATTTAACATATCTTAAAAACTAAAAATATTTTGTTTATTATTGTCTTATTCTTCGTATTTTCTACAAAAATACCTGGATGTTGTTCCATAGAAAAAAAACTAGTAGGTCGCTCGGACCGTAAGGTTACCAACCTTTTTTGGATCAGCGCCCATTTTTTCAAAGACAGAACGTAAGGGAAGTGAGATATTTACCTTTTATTTAGTTATTACAGTTGCTTATTTAGTGACTAATCACAAAAACATTTATGGTTATCTAGAGTGTAAATAAGGAACGCCTTGTTCAAATAAATAGCAAAACATCCTGAAGCATGAGTAGATAAATATTTCGCAATGATCATAAAAAGCAATAGTGGTACGAACGAAGTTTTTGTTTTGCTTCATCGCTATCTTTGCTTTACAATTCAAGGTTATTATATCATTCCTGATTAGTATACGAGAAGTTTCTATTTATTCCAAATTTCTAAAACCGGTTTAATTCTTGAAAACAAGCCAATTTAAAAAAAAAAATATTTTCATCCGACTGACGTTAATGTATCCTCATAGCCGGAAAGAAAGGGTATAATTCTGCCGTGCTTACCATTAATAGGGTGATACATTTCTGGTTAGTCGACTTTACTGACATAAGGCTAACTAAACTTGTTTGTGACAAATACGAAATATGCAGTCTCTTATATCTTATATGCCTATTCTCCATTCCACGGATTCTTCAGCTTAACTCGATTCTTAGGAACAGATCGATACTGTGTAAGGTAGTTTTGTAACGCTTCATTACGTAATTACTATACATCGATTTTTTTCCCTAACTATAAAAGAAATGTGAAATAATTTATTTTAAAATAAATTTTATATCTTATAATAAGTTAGCAATTTTTCATGGACTTTCATTCTTCATTTTTTGACGTTCATTTTTCATAAACATTGCTCGGTTAAGAATTTTAACGTTCTTTTTAAAAATGAAACATTGCTAATTCAAGCCTAACCTCTATTTGTCGATGTTAATCGCTACTGAAAAATGAAGGAATAGAATTATTATTTCTAAATGCCAAAGTTGAATCACAAAAAAAAACTAAGGTGGTCATACAATATCCACCATTGTATTATACTTTTTGTTATTCTTAGAGGATTTTTATTATCCTAGGATAAAGATTAATTTTCATTTCGTTAAATGCTCGGACTCTAATGTACTATTAAAATCAACACAGAGAAATATATCAGTGGATCCTCCCATATATTATTTTTAGTGAAAGGTTTTAGTTGAACATTGCAACATTTACACTTCCTTAAGTAATAAATGAAATCTTTAACTTTTGGAATATTTATCTTCTTATAGTTAATTATACGTATTTTATTTTTTAATACGTATTAGTATAATTGTGTTTTGTGGATAATGAATGCTATTTGCTGCATATTAATTAATTTCTTGATTTGTTATTGTTTGGTTATTAAGAATTGGTTTTATTTTTTTGATGTGCTTTGCAATAGCAATTTTTTTTTTTTTAACCAGGTACTGGTACCTAGAATCGAAAAATTGTGATACCGGCACATTATTACTTATAAAAATGTACGTTATTAAATTGTTTTCCGTTTTGTTAAGACCATAATGCTATAATATGGAATATCAATGAATCATTTAACATCAAGAGGATCATGATGGCCGAGCGCGTTGGGGCAAAGATATAAGAACGCCCGGTAGAGAATGTTCTGGGTTGTGAGTCCCACGAAATAAATCTCAGCTTTTCAACTCGGGCTGGAATCGGTTGGTAACCTGTTGAATAACCAGTCCTTTTTGCCCCAATTGGAGTAAATTAGTTTGTTCTGTTCCTATAACCAACAACAATACCTTAACATCAAAATATCTGATCAACCAACAATATTGTAATATATAAATAAATTTACATTCTAAGTACTAGCATATTTGGAAAGAAAAAAAAAACGTGATATTTTGGTTCAATATTTCACACAGGTATCCTTAAAAACAACAAAATGTGACAAGTGGCTGTCTAAAGTGGAATTAAAAGACAATTCGGTACACATTTTATATTCAACAGAAGACTGGTAAATAGAAAAAATATGTTGATAATTCGAAAAAATTTTCTAACAACAGTCACTAGAAACATGTATACGACATCATACAGGTAAGTATATTATCCTATGCCTTTACGATAACAATATAGACCTAGAATTCCTTAAAAATTATTTGTCGTAATAAATATCGGATCTAATAATTATGATTTATTTAAGATAATAAAAAAAAATGTTAGTTTTTTTTGTAATGGTTATTACAGCTATAAACTACTAAAGAGTTGAAACATTCCACAACGCTTCAAAGAAAACAATACGGGTAGCTATGAAGCCGGCACTGTGAACCACGTGGCCGCTCCGACCTTGAGTGCACAAATAAAAACAAGAACTCCCGCCAAAATACATTAAATAAACAACCTTCCTGCGTCAGTGGGGCTTAATACCGTTGCTTTGCTATTAATGTGGAGGGGGTTAGCGATTCATTCCAGCCGCAATACGCATACTTTTAATTGTATATCTTATTTATAGCCAATTCGTTTGAAGCCAACATTACTTGTATATTGTTTACACAACTTTAGATATTTTTTTTAATTTTATAATACTTAATTTTGTCAAGTATTGTGTATTTAAACACAACGGTATCTAGAGATATAGACGAATAAATTAATTTACACATTAATATATTAGAAAAAGATGAATCTGAAATTTATCATCAATTCGATTTTTCAACAATGGTTGCCAACTTCATCGATTTATTTGTAAAAACACAATGTTTTAATTAAAAGGTATTGATTTTAAATTTTAGTAACTCTTAAAGCAAAATGTTCAACCATAATTTTCTCATATTGAGGAATATTCTCCAGTTTCAAAATTATAAACTATTTGAGTTTTCACCCTACCTACTTTAAATTGGCGTCATTACCTTCGAATCAAGAATTCTTTTAGTTTGTTTCAATTAAAAATATTACGTCTGTACTTTTATAGTGATTGGCTATCGCTACAAATTGACTTGTAACCAAATTGAATGTTAATACTAATATAACAAACGATTATTATGGCATCACAATTTATATTCCATTAAAATATTGTTTTATTTTGTTTGTTAATCAAGTTAGCACTTATTAAATCAAGTTATCAGGTACAGCTGTTAAAGAAAATGGCGGATAGGGTGATATTTTTGTTGCCATCACTATGTAGGCTTTTCATAATAAAACTTACGTTTATGTATACTTTGATGTATTAACAATAATATATTATATAACCACTAACTCGGCCACAACTCTAAATTCTTAAATATTTTTAACTGAAACTAAACATTACTACTTAAACTATACTTTTGTCTTTTTCTTGTAACTTGAGTTATCTAGAGAGAAGGAAGTTGCTGATCAAATAACCAATTAGTAATTAAAAAGAATAAAATCGTTAGACTTATTTGTATAAAACGAGGAATATTTATTAAGCTTTTATTTTTTTTTTTAAATAAAAAAAATTAATTGTTCAGTATATAAATATATATGTATATATATATATATATATATATATATATATATATATATATATATATATATATATATAAATATATATGTATATTTTTAACAATGTCTTTTTAAGGTGGGGAAAGAAACCCGCAAAATATCTTTTATACTGCGCACTTTTTCCTCAAGGTCACTAGCTCGTATTTGAGAACCATTTTTCATTTCAGCGTCTGATTTTCATGATATTCATCATTGCATCATTGTATTAATAGTTAATTTTCTATTTACTTGCTTTGTACTTAATTTAACACAATAAACATTGTTTTAAATAATTGAATACATCATAGTGTATCTCATCATTATGAGTTAAAGAATCCATTTTAATATTTTTTTATGGAACAATGGCAAATAAACTATTTTTATGAAATATTATTATTAAGTTCTTCTATTAATGCTATTTTATAAACTAGTGAAGTCTGCTTATTGCTAATTGCCTTTAGCTAACTTGTAGTGTTTAGGACACAGGTTTTATAATAATAAAAATAAAATGACAATCGGATTAATCCATAACCAATTAAACATATAAACTAGATTCACCTCATAATTTAATATTAATATATTAGTATGTACTTACATTTAAATTATAAATTCAAAATTGTATAAAAAATACACATTTTAGATTTATAAATGTGTTTACTTTTAAATGAATGTATAAAATTGTAAAGAAATATGAAGACAGGTTCGAAGCCATTAGGAGTACTTTTGCAAAAAATCGATGTTTGAAATGTTGTAAAAAGGCTAATTATAAATGTATCTATCAAAAAATTTTGGAATATAAATTTATGAAAATCAATGCAATTTTAATAAAATTATGAACATACAATTACTGATTGGAATTCCAAAACACACCATTTAGCATTATCTTCAATTAATAATACTAATATGAAAGTTATAACTGCAGTTATGAAGTTAGAAATATATTTGTAATCATTAATGTAAGACTAGTCATTTCTTGGAAACATTAATTCACTACATTTCTATACAAAAATAGTATTGATAATTCTTTTAATCTTTATTAAGTGTATTTGCGGTATCATGGTTCTTGACCTCATTTGGTGTCTTTAACCCTGTAGTTAAAACAAGATCATTAATTGTGTCTGTGCCTTGTTTTGTCTAATTCTTAGCACACACTAATGAATTTTAAGTAAATTAACTACAATAATTTGCAATGATTAAATATTTAAAAAATATGTTATATAATAAATTTAATAAATATAGTTTCTGCTCGATAAAGTGTTTGATAACAAAACAATAAAAGAAAAGAAAAGAAAAAAAAAAAACTTTGAGATACTGAAAGTGCCTACTGCTGCTACCTGTCAGATGTTTTACGAACTAAACTATAAAACTATCTAAAAAAAAATAACACAAGCAATGAATTTTTAAAATTGAACTTTTAAAATTTAATAAATTCAAAAATACCTGTCTATTATTGAAATACATAAGTATGCAGTACACTCTTAAGAGCAATTGATGAAATTTATTGTGTAAAATATAAAAATAAAGAATCAGGCATACAAGGTTAGATTTAGTTTCAAAATCCTGGAAATTATGTATTTGGTATAGGTTAAATATTCAAATAGTTGAGAACATAATGTTTTCATTAAGAAAATTTATTTTATTTTTAAAAAGAAGCTTATTTTCATCTGTTGTATTCCTAATAAAAAAGTTCAAACATGTACAAGGCGCCATCTGTTAACGATCTGTTCAACTAAAACATAGCTGTCAGACCATACAAACCACTAAAATTAAATCAACTTAAAGCATTAAAAATCAGAGTCTGTTATTTATACATTGGCCTAAATATATAAACACAATTAACTGAATTGAATCAGGTTAATATTGAATCATCAGAAAAGGTAATATGCACAAATTTATTTCCAGAAAAACAAAACAAAATATACAACAATTAATGAATATATCATTTTCCATTTTTTACTTGAATGACTTGAGTTCTTATTTATCCCTAACTGAACATAATGTTTTCATTAGGAAAATTTATTTTATTTTTAAAAAGAAGCTTATTTTCATCTGTTGCATCCCTAATAAAAACGTTCAAACATGTACAAGGCGCCATCTGTTAACGATTTGTTCAACTAAAACAAAGCTGTAAGATCATACAAACCAATAAATTAAATCATCTTAAAGCATTAAAAATCAGAATCTGTTATTTATACAGAGAACATAACTAGATAGAACATAATTGTTAAATTCGTTGATTCCATTAAAAGCCTTAGCTATATTTTAATTTATTAAATATTAATAAAGAACAAGATTAGATGCATCAAAGGGCACAAACTGATTTTTAACATAAATAATTATAAGTGGCTTTTAAACAAGTTTATAAACTCAGTGATATTTAACCCTCTAGTGCATAGTTTAGCATATCTGCAACATTATATTTATACTTATGACAGCAAACTCTCTTTGCGTTTTCTGGAACCAAATCTTGTATTAGAGATGCTACACCATCCCTCTAGGCATGAGGACTTTGCATGCCCTAACTGGACCAGGCTTGTCTCTAATTGTCACTTTATCTGCAAGTCCTCAGTTGTGGAGACTCCTCCTTCCTTCCAGTAAAGTGTTCTTATTTTTTTTTATAACATCCATTGTGTTTTTTTTATCAAATAAAATTTCTGTGGCTTTTCCCAAGATATGTAGTTTGTAAAATATCAATGAGGATAAAATTCTTGTTTTTTATTATCATCAAATCATTTTTTAGTTTTGTGCAACATAATGTATATTATTAATTAAAATGGTTTGTAGGTGAAAAATATTTTTTTCAGTATTTTTCTATTAATAACCTGACCAAAACATATTAAAAAAAAATTATTAGAATGAAAAAGAAAAAGTCATGCACTAAAGGGTTAAGAAAGATACATTTGGTCAAAAAATGACAATCACATCATGGATAACATGGCTTTCAAAGATATTTTTGTTAGGTGAAAAAATGTTTAAGAAAAGATACAAAGATATACATGCCGACATTCCAGCCTGCTTTGCAAGCCTTTATGGATATTACTGCTAGGCAAGAGACGAAACAACAATGTTAATTATAAATAAATCCTTTCTTTTATCTTTTTCCACATTGCTATATTACTACTGTTATGATATTGTACAAGAAAGCAGTTTTACAAGTATTTAATTTTTAGAATATTAAAATTTCTAAGTTTTCCTAAACCAAATGCTTCTTCAAGTTTCCTACATTCCTTCCAGTGCCTCCTCTTCCATCAATACATGTCCATTCTCTTATCATGTTATATTTCAATTTAGTATGATTTCTGCTCTTTGTCTTTTACCTTTATCTTCCCGTTCCATTATTTTCTTCAATAATTGACCTATCTTTATTTAAGCAGCCATACCATAGATATCACCTTAATCTTCTTTCATTAATGACTTCCAGGTTATTTATTTTTATTTGCACTATTTCTCTAATTTTATTGTCCTGATGAGGCCCATTTTTTAAACCCAGGCACATCTTCAGAAATCAGACTTCACTGCTGTCTGTTACTGTATTCTGGTAAAGGACCATGTATCAAGACAAAAACCATTACACTTTTGATCATTGAACAATTATTCTTTTTGTTTTTGCAATAATGTTACTATATTTTTAATGTTGTAAAGTTTTACAAAACGTTAGGATGAAATCATCAAAGGGACTGTTAACTTATAAACAAATATGTAAAAAAAACAGCAATAAAATTCATCAAAACAAATTTATTTACAATACAGTTCTATAGCTGATGAAAAAACAATTTTAACCAATTAAACAAAATTAAATAACAAAATACATCATATATACATTCATATTGGCGTAACTTAACTAATTCAATAAATAGCTCTTATACTATAAATTATGAATAAAAGTAACAAATATAAACAATACCATGGCTTCTCGTGATACATTAAAACAAAGGTATTATTTTTTACTTTTCTCACTTTCTTTTTCTTTTAACTTCCTTTCCATTTTCTCAAATTCATATTTTGTTATTATAGAAATTTCATCTTCAACAGATTCCACTCCTTTCACCTGAGCACAGAAAAAAATCAATAACAATATTTTCCATATAAGATTTGCTGTATAATGCATCATTAATAATTAAGTTTTTGGGGATTACTTGTACACTGGTCCAAGTAACTGCTTACTTAACTATCTATTGAATAAAATTATTAATTGTTTTAAAATTATTTAAATCATCAAAAATATCTTAAAAAAAAAAATTTTATGCATTTAGTATTACTGCTTATTGAGAATGGTCCAATTTTCATTAAATTTATCAGTAAAGTGTTTTAGGAAAATCATCTTTAAAATAAAAAATACTTTTTCTGAGATGTAAGAAATATTGCAGCCTAATTTTGAGCCTAAGGTGAATCATGCTCTATTAAGATGAGAGTTCGAGGAAACAAATATGATGGCAATCTTTATTGACATATATTGACAAATATTTATTAAAATATTTCATTCAAGTGTTGAAAAACATAAAAATTATTAATTCTATGTACATGCAAATATAGTAAAAAATCATGAAATCCTTTAAAATTAGTTAACTTGAGTTATTGACATAATGTACATAATTCCAACATGGAATGTCTGTTTTCTCAAAAATTTTAACGTTACTTACAACCCAGAACTAACCACTGCATATAGAAGATCGAGAAAAAACTAATGTATGACTGAAAGAAACTTTTTTTAAATTACTTTTTTCAACTCAAGAGAACTTAAAACATAAAAGTTACAATTATAAGTCCAATTTCAATTTAAAATTAAATTAGATCATTCTTTCAACCAGTAAGCATACTCACTTGAATCTTGGGTAGAAAAATTAGTAATTGAATGGGTCCGCCGAAAAACGTTCTAAGCGACAAAACAAATTTTGAGTAATCAGTGAAAGAAAATCATAATCTAAAGTTATTGTTAGTTTTGTAAGTTAGATTTTTTTTTTCACCTTGTAATTTGTTATATTTACATGTATAATAACATAATGGATTACCATATCATACTATGATGTACTATTTATTATACATTTAAAAACCTTTAAAATGACCACTTCGGAAATTTTGTCGCTTAGAACATTTTCCGGCAGACCCATTCAATTGATAAAATTTTTACAAATAAAAAACAAGATATAGGTATTCAAAAATTATTAAGAGAACAATTGTCTAATGAGATTAACTCCAATATAACTAAATTACATTACCTCTGGTATATAAAACTGGAGCATATTTTCAATTCCACTCTTTAGTGTAACCACAGAACTGGGGCAGTTCGTGCAGGAACCTTGCATTTTTAATTTAACTATACCATCTTCAAATCCCTAAACAAATGAAAAAAAATTAAGATCCCAAGATTATATTTTTATTTTAATATTGCTGAAGTTCTTTTTAGTTTAATAAGACCAATAGTGATGTATGGCAGTGAGGCATGGACTCTCACTTAAGATACCGGGAGAGCACTGTTGGTCTGGGGGAGAAGAAAATTAAGAAGGATCTTTGGTGCTGTGAGAGAGGAGCACAGGTGGCAGATAAGAAGCAACGCCGAGATTATAAAATTGTATGGTGAGCCTGATATATTCTGGGCTATTAAGAAAGGCAGGCTTAGATGGTTGGGACACATTGAAAGAATGGAGCCCAACAGGCTGCCAAAGATAATGTTTTATGGTACACAAGGAGGAAAAAGGAAGAGAGGCAGACCCAGGCGCAGATGGATAGATGACCTAGAGGAGGATTTGCGGAGGCTGGGGATACGGAATTGGAGGAACCTGGCGAAGGACCGAGAGGAATGGAGAAGGATGGTGGCAGAGGCCCAGGTCCTGCAAGGACTGTAGTGCCCAAGAAGAAACAATTGCTGAAGTTTACTTTCACTACCTGCTTTGCATAACTGAATTGTCTTTGCTGACTAACCAAAGAACTAATTTTAAAACTCTTTTGATCCCTCAATAAGAATTAAGAAGAGTTTCGAAAAAATACTAATATCTTTTGTAAAGCTGTACCACTCCAACCTATGATAAGGCTTAAGTACATAGTGAGGAAGTACTCCTACTTGATCAACAAAGTTGTGATCAACCACCAAATTTTTGACACTACCCAATGAAAAACCAGTTAAGTACCTACTTCATAGAGGCTAGGTAGACCTCAGGAAGGTCCCCATTAGTCAATTCATGACCTATATTACAAAAATAAATTATTTGCTCACAGCCGGACTCTAACCTGGTTCCGAGGGTTAGGGATCCCCTGCTATACCACTCATTCCAAGTTCTTTGGATAAATACACTCTAGGGTTATCATTCTCAGACATCAGGGATCTAGATGTATATAACAGTTTCTTTTTCTTGAAAAGACTCGTTAACTATTAAATATAAGATACCTAATGAATCGTAAAAGCAGTAATAGAAATTATAAATATTCGAACTTACCATGTACCGAATGTCACCTCCATCTTCTTGAACAGTAGGTCTTATTCTCGTATCCAAAAGTTCTTTTATCATCTGAACTACTTCATCATCATCTTCTAGTATTTCTATAGCAGAAAATTATAAAAATAATTCAGAATATTATATAGGTTATTACTAATTGTGTTGTATATAGTGTTGCGAAGATGGTTCTGTGATCATGTTAACATTTTAAATTTGTGAAATAAATAAATCAAATCTCTTTGTTTTTCTAGAATTTATACCATTAAATATGAATTTTTAAACATTAAAATAATAAATAATAAGATCTTTGTTTACTATATATTAATTAAAATCTAATGAGCTCCACAACCCATGAAGGGTCTTGGGTTGGGTTCAGTACTAAGGTAAGGAAGCGCTGCCATAATGCCAATGGTTATAAAAGGACGAGATTTGGCCGAAATCACCTTAGTGCCTTACCCACTGAACTACCGAACCTTCAACTAACGTCAAGTTATGTACATTAATTAATTTAAAATACGCTTGAAATTATTCTAAAGCATTGAAGATCTAATTATTTTCGAATGAAATATTTATTATGCAGAAACAACAAGGAGAGAATGGCCAAGGATGTCCTTCGGCCTCAAAAAATAGGCAGATATGTCCTTATAGCAGGAACCATCTCTTAATCCCGCCCCGAACCCACACCGCCACGGTTCTATAATGTACCTTTTTAACAAAAACACTGGACGGGAAAGGGTCGTCAGCATTGAAAAACTATCTCCATCCTCCCGTAGAATGTGTTAACAAAGGTAGAATATCCTTCCGCCATCTTACTGACTTACTTACTTCTGTAGCTCTACAGTCCCGGGTGGACCTTGGCTTTTCCAACAATACTACACCACTCCTCTCTACACAATGCCCTCAATTTACAGTTCTTTACACCAAGGGTCCGGAGGTTTCCTTCAACATCTAGCAGTCATCTTCTTCTTGGGCGTCCTCTCTTCCTGGCACCAAACATTGTTTCCAGTAGTAGCTTTTTTGGAGCTCTGCTATCTTCCATTCTCATAACATGGCCCAACCATTCAATCTTCTCCCTTTTATAAACTGAACCATGTCTCAGGAACCGTACATTTCATATAACTCTTTGTTTTTCCGAATCCTCCACTCACCCTCAACGATCACAGGTCCATATATTTTCCTAAGAATTTTTCTTTCCAAAATTCTGAAGGCATTTATTGTGGAGGTACACAGGGTCCATCCGCCATCTTACTTACTTACTTCTGTAGCACTACAGTCCCAGGTGGACCTTGCCTTCTTAAAACACCTAACCTTCCGCCATCTTAAAAACAGTTAAATCATTGAATATTTCAAATTAGTGTCCTTATAAGTACAACAATGGCAGAAGTTATCCATCGAATAACTTAAAAATCGTAAAATATTTTAAAAAGTGTTCTCAAGGACGAAAAACTAATGAAACCTTTAAATTCCGCCATCTTAAAACAGCATCCTTAAGGACGAAAACTAATTCTAATAGTGGAAGGAGAGACTGGCCAAGGATGTCCTTCGGCCTCAAAAAATCAGCAGATCTGTGAAACTTTTTTTTATATAACATTTTATGAAAAAACTAGTTTTGAATGCTAAATATTCATCTTCAGTTCTCAGGAGGCCTAAGAGATATCTTACTAACTAGTTATCTATAAGACCTCCTGAGAATTGAAGATGAATTTTTAGCATTCGAAACTAGTTTTCTAATAAAATAGAAGTGGCAATTAATTCATCAATCCTAATTGTATTGATCCTTCTATACCATCATGCGCACCTCGAGTGAGATATGTGCCTTGCAGCAATCAAACATGCAAAACAAAAAGTTTGGAAGATTTTTATGCAATCCAAAATGTTAAAGGCTCATGTGGTTTTTGTCCTCTGCCTAACTATTCTACTACAGTAAGCGAGTAAAAACGTTCTGAGAACTCATACTGCTATGTTCGCTCCACCCCCACCAACCTTCGAGTTCACGAAAGTATTAGTTTCCTATTTATATGTCACAGTTTCAATTCTTCTACTTGAGGTATGGATGATAGCATAGAAGGATCAATATATGGCAATACATTTATTAATAATCCAATAGAAATGTATTTTATAATTGTATTTTATAATGTATTTTTAATGAATAGAATAATCTTAGTATCGTTTACTTCAGATGTTAGTTCATATTCTTTATGTGTCCTTGTAAATCATTACTCCTTACCGCTGTTGTATTTCAAACAGAATACTGCCTCCTATGAGTAACTATACACATCAGTCTGATTCTAAAGACAGTCAAAATAAATTGAAACTAGCTAACTGCATTATTTATTTTTGCTAAAGTTAATCCAATTACCAGTATCAGCATTGAGCTTCACATCTTGAAGGATTGGTAAACCACTTGCAAAAAAGTCCATTATCGTAGCAAATATTTCTGGCTTTAGAATTTTCCATTCAACATCATCATCTATCTGAAAAAAACAACAATAAAACTATTCCTTTTAAATGTGTTAAGAATAATCAAAAAGTAAAATGTATTTAATTCTCAAAACAACACTTCAAACTTCCAAATAGGTATTATCTCGCTATTTATTATTTCAATTATTGTTAAAAAATAAAAATAAATAAAAAAATGTTCCAATTTCACTACTTGAAAAATGAACTTAGTTTTGGTGTAGCGTTGAAATTCCAATGACTTACAACAAGACCAAAAGCTATGCCCTAATTTAAAAATTACAATTTTTATTAGAAATTACTTTTAAATATTTAGTAGTCATCAATTATTTTTTATCAACAAACAAACCAATCATCCAAGATGAAAGAGGTGCAACTATGTGTGTTATAGGTAGACCTAATATTTTATATTTTATGGGTATAAAATTAGCAACAAACTTTTTATGTATAGTTGTATTAGTTACGGAATATATTTTTTATTATAATGATTTAATCATTAGATTTGAGGGAAACCAAATTATCTTATTAATATCAAGCCAATGATTAAATAACATGAATCATAAATAATTTATATATAAACTTCTGTTGGTGGTTTTATAATTTGGTTTAGCATTATTTTTCCAGGGAACTCCTGAAGGGGAGTTCCTTTCTGTGTTACTTCAGGACAAAATATCTGAAAAATATAACTGAGCCCAGTGGAAACAAATACAATGGTCGAAAAAATAAAAGAAAAAAAAAACATTATTATTAATAAGAATAAATTCAACTAAACCTTGGTAACAGTTATGAAATCAGGTCCAAAAAATACAGCTTTTACACCTTCAATTCTGAATAAAAGTTTTGCAAGAGGAGAGGACGCTGCTTCTTTAATAGAAGGAAAATCCATAGTCTGTCTTTCTTCAAGCACCTGCATAAGTTAAACAATATGAAGTTAATCCAAAATATGATTGTGTCAAAAACATTTATCTTTTTGTTTTAATACCTTGGTTCCAGGTAAGAACTTTAAACTGTTTGGATTGGGCGTATCTTGAGTTTGTATAAACATAGTACGGGAAAATTGTTCATTGTTGAGACTAGGAGACAGGAATTGTACAGTTTTTTTATTCCATTGTCTTTTACCGGTTATATGAAGTTGACTAACAGAATTCCTCAACCTAAAAACCATGTACTCACGTTTTAAAAAAAACTAAAACATAGAGAACGATAAAAAGAACAAAACTTTACTATCTTACTTAATCAAAGGATAGAATCGAATAAATCGTTTGGCATTTTGGGTAAACATCTTTATATATTCTGGTACTGTTTTTAATAATTCATAATATTTGAGATGCAGAGGTTCTTATGCTGTTACCTTGGGCCAGATGATTAAGCAGCTACATATCAAGAAAGTAAAATTATAGTAATTTTTTTTTGATAAATAACCATGAATTCAAAGTAATTTTTATTTATAGCTATTCTTTATTAGGACAGAGTGAAGTTTGAACAATCATTATGCAGGACCAATAGTTAAATAAAAATTGTTACACAAATTTAAGGTTTTGAAAGTGACACCCAAGTCTGAAATTAGTTCTCCAAACCGATAATAGGAGCGCTCAACCTATTTTTTTTAACTTTTCGGCTCCATTTTCACCCCCTCGGAAGGGGGCTAGAGGTTACACTTTAGATTAAGAGGAGTGGTAAAAGTTTTCCTCTATACCTTATAAAAGTGAAGAGAACCCCTTGGGAGCTTATTTATCATTTGTATTCGAGGGACAGTTGTCTGCCTAAAGCAAAAATTAGTCCATTGGATATAACTCGTACCTATGCACTAAGCAAAGTCGTAGTAGTAAAGTCTGATAATAAAAACAAATTTGACTACTTCTGATCTCATATTTTAAAGGCGATGAATGGGGATAGGCAAAAAGAACCGTAGCGTCTGTCAAAAAAGTGCGTTAAACGAAATCACCAATATTTTTTCAGAAAAAATAAACTGTCACACCAATTGGTGTTTGTAATGTTTTGTAATGTTTCAGTCTGGTGTTCAACACAAGAGGGTTTACTGCATTAACTGAACAATGATTGGAGAGGGTAGTTTCGTGACATTAAATCCAAAAAAGATGTTTTTTTGGAGAAAAAAAAAGGATTATTCTTTTTCACACTAAAATCAAATTGATCTTTTAAGCTTTCAATTCGACTGTTTTTATCGTAAATTATGACTCTAAAATCCCTGAAAGCTTAAATATAAGTTTTCATCATTCTTTATTTTATCATCATTTTCTACAGATTTTATATAGTCTAAGTATAATAAAGGAAACGCAAGGTAGTACATATATTTAGTATCAATTTTGGTTTTCTGCGATTTTGTTGTTTGTTTTTTAGATAAACAAACTCTAAGGTCACCATCAACCCTGTAAATGAACAAGCAATAAAATTAATACGTTCTGTTATATTTTGGGTATTGTTAAAGTTAGTGGATCAATACTTTGGATGAAACTAATATATTCATCGCGCGAGAATCAATTGACCTGTACCAATTAATTGTAAATGTAATTGTCTGTTTGAAATCTTATATTATTTTTATCACAAAATTTCTAAACAAATAGTTCCGTTATAAAAAAAAAAAAAATTTGTAAAATGTATGTAATTAATTTTGACTCAAAGTAAGTTGACTTATGAAAAACTATTTTTTGGTATTACTTGTTGAAGCAAAATGAAGCAAATTATTTTGAGATTTCAGTCTATTATTCTAAATTAAAGATCTGTCCTTTTTATCAGGTTTATGTATGTAATTTGTTATGATATAGTAATGCTAACAAATTTTCATCTAAATCCACGAATTGTCATAGGGGTCACCTGTGATGCAGTGGTTAGCTAGCAACCTACTAAACCAAAGATCGCGGGTTCGCAGCCCGGCAGATGACCCTAGGATTTTTTAAAGGGAGTAAAAAATCCTTAGCTATGCCGTCCTTCGGAAGGGGCGTAAAATGGGGGTCCCGAGCCTGTGCGATGTCAGGTACTCGTTAAAGATCCCTATCCTAAATATACCTGGATAGGCAAAATTTTGGACTCCCACTGTAGCATCGTCCGATTAGCCATAGCAGCATAAAGTGACGTTAAACGAAATAAACAAACAAACGAATTTTCATATAAATCTAAATCCATTATATCTAATTAGCTATAGAAAATAAATAGAGATAGCAGCACAAAAGCACTGTTTTTTCTTGGATGACAGCTGTTTTGTTCCATAATGTATAAACTTCATGGAAGATAACCATGAATGTATTGTGGGAGAAAGTTTTTTATATGCTTACTTTCATTTTAATCGTTGACAGCTATGCTGTCTAGGATAAGTACATTCCTTAGTATGAAGTGATATAATAGAAGTAAAATTGTTATTCCCAAAAAAATCTCATTTAATCATGTCGGTTCCAAAACAAGATAAAAACTTGGATTTTATCCTCAAGTCTCTATTAGCTGGTGGTAATTAAATAAATTATTTTGTAATGGTTTTTATTATTTTTTTTTTATCTTTGAATTTTGAGATAACAATATTTTATTGCCTTAATGTAAGTTTCACTTGCTTGGAATAATGTTATTGTTCCTGTCAATGTTTAGTCTGTATGTACATTTATCTGTGGTTGTCATGAAAAACTAGGTAAGTCATATTATAATAAATTGAATCTAAGCTATGTATGTTTTTACTGTATTAACAAAATTATAAAAATTAAAAAAAAAAAAAAAAAAAAAAAATAGCCAAGTAGTTAACTAAATTAAAGGAATTGAGAACAATCTGAAAATTTGATTCACCCAGTAAAATGAACAATTTATTTTTTTGGATCTCCCCAGATATACTTTCTTTAATTATCATTTTTTTTTCTATTTTTAAATTATGTCGAAATATTAATAGGTGTGACAAATATAGAATATACAAATTTAATACAGATTTTAAAACATTGAATATCTAAAAAATGTATATTTTTAAAAATATATTTTGTATATTAAAACATTTGAAGGTAAAAAGCTGTAAAAGAAATAGTAAATAAAAATATCTATAGATTCAAAGATACATATTGAATTTGGACCTTAAAAATACAGTTTTTTAGAGAAAAAAAAAACATTCTAAAATGAATTTTGTTTTGTAATATTTTTTTTATTCCTTAGGTATTGCAGGTATGTGCTCTAAAACAGCTGTCGCCCCTTTAGACAGGATAAAAATTTTACTTCAAGCTCACAATAACCATTACAAACACCTTGGTATGTGTGCGTCTATATGTTAATTATATAATTTGTATTTTAAAAAATCATGCATTATTTCTAGAATTAACATTCATTACAAAATTAATTAAATTAATGTGGTGAGAATATTTATATTATCATCACAATGATAATGATATTCAATTGCTACTTGAATAAGTAAGTATATACTCAGTATCAATTAATAAATTTCTTTGCATAAAATGGTATCTATCAATAAACAATCATTGTGATAAAAATCACATCTCAAAGGTCTCTTACCAAGTGATTCATAATTTACTCTTAGAAAAATAAAAACTTAATAATGATCATTAGTTTTAAATATTTATTTTTCCCACCTGAAGGTGTTGGATTGTAGATTACCTATTCAAGCAGTTTGGTTCACATAACATGACCCATTTAGGGTATATTATGTATATATACACTCACACATATTTTAAGTTATCATTTTAAATTTTAAAGAAACTTCTGGAGTAATGGTTCGGATCGGCGACACCAACCCCTAAACCCCCTCAGAATACCTTTTATCGATTCTAACCTTATTTCGATGTTCTAGTCGCTGCTTTTAGAGGAGAAAGGTTATTCTCCTACATTTACTGAGAAACTCTAAATCCCTGTTCAAAGTAATATTAACTTCTGTTTACCTTCTAATATTAAAATGAGAAATAAGAAAATATTAAAGTGGAAATAAGGAAATATCGAAATAGAAGACACTAAATCAATTTTGAATTAATATTAATTTAATCAACAATTAATATACTACTGAACCACCAGTAAAGTTAATTCCTGATGAACTTTCTCTCAGAGAAGTGAAAATAACAAATTATAAATATAAAAAAGACAGAATCCTTAAGTATTTATTTGGCATAACTCCTGTTTATTTAACATTTGTAGCTAAATGTTTCGGTGATAATGTTTCATCATCAGGCTTCTAATTTTTTTTAAAAACACATTAATCTATAACATTATACCAATAGTTCTACAATTATATAGTAATGTGTCATTTACCTCTTAATCTGTGATTATTTTCACATTGTCAATTCTCCATGTTATAAGCCATTATATAATATAAGACAGCAATCCTAGTTGAATCCTAGTTGAAAGTGAAGATGTTAATTTCTGCTATATTATCTCATGGGAAGTGGAAATAAGAAAACATAAAAAAAAAGGTTCCTGTGATATACTTTCTCACATTTATTTATAAACTGATATGTTTTATTGAATTAATTATACAATCTGTCTCACTTTAGCACAAAAAGTAATATGGATGACAAAGAATCCATTCACAAAATATGTATACTGAAATTTTATCACTGAAATTGAAACAACAAATACAAATATATAAAACACCAAATCCATGTACAAATAAATCTTGTTAAGTTTCATAACACTTTTACAAGTTGTAAATTTTATCACTTAAATTGATAGAACAAATATAAATATGTAAAACCCCAAATCGATGTACAAATTAATCTTCTTAAGTTTTATAACACTTTTACACATAAGATTAGATGAAATAAGAAAACATGAATTTATAAAAAACACTTAATCCTTTATGAAACTCATTTTGTGAACTTCTGTTTCACTTATTTAGATTTAAGAAGTCTAAATATTAATATAACAAACTAAACAACACAATCCAAGTTGAAACTGTAGAAGTGATTGTTTACATGTGAGGTTATAGGAATGAACTATCGAAAAATGTAAACATGAAGTGAAGCGTAAGGATCGAACTGGTCGGTGTAGCGCGGGTCAACCTAGTTTGGTGGTGTCGCCGATCCGAACCGTTACCACTTCTGGTTATAATTTAGAGCTTTACTGTGCATTGTTGTAATTAAAGCTTAGATTTATGTATGCATTGTATATATATATTTTTTATAATGATATATTTTAAATTTTACTAATTATTATTGAAATGGCAAAAAAGAAAAATTAAAGAGAAAAAGGCATATATTGGCCCATATTGAATGTAGTCTTCGAAGTACAGGAAAATATTTTTATTTTGGATGTAATAAAAATAGGGCTATGAAGTTTTTCATTAAAAATGTTCTTAAACATAAGAACACAAATCAGAAACAGTATTTGTAGTTTGATTTGTTCATTTGGTGATACAAATCGAATCATACCTTAAATTCTTCTTTATCTTTAATCCTTTGATTGACCAAGAAAAATGCATTTTAGTCAGTCTTTTAATGATCTAGTTTCACAGAAAGCAATTTCTATATGAGGCGTAAAATTCCAAATCTAGCCATGTCCATTTTTTTACAGCTGGTCGATAAAAATAAATTAGTCCGAGTAGAAGAGGCCGTTTTCAACGTAATTTATCTACTTATAGGAGAAAACCTTCCTCCTAAAGATAATCTAATAATACTATTAAAAAAAAAAAAAAGCTTGAAATTTGTCTTGGCTGGTTTAGGAATTCTACACCTCATATTTGCACATATTTGCCAATTTTCAGTACTTCTATTGATAATTATAAAAAAACAGTATTTCTTATATAATTATAAGAATTATAATGGCCCCGTGCTTTAATAATTAAATAAAAGCATGAGTCTTGCTGACTTTAGATTTAACCTCTCTAAAAATTATTAATTTGAAAAATATAAATAATAAATACTGCCATTTATTGTAGATAAAATTATTTTGTTCTTTTAACCTATTTATGATTCAATAATTTATCAATATTAATTTTTTTTTAATATTTAAGTTGAATGTTATACTGCATATTCCAGTGTATTTTATAGCATATTTCATTTGTTTTATCTTCTTGTTTCATAAATATTTGATTTTTTTCAATAACTAAAATTTATTATTGACTAATTCTTTATTAAAGAACCAAGCTATTTAACGTGTGAAAGAAAAAGTTCTTTTTTAATTGAGATGAATCATATCTAGATTTTGTTTTGTCTGATAATTTAATGCTTTCATTAAAGGGATTATATTAATAGCGAGTGATCTTGAAAATATTTGTGATTGGTGATGCAAACTGATTCTCCTATTACATTACTATTAAAAAACCAATTTTCTGGCCATAAGATAAAAAACCTATTAATTTTTTTTTTAACTCTTACCTAATTTATTCAATAATATTTCTATATCATATTCTTTATTAACATGTTACTACTTTATGTTAACCGCAGGTGTTTTCTCTGGTCTTCGGGAAGTAGTAAGGAAAGAATCTTTGCTGGCTCTTTACAAAGGAAATGGAGCTCAAATGGTGCGTGTTTTTCCATATGCTGCTACCCAGTTTACTTCTTTTGAACTTTATTCTCAAGTAATGTATATTTTTTCATCTATTTTGATTTGATAGTATTTATTTACGTCTAATATTTTTATCTGATGAATGGAACTGAGATTAGAATTTTTTTTTATTTTTCTCATATGGAAAATGAAACTGATAACAGATAATATTAAACTTAATCATGGAGTGCTCTATCTTTGTTTTCCCCACTGATAATGGCACAAGTGACGGAAGAAAGATATGTCTGAAGTTAACCATTTGCTCTCTACTTGATTTTTTATTTTTATTATTATTATTTTTTTTTTACTTAACAAATTTCCAACCATAATTAATCTTAAGGATGCTGAGTTCTTATACCGATAGTTATGTCATTGATGTATTGTGATTATATATGTTATTAGTTTTCTAAATATCAGTATAAATACAAAAAAAAAGAAGTTAATTATTATTTATCTACCAATGGGTAGTTGCTATACTAGCAATATTCGAAGGGTTTGGTGGATGAAAGGGTTATGTAACAATACACAAATTTAAGTAATTTATGTTTAAAGTTTTTTTTACATTCCTTCAACAGGGAGATGTTACATAGCCCCTTCATCTTCTTCATAACTCTTTTTCTAGTTGTTTTGAAATATTCAGATTTTGCTAACTAACACTTCTGCACATAAATTTTTCATCCAAAGAACTAGATTGTATTTTTTTTTTTAAATGTGACATAATCCCTTTATTTACTATATGTATTATCATTTTGTATACAGTTGTAAACTTCAATAAATATCAAACAAAAATGATTCAAAATTAATTTATTGTTGAATTTGACTCCAATATTTAATTATGTATTAACTTCACTACTTATATTGCTTATATCTCCCATTTTGACTATAGCTGTGTGGCATATGGTGGGTTGACGGCAGAACTTGAGAGTAAGCTAAGAAGACTAATGAACTGTTTCGTTAAGTTTATCTTTAGGGTTCCAAAAGCCTCCCACACATCACATCTATATACATAATTAAAATGGCTTTATCCTTTATCCCGCAGAAATTACTTCCTAGCCTCCTTCCTCTATCAAACTATTAATTCTCGGAATCCCTCCTACATCTATAACATCTTCCTGTTCAGGTCCTCGGTCTCCTCCTGCACTACTAGATCTTGTTCCTCAGATCTGTATTCTTCTTCCCATAAGAGTACATCATTTGACCATTCCTTCATTTCCCGTGCTACTTCCTTATGGAATTCACTACCCTGTAATATCCGAAATGCTCCATCTCTGTCCACATTTAAATCCCTTCTCTTTAATACCTCCTTTCCCTACAGAATGATCCTGACTAGCAAATGAAAAAAATAAATAAATAAATAAAAATAAAAAAGAAGGAAAAAAAAGCATTCAGTACATGTACATAGGTTTTTCATTGTCTCCTACAATTATTGGATTTTTGTAATTTTTATTTCATCTGTGTCTGTTTTTGTTCTTTATTTGTAAAATTGTAAATAGTTAACCAGATTGTTAATTTATTTTATTTCATCTTATGAAAGCTAGACTCATTATATTTATTTATGTACATTATATTATTCTTAGGGGACATCATCCCAGAATAAAGTTTATTTTATATTCTATTCTATATTACTGTTATGATTTTTTAAACATAATGGCTAAAATTAGTAAACTTAGTCATGTTAATTGTATTCTCAATTTCAACAATTTTTTTTATTTATTTGTATAAGTGTTTTTATTTTTGTAACATAGTTTTATTTAGATGTTCAGGAACACTTTAGGTAGCCAATCGCACATCGGAAAGTTGCTGTCAGGTTCTTGTGCTGGCGCCACTGCTGTTGCTCTCACTTACCCTCTCGACACAATCAGAGCAAGGTTAGCTTTCCAAGTAACAGAGACATACACAGGAATTGTGCATACCGCCATTTCTATATTCCAACAGGTTTAATCTTTAGCTATTGTTGTCACTTAATGGAGTGAAATTAGCTGTTATTTATTTTGAATAATTTGTAGGAAGGTGGATTGCGAGGCCTATATCGAGGCTTCCTACCTACACTTTGTGGGATGATTCCATATGCTGGCTTTTCATTTTATTGCTTTGAAATGCTTAAACTATTGAGTATGAAGTACATTCCTGAAATCACGTGTACTCCATCGTCTAGAAATACAGGTATTAAAAAAAAATATATATATCTATGCAGGATTTATTGATAATAAAGCACTATTTCAGAAAAACAGTACAATCTCTATAATCCGGCCCTTCAATAGTCCGATACCTCTAGTAATCCAGCCCTCTTGCTAAAATTCTCCCCTGAGACGAAGAATCGGTTGACATTCAAGAAATCTCAACAACCACGATGGAGGAACAGGCTGAAGCATTCGCTTCATTACCATATGATTAAAAGATGATTGTTACATCAGGGTTATAATTATGTGAAGAAAATTAAAGAAAAAAACTATAAAACTTTCATTCAAAGTTAAAAAGCAAACAAACTCAAACTGATGAGATTTTAAAAAATATATAACTAAACTTGTATTGTATGTATGTATGCATATGTGTTTTGGTGATAATGATTTTAGTTTTTTAATTAAATTTTTTTTAAAGAAATGTATGCTTGTGTTCCTAAAGTTTCATTAGTACATGCATAAATATGAATTTTAATCCATTCCTATTATTTTTCAGAGGTTATTTACGAAATGTTTTCTTCTGAATAAATTTTACATTGTATTTTTTTTTCTTTACATCCAGTAATCTGTCATTTTGGATAACCTGAATAAATTTTACATTGTATTTTTTTTTCTTTTCATCCAGTAATCTGTCATTTTGGATAACCTGGTACTGCTCTGGTCTGATATGTGTTGGATTATTGAGATTGTACTGTAATAACATATACATTTATTAATCTTCAAAATCAGTACAGGACATAACAACTTAATATTTGATAGACCAAAAAAATTGAGATAAAAATTGGTGACCATCTTAAGGTCTCGTGTATGAATACGAAATTTTATTAATAAGAAATTTTTTGCTCATAGTTTAATAGTTTTATGGGTGGGAAGTTATGAAACTTTATTTTGATAAACTGAAATAAGCTTAATTTGATCTCTCAGGGTTTACACATAGGACTTTGTAACTAATTATATTTTTAGGTGGCCTAGCTTTGACTATTCCTTCAAAACTTATATGTGGTGGCTTTGCTGGTGCAATCGCACAGAGTATTGCGTACCCAATGGATGTCACTCGACGAAGAATGCAACTAGCAATGATGATGCCTGAGACTCATAAATTTGGGTGAGATATAACTTTTTGAAGTTCTTTTCAAACTTTTGCTTAAAACATCATTTGTACAGCAAAATTTGCCCTTTCTGCAAATTCGAAATCGGAAATTTGGAAAAAAAAATGATTTCTTTTATATTCCTTGTAGAATTATTTACAGTATTATGTTATCTAAAATAAATTTGTTAAATGCATGTTTATTGTTTGGATTAATTTATGGATTCAAGATATTTAAATAATTATATCAATTTTCTGTGATAAGTTTTGATTAGTCCTGTTTATCTAAATACAAATTTCACATCCACAATGTATTAAAAAAAAAAAAAAATCATACTGATAATATAATATATTAGTGACAACAATGACATATTTGGTTGTTTGACATGAAATTACTGTTTTTACATCATTAGAGAACATTAGGAAACATAATGTTCATTATCTATAACTAACAGTTATTAGTACCCAATTTATTTAAGTGCAATGTTTTTTTTTTTTATGAGGCCTGGCTACCAGAAATATTAAAAGTGTAGGAATGGAAAGAAAGGGTGAATGAATGAACGATTAGCCATTGGTTAGAGACTTTTTCAGGAAGAGACAGCAAATCCTTCCAGTGCTGAAACCTCTACCATCTATTAACAACCAATAAACTACCATTATTACTTCTCTGTGGTGCGACAGATCAATGTGGACCTTGGCTGCCTTAATGAGCCTTTGCCAGGTGGTTTTATCTTAAACAGTCGCTCACCAGTTGTGAGTGTTCAGCAATTCCCTTTTGTCCTTTAGAGCTTTCCATTGAGCAGCTTCCTAGGAATTCCTTCCTCTGTCGTTCAGTCAATGTGGCCAGCCCAACCCAGTCTTCCAAGCTTGATGCACCTCATCACATTCACTTTCCCATACAATAATGGTGGTTTAGAAATACTGGACCTTATTTTGTAACAGGGATGAGATACTCGTATACTTACTTCAGTACTAGTAACAACATTCATACCTATCAACTTCGTACTGCATACTAACCTAGACTAGTATTTTTTACTTGTCATCTCTACCTGTTACCAGATACTTGTTTACCTAAACCAGTATTTTTACTTCCACTCTCGTACGAGTATTTTCTGGTAAAATGTTAGCTGGTCTTCATTTTATTAGACACTCTTACATTATTTTTTATTTTATTATTATTAATTTTAATAATAATTAAAATACACTCAAATATGAAATCTACACATAAGCAATTATATTATTGTTTGTTTATTTCGTTTAACGTAACTTTATGCTGCTATGGCTAATCGGACGATGCTACGGTGGGAGTCCTAAATTTTGCCTATCCAGGTATAATTAGGATAGGGATCTTTAACGAGTACCTGACATCGCACAGGCTCGGGACCCCCATTTTACGTCCCTTCCGAAGGACGGCATAGCTAAGGATTTTTTACTCCCTTTAAAAAATCCTGAGGTCATCTGCCGGGCTGCGAACCCGCGATCTTGGGTTTAGTAGGTTGCTATGCTAACCACTACACCACAGGTGACCCCGCAATTATATTATTTTTGCTTGTCATAAATCAAATAAAAAATATGTATGCTGTTATAAAACATCTAACATCTTAAATAATAATTTGTCAATTATTTATTATCTTGTTGATAATTCATTAATGTTTTTAATTAAAGATTCATTAATGGTAATCAGAAAAAAAAAAAAAAAATCTTCATTTAACTACCAGTATTTTGTGAATATAGGGTTGAGGGTAATAAAAAACGTTTTATGGAAAAATTGTATTTTATAAAAAACATAAACATAATAAAATAACCATACATATATTTATTATATATTTGGCTATATATATATATATATATATATATATATATATATATATATATATATATATATATATATATATATATATATAATTAAAAAGTTAGTTAAAAATGTAAACTTATTGATTAGAGCCAATATTGAATAGCTATGCAAGTAATAGGTATGCTAAAATATCAGTTTAGCCCGTTAAACGATTATGAGTATGGTGAGACACTGACCTTGAGACAAGTAACAGGTATTTTGTAACAGATATTTTTTTGGACCTGTATCGGTCATCCTTGTTACTGAAAAATATTGGTTTAGACCATCCCTACCATACACATCATTTCTCTGTTTGTCCTCCTTCGTCACATCTCACTGACCTTAATATATGATAAAATATGACGAAGAAATTCCTTCTAATATAAGTGAACATTTTTCTTCGAAGCTAGAGAGGGCCAGGTCTTTGATCCGTATCTGAGGACAGGCCTGATTAGAGTCTTATAGAGGAAATACTTTTTATAAGGTGCAATTCCAGAGCTTCTAAGATGTTTACTTATCCTAAAGTAACATCTGTTAGCCTTAACTATTCGCTGGCTAATCTCAAGGGATACCCTTCTTCCACAGCTTAGAATTGGTTCCCAATAAATATATTATATATGATATAATATATCCGTATATAATATACCTAGAGCTTTGGATTTCTAATTTTGGAATTAAAAAATTGTTTCCGCATTGAGAAAAGTGTGTTGTAATAGAAGGTAAATATTTTTAATAACCTTCAGTTTGGAAACTGGCCCTTTATGTGAAACGACTTATACTTTTAGAAAAAAAGTTTGAATATTTTTAACTGGTGACAGTTTTCATATAAATTTGTTTACCACATACATCCAATTAGATAATAATGAGTAGGTTTTTAAGTAGGTTTTTCATCTTTAGAAGTTGTATATTATTTCCACATTTTATTAAGAAACCAGGTTCTGCATTAGAACATATACAATGGAATATCAAATTCTTATTAATGGCTTCCATGGTACACATAAATATATATTTACACATTTAGGCCTAATATAAGTTTATTTAACTTTTATTACTTTATTAATTTATTTTTTATTATTCTCTTTTTTTTCATGTTGATGGGATGGTTGCTAATTCTTGCATGATATCTCTGTAGACGGTATGGTATTCTTTTAAATAAATATTACTCATTTGTGTTTTTCTAATGAAATAACCTATTAATATATCTATTTTTATCAACTAAAACACTAATTAATATAATTAAGTTTTGATTCTTCCAGTTCTGTTTTCATTTTAATTATTCAAATTTCTGTTTTCATTCCAATTCTTTTATTTTTTATTTATTACATTTCTTGCTTTAATCGATTAATATTCATATATTTTTTTCTGAATACAGCTAAGCTGCTTTATAACCTTAACCTATCATATAAAGAGAAGTTAAAAATAAAATGAAGTAAAATAAGTTAGATAAAATTGAAACATCGGCCTCTTTTATTTAGAAAAATATTTTACTTAATCATAACCTTTTAATTATAATTTAATCATCATATTTCATTTCCCTTTTTTGTATTTAATTATTTTTAATTTTATTTTCGCAATTATTTTATCTGTTTATTGGCTCTTTTGCTCACTTTTATCTAACTTTTATTGCTTTTTTATTTTTTTTATTTTTAACTTTTTTTACCTCTCTTTTTTCTGTACTTACAATACTTATAGGCAAAATAAAAATATGCTTTAGTTAATTTCAACTTTACTTACTTACCCCTTTATCAATCTTCTTTATATAACTCATCCAATCATCTAACACAGCTCTTCAATTTCTACAAATTAAAAAAACTCAATTATTATTAATAAATTTAGTATTTTAAAGGAATATTGTCTCAATTTAATAATTATAAATTTTATTGTTTTTTAGATTTGGAATGATCCAGACTCTCATACACATATACAAAGAAAATGGTATATTTCATGGCCTTTATAGGGGTATGAGTATAAACTACTTGAGGGCGATGCCAATGGTTGCGGTATCGTTTTCAGTTTACGAGCTAATGAAACAAACTCTTAATCTTGATACTGGTTTGAAATTATGATTCTTTAATCCAGCGAACAATACTCAGGGGTTGACTTGCTTCTAATTTCAGTTAGTTGTCTTAGAGCTTTCTTTGCTACTGAAAAGAAATTTTAATATGACTTATTAGCAAAGCAAAGATGTGAAAATATTTCATACTTAAAAGGTAATACCCACCTTATTGTTAATTTTACTCCATCCCGTAATTCTTGATCTTTCATGTTAAATTTATTGAGTATATTACATTTATTTTTTTAATAATGATTACATAAAATCAAATCGAAGGTAAAAACTTCATTTTTGTGTATATATTTCCAAAATTTGTTTATCAGATTCTATTTTTGGAGGGAAACAGGGTTGTTAAAATTAAATTATTTCTAACTTATTGTTATATAAAAATCTTTATATATATTTTTTGTGGTTAGTTGAACCAACGATTTAATAATGGTGGTGTTAGCGTAGTTAAAATAATGGTATAACTATTTGTTATGATTGGCATTATTTTATAACTAAATTATTTATTCTTCACGCTTATGTTATTTTTTTTTTTCTGTGGAACAGATTTATTAATTTAAATGATAATAGATCTTCTCAAAACTCAGTCGTAAATCTATTAAAAAAATATTGTATATTTTGACTTACTAGGTCGAGAATTAAAGTTTTGAGTTCTCTGAAGTAATTTATTTATTTCTGAACTACAAGACTTGTATTTGTTTTAAAGAAAAAAGGCTTCATATTAGGTCACGGTACTAAAAAAGGTTTTATGTTAGATCAGAAAAATCAAATATAGTCCATCTGCTATTTATCGAATTTGAAGGATCCTAGAAAAAAATATATTTTACCATAGATATGTGTATGTGTACAAAGTGAAAATATTTAGAGTTAATTTTTTTTTTAAATTTGATTATCTGTTAATCAAAATAATTTATCCAGTTTCATTAATTAAGAACGTGGTTCCATTAAATGGAAGTTGAATTGTATTATAGTTTAGCTGTGAATTAAAATTATATTTTAGTAGTAATATTGTTGTTTGGATGAGGTTCATCTTCATTTTTTATTACATTAGATTTCACTTTTCTTTAACTTCATTATAACCAGGCATCTTATAGGTGACTTCTTATTTATCTTTTAATAAATGTCGAACTGTGATAATTTTTTATTAAGGCAAATATTTTTTTAAATTTCCTGATTAAATACAGTTTAACATTGTTAATTTATAATGATCATTCCATGACATATTAATTTCATGATCATTTTAATTAATCGAGCTCAATATTGTTTAATACGACTTAAAAATTTTAATTATGCATTTTATTTTATTTTTTCATTTGTTAGTTATAATATGAAATGACACAGAAAGATCCTCTAAGAAATGTGATTTAATTATACAAATAATGGTCTATTTATTGTATTCACTGTGATTATATTAAACTTAAATATAATAGTGTAAGGAACTATTTTTCTTCCCAGTTTTCAACAATCAGCGTAACCATTATGATTATTGTATGTAACTTTCAGTAAAGATCAAGTGAATTATCACAATTAGCAATAATGATTCAGAATCATTTAACTCAATGCACTTATCAAATCCATTCCATTAATAATGTTGTCGATAAAGTGGAATTTATTACCTGCATTTACAGCTTATAATGCTGCAGTTATTTCAGAAATTATATTCTTTTATTTTTTCCTTTCATAAAATTTCTCATTTTTGTATTGATGAAACTTAACTTCTTTGATTAATTTATATTAAAGGCCTGCTATTTAAATATTTTTATTGTACCTATAGGGTCAACATATTTGTTGAGAAGTTATACAGGTCTATAATTCTCTTTATGTACTATTCTATTTTATTTAATATGTTTGTATTTATTTTTTTCTTTTAATAAAGTTATTATTTATTTTCTTGTTTTTAAATTAACCCCTCTACTGTTTCATACTCAAAGTTTATTATCATTAATAGGATAGTTACAAAAACAATGATTACTTCTTTGAGACATCCACAGCCTTCATTATATTAATAAAAATTATAAGGTAATGTATAATTGAATCCTTGTTTTCTTAAGAGTATATTTCATTATTAATACCCTCTTACAGGATTGCCACTTGTTAGTGAATTAAATAAAAATTTGACTATATTGAATGTGGAGATTTAGATAATTATAACAAATTTTTAAGTAACAAAATGATCCTTACTGCAGCCTGTCAATAAGTGTTCAGAGGTTATCTAAGCAATAAGTTTTATAATTAAACAAAAGAACTGGTAAGAATTGAGACTTTAATGTTTCCACACAAAAGACTCTCTATTTTCAGTTGAAAGACCCTTATTTTACTGTGTAAAATGTTTAAATTTTCAATGTATTCCTTCTCTAAATCATAGTATCCGATTTTTTATGAAAATAAACCTTTCTCCACTTCTTACTCCTTCAATATTCCTTTGAAGTACTAATCACTGTCTCACAAAAATTATTATAACTTTCACTTTCATTAATAAATCGTAATTGAGAAATAAAAAGAAACTAAACTGGAAGACTTCTTCCATTATATCTATTCCTTTCCTAATTTTTATGAAATTTAATTTGAAGGGAATTGATTCATAGAAAAATATGTTGGCTCCGAGAGGGATCCAATCTATTTGGAATTGATGAATTATTTGGAGATTAGTTTTGAATGTTAAACAGTCATCATCAGTTATAAAATCACATAAGAAATCAAATGTTGATAGTCACCTAAGGAAGTAAAGCGGAATGGCTCCTTGAAGCTATTGGTTAATAGAGCGATCTGTGGAGTAATATAAATCCCGCATTTAAAATATAAAAACCATTATCATCCTATTTTTCTTTGTCTAAAGACAAGATAAGACGCTTTTGGAGTACTTTTTAATGAAGAACAGACTTAACTTCAATGATTGTAAAGTTAAATAAACGGAGAAAACAGTTACTGGATCAAAGGTGAAATGAACATGTCGCATATGTATTTCTTAAGTGACACAACTTAAAAATCTGTATTTTTGACTTATCATGCTTAAGTTATAATACTCTTCAATGAAATGTCAAAAATGTATCAAATTAACTTCAAATCACACCTGATGCATCTCACTTGCTGTTGTGATTTATTAGAAATAGCATACAATCATAGGACACAGAATTCCAACTTTGTAATACACTAAAAAAAATAATAATTGCTTCGTACCAATCTAAATCTTTGTTAACACCAGATAAATGTTTCCAATAGTAAAATTTTGAAGTAAGAACAGAAATAACAGACAGTCGTGGGAAAAACCTAAGAGATTGTCTATTTAGGTGACTACCCCACCCACTTACTATTACTCCACAGTTCTCTCCAAGAACTAATGACTTCAAAAGACCTACTGCTTAGCCGCCATAGGCACAAATCAAACTTTTTAACTTAACGTCTTAACAATTTTAAAAATAAATAACCTGTGAATTGATTTCATGTATGTTTTTAGAATTTATGATGAATGTTTAACGTTTAAAACTAGTTTTAGAATAAAATATTCGAATATAAGTGGCAAATCATATATTCCTAATTGGATTGAGCCTTCTATAACGTCATGTGTACCTTAACCAACTTTATGTGATTTATCCATTTAACGTAAACTCTGAGAAAACAAAGATGAGCTTAGATCTTCATAATAGACCGATTGAGATAAATTCTAATGTGTTATTTTTGTTTGTTTAAATTGAAATAAAAGTAAAATTTTCTTATTAATGAAACTGATAATCATAAATTTCCTTTTCCAATGAAAAATAATTAAGTGATAGCTTATCAGATCATTGATATCAGGAAAAAAAATCCGTTCATTATAATCATTTATCACTTTCTTGATAATTTATTTAATATTTTTATACAAAAAAAATATTACAGATAGCAACAAAAAAAAAAATTAGTATTCAAGAACTTTAACTAGAGTAAAAATCAACATATATTATTCTGAATTAATTTCAAACTTTTAGCCGAAGTAAATTTCATTAATAATTAAAATTGGACAGCAAAAATGATTAAAACAATTTTTTGAAACGTTACTAATCATGATGTGTTAAAACAAAGAAATACTTAAAAAATTGAGATACAACAGAACTTTATTTTTAATGCAGTTTAACAGTAATAATTGTCCACAAAATTCAGCAGGTATAAATAAAAAGTTCAAAATGTAGGTATACAGTTTGTGATACATACCACTGAACCATTAAAATGTATAATTGAATGTTTTTATTAAATTTTGACCAATAATGTTTCTCTCGTACATCACCGATGAATTGTCCGGTCTTTTTTTTTAATTTCACCGAGATTCTCCATACCACAACAATTTTTAAAATAACTAATTTTTTAAGGTGAGTAAAGGAAAATAATGAAATAATTGAAGTAAAAATAAAAAAAGAATCAAATCAAGTAATTGAGCGAAGTACTTTTCATGCGTATTAGATATATATATATTATGTACATTATAAAATAAATAGTCTTTCCTATACCCACCTTAATAGAAAAAAAATAAAAAATAAAATAAAATAATAATTTCACTTGTAAACCAAATAATAATTTACTCAAAACAATAAAATATACAAATATTAAATACTTATCTTTTCCATTGGAAAATTTTATTTACAAATGTTGTATTGATTATCATCTTGTCCCTTATAATACTGCATTAGCTTCTATGTTTGCGATTACAATTAACAGATATATCTAAAAATATCATCCAGTACCAATCCAGTAATTAGAATGTGAACAATTTGAAAACAAAATGTTACCAATTTAACAAATCTAATAAGTGTCTACAAGCAAATAATTAACATAATTTATAATATTCACTAACAAACATTTCACAATCAGTCAATCTTTATACATTCATTACCATTTTATTTGTTTATTTCTTTCTTTTTTTTTCTTCAACTTTATACTTTTTTTTTTTTTTTTTTTATTTGTATTCACATTCCAAAACACCTTAGGTGTTCTTACAATTTCAACTCCATGAGTTACATGTAAAGATTATACCGGCATTACACACACACATGTAATTTGTACATAAGACATATACATTATTATAATAAGGCTTATTATTATTATTTATTATTATAGGGTGTGAATAAAATAGTAGATAAAAAGCACCCTCAAACAATTGAAATGCTCAAGTACAGTAAAAAACATATACCATATATATAAATATATATGCTTGATATAAGTATATATATGTATATATATAACAGTACACTATAAAAATTTATATTGTAGAGCCTATTAATAAAATGAATTAATAAAATCGTGTTCAAATCGCTCTATGAAGGATGATAGCTAATGTATCTGTACAATGAACTTTATAAATAGGAGTTATAGGAAGTAGTCAGGAGTTCTCCTAGTAACGTGTGGTTCTCCTCTCCTCGGCGCTGGGTCAAATTGCAGGCTGGAAAAAAAAGAAAAAAAAAAGTTGGTTAACCATAATAAGTAAGAACAATAATTTATAACTTAATTATTCATCTGATTACACCTACATGTAATCATTTCTTGAATATACAACCATCATATAGAAGAGATAAAAATATAATCAACACTATGGGAAATTCCCGATTATTCACAGTGTGGTACCACAGTAACCAAAGATAAGATGACATGGATAACCACCAGAATAATAAATAAAATAATACAAATCATAAAAAAAGAAAATTATTGAACTAAGCTAATTAACAGTAAAAAATATGAAAATAATATTTAGAGTTATTAAGCATCGCAGTTGTACTCTATCACATTATACTTATTACATGTTTCGCTACAATGTTAAATAGTAAGGCAATATTCTCCTGTTGTGGGTTTAAAAACATTTTATTATTATTTTTTTCTAACTTCCAAGCAAGACTGCGAATATCTAAGTATTTAAAAATTTCCGCCCCAATTTTATAATAACCAAAATTACATAAAAATTTCAGATAAGAATTAGTTTAGTATAGTTTTTAAAAAATCAAGAAACAACCATAATGTAAATTATTTTCAACAGAGAAGATAGTTAAAATTAATTATATTTAATAAATCCTAAACATAGAATAGCCATGGATTTTTTTTTTTTTTTTAATAAGTATTCTTTCTCTCATTATACCATGGGATAATACATTAATTCAAAAACGTTTTCTAGACAATATTTTAGCAGATTCAATCATTCCGAAATGGTTTTAAATTCATCTAAGTGGCAAAAAATTGGCTATGAATTTCCAGTTTAAGATTAATTATTTATTTTATCATTTAATAATTATTTTGTCAAAAAGATATGAACATAGAAAGCTAATGAATAAAACATTATACCACAGTTAGTATTAGATTTTATAATCTGGTGAAATTGACTCTGTTTTATGCTTTATCTGTTCTTGATGACAACAAACCAATTAATGCATATTTAAAAAAAGCAATGCAATAACAGATTTGAAGCTAAGATTTATCTAGTGAGACTTTGAAAGATTGGAAATCCTTATAACTCATTCACTTAAACATAAATGATTCCCAATTGGATTACTGCCTATAAACAAGGACAATATAAAGAAAAGGTATACTTACAATGAATATTTCTGCGCATCATCCAACTCCATTATGGCTGCTTGATTACCACAACGATAACAATAATTAGGTGCAGAAAATATTGTTACAACATTACGATCATGACACCTGAAAATAAGTAAAGAAATCACAAATTGAAACTTAGATAAAACAAAGAATATGATTAAATACTCTTAAGATATAAATGAAATATAATAATATTAATAATAAATTAGTAATTGAATCATAACTACAAATTTAGGCTGTAATGGAGAGCCAATGAAAGTAGATAACTTGGTAAAGTAACCATTAAGTTAAAAAACATTGTTCAGGACCAACCACACCCATGAGCAACCAATAACCAATATAAAATTTTATGTAGGCTATTCAAATAGTATCAATAGTACAGAAAATTTTATTAACACTCCCCTGGATTCTCAAGTCCAGTATAATGCCCACTTTCCCTAAAGTATAGTTTAGCACCATTTGTCCTGTGTATTGATTTTAAGTAACAAATCAAGCTTCAGATATCAAAAAACCTGAAGCACAACAGAACAACTAAAAGAAGATATTAAAACTGGTATTATGATTACAAAATGCTCAAAACAATTTTTTTATATTAAGTTAAACTCTGAGAGCAGGTACAGAACGAACATTCAATACATCGAAGTGCCAGAATAAAATTTTGAGTGATTGGCAGTTACTCAATAGGTAACAATGATTAAAAAAAGACCATCTCCTGAATAAATGATTTGATAATCTGAATGTTTTAGGGCTCATGTGGTAATCTCTATCACTGTTATATCATTTTAAAGTCTATATACTCATTTATTTAATATTTTTTTGTAAATATTAAAAAAATAAAATAAATTATAATTGAAATTAATGAATAGATGGACTTTAAAATATGACATGAACTATGAAATGTCCAGATTTTCAACAAATTTACTAAGGAGATGAAGTGGTTGTTTTTCTTCTTTTTTTTTTTTAAGGCAACTATTCCAATACACACTTCAACATATAAGTTTAGGACTGAACAATAGATAGGGTATAATTACTTGAACCTAGACACAATAAATACTTATTTTAAAGTTATCCAAATAAATTAATATAAAAAAAAAAACTAATTAAAACCAAACCCTAAGGAGATTTAAGGTAGTTACATAGACAATATCCAAGAATAAAAAATGCCTTTGATACTACAATATATAGAAACTGTTTTTATGTAATATAAAAGAAGTCGAACAGGCAGTATAAAAAAAATAAATAAATAATAAAATAATGAAGTAGGAAAACAAAATTCTTCAGTTTAAACTTGAGGCATATATAATATGGGAAAAAGTTGTGACAAAGGAATAAGTAAAAACGAAAAACTGATAGTCACTTGTGTAAATTAATAATTTTTACTTCTTATCCACCATTGGTAGTGGTATGTTACAACATCTGTAGGTAATACTAATTAACTATTCTTTCCCATATAGGAAAAGTTACAACAGACTTCTATTTAATTAATATTTAATTGATATTTTAATTAATAGACATTGATACAGCTTTGTTAATATACAACAAAATGATCTTAGGACATTTCCTTTATTTTTTGGTAACTACGATTTCACTAAATAAAAAACGGTAATGTGTATAAGAAAATATTTATAATAAATTCATAATTCATACCAGTTATAGCCTTCCATAACAAGCTGATGGGCCCTAGATACGAGAGTGAGGCCATTTGAATGGTTAAATGTTTCTGAAATATCTTGACCGAAGGTGTAACCAGCACCTCTTGGAGATATGCCCCAACCACCCCTATCGTCGGGGTCCGACCAAAGTAAGTCGCACATAGGACCCTAAAATACAGTAAATATATTACAAATAAACAAATAAAATGAGTAAAAATCACATATAATAATTTGAATATTGCATATAATAATAAACATAAACAATTTATTCATATTAACAGACTCTGATATGTTCGGTAAAATCTAAAAATACAAAAATTAAAAATCTTACCTCGTGCGGAACTTCTTGTAAACGATCTAGTGCACGGATATGATCAAGAGTGTCTATAGACGGTGAAAGACCACCGTGAAGACAAAATATTTGACCATTTACGAGAGCTGTCAATGGCAAATAGTCAAATAGATCTGTGAAATATTTCCATACATTCGCATTTCCATATTTACGTAAACATTCATCGTAAAAACCATATACTTGTGTGATTTGGCGCGATTCATGGTTACCTCTTAAGATGGTGATTCTTTCTCGATATCTTACCTTAAAATAAAAATTATAGAAAATTATTATAAATAGTGGATCAAGTAATTTGATAAATTTTAAACTCATAGTATATTAAGAGAAAACTTAAGTTATATATTTGTATATTTACAGGCATCAAAATAATTCACTGAAATGTATCACATCATTAACGAATTGACAAGATTCACAATTGACCTACAATTTTTTCACTAAAAATATTTACACTCTAAAAAAGAGAAGTTGCAATAATAGAATTTACCAAATAAGGAATAAACAATACAGCCAGGTTTGAAAACATATAAAAAGATGGCAAACAATAACAGTTATTTCAGTCAAGGTAAAATTATTGCCAATATTAAAATTATAGCAGTATAATAAGAGAAGGACCAATAAACACAACGCTATTTCATGACTAATATATTACAACTAAACTGACAATATCTAATCATATACGATTCCTAAACTATAGCAAGGCAGATAAATTAGTTTTATCTATAAATTTAATGTTATTCAAGCTTAGTGGGTAGGGTCTGGATTCATAACTGATAATTAACTTATTCCTATAAATATAGTTAATTATTCTGTTAAATCAGCCGAGGATCAAAATCCTTCGATTAATTTGGGGAAAAGACCTGGTGATTGAGCATAATTATTGCTAGATCTCCTCCTTGAATAACCGTAGGCCAAGTAACCGTAATACATTATTGAGTACTGAACTCAAGATCCCCTTCATCAGTTGTAGAGTTACAGGTTTTTAATTTTTAAAAATTTAATCTCATAATCAAGAAAGAAAATCTAGAACAATTAGTTGGGACGATAGGAACATGTTCACTGCGGACCTGGTTAATATTTCTAGCCAATGGCGGGTGACAATGTGTTTTTTTCTGATTCACCCAGGTTAGAAACGAGTTAAGCCCTGTTACACACTAGAGTGAAAAAATAGATTTCTTTTTAAAGACTTGATGTAATGAATGTAAAAAATTGATAACAGATTATTTTTTCTGTGTAGTGTATGTTATGAGTGACTAATTACAACAGCATGTATAAGCAGTGTTTAAAATTTAAACATAGCTAAAAACTAATCAAAATTTAATCATTACTATTTGATAACTAATTTCCTGGAATCAACCACATAATTTAATAACAAGTAAATCTTTCAGTCATTTTTTAGTGAACTAATGATAATTTGACTGAAAGATTTAATCATCATTAAATCAGGTGATTGATTCCAGTAATTAGTTGTCAAATAGCTATGATTAAATTTTGCTCAACAACAACTCTATGTTAAGTGGTATTGTTTTACAGATTTTTTTTTTTTTTTTTTTTTTTTTTTTTTAAGAAAATTTAATAAAACAAATATTCAACATATATACACAAATATTCAAAATCCTAACAGAAACACTTTAATCCTTTCCCCCCTAAAAATAACAACAGAATCCTCCTTATCAAGTGAACAGATTTAGAGAAAATAATAAAATCCCTCTTATCAATCCAGCAGATTTGTGAAATATATAAATGATTGTCAATTTGCTCTGAGACATGTGTAAATTGGAAAATTTTGCTCCATTGTTAACATTAAAACAACCTCTTACCACTTAATAAAGAACAACTTCAAGAATAATAAATTCTACTAAACTTATAAAAAAAAATTTATTACAATATAGAGACCAAGAAGAAAATAACTTAAAATGTTCCTAAACTTATTAGGATCTTAAAAACAAATTAAGCAATTAAACAAATATTAATAACAATAAGAAAAAAAATTCTTCAAAATGTCTATCAATCTAGCGGACAATATATACCTTAAACGCAATCACAAAAAGAACCCTGAAATTACTTAGAAGAAAATAAATAAAAGACAATTTGTTGTAATTGTACTGACTAAGTTTCAGTATAAAGACAAATTGAGTATATTAAAGTACATTCATTAAGGAAAAAAAATCAAGAAAAATCCTAATAAACAAGATTGGACCTGATGTAACACAAAATACATGTTAATAAAGAAGACCGTGTATGAGCCACACCCTATTCAGACGAAGTGTATGAGGCTAATATAAGTCTCAAAAGTAAAAAAAATTCTAAACCAAAATAAAAAAAATTAATGACAGTACTAATTCTAAAATCTAACAAACAACTCTGCTTTATTAACATTGGATAAAAATAAAAAAGCTAAGTTGACGTAAGCTTGCAAAATGTAGTTGTTCAATAAATAAAATTTATTGACAAAACAATATAAAGTTTATTTTCATCCTAAACCATAAGAAAGCAAAGAGATAATGATGAACTAACACCATCAAAACAAACAATACAAGAAGGATAAAAGTGCTGCAAAGTCAAAGAAATACCTAAAGAAGAGTAATTTTAGAAATTCAAAAAAAAAAATAAATAAAAATTTATAATTTGATTAATTATTGTATATATTCACGAGGATTACTACATTTATAAACAATATTATATATATATATATATATATATATATATATATATATATATATATATATATATATATATACATACACACATATATTTTTTGTATATCATGATTGACAACAGGTTTATAATGAATTAATAACCTTATCTGAAAAACAGCAGTTCAATAATTTATATTCCATTAAATTTTCATATCAATGAAATCAATAAACATGAACACGTCTCAATTTCATGGTCGTCAACATGAAGTATCCCATGCTATCAAAAAAAGCTGATAGATTCTGTCCATATTAAATTAACAAAAACAATTAATTTAATATGTTTTATTTTACATATTTATAAAACATACCTGTAAAAACTAAAGTAGATAAAATTACCATTTACATAATCTAATTCCTGGTTACAATATATAGTATTTCAAATTTACTTTCGTCTATAAATAACTATAACCATGGGCACAGGTCAAAACTTTGTTTTCTTTATAATTATATAATGATTAATAAAATTTAAAATAACAAATTACAAAAAAAAGAGGTCTGAAAAATTTAGTTGCATAAATAGCTAAATAAATAAATATTTGTTATAACTAACATAGCTTTACCGCATTATTCAGAAGCCTATTGATTTAAAAAAAAAATGTATAGGGACCATACTATAAATATATATAGAAGAGTTTCAAACAAAACTTATATTTTTTGTAATATGTATAAAATAATTTAACTTTATGAATAGTTATAGACAACTCATGACAAATTAAAGAAATGGAGATATAAATTCAGTCTTTCATTGCTAACATCAAAGTTTTCATCATGATTTGTTTTTCAACAAATGCATTTCTTTCAGTTTGTATGGTTACATATCAATACATTTGATTAAATTTGTGATAAGATTGAACTATTACAAAAAATTAACTTTAATAAAAAAGCCTGCATGGATGTTTAACAGGATGATTGATGTTACGAGAATACATTCTCATACCAAATAAATTAATCACTGATAGGCTAAATAAAAAAAAATAAAAATTTAATAGATAATATAATTTCGAACCACAACAAGATTTACATTAACAGGCAGAAAGCAATACAGTTTCATAAAATAAAATGTAACTAAATTGTTTAATTTTTTTTTTTTTTAAATTAATAGAAAAAATGATGGCGCTATTGATTTAGGTGAGATAATTAAACAAACAATTTAAAAGTGATAAGACTGAAGATAATACAGTAATATTATAATTTAAAAAATATACTTAGATCAAAATAAATTAAACTATAACTCCATAATGTTTACAAAAGAATAAAGATGTAAAGTGAGTGCGTTTAAACTTCCTTCTAACACTTGGAAACATATCTAACAATATTACATCACCAACAAGGTAAACTAGTTACTAACAAAATTAACAACAGAATAATTAAATTGTATGTAAACTTTAGATGAAAATAAACTTAAACTGTACCATATATCAATAGTAAAATATTGAGATATCCAATACTTTACAGAGAATATTAATAAAATTATCAATACCTTAAGAGCAACTAGTAAAGTCACTGTTTCCACAGAATAGTATCCTCTATCAACATAGTCACCCATAAACAGATAATTGGTGTCTGGTGATCTTCCTCCTATTCGAAACAGTTCCATTAAATCATGGAACTGTCCATGTACATCTCCACAAACTGTGACAGGACATTTAACTTCTTGAACATTCGACTCTTTAGCTAATATTTCTTTTGCCTATAAATACATAAGTAAACATTAGGGAATTTCTTAATTACATTAGTATGATAAAAAAAGAAATAACAATGGAAACAAGTTAATCAAGTAATCTTGGGTAGTTTGAAAAAAACAACCTATACGATATAAATACGATAGTCATTAAACGGATATAATAAGATAGCCTATACTTCATTAACTTGGCAAATTTAGCTCTGTTACCTTATCGCAAAGAGTTTTGACTTGGCTTTCGGTAAGTTGTTTGCATTCATTCAGCTGTTCTATCCACTGATCCAGTTCTTTTAACGAAGTCTTATCTTCCATTTCAATAGACTGAAAACAAGTCTACGTAACTATTACGAACAGAAAACTTACTAACACTTAACACTATTTATTTATATAAATCAAAGATAGCGTACATCGAAGAAAATGGCCGATTATTCTCAACTAGTGAACCCACTCACTAAACCAATGGTACCAACATACAATTAAAGGTGTCAAAGAATAAGCTAATAAATTTATTCATTCTAATAACAAAAATAAAAAGTAAAATCCATTCCTTGTAGTTAATAATACAGAATGATATCAAATTACTCGCAGAAACAGTGTTCAATGGCTTGTAATTAGGAGCAATTTAAACATATTTGTTCCAACTATAAAATAATCAATTGGGTGATAATAGCTAGTATTAACAGTTTAGAAATTTCTAAATAACAAATAAAATAATCATAAAAACTACAATGTAACTATTTAAATAATTTGGTTTGGAGAAACATAACTTTAAATTTTCGGGTTTACTTACAATTATATTTTCTACTTCCATTTTTAGTCAATTTACATTAACATGCAACAATCATTGATTTTATCAAGATAAACTTGTAATTTTTTCGTATATAATCATTGGAACATATACCGGCTGTTTTATCAGATTTAGTATCCCTTTTTGATGCAAGTGTTTCGCACTGCCATCTAGGTAGCTTCCTTTTTACTGAGCTATACAACGTGTATGGCCCGTGGGTGAAAGTTTGTTATCCGATTTAATCCACTTTGTTTCGCTAAAATTACGCTTATAAATGTCTGAAACATTACAGTTAAGAGGAACCCTCCGTGGGCATAATGGATGGGTCACTCAGATTGCCACTAACCCTAAATATCCTGATATGATTTTGTCATGTTCCCGAGGTATGTACCGTAGTCATATTTACTTTATGTTTGTATTTTTTCAGTTAGTATTCTATTGATTCCAATTTTGGTGAAGAGTGCTATATTTAGTCTTATTTTGTAAATGTTTACGTATCTTAAAACATGTTTATGTGATGGCTGTTAGTTCAGCAACGAAATATACCTGTTACTATTCCAACCAAATTTATTCACCCTTAATCTGTAGTTGGTAGTTATTTTACTCTCTTAATCCTAATTGCTTTACCTTCATAAGTATCAGTCAAAACTTTGATAAACAAGATTCCCTATTAATTATCACATCAAACCCATATGACCATTTCATTTAAGCCTTGTCTTTGCTTTATTTTTGTTGTGGTTTTTGCTTTCTTATTTTTTTTCCTCCATGCACCTGTGCTTGTGTGTGTTTATCTCAGTATTCTGTAGTGATTGTACATTTATTGTTGGAACTTCTTAGATTAGTCTGAACCCCTTTCTTAATTACTGGTGATTCCTTCCTACTCCTTAGATCATACTATGATTATATTGTTCAATAGTCACTAAATGCAACTTCATGATATACAGTTCAGACATTAAATAATTGGTTATTTTTTTATATAACAGTTTCGTAAGTTGCATTTTGAATACTCGAACTGTATTACTTTGATGTTTCTATTCTAAAGTAGTCGAATAACCAAGCTAACCTGTTAGGTTCCTCCTTAACCTATAGTTTGTTTTCTTTTAAATGTCTTATTCTTTTATAATCTATTTTCCATTGGGGATTACTGTTAACAGTGTACGACTATGAATTATTTCATATGGTAGTTTAAAAGAAAGCTTTTTCATGAAACACTTAAATTGAAACCTGTATTATTTATCGTCTCAGTTCATTCCTGTAATTGTGATTTAATCTATAGTTCTTTTGGATATAGAATACTTCTGAAATTGATACCAAATGTAAAAACTTTGATAGTTTTTTACATATTTACACTACGAAATGAACAGCATGATTATATTGTTAATAGGCCTCTTCATTTATTAAGAATTAAAGTAGAAGTTAGTCCAGACACATTCTATAAGTTTCTATCAGTTGAAGCTTTAAAGTTTTGGTTTCTGTTGTATAAGGTGTTGTTTAACATCCTGAATTATTGTAATCAGGTCAGATAAAACTGGTTATTCTACAGGTTTCCCATCTAAACTGCAAATGTTCAGAAATTGTTCTGTGTGTTTGCCCCAAAGTCAATCTGTCTATGTTATATGTATATAAGACAGGTGTAGTTTATCCCTCCATAATGTTATGGTAGGAATTGGCCGCTCTGACTTAAGTAATTATGGATAGGAAATCATCTTGAAGATCAGATCAGTGAATCAGATATATCACATACCTATTTCTGCATGTAGTGGTACAGCTCAAAAACCAACATTAAAAAAATGCAAAATATTTGCAGTCTTGTATGAAATATCGATACATATATACAAACTATATACATTTATGAGCCAAAATGGTTGTAGTGTCATTGACCATGTGTGGGCTTTTTTAACTTGCCTTAATGATACTGTAGACTTTGAAGTAGCACCAACTTACACATTATCTGACCATGAATTATGTAAAGTCACGCTTTACTCCTCACAGAAGGAAATTCAACCTAGTGCAACCTCTAACTCGTTTTATTTATCCAGGAATCAACTTACATTGAATCTTGAAAAGCTGTTTCAATCTTCAGCTGTAATTCCTGAACCATATCTAAAGTCACCAGAACAGTTTCTTAGTTTTTTGACAGAATGTATGAAGGAGGCAGGATTACTGAAATTTTCAAGAAGAAATAATTAATAACGGACATGCAATAAGCGCTGGTTCAATTGTAGATGCAGACTTCTGAAAAAACAAGTAGTAAATTCATACAAACAATGGTGAATCTCTAATCACTGCCCTGATAACTTTTAAAACTTTTTTGAAGCAAAGAAAACTTACAAATCAGTAATAAATTAAATTATAGATATATATTAAAAAAATAAAAAGATAAACTTAGAAACACTTAATCTCCTTTAGAATTTTGGAATGTTGTCAAGCTGTACAGGGATAGGCGAACCCTTGATAGTCAAATTACTTTAAATCAATGGGAAAATGTTTACCACAATATCCTTACAAACAAATCAGCCAGCTCATATAAAATTTCTTCCACTACTTTATGCCGGAATTAGATTCCCCTTTCTCATTTAAAGAGCTTACTTATGCTATTAACCAGAAATAATATAGGTATTAGAGGGAAAACTCAGCAATTTCTCATGAAATTTTATGCTTCTGCAGTCTATTCAGTTTCTGACGGGGTCAGTGTATCAGCTAAAATTCTGGTATCCTCAGGTGTACTACAGGGCGAGATTTTGAGTCATTATTTTTGCTCTTTATTACAGACATTATTAAATTTTTTGAAGATAGAAATGTGAGAGGAATAAGCATTAACAGTTCAAAAGAAATCCTAATGCTTCTCTACTGTATGCCGATGATTTGGTTATGCTTGCAGATTCTTGGGTTGATGCTAAGTTAAATTGAAAATTTTATCAGAGTACTGCCAACAGAACAACCTTGAGTTTAACATAGCGAAAACAATTGTCATGCCATTCCACAAAGATCACCTTGGAAGTGTGAAGAACTTGTATTATGAAGAGCAAATGCTGGCTTATAAAGACCAATTCACTTAACTTGGAGTACAATTGTCTTGCTCTGATAAATTTAGAGCTGCATCTGAATATTTTGTGGCTAATTCAGCAGTGGTTAAAATTCTTCAATCCAGGTTATCTGATTCTTGGAATACAAAAATCACACAATATGAATCCCTGTCACAGAGTGTTCTACTGTACATGTCAGAAGTGTGGGGCGTGGCTTACCCAGACATAATTGAAAGATCCCAATTATCATTCCTGAAGGGTATTTTACATCTTCAAAAAAACACCCCAAATTCCTATGTCAGGCTGGAAACAGGTACAAAACAGTAAAATTTTAGCTAGGATGCTATCTATGGATAGCTTGGAGGATTAAAATTTTAAATATGGCAGCTGATGCTTCGTTTATACCTTCCCCTAAAGGATCTAAATTGAAGTTCAGTCAGCTTAGGCACTTCAAGCAAGTAAGAGCTTTTTTTCCTAAACATACCCCGTCCTCCAGACGGATGTTCCCTTTAGCGTATAGTTTGAGTATCCATCTCCCAGGCGGATGTTCCTACTAACTTACTTTTTGAATATCCGTTTGCCAGGCATGCTTTCAAAAACCAATATTTCACCTACGGTTTCAAATTGTTTTCGTTCAAAATAAAAAATTCATATTGTTTTACGATAATCTTAGTGATTTGTTTTGTTCCAAGATCCACGATGCTTCTTTCTTACGTGACTTAACCATCGATAGCGGTCGTCCTTCTCTCGACAATGCACCATTTGGAATATAGGGACACAAATACACATTTTATATCTTTCTACAACGTAACAAAAGGTGGAGTAGACACCTTGGACCAAAGAAATCGCCGAACTAGACGACGTTGGCCACTGGCCATATTTTATCATATTGTTGCTGTTGCTTCATGTAATGTTCACACATAGCTTTGTTTGGCCAATGACACAAACAAAATATCAAGAAGGGACTGCATAGAGAAAATTGCATTTGATTTGGCTAATAATTTTCTTAAAAGAAGATTATACATACCAAACCTACCACAAGAACTGAGAAACATCATCCAACAAGCTGCAGGCATAACTGAAACGAGAAGTTTATTACCAGTCACAGATAGGCTAGAAAAAAGGAAAAACTGTCGCTTTTGTCCGTACTAGAAAAACAGGATGACTGCATGAAATGCATAAGGTGTCATACTCCAATGTGTTTGGAGCATTAAAAAAAAAATATGTGATAATTGTTGTGTCAAAAAATAGTCATTATTTTACCATTTCACCTGACTAGTTCCTAAGGTAAATACCTACAGTGATGTTAAGATAGTCGAAAAAAATTAATATGCTTTTGTACTAAGTAGCTATAAGAATTTATTTTATTTTGATTTCTGTATGTTTTTTGTTTTATTTTCTTAGAGTGTAAACTCCTAAACGTTTACAAAATAAAAGCAATATAAAATTGATGTTTAAGAAACATAATATTTAATTAGTCTGAAATATGTTTTTACTTAAAATTTGTTTAGTTTTTAGGCAAAACCGCACCAAAGTTATAAATAAGAATGTTTTTTCTTTAATTTTTTGTTTTGTTTTCGTTCCCCTTAACCAAAAAAGCCTAAAAATCAAGTAAAAATATGCGAAAATTGGGAAAATCAATGTACCTGTCTCAGAGACAGATGTTCCTCATAATAGGGGGGAAAAAACATGTTCCATCTGAAGGGTTAATAGAAGAAGCTACAACTGTAATACAGAAAATCCCTGCCCGATGTGTAACTAAAAGGTTTCTTAGAAAAATTCATTCCACAGAAAATCATGACTTTTCTTTTTTTTCTTATTCGTTTGATTTGTATTATAAAGTCTTTATTTTTCTCCTGAGTGTGAAAGGAATGACAGCCTTAAAATTGTAATAAAAATAACAGTATTTGCTTGTTCTATAAATTCCTTGAAGATGGTTCTTGTCAGTAAATGTAAGTTAGCTATTTCATTAATTTTGGCCGTTGTTTACAATACCTCCATCTACTAAAATCAAGATATTCAGTTAACTGAATTAGTGTCTCCTTGCTATAGGTGAATTGTTGTACTACCAGGAGCAACATAACATCTTTGTAATTTTGTTACTTTTTGCTGGATTATTATTATTATTTCAGACAAATTGCAAGTGTGTGTTGCTGGCAAAAATTAGGTATTCTAAATAATGATTTAAATTCAATTACTATATACCTTACTAGATTATTATTTTAAGATTATTAAAATTTGACATCTGATTAATAATAACTAAGCCCTCATCTTAAATGATTGAGATAGATCAAGTTCTATAGTCTTCATAATTCATCTTCCTTAGATTAAAACCTTCATCCAATTTGCCAATAACTATTATATTATATAATCAGTAGCTTCCGAAACATCTCTCATGTGTAAATTTAATAAATGTTTAATTTAACTAATAAGCATGATCCTTATTATATCGCCGGAATAATACTAATCTCTTATTTCAGATAAAACTCTTATTGTTTGGAAGTTGAATAGGGACGATTCCAACTACGGAATACCTCAAAAAAGATTGCATGGTCATTCTCATTTTGTCAGTGACGTAGTCCTCTCATCTGATGGAAATTACGCATTATCTGGTTCCTGGGACAAAACTCTTCGTCTGTGGGACCTTGCAGCTGGAAAAACAACCAGGAGATTTGAAGATCATACGAAGGTATAAAAAAATGTTTTTTTTTATTTTCTTTAATTAAATTTTTTATTAATTTTTTAATTAATGTATGTATATTCTCCTTTTTTATTCTGTATCAGTTTAATAATCTGAATCTTGTTAACTCGATCTGTCTTATTTATGTAATCTAATTATCTGCTTCCTCTCCTCTAGTAGTAATTTGCTAATAATAGTTATTTATTTGTTTTAGGATGTGTTGAGTGTTGCATTCTCTGTCGATAATAGGCAGATTGTTTCTGGTAGCAGGGATCGTACCATTAAACTATGGAATACCTTAGCTGAATGTAAATATACAATTCAGGTTGGTATTACATTTTGAAATGTGAAAATTGAACTTAATAAATAGGTTAGAAAATAAAACTTTATTCCGGGACAAAGTCCCTTAAGAATAATTTTACATAACACAAAGTAAATTCATAACTGTCCGAGAGCTTTTAAAAATAAAACAATATAGATAAAAGTGAATACAATTAAGTATGAGATAAAATACAGAGAAAAAATTGAAAAAGAAAACTTATAAGTCAAAAAAGAGAAAGAGATAAATAGATAGGATAGGAGCTAGTATTATATACAAAATTGCAGAAGGGGAAAAAATCAAAAGTTATCATTATTAAAAATTGAAACACTATCATAATCTAACCATAATTTACGCTAATGTTTTATGTCTGACAGATTTTGTGATTACATTAGATGATTACATCCAAAGAATTTGAGGGTGTCAGGTTGGAGAGAAAGAAGGTGGTGAAAGAAAAGTGTTTTGAATGTTCTGAGGGCAGGGGACATTGTGAATACAAGGAGGGGGGCATTCCAAAGAATAGAGGATCAGACAAGGAAGGAACGTTGGAATGATGAAGTACTTCTGTGAGATGGAGTATAGAGATTGGAAAGACGAGATCTTGTATGCAGTGATTTGATTGCATACTTGAATTTCAGGTTACTGTAAATAAAGTGAGGGTGACGGGTGTTGATAACTTGGAATAGGTAGGGGGCCAAGGAAGTATTTTCTGCGGAAGGAAGGAAAGTGCCAATTTAATTTGGTATAGAGATGCGCGAAACATGGAAACATCTAGAGGTTCTGAAGACTAACGTAATAAAGCATTTAAGGGTTATCATTTGAATAATCTTTTTTATTAATAGTAATTTATTTATTTTTTTGTAATATAATGCTTTAATCATTCTGTGGATAGTTTTCTCCAATTCCGTTTATGGTAGCAAGTGATGATTTTCTTTTCCTCCGAATGACAATATTGTATGAATACACTTTTTATTATCTGATGCTATCTTTGACTGGTCAAGTCTAGTTATTCGCGTGCCCAAGAAAAAAATATTTTTAAGTTGTGCTCAATTAATCGGAAAATAACATATTAGCTTTAAAGAGTTTAAGACATCTTAAATTATAATTCAGATGGTGATTTTTATAAAAACACCGTTTATTTGTCAGTGTTTTGTATCTACAAAGTACTGTTTCCTACTAACTTGATTTCCCTTAGTTCTTTTGTTTGTGTTTATTAACTTATGTTAGTTAATAGTAAGACATCTTGAGGTTTTAGGTTTTGTAGCTGTCTTCATATTTTACTAAATATTTACTGCCAGTATAGCTAGTAATATTGTAGTATATAAATATTTTGTTCTTATCAATGATCCTAGTATATTTGGGAGGGCGTGGTAGCTCAGTGGATAAGGCGCTTGACTGCGCTTGAGTCCATGCTCCTGGTCCCGAGTTCGAGTCTGACTGAAAGCAGTAAATTTATTTTTAATTTAACTATTATTTCGGCCATGGCTCTTGGCTTCGGAGTTAAGGAACCCTCCTGTGGCCCACCCAGCCTCGTTTAAGTTGGTAACCTTAATTGGGGGAAAATCCTGGTGGTTTCCTTTCACAACCGCTAGCTCAGAAACAGTACAGCCTTACCTAAATACTGGATCCAAGACCATTACTGGGTTGTAAGTGAGTGGTACAGTATATTTTTTTAGTATATTCAATTTTTATAAGACTGTGATGATGATATTAAATATAATTCCATGATATATCAATGATTTTTATTGCGGATATGGGACTGAACAGTCTTATTTGTTCTTTTTCGGGACATTTATTATAGCCTTGCGTGTTACTGTTCATGCACTGGAACAACCTTTTAGAATAAAACTGAACTCATTTTAAAATGTTTTATTCATATTTTTCACCTTAAACTTAATATGGTCAATTGTTTTTATACAAGATACTCCTTAAGTGTCACTTTTTTGTTGACACAATTTCTATCCTCTTTTGCAAGTATGTTAATTGGTGTTTTGGTGGTCCTCTTACCTCTGGACATATTCACTGTATTTCTGAAGGCTATCACCCTCCGTTTAATTTATATTTGATCCACATAAAAAATAAGAATGCTGCCTTGATCAAAGCATTTTTTGCAGAGGAACTAACTTTTCTCTCCTTTGAGACTTCTCTGCCATGTGTGTGATCCTACTTAGCTTCACATCAATTTTTTTTATACATGTACATAAATTATCTAAATGCATGCTGATTAGTCAAATTCATCAGTCTATAATAAAAATTCTGTTTAAAAAAAAAACTGATTGATCGCTCCCTAATTAATTGCAGCAGATGATGATTCAATTTCTTTCTTTTCCTCCGAATGATATGCATTTGTATGATTTTATCATTTATAATCTGATGCTGCTTAAAATTCTTTATTCATATTTACAATAAATATGAAATATGTTCAGTATAGGACTTTTTGAAAACAAACCACCAAAAACAAAATTCTTACCGGTTTGTATTATTTTTATAATAATACAGACTTCTAAAAATGTTTCAGAAAGACATTGATTAAAGCTGTTTTTTGTTGTATTAAATTAGTGTAAAATTTTACTAAATTCTAATTGGGTATTAGGCTAGACTTATTAGCTACATTTCAATGTACCAAAATGATTTTTTTCTTGTTTCTGATTCAGAAAAAGAATAATTCCTCTTTATCTTTAATATCGTTTTTTAGAAAAAGAAAATACTTTGGAAAGGACCATTTCATCAAAAATAGTTGTTTTGTTCCCTCATATTCAGTAAACAAAATTATTAGGAATTTTTTATTTGCTTGAGAAGTAATTATTTGAATCATCTTTTTTATTGATATTAAAAGTTTTTGTGTTAATATAATTATTTTAACATCTCATTGATAGTTATCTCTAATTTCAATTATTCTAGCAAGTGCTAATTTTCTTTTCCTCCGAATGACTATATTGTTTGAATACACTTTTTGTTATCTGATATGGTCTTTCACTGGTCAAGTCTAGTTATCCACCTAAAAAAAATAATGTTTTTTTTTATTAATATTTTTTGGTTGTACTCAGCTGATCATAAAATAACAAATTGGCTGTAATGGGCTTAAGGGAATTTTTAACTTATGGTATAGTATAATTAAGATGTTTATTTTTATAATAACACCATTTATTCATCAGTGTTTTGTGGACAAAATTACTGATTCCCACCAACTTGCCTTCCCTATCTTAGTTCTATTGTTTGTTTAAGGGTTACTTTTGTTAGTCAATATTAAGGCATCTTAAGATCTTAAACTTTTTCAGCTGTTTTCTTTTATAAAATACTTTTTTATTATTAGTGACCTTAGTTGATTCGATATTTACAAGACTGTAATGATGATATTAAATATAATTCCATGATAAATCCATGATTTTTATAGCGGATATGGGACTGAACAGTCTTATTCATTCTCTTTAAAATATTTATTGTTCGTAAGTAATACTGTATGGGTTATTGAAATCTCCTTTTCAAAGAAATTAATTAAATAAACTGTATGCATTTTATATGATTTTCACCTTAATTTACAATGGTAGATTCAGTTTTAAAAGCATACTTTTTAGTATCACCCTCCTCTTTAGCAAGTATGTAGATTAGTATTTTGGTGGTTCTCTTTGTCAGACATATATCTAATGTTCTTCCTAAGGCTTCCATCCTAATTTAAATTTATATAAAACGTACAGCAAAAACAGGATATGCTGCCTTGATCCAAGCAATGTTTGTGGTGGAAAGACTTCCCTGCTTTGTATGTGATCCTACCTACTACTAGCTTCACATCATTTTCAGAAAAAGGAACCTTTACTTGATGTCATTATAAACTTGCTCCTGACTAGTCGTCTTATTCCCTAGTAATTAATTATCTAGTTAAACTTTCGTATTTTGATTCATTACTTCTCTTTTTTTTTCTAACCTTACCGAATTCTTTGTGTTTAGTTTTTATGTTCATACTCAGATTCACCTCATAAGCATTGCCTTACTATGTGATGTTTAAAAGAAAAGAAAATTATTAGAAAAATAAATAAAGTAAATTGTATAAATTAAATAAGTAAGACATCGTTTTTTTTGTTTTTTAACTGGATGATTTTTTTCTATTGTTCACTCTTTTTTTTAATTCATATAAATTATACAGATGGCTAACTGATTTGTAAATTCACCTGTCTCTGATGAAAATTATGTTTAAAAAAAAAATCAATAAATCAAAACTCCCTAATTGATAGCAGCAGATGATGATTCAATTTCTTTCTTTTCCTCCGAATGATATGCATTTGAATGATTATAACATTTATAATCTGATGCTGCTTAAAATTCTTTATTCTTATTTAGAAATATGTTCACTATAGAACTTTGATGACGAACTATTCAAAAATGTTTCAGAAAGACAGAAGCTGTTTTTAGTTGTATTAATTTGAGTAAAATTTTATTAAACTGTATATGGTTATTAGGCTAGACTTATCAGCTCCCTTCCAATGTACAAAACTAAGTATATGTACCATGATGTGTAAACTAAGTATTGTTACATAATTTCTTGTTTTTTTATTAGAAAGCAAAACAAATTGTTCCTCTATTTCTTTAATTATTGTAATTTAGTAAAAGCCTCTTTTGAAAGGACATCTCACTAAAAAAAAATTAGATAGCTTGTTATTCCTGATCGACCAGACTATAGTGATGATTAATTAATTGTTATTTGATGTATCTGTGATTGTTGCGGATATGGGACTGAATAGTCTTGTTGGAATCAGGAATACGGTTTTTCTTTTCTTACAAAGTGGGAAGTATCTGTCCGCCTGTTTCGGTCCATGTATTTGTGAAGCATTTGATGGCCGATAATGTGTAGTTTCAGCTAGATAGAGGAGCTGTAGCTTAAGTCATGGTTTCATTATATTATTTTTGAGTATAGAATCATTTCCACTACTGATTATTTCCCATAGGATTATCTATCATCCTCATTTATTAGTTATCATCCATCTACATAATCCTGAAAAACCTACCAAACAATATCGAAGCCAACTGCTAAAATACCGGTCAACATGCTTAAAAGAGTGAAACCTTCCTTATCCAACAGAATCAGTATATTGACCAGTAAAGGACATTTAAAATATTTTTTTATTTATAACTGCCATATTGATTTTTTTTTCTTACCACCAGTTTTTTTTTTATTGTAAACACATTGATTCGATAAATTCTTCCATGTTAAGAGAACAAAAGTTTTAGAAAGTTTGTCATTCCTCCTGATCAACAATACTATAATGATGATCAATAAATACTCATTTGATAGAACTGTGATTTTTGCGGATATGGGACTGAATAGTATTGCGAAAATCAGGGATGGCACCCTACTTTATTTCTCTCTAGTTCAGCTGTTGTTTTTTTTTTCTCAGTAAATTTTAGTTTTAAAACTAAAACGACAAAAAACTGCCCGTCAGTACAGACTACTTCAACATTTACTAGAAAAACGTTCAAAGCTCCCAATTAATTACGAAAGACTCATATATATATATATATATATATATATATATATATATATATATATATATATATATATATATATATATATATATATATATATATATATGACTGTGAATATACCTATTTGGACGTACTTAGTTGAGCTTTGGGCTCCACTAAACCATCTTATTCATCTTGTATTCATTCCTTACAATCCAAAATCCTCAAAGCTCCTTACTTTCTCACCAATAAGCTTATCCATAAAGATCTTAATGTTCCATATGTTGCTGATTTAGCCCACACCAAATACCTATCCTTTCATAGTAAGCTCCATAATCTCTCAAATCCGTTAGTTTCTCAACTTGCTTCCCACTTCATTCCTGATAATCCTCCGAGGTGTCTGAAACGAAGATGGCCTAGAGACCTTCTTGTGTAGAATTTTTAATTAAGTGCTACTGATGAGTAGTTCTTTCCAAATTTTAGCATGTTATAATCGTCATTACATTTACTTGATGTATATATTTTGTACAGTTGTAAATTTCTATAAATGTATATAATAAAAAAGTAAAAAAAGAAATTATCACATCAACATATTTTATTTTATTTTAGAGTCTTAATACATCTCTTGCTTATTTTTTCACTGTTAATAAACTGAAGTTGATGAAAATTCATGGTTTAGTTAATTAATCTTGGTGTTGTTATTTTTATTTTTTTATTGTTTTAAATATAAAGACCTGAATCATTAATAGTTTATGTTATGTGATGTGATAGTAATAAGGTTTAGAGGAATTCATTTGTGATAGGACAATCACTAATAATTGTTGTGTAAACCGCTCGCTCCTCGGAATCCTTTATAAAAAATATGGTTAAAGAAGCTTAAACCCATTGTATTTATTGAATATAAATCTTAGATATAAATAATCTTATTTCATTTCTTACTTTTGTTTTAACTTACCAGAACTAAAAGATAACCCTGAATAACAAGATTATAATGATGATCTCAAATTATTTTTATTTGATGCATAATGATTTATTGCGGATATGGGACTGAATAGTCTTGTTAAAAACATTGATATTATCAACTTATTCTACTAATTCTCCCATATTGTAGTTCAGTTGTTTTTCAAATTTGCCTTAATTTTTTTCATTGCATTATGAAAGAATAATGTTAAGACTTGAATTAAATACACCAAATTATTAATTCAGATGTACACTAGTCGTATTCCACTATTTGATGAGACTGTGATGATGATCTATTACTCTTATCATTGAAAAAATCTTTGATTATTAGCGGATATGGGACTGAGCAGTCTTCTTCAATTAGAATATTCTTAGTAATTTCAAGTTCTTTAATCTTTCCTAAACAATAAGAGTGAGTTATATTAAAAATTTTCAACCAGTTTTACTTTTTTATCTATAGTATATTTATTATCTGTTGTATTTTTCAGGAGGATATCCACAACGATTGGGTTTCTTGTGTACGATTTTCTCCTAATCATCAAAATCCAATCATAGTTTCTTGCGGTTGGGATAAAATTGTCAAGGTACTTACTGTGAATATTTTTAATCAAGTTTTTCATTAAAAGAGATACAATTCACTTGAAACTTATACAAATTTAATTATCGGCAATGTTGTCTTTCCAGAAAAAAAAAAAAAAAATCTATTTCAAACTTTTATTTTTTAGGTTTGGAACCTTGCCAACTGTAAGTTGAAAATTAATCACAATAAGCACACCGGGTATCTTAACACTGTCACTGTTTCTCCTGACGGATCTCTCTGTGCTTCTGGAGGAAAAGTAAGTTATGTTTAGAATTCTTAATAGTTATGAAAGTCTATAATATGTGATGTTTATGGCAGTATTAGGTTTTTTTTTTTTTTTGGCATGTTAATCCACCCAAGATGAAAGCAGACCCTTTCCAGATTAAACAGTATATTATGAATATATACATAGATCAAGGGTTTCAGTATATGAACTGATAAAGGATGACTAAATAAAACATCTGCATGACTAATACATAAAATCATGGTGCTATAGAAAAACAAACTTCGTAGTTTGTAGTTACAACATAGAAGTATTATTAATATTACTGGTAAAAATCCTGAATGTTCTTTTACATTAAAGATCAGCTTGTTTTTGCTGTATAATTTCTTAGTCTTACACTTTTGATAAAATTTAAGTTTCTTGTTTTAAAATATAATTTGTTAGTTTTTTATTTATTTATTATAATTTTTTAAATCCTGATCGGGTTAACCAGATGGATTTATGAAACTCTACTATATAAGGTTCTATCACCATCAGTATCTACCATATAGCTTTGCTTCTAATAATCAATTATTCCCACTAAATTCTATTCTCTTGAAAATTGCCGTTTTGTAATATTTTATCTAAAATAATATAATGTTGCTCAAAAAACTTCCATCTCCCTGCCTGGGAAAAACAATGGATGTCTCTAACTACAATCCCATGCTTTCCCAAATTTACATTTAAGAATTAAAATGATCAAATCACTTAAATTAACAATTAATCATTATTTGACATGAACAAAGTTAAGAGAAAATTTTGGCAGTTTCAATCAAACCTGACTTTTTTCAAACCAATTTAGCTCCTAAACTGTAGTATGTCCTAGCGACAAATGCTATATTACAAAAATATTCTCCATTAGATTTCTGTTAAACAAACTATTGACAAGATTTGATCAGAGCAACACTAACAGAGAGCTAGAGCACATGAAAATGTTGCGTTTTTTAGGGCGACAAAAAAGTTACATGATTTTTTTCATTTAAACCAACTTAGCTCCTAAACGGTAGGTCCTACTGACAAATGTTATATAACAGAAAATATTTTCTGCATAATTTCTGATTAGGGAACTGTCAGCAAATTTTTGATCCGTTTAACGGAGCTAGTTAGTTCGTTTAGCTAGAGCTTTACAAAACATAACATTTTTGACTGTTACACCAAAAAAGTATATACCCCCAGACAAAGGACATATCCATGTCGAAAACTTTTAATCAATCTGCATTTACTTACCTATTATCTTATTAAGGAGGTTATAATTTTATTGACTCCTATTTCATTCATTATGAACAAGTTGAGGTTTGAGCTAAGTTCTGAATAGTTCAGTTATGATTAAGTCAAATTATTTATTACTAAATCTAATGAAATATTAACAGTATGAATATTATTTCATTGTTGGAAATCCTTAATTTTGCTAGGATTATTTTAATTTTACCTAAGATGATCTTCACCCTTTGTTGTTTTATGATTAAATGAAATGAATACTTTTATATTCAAGTATATACATCAATTGAAATTTTTTTATTTCTTAATTGGTCTTAGCTTTCCATAATTTTCATATAAATTTCTTTCCAGGACTGCAAAGCCATGCTATGGGACCTCAATGACGGGAAACATCTTCACACTCTTGACCATAATGACATCATTACTGCGTTATGTTTTAGCCCTAACAGGTATTGGCTGTGCGCAGCCTTTGGACCTTCTATCAAGATCTGGGTGAGTTTTTCATTTATTAAATTTTTATTTCACCAATTAAAGCAGCTTTAATAAAGTCAAATAATTCCTATTCCAATGAAATCCATAGTAAATTATCTTTGTTTAAAGTTAGCTTTCCTCATCATCAGTATTTTTTTGCTTTATTTGTGTTCAAATATCTGTAATCATGAATATGTATTTTTTTATTAGGATCTTGAAAGTAAAGAAATGGTTGAAGAATTGAAGCCAGAAGTTGTATCGCAAGCTCCTAAAGCCGAGCCACCTCAGTGCCTGTCCCTTGCCTGGTCTACAGACGGACAGACACTCTTTGCTGGTTACTCAGATAACACCATACGAGTATGGCAAGTCTCAATATCAACACGATAGCCTTTTGAGACATAAAAACTTGTAATATTGTATAATAAAAAAACAAAAACAGAAAACTCTTATGGGTTTCCTTTTGTTTTTGGGAATTTCCTTTTCCTTTTTATTATTTTTCAACTTTCAAATTTTATACCCAAAGGCCATTAAAGTATACTCCTAAAAACTATAAATCATGTCTTTAATCTACCAGCAACTCCCTTGTAATTCATTTCTGTATAAAGTATAACTTTTGGAAAATTTGTGTTCAAATTCTGTAGATTAGTCAAACTTGAACTAACGTTCTTTTCAACAGTTTCTATTTTTGCTGTAGAATTATATCAGATGAGTTAGCAATATGCTAAAAATATACTAGCATTGTTTCATTAGTAAGTTTCCCAAATTTTTTTTTTTTTTTCTTTAGGCTAAAGTAGTTTTTTATTTGAAAAAAAGAAATGTACCATTGGAAAACTTCATCTTAAGCTATTTTTCAACATAATTTCCACTTTTTCCTAACACTTTAACTAATAAATAATCTACTTATGCAAATCTTTCTTATAGAAGATTCAGAAACTTGGTAGCTTGTTACAACTCCTTGTTGGTCTGGGATCGTTGGCCATCTAGGTGATCTTTTAATTTTGGAAATAAGTGGAAATCTAACTATCGTCTAAATAAGAGCTTAAAAATGGTGACAATGTTAAAAAATAGCCTAGAGAACAAGCTATCCAAGAGTTTATTCCTATTTTCAAATAAATTGCTTGCTCCTAAAAAAAATTTGGGCATCTTATTTTTGAAACAATCCTCATATTTTATGTTCCTTGATACAAATCCTGTTAACTCTATTGAATTAGTATAGGGTCCATTCAGTGGATTAGAGTCAAAACATGAGGTTTAATATTTATTATTGATATCTTTGGGGAGGGAGGGACTACTGTCGTAAATTAACTGAAGACCATAACTTCATGTTAATAGTGTAATCCACAAAAAATATCCCAGACTGAACTCAGATTACAGTTTTCGTGCCTGATGTATGACATCAGTTAGCAGTTTTGACCAGCCAAGACATTTATTTTTGTTATATTGCCTATTACCTTTTTCCACAATTTCAAAGAGTAAAAAGGATACTTGTAGAGGTTTAGTCCTTTTCTTCATGCCTCCTGGGACATATAGTTGAGAACATCAGATTTTTTGTAAGCTTCATTAGCATTAAAACACCTTTTTTTACCTGAAGTGAAATATCACTACAGGAATTATGGTTGTTCACTTGTTGGAAGCAAGACTCATCAAATTACAAAATCGCTAGTATGAGTTATTAGAAACATAAGAATCATCTGATTCCAAATATTAGAAGGTGATTAAAATCTCATTTTTTGTAAAAGAAAACAGACAGAATGCTCTAGAGTGTAATATAAAGATCTGAATGTAAGGTTGGTGGAATTGAAAGACCTTCAAATGTATCTTAAATCATATAATTCCAGAAGCATTCTCAAAATTTGAATAGTTTCATCATAATGATTCAAATTTCAATAAAAAGAATTGGATGTTATGCAATAATACCAGAGATATTGTAAGGAATAGGCCCTGAACTGAAAGCAAAAAGAAATGGATCATTGACAAGAATTTTCGCCATCTCTGGGTGGAAAAATAAACGCTTGGAGCTACAGAGGATACAGTATGGGGTACCCAATTGGTTGAGCGTTTCAGCGTGCTGAGTACAGGTCATGGATTCCAATCCCACGTGAAATTTATTTCATAGGGAACACACGAAATGAATGTTGACTTTCCTATCTTGGCTAGAATAGGTTGGAAAATTGTATGATAACCTGACCTTCCTACCCTAGTTGGAGTACATCAGGATGTGGGAGCACTTGTCAGACAAGGCTGGTACAAAGAAAAGTGTATTACTTACCCAAGTATAAACTGTTTTTAGAAATTAAAAAAAAAAAATGCACATTTTGAGAAAATCTAAATCCGAATTTTGAATTAAATCTTAAAACAGCTTTTTATAACAAAGTTGTGTCCTGTTATACACATCCAAGAGATATACAAATAAATTTGTGTATCTCCTCGCTGGTTATACATCAATAAAAATAACATCTAAAACTGATTAAAATGACTCCACTCTAGCTCAATTAGGAGAAAACAATGGCGTTTTAAAAATATGCGAAAAAAATGTTTTCGCGCATTTTGGTTTTCTTTACGTAACCCTAATTTTGAAACTGTTTAAGATATTTAGAAAGAAAAAAAAAATAGGCATTTTTCTCAATCTCTGTGAGGACAATCTCCATACCAAATTTCATCAAATTCTGAGGTAGTCAGGTTTATACCGTGTTAATTTGATGTGGAAAGACCCTACCGAAGACGATTAAATAAATTAGCGATCCCGCTCCCAATGTCCCCCGGAGTATCCAAAGAAAACTTATTTTTTATCATTACTTACTACCACGTATATTTGGTATACATAAGTACCTGTTAAGTGGACTTGGTATTTGAGTAAAAAAATTATATTAATGTTGTCAACTTAAATATTCATAACCAGAAGGGTTCTCTATGTTGGCAGATAAAAGCTGATCAAGGACAAAATGTAGCAACTCACTGGCTAAACTCTCCCGCCCTTTGATTGCTTACTTTGCATGCTAATAAGATTTAGTAGTTAGAAAAGGATCGATCTATTGGTTATAAAAATGAGGAAAGATAAATTTGAATTTCTGGAATGAGTTATGATTTGATTAAACTATTATGCCATTGGAGATGTTATTGGGACCACTGGTACCGTATGCATTTTATTCAAATCCTAAGTCTTCGACATGTTAAAGAACTTTTGAATACTCGCGAACTTGGTACTATAACTATTTTTTCTTCATCTAGTACAAACCGTATTAAATTCTTGAAACAGATAGAAGGAATTGACAGAGCCTTTACTTTAAAAAAACACTAGAAGACTAGGAGTGCATTAAATTCTGTCATAGCACTGGCCAATCTCTTTGAGCAATTCTGATCTCTTCCAAGAAATTTCGCATTAAAAACATCAAACTCTGCCATCAGAACGAAGTCATTCAAGAAGAACGTTAATCTTACCGATCCTGAATTTTTGTTTGAATTCCAGGCCGGTCTAGGCTAAGATTTCGAAGCAACCTTTCTAAGTTATATGGATTTAATATTGATAGGTTGAAGTTATTTATTATTAATAAATTTTTGTAGCGAAACGTCCCAGTTAAGAAAGTCTTGGTTTACTCTGACATTGATCATCAGTTCTCTCGGTTAAGTGAAGACACCCTCCAGTTGTTTACACCAAATAGGGTTCTTGAATCAAAACCAACCCTAAATATCCTGTCACCGCATTCTGGGTCTTCTGAAAACCTTATTCTATATAAATGTTCGTCCAGAGCTTTCCATTTCCTCTAAACTCTGGCCACTACGGCTTCTCTTACATTTGGTGACTCTATTCCTATTCATTCAACCAGTTTCTCTGCGACAAGTTCTCAAAGAAAGTATCTTTCTCACATTTGTTCAAGAGCCAGAAAATAGTACGACCATTGATCTATTATTTTTTATTTTTCTGTGGTTTGCTAACCATTATCATCTTCTATTTCACTTTTGTCTTCTAAGAATCGTTAGCTATGATTGTATTGCCTTTTTATGTGAATGCAGAGACTCGTTTTGTTGGCCACTGTCAATTCCTCTTAGTTTTATTTTTCATTATTGTTCTATGGTTAAGTTGAATGTGAATAATTTTTTTGTTATGGTAACTTGATGAGTGTAGCTCTTTGGATGAAAGTATTTAATATTATAGGGAGTTAACAATCATACTGCTTGTTTTGTTGATGTTATTAGTTTTATCTTACCTTTATTTTTTTTCGTAATGGACACTTGAGTTTTATTAAATTTAAAATGGATAGTAAAACTGCAGCAGAACTGAGAAGACAAAAAATTTTAGCAAATGCTGAATCCAGATTAAAGAGAATAAAAAGAGTTACTCTGGAAGAAGTAGAAAAAGGTTTAAATTATCGCTTGTATTAACTATTTCTAAAGTGTTTATTGTGTCTATAAATTATTAAATAGTGAACACCATTTATTTATATTCCAGAAGGTGGTGAACAAATCTGTGAAACTTCTACAGCTTCACTGAAAGGTATTTTTACTTTACTACTGCTATCCCTCCCCTGATGTGATTATTTCCGGTTCCCTATGGATTTCAACTAATTTTTAACTGCAGTTTGTGTAATTTTTTGGTCCATTGACTTGAAGTGGTCCTGATAGGAAATCATCTTTGAACTGAGGCAGTTTCTTTTTTTCTTTTTTATCATGCAATCTTTCAAAATAGTTTGCCTGATTACAAATTGTTAAACATTAAGTAAATTTATCAATATGTGGTTGATTAAGCAGCATTAGTATATACTGGCCCTATAAATATATACACTTAGTATTTGAGAGAAAAGCGTTAGTTCACATGATCTCTTGTTTTCATAGTTCGGGAGAGAGGAGACAGGTAACTTTTCAATCAATGCCTCTTTGTGTTTTTAATATTGCTGTGGCTTGACTAATTCAGGGGAAAGTGTTATTGCATAAACTTGATTTACTGACTTTATTGCTATTAACATTTTTAATGAAAGCCATAAGTTTCAGTTATACATTATTTGTTTAAGTATTTGTATAATAGAGTGTTTATATGTTTATTGTTCATAAAATCCAAAAGAAATTGGTATTATGAAATAAATAAACTTTTACATTGGTGACCTTCAAAACAATAAGGTCGCCATAAACAAGGGATATTAAAAAATGATCGTATCTCACTTTTCCATCACATTGAAACATAATTGGGGTACATATCATTTAATTTTTCATTATGTAAAAATATTACCCTTAGTGTTTTCCAACAATGAAGCTGAATGTTTTTCACTGGATGGTTATAAAATTGCTTGGTGACTTCAAGAGTTGAATTTCACATAAAATATTTTAAAAGTTTATTAAATGACTTTGATTAAAATCTCTTCATTTCTCAAAGTGGAAGTTATAACATATGTTATTGAGAGGGATCAGTCAGCGAGATTAAAATTTAAGTGTGGTTGAAATTATCAAGAAATTATGTTTAGCTAATTTCAACAATGCATATTTTATAATCACATCAACTGGTTCTTTTTCTTCGGTATATATTCATCCAGTCATCTAACAAATCTCTTCAAAGTTGAAAGTAACTATGATACTAAAAAATAATCTATTAACAGGGGTAGGGAGGTTGTACCTCCTTTTTTCCCAAATATTGTAGATATTGGAATATTAGTTTGGAAAAATACCATGAAACTGCATTTTATGAGTTTATCTTTATTATAGTTTATATTTTTTTTCATGGTGGTTCTGCGAAATGAATCTCAGCCATCCCAGTCTGGCTACATCAGATTGGTAAACTGTAGGATAACCTTCCTACTCTAGTCGGAGTACATAAGGACAACCCTAAAAAGCATGAGAAAAAAAATTATATATATATATATATATATATATATATATATATATATATATATATATATATATTTATATATTCATTCATGTACCACTACATCCCAGTCTCGGGTTCAGTACTTTGATAAGGATGTAATGTTACTAGGCCAACTGTTGTGAAGGAGGAGATTTGGCCGAAATCCCACTCATTCTCCAGATTTTCCCTTAATAAGAGTATCCACTTTGTTACTAAAATAATAAAAAACATAACAAAAGGTACCCACTTAGTGTACGAGAGGTTGATAAATGAGCTGAGATAGAGGCTGAGCTAGCTCCTAGATGGTCTCCGGAAGTCAGTCCATGGCTGAAATAACTGAAATTTTATGCTTTCAGCTGGACTAGAATTTGGGCCCTGGAGCTTTTCGGTCTAGTGTCAAACTCACTGAGCTACTGTGCCTCACCAAGCCTCAAAAAACAAATAAAAATTCTGTTCATTTATTCATTCAACAGACTTGTGAGGCGGTTCTCCAAGCTCAAGCTTTCTTCCCCAGTTCGGTTGTCTGCCTAATGGATATTTATGTTCTTTTCAGATCCTCAGAGTTGCTGCCCTCCCATCTTCCCTTCGATCTACCTGTTGAGTTTTAGTTACTTGATGCTTTTTAACAAAAAGCGGATAGTCAGCCCTTCACTGTACCCTTTATTCTGGGTAGGGACCAATAGTGGTCCAGTTAACTGACTGCACAGGTGTGTAGTTAACAAAACTTCCATGATCCCTCTGAATAAGGCCTTTTCACTTTATGTTGATTCCGTACTGCGCCAGATACTACCATTATTTTCAACATGAAATGTGTGGGCTCTAAACTATGATCCAAATATATGACACTATTTCAAATCTTTTCAAGACAGTATTACGTAATAAAATTTTCATTTTGTTTCAGATTTTAAAGAAGGAGAAAGTAAAACAGATAGTATTGCAGTACCTGGAATACTTACTGGTAAATGCTTAATGATTCTGTACAGGGCGTAATACTATTATTAGTGTTAAAAATGAAAGATTGGGTAATAAAACAATAATCAAAATATATATGAGACTATTGTTATCATCAGGGTTTTTTTTTTTAAACAAGATTTATTAACAAAGAGTTATTACACAAGATAAGAATTACATACATACACCGAACTGAACAACTAACACTAGAACTGACCAGAACTACTAACTTTACTAACCAGTACAACATAACTTTATTGTACGAAGTTTCACAGTATACTGACTTTATTAAATACATTTTGCCCAGCTACGAGAAGGCAAACGATCTAGGCGAGTTTATGGTCACTTAGCAGCTGCTGTTCTTCTCATCAATTTCCTTTTCAGATACTATAATTAATGTTCAAAATGAAATATTGGGCTATAAAACAATAATCAAAATATATGCGACTATTTTTAATCTTGTCGTCAGTATTAAGTAATTAATTTTTTTTTTCAGATTTTAAAGAAGAAGAAAGTAAAATAGATGATGTTGCAGTACCTGAAATACTTAATGGTAAATACTTAATGATTCTGTACAGTGCCAGATACTATAATTAGTATTAAAAATGAAATGTTGGGCTCTAAACTATGATTAAAATATATGACACTATTTGTAATATTTTCAAGTCAGTAGTAAATAATTAAATTTTCTTTTTGTTTCAGATTTTAAAGAAGAAGAAAGTAAAAAAGATGATGCTGCAGTACCTGAAATGCTTACTGGTATTATTTATTCTCATATATGTATTTCATATTTATATGTACTACAAATTTGTTACTTCATTATTATTATCATGTTTTTAGAATGTCAAATAGATAAATGCATAAATAAGGCCAAGACTTTGACTAATGGAGGTTTATGCAATGGCTCACTTGATAAGTCTGATAATGAACAAACTGCCACTCATCTTAGCCACAAATATTTTGATGAAAGTAATTCAGGATTAAACTTAGAGGCTATGCAAAATCTGAGCAGGAAGTCAACCTTATCACAAATCAAAAGACAAGTTTGTTTAGATTTAGTTATTTTCATCGTATTAGGAATTTCAATACGGCTACTTTATTCCATTGGTCTCTCTTCAATAATCCTCAATGTAAGTTTTAATTTAATTATTTAAGTCAATAATTATTGGAATTAAGGATTGATGAATTAATTGCCACTCCTATTGGAATTATTTTATTTGAAAACTAGTTTCGAATCCTAGACATTCATCTTCAGTTCTAAAACATCAGCACTTTGTTACATGGATTACATATACTAAAGTTTTAAAAAATATAAGACAAAAAATCAAATACATTGCTACTAACATCAGGAGTATTTGGATCTAACAAATATCTGAAATATATCCATAGTAGAAAGGAAAGGGCCAGGTTTTACTGGCTGGATTGGTTTTGAACGATTTTACTATTTCTACTGATTCATAAATATTTAATTTTAAGCTATTTTCTACTTGATGTATTATTTTCACTCCCGAGTTTTTATTGAATTTATAGTTATTTTCATTGAGATGGATAGCGAAGTTGGGATTTTAGGTCTTAATATTGCGTGCTCTTATATGTTCTTTGAAAATAATACATCAAGTAGAAAATAGCCTATAATTAAATATTTATGAATCATTCAAAATAAAAATATGGATCCACTAAGGATATATTTCAGATATCTGTTAGATCTCCTCAGGTGAGTACCAATATATTTGATTTCCACTAAGGATATATTTCAGATATCTGTTAGATTTCCTCAGGTGAGTACCAAAGTATATTTGATTTCTTGTCTTACATTTTGGTGTTAAGCCAAATAAAGCAGCATTTTGCGGCATGTCATGATTTTCTTAAAACTTAATGTCATATATATATGGCGATGTTGCTCCAACCGTCAGGACATGTGAACGTTGGTTTCAAAGTTTCAAACGTATCGATGTAACAAGAGCTATGGGAAAGATTCAAAAGGTGCTGATGTTTTGAAAATTTTGTGTACTTTAGAACTTAAGACAAATGTTTAGCATCTGAAACTAGTTTTCAAATAAAATAATTCCAATATTAATTAATAAATCCTAATTGTATTGATCCTTCTATATCATCGTGTATACCTCAAGTAACTAATGGCATAGTAACATTTGGCTGCTTTGATGTATTTTAACCAAAATGAAAGCATCTCTTACTGAAGTTACTTTGGTTTGTTTAAGGAGTTATTCAGAATATTACAGTAAAAATTTACTCATTTATCCAGAGGATTATTTTTATAATGGATCAATCAATCAAACTATAACATTAAAGTGTTGTTTAACTGAAGACCTTGACTGATCCTTAGTTTAAAAAAATTGTCCATGTTTCTCTGTATCAGCTGTCTTATGTCAGTAACCAATGAGCTTTTAGTCTATGAAATATTATATATTTGACATACCTAATAGACTGCTAAACATTAGAATGTCAGTTGTAAAACAGCCAATTTATAAATTTTTCTGTTTAAATGAATTGAACTAAAAACATTTTGTTTTGTTTTTTCAACTTTGCTGACCTATTAATATTTCTTGGATTTGGCAGCCAAACATAAATATTAGGGCTTTCCAGAAAGTAACTCATTATATGAATTATTGGAAAAACACTTTAAAAAAAAAAAAAAAGAAAGAAAGAAAGAAGTAGCTTTCCAAAGAAAATCTTGTGCTGTAGGAATAAGTGGCAATTGCCTGAAATTAAACCTTTTATGGTTAGTGAATTGAATCTAGCAGCTGTGTATTATTAGTAGTGTATGGACATGCATTGGCATTGAAAAAAAAAAAGTTTCAGTTCAGTTTTTTCTTAGGTTTGTTTGAGTTTAATTTTTTCAGTGTTTCAATGTCTCTGAATTTATTGTGGAACCATGTTCAATGAAATGGACTTGGAGCACCCCCTCAGGGTCTTAAAAAAAAGTCTTCTTTTTAGCTGATATTTGCAAACATTTTTCTTTTAGAAATTTTGGCTTGTCTTTTGTCTTACCCGTGTAGAGTTGTATGCTTTATGCTTGTCTCATTTCTAGTTACAATACAATCGAGAAGTGAGTTACTGTATTTGCCTTATGGACTAAGAGCCCATGGACCCCAGACCTTCGTTATTTTATAAAAGATGAAAATTTGTCAGCACATGCTCCCAATAAAGGTACGAACTATTTTTACGACCATGAATGAAGTTTGGGTTATTGTGGCCTTGGCATGTAAACGACACTAAAGGTGTGTAAAATACCAGCCTATTATCGTCAAATAATAAAGTGTGATTTTTTGATATTTCCTTCAGAATATTGTTAAAAATTACGTCATTCAATGCCAGACAATCACCATCGTGGCAACCCCATGCCAGACACCCTTAATGCTCATTTATTATAATTGTAATTGTACTTACGTTATAGTATAAAAGCTGATATTTATATATATTACTTGGGTAATAATTAGATGATGTTTCCTCATCAGTCAGACCGTTTTGATAGTTCCAACTCCTTGCCAGACAAGCATGTAGGGTAGCAAAGGTAAAGTTAAAAGTTTATATTTGGTAGTATTAATTTATAAATCCCTGCATACACTGTGAACAAGTGTTTCAGGCTTGGAAAGGGCCATATTTTAGTCTCACTAGATAATAATAAGCTAAAAAGGAAAATATATGAAAATAAAGATTTATTAAAAAGTACAGGTATTTATATAAGTCAAGAAAAAACACCGGAAGAGAGAGAGGAAGGGAAAAAAAATTCCCTCATGCCTATTAAAATAATAATAACAATATTTTGTTTACAATGCAAACTTTAATAACATGTGCGGTCAGCGACTCACAAGAATTATGTACATAAATTGTTTATATTCGAAACATTTGTACGAGAACATGTTCTTTAACAAATAAAGTTATTATTATTATTATTATTATATTTGTATTGTTAATTAATAATTACTATTTAATTATTAATACTTGACAAATCCATATACGATTATTTTAGCTGATGTAAACATGCACTGTGTGCAATAATACATGTGCAGTAAAATACAATAGCGTAGTGAAGGATTGTAACAGACCTCACTGACTATCTCACTCGAACCCGCCCATATGTATCTTGCCTTGCGCTCGCACCTACAGCTACCCTACATGCTTGTCTGGCAAGGGATTGGAACTATCAAGAAGGTCTGGCTGATGAGGAAACATCATCTAATTATTACCCAAGTAATATATATATATATATATATATTATATATAAATCAGCTTTTATACCTTAACATAAGTACTATGACCAATTTATAAGTGTTGGGGTCGAAGGGTATTTTTTTCAAACGAAATATCTTCCACTTAACTTCTCATCAATATATGTATTTACAATATTTTCAATTCTAGGAAGGCAATCATAACGGGAAACATTTGAGGAATAACATCAACTAAAATAATAAACCAAATCATTAATGTTTATACAAACTTATTTAACCTATACTATAAAACATAATACAATAACTGTTAATCAATATTAGAATGCTTACCGCTGGGTTAAGTGTTTAAATAAACATAAAGTGTTCTGTCACTACACTGCTTTGTTCTGCAGCAAAGACGGTATGGAAGTAACTTCTTCCTTTATGGGCCACCCCACAGCGTTAGCGGCGGCCAATGCCTTACGAATCTAGGCTTACGAAGAGCTTAACAGCTGAACAAGCCGTTACTGTACAATTACAATTACAATAAATGTGCATGAAGGGTGTCTGGCAAGGGATTGCCACGATGGTAAGTGTATGGCAATGAATGACGTAATTTTTTACAATATTCTAAAGGAAATATCAAAATATCATGCTTTATTATTTGACAATAATAGGCTGGTATTTTACACACCTTTAGTGCCATTTACCTGCCAAGGCCATGATAACATTCATATATGGTCCATCGCTCGTACCTGTATTGGGAGCATGTGCTGACAAATTTTCATCTTTTATATAATAATGAAGGTCTGGGGTCCACAGGATTTTACTCTATCATGTTTGGAGAAGGGTAAGTGATGCAGTAGGCTGTTTTTTTTGTTGTCTTTAATCAGAGTCTTCGGTACCCATTTAAATAACCATTATTCTGGAAGATTGCCTCCTAAGAATAACATAGTTGTACAGTTAATGATTAGGTTGTGTTGATTGAAGATAAAGCAGTACATTAGATAATAAATAAATGATGGAGATGTGTTAGCTCAGTGGCTAGGGCACTTGACTGCCATGCTCCCGGACCCGAGTTTGAGTCTGAAGACAGATAATTTATTTTCTGTTATTTCAGCCGAGGATTGACTTCAAGGTCCAGAGACCCTCCTGTGGCACACCCAGCCTCTAAAAAATTAAATAGAATTTTTCTTTTTTCCATTCTTTTGTAAACCACTTGCATCAACATGATAATAAAAGTTCTAGCATTTTGCACAACCATGATAAGCAAATTATAGTAATTATAAATTACTTACAGAGGACAGTCCTCATAAATGAAATGAAATAATAACATTTTACTTTTAAAAAATTATATTTTATTTTTACAGAATATCCTGGGACCATTCCTAATGGTGTGCTTACCAAGGGTGCTTTTTTATATAAAGGAAAAGCCTGAAGTTCCGTTGATGTACTCAATAATTCTTGTTCTTGGTGTGAAGGAGAGTAGAATCAAATTACCATTTAGGGTACTCTCTTGCCTGCGGACAATCGTTCAATATTTTGCAGTGTATCTTTTTTCATTTTTTGTAACGCATTGTATATTAAAAGAGTTACCATTATGATAAATTAAATAAATTAGATAATGTAAATATTATAAATGATGTATCAAATAAATTAATATGATTTCCAAGACTGCTAATTATATGATTTCTTTTGACTGCACAAGATTAATTGTAACATATCTAGTGTGTAATGATTATATTTCATTAAAATTTAGTCGACACATTTAAGTGCAATTGTTACTGGTAAATCAATTTATTAGTATGTTTTAACATTATTTAGTAAAATAATTTACTAATAATCTCTAAAAATAAATTTTAAAATGCCTTATGATAGTTAAAAATCATATTAATTCAGATTTTTGGGTTAGAGTTTTTAATAGTTGGAGATTGTTCCTGTTGCTATTATATTGCAGGTCCTCTAAGTAGATATTGCCAATTCATCCAGTTTTACCGTTAATATCATCCATATTTGTTTAACTCAATCAATTTTTCATGCAGTGGATTTGGCAGTAGACTCACTTATTTTAATTAATCGTTTCCTTGGTATAAAATTTAGAGGATTTGTGTTAAGGCACGTTTCAATGCTATGGTTTATTAATCAAGTTTAGATTGACGACTGAGCCTTTATCTGATAAAGTATTTATATATGATTTTTCATCTGTGTTTAAAAATTTTGATTATTGCTTATTTTATGTACTTAAAAGAAATTTGATTTAACTAAACAAAAGATGACTTAAAAAAATAAATGAACTCTACTAATTATTTCTAAAACTAAAATTCAATTGTTTTTTCAAGTAGATCCCTTAGCTCTTTTTCAGCTGCCCATAGTAGCTCTGGTAGCTATAACTTCGTTCTAATGCCAGCAGATTTTAAGTTGACATTTTTGAGTTTAAGAATGGCAGGAGATTGATCCTTTTCCTGATATTTTTCACTTTTTTTTTTTTGTCCCAATTCTGATTTAATAACATGTAGTTTACACTTTTTTTAAAATTAAATTTGATAAAATTTATAATCTGTGTAGCCTGTAAATTAGCTTTAACGCTGAAGTTTGCCTTAATATTTTAAAGGGAAATATTCATATTTCAAGTTTAACTCAAATCTTTGTGACAGTCTTTATTAATTGCTTAACCGCAGTCCTCTTATGCCGTCCAATATTGCATTTCTCACTTGGCCATTATTAGAGTCACTTACTGTATTTTTATCCATCATTTTCATCTTTAAGAGGCCTGCATTAGAACTTTTAACTCGGAGAGAAACTGAATAGAACTATTAATAAATCAATTTATTACATTGTTTAGTAAACCAATTTTTGCTATAATAATCGTGAAAACAAAGTGTTACAAAATATATATATATAAAAATGAAGACCTTTTTTATAAATCCATTTTTTAAGTTTATTATGGAAAATAATAAGTTAAACTGTAACCTCATTATATTAATTTTAAGTTTCTTAATTTTGAGTTATAATAAATATTTTAAATGATTAATTGAAACTTGTTACTCTTATCTCCATTTTTATTTTATTTTAAATTCTATATTCGTTTGTCGCTTATGTGTTGTTTTTAAATTATTCTTATTAATGACCTTTTATTTGTTTATTAGAATATGCTTTATTACAGAGTGATTATTTTTAATTTAATTAATAAATTTAGCAATATTTATATTTGACCTGTATATAATGGTTACTTCTCTCAATATTTCAAACAACGAAAGATATCTCTTATTGTTATTTATTTTTTTATATAATATGAAATATTTGATATTTTTAGTCTTTTTACTAACCATTATTTGTTATCATTTCATAGTATATAGTAATAGTAAATTGGTAGTATCATGGTAATACCCAATTAATGAATCGAAAAAATAATTGATTTATCAGTTATTATCAAATTTTGTTGACAAATAATTATGCTTATCCATAATTATTAACAAATACTTAAATTAGCTAATTTAATCTACAATCTTTGCCTCTCAATAGAAGTTTTCTAATTAAATTTAATCCATTTCAGCATAACACACAATAATTTTTTTTTTTTTTTTTTTTTTTTTTTTTTTTTTTTTTTTTTTTTTTTTTTTTTTTTTTTTTTTTTTTTTTTTTTTTTTTTTTTTTTTTTTTTTACTGTACGAATTATGTATTTAATTGCTTATTTTTTAAATAAACAATTTTGTATATCTTATCAATACATTTATTAAAAATATATATATTTATTATACATAATCATAAATAAAAATGAATACAGTATAACTTCATTAATGGTCCACTTTCGATTTATTTATAAATATTTAGAACAATTTAACTAAATATTATTTTTATTTTATTTTTTTATCCCGTCCAGTTTAGTGGAACTCTATTGTACACAGTTATTTGATTTGGTGTTAGAACTATGTTTTTATTATAAAAATTAAATAAAGACTCCTGAACCGAAAAAATTCCATTTTTTGAAGTTTTGTACATTATATTCAACTCTTAATCACATTTTATTGATTTATGCTTGTGTCAAAGCAGCTATTCAGTTCATTATCTCTAATAAATTTACCTGCATTTGGACTTATGGCTCATGTAAAAAATATTTAAATACAGCTTTTTTTTGCTCAATATTTAACAAATTTGCGGCTATAAGTGCTATGTCATGTTGAACATATGAATAAACGACTTTCTAGATCTTAACAGTCTAACAGATTATTTTTTTTCTTATATTTTTACATAAGATCCAGATATTATTAGCACTGTTTTTATTTAAACAGACATTTTTTGTATTAAGTGAATCTGCTGAGGAATGTTTAAATGTATTTTATGATTGTCAAAGTTTTATAACACTCATCCTAAATAAAAAGGGTGCAACTCAAAATTAAATTATCGTCACGAGTAGTTTGTAAGTTGACCTCGACATCTACCGACTAATTCTCAAATATGAGGTGATCTAATCGCAATTGTTAAACAAGAAATATTCTCTAGATCTTATTTGATAATATTTGTAAAATACACTTTTTGAGCTCTTTTTATCCTGGATGAGCAACAAAATTGTTAATTTAGTTTATTTTTTTTTTTAAATTTATTTATTGTTATATTTAATTTAATTATTTATTATTTATATTATATTGTTAAAGTTACCACATCTATTGTTCTCTCTTATAAAAACCTATGTAATCGTGTAATTACAATAATTTGTATCATAGTTCCATAATTTGAGCAAGGAAAAAAATATTTATGTAATCATTGTTTCCATAAAATTGATTGTATCCTGCCAATAAAATTAGTTTTGTAATGGAGAATATTTTGTATATTTGTGTATCTGTTGAGAAGTAAAATTTTTATTTCAAAATATCTATTCTTATTGTAATTTACTTGTAAGAATCCTGTCCTACTGTTGCAGGCATCACTGCAACATTAAAAATGTGAAAACCATATGTTTTAAAAAAAGATCAATTTCTCCCTGATTGAGAGAAACAAAAGGTCATGGTTATGTCTATCTATAGCCTACGGCTTGTTTATATACTGCTTATGATAAGGAAACTGATGGAAAATTAAAAAATGAAGGCAAAATTTGACTTTTTCCATTCAAACAGATATAGCTTCTAAACAGCTGTTCTTAGTGGCAAATGTTATATAACAAAAAATATTCTACATTAAATTTATAATAAAGAAACTATGAACCATTGCTCGATCCAAGCAACATCTACAGAGCTAGAGCGTACCCTAATGTTACATTTTTGAGTGTGAAAAAAACATAACACTCTTTACTTTTCTCAAGAAAACTATAGGCTCACAGCCAAAAACATATCGATATAAAAATATAGATAATTTTTTTTTTTTATAGGTTTTACAGTTTATACAAGAGGTAAAGATTTAGTATGATGTAAATCCCATTATTTGAATGGGCCCGCCGAAAGCTAACAAAAACTATAGATTATGATTTTCTTTCACTGATTACTAAATTTTATGCTAGTCAGAATGTTTTTCGGCGGATCCATTAATTTGTGATTTCCATTAATAAAAGTTTTTACTTGGAAAATATTTTTCTAATGCAGCAGTTAGTGACTGTACTTAAACAGCCTGACACCTCTTCCTTAACAATTTTGTCTAAAAAAATTAAGTTATTCCCTGAAAACACTCTTACTTATTGATGAAAAAAAAAAAAAAAAAAAAAAAAAATGTATGTCTATTTTTAACTAGGAGCATTAGAAAGCATAAATAAAAGAACAGAAATGACCCATTCAACATCATTGTCATATCCTTACCTTATTCCCTCTACCACAGTACATTAGGGGTTGCCCTTTATATGACTTTGTATGAGTGTCCATTTTTTCTTCTTTCTCCTGCTCCAGTCCAGTTCTCACTTACTGAACACCTCCCAGCAAATCCAACAAGGTCTTCTTCTTGTTGTTTTACCCTCCACTTGTTTTAATTGGTATCCTCCCTATTCTAAATTAATAGACAAATTTTTTATGCTGTAAGACATGCTAATACAGCACTAAATAATTCTATACTGTGCTCAATAAATTTTACATTCCATCCGCAATGTATCTCTTCCCTGATGATTGTAAATTACAGGTTTTGTATAAAGCTTGAAAATTTCCACTAACCCTTCAATTTCCCACATTATGGGCCTCAATGCACCAGGTACAAAAAGTCATGGGTTCGAATCATACCTAGGGAGGTTGAAATTAATACTGTGGTGAACCCATAGAATGAATCGATCACACCTTGGCTAGAATAGGTTGATAAACTGTAGGATAACCCTTGCTTCCTTTCCTGGTCGGAGTACTTGTGGACGTTAAGTCCCAACAACAACCATAACCATTTCTATTAATAATAATAGATACTAGAATCCCCATCACGGCTTTGCCCGCTCTCATAAGTAAATAACTTAAATAATTTTTACTAATAATGGAAGTTTTATTTGTTCATTAATAAAAAATCTAGTATTGAAGTGTGCGATTAAGCATTATTTCTTCATATTTTCACTCATAGCAGTTATTTTTAACCTGGTTATAATACTAATTAGATTGTTGAAGAATACATGAAAGCATGATTGGACATCCAATTTTTTATTTAAATGTATGAGTTGGTAAACCAGATGGGCAGAGACTATTAACAAACTCTTGTGGATAATTGGCTGTATTATCAGTGTTTAGAACTAAAGGCCCATGAATTATATTTGTACACACAATATCAAGAAGTAAAGGATTGAGATTTTATTTGGGAACAATTTTTATTCAGCAGAAATAATTTTATTGAGTTCATCTAGTTGGATTTTAATTTCTAAACATATATGTATATGACAGTGTGGCAAACCTCGTTTCTGCCACTCAACATTTACATTTAAATGTATATTGTTGTAAATTTTATTGTTGCTAAACCTTCCTATGAAAATGATGCACTTAGTTTAAATTTGGTAAATCTTTCTTTAAAAGTAAAAATTTAAAAGTTCACTTGTTTTATCATTGCACATTACCCAATCTATGGTGGAAATGGGCCTAACAAAACATCAGTCGATTTTGAAATTTCACTTGGATCCATATGTCACACCATATTTTTGATTAAAATAAAAAAAATAATAAATTCAAATTTTTTCACAGATTTTGATTGAATATAAGTAAATTTTATCATAAATTTCAAGCTCTACATAACACCGTACCTTTGTAATCTCTCATATAGAATGGCACTCGCCACCTATCGATCAATTTTCAAATTTCACAGTTACCTACATATTATCAATTTTTTAATAACAAACTAATTAAAATTTAGTAGATTTTATTATTGCTAAACCTTACTGGAACTATAAAGATGATGAGATTAAAATTTGGTACAGAATGGTTCAGTAGTTTTCGTGGTTAGTGATCACAAACGAAAAATGGCTAATCCTTTTCTATAAAAGTATAGATTTAAATATAAAGTAATAAGACATATAAATGTAGAGAATAAGGTGAATGCATATAGATATTTAAATTCTTAGAATAAAGTAGAAACAATATTGATATGCCTGCCTTTATACGACCAGCTAAGGAAGGAAGGTTAGGCACACACAATATAAACCAGTTACAATATTATCCTTTATAAGATTGAGCTTGAGGGAAATAAAATAATACCCTTAAAGTATAAATATATTGCATATGTATTCAATTTACAAAAACAGTCTAAAAAAACTTTCAATATGAAAAAGTATTCAATTAACAAGCTAACAACTAACTTTACCAATATGATAAAACAAAAACAAACCAAGAACAATAAGAATGTTAATCAATAAAAATTAATAGATAAATATACAAACTACTAGAAAACAACAAGTATGCTATATCTTTATTTGAAAACTCATTCCTGAATTTCTTGTTAGTTTCAATGAGATTTTTCTTTCTGTCGAGTTCCATATCTGTATCTTTTGAGGGACTGATCATGGTAGATCCAACATGAGAATTCATCATTGAAGGTGAATTTATGATGTCCTAAAAACAAAACACGGTGTTAGAGTAAAATTATGCAATGAACTATTTCAACATTTATCGAAAATTTATTTTAAGGTATAGAAAAAGCTAAGTGAATGGTTTTAATAATTAAAAAATTGATTACGAATCTAAAGAAGTAATCACAAACGAAAATCAAAAGAATATTATCTCTTCATATTAAAATTTTGTCAAAGAATTTAAAAATGGTAAATAAAACTATAGCAAACTTTTTATACTGAATAAAATAGATAACTCATTCAGTAGACGTATCGAAAAAATTCAAAATAAACCGAAGATATATCAAAGGACATATCAAATTGAAGTGCATTTCAAATGAAAAAGAATGCCGCAAATTTGAGCTCTCTAGGAGCAATAGTTTTTTCATTCTATCTTTAGAGATTCAATACATTGATTTGGCATAATCAAATAGTTTGTATAATCGACTCTTTGACAGGATTATTCCTCCCCTTTACAAATTGTATTCAGATTTGAGGAATCGATATAACGTATATCAGTTCGAAAGAAATTGATAAAGTAATACAAAAAAATGTGTTTTTTCACATTCAATACTTTGCATTTGTAGGGACGATATGTTCTATAATGTGAATATTTTATTGTGCCATTTTGGCTTGAATTGCGAACCTTATTTAGGACTACAAATAACAAAAAATAAGTATATATTATTACAAATGTTAAGGAGCAGGTATAGAAAATAAAAATTACAAAAAAGAAATTATAACAGAAGATAAATTAATAATAAAAAATTAGCACATAACAAAATAATGTTTTAAGCAAAATAAATAAGTTTTAGTAGAAAGAAAGGATAAAAGAGTTGTAATATTTGTAATTAGAGGAGTTAATAATAAAATATAAACACAAAAAACAATATGATATAACATGAAGAAGAAATTAAAATTAATATTAAAGAAAAAACGTGAGTCAGACAAGGAAGAAAAAAATTGTTAGCATAAATTAAACTAAAGGACAGGCTAAGTTTATATAATTAATTATTAGCAGAGGCTTAAGAACCTTATGTTATCCATCTACAGCAGGAATTATATAATATAATGTTATGTATGTATTACAAATGATAATGTTATTTATGTATTACTAATGAGAAAGTTATGTTTTGCTCTGAAAATTCTCTTAACCTACCAATTCGTTCTAATCCCATTTAGAGAAATGGGATAATACAAAATATTTTTAAACCGAAGTTATCCACAGTGAATAATGGCAAAAATCAACTTATAAGGCCGGGTCCACACCAACATGAACATAGTTCGTGAACATGCTACGTCCACACCAAATGAACAAAGTTTAGAAACAATCATGTCTAGCAGCGAAGAAGATCTCATTTTGTGTAGTACTCTGGTGACTATTTGGAATTTGGAAGCAGCTTCAGCAACAAGAAAAAGATGATGGGTTAAAACTGACAGCAACATCTGCAGTGTTTATTTGCACAACTTCTTAAGAAGAAATGATGTACACCGGGGAAGTTATACTTCATCAGGAACTTTGGACAGTTAGTTATGTAAAATAAATAACAATCAGAATGAATTAAATTTTATCTTGCAGTGTCCTCCAACGATGGCTAAAGAAAAACTACTCTCTTTTGAAGTTTACCGCCTCCTGGTGGAACACTTTTTGTTTACGAGCGATGTAATTTCATCATAAATTGCCTACGAACGTTCGTGATGTTTAATTTCTAACGAACAATTCCAGTGAACATTGTTTGTGTTGGTGTGGACATGGCCTGAGTACCTGTTACTTTTGAGGCTTGCTATAGTAATGAATGTAAATACAGAGAGCAGGAGAAATATTTCATGTAAAGCGTTACTTTTTGAAAAATCTGTTTCTAAGATGGGGAGGGGCATTTTAAATTAATTTGCAGCTTTTTTTTGGGGGGGGGGGGGGGGATGGTTCAGTTGCGTTTTATAGAAGAAATAAATTTCTATTACATTCCTATATATTATTTATGGCAAAATTTCGCCCCAAACTGTAAAACATATTCAAGGCAGTTGATTTTTTTTTTTCCCCAGTGGAACTGATTGAAGTATTTTCATCAAGATGTAAAGAATGGAAAATGGAAGCTAATAAAATCATTTTTATTGGTGGGCTATCATCAAATCAAATTAAATTCCAGCTGGAAGTGGGTAAAATAATATCAAAGTGTAACAAAAAATTAATTTTAAAAAAACCGTTATATTATTACATACATTTATATAGTGAATAATGGTGAAATGCAATTAAAAAATGAATTAATCACACAAATTGGAAAGATGGAAAATCACACAAATACCATTAATTAAATTTTTTAAAAATAAAGTAACTTAATAAATACAAAGTTTTTGTCAAGCAACACAAAATTTTAAAAATTTAAACTTAAAAATACTATAAATAATGTTTCAAGTTAACTAGTTAATTAACATATAAATGTTTATAAAGCTATTTTCTTTGGAACTAATGAAGAATGCTCAGGTAGGCTGCACCTGCAACTGCTATAATTTAAGTTTAGTTGACAGGTTACTTTACTACTACGATTCAGCTGTGTTTTATGCTTTACTTATTAAATGAAATTGACTAATTGTTGCTTTAGGCAGATCACTGCTGTCTAGTTCCGCTCGCTCAAAAGATAATCAAACACCCAAGGGGGCCCTTTTACAACGAAGGTCTTAATTTTTAACTTTACGCTTTAAAATTAAGATGTTCTGATCACTTAAGCATACCTAAGGAGGGGAATGAGGCTATAGTAGTGCCCGTGTACAATAAGAAGGGAGAATCGACAAAATGCAGTAACTATCGAGGGATTAGTATGCTCAGGACTGCATATAAAATCTTCTCCATATCCCTTCATAACAGGCTCGTCCCATATGTAAACAGAAACTGGGAGGCTATCAAGGTGCCTTCCAGCCCAACAGGTCCACTATTGATCAAATTTTTACCATTATGCGAATTCGTAAGAAGATGAAGGAGTATCAGCAGACAACCTGGATGTTATTCATTGATTTTAGGGCAGCCTGTGATACAATGGTTAGGAGTAAGCTCATAGTGGCCATGCATGAACTGGGTTTACCAAGTAAATTAATTCGGTTGGTAAAATGCACAATGGAGAATACCATCTGCTAAGCAAAATGTTATATGTATGTTATTAGGATTGTCTAGAGCCTTTAGGAGTTGAAAGTGGTCTTAAGGCATGGAGATCCAATAGCTCCTCTCCTGTTTAACATTGCTCTACAAGCTATTGTCAATAGATCGGAATTAGAGCAGGAAGGAACAATATTTACGAGGATGATCAGTGTTGGCATATGGTGACGATGTTGTCATTACGGTAGATCTCCGTAGAGTATAAGGACAGCCTTTGAAGCAATGGATACTGAAGCAAAAAAGATTGGTCTACACGTAAACGAGGAGAAGACCAAGATCTTGGTTCTGAAAAAGGCTAGATTGGAGGCAGAGTCGCTATGAAATAGGCCCCTACAGTTTTGAAATAGTGGATCTATTACTAATGATAACCTGGAACAGGAAGAAGAGATTAGAAACAGAATTTCAGCTGGGAATAGAGCCTGTTTCTCCATCTCAAGGATAATCAGGAGTAAGCTTGTTTGCCATTCTACCAAGTTTATGCTATATAAGACCTTAATAAGACCAGTAGTCACATATGGTGGAGAAACGAGGACCCTCAAGAAGAAAAATATTAAACTACTTAAAAGGTTTGAAAGAGTAATTCTTAGAAGAATTCTGGGGCTGTGCATGAGGATAGTCAGTGGTGGCAAAGAAAAAATATCGAATTGTTCCAGCTCTACAAAGACATTAGCATCTCCTCTGACATCAGGATAAAGAGGATGAATGATAATAGAGTAGACATTAGAGTGTACAAAAATGTCCCAGATGGCCAACGTCCACGTAGTAGGCCAAAAAGTTAATGGAGGGATGGAGTAGGACAGGATCTCTTGCAGCTAGAGATCTCTGTCACGGAGGTGACTGATTGAGGAAGATGGTTGGCTATTGTTGAGGAGGCCAAGGGTAGCATCAGCACCTGTTGAGCCGATAGAAGAAGAATAAGATCACTAAGTTGCTATAGTGATAAACATTATGATATAAACAATAAACATAATGATATTTAGTATTATACCTTGTTATACAAATCTTGACATACCTATTATCTCAGAAGCCACATGGTAGAACATAACCTGACTCACCTTAGCATTCTCCAATAGCATATCCAATAGCAACACCATATCTTTTTTAGTATTCATAACACAAATATAAATAGCATGATTGGTTAATGAAGAATTATTAGAAAGTATACCACACTTGACTAAGAGAACCTATTAGTCAGAGAGATGGTTTATAGGCTCCGCACCACATCTCTATTTCCCATAGCCAGCATCTGTTTATTCCATTCAGCCATTTTTTCTCTGTATTCTTCCATGTCTTTCTTGTACATATCATCAAATTTCTTTTTTTCTGTTGCGGGCAATTCTTCCCATAGTTTTTTCAATTTTTGTTGAAAGTCCTGTAAATATTAGGTCAAATAATTTCAAATTAATAATAACCTAATTAAAAAGTTACACATTATTATTATTTTTATCCCCACCTATCACTCAAAACATGACTGGGTAAAATAATAAGTGGATAGGATTAAAAGGAAAAAAAAAAAAATGTAACATAACTGACATGCCCACAGCTGATTTAACTCTTTTATCTCAGATTTTTTGACTATTTTCGAACCTTGGTAAATTAATTTATTTAATGAATTAATTTCTTTAAAAAAATAATCATTATTTCATAAATATTTGTTTTAGTATTATATGCAAAAAATAAATTAAATAATTTTAAACATACATTTGAATGAAGCATTAATGTGTACAATAATAAAATTTCAATAAAATAACTGAAAAATATGCAACCATAAAATTTTGCAAACAATACAGAACAAGTTGTTTTTGAATAAATGAAACAGAATAAATATGTTTCTGTATATAAATCCACACCCTATGTACACAATCCAAATAGGAATATATAGAAACATATAGTTTATAAAATCTCACTCTATATCTACTATATGTTTGTCAAATATCACTCACTCATTTAACACGAAATCTCAGAAACCACCGAACGGATTGGAATGAAATTCGATATGTAGCTTCCTCTGGGGCCGTAGGTGCTCGCTAAGAAAGGAATTAAAAAAAATCGGCCTGGATCGTGGCTAATTCGCGAAAAATGCGATTACAATTTTTATTGGGTGAATAACAATAGATTAAGTGTCATATGGTATATGGAAATAAGCTAAGTTAAAAAATAGGTTAGATGCTTAAGCCGCACACTTTGCCCACAAATTAAGTTCCTTATAGTTGTAAACAAACAAAAATAGGACCAATGTCAAAACCTTATAATATGGTACTTTCTGTGAACTCATGGTGGCTGCAGAGGTGTACCCTTACAAGTTTGAGTTGTTTCATGACGATAAGCTATTAAAAGACTTATGTTAAAGAGGAGGTTAAAAGACTTATGTTCTCTGGTGATGGCATGTAAGGGCAGTTCGATGTACATATTCCTTACGAGCAACCCACCAACCTTGCTTCTCCAGTAGCTTCAACCCAAACTACTCTTCCTTCAGCTTTCCGGTAAGATAATTGTTCTGAACTATAATTGGCCCTCTTCAAATCGGCTTTTCTCTACCAGGACTAAGTTGTATTTCTCGAATCTGAACAAGTTATACCTAGCCTTTCTGAATTTCATTCCTTGAACCTAGAATCTCCCTTTTTCTCAGTTCAGATGAGTCTATTGCAACATTGTAAACTCATCAATCTAAAAGTAAACAACGTAGGAAATGATTCACAGATTCAGCTCACAACAAACAACTAAAGAACTCGGCTGCAAAATATATTCAAGCACATGTAGAGGTCAACAGGGAAGCTGTTAAGAAATACATGAAAAATCCTGAAATTAGCAGAAAAGTGTTAACAAACTTAAAGAGAGCCAACCTGAAGTTAAAGAATGTGCTGTACACACATATTCTGAGAATCACCCAAACATACTTAGAGGGGCTCTACAGAAGTATAAGAAAACCCATCCTGAAATCCATAGAAAGTCTTCAAAAAAGTACTCAGAAAATAATCCTTATGTTAAACGTGTAGCTGTAACAAAACATGATGAAAGATGTTTAATGGAAAGGTTACAGCCAAATTATATGCAAAAGACAAAACAGTCGATATTGGACAACGGTCTACTTGAAATTGGTGTTATGCTGTAAAATGGAAGGATGAGAGCCCTGCCATGTGGTGCAGTAACGGGAAAGTCCAACTTCCTTCCTTTCAAGAATATCCTGAACACTTGCACAGCCTCCTTACTTACAAACATCCTGAGGCTGAGCATTTTCTAAGTAATATTTGGAAATAGAACGGTTGTTTCCAAATGATGTAATTTGGAGCAAAAGAGATAAAAGAGGGACATTTCATGCTAACATGTAAGGTACGAGGACAGGTATAGATTCCAGAATAGGGAGTTTGATGCCTGAAACACAACAGCAACTGTCTTTTATTCAGATAAATTTTGTTGGTGATGACAACCATGAAAGAGGCATTCGCTGTGGTTACTCTCAAAATGTCAAGCCTATATTCATAGGCCTCCTCCAGAAAATTCTTCAGGAACATAAGTATATCAAGGACTTCAGAGTTGCTGTTGAGTCTGTTCCCAAAGATCTACAACATTTCCAGGTAGTTATCAGTGCTTACAAAAAGCCTTCAAATGCTCACTGGAGATGGGTACAGTATTAACATCCCTCAGCGTGACCCAAACACTAATACACCACTTAAGAAAACTGTGCCTGCAGCTGATGTTTACCCCTATATGTTGATGGAGTGAGGAGGTTAAGAACCTTATTTACTTTAATTTTGTAATCTCCTCAACCAATTTATGCTTGATATGTACGCAAAATAGAAACAGTAAGACTAAACTTTATTCGAAAAAATCAAAAAAGTTGAGACTATATTCACTTAATGTATGCCATAAGAAAAGCTGATGGTCTGGTATCAGAGCTGGGTAAAATGGTAGTGCTGCCTCGAAGCTTCACTGGAGGACTGTTAAAATAATATAAAATTACCTTTTGCAAATTGTCAAATTTACTTATTGAAATTCTAAGAATGGAATTCTTTAGGTTTATTTAAGTAATAATGATTATCAACGTTAAGCTTAACTTTTACTAATTTAAGTTGTCCTTAATCCTAATGATATTAAACCGAAGTGGAGCAGGGTACTTTCAGCTGGTTATATATATATATATATATATATATATATATATATATATATATATATATATATATATATATATATATATATGCATTAAAGGATGATGGCCAGTCCGTGATCTACATAGACCAGCCTCAGGACCTGGATGTCTTCGGCTGACCTCATCACCTATCTGTGCCTCCACAGTCTTTTTTGCTTTTTGTCATTGAATTCAAAGTGTTTTTTGTTTCTTTTATGTCATGTCCCATTTTGAAGAAAGCTTTCATTTTTTTGCCCAGCAGTATAACTATTCTATCATTCTCAATTGTTTAATGTTTATTATTCTTATTTGTTTACTTTCATATATCACTCATTTACATATTTATAATTTCCTAATTTTCTATTATAATTATTCATCTGCTAATCACCACTCATATTTTAATTTTATATTATATGCATTTAGGTATTTATATATCTTTTCTACATTATCATATTTAGTTAACCTCCTATTATTAATATGCTATTCTTTCTCATGGCATCTACAACCTAATCTCATTCATCATAACGCCATCCTTTTATTTACTGTCCTATACTTCCCAATATGACTAACATCCTAACCGCCTGTCACATAAACTCACAATCCCTACTAGCCCATTACAATGAGTTCCTAGAATTTTTCACCCAAAATTTTTACATCATTGCAGTCTCTGAAACCTGGCTTAAACCCTACATTCCTTCTTCCTCGGTTTCTCTCCCTAACTACTCCATCATTCGTTATGACAGGGTTAACCGGACCGGCGGTGGAGTAGCGCTTTATGTCCATGATCGCCTGAAGTCTCGTATCCTTTTTCTTTCACCTCCTTCAAATCTCCCAAACATTGAGTCCTTTTTTGTAGAAATATCCATTAATGCCCATCCTCTCCTGTATGTAGTGGTTTACCGTCCCCCACATGTTCCCTTTGACCAATCATTCGAATCTAACCTTTACCATTATGTTCCTCTCTACTCCAATATAATCATCTCCGGTGACCTGAATGCCAATCTCCTATCTGACTCCTATGACAAAATCTACCTCGAAAACCTTTTTTTTTTTTTTTTTCCCTTCACCTTTTTATTGTACCATTCAATCCCACCCACCACTCCCGCGGGTCCGACACATGGTTGGACCTGCATGTCATAGATTCTCCAAAAAACCTTCTTTCCTCAAGTCAACGCCCTGTTTCTTTCCTATCCTCTCATGACCTGATGCAAATATCATATGATATCCCAACACCTCGGTTCCTTCCTAAAACAATCTCCTTCCGTAACATAGACTCTCTTACCCGAGATAAGATTTTATCCGATCTCGAAACCATATATTGGAATCTAATCTACTTCTACTCCTCAATTGATACCATGGTTGAATTACTCACCACCAATCTCCTGTCCATCCTTGATACCCATGCTCCTCTTAAAACCTCAACATTTCACTGGCGTCACCCTGCTCCTTGGATATTAAAGATTTACAAAGAAGACGTGAGGCTGCCCGAAGACGCTTCAGAGGCACCAGGCTTGAAGATGACTATTAAGCGTTTAAATTTCTTAGAAATTTAACACAATCCACGATCCGGCGAACTAAATCCAATTTCTTCCACAAAGCCCTTTCATCTGCACCCAATCCTAAATCCAAATGGCTGCTCCTCCGCAAACTTTCCTTGTGTGATCCTCCTAGTTCCTCTCCCTCGGGAGTCTTTCCTGTCACCCCGGAAAAGTTAAACTCCTATTTCGTTTCTTCCACTTCATCTGCTCCTTCTCGACCCTCCCAGCCCTTGCCTCCACCAGCATTCATCAACAATAATTTTTACTTTTCTTATATCACTCCCTCTGATCTAATTACCTCTATTATGAAGTCTCAATCCAACTCTTAGGTTTAGACCATTCCTGTTAAATTATTGAAATTATGCCTTCCAAAAATCCTTCTGGTTCTCCTCTTCATATATAATTTTTCCTTCCAAAACTCTGTATTTCCCACTTCCTGGAAAAAGGCCTTAATTCATCCCATCAACAAGAACCCAAACCCTATATCCCCAAAGGACTTCCGCCCTATATCCATACTTTCCAACCTTTCTAAGCCCCTAGAAAGATTGGTGCAATCCCAAATTTCCAATTTCCTAGAAGATTCCAAGTTACTTGATCCTTTCCAATCTGGTTTCCGTCCTGGCTTCTCAACATGGACAAAAAAGAACTGACCATCCTTATCTTCCTTGATTTCTCTAAAGCATTCGATTCCTTAGACCATAATATCCTTTTTTCCAAATTGAAATCATTGAACTTTTCCTACAGCTCCCTCCTTTAGTTTCAATCTTTCCTTTCCCACTGCACCCAAGCAGTCGTCACTCCTAGGGCCTATCCTCTTTCCTCTCTCTACAGTCAGGAGTAGCTCAAGGTTCGAGCATTTCCCCTCTTCTGTTTAATTCCTACATCAATGATCTTCCCCATTCAATTCACCATTGTTCCCACCATCTTTATGCCGATGACTTCCAAATTTACTTCTCCTTTCCTCCATCCGAAATGTTAGCTGCGTTTGCCAAAATTCAGGAAGACCTAGACGAAATCTGTGCCTGGGCAAATCTGAACGAATTAATGTTGAACGCAGCTAAAACTCAAGCAATTGCCATAGGATTCACATTCCCTTCTCCATTCAAATGCCAACTTTCCCACATTATTCCTTAATGGTCATCCAATAACTTTCCATTCCTCTGTTAAAAATTTAGGCCTAACCATTGATCAAACCCTCTCCTGGAAATCCCATATTGCACAAATCTCCCGAAGGTCAATCGGTATCCTAAAACTATTTCACCGCTCCCGTCACCTCCTTCCCCTACCCACACGCAAACTTCTAGTATCCTCCCTTATCTTCCCCTAATTTGACTATGGTTGCGTGATATATGGCGGGCTCTCAACGGTTCTTGAAGACAGATTAAAACGTGTCATGAATTGCTTCATTAGGTTTGTCTTCGGAACTTCGAGACGTTCCCATGTTTCTCTACACTGAGTTAAATTGGCTTTTCCCCTCCTTCCACAGAAAATACTTCCTAGGCACCTATCTATTCCAAGTTATCAACACCCGTCACCCTCCCTTTATTTACAGTAACCTGAAATTCAAGTCTGCTATCAAATCACTGCATACAAGATCTCGTCTTTCCAATCTCTATACTCCATCTCATAGAAGTACTGCATTCCAACGTTCCTTCCTTGTCCGACCTCTACTCTTTGGAATTCCCTCCCCCCATATATCCGCAATGCTTCTTCCCTTCGAACATTCAAAACACTACTCTTTCACCATCTTCTTTCCCTCCAACCCGACGCTCCCCAATTATAAGGATGTATGTACTATTTATGTAATCGTCTAATTTAATTACTAAGACCTTCAGACATGAAACATTAGCAAAAATTATAGTTTGACTATGATAATGTTTTGATTTCTTGTAATGATAATTTTTGATTTTCTAGCTTTCATTTTTCTTTAAGTTTCTGTTTGTTTGTTTTCTCTTTTGCAATTTTATTTACAATATTAACCTCTATTTTGTATATTTATTTTTTCACTCTCTTTTTATTAATAGTTTTTTCTTCTTCTAGTTTTTCTCTGTATTTTTTTTTTCATACATATTTGTATTTAAATTTACCTATGTTATTTTATTTTTAACAGCCTCTCGGCCAGTTATGATCTTACTTTGTATTATTTAATGTTATTCTTAAGGGACTCTGTCCCAGAATAAAGTTTTCTTTCTATTCTATTCTATTCTAAAAAATAAATAAATAAAATTGGAGATCAATTCAAATAATTTATAGAATATATAGAATATCTCAATAGTATTTCAACAAAAACTTTTATAGATGATAAAAACAATACATCAAGTTTTTAGAAGCATTATTTGCTGATTTTTGTTAAAGCCAACAAAATTGGTGAATAGGGACACCTAAGAGTAAATGTTTTTGGCATTTATAAAACGTAGCATCACCCTTAGAAGCAAATATGTTTGAATTCTTTTAATTCCATGAAAAGTAGAAACTCTGTGGTCAAAAAAATAATTGTTTTCATTTTGTATTATCATCTTAGAATAATTAAGTAGGGCATTGCTTTTAATCAACTAGATTTATTTTTTTTTTAAATTTATTTATTATTAATTAATTATTGTAAATTTAAAATAAATACTAACCATAAATGATTCATCTTTTCGCTCAGATAATTTGGTTCGCATGAAGTACATATATGAAGAGCCTGGCTTTTTGGGGCAGCCTAGTTCTGTTCTTTTCTAAATAATATAAATAAAAATAATCCATGAATATATATTTATCAGTATGTAAATTTATAGCATAAATATGATTATTAAGAAGTTAATATTTGAAATTCTCAACCACTAAATTTAACTTATTGTCATTTTTAAATGTTTGGCACAATGAATGATACCATTCCATTTGATCTAATAATAGATATTATTTCATTGCTATATTACTTCAATAGTTTGAAAATATCTTCGACATTTAGGTCTTTGATACAAACTGTTTTTTCACTAGGACTTTCAAGGGGATTCAGGAAACTGTCTTGTTATCAAGGGATCTCCTAATTTAATTTTATTATTTAAAGGTTGCACAGACTAAAGTAAACAGTAGAATAAAGGTCAAGCAGCACAAAGACATGATTTTTTTTTTTTTTTTTTAAATATATATATATATATATATATATATATATATATATATATATATATATATATATATATATAATAGACATACTACAAAGGATAATTCAACATTAATGCCCATTACACATTAAAACTGCTCTCAAGCTATAGAAATTATGATTTCTTTTGAGTCTCTTTCATTGAAAGTAATAGGGGGCATGCCTAATCATTTATTACAAGAGATGGAACTTTAGTTGCAAGAGTTGAACGACAAGTTAGATCAGTATTTGACTAAAAGAAATTGTGAAAAAGATGTCTAGGTGTTTTTGTTTTTTTAACATTTTAATAATTATATTGACAACCGAGTAATGGAGAGGATTTTCAGACTGAAGAATTTTTTTTTTGTTTTCTCTTCACAGCTGTTAAATGTGTAATGTGTAAGAGTCTCTAACCAGTTACCGCAGAAACTTAAACCCTAGTTATATCACATCAGAGTAGCTCAATGAGACTTACAGATTACAGCAATTTCAAAAGCATAAAAAAATGCATGTTATCGAGAGTCATGCTATTTAGTGCTGGGCAGGCCCGGAACTAGGGTGGGCGGGAGACAGGGGGGGGGGGGGGAGGTACATGCCCCAGAAAGCAGATTTCAGGAGGGTAGCAAAATTCGAAAAATTTATAGAAAAAAAAAAGTTATTTAAAAACGTATTCAAAATAAACTTTAATATACTCTCTATACCAAGTTAATTCTTAAGTCATAAGACACAAGAATTAAAGCTAGTAGTTGCAATTGAGCTACAAATAGAAAATAATTATTTGTATTAGTCATGAATCAGTACATTAACATAATAAATAAATGTTTTTCATAAATAAAACTTCTTCATAACATACATATGGTGTGTAATTTAACTACTGCATCTAAAAAATAGCTTACGGAGGTATTGCATTTTAATGGTAGGAGGAGAGGGAGGGTGAGGGGAGGGGGGGGCAAACTGATCTTTGCCTGACAAATCTCTTAGTTCCAGCCCTCGTACTGGATACCAAGTTTATGCTGTATTTCAATTTTTATATAAAGAAGAATGTACTGGCATGATACACTGTTTTGTTTTACCATTTTGAGAATTTAACACAAAAGACAGACACAGCTAGTCCTACTATAATTTGAATTTTAGAAAACAGATATGATGATAATATAAAGAAATTATAAACTATTATACATTAACCGATCATTGTAAAAGAGCTGTTTCACTATTAAATAATCATAGAAACAGCATGAGATTCATTTGTTTACTTGTCTTTTTTATTTGAATGATAATGCAATGCCTTTTGATCCAAAGAAATTTGCGGGAAGTATATAGAGAATATTGAATCAATAACTTAAATTAGACACTGTAATCCATTACTTATTAAATAAAGAAAATAATTAATATTCGTTAAAACTAAATTTTAAAAAAGAACCTTTTTTAAAACTCTTTTAGCTTGCACTATCTTCGCTTCTTCTTTCTCAATTTTAATCCTTTCTTTTTCCCCTGGGCTTAGACTTTCATCATATTTCTTGGATTCTTCCAGGTATTTCGTCCATTTTATTTTAAACTTTTCTTGTAACTCATCTTTTTTACTTGTTTCTAAATTTTTCCATTCTTCCGATATGATTTTCATTATTGCTGAAAAAGTAATAATTATCACATATGATTCATTTAAAAGGAAATATATAAAGAGTTAATTTTAAAAGCTCTTCTACCCCTTATAAATCAACCTGATTCAATTCCTGTATTTTATGATTAAATTCACCTATGGCATGTGGCCATATTGGTCCTTCTAAACTCTAGCCAACCCCTTTTGTGACAGAATTTCAAGGGAATAGTGATTTATAAAAACTGAAAAGCACATCCTGAAGACAATCCCACAGATTTTAAGAACCAGGGGGCTCACATAAGATACAATTTGTATTATTGCACAAAAGTTTTGACAGCAAATGGGTAGTAACAACAATTTTACCAAGGAGTGACAAATCTAGCTCTTACAGTCTAACTCCACAGCCTGTAGAAATATTAAAATTTTAGAAAAAGTTAATTGTATCACTGTATTAAAATAACTGTGTACATGAACCATTAAGAATATAATCAAATTAAAATATAACATACAGGTACGGTAAAATGAATTTAATAGTTCTGAAGTTGGTTTGAAGATTTATATACTTAAAGATGAGTTACCATCAAAACTGTAATATAAATTACTAATAATCTCAATAGAGTACCATATAGAACAACTTTAAGATTGTTTAAGAGTGAAGAATGTGGTAGAACATCTAAACATGGGCTAGTAGCAAAACAAGGGAATATGGAAGTTCATAACATATGATGAAAATTATATTTTCATGAGTACACTCTATAACAAACAATAATGGTTACCATAAGATAAACTAGTTTTGTTCATATCTCCTATTTACTTTTTTCTGCCTTTATGATGGCCATCAATGTTATATGAACTATTTTTATAGATACAATTATGATTGATCCGTCATAAACCAACATCTCCGTTAAACCTACAGTCAAACATCGCCACTCCTAGGATTAAATTAGTAATTAAATACTAATATAGTATTATTTCTATCAAATAAGTGAATTCATTAGGAAATAGAATACATATGACACTAGAGTATAAAAAAAGATATATGAAACACTAAGTACAAATTATAATTACATGAACAATGTACTAATAAACACCATCTGGAACATGAAAGTTCATAACTTCGATAAATATGTTTTAAGGAAAAATATAACTTTTAAAATAAATTAGTATTGTAGACAACTTATTTCAATTACCAGTTTGTTTTATATCTGGATTTTGTTGCATTAATGCTGGTCTCCTTTCACTTGCGAAATTCATAAATGCTGTGGGAGGTCTTTTTGGTCTCTTTGGAATACCAAGTTTTTCCTCAATAGTTTTTTTAGTATTTGCATTATATATCGAAGTGTTAAATCTGACAACAAATTATTAAAATAGATAATTAATTTATTAAGTAATAAAGATACAGAATATGAGATGAAAAATAATATTTATGTGACCATGAATCACAAACCTTCTAGCCCAAAGATTTAAACCATAAACGTTGCAATTAGATAATTTACTAAAAATATCTCGAATTACAGGCATTATATGAGCTGGTAAATTAATTAATAAAACTTAAAGGTAAGTTTCCTGATAAATTGATGTATTTCAAAACACACTTTATCAGCTTCTAACCCTCATGTAACCTTTCCTATGGGGGAAAATGCAAACATCCCAAAGAAGTATTTGCACTGCATTGAAATTGCTTCAATAGTGAACTTGTACGTCACAACAACTTTGGTGCTTTAACAAAATCAATTGAAAATACATTACGCATTTAAGGCATAATTTTAGTTAGCATTAGCATTATAATTAACTAATATTCACGAAAGGAAGCAAAAATTACGTTGCAGTCCATAGAAGACAAAGATACACAAAATATAACATTAATGAAATAATTTTATGTGATGACCCTCTTTTATAGGCCATAATTTTTCTATTTTTATGGCTTATCTATTCCATTAATTCTTAACATGTAGTTTCAGAATACTTTAAGTATAGCTCATTTTCATGCATTTATTTTAAATATTGGATCATTAATACTTGTATTGTGTTTCTAAGGAAGTTATTAATCAGATGTTATATTTCTGTTAGTTTGGTGGTTGTTAGGGAATTACCAGTAGTGTTGGCTGTTTTTGTTTGACTTTTCTTAACCAAAGAAAATGTCTTTTGTAATATTTTTTATTTTTATTTTATGTATTAAATAAATTATAATTTCTTTTTGTTAATTGATTTTTATTTTGCTTGTAGCCACAAGTTTCAATCACAGATAAGTATTCATTTCATTGTGAATGGTATGATACAAAAGCATCACTTTTAAGGACATTTTTTTTGTTTTACTTCCCTTCAGATGGAACAATAGAGTTGGTAAGAGTTAAAAGTTATAGTAATAAATAAAGATTGTGTTTTTCAATATAGATATTAACCATCGTTTTTTATAATAGACAATCCTAATGCTTGTTATTAATCAGCAATAACATCCTTTCTTTCACTAAAGAGTTTGTTGTAATATGTTTGTTTGTTTGTTGGGGTTTATAGGCATAAAACCCTAGGGTCATCAATGCCTGTGTAGTTATATATATATAGGTATATTTTCACAGAAGATTAGGGTCAGGAAGGGTGCCACGAACAGAGGCGCACCCCCAAGGAGAGACGAGCCGCACCCGCCGAGCAGGAAATGCGCCACGGCTTGCTTATTTATATGAATACATATTTTCTTCTATCAACATATCTGTTGTAATATGTTATTTTATCAGTTATACATATTTTTTTATTTGGCAATAATTCAAAATTAGAGTAACTTTAATTAATGACTGAATTCTACACAGTTTACGCTTTATTATAAACTGATGTTATTTAAAGGTTTAATTATCATGTTAAGGAAGTGTGGTAGCTCAGTAGTAAGCCACTGGTCTTCCAACTCTTGAACCCTGGTTTGAATCTGCCTGTGACAGATAGTTATTAATACTTTTTCACCAGCCAAGGATCAACCCTAGTCTCTAGATTCTCCCTGGAGGTGCATGCAGCCCCTTTAAAGTTGGTACTCTAAGTGGGAGAAATACCAGGTGATTGAGCGTCCCTGGCTGTATTTCCTCCCTTTGCAACCACTGGTCAAGGAGCGATACATTCTTACTAAAGTACTTAACCCAATTCCCTTATTGGGTAGTTATGGTACAGGTTTCTTATTTTATAATTAAATTAGGCTTTTAGGTATTTTAAAGTTAATACTATATTAATATTGATACAATATTAAGTTTAAATTATTTGAGGTTTAATGATAAATAATAAGCCATAAACTATATATTGTGGGACCTAATAAAATGCTTTATTGTTAATTAACCCTTACAAACGTTTATAAAATAATTATAGTTATTATTTTAAAGCAAAATCTTAAATGATGTTATCACATTCAGATTTTTTTCTGTGGGAATAAGTAAAAATAAATATTAATAAAGCACTTTGTAGATGCTTTATTGCAGGAGGCGATTACAACGCCAAGGATCAGTTTTGGGGTTCACACCTGAGTACTCCACGAGGGAGAAATCTAAGGAACTCTTTGCAAAATATCTTTTAACTGTGTTTACACCACATATGAACTACAATAACATTGAACATGACAATAATATATACAGCACTTTAGATGTACCCCTTCAACTGTCATTACCTTCACTTCCCCTCACACCAGCTCAAGTTGCCAAACAAATGAAAAAAAAGAAGCTTCTGGCTTTTGATCTGATCACTGCTAAAATACTCTAGCAAATGCCTAGGAAAGCTCTAGTGTCTTAACTACTATTTACAACGCAATACTAAGGACTACTAAATTCCCTCTACAGTGGAAATACGCACATATTATAATGATTCACAAACCAAACAAAGATAAAATTATCCTCTCATCATACCGACCTATTAGCTTACTTCCTGTCTGTGCCAAAATAACATTTTCGAGCATTTATTATACAAAACACTCTCTGATATACTAACAAACCTGAATGTAATACCAGACCATGGTATGAACTAGAGCACAAATTCATGCAACTGGAGTATCTCTGGATGTTGCTCAAGCTTTAGACAGAGTCTGGCACCAAGGACTTTTCTTCAAACTAAAGGCGATACTCCCACTGATGTACTATCTTATCTTACAATCCTTTCTTTCTAATAGATCTTTCTCTATCTGTCAAGGCTCTGAGCTTTCTTCTATTAAGTTGGCGTCAGCAGGAGTACCACAAGGCTCAGTGCTTGCTCCACTACTCTACAGCATATACACACACAACATTCCAATTAGCTCTAACATTCTTACAGCGACATATGCAGACGACACAGCAATTTTAACAAGAGATAAACATCCAACTCATGCTTCACAGACTCTACAGCATTACTTTTCAAAATTACATGACTGGCTTAATATCTGGAAAGTTCATATAAATGATGACAAATCGCAACACATTACGTTTACTCTTCGACTTGAAACATGCCCACCAGTTTTTCTTGACAACACACCGATTCCTCAAACACACAGTACACTATCTTGGTATAACATTTGTCTGAAGAATGACATAGGGTCTACATATAAAGAAAAAAAATAAAACACTCGACCAAAGACTAAGACTTTTATATTCACTCCTCTCCAAATGTTCAACTATACAACTTAAACAAAAAATTAACACTTATACTTACTTACTAAAACCTATTTGGACTTACGCTTCTCAGATATATGGGACAGCTAAAAAGACAAATATTAACAAACTCCAAATCTTCCAGGCAAAAATATTCAGGACAATCACAAAAGCACCATGGTACGTAAGCAACATAACTTTACATACTGACCTATGTACACCAACAGTTGAAGAACAAATACACACCTACTACAAACGATTCCACGAAAAAATTACATGGACATCCTAATACATTTATAAACGACATGGCCACAACACATATTCCCGACAACACCCAGAGAAGACTAAAAAGGAGCTGGATAGACTAAAATAAAATAAAAATAAAGATTGGAGGTGCCGCTGGGTTCTGCTTCCCCTCAAGCCTTTCAAGCCATTTACATCTTAAAAAAACATTCACTGGTTGACAAATTTTAATTGACAGGTGTGGACAAATATATAAAGTAAAAAAAAAAGAAAAGTACTTTGTTATTGAACAAGATTTACCACATTGTTACAATTACTGTTAACTAGCAAAAAAGGCATCCATATGTAATGGCTTCTTAATTATCCTAATGTTCTTTTTATTATGAAAATCCTTGGGGTAAACAAGAATTATAGAATTTCATGATCTAAGAAAAATATACATTATCTTTACTTTTAAAATTCTTTTATTTCTATTATTTTATGTGTTTACCTATATTTCAGTGTTATATTCAATTTTTTCTGTGTAAACAATGGCTTTCAATTTTTAGAAAATATTAAGATCAAATAAAAAAAAATTTTTGAGATTACCTTGAGATTCTCTAAAAGGTATATTCATAAATCTAATTATGTGAAAAATCATTTAGTTAATTGTTTTTTTCCAGTATGATAAACAAAGGAAGAAGAAATTTCTTAACCGCATTTATGTTGAAGACATATGTCTTAATGATATATATGTTGGAAACACTGTTAAATTATTCAACCGCCAAATAAAAATCACTGGTTATGCTAATGAACACACAAAAAAACATATGGGCGAAGCAATGCAGAAGTAAGAATAAATATATATCTATTTATTGGTGATCACTATCACTTTGGAGAGCTAAACAAATTTAATTCAGTTTATTTTTATTATAATTATACTAATTTAATTGAATTTTGCAGGGCTTTTGTATTAGTAAAGCCAGATGGGATAAAAAATAAAAGTCAGATTCTAAAAACTATTATTGACAAAGGATTCAAGATCAGTAATTTACGTATGATGAGGCTTTCGACAGAAATCATTGAAACGATGTATCCTGAAATTAAAGGGAGCCAAGAATTTTTGTATGATTTTTACTTGTATTTATATGCTTAACATATTTATATATACATACACACACACACACATATATAGACTGACACCCACAAAATTATTATTTGAAGGGTGTGAGAAAGAACAACCATAGTTCATTTTTGCCACTTTGAGTGTGAACAGATAGCTACTATTAACTGATAGGTTTATAAGACATACCCTTGTGACATGAAACATAATACGTCCGAAGTTATTAAATGGAAAATATATAGAATATTTGATCAGGACAATCACTGATAGTGCAGTATATCTAAAATTCTGAAATTTTTATGGAAATTTGACTATGATCATCCATTCCCGCAATCCTTCATTTTTTAATATTCATGTTCTGAGTTCTTTCCAGTGAGACTATTTTAAATAAATCTGAAAAAAAATTATTAAGTGATAGTAACTTTTTGAGTATAGGTTTTGATTTGACCGAGAAAATAGTCAGCGATGCAGTCAGGTTTTAAAAAGATACACATACAAGTTAAATAAAGTTTAATGGAGTGCCATTTTGGTCAGCATTTTGAGCCTCGTTTAAGGCTATAATTAATAAAGAAAAGACAGAATGTGATGAAGAAGGGTAATAACTATAAAATATATGGGAAAACGGTAAAATAAATAAGAATTAGTCAGGTATAATTAACCTATCTAAGTTTTTTAATAAAACTCATCTTCAGGGCTTCAATAACAAAAAAATGGATGTGACTAAGATGATACAAAACAAAATGAATGATGCAAAATAAATTAATTTATTGGTACATTTTATTGTTTTACAAAGAGCTTTGATAGTCATACCATTTTTTATTTTTATTTAATTTTTTTTAGTCTTAAACAATGTACATATCTCTTTTCACAGAAATTTATTGAACTTTTTGAAATCTGGTCCTGTAATAGCCATGGAACTGATTTGTGAAAATGCTGTTCAGAAGTTTCATGAATTAGCAGGACCTAAGGATCCTAAAGTTGCAAGAACTTCATCTCCCGAAAGTCTTCGGAGTTTATATGGAGTTGATCCAGTCCATAATGTTTTTCATATCGCTGCTACAACAGATGAAAGTGAAAGGGTAAGAAATTTACAAAAATAACATTTTTTGTTTTTTGCTAAAATTTAAAATAGTAGCGCTTGTTCCTTTGTCAATGAAAGAAGGAATCGATAATATATTGTCTTCATAGCTTTATTGTAATTCTTAAGAACATGAACATCTAATGAGTTGTTTCTTTTATAAAAATTCATATTTGGTTTTACTTTAATTGTTTTTTTTCCAATATAAAGAAACATTCACTTCACTTACTGTCTATTAACTTGACAATTCATATGTGTATGGTTGTATGTATGGGTTTATAAGTGAATATGTTCGGTATATATAGATATGTGTCATGGTATCTGTAAATATTATATTCTTCATTTAATATGCATATAGATATAGTTTATTTTCTGTATATATAATATTTTCTCATGATTATATTTTTCATTTTTTTAAATTTCATTTCTCCTTCTTATATTTGCTGAGGTTCTTTATACAATTATTTGCAATTAGCTGTATTTACATGTCTCATGTTCCTCATATATAAATACCTTTGTATGAAATTATGCAAGCCAGACCATTGTTCTATCTTATGATACAATTTTGTTATTCTTAGGGGGACAAGACATCCCAGAATAAAGATTATTTTTTCATTCATTTACTCATACAAATTAAGAATTAGGAATTCATGTTTAAAAAAAGAAATGGGTATACATTTCTTATTGTAACATTGTTAAATTTTAAATTAGCAAGGAAAAGTTGAGTTATCTACTTAATAAAAACTGATTTGACTCAAAACCTCCGTTAAATAAACTAATTAGTTCCAATATACTTAATAGTATATAATATATAATAGTTGTGGTACACATGATGGTATAGAAGGATCAATATAATTGGAAACCTATAAATTATTTGTCACTTCTATAGATATGTTTATTCTAAGACTAGTTTCGAATGTTGAACATTCTTCATCAGTTCTAAAAATATACAAAAATTCTAAACATTAGCTAATTTAATTAACAGATTATATATATTAATTTGAATTAATTAATAATTAAATTTGAGGCATTGGGAACAAGAGCGGATTATCCCACATCTTGTGAAAATTGAATTTGAAACGTTTTATCATAGCATGCCATGATTGATTTAGTGGGATAGTCTTCTCTGGTTCTCAACGATTCATTTTATATGAAAAAACAAATAGGGGAGTATTAACATGTGTGATTTTTTGTCTTAATTTTTTTAATCTAAACCATTATATAGAAAGACTAACCGCGAAAACTTCTGAACCAATCTGTCCCAAATTTTGTCTACGTCATCTTCATAGTTCAAGCAAGGTTTAGCTATTATAAAATTTACATATTTTCGAATAAATTGCTGTTAAAAAAGCGATAAATATGTGGTGCGCAGTGAAGTTTAAAAATTGACCGATAGGTGGCGAGCACCATTCAAGAAAGGTTACAAAGATACGGTGTTATATAGAGCTAAAAATTGATAATTAAATTTGCATAATTCTAATAAATTGTATAGTGTATGTATAGCGTCATTGTGCAACAGAGCTTTAGTTAAACGTTTGGATTCATCTGAACCAAATTTTAATTACATCATCTTCGCAGCTGTAGGAAAGTTCAGCAAAAATAAAATATACAATAATAGTAATTCAAATGTACAATGTTTAGTGGCAGAATCAAGGTTTGCTACACTGCCATTAGATTTTAAGGTTAGAAATTAACATCCTACCAAATGAAATCAATAAAATTATTTCTGCCGTATAAAAATTATAACCAAATCAAATGTTGACTCAATGCTTTTTGATATTGTGGGTAAAATACATGGGCCTTTAGTTGTAAGCACTTATGATACAGTCCATTATCTACAATAGTTTGTTAATAGTCCACGTCCAGCTGGATTAACAACTCATATATTTAAATTAAAAATTGTATGTTTAATTATCCTTTTACATAATTTTCAAACACATAATCAGAGTTATTTCAGTCAGGTTAAAAATTACTGTTATGCATGAAAATATCACTGAAGAAATATGTAGTGCTCAATAGCATGCATACTTCAATACAAGATTTTTATCGATAAACAAATAAAACTTCAGTTCTTAGTTAAAAATATCTAAGTTCTTTACGGATGAGAGTGGGCGAAGCCGCGACGAGGGTTGCTAGTTAATAATAAAAGCAAGCATCGAATTGCTGATGTTTTTAATTTTTGTATGTTTTTAGAACTGATAATTGTTTAACATTCGAATCTAGTCTGTGAATCAGAAGTATTAATCTAAGAGGCAGTTAGTTCATCGATTCCTAATTTAATAAATTAAACCTAAATATTTATTTTATAATCTGATATTATTATTATTTCAGCTTAACCAATACTTTTTTGGCCCTAATCCTCCACCTTCATCTTCTGAAACGAGCACTGTTGTTTTGAAAGATTCAACTTGTTGTGTTATAAAACCTCATGCAGTTAGAAATGGTAAGACTTATTTTTATATAATTTATGGGGGTTACAAGTGAAACACACTAAGTTGTAATAATATATTTTCAAATTTTCCGCTTTTTTGATGAAAAAAATATGTTTATACAGGTTTTTACTATTTGTATACTGTAAATCATATCTTTATTTATTTTGTTTTTCTAAGTTTTATGATCAGATTAAGTAATTTAGCCTAGTCCGAACTGAAAGTCTGAAAATTAATAATTTGATCTCTGTTTCACTTGTAACCTCAAAAAATCTTAAAAGAGGTATGTTTATCGACTGTGGAATAATATCTCTTTTTGATGTTTGGGTGATCAGTCAAAAGGAAAATAGGAATTGTTAAAAATTACAAAAGATAATTCTATTACGTTATTTCGGATATTTTGATGCCTTCACTGGGCAGATTAAAAAATTAAAATTAGAAACAAATAAGACTAAGCATTGTGCAAGGCATTGCCAAGGAGGGAACTGATAACTATATTTCTTTAAAAGTTTATTCTTTTTCTTCCGGAACACTACAGCCTTATATAGGCCTTGCTTGCCTTGTCGGATGATAAATGTCCATTGGTCTCTAACAAGAGCCTTCTGCTTCCAATTTGTTACTCCCGATGCATGCATATCTTCAACCACGTCTTGTAGCCAATGTCTTCTGGGACATCCTCTTCTTCTAATGCCAACAATTTTTGCCAGTTATTGTTTTCTTGGGTTATGACATTCTCATTACCTGTCCTAACCACTCAATACACCTTGCCTTTATAAATTGAACTATATCTGCATTCCGATAAAAGCCTTTTTCAATTCTATATTTGCTCTAATTCTCCATTCCCCTGCCTCTTGGACAGGGTATTCGATTTTGCGCAGTATTTTTCTCTCAAATATTCGAAGATCATTATTTGCTGCTGCACTAAGGACACAATAGGCCTTATGATGAGGGTTTTATAAAGTCAGATCTTATTTCTTTTAGAAAGTAGAGAAGATTTAAAAAGGCACAGTTGTTGTTCATAATCCTGATATTAATTTCGCCCATAAATTTATTTTTGTCGTTAAGTTAAGCCTCCATATAGGTAAATCAACTGGCATTATCAAACCTAAATTCATTTACTCTTAAATCTTGGTAGGTCAAATTACCTTCCCAGTTGAGGTACATATATTTCTTGATTCACATTTCGTCCCATAGCTTCAATTGAGAGACTTGTGAATTTTAGTGGTTAAGAAGTTTATTATGAAAAGATTGGTATCTGAAGATGTGTTATAATCTTATTCTTACAAATAAAATTGATTTGAATGTTTGATTATTTGATTTTCAGGTCATTTAGGAGAAATCATGTGTCAGATTGAAAAAGAAGGATTCTCAATTACTGCATTACAAATGTTTTATATTGATAATGTCAATGCTGAGGAGTTTTTTGAAGTGTACAGAGGAGTTCTTCAAGAATATCCTGTGAGCTTCATAATTATTTGTAGTTTATTTATAATATATTTATAAGGTTATTTAAATATTGAATAAAATATATTTAATCTTCATAAACCTCAAGATAATCAATATTAATGTAAACTTTAACACAGGACCGCGCATAATCCCTTTTAGCTTGTATAATTTATATAAATGCCCACCACTGTATATATTTCACAAATAGGGGTTTTGAAATTTAAAAAAAAATTAAATATTAGCATGTGTGATTAAAAGAGTAGTACGACTTTACTATTGATTTTTAAATTCCTGATTAGTAATAGTAACTTTTTAGTTAATAATTTATTTACTACTATCAATATGTGGCACTCAGCGCCGCTATCAGGGGGGGGGGGACAAAATCCCTGGGCCCCAGGCTAAAGTGACCACTGTTGGGTTTAGGGTAGACCAGATAGCTCTACCCTTTTCAGTTGCACGCCAGTTGTGGGTATTTAGTAATTCTCGGCTCCCCCGGATAATGATGTCCTATCTAAGATGTGGTTTGCCTCTTTCTCTTGCCCTTTAGAGCTTTCCATCCAGCAGCTTCCTTGGAATTTCTTCCTCGGTCATTCTGGCAATGTGGCTAGCCCAATGCAGTCTTCCTAACTTGATGCACCTGAATGCAGTATTTCCAAGCTTGTCCTCCATTGACAGGTCTGAAAATGTGAAGAAAAAGTTTCCTTCCAAAAATAAGTAACCCTTTTTCTTCAATGCCAGTTATGGTCCAGATCTCCGAACCATATGTAAAGACAGGTCTGATGAGATTTTGTAAAGGAGACACCTCAACTGCGGGAGATTTCATAGCTTCTCAGGGGTTTATTAAGCCCAAAATTACATTTTTTAGCCCTCTCTATTCTGTTTCTCCTGCTTACAACTGCTCCCAGATACATGAAACTATTTACCTTTGGAAATGTGTATGGGCCCCTAACTACTGGCAATCGAGCTTCTGTTTCTGTTGCCGGTCCTGCACGCATGTACACTGTCCTCCTGGTTTACCACATTATATTAATGGTGTAGCACCAGTAAAATCAAATTTTTATAAATTTTTTTTTTGTGTTTTTAACATTAAATTTTAATTTACAGGAAATGGTCAGTGAATTAATATCTGGAGCATGTTTGGCGATGGAAATAACAGGAATGGGAGATAAAACTCCTATGTACTTCAGAAATTCTGTTGGACCTTCAGACCCGGTAAGCTAAGTAGTTGCTTTTACATGATTCAACAATCATGATAGGTTACTATGAATTCATTTTTCTTTTTAAACAATCGGATATGATAATTCCGTTGTTACAATGATAGTTCCGTAATTTACAAATGATTTAAATTTGTAAAAATACTTATAAAGTTATTTTATTAAAAAAATAGAAAGATTTGACTAAAAATGGTATTTTATACAAAGAAGGGTCTCGAACACATCTATTCAGTTTGTGTTTAGTCTATTTCCTATAAATGCCTAAAAACAGTTATAGCACTTACTCCAATTTGTTTTCTATATTCTCTGAAAATTTTTAAAGACATGAGTTTCATGTCCCTATACTAGTTTGCAAGTGGGCCTAATGGTCATTTTTGCTCACTCCTGACGGCTAGCAAGTCGTAACCTGAGTAGGAGTGTCAAGATGACTTTCTGGGGATCATCACAAATAATATATTAACTGACTCAGATGGGAATCGAACCGACGGGCTTCTAAAGCATTTTAAGGTCCTCACTCCACTGTGATCAGCCAATGAAATCCATCACCTTGTTGTTGTTGTTTTTTTATCTTGCAATGTATCATTATATGAATTTCCATAGAAGTCAGATTTATATCAAAATACTGGTTTAGGCAGTGATAAAGCTACAATTAATACTAAATAAATTAAAGATGTTTAATGTGACATGTAGGTTGAGTTACTTGGAGGAGTTAGTTACTCTTAATTTTAATTATTAAGAGTATTTATATAAATAGATATTTATATAAATAGGATTCATAAAAATTTTGTAATAGTTTTAATCGAGAACATTTCTGATTCTACAGAAGTATTGTTAATATTTTTCATTAAGTAATTTTTAGAAATCATTCTATTAATTAAATATGAAAACTATCTTCTCAGGAAATGGCAAGACAGTTAAGGCCAAATACTTTGAGGGCTATTTTTGGAGAAAATAAAATAAAAAATGGTGTCCACGTAACAGATCTTCCAGAAGATGGTATTCTAGAAGTAAGTACAGTAATTGTTATTCTATATATTTAGAAATATTGTTCTTTATAAATGGCAAAGATTTGTTTATCAGCTTGTTGAGAACATAGTCATTATTAGTGATAACTGAGGTTTTTTCTAGTTTATCATTGATAGCAAGTCCTTAAACCCAGTGATCTGCAATAGTTCTCTTATTATTCTTTATCTTTATAGAATTGATTATTTCACCCTATTCAAGTCCTAATAGTTCTGATCCCTTAAGAAAGAATATATACAAACAGATGCACAATTATTCAATTCTCTGTTGTTGAAAAACCAAAGAGAACTACAATACTTGAAGTTTTTGCCTCATACAATAATGATATTAATTACAAAAAGTTATTAACATACAACAAAATTGAAAAAATCCTGAATATTTTTATTCAAGAAATGAAGTTTATCTGGTTTATATTAACCCATTAACCTGGTTTATGTTAACCAGTTATTATATGTGGTTGTATAGATTACCTATAAAAAGAAAAGGAGGAAAAAAATCCAATCAACTGCTGGCTAGAGCTTGAGAATAATATTTTCATTGATGAGAAATACCACAGAAATCAGTTAAGGCTAGCTCACTCAAGTTCGGAGTTGATTTTCTGATATTGTAGGTTAGGTATGAAAATGTGCTCAGCTCCGAGTTGATATTGTGTGTTGTCCATACATAACCGAGCTATCCAATCTTTGAAAAATCCAATCCAATCTGCAGAAGTCAACACTAGTCTTTAAATTAGTGAGGATATCCAATTTTATAACATTTTTGCTGACTGAAGGAGATGTAATAATATTTAATTATTTATTTAGCATAACTTCTATTTATTTAACATTTGTAGCTACATGTTTCGGAGACAATGCTCTCCATCATCAGGCTTCTCTTAATCTGTGATTATTTTCACTTTGTCTATTTTCCATGTTACAAACCATACGACTGAGCAATGTTCATTACTATATAATATATAATAATAAGACTATCAATAAACAAGTAATGAACATTGCTCAGTAGTATGGCTTGAAACATGGAGAATAGACAATGTGAAAATAATCACAGATTAAGAGAAGCCTGATGATGGAGCATTGTTTCCAAAACATATAGCTACAAATGTTAAATAAATAGGAGTTATGCCAAATAAATACTTAAAAAGGATATCCAATTTTTTATTATTTAATATCTTAATATAACAGAACACTAAGTCACATTTCCATAACTTTACAGGAGAGCAGGTTAAAAAAAAAAAATATTTCATTTCCTGAACTGTTTATTATACTTATGTGTATAAATCTTGATTTTCCCATCTAGCCTAGAATAGGTTGGTAACCCATCCTTCATGTCCTTAAGGATGTTATGACCTCCCCCCCCCAAAAAAAAAAAAACAAAACATTTTTATGTAACTTATCTTACAATTAATTTGTCTAGGACATAGAATTCTATACCTCTGTATAAAGGGGAAAAAGGTGAATAAGAATACGTAATAATATATTTTGGTAAAAAAAGGACATAGTGTTCTGTACCTCTGAGGTACAAATATATCTTGAAACGATAATTTTTTTTTTTCCTATTAGAAACTCAATCACTCTGTTTCTATTTTAAAATGATTAATTTCTCTTTCCTGAGTTTATTTAATTAGCTCTGGGCTATGTAATTAGAAGAGCAATTTATGTCAGGATAAGTTTAAAATCAATAGTACTAGTTATTTAAGATGAACATGATCTAGGATGCTGTCAGGGAAAAGATAAAACTCGTCCAAGTTAAAAAACTTTTAATTGAGTGCCGATGTTTCGACCTTTAACCTTCCAGTGATCGTACGAATGATAATAGTCATCTACTGCTCTTAAAATAGCTGCTGTTGATTTATTTTGGCAGGTATAAATATGATGACGCGCCTAGAGTCTGCCAGAGTGAGCTAGGGTGGTAGTTCAGCATCTCTGCCAGCTGTTATTTGATATTCACAATCTGTAATTCCAGTTTTTGGATGAAAATTGTCTTCCAGACAACCTTTCTTCAATTAAGTATTTTTAGTTGTGTTTTTTTTTTTTTTTTTTTTTTTTTTTTTTTTTTGTATACAAAATATGTTTTTTTTCAAAATGTATACAATTATAGTTTTTTTTAATAATTACTTTGAATGTCCCCTACTGATATTTTTGAAGCTCTGTGCTATTTGAGTGAATTATTTCATTTGTCATCCATGAGAGCTTTCCCGTAATTATTATTTCTGACTTTGTATGTGCTTATAATGATTTATATACTTTCTTTATATTTTATTATTTTGAGTGAATTATTTATTTCTCTTATCCTTCACAATGTATTTTTAAAAAATTGAAGGGATTAAGAAAGATACCTATTGCTAAAACTTAGTGGATCACTATTGTCATCCAAACAAATTTTTTTGAAACTAGGCCATACGCAACCACTCCAGGGTTAAAGCTTACTTTGTATTCCTTTTTTATACATTTATTGTTCATCTCCTCTACTGACTGGTTTGGTCAACCTGAAGACTTACAAGGCATGTCAAAACGTCGGCTCTCCATTAACTTCGACGTGTTTTTTCTTTCTCCTGATTGCATCCCAGACCATCTTCTTATATTTCTTACAGCCCACTATACTATTCTTGGTACTAGTTATTGGGAAGTGAAAATTAATAAACTAAATTCATCATTGATGATTCTGTTAAAAAATAAAAAATTGGACAGGAGTAGATGAAGATGCTAAGTGACAAAATATTGAAAATTGATTTTTTTGTTACAAATAAAGCTGCTATGTGCTTATTTCTAAATTGTAATGTTATGAAGCCAAGGTTCTAGGTTAAATGCATGATTTCTCTGTGGATGAAGGATTTATGTTGTTTTATTTTATGTTTGAAAAAAATAGGTGTTACATTAAACTTGTAATATAACTTTTGCATTTACTCATGTCTTCAATTGGCTCTTAAGTTTAATAATGATAAAACAAAATGTATGCTTAGTCGAAGACTATGACGATTCGAATTATATAGAGAAAAGAGGAATTTATTTCAAAATGGTAATGTGTTTTTAGGGGTCCAAAACTTATGGAGGGCCAGGGGGAAAACCGTGGTTGTCCACTTATTGTTGATATAAAAATGGTGGAGCCATCTGATAGTATAGGAAGTGTACTTCATTTTCCTACATATTACTATTGGGAAAAAAATGTTGGTCCGCCTAAAATTTATACAAAAACAGTTGAAGTCCTGAGAATCCAATCCAAAGCCACCAAAGGATATTAGTTTCTGATGGCCGTAGTATATTCTTGGTCACTTCTTCCCGAGATTTTAATTTTATTCCTTTTGAAAATCAAATTATTACTTTTATAACAAAGGATACCGTCTTTCCGTTAAATCCTTTTCACAGAACACTAAAGGGTACTATTTTGAGATCTGCGGGAATCTAACAATTTTTGATAGCTGAAGGATATTTTGCCATTGTTATCCTTTTAAAAATTGATTAAATGTAGATACTCTTTCTATTTAATCCTTTGGATTTTGGCTGTTTTAGTCAGTTCTAACATATTTGTCAGAAGGTTGTTGATAGTCTGTCGACTCTATCCCTACCGCATTCAGAGCGAGATTCAGAGATGACCCTTGCATCACGCCTGAAGCCACTGAAAGATACAATGCCTATTCCCTCTTACTGGCTTGGTTGGACTACCATGGCATTTCCCCATGACTCTTCAATATACTGGTCAATATCAAATAAGCCCTGGACTACAGTGTTTTTCTGGGACATTAAGAATTATTTTTTGGTTTTGAAATTTCGCATAGTGGGATGATTATCAGGGTAAAGAGAATAATTTCTGAGAAAATAATTTTTCACTTTTTTAAAATGGATCACAGCAAGTTAAACTTAAAATTTAATTTTTCTCAAAATTGATTAGGTTAGACCACTGTGTTTGTTCCCCCAGGCCCTTCATATATTCAAACAAAATGAATGAAAAAATTAAGAGAGGAAAAGCTTCTCATTTAAAAGAAAAATAAGACCTCTATTTCTACCTGTTGTACTTTTTAACATTATTAGCACATTACCTAAAAATGCATATTCTAATTTATTTTCAAGGAATTTGTTTATGACAAGTTAGAGGAGAGGGGTATATATATATATTGTTAATTAAGAATTGATTAAATATGAAGTATATGTTTATTCACTATAGTTAATACATAATACATCAATCTTTAATATTTTTACTACAGGTTGAATATTTCTTCAAAATCTTGGTATAATCTAGAAAGGAACTCAATCCATCGAGTAAGGTATTTCACATTAAGTTAGTAATTATATGAGCAATGATTTAGAAATATTTGTTTTCCTTCTGTCATAAGTTTCAATGCAGTTTCAGAATTATATTCCTAAATTAATGCTTAAGTTATAACATTTAAGTGTTAATGATTATTCATGACCAGAGTTTATAGAACATGCATAAGTAGATGAGTATACATTCATATCTAAGTTCTAAAACCCCTTTGTAGGTATCACATCACAAGAACATTCACGATAGAAAAATATTTTAGTTATTAATTAAAATTTACAATCACATTATATACATTTTAAAACCTCGTAATATCTTTTACAATTCTGAGTGTTTAGCTGCGATTCTTGACTCTATATCTAAATGTATTTTAGCAACTTTTCTGGTTTGCTTCTTTATCATATCTTCTGTTATTTCAGCTGTTGAAAGTTTGTCAAGATTTTTACTTTTCTTCTTCAATTCTTCCTCTAGCGCTGCATCAACATGCATCCTTCTCAATTTCAATAGACGTTTTTCATAATGTGCTAGTTCAACCTGAAAAACAAAACAATTGATAAGGATAAACTATAGAAAGTATTTTAATTGAAAATAATGTATTTTTTATAAGTATTTTAGTAATATATTATAGCTAATATTTTTGCACCATTAATTTTTATTTTAACTTGCAATGATTGCTTCTTCCTTTTATTTATATTGGCACGATTACTATGAAAAAATAAAAATGATTAAACAGTCAAAACATGTTTATTAGTCTTTTTTTTTGGCACTTTATTGATAAACACAATTGTATTTCTAAATTTTTTTATATATAGTAGGATGTTGAGAGGAATCAGTCAAACATATTTAGGTATTATATGATATTAACAGGCCAAATTTTAATATTTTACTGTTTTGGCCATTTCATTCTTCCCCATCATTAGGGCAGATGAAAAAGTGAAAACAAAAACTAAAAAAAATTATATCAAAATTACAACACTCTGTTATGAAGAGAACTGAGGCAATCTATACAATAATAAAAAAATTAATTGTTGTTTCTCTTCATGACTTCATGACGTTGATATAATTTTTTTAGTTTTTAAAATAATATTCATCCAGACATTCAACACGAAGCTTCAATTTTAAATTTTTTTCTATTATTTTACAATTGTATAATTTTTTTTTTTTAATGATGCATGTAATTATGATTATTACAATATGCTTGTTTATAGTTAGTAAATAATGTTTGAAAAACACATTTAAAAAACAGTTTTGATTGTAGATTTAAGTATAATTCTAGTAGATCAACATAATTCTACTCTGATAGTTAATACTTATTTTTTATACTTATATTTATTTTTAATAATAATACAAATGATATTAATCGTGTTGTTTTGTTTTTTTGATAAACCCTATAATTGATTTGGTTTTCTTTAATCAAAGGAAGAAAAACTAACTGGTATTGAATATACATAGTTAAAATTCAAAGTGGATCTATGAAATACCGACTGCTTAGAAACTGAAACAATATGGTACATTTGTAAAATAAGTGTATTAAAAAAAACTTCTTGTAATCAACAGATCTATTTTTTATTTTTATTTATGAAGTATCTGAAGTTCTATCAATAATTTTACAATAGGATACTTCATAATCACACACTTAATTATTAAAATGATATGTATGAAGATGATAATTACATAATTTTTTTTTTTTTAATCTTATTTTTACAGTATTGATGAAAAATTCAACAAATCAAACCAATCAAGAAATGTAACATGGGAATTCTGACAATAAAAGCCTTACAATCAAACATTTTTAATTTTAAACATATAAAGATATTTAAGCGAGTAAATTTAAGTGAAATGATTGGTGAAATTTATGAAGCAATAAAAGGAAAAAAAAAAATTGCCACCTGTGATTTGTGTTTATCATTGTCTTAAGACACCAGACCCCCAGAGGTTATTTCAGTTTAGATCAAGGATATATTGTACATGTCTTTCGAATAGGTATTACATTAGTATGTAAAATTATTTATCGGTTATAGCTAATCTAGGTTTTTGATATCTAAAATAGATAGCATAGTTTTTACTAGTGAGTTTGATATTACCTGCAAACACTAAATGAATACTAGAACCACTACATGTTGTACTGAAATTTTGGTTATTAATGAGTCACACAAGAATAATAATATAAATATTATAATTGGGAGGTGCGGTAGCTCCGTGAGTAAGGCACTTGACTACCAAGCATCCGGGTCCGGGTTCGAGTCCGACTGATATCTAAAAAAATTTATTCTCTGTTATATCGGTTGTGGCTTGTCTTAGTGGTCGGGAGACCCTCCTGGGGCACAACGAGCCTCTACAAAGTGGGCAACCTTAATTGGGGAAAAGCCTGGCGGTTGAGTTTGATTTAGGCCAAATCTCCTCCTTTCACAACCGTTGGTCTAGAAACAGTACATCCTTACCTAAGTACTGAACCAAAGGCCCTTCATGAGTAGTTAGTGGTACAGGTTTATTTATTTATTTATTTATTATAATTAATAATTAATATTAATATTAATTTACATTATATTCAAGTGTGAGCTTGAAGCAGGAATGTGATATTAGAAATATTAATTTTTTTTTCTTATCCTCCAGTTATAAATATATAAATAAACTAAACAAGCAAACAATAATTGGAATGGAAGGATTTTGTTTTGCCTTCCCAGCATTTTGACATTGGTTACTACTATGATGATCCTGGTGCCACAATTGACTGTTGTCTTCCTTTTCATATCAAGTGATCAAGTGAGGAGGAATCCCTCTGCTGGCGACGGTGTTGTGTGTGGTGTGATGGGTCAGTCTGAAAAGCCTGAACCCCTTTCCTAAGTAAATACGTCTGTTAAGGGGGTCAAACCTTGCCACCTACCAGGCCTCAGAGGTGGAGTATTATTTATTAAAATGACTTTTTTTTATTAATGAGTAACAATGAAATAATTGTTACGAGAGTTAACTGATGGTCGGTTCCACTCTTGAAAACAAGTTAGTACCCATAAAAATATGTACCAAAAATAAATTATAATACATAAATATACAGCGATTTTGTTTTTGTTTTTAGCTTTAAACTAAAATATTACATAAAAGTTTACAAACCCTGATAGAATCTAATTCGTCTGGAGTGAAGTTGGCCTTAATAGCGATATTCCATAAACCTTGCACTTTAGGCTCAACGAATTCTCTACTATCTGGTCCGCTCATTGCAAGTCTATATAGTCTGTCATAATCATCTCTGATTGCCCTATGTTGGTCCCTGGAATATAAAAAAAAAATTCTTCATTACATATAATCTATAATTATAATGCACTTATGAATCCTAAATGTAAGTATTCTATAATCTATAATTATAACGTACTTATGAATCCTAAATGTAAGTATTAAATATCCTGAACACGATAATACACTACTATATGGATTAAATATAACCCTTTTTCTTATTCTTCACCACTTATATGCTGTACCAAGAGTAGTACTGTTGCAGTTTAGTTCCATCTAGCCTACTTGTCTTTCTCTCTTGCTAGCCTTCATATATTTAGCATGGTACGTCCTCTTGCTGTCCCCAGTTTTACAACATAGTACTGTACATACAACTGGGTCACTGTGAGAATGTCTGCCTCCTGGTCCAGCTTGGAAAAAACACTTAGCCTTTCACAGTGTCATTCAACACACGTGGACAAGCCATTTACGGTAATCCAGGATGATGCAAACTGACCTCATTCCCAAATTATCTAAAATCTTATCATTTATAATGCAGTCTCTCTTGGTCTTCCTGACTATTTGTCAGACAAATCTCATTCCAGCCTCTGTGTTTATCTCATCTCATTTAAGTGCTTATCTAAGGCTGTCAAGCTTTCCGATCCAGAAACACTGTTTATTAGCTTTTATCACCGATTTAGAAGCTCCTGGTTTATTTTACCATAATATTATTACTGTCCGATTATCCCTAGATACATATACATGTATTAGCAGAAATAAGATGTATTATTTTCAGGGGTTCACCACTACATATAATTCTAAGCTTCACATTGTCACTTCCGACACAAATGACCTTGCTTTTGTCCATATTTTCTTTCAGTCATCTTAGCTGCCATTCTTCTTTCCATTCGACCAAAGATGACTGGAGAGCCTCCTGGGAGTTCTCTGGACTATATTGTAGTATATACGAGGTGTGATCAAAAAATTTGTCTCCTTCGAAGTACTCCCCTTGGGAAGCTACACACTTTTCCCACCGGTGTTTCCACTGATCAAAGGCCCCAGAAAACTCTTCTTTTGTAAAAGTGTTTAGCAGCTCCGTTGTTTTTTCTTTAATTTCGTCAACTGTTTGAAATCTTCGTCCTTTCAGGTGTCTCTTGAGCTTCGGGAAAAGAAAGAAGTCGGCTGGAGCCAGGTCAGGTGAGTAGGGGGCCTGAGGAATGACAGTCATTGCGTTTTTTACACAAAAAGGGCATCTTTAAACCTCTTGAACCACTGATGGCAGCATGATCGGCTTAGACATTCTTCACCAAAAGCCTCTTGTAACATCAAAAAGGTTTCAGAAAACGTTTTGTTCAGTTTCACACAAAACTTCACACAAACACATTGCTCTTCTTTCACATTCATTTTCATAAAATAGCCAAACTCTATAAAACTAACCTCAAACAAACTGTGCTAATGTTACTTTCAGTGATGTTATGATTGATCTGCAAACACAGCTGTGTTCCTGTTGAATCAGGCAATACAATACTGCCAACCGCATCACTGTGAGACATTGCATTCCCATAGTATATAAAAAGTCCTGGAACTTTTTGATCACACGTCGTATATTATGGCTTGAGGGAACACCAGACTCAAGTTCCCATATCCTTCCAGTTTTGGCAATTCTCCTTTTATGAACCTTCCTTCATCTAAAAAAGGATAAAAATTGGAGGACTAAGGCTATTCCCCTACTTCATTACTTTAAAATGGAAATTATATTAAACCCTTTAGAAAATTAAAGAACTTGTATTGGAATTGAGCCCTTGGATTATTATTCTTTCATTGAATATTTTTTAGACACCGATAATGTCATCAGTTAAGAGGGTATTACGGGGACGGCCAAAGAACTTCCTCACTCGCCAAAAAGAGCACCACTCATTTTCCCAAGCCACTGATTGTTCATTTGGTGAAAAATGCTAGGATATAGTTCAAAGAAAATCACACGAAAATGAGTACAATTCAACAAATCAAAAATAAATCATTAAAATAAGTTTATAAATATATTCCTCCATTCTGTTAAAGTTTTTTAATTTTTTTTTTTTTTTGCTGAATTTTATTTGACCTTCAGTTTCTCAAAGGTGAATTTTTAACATCATCAGTACCACCCATATCTGAATTCCAAACCTGCTTTTAAGACATTTTTTTTTTTTATGCAATATCCTTTTATATTAAAATTTTTAATACTAACCTTAATTGATTTACTTTTGACAAGTAATCTTTTGTTACATCATCTCCTTCTTCAGCTTGATCTATTTCATTCATATGTTCCAGTTTAATATCAACTGAGTCTGAAACAATAAAATATAAATAATTATGAGGATAAAAATGAGTAATTAGTATTCCCATATTATTTCTCTAAAGCTCGATAATTTCTTTTTTATCTTATGTGATAGTTGAAGAATAAACAATTCCCTAAATTAAATAAAAAGAACACAAAGAATGTTACAGATAAAAATACCTTCTGATCCTAGCATATATGGGTAGTTTTATTACTGTTACTACAAAACAGAAGAAAAATATCACTGGTACAAAATTTACTATGAAACCAGAGGAAGAGGTAATTGTACAGCATGTTTCTGTTATGTTTGGGTGCAATATCAATACATTCAAGTCTTAATGTTCAATATAATAATTACCTATCACAAGTCCAGTGACTTGGAAGAGAAATAAATTTTTTTTTTTATCAATTGATTTTAATGTTTTTTGAATGCTGAATATACATTGAAACTTTGTTCCATCAAAAATATTAAACATTTTGAAAAAAAAAAAAGTCCAAAAAAATGATGAGAAACCAAACAAGCAAAAAACTTGTAGGAAATTCAATGTATTTTATTTTAGATATTTTTTTTTTCTTTTTAAGTAAATTTTTTTTTAAACATAAGTTAAACCTGAAAAACTGGCATATTTATGATAAGTTTTTTTTCAGTTTCAGAACTGAAAATCCATAGAATAACACTTAGTTCAAGTTTAATTTATCTTAGACTAAGTTCATTATAAATAATTAGTAATCATAATAATTTAAATTATACTTACTCTTCTTGGTAGCTTCTTGATCTCCCATTTGAACATCATTTAAGACAGAGTAATACTGATCAACCTTTTCTTGATGGTGTTCAAATTCTTGCCTTAGGATATCTAGTTCCTCAGCTATCAAAGATAAAATATTATTTTAATAAAATATATTACAAATATCCACTATAATCATGGTTAAAAAGGAAAGAAAATAATAGTTATACAGTGGTCATCAAGAAGCAGTTTGAGAATATTTCTATATAATATTGGCGCAATTATAATCTTGACTTTCTCTAATCATTTCATTTTCCTTAATATTAATTTTAAAAAAAATAATAATAATATTTATTTGAGCAATAAATATTACAAGATAAGAAAAAATGAAACAACTTTTGTAAAAGTGATTCCATAAAATTATATTTTTTCTACAACTATTAGGCCAGCGACCAGGTGTTTTTAGGTCTCAATAAATTGAAGAGAGCTGTATTGTTAATATGTTGTAAGGGCATGTACGAGTAGTGTACATCTAAGTTTGCAACCAAAAAAATGGATGGGAAAACGTTTGGTGGCCGAAAAACATAGAACTTTTTTTGAGTTATTTCAGTTTTTGGCCTGTTTTCCACCAAAAGTTTTTTCGGTAGCAAACTTGGATTTACACTACTTATACATGCCCTTACAACATATCAACAATGCAGCTCTCTTCAATTTATTGCAAACTAAAGCGCTCTTTTTGTACCAGGCCGCTGGCCTATATTTAATAATGAGGACATTATTCAATCAATATCAGCTGCTTATTATCCTATTTTATTCACTTCTACTAGTTCAAATCTAAAATCTCTTCAAACCACCCTTTTATAACTAATGTCAATAATTGTTACATAACAATAAATATTTATAATAAACAATAATGATATTATTTATAATGATAAAAGCATAGTTGACTGGCACAATGAATGGAGAAGAAGATAATCAGGGATGCAGTCAAAGTAACACCACGTCTAAGAAGGAATTCTTTAATACGTGCCGTTTTGACCTGCGTTGCAGGTCTTCTTCAGGGCCACCGAACCACACTTGTGAGGAGAAGAACGAGCCCTGAAGAAGACCTGCAACGCAGGTTGAAACGTTGGCACGTATTAAAAAATTCCTTCTTAGACGTGGTGTTACTTTAACTGCATCCCTGATATTATTTATAATCAATAATTAGTGAACTGTTAACATAAAGTTTTTAATTATTTAAGTTAATATAAAAAAAAATTGGTTTAGTTAATATTAAGTTAATAATGGAAGCAGAAAAAAATTAACATTTAACTCAAGTGTAAATTATTTTACTCACACTCGGCAATCATCTGGTTTGTAATGTGCTAATTTTAATCATACTAGGCAAACCTTCCCTCATGTTAGTAAAAATAGCACTTTATATACTAATCAATGATATTTATCTTTAAATTAAAGACAAAAAATATAATTAATCGATAAAAATTTTAAATATATATTTTTTATGATAATCAGAATATTTTGATGATTGCTTGACAACATATTGACTATTATATTTTACCTAAACTATTTATGAAAGAGAAAATACAATAAGAGAAATGCTGGTTCTATTATGTTTTGGAAATGTTTACCACTGAATTTTTGATTTTTATTTCATTAAAAGTTCAAAGAAAAAAAAAAAACAGAAAAAATTTTCAAATTTATCTTAAATAGTTGCCCTTTCAGAATCAATCTCAGGTTTCGAATCAAATATGCAATACTTTTGGTCTAGGTTCCTACCATACAGTACACATATAGATACCATAGAGAAGATTATAGAATTTACGAGGAGACTATGAAGTTGAATTCAATTGTTACAATTTTTTTTTTTTTTTTTTAATTGTGACAACTTACCAGTAAATCCAGAAGTTTCAGCCTTCTCCCATAATTTATTTAGTTTTTTGTCCTTGAAAAGACTTTTGTTCATGTACTTTACTTTTCCACTAGCGGGTTCATGCTCTCTATGTTTCTGTGGATTACTTACATCATCAAAATGCTCAAGTAAACCATATGAACTCATTATTCCTGAAAACATTACAAAATTAATTTAAAATATATATATATATTTAAAACAAATTGTAAATCTTAAGTACAGTCTTTCAAAAAAAAAAAAAAAAAAATTTATTTGAGAGTTTAAATTATATATAGAATTTACCTACTAATCTTTTTCTCATATCTGCTTCCAATAATCCATCTTTATCTTTTCCATCAGACTTCAGTTTTTTAAAATTCAACTCTTCTTTATCGTGTATTTTTAGTTCAGAAAATAGCGATTTGAGTTTAGGTTCTGTAAGTCTCTGTAACATAAAAGTTTCATATATCTGAGTTTATTGTTAAATAAAAAATCATATTGTGTATGCAAATTGTATAAAAATGCCACTGGTTCTCATAAATAATTAAAATAAATATTCATGCAGAAAAAAATTAACTGATTTTTTATTGCAAGGAGAGGAACATCTACCAGAATTTGTTGATATTTATGTTATATGAAATCAAACCTTAACTTTGGAATGTTAAAGGATATTTTATATAAATTAAAAGAGGGTGGAAATAGAATTAACTAACTTATGCACTATATCAAAGTTTTCATAAATATCCGATATATTATCAACTAGTTATTTCAAAAGGGGCAACACACTTTGGCCACAATCCTAGTCCCCGCCCTAAATACGTTTATCACAAGTATAGCTTGCTAGCTGTCATCTATTTATTTTTCTGCTTCTTTCGGAAATCATTGAAAAAGTCACTTGCTATTCATCACTGCTATAAACTACTCTGGCAGTTGATAATAAAACAATATTAATTTCTTACTCTTGATCATTACATTATCATTTCTAAACATGATATAAGCAATATACCATTATAAAAATATTTAGTATACTTACGTATTAGTTACATCACAATTCTTAATGACGAACCCCATGTGTTTTTTTAGTTTTATTTCTTGCATATTAACCATTTTATATCATTAAATATATATTAAGCCATCACTTTAAAAGAATTGATGACACATTTCATTCAATTTACTAACTTATTTATATTACAATTTCTCTCAATTAAAGTTAAAGAAGATTTAGAAAAAAGATAAATTGCAACAGATTTAATTCCTATTAATACAAAGTTCATTGGGAAGGTTATTGAAAGAATATACAGATATATCGGAGTTAGGCGATTTGAGGACAGTCGTTCGGGGATGTTACCCCTTTATGTAATGAATCGCTTTAATTTTCATAAGCATGGGTCATAATAAAGACACAAAAATCAAGCAACATAGTGGGATTTGTGTTTAATATGTTTGATAATGATAAAACTACAACAATGGCTTACTAACAATACATAATACAAGTTGTATAAATAAGAAATTGATAAAAATAACAAGGTGTTATCAAAATGTTGATCGGTATTTACTATTGATGTTTCTCCTGTCCTAATCAAAGCACATAAGGATGTAATATTAAATAAACCTTTGCGAGTACTATTAAGCTAATTTAATTTACCCGAACAAGGAATGTGAACATTACAGTTATTCTTGCTATCGTTTTTAGTTCTTTAAACTGAAAACTTAAGATCATTCATTGTAATGTCAAATATAAATTGAAAAGTATTATTACCTTAAATTGGAATAAACAATTCATTTTAATTAACATTTAACTATCCTTACTTAAAAATATTGAAAAGGAAAAGAAAAAAAAATATATATGGGAACGTTTTAAAAATAATGCAAAACAAAATATATCAGTAGATGCTCACATCTTTATGTAACAATTACAAAGCATACTGTAAAGATTTCTTTCTCATTTGATAAATATCAGATGTAATTTTAGACATGAGTCAATAGTAGGCTATTAGTGTATAATTGAAATTAATATTTTTGTAAAATATACTAGATCTTACAGATTGAGCCTTAGTCCAAAGTAAGTTGAGCTTAGCCATCCTGAAAGGTTTATTAATATTTCGTATATTAACATTGGGTTCATCAACAAATTGCACTTTTTGGGGCGTCTTGTGATGTTTGGTATTCAGTTCCTTAGAATATTTATTCTCACAGTAAGACAGTGTGATAAAACTGACCAGTACTATAAAAATAATCAATTTACTAGAATCCATTATTTCCAGAGTTTAAAACTACTTAATATTAATCTACTGCCTAGCTAAGCAGATGACATTTTTCTACAAAACGTCAACAGAAATACAACTAAATGCTATAACCAAAACAGGAGGTAGTTTAGGACGAATTGGTGCAACCGGCTGTAGTCATGTGTGAGATAGTAAATAATTCTTGTTTAAAACGTTCCAGATAGATATTTCATATAGATGGAATTTGAAATATCACATTTCATTTTCTTTTATATTAATGAGAAGATGGAACCCCCCCCCCCAACCCAAATGCCAAATCTGTACTTGTGGACTTACCTTGTATATCCCGCGTTACAAATACTTGTACTGTTATGTTTGTAACCTCTGAACATCTGAATTAGGTATTATAAAAATCAGCCTCTCCATATTTCCTGTCCGCCCGCGGGGCACCCAGGGTTGTATATGAAGGGCCAACCTGTGTGTGCATCTTCTATGGGGAACAAGATCCAAAAGCTGTTGCTAAGCTGCATTGGCTCTGATAATGCTATTTCAACGGTAAATCTTCCTATCCTCAGCCATCAGCACGATTAGCGACGTCCTGGCTTTTACGCATGCTGCTTCATAAGAGACCTTGCGAAACGCATTTGGCGACACACTGGAACCGTCGGTTTTCATATGTAGGTAAATCTAAGACATCTCTCCACATGAGCACAAAGGAAGTGACAACGTTTGACAAAAATCAAACGGGATCCTCCTATGTTAGGCATAATTCTAGATAGTGCAGTTCTCACTCAAACCACTTTTTCTGACACTTGTACGATATGATCTTTGAACCGCAGGAGTTTGTAAATATTTAATCATGGGTAAATCAATGGAGCTATGAACAGAATTCCCTCTCTATCGACTGTTAGAGCAATTTCTTTTCTCACTGTTAATGAATTCCTACGTCTCCTAAGAATGTAGAACTCGCAGCGTTAATGGCATTCCTTATATCCAGAATAATGGCGGCACAATATATCTCCATTCCTGTTTCCAGCAATAGCATTGCGCGAAGTTTCCACCTCTAGCTTGATGACATCCACTGTAGACATCGTTTTCTTGAAGCCATATTGAATCGTAGGACACTGTATGTAAATATGCCCATTATAATTACAAATATCAAGCTCAATTTAACTGATAATATAATAATCCTGAACTCATTTAACCATGTGTAATAGATATTTGAAGTTAAGCACTGTCGAGCGTGGTCAGCACATGGATGGATGACCGCTCTTCAGGTAAGACCACAGAGTCCAGGCTAATACGGCGTGGGTTCGATTCCCACATGGGGACAATACACTGTCCTCACCCTGAGAGTCACATGGAGGTGAGCGAACCTGTGTCTGACATAGCTCCTGGTCCTCCAGGTTGGGGGATTGGCTTAGGGCTAATAACTCTATCTTGTAAAAATCCTCCCTATTACGAATCTTTCAACCAGCATCCAAATCTGTCTTAAAAAACGGCAACGACCCCGGCTTTGAAAGACATGGATACCAGAAAACTGCATGCAATAAAGTGGAAGTGATAGCCCAATATAGGCAGAGGTGAAGCAGGTTGGTGAAGGCTGCCAAAGATCTACATGGTCTGTAGAGCCAACCGAAAAAAAAAGTTATGACAGTGTACAAAATAAACAAATATTTAATATGTGCATAAAATAATATTTACGTTTTTAAAAAATGGTTCTACTTTAATATACTTTTACCTCTTTGACTTTTAAGATTTACAGTTTTTACTATGGAAAGTCTTTAATTAATATTCTGCAGCTTCATCAATGGAACTGGAACTTAACTCAATATAAAAGTTATTACTCCTGTCAATGAAGCTTCTAAATAACGGACCCAAGATTTTACTGGTAAACCTGTTTTGTTTCTCCATGCTTGGTTAGTTGCCGGCTTGGTGATAGTGGTTATCAATTGGATTAAATGGTTTATTTTTTGTTGTCTTATTTTTTACCCTGAAACTTCCTGAAGCAATGATTTTACAAATATTTTGAAAATCTTGATCTGGTTAATAGTTTTTTCAGTAGGTACTTGTACTCAATTAATCATCCTAAAATTATGTTATTTAAGACTACAAATGTGACTAGGTAAAGTTTATTAAATTATGGTCCTTGCTATTATATTTATCCCTTCTATGTCATGTAGGCTTGATATATTTAAAAGCATAAAACTGAAATTCATTGTACCCTGTACATTCTTTCATTTTAAGCAATTGTCACTATGTGTATTCTTTCGTATCATATTGTTACAATATCACTTATTGCATTAAAGTTATGCTTTTGATGAACACACTTTGTGTAGTTGAAGTAATTGTGATTTGATGTATTTGGTAATTTTGTAATGTTCTCGTTTATATCTATGGTTTCATTCATAGAGCCAATGTTTTGTTTCAAATCGGGTAAGAATTGAACCCAAAATAAATCGGAAACATCAAATTAGAAATTAGAATTAGAAAAATGAAGTGTTTGTCAATTTCCATTTTAATATGTTATAATCCTAAACTTTGGATTTTATTTTAGTTATTTAAACTAATTTTGCAATAGAAACGTGTGATTCTTACACGACAAATTAGTCTGATGTATTTGTGCTGTCTATTTATATGTCACTTAAAAAAACTTAAGCTTAAGTTTTTTTATGTTTACAGCAATTTAAAGAAATTTAAGTGATAGTCTAATTTTTTTTATTATTATAAAGTCGAAGTACTACAAATGTCATCAACTTAATGCAAATTATTGAGATTTATGAATTAGTAATGCATAAGTATGAAAGACCTCCTCATCATGTCTAATTTTCCAGATGTCTTTAAAGTTATTCAAGTACGGATCGAAACCAGTTTTTACAGTCAGATATTCTCCCACAATATCCAGTTTTCAAATATGTAGATATTCTTCATCCAGTAAGTGCTGAGTCCTCCTCAAGCTCACCATTTATTTACCACCTTGATATTTATACTACTTTTGTTTTCAGATTCTGTAGTTATAAAAAAAATTGGTGCTGTCACATGTATTGGTCTTAACAGGCCTGATTCGAAGAATCGTTTGACAATTAGTCTAGTGAAAAAATTAAAAGATGCCATTGAGTCTTTTGAAAGAGATGAATCTTCATCTGTTGCAGTGTTGTATGGAGAACGGGGAAATTTTTCTTATGGTTATGATTTAACTGAATTCAACGAAAATCCCAAGTATTTTACTGAAATAGGAGATGTTGTTAGTAAACCCAACATGTAAGGTTCTCAAATATATTTAATTACATTTAAAATTAGTACAATGTACATTTTAATATTTTAGGGCTTGCTGGAAACCTTTACAGTCAAACCTATTGTGGCTGCCATAAGTGGGTTTGCTGTTGGATTAGCATTTGATCTAGCCCTTTGGTGTGATTTCAGGATTGTTGAAGAAACTGCTGTTATGGGTGGTTATGCTAGAAAATTTGGTAACTAGTTACTATAAAAAATTGTTATTAATTTTTTTAATTGTATTTTATTAAAATTATAAAGTCAATACAATAAAAAAAAATTTCAATTAATAAAATTCAATAGTTTTTAAGTGATGTTCTAATTTATTTGCATATTACTAATATGTCTTCTGTTATCCACATTTTTTTCTTATTCAGGTGATAATTAAAACCACCAAATTAAATAAATTAATATTGAATAAATCAAATTGTTTTAATTTTAAATATATATATCACCTTTAATTTTACTTATGTAGAGTTTATTTTATCACACCAAATTTCTTCCATACCACATTTGTTAGGCTATAAGAGGGAATGTCGTCTGGTAACCATAATTCTGAGGAAATCAAAAATGTAAATTACTAAGTCTATGTTTTTCATTATTGGGAACGGGTTATTAAACTTCAAAATGTGTTCCTCCTTCCTCTTCCTAACCTCCATGAGATCACCGTTAGTGGTAGTACATGGGATAAGCTAACAGGTGGTGATGAAGTATCAGTTTTGATTTTTTTGGGCATTCCTCCTTCTAGTCCAACACTGTTCATTTATACATGTGTATGAGACTTGTTTTATGTTAAAAGATTGAATTTGTATTGATTATATGGGATAGATTTTATATTGTTGTATAATTATTTTAAAGGAGATGTAGATAGTTAGGGTAGGCAGCCATAGATACTCAGTAGATTAAAATAAAATTGTTATTTTATTTTAATTGTAATGTAATGTAATAAAATAATTTTATTTTGTTCTGCTGAGTATCTATGACTGCCTACCCTATCTATATCTCCTATACTTCACAGTCAACTATACCTTATGAATAAGAATCATTCTAAATGTTTCTAACATAATTCTATTCCGTTTTCTTAGGTGTTCCCATTTCAGATACAATAGCTAAAAGGCTGTGCCACAATCTAGGTGTAAATAAAGCACTGGACCTTATATTAACTGGTCGGGTTTTAAAATCCAAGGAAGCATTGGAATCAGGAATCGCAACTAGAATAGTTGCATGCGGAACAGGTGAAGGTTTAAACTATCAATGAAATAAAGAATAGTATAAATATTTATTCATTTACTTATTTATTTTATCAGGACTAGGTCAAGCTGTTAATTTTGGAAATTCATTAGCTAACATGCCACAAGCTTGCCTTAAAGCAGACAGGGCAGCAATAATTTCATTTAGTGAAAAGTATCCTGCGGCAGATGTCAAAGATATCATAATGCAGACAAAACTTACACAGCAAAGAATTGCTTTAGAGGTATGATTAGTTATTTTTTTAATTATGTTTAAATTAAAAGAATAAATTCTTGAATTTTTAATGTTTTTGACCCAGAGTTTGAATATTAAGTGAATAACAACCACCTTCTTAATAATATCACATCAGAACTTTGATTGACTGATAGAACTCATTATAATGAAGCACTTCCTTTTAAGGATGATGTAGAAATGGCGTTAAAAAAAAAATTATTTCGTTTTAGATCAAGGATCAAACAAGGAAACATGATACCTACATGTTTTTCGGATAGGTGTATGTTTACATTTGGGTAGGATCAGTATGTACAATAATTTTTTGGTTATAAATAAAGTAGGTTTATGATAAGTAAAGCAGTTAATGTTGTTCTTACTGGTGGGGTTGATGTGCAAACACCAATTCTACCTAAGAACCACTGGAATTTTTTTACTAATGAGTCTCACTAAAATAATATTAATAATAATAATATCATTATTGAAATGAATTGTTGAACGTGGTCCACAGATGGCCGAACTCGTAAGAAGAAGAATATGATTATTAATGATAATAACATTAATATTAATTGTTGTGATTAATGAGTCACATTAGACTCAAGTATTACCTTGAAGCAGGAATGTAATATTAATATTAATTGAATAGGTCCAAAAAAAAAAGAAATTCTAACCAAAAAGCCAAAAAACGTTCTAAGCGACAAAATTTAAACCTTTTTATAAAAAGGTTTTTAAATGTATAATAATACGTCATATTATGATATAGTACTCCATTATGTTATTATACATCTAAATATAACAAATTAAAAGTTGAAAAAAAAAATCTAACCTGCAAAACTAACAATAACTTTAGATTATGATTTTCATTCACTGATTGCACAAAATTTTATGTACCTTGCTGAATTGTCCATTTAGAATATTAAAGAATTTTATTCCATATTTTTTATAAGGCCTAACAGGCTCTATACTGTCTCGTAAATAAAAATTTAGGTGTTCCCTTCTTACCTGATTATCCTTTTTGCATTTCCCAAAATGTTTTTCAATGAATATTCTTATGTCAGGTCGTGTTTTTTTTTTTTAATTTTGATTTAAAAAAAAAAAAAAAAAAAAAGATCAAAACATCCCAATGTCTTCCATTTGAGGTTTAAAACCTATGTTTAGATCCAACATATTTTCGGGTGGGAGTGTTTCAGATTTAAGGATGAATGTCCTAAATATATTAGTGGTTACATAAATCATATTCAATTCTTATTCCATTATCTTATATGCAAAATATTTTTCAGGAGGCTGAAAAAGGTCTGTATATTACTGAAAGTGGAGATGTCAGAAAGAAAAATAGTTGATAAAAAGTATGATAGTTAATTTTTTACCTTTGTCTTTGGTCGAAGGTATTGTATTTAAACTTTTTTTGAGTTATGTAAATAGTAATATATTTGGTTCTTTTATTTATTTCAAATCCTGATACCAATTTTGTTCTGTGTTAATATTAAACATAAAAAGGCTTCTTGGGGCCTTGATGGACTAGCGCTTCGGGGCAAGGGTCTCAGTACACTTTGTACACAAGGTCGTGTGTTCCAATCCCACCTGGGCGAGTTGAAATTTCTCTCTTGGTTGACCCACGGAAGAAACCTTGACCTTCCCAATCTTGCTAGAATAGGTTGGTAAACTTGTAAGATAAACTGTTCTTTCAGCCCTAGGTGGAGTACATAATGACGTTAAGTCCCAATAAAGAATCTAATATTCGTTTGCTCAGAAATTAATTTCCACACTTTTATTTATCAATTTTCTTCAAGTTAACAAATGTTGATGTTATATTTAGTGCCTGAACCAGGCTCTAATAATTATAATTATTTATTTGTGAGATTAGCTTTCAATACATGTAAAAAACTACACAAGATAGTAATGGTGGTTCATATAAAAAATAAATGAAGTATTGAAAAAAAAAAAAAAAAAGGATCTGGTTTCATATCATATACACCTGTTTTTGTATAGCTTTGTTCATATTTAAATTCCATAGAGACCATTCTATACTTCTTAACTTAAGTAGTAATTCTTCTATAACCTCAAGTATTATATATGTTTGCTATCAAATTTAACAATAATCAAGGAATTCTTTTACTTTATTCATTTTTACAATTTTTTAATTGTAAAACTTGTTTATGAAGAAAATAGTTTGGAATGTAGTAAGGTTGTAAAAAGAAACATCCAAGTTAAAAACTTTTAATGGAGTGCTGATGTTTTGGCTTTTATTTGAAGCCTTCTTCAGGACTATGAATAACAAATCAGAATGTGACGAAAAAGACACAATAAACAAAATAAATAGGAAAATATATTATCATATTTATTTTGTTATTTATAGCCATGACGAAGCCTTGCAATGCCAACCGAAATGTCGGCACTTTATCAATTTTTTTTTTTTTACTTGGATGTTTCCTTTTTACAACCTGACTGCATCCTGGACTATTTTTTCCGTAGCGTATTCTACAGCTTACCATATTATCTTTATTAGGACTTGTTTAGTATTATTATTTGCATATCTTAAAATTACAGTTTGTCTCTTATTGTTTTATTGTTCTTTCTTGTATAACCATGTAAAGTGATTCAACTTAAATGGCTTGATATGAGTTTCTGTTGGGTTTGATAATTGACTATTTCTGATTTATGTTACTTTCTTTCAAATTTTTACTTTAATTTCTAAATAAATAAAGCAAAATATCACAAATTAATTTAATAGACAAGGTACTTTGATCATTGTTGTCAGAACTGTAATTGGAATTCGCTGCCATGGTTGTCCAACATTGCCTTGTATCAGTCAATGCTTAGCATAATGATTGCTTCAACAATTATAGCAGAAGTAAGTGATAATGAATCCAACGAAGAATGAAAAGGCATAATGCAGGAATGTTTCATATGTTCCGAGCTATAAAAGAAAAAATATATATTGTTAACCTCATGAATTTGAATTTTATTAGAAACTATTACGAAGATTGTCTGCTAAGAAGGAATTTTCTTTATTACATTTATGGAACAAAGGTTATTATTACTATTATTAGTTCTCTATTGATCATCAAATAGTCCAGAGGTAGAGAATGTGCAATGTTCTCAGGTATATTTCTACAATAAATATTCTTTTTATATACTTTTGACTTGCAGAGTTGGGCAAAATTTAATCATACCTATTTGACTACTAATTTCCTGGAATCAATCACCTAATTTAATAATGATTGGATCATTCAGTCAAATAATCATTAGTTCACTTAAAAAAATGGTGTAAGATTTAATCATGATTGAATTTGTTGGTTGATTCCAGGAAAAAAGTTGTCAAATAGCTATAATTAAATTTTACCCTACTCTGTTGACATGGTACTATTATTTATGTAATATTATCTGTTGTATGAGTCAGGGTAGTGATAAGGTTCTTGGGGTTTATCTTCCTTATGCACTTCAACTAGAGGAGGAAGAACGTGTAACTGAATAGAACAGTTCTTGCCAAAGTAGGAAGCTCAAGATTCATTCAGTGGGTCCATCAGGAAATAAATTTCAACACTTGGAACTCAGAATCTAATGTAGTTTTACTAACACTAATTAACAGAAGATATGAATCCATCTTCAGATGATTGAATTATGATTAGGGGACATATACCTGCCAGCTGATTCTTTAAAATATCAAAAAATGTTAGGAAAGACTAATAGTCTAAAGAATAATAAGAGTAGAGGAGACTTGAGGTACGCATGATGATATAGAAGGATCAATACAATTAGGATTGATGAATTAAATGCCACTTCTATTGAAATTATTTTATTTGAAAACTAGTTTCGAATGCTAAACATTCATCTTCAGTTCTAAAACATACAATAAAATTTTCAACACATCAGTACTATGTTTCATAGATAGGAAAAACCCAATGAGTCATAAGGGAAACCCCATTGTAAATCTAAAACTTAACCTACCTGCCCCCCTTTTACTTCTCACAAATTCAGTGTTTTAGTTACCTCGAAGGTGAGTGCCTGTGCTCGATTTCTTGTCTTATCTTTTTAAAAAACTTTAGTATATATAATCTATGAAACATAGTACTGATGTGTTAAAAATTTTATTGTATGTTTTAGAACTGAAGATGAATGTTTAGCATTCGAAACTAGTTTTCAAATAAAATAATCTCAATAGAAGTGGCATTTAATTCATCAATCCTAATTGAGTAGAGGAGAGTTAGCTAGTATATGTATATGGAAGGCACTGGCAATATCCTTTCTGTCTCTGATTTAAGCTACTTTGATAATTCATTCCCAGGCGATACAGACATCCTTTTTAAGGGAGGATATGGTGTCATTAGAAGTGATAAGAAAATAGTAAGGGGATATAAAATATTTTCTCATTAGTGGTTTGAACATGTCATGTTCAAACAGAACATTGTCAGGAACTAAGAAATAAGAGAGAACTTAATTAACTGAAAAATTTTATTGAAGCTTGCATAGTTATCCTGCTTCATTTATTCAAGAACTTTGCCAAAAGTACTTATTTGGGACAAGAATCGCAGATTTATCTACATATCCGTCCTATCAGCATTTGACATTTGATTTTTTTTAAGTTTCTGAGTAGGCAAACAAATAAAAAAATGAAAATAGCTATGGAGCTCCTGCTATTCTTTTCCCCGTCCTAATGCGAGAGTTCATGTTTGTCCATGTGCTGAATCTTCCCTTCACGCGAACTTTCATCGCATTTGTTTCATTTGGAATTGTTTAATCGGATGAATTTCAAGCTCTAAAATTCTCTGAATTTTACTTCACTTTTCTTATTTCTCTTCTTCCTACCATCATTCCATTACCCAGTCTCTCACGAAGTGTCCACGTAGACACTTTATTTGTGTACTCCTTAAATGCCGAAAATCACTCTTGCAATTACGAAAGATGTTGGAAAGTATTTACGTGAGTTCTCAATTGTGACTTTTGAAGTGAAGACTTATGCACCAGCTGCTGCACGGTTTTTAGTAACTCGTCACATAAAAATAAAACAAAGGTAAGAAGTAATAATTTGAAAAAAAATAAATAAATAAAAGTTACTGAGTCAGAAAAATCTAGTTTTGATACCGATTTATGTTGTACTTGTGTTCGAGCTGACATGCCCTTCCATAAATTAATCCACTATAAGTTTTATAATGTGTATTTTATTTTAATACCCGCCTTGTATTTTTGTTTTTTAATAGTTTTTCAATTTTTACCCTTTTCAACACAATGAGATACTTAAATTTGATTTTGTACTTATGTATAAGTATGCATTGCATTTTTTTAAATGATTCTAAATGGTGTATATAGTTGCATATTTCGCCCGGTATATTTGCATATAACTCATAGCCCTAGCTATGAAGATACATGGAAGTCTTTATCAAACAACCTTTTATAAAGGTTCAACTGTGCGGCACAAGACATGTTATAGAATAAAGGTACCTTTATAGACTTCGCATCAAGATATTTTAGTTGGTGAGAGTCGACTCAAGGTGAGTGGTAGTAAAAACAAAAACTTTATTCTCATCAAGTTCTATAATGTTAAGAGTTGCAATATTTATTTCTGACTAAATAATTTAGTGGCCAGCTTCAAGAATAAATATTTATAAATATAAATACTTTAAACTTCAGACTTTCCCCGACTGTGAAAGCTCCCAATTTCTTCATACCTGTTGTTGATATTTTCATATCATAGTTCTGCCTAATTCCCCCTCAAAACGTTTCTTCCGTTCTTAAATTATGATTTGTTTTCTGATGTCTACGAAAATCTACATGATGAGAACAAATATAATTTTTAATTTACTTCCTGGCACGACAAGAGATATTAAAAATAGCTCATAAGAGTATAATGCTAGTAATCCTCCAGAGGATTATCAAGTTTTGGTAGGATGTTTTCTGTCTATGAATAGTGAATACAGACATTTTTGGCATACATTTTCATATTACATTACTATAATTCCGAAATTGCGCCACAAAAAAAAAATTGTTTGGTGTGTATAAGTTGGCACATTCATTTGCCTTACACCCATAAAAAATTTTCCAAATAAAGCTACTTAATTTTAAAAAAAGAAAAAGTATTTCAATAATGGCTGTACACAGACTTTTTTTTACAAACTGTATATCGATCCTCTAGAAATCAATTATCATCTGTGTAGTTACTTTTTACAAAAATACGAATAGTGGTTTGAATACTCGTAGTATCCATCTTCCGTAGATTTGTCACCCAGCAATATAACATTTACATATAGGAAAACTTCAATACATATCGATTAGCAACTTTCTTCTTTTTTTTTTAATAATATAAATATATTTTTATTGTTCTGTGGCGCGTACATAGTTATGTTTGAATAACCTTACTTCTCCAATCACCGGAAATAAACATCTGAATCTCCGAAGCAGTTGCTAGGATTCCATAATCCATTCTCAGTGTGTACTCGTCAACTTCTACTATTAGCCATTCCCATTCTCCTCCACTCCGAATATAGGTACTTAAATTAAGGAGAACTGAATACATTAATTTCGGTGCCCTTAGGGGCTCTTGCTTGTCTTAGTAGTCCGAGATAGTGTGCTATTCCGAGGTAGATATCAAATTTAAGGTGTCATGTTTCTTCCGACCAAAATATTACCGTTCTTGATCTTATAAAACTGAGTTCCTCTATCATCTTAAACACAAGTATTCAAACGAAAATTATATCTCTTATCTGAGAAATTCAATAAATCCATTGTTTCTGCAGTATTTATTGTTCATCAGTAGAAGGCTACTGGAGAATGGGCCCTAAATCGAGAGCTAAGGGTAAGCTGCTGTTACGGTATCGTCACTTTGGTTCCCTACAGCCTGAGGCTGGGTAACCAGCGATATGAGCCTTCCGTAAATCTTCTAAAGCATTGTTAGGTGCCTTAGATATGTAAGTCTTGTCTGTACTTAAAAAAAGAATTTACCAATCTTCATTTTTGCTTATTTATTTCATTGTAATTATGTGGTTATTCTGTAACTAAACAAGTGCAGTGTACCATTAATTGGACGGCGTTATGCAGGAACCAACCAATTCACAAAACGACAAAAATTAAACTGACAGGGGACGTTTACAGTTGTAACTCACAGATTTGAATGCCGATTTTTGTGTGGGTAGTAGGAACCTATAATAGTGCAAAACTAGAGTTATAGCCGCCAATGGGAATTAGGAGCCGAGAGAAAAAATAAAATATGAAAATCACGTTTTATTTTTTTCTCAGCTCTCAGTCAAGATAGAGAAATGATTCTTTCACGCTTAATTGTACTTATGTATGCTATTAGATATAAAAATACTTTTGTTATGCTCAAGACACTAACCGGCTTGAGGCTGCTCAAAAATGACAAAATTCCAAGGAAATCCGCTGTAAATCAGTGGAAACTTTTTTTCATGAACAACTGACCTCAAATCTCGATTTAACGCACCATAAAACCCTAATATGTGAAATATTATCAAAATAAAAAAATATTGATTTTTACCCCTTTCGAGGGGGTTAATATTTTAAAGTTGAGATTTCATTAACATTTTCTACCGGCCATAACAACTTCTGTGTTCAACTAATTACAACAGTAATAGCATCACTAGAATCAGCATACATTCTGCTTTTTATCCATGCGTATAACATTGGATTTACTCCCGATTTTAGTGGACAAAAACTTATGTGAATGAAAAAATCCAAGGTCAGCTATAACTTGAGATATTTCAATAAGGGGAAATCCTGCGACCTCCGGATTTGGACTAAACTATGCAGTTTTAAGGCTTCTATATGACCCAGAAATTTCGGCTTAATCGGTTGCGAAATATGTGAGATAGCGCAAATTATTTACATTTTTTCAGAAATTAACAGCCCCTTGCCTTCTAAAATCCTACAAAATTTTAAAGATAAAAATGAGATCTGAAAAAAATAAAACGTGATTTTCATATTTTATTTTTTTTTCTCGGCTCCTATTGCTCATTGGCGGCTATAACTCCAGTTTTGTACTATTATAGGTCCCTACTACCCACACAAAAATTGGCATTCAAATCTGTGAGTTACAACTGCAAACGTCCCCTTGTGAGTACAAAATTCAAATAAAAATAGGTTAATCTATGATTTTAGAGACTAACAAAGCTTTGCTTAGCTTAAAATGCGTCAAACTGACAATCAACCAAGCGACATGTCATTTTTAATCTATTCAGTTTTAGCAGAAAGCATCCAACCCCCTTCTTAGTTATTCCGAAATCAGTTATTGGCCAACCAATGACGTCTTTTGAAGTATAAAAAAGAAATAATATAATTTAATTTAATTTATTTCAAATTGATATCCTGGGTTGTTTGGTTCTGCATAACGCCGTCCAATGGTACTATTATGTTATTCCTTTAATACGACGTGTCCCAGGATAAACTTGTAATTTTAATTTTGTTTTTCCCAATAGTCTCTCAACTTGCTTCGCATTCTATTCCCTATAACCCTCTGAGACGTCTGAAAAGAAGATGACCTCGGGACCTTCTAATATAGAACCAATGAGTGATTGCTTTATAAGTTATTGTATTTAGTTTCCCACACAGCTGCTAGGTGTATATATCCTCTACAGTTGAAAATATCAATGAAGAGATTAAAAAAAAAAAAAGTTTTCATCTTTTTTTAAAATTTGGAATAAATATATGCTAACTGTTAATCAGTGTACTATTGATGCTATAATCGGCTTGTTTACTGGCCTTCAGCTTTTGGGTGCTGCTGAAAATATTACATATTTGTAGTTGAAATACACATACGCAAACATCACTCACATTATATCATAAGTAGTTTAATATTGTAATAAACAGGGGGGTTTTGAACAAAAGATTTATTAACGAAGTAATATGACAGAAAACAATTACGTACACACAGAACTGAATAACTAACACTGGACTAACTAGGACACATGCTACACTATTTTATTACTACACACGCAACACGACTTTTCGTCACATTGTACTAACAAACATAACATCAAAACATAACCAACTAATATCATTCCCTTTGTTATTACTCTCTCTATGGCAACCAGTAAATACTCTTTAGCAACGGGGGAAGTTCTCCTTATTACGTTACACAATGTTGCCCTATATTTATGGTTTAGAATAGTCAGGTATAGTTCATTGCAAGCTGTTATACTCACCTTGACACTAACTTCTGGTATAATATCTCTTTCAATAGCCTGTGCCGATGATTCTTTCGAGTAACTATCTAACTGTGTAGATTCTTCTCTCAGGGTAAGGTAATCGTTTTGGACTCGGGAAATTTTCGTTCTCAACATGCTGTTTATTAAAACTTCATTACTCACTTACTTCCTGAAATTAGGTAATGATAATGATTCTATAATGTATAAAAAATGGAATAATATTTGTTTCAGTTTGTATTTCTATTCGAAATAATAAAAAAGTCTACGTAATATAACTAAATTGTTTATTTAGTATAAAGCTCGTTGAAATTATTTTAATTTATTATTGCCTGGCACAGTTCTTGATTCTTACTTAATTTCTGCGTTTATGTTGGAGCTATTAGAGTATCAATGAGAGAAGCGATTGAAGCTAAGACATTCGAGCATTCAGAATATTTGATTCCTGGTAAAAACTTTGAGTTTATAATGAGGGAAGAAGAAATACAAAATAGAATAATGACTGAAAATAGGGCGTACTATGAGAACAGTATACTACTCAGATCCAAAATTCTCTCAAGGAGAACAAAACTTAATCTTAATCACACATCGAACCTGTAGGTCACCTATGGATCGGAAACCTAATGTTCATCTGCGGCGGATTGACAACGATTGAAGGTTTTTTAAAGAAAAAAAAAAGAATATGGTGAAAGATGGAGGGTTAAAATTAATGCGGAAATCGTAGATATACTACTGAAAAATAAGTATATTTTCAACTATATAAAATCTAGGAGGCTGTGATGGACTAACCATGCTGAGAGGATGAAGGTTGAAAGGACTCGTAAGAAAATGCTGGACTTTATGTTGGAATATTGGAAAGAAAGAGAAGAAAAGGAAGACCAAGAAGCCATTGGAAGGATGAAGTGGCAAGATATGCGGCGAATTTGGGAGTTCGGGACTGAAGACTGACTGCATATGACCGGGAGAAATGGAAGTAGATAATTCGGAAGGCCAAGGTTCACAGTGACCTGTAGATCCAGGAAGTAAATAGTGAGTAAGAAGAAGAAATACTTTTAATATCAACTTTATTTAACTTAAAGGACACTCTTGATTCTGAAAGTAATCAATTTCATCATCTTTATACAATTTCATGGCAACATTCAATAAAATTCATTCAATATATGGGTCATTATACCAAATCTTAAATATCCCGTCGGTCAATTTTCATCCTATTGGTATTGGTGGTGAGGGGGAAGAGGACTAGTCCGGTAAGTGGGGTTATTTGTCCTTTTTTTAAACTTCTGACGGCTACTTAGAGGTTTCCACCGCGTAATAACCAGGGCGAGAGCGTCAACATTCATTTGCAAAGCACCAACATGAAATTTTTTTTTTTTTTTTTTTTTTTTTTTTAGTGTATCTAGTTTCTGAAATTCCCTCCCTTCCAACATTTGCTATTCCTCCACTCTCAATAGCTGTAAATCCCAACTTTTCCTTTACTTATTAGGAATTATCAAACAGCCATATTGAAGAAGAAAATATATATTAACATGATATATGAATTTACAATATAATTTTGATTTTGTTTAGTACTATTTTTTTACTATTGTATTATTGTTTTTGTCATAATTTATATCATTATATCAGATAAGATAATATAATATATAATAAGGCTTTGTTGGCATATTTACAATTACATTTAGAAAATCATTTAGTATGCATGTGCCGGACTAAAGTCCTCTACATGCTTAACATAGTTTTATCAGATAAGAAACCTTTATTTCCTCCAGATAAGATTTATTTTTTAGCTTTGTTTCCGGTATTTTTCATTGATTTTTTTTCCTTTATTTAAAATTGTTTACCTTAAGATTTAATTTGTTTTGTTTAATATTTATAACATGTAATATTACTTTTTATACCATCGAATTCATATATCTATATTTATCATCCTCCACTTTGAGATTGGCTGTTTGATTTACAATGGGATCTCTGGTGAACAAGATTCCAGGTTTTATTACACTGAATTAGTTGCTGAAAGGTTTACTTTTAGCGTTCCAAGAAATTCTCATGTTTCACAATGCTACGCTTAGTCGAACTGGCTTTTTCCTAACTACTGTTGCAAATATTTTCTTATATTAACTATAATGGGACGTTGGCCTAATGGATAATTAAATTTATTTGAATATTTATTTATCTCAAAATAGAAGAATTTCAGTCTTGAACGATTGTCTCTAATACTTGGTCGGTGTTAATTACGGAAAAAAAAAAATAATAAACTAGGCCTATTATGTGGGAATTTGATTTCCTTCACCCCTTCCTTACAATTTCGGCTACATAGGGTATTCTAGGCCGGGAGGGTGTGGGGAATTAGTCCCACCTGGCATTTACCGGATTCGAACTTCTAATCTTCGGTTTATCGGGTTGCTGAGGTATTTTACAAATGCATTCATTACCTTTGAGCAATGTCACGCCATCTCTAGGATAAGGGATTTTTGATTACATATTAAATGAGCAGTAAGGTTATTATATTGTAATAGGCCCTTCATCTTTCCCCATTTGAAATTTGGTTGCAAGTTGCTCTTTTACGAAGGAAGAATCTAGAGAAAAGTTTGTGTTGATTTTTTAAATAGTCTCATAGTTTTGAATTGTAGCTCAAGTCTCATAGTATTATAGATTGCTCACTTAAAGTATATGATATAGAAGGAATGTTCTTTTAATCATCCACTTAAAGAAAATAGGATCAAAAATCTTGGAAACTGAGAGTACTTGGAATTATACTATTTTGGAATAATAACCAATAACCAAAAGGAAAATAAAAACATTAAATAATTCAAAACGTTTGAATACTAGAAAAAGTGCACAGTACTCCCAAATATGGGAGGCAACAAACAATGAGGCAATCAAACATTTTTTTTTTTATGGAAGAGGTGTGTATTTGATAAATAATATATCAGGCTCCATGCATTTTGCATACTAGATGATATAAATTCTCTCTTCAACGAGTTTCGATTTCGAGTATGATGAGTATGAGATAAAAGCAGACGAGCGCCCAACTCACTATGCCACCAGTGATAAAAGGCAATCAAACACAGTGTTTTAATTTTATTTAAAATTTACCGTTATGAGATATTTTTGTTTTGTTTTTTTACATTTTTTCTAAAATAAGGTGTTGTTTATTGGGATTCCAATTGGGCCAGAAGGGACGGGTTATTCAACAAGTCAGCTACATAATCTAGCCAGAATGAGATTCGAACTTACTACATTCTGTACTGGGCGCATTGAGACCCTCACCCCCAACGCGCTCTTTGGTCTCGAGTCCCCTACAGCGACAAGTAAAACTGCTTTATTTACATGGAACACTTTTATGACTCCGTACAGGATAGGTGCAGAACAAATATCGACGCTCTTGTCAAAGCTCAAATGTACAGAATAAGAGACACTTGCATATCACATATCCAGAATGAAAGAGGTACAACCCAAAAATTGTGTTTTATTTGGGCCTAATATTTGAGGCACAATATGGTCAAGATAAAGGTTCAACTTTAATTATGATGAACTACTTAACATATTCGGCCACCACATTCTCTATATTATTTTGTTATTACTTAATTACATATTTTTACGACTGCATATTACAGGGCCGGAACTAGGAGATTTGTCAGGGAGGGCAAAGATCAGTTTGCCGCCCCCTTCCCCCACTCTCACCATTAAATTACATTACCTCCGTAGTACAGTATAATAAAGTTTATAAATTATGAAGAAGAAATGAAATAAAATTAAACAATATCGATTGTATTATTATTGTTTTGGAAAGGTTATTAATAACTTACTTTTCTTATAAACTTTTTAAAATTTTGCCGCCCCCTAAAATCTGCCGCCCGGGGCACATGCCTCCTCTGCCCCTCCCTAGTTCCGGGCCTGGTATATTATAAGAAAACATAAAACAATTTCATTGTTTCCATCTTTTGTACTGGTTAAAACAAAACCAATATAATGTTCTACATACCGCGTATTTTCCTGTCTATCCCATTAATCCATGAATATTTTCTTGGTGGTATAAAAAATTGTTTGATTAAAGTTTACCCATGTTTGCTATTTTATATCAAATTTACTCCAGCTGTAAATAATTGTATCATTTGAGAAATGATGTCGATTTTTATTCAAAATTAGATGAATACTTTGGGCAACTTATATTGGTGTACAACACATTGTATGAAAAAATTAAAAGGATACCGTTTACATTACGTCTTTACACGATGTGTAGGATATCAAAACGGGTTGTCCAAAGTATTTATCTTCCTCAAATGGTACAGATATATGGACCGTCCTCCCATATAGACGAATTTCACTGGGTAAACAATTAACACCTTTTCACCATTTTCTTTTTCCATAAATCGCTCCAGGAAATCCTAGCTTTCACTTCGAAGTGTGTGTATTGGGAGATAAACTGACACACAGATGTGGAGTTTAGTTGCCTTCGCAACATTCCGTTGGCAGATTATACGAACCCAAATCTGATATACTTCGTTAGCCCTGCTATCTCTATCAGCCACCCCCTCACCCAACATACCAGACCAACTGACGATACGTCCTAGTATTAAAGGGAATGTTGTAGAATTTCTAAAAATCTAAGTGGTAGCACTTCTAAAAATAAAATAAAAATGTATGCATAATTTTTAATAAATTTGGTTATAAAGTTCTTCATAATAAAGTGAAGATTTAACGCTACTTGGACTAGCTGCAGAAAGGATATAAGTCTTGGTGTGAAAAAAATATGTTAACCAACACAAAATCTAAAGAAGCTAAAAAAATAAGACTAGCATTCTAAAAACAACTTCTACAAAACATTTTTTAAACAATGTCCAATTAACAAGCGACGCAGAAATCCATAAAGTTATATTTCCATCAATATTTAACATTTTCGGCTTATTTTGTTAATCATGGTGAGAAAAGTATAGTTAACTGTTAAGTAAGATATGAGAGAAAAATAATCAGGGATGCAGTCAGGAAGAAATAAATACGTCCAATTAAAAAAAAACAACTATAATTGAGTGCCAACGTTTGTTCATTTGTTCATCTCTGACGTCCTGATTTTACAAACTGAAAAATATCCTGGGTGCATAAGCTCAGCCTTTATTTTCAATTTTCATACACCGTTGTCACACACAGGCCTAAAAATCCTTCTGAGAATCTTCTTTTCTAATCTCACAAGGGGTATGGAAGTATGGGAGAACCGGCCAGATCAGGGATTTATATATTCGTATCTTCGTTGTTCTGGAGAGAGATTTACTTCTTAGAAGCTTCTGAAGTCCATAGTAGTACCAATTGCTTGCCATAACCCGACGCTGAATCTTTGGTTGCTTATCATTGGCGGAGTTCAGTTGTGTTTCAAAATAAATATATTCTTCTACACAATCGAAAATGAAATCCTCTATTTTCACTACTCTCCTTAGATAATTTCCCTGTTAGGATTACAGAACAAATACTTTTTTTTTTTTCATTACTTTAAGGCATTCTTCATGGACGAAAAGCTTTGTCAAATAATATCCAGATCGTCAGCGTAAGATAGGATTTTGGCACGATTTGTTGAAAATCGTCCTTCCAACCGAATAAAAGTATACATGTAATACATACAAGTATTTTTAATCAATTATCCAGTTGATATAATCCATTATGGCAACACTATTACCGAATGATCACAGGGAGCTCGTTTCATATCCCATCTTATGTTATGAGTTTAATGTTCAAACTTTTAACTGACCTTGAATAGAAAACCACATGTAAACAATTCATTACCTTTGAAATTCTGATCTAATATATTTTATGGTAATTGTTGGCCGGCATAGTCATGTAATGAAGCATTTTATGGTAATTTAATCCAATGTCGATTTTATGGTGACCCTATAGTAAGCCGTGAAGGAATAAATTGATTTAGTGTAGATGCGCTTGATCGCTGATCTTTGCCTTTTCAATCATTCTTCCCTTAGGCCGACTGTACTTTTACTCTCCAGCTCTCCTACATCCCTATTTAATTTTATGGTTTGGGGCCACAATATCTTATATCTTACAAGTAGTTAACATTATTTCTAATCACCTTCTTGGTAAGGATTAATGCTCAAATAAATGATGTGATTTGATTATGAAGAAAGTGAATACATAAGTACGAGTACATAAAGAGTACTTGAAGATCTACAGATATAAATATGTGAGGAGTTACGTTGGTATAGGATTGTAAAAGAGATTATTGACAAGCGAATGAGTTTACTTTAGGTAAGTTGTAATCATATATCGGTATACGAATAAAATGGTTTAAAGTGCCTGATGACTCCGCTGAATTATATCATCAAACTTATGAAATTATTCTTTAACCTCCTCAGTTTTTCTAAGAATAGTAAAATCAGTAGAGAAAGCAACGGAGGACTCTGATCATGTTCAAGTAATAGTGGTTGTTAATGGACCATCTTGGGTTTTGTAATATTAACAAAACAAAATGTGTATAATTTTCACCTTCCTTTGTGATCGAAGTGCTTACTAAGAAATGGATTCAATTTTGGCTTTATGCCATGCAAATAGGCCTAGAACGTCGGTAAGACGTTAATTTTTTTTTCATTCATTTTGATGACGCTAAAGAAGTTACCGCCCGATTCATGATTCACGACAATATGATCCTTTAGTTAAATTAACTTTGTTAAAAGTTAGTCCGGCATGATTTCCAAGGTTCTGCTTCTTCAGTTGCCAAGAAACCTCTGTTAAGCATTTTAATAACCTCCTATTTCAACGGATATATTAACTGCCAGGACAATATTATTTTACACGTGCTTTTTTTCCTAGCGTCTTGCTAGTCCAACTGATTGGGTTGATGAAATAGTGTGGCTCTGGACCACTTTATCGTTTCTCAGCTTTTCTTTATAATTACATCAATTAATTATATCTTTTATTTTAATAAACTTTCCCTTGGTTCGCTATTAATTTTTAAATTAAATATGTCAAAAGAAGTTTTCATTCCTAAAGATTCCATTATCGACTTCTTTGATGTTGTTTCGTAACCTGTTGTCGGTTTATCTTTGCTGGGTAAATGATGGCTGTGTCTTTATTTAAAGGGAAATTATGGATACCAAAGTCTTTAAGACTCTTTCAACAAATAAGAAATGGATATATTGTCCTGTAAGTAGTTTAGAGAATATATTCCGAATTAGCATTGTATATTATTCTGTATTTTTATCTATTTTTATCTATTGCCCCTTATGTTGTAGCCTTCCAGAATCCAATCCAGACAATTTAAATCAAAATCCTCTATTCAAAAGTGGTTTGCCTGACTTTGAGAATTTAACTTTAGACCATTGTTCAATGACATTTGGAAAACAAATTTTAGATTTTGAACATTGTGTTCGTGAAACAGAAAAAAAAGTTGTTGGTAATTTTGGTTTATATCAAATTTGATATTTCATTTCAATGATATAAAATATTTTATACTTTTGGTTTTATTGTGCAGAAAATAAAGAAGGTACCATCGATATTTTCGAAGATATTATAGATCGTTTCGAAGAATCTGGAGCTCAGTTAGAAACCACATGGGGTCTGTTGAAAACTCTTTACATGGTAGACAATAAGCTTATTCCTCCAGACAAATATATATCGGTTCATGAAAGAGCACGGTCAGCTAGAAGTTTGAAGTATAGATCTCGTTACATCTACAACTTACTGAAGGTAATTAATTTGTCTATGCATCTTTTTCTCTGTAAAATTTAGCACTTGATGGGTTTATAGTAATAACAATCATTGTCCATTATAGCCAACTGGAGATTATAGTGCGAATCAAGATTGAGATAGTTTATAAGTGATAGAATGTTTCTATGACACCCATTCAGGCTAGGAAGAGTGTAGTTCTAAAATTATTAAGGATTAATTAATCAGGAGGGGGCTTGGTGATGTAGTGTTTTAGGGTGAGGGTCTCATTTGAACAGGTTGTGGGTTTTAATCCCACTTGGGTAGGTTAAAATTTGTTTTGAGGTGGACCCATAGAATGAATCCATCTCCCCACCCTGGCTAGAATAGGTTGGTAAGCTGTAGGATAACCCATCCTCCTCTCCCTGGCTGGAGTACATAATGACTTAAAGCCCCATCAACCATTTAAAGAGTATATCAAGTGATATAAATAATAAAACTGTCTAGCATGCTGAGGTTTTTGACTTCATTCAAATTCTGCTGCATGGTAGTAGATTATATCTTGAAGAGATATATTGGCCTATTCGAAGATGTTCGAGCATTTTAGCCAATATTAGCAATATCTTCCCCATAACGACAGGTGTGTAAGAGGGATGCTTACTGTCACTGTTTCTCTATTATTTAGGTAGAGCAGGTTCTAAGAAAATGGAAGATCTAAAATTGGAAATTATTGCTTATTTAATCTCTAGTTTTCTGATGACCAGGTTCTCATTGTGTGAAGTAGATAGGATGAAGAATACATGAGGAGAAAACTTCTTCAGGAAAATTCAAACTGGTGTGACTAAAATTCAACAAGGGTGAAACATTTTAAATACCCTTTAATAGAAAAGGTGATACCTTTTGATGGATTTATGGTTTCTAAAACCTGAGGCTCAATTTGTATATCCTTTCGGAATCTGTTTGAGTGAAGGAATTACTGTTAGGACTTAGAAAAAACATTCACAACAGTAGGATTATAATTATAATTTCAAATTCTGTATTATTAAGTAAGTTGATTTCTTTGAAAATAATATAAATTGTTCCTAGAAAGTGTTTCACTTTATTCAGGCGAATCATTAACGATAAAGGAGAGCCAGGCAAAAAGACTTCTAGCCCTGGAAATGTATTATGTGTACATATTCTGTCTGCTCCAGAAAGTTCCAAATATTGAAATTAGACCGAGGGTGTAACAAATGGAAAACATCCTCTACACCATTGAAACTATGTGGCTGAAATGTTTTGGGCATGTAATAAGGATGAAGGAGGAACAATGGCCCAAAAGAATTTTGGAATAGTGGACTGTCCCACTGCCTGGAAAAAGGTCTTAGTTCACTCATTGAATTGTCTCCCTTCTCTTTCTTTAGAATCTGCCTTGGCCTATTTCCATTCTTTGAAATTTCTCAAAGCCACTGGAAAGTTTTGTTCGTTCTCGACTTCTAGCACAATTTTCTCTTTATCTGTTCCAAATAGATTTTCGTTCTGTTTAATCCAATCAATCAGCATTGCTATCAATTATATTAGACCTATATTCCTCCACAGTCCTTATGCTCTTTTATTTTTTTAATGTTTTTGATTGTGTCTATTATGCTATTATAATTCTCTTCTTGAAACTATATATCATCTTCCTATTTTATTTTGCATTAACCTGGTTCTTCACTCTGTCTACTTGCTCCCAAACAGTTATTATCCCTAACAAACCTCGCTCTTCTTCACTAACTTTTTCTCAAGGTGTTCCTCAAGAATCTGGTATCACATCCTGTTTTCTATATATATTATTAACAGCTGTTATTATTACTCTCAGTATTATCTATATGCCGACAACATTCAGATTGACATTTTGAGACATCTTGTAAGGTTCAGGATGGTATTGATAGCATCTAACCATTGGGCTGTAAAGAACGATTCATGACAGTCTTCATCTGCCTTTCTTTACTTTAGTAAGCCCTTCCTTATTTTCTATTGTTTTACCTCAGTAGACTTCCAATTCAGTTCCAAAACTCCATTAAAATTTTTCGCTGTCTCCTGGTGGGCATGCATATCATGCAATTGTTCTATAAAGAGTTAAGGTTGATTTTTCCTGATTGCTAACCACAAGACTTCTCCGATACCTTTATATCTTAACTAATAAATAATAAAAAACCTTCATTTGTTCTTGAACTACTTACTCCTCATTCCTCCTCCCACTCCTTGAATACAAGGCCCCAATATAACAGACCCAATGTCTGTATTCATCCTCACATAGAACTGCTTCCTATGTAAAATTCTGTATCATTTGTGCTTCTTTTTTTTGTAATTCCCTGAAAATCTCTTTTCATAAAGGTTTTTCCTTAACTAACTTAAAACACCATTTGTTTCTACACCCCTTGGTAATCTCATAGTTAACCACCAGTTAGAAACTTTTCCATAACCTAACCAATAAAAATATCTTCATTCACTTTACCAGGAAAGAATTTTTGTACCTAAGTGATTAATGGTACAACAGAGGGTTATGTTAAAAGGCATGCATGTAAGGTACTCATATGTAGTTCCAGAAGAAGTTTATTTTATTTTTAGTGAAAACAAAACCTAATAATCCCTGGCAACAAATGACATTTAACTAGGTTATGCAACTGTAGAAGGGATATACTGAAATACAGTTTACATGTAATATACAGAACTTTATTAGTACACCTATAAATATATTTTATTTGCTGTGGATTTAGTTTAAATAGTATTAAGTATATTGTGGGTTAGTAGAAGGTTGATGGATTATATCAGACCTAGTTCTTCAGGTATTGAAGAAATAAGACATGTTATATAGCAATCATTCAATATTTATTCATACTAACACATTTTGATAATAATACTAATAATATTTGATAATAAGAATGTTATATGCTTAGTCATGTTACATTCATTTTACCCATAATGGAAATCAATCAAGAATAATTTGATTTGTAATCATTCTAGGGATGTGATCTTAACAAACTGACAGAGGAAGAACAAAGAGTTATCTCCAAGTTCAGGCTCGAAGGAAAACTCAATGGAGTAGAACTTGGTGTTGAAGGTTCAGAACTTTTTAAACAAATTTTGATTAAGCTCGCTAAAGAAACAAATGATTTTGGTGAAAAATATAAGGTATATTTTTGTTGTCATATTCTAAATTTACATATTGATATTTAATTATATCTATATCTAGTTCACTACAAATTGAGTTTACTATAGTGCATATTATGTATAGTATGTATTAACATTGAATTGTAAATTGAATTGTAAATTTCTCAAAAACATAAGTATTACAATTCTTTGTATCATGTCTATTGATTTATTTTTACTTTTTAAAAATTAACCTGTATTACATAATTTCTTTAAGTATATATTTTTTATTAGAAATATCCTTGGCTGTCATGAAGAAGTTGACTAGTCAAAATTGTGTACTTTTCAGTAGGGTATTTTTAATAATTTTCCAAAATCCTGTCATGTCTCTAAAATTACCATTAACACTTCAAAGTCTTATTAAGAAGCACAACTTAACCAATTTTTCACAATGTTGTGCTATGTCTGTCCGCTCTTTTGCCTCTGGACCAGCATTAGTCTAAAGGGATGCCAGTCAGGCTTTACTTGCCTGACAAATTATAAATATTTTAAAATAATTAATTATTAATTCAAATAATTCTTTCTGCAAAGGTTTCGTTTGGCCAAAAAATTAATGCAATTATTAAAAAAATGAATTTAAAGGAATTAATCAAATGACATGTGACCTGGTAATAAATTTTACTGTTGGTAAATGAAAAACAATATATTCAAACAAAGGGTTGACATCTAAAATTACAACTAGAAGTAAGCATAATTACTTACAAACTTATCTTAATGAGAGAGATGCTATGGTGTGGGTACAGAGCCGTTGGTGGAAGACCATGGTCTCGGATCGGTAAGGTGACATCAGGGGAGGATAACAATGCTATAATTTATTAAAAGTACTTAAATTCTAATGGAAAATAGTGTATTATAATTTCTTCATGAAAATAATAAATTCCTAATTAGGTCCTGTATAAGTGAATGAATTATCGCTAATTTTCACTATAAACTCAATTTAGTTATTCATCATGGAAATAGAAATTTTAATAAGACATTAAGTTTCTTAAAATTAAAGATTCATAAATACGATGTGTGTCAGGATATTACAAATAATGTCATTTAAGTCTCAGTGCTCATGTTAATTCTAATATATTTATTGTATTTTTAGATAAGTTTTTCAAAGTATTCTCATACCATAACGGATGGAATGGTTACTCGTGATTTTCCTCAAGATTTACTGAAAAGTATGTCTATAAATAGGTATGCATTTAGTTTTTATTATTTTAAAAATATTCTGATATTAATTTTTAAATATTAAAAAAAAAAGAATGTTATAATAAATTTTTTTTTATTTTTTTTTTATAGAAGTAGAAATGAACTTGAAGGACCTTGGAGCGTTAACTTAAATCATACTGACAAGTTCCTTAGATTCTGTCCCGATAGGCGGCTGAGATGGAATACTTGGCTTGCTCGAAGACAAGTTGCAAGTGTAGAAAGTGGGACTGAGTTGAACAATAGCAAATCTTTAGAAGCCATACGTAAATTAAGGTACACTTAACTACTAATTTTGTTAATTTAAATTAATTAATTAATTAATTTATGATTAATAATTACAGGAAGGACATGGCCAATATCCTGGGATTTATAACCTACGCACATATGTCAATGGAAACCAAAATGGCTGGGTCTCTTACCAAAGTCCAACAGACTCTTGACCTATTGCTCCAAAAAGGTATAGACAAATTTTGAAACATTATATTTATTTAAGAATGTAATTTATTTATTTCAAGTTTTTTTTTTTTAATTAAATAAAATTTTAACAGAACTAGGAAAAATTAAATTCTAGAGGGAATACATTTCAGAAATGCTTGTTATTTCTCTGTCGCAAAACTACTGAGGTACTATGTAGAAACTTAAAAATTAAAATTTACAAGACTATTACACCATACCTTCATATTTCATTATGTGTACGAAACGAGTCAACTATTGCTAAATTAAGAGCAATGCCTTAAGCTTGCTCGCTGAGGTCATAATTTTATTATTTTTTAAATTAATTACTATTTTAGAAGTGCATAATTATTGATAATTATTTAACTACTTTCTTTTACCTTTTGTTGATGATTTTCAATTCGATGAATCACTTTTTTTCTATCAGAACTTTATAAATATATCTTTTTTGTGTAGCTAAGGAGCTTCAGAGTAGTGAAATCGAATCACTACAAGAGTTTGCTGAAGATAGGGGATTTAGAGGTAGACTTGAGCTATGGGATGTACCATTCTGGGAAAGAAGACAGAAACAAGAATTGTTTAAGTAAGTCTGTATTATATATAATTATAACAAAATATATTTATTAATATATAATATATTTTATAATAAATATGTAATTAAATTTAATAAAGTGGCATGTAATTAAAGGAGTCACTCCTGAATGATCTTGTTCCTGTCGTGGACTCTTTGGTGCATTTTATTTACTACAAAACCATACGATTTATTAATTTTTCTGAGATACAGTTTTGACTTAGCCCTTGTAGAATCAGCTGACTTTTTTGCCCACTAGTGGATGAAGTGTAACATTTTAAACTGCTGATTTTGATTGAATAATGTTCTGATTATTAAATGGTTGCAGAAAAATTATATTTTTTGCTTAAAAAATGTTTGGACTTTTTTATTTTTAATATTTCCTAGCACCTCATTTTTTTCTGTTATTCTCTTCTGCACTCTTCCCTTAGATGGCCAGGTCAAAGGTTGAAATGAGGAATTCAGTGGTACTCCTGAGGTTCTCCAGCTTCCTTTAGAACTTTCTCCTTGTCCATTACTGGCTTATGGCGCCATTATTAAGTGTTTATTTTCTTTGAGGGCGAGGATGCAGTTGAACTGTAAATTTGAAGCTCCCTCCTTGGCCAGCTAGTCTAAAATGTTCAGAGATCCATTGTAGGATGACTTCCTTGTGCATGATTGTCAAAATCTTTTTTTCACATTCTCTAATATTTTGCCCCATAATTTGATTATGACTATTGCTTGTTCTTTCATCTTCTCATTTTGTTGGTTTTCAGTGTCAACTTTTCAAAGTATGGTACCTACATTTTCCACAGGATTGAGTTTTGGAGAACAGAGTTCTGGAAGTAAATGAATAGTGGAGGAAAGTCAGAATCATTTTCAAGTACATTTTTGTATATCGGCACTATTCATTTTGTTTGTAGAGAATGCTAACTTTCTTGTATTGGTTGAATGAAATGTTTCCTATTAGTCTCCCACTCCCAAAATTTCTCATTGAAATTTTACTCGTCTTTTTCTAACACCTCTCTGTTTTTATCAGGACCATTTAACTACCTATTGTTTTGAAATTCTTCTGAATTAATAAAAATTGAAGATATTTTATAATTATGAAACTCATTAGTGTCTGGCAAGCTTATTGAAAGTTTTTATCAAGATATTTCATGAAGTTAAAAAAACAACTCTGTATTGAAAAAATTCGCTGCATAGAAAATTGTATTACATTCATTTGAATGGCTTTGTATTATGATTTTGTTTGATAGTCTTTTTTTTTTTTTTTTTTTTTTGTTAGTAATAAATTAGTTTAAGAGTAATTTGGTTCTGATGTTATATATATTTTAATACTAAAGTTGATTTTATTAAGAAAATGATCATTTGATTGTTCTTTATTATACCCTTATTTTTATTATTTTATAATTTATTTTATCTACTTGTTTCAGTTGGGATGAAAGAAAACTGAGGGAATATTTTCCATATGAAAAAGTAATAAATGGTTTGTTAGATATTTGTTCTGAGATGTTTTCATTGAGGTTCGAAGTAGCTAAAGCTCAAACGTGGCACGAAGACGTAAAACTGATAAATATTTATGATCAAGAATCTACTAGGCCCATAGCTGGTGTTTACATAGATCCTTTTGCGAGGTTAGAATAATCAATTTTATTTCAGATGTATTATTAAATGCATTTTTAAAAATTTAATTTTAGAATAATTGACGTAATAGTAGTAAATGATTGATCTCAAATGAAAATTTGGTGTTATTTAAGTTTATTTGACTTTATTTACAGAGAAGGAAAGGTTCATACACCTGGTCAGGTGGTATGTATTCGACCTAGTGCAAGGGCTGTCGGTCCTTCTATACCACTCGCTGCTATGATTTTCTCATTTAAACCTCCATCCTCCAAGGAACCCTGCCTTTTAGATTTTGAAGGAGTTGAAAATATTTTCAAAAAGGTGAATTTTTTTAATGTTTTGACTGTAATATATGTTTATGGATTGCAATTAGTAATTTTACAAAATTATTTTCTTTTAAATCTTTCATATCTAGCAGGAATAAAAGTAACCTGCTACTTAGTACAAGTCTGTTCATCTCCCACCCCTCACTTATAGTGATGAAAGCTGGGTAATACTGGATAAGCAAGTAAGGTGTGTTACAAGTGCAGAAATGAAATTCCTGCGGAGAGCCATTAGAAGGACTGTGTCAGGAATAAAGAATAAGAAGGAAGCTTAGAGTAAAAGAGCTTAAGACCTTGCTCGAAAACCGACAGCTAAAATTTTTTGGTCATGTTTGTCGATTGCTGGAAAAAATAGAACTGCGGAAGATAAAATGAAGCTCGACCCATCGTAAGAAATCTGTAAGGTTGCTTTCGAGGTTGCGTCTATATGTATGAAAATGTAAATTTTTTCATTCAAACCAATATAGTTCCTAAACGGTAGGTCCTAGCTAGCTACAAATGTTATATAACAAAAAATATTTTCAATTAAATTTCTGATTAGGAAACTGTTGGCGATTTTTCGATCCAAGCAACACCAACAGAGCTAGAGCATGTCAGAAAAGCCCCGCCAACTTAAAAAATGCAGGAAAACGCGACTAAATGGTAGGTCCAAGCAACAAATGTTATATAACTTAAAATATTTTTTATTAAATTTCTGATTAAGAAACTTTGGAAAATTTTTGATCCGAGCTACACCTACAGATCTAGAGTATATCAGAAAAGTACCAAAGCTTCATATTTTCCAATAAATCTCTGATCAGGAAGCTGTCTTCAAATTTTTGATTATAGTAAGACCAACTAGAGTGTGATAGAGAGCGTATCAAAATGAATGTGAAAAGAATGTTATACCAAAAATACCCATACCCTCAGCCAAATGATCTATCCTGTCAAAATGAGGCAGCTTAACAGGGACGGAGAGGCATAGCTCTATTGGATAGAGGCTCCTTGAACCTAGAAATGACACAAGAGGAAGGCAAAGAAGAAAAGTAGAAGGCGAAGTAGTGATAAACTGCCTATGACAGAAGTTGTATAATGTTTTAATTGAATATGGATTACTGAAGACATTAATTTTAATCGATGAAAGATGTGCATGTCAAACATTTGAAGTGTTCATTTTAATGAACAAAAAAATTAATAGAGAATAAGATGTATTTAGCATCCTCTCTTAAAAAAAACAAAAAAAACTTATGTTTCATAGGATTGATTCGAGGGGGTTCTGCTGAATGTGTTAAAATTTTGGAAATTTCTTTTCTGTCACTCCCTAACGTTTTTATTTTTGTTTTCCTTCGTATCCAATTATGAATATTAGTTTTACTATTCATTGTTTTTAATTTATTTTCTATTCGTAATTTGCTATTTCTGTAAAGCAGCCTTGACTACCTCTACCATTTTATACTTATCAGTTTTATAATTTATTCTTTTAATTTTATGTTTTAGTTTGGCCATGCTTTGCAGCAGCTGCTATCTACTGTCAATTATATGGAAGTCTCTGGATTATCTTTTATTGAGTGGGATGCAGTTGAAGTTGTCAGTAATGTCATGAGCCTTTGGTAAATTACAGTTTTTAAAAAAAATTCCTTTGTTATTTAAATCGTTTTCATTTTTTTTATTTTCTTATTTTCTCAACTTCAATAAAGGTTAAATGATCCTGAAATAATGGAAAAGATTTCTGGACATTATAAGACCAAAGAACCACTTCCAGTTTCCAGCCTCGATGACGTAAGAAGACACCTTTCAGGGTATTACATGAGTGAAGAAATTTATAAGGCAAATTTGGACCTTGAATTACATACTTCGTAAGTGTTTATCAATTTTATTCAACTTATTAATTAGTCTTATTAAATCTTGATAACTAAATCATAAATTTGCTTTCTGACATATAGAGGTTATAATTTTTTTTCTGAGTAGTTTTTTATTTTTTTATTAGTTGTAACATATAAAATATTAACTACTTCTTCAACAATATCTTCTTCATTCAATCAATAACTGCTCAGACTGTTGTGAAAGACAAAAAAAAAAAAAAAAAAAAAAAACATCCATCTTCTTTTTGAACTTCCTAAAGACTTTCCTTTGAGTTGAAAGAAAGGCATAGGCATTGTCAGAGAGAGATCAACTATGGAACCTTGACCGTAATCAGTCTTTATAGTCCAGTCAATGAAGGGTGTAGAATGCATGAAATATGCGATTATTTTTTACCTCAAGGCTTCATTAGGAATAGTTAAAAGATAAACATACTAAAACCCCTGGGGTGTTCAAGAAGGAAGTTGTTACGGAATCAAGACATGTGGTACTGACATACAGATATTTCTGCCTTTATACGATATTGATGTATGTGATAGAAGAAGAGGTGAATATGATATTGATTTAATGTATTTTTTTCAATTTATTTATTATTATTAAATACAGTGGAACCCCTGTTATCCTGGGTAATGATGTGTATGGATGTTCACAGATAATCAAATTACACATTATTAATATAATAATCGAATTACATTTTATTGACAATGTGATAGTAACACATTAAACATTTCTTTTCTAATATCAATTCTTATTGCCCGTTGCAAGATAATTCTGCAATAACTGTTGCTCTCCTATTCAAAATCGTTTGGTAGAGTTCTGTTGCCTCCAATTGTTTTTAGTGATTAATTTCTTTTGTTTCCAAAACGATAAGTGAATTTTCATTTTCATTGCTTGACTTTCCCTCGTCTTTTAACTGTTTCATCTTTTTCTACTGACTTTATAATGGTTAGTATATGTTCAAGCGTTAAAACACTTTTTTTTTTTTTTTTTTGCAACATTTGTTAGTTCGTATTTAAATGGAGACCTAAGTACAAATGAGTAAATAATTTTGTATTGAATCAATACATAGTTACAGAGAATGTCTCATTCATATGATACCATCTTGCCGTGTTTTTCCATTTATTATTTTATTTCACTATTTTTAAGGACAATACATAATTAACCATTATTAAATAGATATTGTACATATAAATTAAAAGGTTTAAAAAACAAAATAAAATAGCCTCTTGGAAACCTGGTTAATAGAGCCATGGATAATGGGAGACTGTAGTTCAAAAACTTTTATAAAATTTATTAAAAGAAATGATGATGTATATTTACTTTTGTTCAAGGACTGAATTTTGGAACAAAGTTATGAAAAGGTTGTGGCCACAGCACTTCATTTTTGATTTGGATCCAAATGACTTTCATCCATGCAGTATGATTCATTCATTTTCCGGAGCATATGGTGCTGCATATTTTTCTCATATCTGGGCTAACATGCTAGCACAAGATGTTTACACATCTTTCCAATCAGAAAAAGACAAGAAAAATGTTGGATTGAGGTAGATTAATCAGCTATTATATTCTCAATTTATTTATTTATTTTTTTTTTTTTTTTATGATCAAGCTTTTTATATTTAAAATTTGCGTTTTTTGAACAGGTTCCGTGATACATTTTTGAGTTTCGGAGGAGCTTGCCACCCTAGTGAAGTATTCAGGAGGTTCCAAGGGCGAGACCCTTCTCCTGAAGCAATATTAGCATCGATAGGAAAAAGACAAACAGAATCATAACGAGTGCAACGCATATTTTGTATTTTAGTTGTATCTTATCAAGTCTGTGATTGTTAGTATGTTTAGATTGCTTGTAAATAATTTATCTTGTATCTTTATGTTGATGTAGGCATCATGCAATAAGAATGGAGTTATGTTCTTGTCTGTAACATTTAAAAAAAAAAAAGTTCTAATTATTGTCCCCATTGCAATAATAGATTTGCAATAATATAATTTTCAAATTACTATCACGTATAGTTAATTATGATAAGCTTGCAACAAAAATAATGTTTTTATATATTATTAATAGAAAAGTTTTGTTTGGAATCTAAAGGAAAAAACAAATGAACTTCCATTTTGCCTCCCAGTTTTCTTATTTTGAAGTTAATACAGTTAAAATAGTTCTAGAATGTTCTGCTGGAGTTAGAGTCCATAGCACAGTTTTAGATGTAACACCTTTAAAGCAATATTGTTGAATAGTTTATTGTAACTTTGTTAATAATTAATATTTCTAATGGAAAATTTTTATTATTCTAGAAATAATATCACTAGATGTTACCTAGTTGTACAAAATCTATGTAATAAACATGTACATAATCATGAAACAGTTGTATAGAAATCATTATTTTTTAATGTATTGAATATAGGATCTACATAATTTATTGGAAAATTAGATTTAAGCACAGCTATTGATGAGACAATAAATGGCTTTATTTATAATATCAAATTTAATTTCTTGAAGATAGAATTTAAAATATTCTTGTTAAAAAATTGAAACGTCTACTTAATATAATAGCAAATATAATACAAATTTACACAAATAGTGTGTCCTTTTATAAATAAAATATGTTATTGAACTGTGAGCCTATAAACGAAAATAAAAGTCTTAACACATTACCATTCAGAGAAATATCATGTTTTTCTTGACTACTTGTAAAATGACAGTTATTTCGAATAGTTATTGTCTTGGCTAAATATGGTCGCTCTTTTCTGTTTCAACTCTTATTGCATTGTCAGCATTTTATGTATGTTGGTAGCTTTAAAATGAAATTTAATTTAATTTTTTTAAATTTTAACCAAATTTTTTTTAATTGATTTAGTGTTTGAATGTGCAATAAAATATGTAAGTAAAAAAATGGCATATGTTATATTATTATTATTTTTTAATTATTAATTGGCATAGACATAACCTATATTGTTAAAATAAACTTATTGTATAAATGCATAATCATAGAGACAACAGAAATAATTTTTTTTTTTTTTTTTTTTTTTATGAATAACTAATATTAAAAAACATTAATTTAAAATTGTTTGGTATTTTAAAAGTTATAACAATTTTGTATTGTTGAATCAGTAAGTAAGTGATTTGCTACTTCCATAGTCTGCAGTTTATAGGAAAAGTAGTTTTGAATGTTTAATATTCATCTACTATTTTTAAGATGTACTTACATTTAAAAAAAAAAAATTGAGCAATTTGGAATACAGATTATAAATACTGTATACAAATGGAAGAAAAACATTTGATACTTGTTGGCACTCACTTATGCTTTAGAGAGGGTGCTCTAATTTCTGCAATTTTTAAGGATTGAAAAAAATTGTGATAATAGGAAGGGTATTAGATACAGTTAATAAATGTGACGTCTTCAGGGTTTCCCCAAATCCTTTTTCTGTGCTTAATGGAAATAAATTTAAAATGTTAGTATTTGATCATCTAACAAAAATTATTGTTTTATAAACTTTATATATATATATATATATATATATATATATATATATATATATATATATATATATATATGTGTATATAATATTTTATTATATATTACAAAATATTATATTGTTATATTCGTGAATAGTAAATATAAACTTCATTTCTAATTACTCGTGCCATGGGAACTGAAGGTGAATATATAACATTCGAAACTAGTTTCTCATCATCATTATAGTCACTCCTCGCTTACCGCTCAAGCGGTGTGAGGTTCTTTTCTGTAGAGCCTGGACCAAACTCTACTATCCTCAACCATTTCTCTTCTCTCACTCCAATCCAGATCTCTCTTTGCAAAATACGCTTTCACTCCTTATTCTCAAGTAGATTGGAGTCTTCTACTGAATGGATGGAAGTCTACCGTCAACTGGATCTAATTGTGCCAGCTGGACATAAATCGAATATTTAAAAAAAAAAAAAAGCTATTAAACTAAATGTTTGTTGTGTGCAAAATAATTTTAAGTGGTTTTGAAACTATCTTCAAGTAGAGAGATTATATAAATTTATTTTCAGGGCTTTTGAAATCCATCTCAAAATAAATTATAGAACTTGTTGATTATAATATTAAAAATTAGTTTGAGGATTTAGCATACTGGCTTCAACATAAAGCAGCGATTGGCTGTTGGCTGTTCTCTAAAACTGTTATCCTTGAATTAATCTGTAAGAAAGGTAGGTCTAGAGTCTGTTCACGGACAGTTTTAAAAATATCTTTGTTATACAAGCAATATTAAAGCTCTTTTATTTTTTCATTTGCAATCTTAGCTTTAGTTGAATAGATCTAATGAACTTTCAGATTTCCACTTTTATTTTTCAGTGTTATCCAGAGTTGATTTGGTTGATTTCCTCCAGAAAATTTCAGTTTTTTGTCTCTAACTTTATTATTCATTGAGACTTGACTTCCTCAACTAGTGCAGTTGAGACTAGACATCTAAGTAGTGCAGGAAGGACTTATCCTTCAGATTACTGACTTATTCTAGTCAGAGAGAGAAGGCGGAGATTTATTCTGTTTAGACTAACTGCTCCATGACACTTATGTTAAGAAGGCTTTATCCATAGATTTGTTCATTCTTTATTTCCAAACTTGATGGAAAGTGGTACTAGGTCAGTGTTTTCTTGGATTTTGACAAAGTCTATCTCAAAAGAGGATAGATCAAAGCCATATTTGATAACTTTGTGTCATAATCGGCTCAACAGTAGCTGATTGATGTTACTCTTGGCCTGCTCAACAATAGCCAACCATCTTCCTCGATAAGTCGCTTCCATGACAGAGATCCCTAGCCACCCGAGATCGTGCCATTTCTCCATTGACCCTTTGGCCTACCACATGGACACTGGCCATCTGGAACATTTTTGTATACTCTCCTGGCACTTTATTATCTCATGTGGCCAAGCCATTTTACTCTCTTTCAAATCTATCAAGTAGGTTAATATTTTTCTTGTTGAGGGTTCATGTCTCTCCACTGTTTGTGATTACCGGTCTTATTAAGGTATCATACAGCATTAACTTAGTGGAATGGCTGACAAGTTTGCTTCTGATTATCCTTGAGATGGAGAAATAGGCTCTATTCCCAGCTGAAATTCTGTTTCTAACCTCTTCTAGGTTATCATTAATAATAGATCCATGGTATTGGAACCTTCTCACTATGGGGCCTATTTCATAGTGACTCTGCCTCGTAATTGTTTCTCGAAGATTTAATATTATTATTTATTAATTGTTGTGCAAGTACCTTTAAAATACTAACAAAAAAAAAATAAAGATGGTATTCTTAATCCAGAGTTAACAAGAAAATGAAATGATAGCTAAAAAGAAAAAAAAGGAATCCATTAAAAGAGATATTAATGTATAGACAAAATACAGACTATAGCATTGGTACATATTTACAAATAATGCCAAGGACCAATAAGAATAAGGATCAGATCAGGAATGATAATTCAGCCGCAGGATGGTGAGCCCGAGTATCTGATGCCATGACCGGATCTAATGGATATTAAAGAACAGAAGGTTAAAATTGAAGACATTTACAGACATATCTATCTAGGTATCTAGTTGTTCCAATCAACGCTATTTGTCTCATTTTAGTAATTTTTTGTTATAAAATATTTTACTGTTGTTATTAAGGTGATGAAATGGTCAGGGGTGCAGTCAGGATGAATAAACACGACAAGTTTTAAATGAAAAACTTATATTTTGGCGTGCCAACATTTCGACCTGCCTCACAGGTCTTCATCAGGGCTAAAATAACAAAAATTGGATGTGACCAAGATGATACAAATATTAAAAAATAAATAAATAATAAAAATAATTTAAAAATGATAAGAAACAAGAAAAAAGAAAATTTTTATTTTACTGTCGATTTAAAGAACTTGCTCAATCTAAATAATAATGAGAAAAAGTGGCAGCATTGTGTTTATATGTATGTAACACAATGCTGCCACTTTTTCTCATTATTATTTTGATTGATGTGTGACATTTTCATTATGATTAATTCCTTAGAAAAGTAAACATATTAAGCTTATCTCATTTTTTTGTTTCATTCTAGCAATTTTCAAAATTATTATATAAAAATTTGTGACTTCAACAGATCAAACCATTATATTAGGCCGAGTTGGCATATCATGGCTGTGAGTTGGAGCAAATGTAAATCATTCGTGGATGCCCTATGCTCTAATAGGATTTAACGGAACAAATAATGTTAGGACTGGAATTATTAAAGTTAGTAAATAGTAAGAATATTTTAAATTCAATTATTCCTAATTATTAAATAAAGGGTTTGCCAAATAAAATAAATAATAAAATAAAATACTTTATTCATAGCAACAATGATACTTTATATTATTTATTATTTTACAGTATATACATTTCCTTCGTTTGTTTTTTTAAATAAATACATACAATACAAATTAACAAATTCATTTACAACCTTTTTTTTTTTTTTAGTGGCTTAAAATAAGTTCATATTATTGCCAAAAGCAGAAATAAATATATAAAATATTTATATCCATTATTCCTGTAATAATAAATATAAAATTATAATTTTTTTTTTACAATTAGAAATCCTTAGTTCAGCAGATAGCTAGTGTCAAAGTTGTCATAAAATAGATGCGAAAGTTGATGGTAGAGTCTGAATAAAATCAGGAGGTCCCGATATTCCAACAGACGAAAGATAATTGAAGTATCTGGAAAAAAAAATCATAATTAATAATTAAAAAAAAAATATATATCAAATATTAGCATTATTTACATTTCATTTCAAATGAAAGAAAAGAGAATTAATTTTAATTCAATTATGGATTCATTTAAATTAATATACTAAGCAATACAAATGTACCTTGCAATTCAAAACATACGGGAGAAGAAATTAAAGTAAAAATAATAATAATAAAAAGAGAAGTAAAAAGAACAAACAAAAATTCAAGCCGTGTATACATGTACGTAAATAATATGAAAAATAACCATTTTTCATAGGTTTATTATGTATGTATGTTATCAAAGAAATTTCCCGATAACTATTTAAGCACTGATAAACAATCAGTTGCGATGCCATTTTTTTGTAACTTAATTTTCACCACTAGAATGAATTGGACAAAGGATTTCTTAATCAGAAAATTTAAAAGAAAATTAATGCAAAATTTCTTTGCTTGGGGCTGGAAACCAACAGTTCATGCCCTCGTTCCTCAGGGTAAAATCCAATTAAAATGTTTTGCTGGAAAAAATAAGAGGAATTGCACAGCTGTTTGTAGTTAGCTTTTTTGTTAAAAATTAGAAGCTAACTGAATGAGCAGGAATACAAAAATACTGTATTATTAAGATTACTATGCACTATTATCTTGTACAGATATACATAAAAATTAATTTTTAAAAGTGAAATTTATTTATTTTTTGTTTTATATTCCCATCAAAATTCATAAAAAATAAAAAATAGAAAATTCTAATTGAAATAACAATACTATTTTACCTATTATTTCTTTTTGTATGTGATGCTAATCTGTAGGCCTCGTTTCGTGCAATCTGGCGAAATGATGGCCAATAATCGAGTGCATTATTTCGCCGGCTAAGAATGTTTGACATTGAGAATGCTGTCTTTTCAACCTCATTTAAAATCCTATAAAAAATAAATAAATAAAATAAAATTTAAATAAATAAAGATGTATAAAGCTTAAAGGTTTCTCCCATGGCCCTGTCATTTTAGTTGGTTCTGTCATTTTATATCTGGAGAAAGAAAAAAAAAAAAAAAAAAAATTGTTTTAAATTATTATAAATATTGTAGAATTGAGAATCTATTATGTCTTAAAAATAATTACTTCAAAAACGCAAACAGTAAAAAATACAAACAATAATAATGAAGTTATTTTGTGAAGAATCAATTTTAAATAAACAAATACAGTTAAACTACTGGTATTTGATTATGAATTGATGTGATGTGCCACTTCTATGATTTTGAGAACAATAAAGATATAAGCTATTTAAAACAATTTTAATTATTAAATTAATGTAGATATGTATTTTTTTTTTTTAAGTTGATATTTATTTTTTTGAATTATAAACTAACCAGTTTAAATTAAAACTTATTTAAATCAGTACGTGGTTCTCGAAATTAAAACATTAACCCTTTGCACTCATTAGCCGCTTATAATCCGGCAAAATAAAAATGCAATCCCACTCAGATTATAAGTTCCACTTGTCTGGCACAGCACTCATTAGCCTGTTACAGACCAGCATTATTTTTTTCAAGATCTTCTCTTGAAGATAGTATTGTTTTATTGATTTTTTTTTAATTGCTTGTTTTTGTATTATATTATGGTACTTAAAGTAATAAAAAAAAGTTTAAACATTTTATATATATTATTTATGCCTTTTAAAAAAATATTGAGTATCATGCAACAGAAAAGTGTAAAAAACGATCTGAGTGCTGGGGGAGGAAAATAGTCTCAGCCATCTGAGTGAAAGCCACAAAAAGAATTGCTATTGATTTCTGGCAATCATGAAGTTTCTTTTGGTGATGCATCTGAGTGTTGTGTACAGGATTTCGATAACTAGTTAGGATTGTAGTGTTTTTGCATAGATTACTGAGTTTTTTAGCAGTTTAGAATGTTATAAGTGTATTTGATATAAAGAAGTGGCTAAAAATCTGGTCGATGTACTCTCAATCTATTATATAACCATATTTTATAGATAAATTTCCTGGAAATGAAGGAGTTTATCAAATAATGAAAATAGTATGGTTGACTGTACTGTATGACATAATGGAAACGTTGACACTCCATATACCATCCATATATGCCGGCTCATACCCGGTATATGAGTTCTGTGCCAGGCATTGGGTTCGTGGCTTTGGAGAGCAAAGGGTTAATGGCACAGAGATAGTTTTAGTGCTTGCAGTATATATATCTGAACTAGCACTGGATGATTAAAATTTGGCTTTGCTTTATTTGTTATACGCTCCTTGAGGTAAGAGACAAGGTGTTATGAAAAAAAAATCTAGTTGCTGTAAAATACAAAATCTGGTAAATTTGTAAAATAATCTCAAGGCACATCCCCAGTTGAATCAACTTTGGACATAAAAGCATATAAAACATTGAAATATTTGTAGTTCTCAAAAAAAGTTTTAGGAGTGATTTTTGAATTTCTACTGGAAATTTGCCAACAGACAAGAAGTATTAAAATAATTAGAATACTTCATTATCAATACAGTTAGCTGAATTTTTAAGTAAGAATATCACAATATTTACAAAACTACAATAAAATAATTATTACATATTCTAATGAAACAAAATCATTGAGGACTAAACAGGTTTATAAATTAATAACTAAATTTTATATTATCTAACAGATAAATATAAAATATTTATAATAGGTTATATCCATTAAAACATAAAATTTTGCATACAAATAATAAAAATTCAGAAACACAGACAATAGTAGAATGTATGGAGTTAATATTGTGTACAGACCTTGGGCAATCAGTGGGTTGAAATTTCTTTGATTCTGGTTTTACGTTTATTAATTTCAGAAAATATGATTCATAATCGTGAAGAAAACTACTTCCAGGAGATTCTTCACATTCACGAGTTAATGTACTATCAACAGGATAGCTTTGCCAATAAGGTTTATCAATTGCTTTACCTTTCTGAAACATAATCAAAACAAAAAATCATAAGCAATGGAAAAGTCTTAAATGAATAATAAAATTATGTAAATCTTTTAAAAAATCCAATGTGCTAGAATTTTAAGTTTATAAAAATTCTTAAAACTTATTCAGGTTGAAGACAAAATAATGAAAATAATAAAGTAAAAGTGAGCTTGTCAAGCACCGAAGTTACATCTTACCTCTCCAGAGGTATATGATACTTGCCAGTTTAACGAAGGGAGAGAGAAATGTTTTATTTCGACACAGTTTTGCCCAACCTCGAAAACCAGCTAAGTCCAATTTCTAGATTTTTTTATTTTTATTGAATAGTTCCACTACTAAATTATCATTAGGTGAAACGTTTTCTCGAAAAAAGACGTTATATCACAAAAAATAATTCTCCTTCCTATTTCAGTTTGATCTTTACCTTTATCGACCAGCTGTGAAAAATTAAAAAAAATGGACTTAGCTGGTTTTGGAATTGTATGATTCACATAATACTAAACAAAATTCATTATTTTCCTGTTTTCAACAAATCATAAATACAATACAATCTTTATAATTCATAAATCCCAATAATTTATAATCAAATATTTGTCTCTTAACCCTTTAACAGGCGATGTATTCTGGAGAATACTCATGTTTAAAGTGTTTTGCTCAACAAATGACGTAATCTCCTATGCATTATCATCTGATATCCTTTATTCAGCCTTGAATTTCATGATACATGAGAGGTGTTTGCGTAGCTGTAGCTCTTCAAAGGGTATAAAAAAAAAGTGTATTAAAAATCATTGACTTGTTCGTCAAGAGTTAAATCACAGAAGAAAAAAAAATTATTTCTTCTTCTTTATCTAACCCTTATACCTCACGGTGTCGGGGCAGCCAGCAACCATGCTATAAACACCTCTCTATCCACAGTCAACCTCCTAATCTCTCCCTGATGAGTCCCCTCCTTCTCGCCAGATCCGATATGAGGTCCTCCCATTTACTTCCTGGTCATCCACTGGGTCGTTTTCCCACTGCTTTTGCTTCCCATACTTTTTTCGGCAACCTATTGATTGGCATTCTTAGTACATGGCCAAACCACTTTAATTCTGTGAATATAGTCTATCAGCGGTTCCTGCTCTTATTCTTTGGTTTCAGATTCGGTCCAACCTTGTCTTACCAAGAGCCTTCCTCAGGAATTTCATTTGTGTGGCTTGTATTCGGCTTTCAAACTTCTTGATGCCAGGCCAACTTTCAGCTGCATAGGTCAGCGTAGGGATGAATACTTGCTCATATACTACCATTTTGGTTTTCATCTCTACTTCCCTTTTTCCAATTATAACATTGCGGAGCTGGTAATAGATGTTGGTCGCTTTCCTTATGCATTGATTTATTTCAGAATCAAGCATGACATCATTATTAATTTTAACACCTAGGTATTGATAGACTTTAACCTGTTCCAAGTCCAAACCTTCACAAGCCACAGTTCCTTGTTCCAAGCAACCACTTTTAGACACGACCATATGCTTTGATTTGTTTGGGTTAATCGTCATCCCTTTTCGGCTCAATGCTTCTTCCCACACTTCCAGCACTTCCTTCAGGGCCACTCTGCTCTCTGCAATCAAAAGAATGTCATCGGCAAATACCAAATTCAGGATGTATATGGGATGCATTCTCCAGTTTCCTACTTTGAATTTGGGGCTCCTTTGTTTAGCTTCCCATATTATCCTGTCCATGTATATTATGAAAAGCAATGGCCTTAAGCTATCCCCTTGCTTTACCCCTCTTACCATTTGGAATCTGTCCGATTTATTTCCATTGAGCCAGACTGTCCCATATGTTTTCTGGTATAGGCTAAGGATTGCCTGTATTAAGTTACTAGGCACTCCTTTGTCCTCAAGCACCCGTTTGAGTTCCATTCGTGGTACATTATCAAATGCCCCAGAGAGATCTAAGAAGGCTAGGTGAATCTTTTTGTCTCTTTCAATAAACTTCTCGATTATACTTCGAATTATGAAAATATTATCTTGGGTTTGTTAAAAAATTATTTAATACATATAAATTGTATTTGTAAATTTAAGAATAATTTTACCTTGTTTTGTCTTATAACATCTAATGTAGCCAAAGAGGAAATGTGTCTTTTAGCCTTTTTTCTCTCTTTAATCAAACAAAAGTTATATTCTCCAATTTTTCCCCAAATTGAATCTTCAAGGTCATCACTTTCATTTGGTGAAACCTGAAACAAATTTAAACAAAAATTTGTTATTATTAATAAGTTATGTTAGTGTCCAAAATAAATGTAACATTTATTAAGATCATGAAGCAAATGTTATCTTCCGAGATATACCCAGCTTTTATAAACGGGAGAAAAACCTGAAAACTAATTGGAGATGCTAGCCAATAATACTTTCTAGCCTAGAATTTTTTAGGTATAGATAAGATACCAGAACAGTTTTTTCTTTTTTCTTTCTGATATAAATATTTCTTTAATCATGAGAAGTTGAGGTAAGATTTAAATACATTTTATATTATAAATAACTTTAAAAGTTGTAAATAGATTTTTTAACATAACAAATTTTTGAATTCTTAAATATAGTCAAATACCCAAAATTAGAACCTTCAAACTTCAATCTGTAATAACTAGCCATTTATAAATTAAAAAAAAGAAGATGATCCAAACAAATAATCTTATTACGAAGGGTACAGACCCAAAATTCAACATTTTACATGACCATTTAATATATTTATTTTGTTGACTTTTTTAAATTCAAACCTGGCTATAGAGAGGAACTGATAATAAAAAAGACCCAAATTCCCAACCAGAAACCTGATTCAACGTTTCTCAGAAGTCTCAAAACAAAAGGTAAGCACTCAAACAAATCCTATCCTTATTCACTGAAATAATTCACTAGTTTTGGTGAATTAAAAAAAAAAAAAAAAAAAAAATCAACTCCAAATACACCAGCTCCCCTACATTCTTATTAAACTAATAGAATTAATTGAGTTGTCTACCTATTCCTGAATGATAAAAACAAAAATAAGTGTTCAGATGCAAAATGATATATTAATAAATAAATCATATTCTAACCTTCTCATGAGAAAACTGAAGCTGTAATAATGATTGCCTGATATCTTGAGTAGAGGCTAATTCAGCTGCTTTAGATGGGCTTAGATTGAAACCTTCCACAACCGAGATGGTTCGTAACCAGCTCCCTAAAATTTAACATGTAATAACTAATATTAACATATACATCAATAACTATAAATTTTATATATATGATGAGAAGTATAAAAAACTTCATTTCAAAAAATTATATTAAAAAAAACAAACAAACAATGGCCCTGACAACATAAACATAAACTTATGCTAGAGTCCTGAGAGAGACAGAGAAACGCGGTGCTGCCCATTTTAAATGGGTTGCTGCATACATAGCATACTTAAATTAATCTTCATTTGATATTAGATAATATCAAAATATAATATATATATTAAAAAAAAGAAAAAAAAAAGAACTTTATTATTGTTGAAAATCTGAATATTTAAGCACAAAATTTCTCAAAAATTTATTATAAAAAATATATATACCTATTTCGTAACCAGAATAGGTTTTTATGAAAGCTTCACTGTGTATTTATAATTCAAGATTTGTGAAAATTGGATAACTATATATAACCTTCTATTAAAATATTTAATCCAAATATAGCTTACCTAGCCTATCTTGGGAAGGCGGTGTGAACTGAAGAGAAGCATGACATAGGTTTACCAATTTAGTGAGATGCTTCACTTGAGTATTGTTCACAATTAAAATAATTGGTCTTTTCGTACCCGCAGCCAAATTAATTAAAGTTGAAACAAATCCCTCGTCATCTTCAAATAATAGGTCAGCCTAGTAAAAAGTTAAAATATGGCATTATTTTACTAAACAAATCTCTATAATGGCAGATATAATTGGTAACATCAATGAGGATAAGCACAACTACCAAACATACTAAACAATCGTATAGTTTAGGTCAAAAATTTTTCAAAAGAATCAGTTCCATGTTCGAAGGGTTATTTATTTATCAAGTATAATTTTATGCAATATATACTTAATTATATACATTTTATAAGATAGCATGAATAGCCTTCGCCTTCCTAGGCTACATAAACAATAAAAATTTTCAACAAACATGTCTGAAGACTACACTAAGGCTCCTACATCTATAGTTCATAAAAGGCTGACTGAAAAGCAGACAAATGAATATTTGGGGGACTCAATGGTTGAGTGAGTTGGGGCGAGGGTCTCGTAACACGTCATGGGTTCGAATCCCACCTGGGCGAGTGGGTTAATTTTGTAGCAGACCCACAAAATGAATATTGACCTTCCCACCCATGCCAATATAGGACTTCAATAGAAGTCTTGTGGCCAAAAAAAAAAAAAAAAAAAATCCCACCACAACACAGCATTGTCTTCTTTCCAAAACGATCACAATTGTTTTTGCTTTCTCTTTCAAATTTTTAATTACACCTATTATTGGAGTAACAATAAGTGAATTGTTAATGAGTATGTTATTATGTCCAAGAAATATGTCGTGAAATCGTCTATAAAGTTTATGTATATTGCTATGTTCCTGCTCTTTGGAGTCCGGATCAGCATTAATCTACATACAGGGATGCCAGTCAGGGCTTGATTTCCTGACAAATTATAATTGATATTTTTAACTAATTAATTATATTTATATATTCTCATCTCCACCAGGTTATCGTGGGGTCAGAAATTAAGATGTGCTAATTATATGAATAAGAATCAAAATATATCGATTAGATGAAAGACATGCAACTTGGCAATAAACTGTATGGTTGAACTAACAACAACATATATTTAATCAAGGGTTGACATACAAAATAACAATATGAAAATCTGGATCATAACTTAATTTAGTATCTAAAATTTAACATAAGAAACTTAGCCTAGACTTATCTTTGAGGGAGATGCTATGACGTGGGCAAGGTGTCATCGGCGGAAGTGGAACTTTTACCCCTGACCTCAACCAGTTATAATAAAACAAATTTCCCTACTAAATAGTTAATAAAATGATGAATAAGTATTCGCTTATATCAATATTTTCCATTATTTACATATGACCATTTATAAAATTAAATAAGCCTACCAAGGTGTCATATGCACAGTAAGAACATAATAATTGAATAAGTACAAATAATAATTGAGCCCCATTAACTTAAAAAAATATTTTAATTCTTCTTCGGTTTGGATCCTTACAAATTATAATTCCCATCGCTCTGGGTATCAACAAAAGTTCCTTTTAGCTTCTTTAATTTCAGGGTTCTTTCTTTATAACAGGAGGACAATGTCTACTCCAAAAAATTCGAGTAATGTTTCTAATTACTTCGACAAAATATATCATATAATATAAATCAATCTATTTATGATCCAAACTTCTTTCCATTGGAATGCTCCTTTTGTAATCTAACTGATCCTTCCTGGCAGCTTTAGGCTATTTATTACTGTTAGCTATTTTTTCTATAAAACTTTGGCCATTACAAAATTTCTTTTGACTAAAAATCTTTTAATTTTAATTTACACTTATTCATTCTATAACTTGTTTTCTTTTCTGAGAACTTTCAAACTGCTAAAAACTGTAATAATATATTTAATAAAACCCAATACCTTACTTTTTATTCTATTTATTATATCTATATTCCTATCCTAAAAAATAGTCTTTTTCCTTAAACATTATCCGGATCGGTACCAAATTTGCAATAGGCATTGTCGTGTTATAATTTTTTCTTAACCTTCCCCCATAGATAATTGCGTACATCAATGAGATTCGGGGTATTTACACTGCTGAAATACCTCCTCTTTAGAATTTCTTCAATTTGTATCTTAGATATTTTCTTATGTTTCATTTCCATAATTTTCCCAAGATCTTTGTCACAGTCTTTCTTATATCTTTCCTTTTCACACGATATCTTACTTTTTGTTTTGCCTGTATCTCCACTAGTCTTATTTATATTTATTTTTAATGTATTAAAACCCTGCACAATTTTTGTTTCCAAGCTTTTTTGAAATTTAAAACTTTTACCTTTTCTTAAAGATCTTTGTCTTGGTCCTTTTCTTTTTCTATATTTGAGCTTTTTTCCTTTATTATTTATCTTTTTCTTTGATAATAATTTTCTTTTCTTTTTCTTGTTCTTCTTTTTCTTTTTTGTTTCTTCTACAGTGATTTCTTCATCGCATATCGGGAGGTCTACTTCATAAAATTCTTTGACATAGGTTGGAAGATTGGAATTTTCATCTTCAGTTTCCTCATTTACTTCTTCGTCAGCTATTTCTTCTATTTCTAGTGCTGGGAGGTTTTCTTCAAAATCTTGTTCCACTTCTTTTTCTGATCCTTTGAGAAAGGAGTCACATTGAGATGATAGTTTTTGATTATTCCTATCTATCTTCTGGTCAATCTGAACTAGTAACGGATTTCTCTCCTTACTAGCATTCATTAACGACTTATTATATTCTTTAAAAATGTTAACCAGATCTTCCTGAAATTCCGAGAGCAATGTATCTGTCGTCTCTGACCGACTTTTTAAACTTGTAGGGGATGATATTCTGCCTTTATTTTCCATTTCAAAAATGTTATTCTCTAACTTCCTATCCATCCTAGCTTTTTCAGCTCTTTTTATTTGTTTCCGAATTATCATTAATAGTTGCCTCCGACATCGTGCTTGAGGGAGATTACCGTAAAGGTTATTAAAATCACTCTAATTATATTAATTAAACCCAAAAACTAACGGAAACCCTTTTTATAGTAATAAACTTAGTCACACCAAACATCATTATTTTGTTTGAAAGAAAAAAAACTTATGTCACTCATTAATTAATAACCAAATTTAAATTAATTAACAATAATTATAAACCTTAATCATTTGACTAATCAGATCCCCACAAGGGATGCCACTCTTAATACTATGTTCCTGCTCTTCGGAGTCCGGATCAGCATTAATCTACATACAGGGATGCCAGTCAGAGCTTGATTTCCTGACAAATTATAATTGATATTTTTAACTAATTAATTATATTTATATATTCTCATCTCTACCAGGTTATCGTGGGGTCAGAAATTAAGATGTATAAATTATATAAGAATCAAAATATATTGATTAGATGAAAGACATGCAACTTGGCAATAAACTGTATGGTTAAACTAACAACAACATATATTTAATTAAGGGTTGACATACAAAATAAGAATATGGAAATCTGGATCATAACTTAATTTAGTATCTTAAATTTAACATATTAAACTTAGCCTAGACTTATCTTTGAGGCAGATGCTATGACGTGGGCAAGGCATCATCGGCGGAAGTGGAAGTCGTCAGTGAGGTGTCATTTGGGAAATGACTACATCTTAATCGTCTACATCTTAAGAGGTAAGACAGGAGCTCCTGGGTCAAGCTCTGAGACCTTGAGGAATCGGCTCTGAAGAACCAAGGCAGGGAAAAAAGGACTGATCCGACTCCCCTCAAAATATTTTCCCGGCTCTTTTTAAAGTATAGGCTCCGCCCCCTGTACTTAGGACACGCCCACTGACTTCCTTGCTTTTTGAATTTTAGAATAACAAATATCTTGTTTACCCCTAATATTAAAAGGTAAGGGACAAGCAGGTAGAGAACTTTTATTGTATGACTCGACAAAGAATGTGAAATTTCAGAACACCCGTGGGGTGCTGTGGAGGTGCTACCCTTTTGCCAACATGCGAATATTATCTTTGTTATTTTCAAACTTATAGGTTTGATACATAGCAATATGTTTGTTTACTGCGGGTACTTGTAAATCTGAGTGAAGTGTGTGGTTTGAAATGTACCAAGGTGATTTCGTGATTAGTCTGAGTATTTTTGATTGGAATATTTGTATTTTTTTAAGGAGGGTTTTTTTTTTTTGCATATTTGTGTGGCGCATGTCCATAGAGGTTATGGCGTATGTCACAAAATAAACAACAGAAAAGACACATCCAGGAATGATAAACTTTTCAGTCAAAAATATAGTGAATAGTAAAACATTAATTTTGTCTTTATCCACACTTCATACAAAAGATTTCATGACAAACTCTACAAACATTATAATAAACTAATGTCTCCTAAAAAAGGAGGATAAAAATAATCTGACTAAGTTATTTGTAAATAAAAAACAGTAAATTGAAGTTTAAATAGGTACTGACGCACTATGAGCTCCCCCATGTCTAACATGCCAATTATATTCCATTTTATATTGCATGTTTATTGTTGCAGTTTGAATGACAAATGTGGAAAATAAAAATAAACAATACAGACAACTAAGTAAAATAATGATTAAGTGTGACAAAAATGCTACAGCATAAGTTTAAAAAGGGTTTGTTTATTTAAAAAAATAAAAATAAAAAAATTAGAAATAAACTTACATCTTCAACAAGTATGAGACTTCTTTTAGGATCTTCAATTTTCTTTTTCACCTTAGCTGTAATTGATAAAGAGATTATTACCTTTTATCAGGAAAAAATTACATTTCTTCAATGAATGGCCTTGCATATCATTTTTAAATAAAACAGAAATTATTTGAAATATTTGTTTCTTTTTTTGATTTAAATGTTTATTGACTGCCTGACTATTTGTAATTCATCCCTTTAAATTAATATTTCATGTTAAATATACAAATAAATGAGGCACAAAACCAGCTAACTCCAATTTCCAGATTTTATTTTTTTTTACTAAATAGTTTTTCTACTAGACTATCTTTAGATGAAAGGTTGTCTCAGAAAAGTAGTTAATCACATTGAAAATGGCCGTGCAAAAGATAATTCTCCTTCCTGACCTTTACCTTTATTGACTAGCCGCGGAAAATTAAAAAAAATGGACTTGTTTTGGCTTTTTTTGGAATTCTAAGCTTCAAATAAGAAATTTATTATTGTTAATATAAATATATTCAAGTTTAAGTACTAAATAATAGCTACAAAAAAATATGGATAAGCCATGTATTTTTTTTTTTGATTACACAATTTGATTGGACTACACGAACTATTGAGCTGTCTGAAAAATAATGTACAGTGAACTCTCACTAATTCAAACTACTCGGTAATCCTAATCCTCAGTAAAGTAAAAAACAAAACAGAAGTACTAAGAAAATACAAATATCATGAGGAATATTATGGCCATTCCAACATTAACATAATGACTAATAGGCTCACAGACAATAATCAACATGAAAACCTATTAGACCTTTAAAATCTCATTAATAATCCAGACCCAAACATACTTTTTTTTTTTTTTTTTTTTTTTTTTTTTAGTTAAATTTTTTATTTATAGGGTCCTATTAATCAATTTGAGTGCATACTTTAACCTACAGTAAGGTAAAGTAAAGTAAATGTTCTTATAATTTTTTTAATTGAAGAAACTTTTCATAATATGCAGTAATATTAACTTACAAAAATTCAGTTTTGAAACTCCAACCTTGTGAGACTGCATTGCTTCAGAAAATTCATTGAATATCCGTTTCCCAGATCGATAATAAGATGCATTAATTTCTAAAACCTATAAAAATATATATATAAATGTAAATATGAAATGTATATATTTAAAAAAAAAGAAGAAGGAAATTACAATCATAATGAATAATTAATAACTATATATAATACAAGAAAAAACCTAAAGAAAAATATTACCATAAAACTATTTTTTATTTACAAGCTGCCTTTTTTAAGGGCGTAATATGGATGACAAAGTCTTATTCATAAACTATAAACACAATTATAAAATAAAGAAATAAAATTAAAATAAACAGCCTCTAACTATACAAAGAAATAATATAAAATGCAATAAATGATGATATAAAATAGGTGATAATTGTTGAAACTAATAAACAAAAAAGAATCTTAAATAAAGTCATATTCTATATACAATATTTACAAGCAACCCGGGGAAATCCACAAAAAATTATTAACAGAATAATTTAAACTTCACTGATGAATGTTTTACTGAGCAAAATTATCTAATTTTCAGTAGAAATAAACATTTTAAATGTTTACAATCATGAGAACTCTAACGAGGTAATTTGGTTTGTAGAAAAAAAGTTTACAACCAGATCTACTATAAGGAAGCTCCCTGATTACTTTTTTTCCATAATTAAATTTAAAGCATTTAGTAATAGCTAAAGGTTTAAAGTGAAAAAAAAAAAATTTAAATAATAGTAAGAACCTATATCTTATTGTGTAGGTACATGATGCACACACAAATTTTGAACTATCACTATTGGTTCTATTCTAGCAATAATATTAGATTAAAAAATATACTGACATTATAACCGATTTCCTCAGCAATAGCGTACACAGCGGCAGTTTTTCCAGTTCCAGGTAGTCCTGAGAGAAGGGCAACGGTTTTTCTATCACTACTCTCTTTTTCGTTTTCTTTTACAAACTCATCACTGCTGCTTTCACCTGTGTCTAAAACGATTAACAATAATTAATATGCATGAAATGTAATTATAATAAATCTGTCTTACTGGCAAGAGAAGTCCAGATTAAAAAAAATGTGCTATAAAATACAAATGATAAATTTTTTTTTTCATAAATAATCATTTTTCTACTTAATTTGATTTTCAATGTAAATGTTGGTCTACTTTTTTGATTTAAATGAACTTAGATGGTATTATCAGAATATCTTTTCATAAATATTCAAAAATTATTTAATGAACAGTAACTACTGAAAAAGAAAACCCATTGTAGATTTAGGTGCGGTGCACACTGGAGAAGCTGGTTTCATAAAACACGAAACTGAAGTTGCTTTCAACAGATAGATAAGATTAACTTAGGTTGGTGCACACAGTGTTTCATGAAATGCTAGTTTCATTGATTTCAGGAAACCGGTTTTCAAAAGATTGCTTAAATAGGTTTCCTGTTGCTTCAGATTCACTTATCATCAGTCCAAGTGTATTTTATTTTTTTCATTTATTCACTTACTTTCCTCTTTTTATAATGATTCCATTTCTTTAAATGACCATCCCTTTTCAGCATAGTTCATATTGTTACATACTACTTGACGATTATTAAAAATATTTCTAAGTAATAAAACTGTTTTCACTTATCTCAGTGTAATTGTTAATTTTTCCTCAGCACTTTAGCACTCAGAGCTAACCTCCAGTCGGTGTCCTTTTGTGTTATTAGTGGATTCACAAGTTCTAACAAGCGATCAAAAAGTGGCTTTAATATCCTAAAAAACCCTTAAATTTATCAGGATCTCTGCTTAGTTCGCGAGCTACAACAAAACAGTTGTGTTGCCGATCCTTGATCGAAGGGTAAACCCAGTACTAGCGTTGTTTTTTTTTCTTATTTCTTCACGAAACTGATTGAAAATCGTTGCTTCTGTGTGCATGACCCAATGAAACAGTTTTCTTGAAACCCATTGCATGAAATCAGTTTTATAAAACCAGTTTCTCTAGTGTGCACTGCGCCTTAGGTTGTAAAGTAAAAACAAAACAAATGTTAAATTCTGATATAACTACAAGAAAAAACAATATTCAGTTTGTAATGAAAGCAAGGATATTTTTTAAATCACAGAAAAAGTAACTGAAATTTTATTATTTTTTAATCCTGTCTGGATAAAACAGATGCCTGGACAATGCTAATAAACTAAGTCAAGACAATCCAAGAAACAAGGTTTCAAGTTAAACATTCTTTAGCTGAAATAAAAATATTTAAATATAAAATACTTCAAATTATTAAAGCAAATTAAAGCAAGTTGAAATATATTAAAATGATAAAAATACTGTTAAAAAATAACAAAAAAACTGGGGCTCTTTATAGTCACACAACTTATTCAAGTGTTTTCGTTAAAAAAGAGTCTACCATTATCTTCAATATTAACTTCCATTCAGAATATTATTGAGAAGTGGTATACTTTTATCACACCATTAATTTATCATAATAGTGTTTGAGTGAATGCATACAAACAAAGGAGAAGATTGTTGAGGGTATGGTCAATAGAAATACATTATTATTAAGCCAATGTTTATCCATCATTTATTATATTATATTACATTCACACATTTTTTTGTCGATCTTAAATTTATTTAGACCTAAATTAATCCTTTCTTTCCCCACATTAATTGAACTAACTCTGGCAAATCTATTCTCAATATAAAGAGAGGACAAAGAAAAACATTACCTCCATGAGAACTTTCTTTTAATTCATTCAACCATCCTTTAAGTTTGCATATATTGCGTGTATTTGCTAGGAATGTTGATGATAAGTGCGGCCTATACCTTTCTGTCCACATACTATTTTCTTTTCCTTTTCTCAGTCTTTTCAGCTCTTTATGCCAACAAGTAATTGGGTAAAGGTTCAACTGGAAAATAAGTTGTTGCATGATTAGTAAATTCATATTATTTCTCCAACTTTAGTTTAGGTTGGTTTAAATTTTAATAGACTTAAGCCAAGTTGACGGGAATTTTTAAATAAATAGCTAGGTCCAAGAAATACATGCTGATTTGGTCATTAGAGCTAATAAGTACCTCATAGGGAAACTTAAAACATTAAAGGTCAATAAAACAATCAAAAGTACCAATTGACTATTCATACATAAACGAACATTGAAAGAAATTGAACACTGAATGCTGATTGATCATATAAATTTGTCTTTTATAAAATTCAATAAGTAGAAGCAGATGTAATACACTAGTATCAAGTGAAGAGATGGAAGTTTTTGCATATTTCATTTACCTAGCAACTCTTATAAATGGGTCTAGGAAATTGGATTCGGATATCTTTTTGCATTTCAGAGACTGAGGAGCAAGAAGTGAAAAGAGATGAGAAACTCCACATCAAGTCAGTACATTTGAACTCACAATTTTATATGATGCTGAACATTAAAAATAAACAAGCAAGAGAACAGATGGCTGCAGAAATGAAGTTTCTGTGAAGTACTCTGGGGAAAACAAGTAGAGATAGTAACTACAATGGAGGATTAGGAAGATACTATGAGATTCCTTCTTCCATTGAAGACAATAGAATATTTCCCTGATGGAAGAAGAACCTAGACTGCTCTGTAATGTTTGCCAGGAGAGAAAAATCTACCAGAGCAGTGGCAGTCCTGGTTTAATGATTTTTAAAGCTAACTGAAAAATGATAAACCAGTTCTATGATATTTAGATTGTTCGATAACTTATTTTCAATGCTATATATTCACCTTTAGTTCTAAAGACATACAAATATACAAGAAATGCAGTTTAGCATTATTACACAAATGTAATAATTACAATTTCTAATTAATAATAATTTGTAATAAAATTGGAGCAAAAATAATAAAATTATATAAGCCTAAATGTTATGAAAGGAAACAAGCAAAGAAGAGGTTAGAGGGTGGGCTTAAGATCTCCACCAACTGTGCACATACTTTTATCTCCTAGACTATAGTAAGAATGACATTTATTATTAAAAGAACGATAAGGATATTCTTTTGAAGGCAAGGTAACTTCTTACAAACGGTAACTAGTTTAGTTCTCAATGACTTCCTGTTTTCCTAATAATTTATATATAAGCCAAATCTGCTGTTACATTGATAATTGAACTATGATAAGGAGACAAAATAAACTAACCTCCTTTTTAAGCTCTTTTAAATTGCTTGGGATGGAGGACAGCGTTTCACAGGACAATTTCTTTCTTAATTTTAACTGAGCCGGTAGTAATGAAGACCATTCTGGAATTTTAAGAGCTTTTTTATCATCATAAAAATGATGCTTAACTGGATGGAGATTCCACATAATATTCATCCTATCCTTCTGAAGAACATGCGATTTATGTGGAAAGGGTGCTTCTTTTCCTTGAACACTAAAAACAATACACAAAACGTAAAAATCATATTGGAAAATGCCACTAGATCATAAAAAATATACTATTTACTTAGATGAAATAGTAGCTATTCGTTTAATAGGTTCAGGGGCTCCACTAGTCAGGAATTTTCGTTTGGCTGATTTTTGTTCAGAAGTCAATGAAGATGCTTTTTTTCCAAGTAAAAAAAATGATGCTAATGTACCTGAAATATTAAGATATAAGTATTGAAAAAAAAAAAAAAAGTAACTAGGCACTAAACCAGAAATTATATTTACACATCATCAAAGAATTAACAATTGCAACATTACCATCACTTTTCACTTTGGGCTTTTCTTTTTTTATTTCTTGAACAAATACAACATCACTTTCTTCAATAGCAGGTTTTTTTTTAGACAGGTTGTCTTCTGATAGATCTGTTTCTAAAAATATAAAGTTATTTTAATATTAAACAGATAAAAAATCATATAAGTGAATGCATGATACCAAATAACTGTAGTATTTACCTAATTTCCTTTTTTTCCTGTCCTTAACATCATCATCTTGACCTACCATTGAAATTTTTTGAGCCTCTAAAACCTCTTCTGAACAGAAGAAAAGTGGGTGTTAAAAAACAATACAATCAAATGAGCAAAAATAAAATACAATACAAGGAAATAAAAATAATAAATGAAATAGTTAAAATGTGATCATGATCACGATGAATCAAAAATATTCATTCATTCAACCAGTTTTAAAATAAATTACATTATTAGTTGAATGTTTGTTTAGCAGGTGTCTCTCAATAGTATAGTTAATGATTTGACAGAGGTGCCAAATAAATATGCTGCTAACCATTATAATTTTAATTAAATATATAAATACTCTTCACTTAAAAGACTCTCACCTTTCTCTGGTTCAGTGATATCTATATATTCCACTGTATTGATCTTTTCAGATATGTCTGCATTATCTGAAACATATTCCAATCCTGTAGAACATTGTGATTACTGTTGCATTGTAAAATTTAAAAAAACAAGCTTCAAATATAGAAATAAACTAACCTGCCGTTTGACTGTTCAGTAACTCAACCGTGGGGTCATTCACTTCCATTGATTCTGTTCCCTCTAAAGTAATTAAGTCATAATCAACTTTTAAATCTTTTTTCTTGCCACTCTTCCTCTTTTTAAGAGATTTTGGAGTAGACTTGACTAAACCACCACCAGATGGTACATGAACCATTGCTTCTACTTTAATAATACGAGGTTTTTCTTCTATTTCTGGTAATTTATCTACTTTACTGAAGTAATTTAACAAACTCTTATTACTATTTTCAGGAGTAGCCAAATCTTTATCATCACTTTCTGAATTACAAATACTATTTTCTTTACTGGATGAACTCTCTCTTTTATTAAGTTCTGATTTATGAGTACTTTTCCTCTCACTTTTTAGTTTCACATTACCAATAGATTTCTCTTCATCTGAAAGGCAAGTTTGATGGTCATCAGTTTTTAGGTTTTTACCAGATTTCCTTTTAGATTTGTTTTTCTTGCTTAAATCAGATTCAACTAGTTTCTTTTTCTTAGGAAGTTCAGGAGTGCTGATCACTTCTACCACAGTATCTGTCACCTCTTCAGATAAATGCTTCTTATTACTTCTTTTCAAAACATTTGTTTTCTTCTTCTTTTCAACAATATCTTTGTTTACTTTGTTTCCAGAGGCAGTTGAAACATTTTCAATATCTGCTGAATTCTCATCAAAGTCTCCACTTTCAATCCTTTTACGTTTCTTCTTTTTGGCATGCCCACCGACTACACCATTACTAGTAACGTCTTTTATAGAGTTTAACTTACGTCCAACAGATTCTCTGCAAGAAGGGGTATTGGTGATTATGTCAGATTCTGCATTTTTAATATCCCCCTTTGGAGAAACAAAATAATGTTTCAAATCCTTCATAACAAAATACAAAACTTACACTTCATTGAGATAGCATAAAATATTAATAAACAAACTGATAAAACAAAAAATTGACTAGACAACAAATATATAACCTCCTTAATTTCAAGTGCATATTGGCGCCAAGAATTTGGCGCGGTTTTGTAAGGAGTGACAATCTTTGTTGTTATCACAATATAAAATATAACCTCTTACAATTAAACTATATAATTAAATAATTTATAATACATATATTGATTCCATGATTTATAAATGTTATGACAAATTAAATTTTTATTTTCATAAGTAATAATATGTTTTCAAGAAACATGATGATAAGGGTTTCTGTTTTTATCTAATCTGCAAACATTGGATTAGGCATGGTTTTGTTGTTGCAACGTTTAAAAACCAACTCAAAACTTATTTCTACTGATATATACTGACAGAAAAAATTCCACACCGTTGATTTTATCGTTTGCTCGGTTTAAAGTTTTATTTTGATATAGATTTTTACGTCCTCAAATACATTGACCCCATATTAAGATTCTCAAAAATACGAAGGGTCTCAACGCGCTTGGTACAGGTCGTGGATTCGAATACCACATGAGCATGGTTAAAATTTATTTGAATTGGTTGATAATCTGTCGGATAAACAGTCATTCTTGCTCTAGTTTGAGTATATAAGGACGCTATTGATAAGGTATTAATTGACTGAGAAGTACATATTTAGAGATGTAGCATGTTGGGATATTGAGTCATAGATACACAGCAATTAAAAGGTATTATAAATTAAAATGTCATTTTTAATTGCTGTGTATCTATGACTGTATATCCCAACAATCTACATCTCTCTATAAGGACGTTATGTTTAATAATCTTAGGCGCGGTGCATATTGGAGAAACTAGTTTTATGAAACTGATTTCATGCAGTGGGTTTCAAGAAAACTGTTTCATTGGGACGGTTTTCCATTAGTTTCGTGATGAATCTGATGACGATGTGCTTGTGTTGTGGTGTTACCTAAGAAATAAGAAAAAAAAACCGGAGTCCTGTTTGATTGATCGGGGATCGGCAACACAACTGTTTTGTTATAGCTCGCGAACTAAGCAGAGATCCTGATAAATTTAAGGATTGTTTTTGGATGTCGAAGCCACTTTTCAATCACTTGTTAGAACTTCTGAACCCACTTATAACAAAGAATGACGCCGACTGGTTAGCTCTGAGTGCTGAGAAGAAATTAACAATTACACAGAGGTAAGTGAAAACAGTTTTATTACTTCGAAATATTTTTATTAATGTCAAGTAGTATGTAACAATTTAAACTATGTTGATAAGGGATGATAATTTTTTTATTTTATTTTTTTTTATTTATTTGATTGCCTCTACTCTTCAGGGTCATTGGCAGTTCATCTTTGATTTTTTATCCCACCACTCCTATATCCGTCCATAAAACATGATTGCCTTTAAGAAATCCATCAATGACTTCACTGATTTTTCATCATTTTGTAAGATTTCTAGTAGTGTATTTGAAATTTTAAATATTTCTCTTAGAGACGAAAACTTTGGACAATCAGCTAATACGTGTTTTACTGTCCTGGGTTCCTGACAGTTGACTCAGGTAGGGGGCTCCAAGCCTCGGAGAAGGTAGCCATGTGAGAATTCACAGTGGCCGATTCTCAGGCGGCACAAAAATTATTTCCTCCTTTCTACAACTTGTTTGCCACTTTGCTCAGCAGTTCAACTTTACCTCTAACAATTTAAACCTACCATATTTGTTTTCCACGTCTCATCCCACTTGGCTTGAATCGAGCATCTCACATGCCTCACCCAGTCTTCCTTATTGCTACCTTCTCTTGAACTGTGTCATGATCATTTAAAGTGATGGCAAATAAAAAGTTTTTTTTTAAAGCCAAGGAATTAAATTTTTTAAAGCCAAGGAATTATTTTTTTCTAGGTTACACAACTGTTTCTTGTGCTTATGGTTTTTATTCGTAAGATTGGTTTCACTCTTAATTTTATGTTGTGAATATAATGGACTTTACAACTACTTTAGCATTGAAAATTTCTGGACTTCCTCTTGCTACGCTCGCTCAAGAGATAAACAAAACCACAAAGCGTGGTTTTAGTGGAGACGGGGCTTGTCAGGGAATTTCGCAATCTAAAGAGGCAAAATTTTGCAAACTAGCATTTTTGACATGGATTTGTATTTTTACAAGGGGTCTATACGTTTTTGGTGTAAGATTTTTTCCATAGTCAAAAATGTAACATTTTGACAAACTCTAGCTCTGTTTTTGTTGCTCAAAGCGAATATTTGTCGATGGTTTCTTATCATAAATTTAACGGAGAATATATTTTGTTATTTAACATTTGTCGCTAGAACCCACTGTTTAGGAGCTATGTTAGTTTATAATGAACAAAGTCAATTTTTAGCCTACAAAAATTGGGGGGTTACCCCTATGGCGACGGACTTCTTTTGATGTGTCAAGCTTCCATTATTTTCCGCTGTTCTCCTTCTTCCTCTAATCAACAAACATGACCAAACCATTTTAGCTGTCGGTTTTCGAGCAAGGACTTAAGCTCTGTTACTACGAACTTCCTTCTTATCCTTTCATTCCAGACACAGTTTCTCCAAGTCCTCCTAACGGCTTTCCGCAAGAATTTCATTTCTGTACTTGTAACACAGCTTACTTGCCTATCCAGTATTACCAGCTTTCATTAATATAAGTGAAGGTTAGAAATCGTCGCTAGAACTTACCGTTTAAGAGCTATATTGGCTTGAATGAAAAAAGTCACGTTTGAAACCCCTATTTTTTCGCAGCTTCGTTTATTTCAAATTGTCCTTGATAATTAATTTCATTTAATTAGTTTAAGTTATTCGATACTTTTAAATCTAAAATGTAAATTAGGAAAAGCATTCGATTGTACATCGATATATCCATGACCGCGTGTAGTTCCATAGACGCCCCCATTTTCAAATGCCTATTTCTTCCATGTCACTCTGCCAAAAAATAAATCCAATTAGTGCTATTTAATCTAAATTTAACAAATTTTTATTTAATATTAAACTGCTTGAAGTTTTTTAAATTATCGTGTAGAAAACATTATGTTAAGAAAGTTGGGGGCGTCTGCGGAACTATTTACCAAGGGAAAAAATTCCGTAGACGCCCCCAGGGAAAAAATATTATTTACAAGTTTGGGTGGTAAATAGAATGTGTACCATAAAAAAAAATCATTATTATTTACAAGTTTGGATTATACATATATACACTTAAATCTAATAATTCATCGAACATATGTTTATTAGGGTCTATAACAGCTCGTCTCCAAAGATATTCACACAAGTGTGAATATAAATTTTGGGAATATTCCTCGCTTAACTGATCTCCATGCTGATTCTATGTTTTGAGTGTGGGACAATGGATTAGGATCTATAAAATGTAAGCTATGGTTCACTGTCTGGTGGGTGTGTCCCAATTTTGCAAGCTGTGTGTAGCTTCTCCATTTATCTGTAATTATAGTGCTTCACGGTTTGACATTTTTTATAATCAGAGGTAGCAGATTTGCAGCGTCACGCTTATTGTGAGGGAAATTTCTATCCGGAACTTCTTTTGCCCATCCCGTTCAATCATCCCCAGAATCCAACTCCCGTCCACAATTCTTCCTCAATTATATTTTCTTTTACCTATTTTAGTTTCGTCTATTTCATCTATAATTCATTTTGTTGTTCGGCCCACACAATACACAGTTCTCGGAAATAAGATAACCAGTCAGAAACGGTTTCTCTTGAAGTGCAATAACCGTCAAAAGAGGTCTCATGTTGAATGAAGTCATAATTAGTTATGAGAAAACAAATAGGCCATTATTAAAACCTTGTTGTAAGGCCACTTGTGTTGTCCGAAAAACGAGTTTTTAAAGATGGTGATAGATTTATCATGAGGGAACTCACCTCTTTTGTGGCATCTATATTCCCGTTCTGATTCTTAATTGCATTCTTTCATTGCATTCGGGACAGTGCGGAAAATTCATAATAAGTCCTTTATTTCGTCCTTTACTTCTAATAATTTAAATAGTTCCTTTAATATAGCAGGTTTGAAATTAAACATTAGGTCAGTGAAGCAATAAACAACAAACAAAAATGGATTTGAATTGTAGTTGTAACCTACGATAATATTTTAACATTATTTTACGTAGCAAAGGGCTGGGCAACTTTTTAAAATTAATATTTTCAAGATAATAATTGTATACACTTTAAATAATTAAGTATTAGAAGAAAATTGGTTAAATGTAGATTAAATAGCACTAATTGTATTTATGTTTTGGTGGAGTGACATGGAAGAAATAGGCATTTGAAAATGGGGGCGTCTGCAGAACTACATCTCCACTACCTATTGTTTTTCCCAGTCAGGGGGGAATTTATTTTTTTTATTTTTTATTTTAGTGACATTGGGCGGGGTTGGAGTTGGGAGGAGGGAGACAGTATGCGGAAAATTAAGGTATTGATATTGGTCTTAAATTTTAGTAATAATACAAGTACATAATATGTTTTAAATTTTCGCTGATTGAAGTAGATTGCCAAATATTTGGGTTCTTAAATTAATTAGTAGAGAAGGAAGGGTTGACACCCCCCACTACGGAGAAATCCCTGCTATAAAATCACGTATCTCTAGTGGTATGACGTTGTTAGTGAGGATATAGCCAATCTTAAGCCATCAGGTAAAGCCGTTTTATAAGTTTAGCAAATAAAATTACATATTCAAGGGAACTCCCGGTTTAAGCCTGTTTCATAACTCCACTCCCTGAAAGGATTTGAATTTTGAACCGTTTCATAAGATCCTCATCACGGTCTCAAAATATATTAAAGAATTCAAAATTATTATCGCACTCAACTTGGTTTATGAACAGAATAGAAGATGGTGGTTAATACTAATAATCATAAAACATTATGTATAACTATCTTTTTTAATTACGTTTTCTCGTGTCATTTATTATACTCTCTGTTTCCGTGTGTATATATTATTGTTAAATAAAGAAAGGGTTGAAACTTTTTGAATGATTTATGACTTTTTCTCTGATTTAATAATGGTCATATATAAATTTCATAATATTTGAAATTAGTATTATCGGTACCAACATTTTTTGATTCCCAATATCGGTATCAAGAAATTGATTTCTGATACCCATCATTCGGTTCAAATCGAGTTGAGTTTTATAACTAATTATTTAGTTGATAATATAAAAAATAATCCATATGAAAGCAAAAAAAAAAAGAAGGAAAACAAACCAAAAGAACAACGATAGTTCAAGAAATAAATTAGTAAAAAGCAATCAGCACTTATCACTTACAAAATATAATAAAATATATATAATCTATATATGCTGTTTTTTTTGTTCTTTTTTAAAACTGATGATGAATGTTTAAAATTCGAAACCAGTCTTTAAATAAAAAATATTCTAATATAAGTAGCAAATAATTCATCAATCCGGAATATTTTTTAAATTGTAAATTTAAAATAATTTACTACGAACTAAAAACGTTTTAACATCACATTAAAAGCATTCTGGGACACGTTCTAGTCCTGAAACGTGAAGCAATCTACCGAATTGCTTTCATGTCGTTTCAGCTTGATTGTTGGATTACATTGGATTGAAAGGATGCTTCGTTTCATGAAACTTTGTTACAGGAATAAACCTGCGCAAGAGGTTGAGGATAATATAAGTGGAGGACTCGGTAAAGCAGGCCGTAAAATCCTGGAAGAAGTTATTTATTCATGGAAATATTATTTTTTAAAGGAACTCGGAACCTAGGGGAGGTGTACAGCTTTAATAATGAAACCAACTTGGGGAGGTTTAATGCTGGCTCCATCCCCTCCATCCTGTATTATCTTCTAGATTTAACATAAATCCTGTCGGTTGTATCAAGTCAATATATTTTAATTAAAATTAGCATTGGTGAATTATTTGCCACTCCTGTTGGAATTTTTTTCTAAGAAGATTTTTTTGTGGAAGACTAACATACCGTTAAATGAACAAAATTATATATAACGGATACAGAAAAAATTAGGACTGACATAAATTAAAAAAAAAAAAAAAAAATTAATCTATATCTATACTATTATACAAAAGGACGATCCATTTTTCGTTTGTGATCACTAACCACGAACAATACTGAACCAATCTGTACCAAATTTTAACCACATCATCTTCATAGTTTAAGGAAGGTTTAATAAAAAAAATCTACTGGTTGTTGATTAATTAGTTATTTAAAAAGCTATAATGTGTGGATAACGGTGAATTTTTTAAAACCGTTACAATGTTACGGTGCTATGTAGAGATTGAATTTTTCTTTTTGTTTTCATTTATTGATATTTACAACTGTACAAAATAATATACAACAAGTAAATAAAATGGCATGTAAATGACTTGTGAAGAACTACTCAGTAGTAGCGCTTCAATAAAATCTACACTTAAAGGTCTCTAGGCCATATTCTTTTCAGACGCCTCGGAGGATTATCGGGAATGGAGTTGGAAGCAAGTTGGGAGACTAGTGGACTGGAGTGGTTATGGAGCTCACTATGGAAGGATACATATCTGGTTTGGGCTAAATCAGCAACATATGGAACATTAAGATCTTTATGGATAAGTTTATTGGTCACAAAATAAGGAGCATTGAGGATTTTTCGAAGGATTTTTGATTGTAAGGATTGGATACGAGATGAATTGGATGGATTAGTGGAGCCCCAAAGCTCAACTTCGTACGTCCAAATAGGTCTCATCACAGTCATGTAAATGAGTCTTTTCTAATTTATTGGATGCTTTGATCGTTTATCTAGTAAATGTTGAAGTAGTCTGTAACGGCGACCAGTTTCTTGTCGTTTAAGTCACATACTAGATTGGTTTACTAGTTTTCGTGGTTAGTGATCACAAAACGAAAAATGGCTTGTCCTTATATATAATAGTATGATATATATAGTGTGTGTGTATTTGTATTCTTTACTTATGTGGTTACTAATGGTAATAGTGGTGGTTCTCCAAAGTCCATTCCTCCGCTGAAGGTAAACACGTTCCTTGATCGTCTCAATTTCAGGGGAGCATCAATATGAGTTTCTTGATTGCCTTCTAAGAAAATAGTCATCTTAAAAAACTTTCGTTAGTAACCCTCTCTGGCTTCCCCAGAAGTAATACCATGGCTATTTCCTGGGATTGTCTGCTCCCCCCCCCCCCCCCCCCCCCCCCCCCACAGTGGACTGTCAGGTGCTTTTACAGCAGTATAAGCCCTCGGGATTATGGTTCAAAATTGGATTCCTGGCAAAACAGCCATTAATTAAAGACAAAACCTTGTAACCTTGTTTTATGGCCAAGTAATCTATATTTATTTGGTAAAAGAAAAGGAAGGGGAAACAAAACACGATATAAATTTAAAACTAATTAACATTTAGTAATTTTGATTTTATTTTCCAAAACTTGCATTCAATATATAGAAGACTAATTGTTGACAAGTGTGAATGTAAGATGTTTTCGATCTTCAAAAAAATTAATAAAAAAAAAAATATTTTTCATGGTAATGAAAATATACTGAATTAATTAAACTATTCTCGGTAGAGAAATTAAAAACTATCAACTTACCGACTTAATGTACATATTATATGCCATATTATAAATAGTATATATTTCCATACTACCGGTCCCGAGTTAGAGTTCAACTGAAGGCAGAATATTTATATTCTGCCATTTCGGCCGTAGATCGGCTTCAAGGTTCGAAGACCCTCATGGGGGCACACGCAGCCTCTAAAAAAGTGGGTACTTTTAATTTGGAAAAAACCTGGAGATTAAGCGTGGATTCAGCCTCAATCTCCTTCGTTCAGAACCGTTCTTTTTTTATTTTATTTTATATACTTCTGTACTAACTTCAATATAGAGACTTACCTGGAACCTTACCTGGAATCCTCATACAAGATTGAAAAGGCAAGAAGCTGCACTTTTATTCCGACTACTACAACACCTACTTGACAAACGTTCAAATCTCCCGATTCACTACAAAAAAAACTTATCTATATGACGATTATCAGACCTATTTGGACTTACGGTATAGAGCAATGGGGATCCACCAAGCCATCGAATTCTTCCCTCATCCAATCACTCCAATCCAAAATCCTTCGAACAACCCTAGATGCTCTTTACGTTGTCAGAAATGAACTGATCCACAATGACCTTAATATCCCATATGTTGCTGATTTGGCACGAACCAGATAACTTTCCTTTCATAATAAACTCACTGCTCATCCAAATCCACTTGTAAAACTTGCTCCCCATTGCATTCCTGGCAATCCTCAGAGGGGTCTGAAAAGAAGGTGGCCTCGGGATCTTCTTCTTTTGTAAATATTACATTAGAGTACTACCATTGGGTAGTTCCTCTACGCGTTTTCAACATGTCATTTTATTTTTCTTTGTAATCCGCTTATTTACTAGATGTATTTGTTTTAGTACAGTTGTAAATTTCTGTCAAGAAAATATTTAAAAAAAATTCAATATGCAGAGCTATAGACGTTAGCTATTATTATTATTATTTTATATTGACCACTACAGCCCTACCCGGGTCTTGGCTTCACAAAGAATCGACAGCCATCCCTGTGACTCTCACCTTCCTCTTCCAACCTCTCACTCCCACTTTTTTTTGGTATCCTTGACGTTGACCAGACACTTCGGTCTTGGTCTACCTCTTAATCTCCTCCCGGCCTGCCGTACATCATCCCTTTTAGGAGTCTATCTTATGGCATCCTTTGCATATGTCCAAGCCACCGTAGTTTTCCCAGGTTGATCACAGAAATTATGTATTTCTAGTTCACCAAACGTCTGTTAAAGTTCCATGTTTGATTTGATTCTCCAATACCCGCGGATATTCACTGAATCGAAGATCTTTTTATGGACCTTTGTTTTTCACAAATTCTCAATGTCCTCTCATTTTCTCGATTCAAAACAAAAAAGTAACTTCCAGGTATCACAACCGGTCTTATTACTGTTTTGTAAACAGTGATTTCGTCAGATGGAGACACTTCCCGAGACCTTAGGATTTTATTAATGGCAAAAAGGCATTTGCTGCTACCACTATTCTGGCTTTAATCTCCAATTTCATATATATTTTGCCTTTATTAGAGACATCAAGTTTTTAACGTGTGCCCATTAATTTGCATTCCTTCATCTATGCACAAAAAATATCGATATATAAAATATACGATTGAAACTTCGTATATTTTTGGTGAAGTTAATCACTTGAGAAACATGATCTGGATGTTCCCTTAATGCTGTGACTAAGTGAATTAGGAATTTCTAGTTTAGCCAATACTCCTCTATACATAGGAAATTCTTCAAAGATATGCTCCATTGATAGTACTGTCTAGCATTGCTGACGTTTAGGTGCGGTTACTTTGGTCATCAGATAGCCTTGTGTCAGGTGGTAGGGTCCAAGTTCAAGTCGTCCTTCAAACTTTGCCACTTGCGTCATATAAGGGCCTTATTAATTTGGAAAATTTCTGTGGAGGATGGGTATGAAGTTTCAGCTTTAACGAATGTGCTTCTGTAACTGCTCTATCTGCCATGTCATTTTCTGTTATAGCAATATGGCTTGTTAGCCATATGAAGGCAGTAGTTTTACCAGCAGCTTTTAATATTTCTGAAGTATGGTATACATCTCTCATGAGAGGTTTTTCCGAGTAGGGATTTTTAATGCATACGGAATCAGAACAAATAAAAACTAAATCCTATCTAACTGAGATTCCTAGTTTAAGTGTTTTTAGGACAGCTGTAAATTCCGCCCTAAAAATAGAGCACATCTTATTTAATTTAATGTATATTTCAGAGTTCTTTTATTGTATAATTTTGCACATGATGTAAAAGTTTTGCTACCATCGGTGTAAATAACTATACGGCTACTATATTGGCTCACTAATGAAATAAATATCTTGATTATCTGCTTAATTATCGAATTTAAATATTAATAGCAAAATATTATAACGAGGAAAAAAATGTTAATATTAAAAATTTTAAGTTTTACAAATCTATTCGGGATGAACATTATCTTATAGGTCTATTATAAACAGATCATTGGTTCTGAGAATTCGATTACATAATTTAATCGTTTAAAACGAAATAAATGAAGGATTGTAAGGAAGTCACTTTGTTTAAATTTTTAAATCCGCCTTCAACAGGTTGTTGAAATCACAACGATTGTTTTTAAGACTTTTATGAAATATCTTTTATTTTGCATCTCAGTATTTTTTATTTTTTATTATCTATACTATTATATAAAATGACAAGGCCATTTTTCGTTTGTGATCACTAAATATGAAAATTATTAAACCTTATTTTAACTATATCATCTTCATAGCTCAAGGAAGGCTTAGCAATAATAAAAATTTACAGATTTTCAATTTTTTTTTCTCTTTATTTGTTTAATCCACACCTGTCACTTAACATGTGACAACAAGCAGATGTGATAAATTGTTGTATACAAGATAATTGCCATGTCAGACCATGAGGGAGGACAGGACCCAGCGGTACTTACTCCTAACATGAACATGATATTTAATCAGTTTTAACGGAGTAGATCCCTCAACCAACTCCTTTTTAGTCTCCTTTGGGTATTATCTGGCAAGCTTATGGAGGCCATACTTTGTATTAAATTATTGATATGTCCGTGAAGTTTGTCGTGAAGTCTTTTATATAAAGTCTGGATGTGATCTTGTACCATGGGTATGTGTAAGTCTGTGTGTAAAGTTTTGTTATTGACATACCAGGGTGATTGTGTAATGAGTCTTAAAGTTTTTGACTAGAAAATCTGTATTTTTTGGATGTGTGTTTTTTTAGCAGTTCCGTAAATTTGTGAGGCGTACGTCCATAGAGGTTTTAATAAGTAAGTATATGTAAGATTTTCAATTAAATTGTAATTAAAAAACAATAAATATATGGATTGATGTGAAGTTTGAAAATCGACCGATAGGTGGCGAGCGCTATTCAATAGAGGTTACGAAGGTACGGTGTTTGTAGAGCTAGACATTTATAATTAAAGTTAATTATTTTCAGTTAAATTGGAGTTATATATAGTGCGATATGAGGTTGACGATGAAGTGTAAAAATCGACAGATAGGTGGCGACAGATCATCTGGCCTTTCAGAAACAGTTTGCAGTTGTAAAACTATTAAACCTAACCTGTTTTTAGCTACATCATCTTCATAGTTCTAGGAAGGTTTAGCAATAATTTTGAGCAGCATTAGCAATAATAATGAGAGGCTGAAACGCGGTTTGCCACTCACCCATTTACTTTTGTGATTAGAAATTAAAATCCAACCAGATAAAATCAATAAAATTATTTCTGCCGAATAAAAATTATTACCAAATCAAAATGTCGATCTTTTGCTTTCATGGGGGAAAATAAGATTCATGGATGTTTAGATGTAAGCACTGATAATGCAGTCAATTATCCAAAAGAGTTTCTTAATAGGCTCTGTCCATCTGGATTACCAACTCAAACATTGAAATTAAAAATTAGATGTCTAATTTCATTTTATGAGAAATTTAATATGTGGTGTGACATGTAGATCCCAATGAAGTTTGAGAATTGACCGATATGCGGCTAGCACCATAGCACCAATCCGCAATGGAACATTACTGAACCCATCTGTATCAAATTTTAACTACATCATTTTCTCACTTCTAGGAAGGTTTAGCAGTAGTAAAATTAACAATATTAAAAATTTAAATGTGCAATATTGAGGAACAGAAACGAGGTTTACCACATTGTCAAATACTTTTATGGTTAGAAATAGAAATACAACGAAATGAAATCGATAAAATTATTTCTTCCGAACAAATTAAAATATCGTTTCTTTCGTTTTTGATATTGTGTGTAAAAACATGGTTCATGGATCTTTACATGTAATCACTGATGATGCAGTCCATTAAAATAAAATATGAAGTTAAACAATCTACAATCACCTAATCACAGCAATTTTACCCAGGTTGAAAAATAATGTTATGCGTGATAATATCATCAAAGAAATAATGGTCAATTCCATGACTCAATACAAGATTTTTAGCGATAATCAAGTACTACTTCAATTATTAGTTAAAATTATTTAAGTTCTTTACTTATGAGAGGGGGCAAAGCCGCGACCAGAGATGCTAGTAATATAATTAATTTATAAGTATTGGAATACAATGATTTTCGCATAATTTCAATTTAGGTGGAGGACTAGCCGTTGGTATGAAGCCTAAGAGATTACAAAGAATGGCATGTTTAGGTGCTGCAGAAGCAATTAAAACATGCCCCACGGCGGCAAGGGAAGCGTTGCTAAATCTCACTCTACTTCGTGTTTGGATACAAAGAGAAACTGTGAATAGTGCGGCAAAGCTCCTACAAACCTGGAACTACAAACCAAGTGATCAAATCCCGCTGAGGCAGATATTTATTCCCTCGTATGAGATATACAGGGTGACTAACAAATAGATGCGGAGCCGGTAGGGGGAGATAGTACAGGCTAATCTGAGTCGATTTTACTATAACAACTACTCTCCGAAAATTAGCTGTTTTCGAGTTATACTAATTTTTAAGATTTTATAAAATTCACGCTCTTCATACGTTAAACAAGTCATAAAACTTAAAAATTGGGTGTTTTATCCGATTTTGTTATGGTTTTACAATAAAAATATTCTAAAATACAAAAATTGATACTCAGATGTACATAATTGACATCAATTTTTGTTTAAAAAAATCTTACTAGAAATAATCACCTACAAATTTTTCGTACAAAATAATTAGAAAACATCTGCGTTTCATTACCTTTCAAATGAGGTATAAAAATCACAAATCGGTTAAGAATTGTCAAAAATATAACTATTTAAGAGGAGGAAGGAATAAGCAATAAAAATGCTACAAATACAAAATCATGCTTTAATGTAGGTTAATTTGGTTGAACCTACATTTTTTATTTTTATAATAAATTTTCAATGTGGCGCCCTCTATTTCTCGACGTTCTCTTTTTATTACAGCTGATTTTACTAGCGCCGCATTCCTAAGAGAGGCTTGAATTTCTTATCCTGTTTCTGAGGTCCTCTATTGTGGGTACAGGATTTTGATCAGATACTAAAGTTTTAATGCGACCCCACACAACATTTTTTAAAAAGTTTTATGACTTTTACGTTTAGCGTATGCAGGACGTCAATTTTATAAAATCTTAAAAATTAGTATAACTCGAAAACGGCTAATTTTCGGACAGTAGTCGTTATAGTAAAATCGACTCAGATTAGCCTGTACTATCTCCCCCTACCGGCTCCGCATCTATTTTCTAGTCACCCTGTATAAAGTTGGTACTCTATATTGGGAGAAAACCTAGTGGTTGACTGTGATTCCGGCAGAATTACTCAACCATTGGCCTAAAAAGAGGACTACTTTATCAACTACTTCATGGGTAGTCGTATTACGTAGGCGGCTGGAGTACTGTGGACATCTGCTGAGAATGGATAGCAGCAGGCTTACCAAGAATATCTTCTCACTAATTAAAAGCTATAAGACTCGAAGTCTGTGGCTTAATGAAGTTCAAAAAGACCTAGATTCTGCTGGAATTTCTGACCTTGATGTGTTGGATCGGTCGAAATTTAGAAGTATGGTGAAATCTTGGTCCCCACTGCCAAAAGTTAAAACTAGTCGAAAACCCACGACGAAATAGAAAAAGGAAACGCTTATTGCCTGGTCTCAGGAAGTATTGGGAACAAAAGAAGGGATCCAAAGGAGTTGGTCATAAGCGCTCCTAGATGGGCTTAAATTGAAAAGAAAAGTATGATATATGCATATATGTTTAATAATAATATATGTCCCACTGATACCTGTTAAACAGATCCGCTACCTAGGACTCCAACTGAACAAACGTTTTACTTAGACAATACTAACGTTTTACTTCATCATTAAGTAGACAAATACTCTAAGATTTAATAACAAAAGATTAATTTAAATGACAGTAATTAGACCTATTTGGACATGCAGAGTTGAGATCTGGGGCTCTCCTAAGCCATCCAATTTATCTCGTATCCAATCCTTGCATCCAAAATCTTTCGAAAAATCCTCAATGTCCCTTAATGTGTCACCAATGAACTTATCAATAAAGACGTTAATGTTACACATGTTGATGATTTAGCTATCGTTTGATAGTAAACTCCATAACCATGCAAAGCCACTAGTCTATTTACCCATTCTATTCCCGATAATCCCCCGAAGTGTCTGAAAAAAGATTGGCTTCAGGACCTTCTCATATAGAACTTTTGTGTTCCCGGTGGGTTTACTAGTTGCTATACAAGGTATTGATATGCTATTATGTTATCTTCAAATTTATTATATAGTTTTTTTTTGTAACGTTTATTCTATCCTCAAAAATGTTACATTTTGACACTCTCTGACTGTGTTGGCGTTTTGGGATCGAAAATTTGGCGATAGTTTTCCGATTAAAAATTAAATGAAGAATATATGTTACATAACATTTGTCGCTCGAACCTATCGTTTAGGAGTTTTTGTGGATATTAGTTAGAAAGAAAAAATACTTAGTTTATTTCGAATAATCATTAATTGTTAATTTCATGTAATTATTGATTCAACTTAATTGATCCTTTTAATTATAAAATGCAAACTGGGGAAGGCAGAAAAAGTAGACATATCCATAATCTATCGTTTTTCCCAATCAGAGAGAAATCGATATTGTTTTGTATACAGTTAAAAATATCGATAAATAAAAAAAAAAATCTTAATTATTATTCTTAAATTTCTTAAACAAGTTATAACATCAAATTATTTTTATTTAATAAATATACTATTATATTTTGATAATGATACATAAATATATTGCAAAGATAAATAGTTAATAGAGTAAAATATAATAGAGTGGGTCGTTTTCCATGTTTTTGGAGTCCAGAAGGGCGTATAGTGAAATTAATTCTGTTGCCGTGGGATTGTTATTTATAGAATCCCTCCCCCCTCCCCTTGCCCATCCCTTGAGGGAGCTTAGTTTTAGCTACTCATTTGTTTCGAACAGAACTTTATTAAACGAAACTTGACCGCTAAATGCAAAATTAAATAATTAATTATATCGCTTGATATTAAATGAAAGGATTGATTTATTTTCAGATAATATTAGTTCAAATTAATTAATTTTAAATACTATGAAATGTCAATTACGAAATTAGGATAATATGTTAAATAATAAAGGCAGCAGTTCGCTTAAAATATAAATTGTTTTTTGAAATTGTATTCTAGCAGATTAGGTTTTTAATTTTTTTAATTCTAGATAAGACTAAAGCGACAAGAAACTGCTCGTCGTTACAGACTACTTCAACATTTACTAGACAAGCGTTCAAAGCTCCCAATTAATTACAAAAGACTCCTTTACATGACTGTGATTAGACCTATTTGGACGTACTTAGTTGAGCTTTGGAGCTCTACTAAACCATCCAATTTGTGTAAAATTTCTATTGAAGTGCTATTGACGAGTAGTTCTTTTCGGATATTAACATTTCATTGTAACCAATACGTTGGCATTGTGTAAATGTATTGACATTTACTTGATGTATATATTTTATACTGTTGGAAATAACAATAAATAAATAAACAAATAAAATACAACTTTACATTACATTAAACTAACTGTAATTTTACTACCGGAAAAATATTTTGTTGTTAATATAAGTTGTGGTTTTCCACTTTTAATTATTACTATAGTCGTTTTAAAAATATCGTGTTTTGTACTTATTTATATCTATTTGTTATATTTTTAAAATATCTATCAACATTTGACCAGTTGTTTTAGCATTTCGAATTATGTATTTTAAATTTAAGGCTGCTAAAACTTTAAATTATATTTAATGTTATTAAATTAAAAACGAATTATCATTTGTTTACTTTTAAATAGATTAATAGGCTATGTAAAATGAAGCAACCCATTTTGCCCATTCGCTCATTAAAGTGTTTCTCTACTTTCTTGAAAGTTTATGAGCTCTTGGTTATTTCCTCAATAAAAAAAGAAAATTTGTCTTACTACGCAATTGCATAAGGATGTGATGTGTTTAGCATCCAATTATTACCAAGTTATTTTCCACTAAGGTTTGAAGAATCAGGTACCCACTTAACAAAAGCTGAGTTGTCCCAGAATTTCCAATCAGATATAACAGAAAATAAATATTCTGCCTCTGCTGGACTCGAACTAGGACCTTATAGTTACAGGAGTCCATTGCATTTTCTACTCGGTTTTGCTATCTCTACCTAGCTATCTCTTAATAATTATTACATCATTAAATTATTTTATTATTTATTTTTTTACTGAAAAAAGATATTGAGCGGGCTAACAGGCGTTTAATGAAATATTAATCTAATTTCACAGTTGAGTTCCATCCCTTTGCTTAGTCGACCAAACCAATAATTAGCTCAGTTTTGTTCAGAACTTTTTTTTTCCTTTTCACAAAGCGTCCTCAATAAGAGTTGAAAAATATTCGGCTCGCTTTGATGGACGTTTTACCTTCGAGATGAAAGAGCTTTATTTATCGACTGGGATATCAGAATAGCATACATCTAAAGAACATAGCTCTCAATGCAGCTTTGAAAACTCACACAAAAGAGTAAAACCATTCGAAATACATAGAAGATATGATGCCTCGACTTTCGAAATGGGATAAATACACTATTTGAAAAAAAAATTCTTCTTATTTTTTTAAAATCCATTTATTGAAATATACAACTGCACAAAATATATACATCTAGTAAATGGGTTCATAACAATTACAGTAACATGTAAAAACCTGAAAAGAACTACTCATCAGTAGCAGTTAAATAAAAATTCTTCACCAGAAGGTCTCTAGGCCATCTTCTTTTCAGAAGTCTCAGAAGCCTCGGTGGGTTATCGGGAATAGAATGGGAAGCAAGTTGAAGGACTAGTGGATTTGTGTGGTTATGGAGCTTACAATGAAAGGATAGGTATCTGGTTTGGGCTAAATCAGCAACATATGGAACATTAAGATCTTTATGGATAAGTTTATTTGCATCAAAGTATGGAGCATAATCTAATTTTTAATTTTTTTTTCTCTTCTATCACTTTTTAAAATTGTTTACATTCAAAACGTACAAAACCCCATTATAATGTAATGAGAAAACGTAGTTTTCTTATAACCCGGCAGTGTCCTTGATAAAGTATGTTTATTTAACGGGCAAGCATATTAAACTATGATAATAGTAATATGTTTTTTTAAATTATTATTTTTAATTTTTGTGCATTAGAAATTTGGTCTATGAATATGTCCATCCCATTTTTTTTCTTTTTTTATTTCCCTAATCCCTTCATAAGAGAATAAATCCATTCAGGTTTTCACACGGTAAAATTTTTTTTTTGTTGGAAATGTATGATAAGGAAATTATTTGTATTATGGTTTGGAATGTATTTTTTTTTTTTTTTTTTAATTTTGAAAGCATTCTAGTCATACCGTTTTTTGTATCTTCTAAAATGTTTTAAGATTTGTAAATTTCCCATTTTTAAAGTCAACTCCTCATAGGTACACTTGGATAACCTTTTTAAAAAAAACTTTTATATTTAAAAATATTACACTCATTGACAATTAAAATCAAAAAGTAATAGTACAATAAAGTACACATTAATCCCTTATTTAAAAGCAAATCAAATTGATAATAATATAAAGATTGCTATCTGTAAAATAAAAGAATGTTCTTTTTTTTTCGTTAGGGCCATCTATGGACCACGGTGCTTGTGTTTTAGATGTTTCTTGATGTCATCGTCGTTGCTTGTCCGACGATTGGTGTTCTTAGTGGTTGGTTCGGCAGCTGCTATCATGTTGGTACCTCGAGTTTTTCTGATGGCCCAGTAGTCTTTCATTCTCCGGCTAAATTCAATCTTAGGTTCCTCAGACCATTTCCTGGTTTCGTCTTTCGGTCTGTGGGTAACTTCTGTGAGGGATGTTATGAAGGATTTAGTTTTAAGAGTTTTATGATAGTTACTCCAATCGGTTGTCATTTTGATTTATATGGAGTTCCGAAAGATCCTTCTTCACTTGCTTCATCCACAAGAACCTAGTAGCTTCTAGGTGCTACTAGCCCTTGCTAGCAGCCTTGAAGATCCTATGGGATAGCCTCTTTGAGTCCATTCTGGGTAGATGTCCGTAAAAAGCCAGTCGCCTTCTTCTGATGGCATCAATGAAATTTTCTTGGTGTTTATACAGTTCACGATTTGGTTGATACCATCGCCTTCCATCTGGTAGAATTCTTGGTCCTACTATCCGTCTCAGGAACTTTCTTTCTTGTACCTCGAGGGCTCTTAGTGGGGTCTTCTTATTTTGATATAGGCACTCTGTTGCATAGAGGACTGAAGGTCTGACTACTGCATTGTAGTGTCTTAGTTTGACATTCATCGACAAATTTTTTGAATCATACAGTTTTCTACAGGCATGGTAAGCCTTGAGTCTCCTCTGTTCAAGAGCCATTGTTTCGCTTAGGTCCTCTGAAAACCATTCCCCAAGGTACTTAATACTTTTTTTAGGTACTCTTGATGTAGATATTATCACTGACTCTCATCATTCTAGGGGTATCTTTAATGTTAGTAACGAACTCGGTCTTTCTTATGTTGGTCAAAAGACCCGTTTTAGCCGCTATTGAGTACAGTGTTTGGAGCTGAGTGGTAGCCTCCTCTATGTCATTTGCCAGTAATGTCAGATCGCCTGCAGAGGCTAGGCATGGTATCCTTAGGTTGTCGGCTTTAATCCCCATCCGCAATCCAGTGTTCCCTGGTAGGGTTCTCGTCTACTCTCTAATTATTTTTTCCAGAACGCAATTAAATAATATGCATGAGATGCCGTCTCCTCGTCTCACCCCTGTTTTAATGGATAAATAGAAAAAGAATGTTATTATACAAAAAATAATAATTAAGAAATATATATAATAAATACAACAAAATATTCTTACATAATAATTATTATATTCATGCTGAAAACCCCCACACCAAGTTCCCTTTACCAGGTGAGGGGTTAAGCAAGATTCAACACACCTCTTGTTTTGTTTTTTTATTTGGATTATCGAGTTTTATTAGGTTATCCACGAAATAATGGCTAAATACAGGACTCCTTATAACGGTACTCAATAGCGGCTAAAACGGGTCTTTTGATCAACATAGGAAAGACCGAGTTCGTTACTAACATTAAAGATACCCCTAGAATGATGAGAGTCAGTGATAATATCTACATCAAGAGTACCTAAAAAAAGTATTAAGTACCTTGGGGAATGGTTTTCAGAGGACCTAAGCGAAACAATGGCTCTTGAACAGAGGAGAATCAAGGCTTACCATGCCTGTAGAAAACTGTATGCTTCAAAAAATTTGTCGATGAATGTCAAACTAAGACACTACAATGCAGTAGTCAGACCTTCAGTCCTTTATGCAACAGAGTGCCTATATTAAAATAAGAAGACCCCACTAAGAGCCCTCGAGGTACAAGAAAGAAAGTTCCTGAGACGGATAGTAGGACCAAGAATTCTACCAGATGGAAGGCGATGGTATCAACCAAATCGTGAACTGTATAAACACCAAGAAAATTTCATTGATGCCATCAGAAGAAGGCGACTGGCTTTTTACGGACATCTACCCAGAATGGACTCAAAGAGGCTATCCCATAGGATCTTCAAGGCTGCTAGCAAGGGCTAGTAGCACCTAGAAGCTACTAGGTTCTTGTGGATGAAGCAAGTGAAGAAGGATCTTTCGGAACTCCATATAAATCAAAATGACAACCGATTGGAGTAACTATCATAAAACTCTTAAAACTAAATCCTTCATAACATCCCTCACAGAAGTTACCCACAGACCGAAAGACGAAACCAGGAAATGGTCTGAGGAACCTAAGATTGAATTTAGCCGGAAAATGAAGGACTACTGGGCCATCAGAAAAACTCGAGGTACCAACAAGATAGCAGCTGCCGAACCAACCACTAAGAACACCAACCGTCGGACAAGCAACGACGATGACATAAAGAAACATCTAAAACACAAGCACCGTGGTCCATAGATGGCCCTAACGAAAAAAAAGAACATTCTTTTATTTTACATACGATTGGAATCCCGAACTCAATCCTTGAATTCCCAAATCGAAATGATTGAAACTCTTGATGAAAGCTTAAAACGAATTAAAAATGAAAAGGGAAAATGTTTGTTTTCAAAATTTGAGTCACTCCTTGAGAAAAACTACGGCTACATTCGTTAAAAAAAATTAAATTATTGTATCAACGGAAAGGAAATAGAAGCTGATAATCTGGATCCATCCACAATCGCATGCTACAAAAATTGTTTTATTACATCCTTAAATGTAGAACGTTCCTTTTCTTTGCTAAAGAACATTTTAAGTGACACGTGGCATAATTTTACTGAGAAATATTTTGAAATTTATAGTGTACATTTTCACAAAAGTTTTAAAAACTAATTTATTTTTCAAAAACATTTAATTATATTTTGTTTCCACGTAAAAGGAAATTTTAATAAAAATATATATGTATTTTTTAATAAACAATTTTTTTCATCTCCCTTTTTTCCCAAATTTTAAAGTATTTCAGATTGAATTTACACTAAAACGAAACGATTGTCAAAATGTCCTTAAGTTTATTCAAGGCTCGCTAAGTGTTGCTTATTTGTGTAAATAAATGGATTGCTGCAAGTATTAAGTTTTTAAATGCACGTTTTGAGTTTTTTACTGCACGATTTTTGCATATTTTGTGTTTTTTACTGCACGATTTTTCATATTTTGAGTTTTTTACTACACAAAAATCCAGTCTCTAGTCATAATGTTTTAGATTGAAAAATCTGTATTATTTTTAATTTATTTTTTCTATGGATATTAAAGGCTCAGTCTTTTGTTAATAGATTCACAGACAACATTTCAGTCTGGAGGAAAGATTATATGCTACTGGGGTGTTCCTGGATTCAGGCAGAGTTTGGCACAATAGCCTTGTATTCAAAGTTACACCATTCGATCTGATACAAAATTAATTGTTAAACAGGATTCAAAATTCTATTCACAGGAGCCAACACTTTTGCAGAAATTTATTGAGAGCTGTATTTTGATTAATACAAATTTTTTCTATTAATTTCTTTCATAATATTTTTTAAAAATCATAATCCTGCATTACTCTTCGAACAATCCAATATATTTCTTGAGTGTTTTATTAATCTTAGACGCTGTTTTGTTTATACGATTACATAGTTATGTATTTATTATTGGAATTATAATTTATGTTAAAATAAGGTTAAGATACATCGAGGATGTATCAGCTAGTTATCTTCTTGCTTCACTTTATTCCTTGTGATGGAGATAAGTTAGTGTTACAGGGTGATGGATCGGCATGTCATTTCTTTGATTTTCGTTTATAAAAGGCTTTTATCAGAGTATGACTTGTTTTTCCTGATGATGAACTAAGATGAATACTGATGATGTGTGTCATAAGTTATGATTGATTTATCTATTGTATCTTGAACCTTTCAATTTTTATTTTATTTTTATTTATTTGATTGATTGCCTCTACTCTTCAGGGTCATTGGCAGTCCATCTTCGATTATTTATCTCCTATATTCGTCCATAAAACCTGATAGCTTTTAGGAAATCCAACAGAGACTTCACTGATTTGTTATCATCTTGTAAGATTTCCTGAAGTGTGTTTGAAATTTTAAATCTCTCCCTTATAGATGAAAGCTGTGGACAGTCTACTAAAATGTGTTGTACTGTCCTGGGTTCCTGACAGTTGACGCAGGTAGGGGGCTCCAAACCACGGAGAAGGTAGCCATGTGAGAATTCACAGTGGCCGATTCTCAGGCGGCACAAAATTATTTCTTCCTTTCTAGACGTCCTACAACTTGTTTGCCACCAAGCGGAGCAGTTCGTCTTAACTTGTAACAATTTAGACCTATATGTTTTCCAGTTTTCTTCCCACTTGGCTTGGATCGAGCATCTTACATGCCTCACCCAGTCTTCTTTAGGTGTAAGGTTGATGTTTTTAACAATATCACCATCACTAATTCTTGCTAACTGGGCTGCAGAATCAGCTCTTTCATTTCCAGAAATGCCACAGTGGGAAGGAACCCAAATAAAAATAATCGTATTGTTTTTCTCTTGAATTTTCCAAAAAAGCTCGATAATTTCTAAAATTGTTACATGTTGAGACTGATCATTTTTTATTGCTAATAATACACTCATTGAATCCGTGACAATTACTGATTTTTTTTTCATGTTCGGCTTCCAGGCAGTGTAGGAGTGCTCCCTTAATAGCAGTTGCTTCTCCAGTGAAAACGGAGCAAACTTGAGGTAACTTAAAGAGACTTACTTCGTTTTCTGTCACCTTTCAATTAAATAAACATTGAATAGTAGTTTCCAAACTGTGAAGATTTTAGGAATGTTCGCTAATTTCTTTTAGGAATTGATAAATTACATGCAGCTGCTAATATATTTATTTGATAATAAAACCAGTTTCAAATGTTACACAGTCATTTTATGTTATGACAAGATAATTCCAAACATCAACAATTTGATACTGATATTAAGATTACATTTATTTTATTAATATAAAAATGTAAGACTAATCAAATGTTAGGACTCATCAAGGCTGATAATATATTTTGTATGTTTATGTGTTTTTAGAAATGGATATTAATATCTAACATTTCAGATTGGTCTTGCAAAACCTAGTGGGTGTTGTAGCAGTCGAAATCGACGTGATATTAAAGAAGTCTCTTGTCCAAATAAAATCCAAGTTATCGTATTTGTTCCACATTTTTAATGGTACTCCATTAAAGAATACAGGAGGAGAGGATGAGGTAGGCTTTCGACGTAGGTAAAGGTCATTTACTGGGATTTGCTAGGATTAATCTTAACTCTCCAGTTATGACACCATTCTTCAAGGGAATGGATATGTGACGGATGTCTGGGATACAGCAAATGGATCCTCATTGACTGATATCACGCTGGTGTCATCAGCATAGGTTGTGAGGATAGTATTAGGATTATTTGGGATATCAGCTGCTGTATGCACAGTATAAAGAATGGGACCGAACAAACCTTTTACCACATAATTTAGCCACGCTTTTTACTGGTAAATTAATTATGACTCTGATATCAAAAGAACGTAACTGGCCTTAGCCAGAAAACGACTTATAAAACAAATATAAAAAAAAACTATCTATTTTAACAAATAACATCAATTTTGACATATTAATTAGCATAATAAGAAAAAAAAAAACCTGCACTACTTATAGCCCATCAAGGTTCAGTACTTTGGTAAGGGTGTACTGTTACTAGGTTAACGGTTAGGCATGACGGACTTCTTTTTAAATTGAAAAATCTTCTTCCTTTTACCTATTATCTGATCCTTCAATCTTTTCTCTCTGATAGATTTTTCTCTGTCCGACAAGGCTTAGATATCTTCTCTATTTATCCAGTAAAAGCCGGAGTACCACAGGGGTCAACACTAGCTCCACTGTTATATATTCTTTACACTCACGATATGCCACTTAGCCCTCAAACATTGACAGCAACGTACGCTGATGATACAGCAATATTATCTAAACATAAAGACCCCACCATTGCATCATTAACTCTTCAACACCACTTAACAATACTACAAGACTGGTTCAAACAATAGAAAATAAAACTAAATTACACCAAATAGCACATAACCTTTACACTCAGATAAGACTCTAGTCCACCTGTCTTCATCGACAATCAACCCATAACACAAACAAACGAAATTGATTACTTAGGACTTACATTTGATACAAGAATGACGTAAAACAAAAACGTTTCAGTCTAAACGATAGATTAAAACTTTTGTATCCAATACTTTATAAACGGTCGACAGTAAAACTCCGACAACGACGGAATACATACACTCACTTACTTAAGCCCATATGGACATACGCCACACAAATATATGGGACTGCAAAAAATACACACCTTTAAACTCAAGACTAATCACGAAATCAACTTGGTACGTTTCGAACCTCACACTTCACACACACTTGATTTAGAAGTACCCACAGTAAAGGAACATATACATAACCTTTATAGACGATTTGACGACCGACTTCATGGACACAACAACATACTCAATGACATGGCCACGACAAACATTCCTGGAAATACTCTAAGAAGGCTTAAAAGAAGCTGGATGAGAGATTTGCTCAAATAAATCTCTGTAATCCATGCCAGGAGGAGGTACTGTTGAGAGCTAGTCTCCGACACGCCTACAAGGCCTTTAGTATTCCAATACCATTAAATTCACTTATCGTTACCCTGATAACAGGTGTCAATCAAAATTTGAAATAGAAAAAAAAATTAAATACACGAAAACGGATAAGATAAATATTAATTTTAATAATAATAAATGAGGCGCCTAATTGCAAAACGTGGCAAATCCACCGAAAATCAAAATTGAGTTTTATATACCGTTAGATTCAGCTCCTTGCCACGCAGAAGACTGACTAGGTTTTAGGTTTAAAAACAAAGGACGAGGTGTTCAAATTTACAATTAAAAATCACGTACTGTTGCAAAAGGGAGTAAAATCATGCCAATCACAGTATCTCATAATATGGCTGACCATATTTTATGCATATTATTTGTCAGATTTAGGAGACATAAACGAGGTGGAAGAAACAAAATTAGCTGTTTAGAAAAATTACATGTTATTGTGATCGTAATTACCATTGACTAGTCCATTTTTAAAATTATATTTCATTTTTTTGTTTGTTAAACTAAACTAATAAATGTTTTTAAACATTATAAAAAAATTTTTAGATAGATATTTGTTTTGAATTTTAAAGTTACCTACTAAAAAACAGAGTTAATAATATTTTGATACTACGATGTAGTTCAATACTTTATTGTTTTTATTTTGCTCCTCAATACTCTAAAAAATAATAGCATTTATGTATACAAATGTATTTTAATGATAAATTGTTTTTAACCATTTTCAAAGAAGTTTTACTGAAAGTATGTCTAGAAGTAAGATGAGGAAGAATAATAATTTGTTTAGGAAAATGTGTATTGTGATTACATAGACTAGTCCATGTATGTACATATATCGTTTATTACTTTACTATCCGTTTTTATTGTTCACCAAGCAAATAAGTAACATTTTTGAACGTAAAATCATTTTTTAATCCATCATTTCAATTCTATAAATCAACTCAGGACATGTATTTATTTCATTATCAAAAAGGAGTAAGTCTCAAACTGTTGCAAAACGGAGTAAGTCCCCAAAAGTGTTACAAAACGGAATAATAACTACAGAAGAAAAAATCCAATTTTTAAAAAAAAACTGGTCAACAGGGGCCCATATTACGCTTGCCCAACTAAAAGCATCTATTTTTCTGCTAATTATTCAAGAAAAATCACATTCATATCAATTGAGCATCATATTGATATGGTTTTTGGCTCCTAGTGAAAAATTTAGAAATTTGGTTTTGCTACGATTCGCAACTGGACGCCTCAAAGATATATATATTTTTTTCTCATTTATTGATATTTACAACTGTACAAAAACATATACATCAAGTAAATGTGTTGATAGTGAATACAATGGCATGCAAATAACTTGTGAAGAACTACTCAGTAGTAGCACCTCAGTAAAAATCTACACTAAAAGGTCTCTAGGCCATCTTCTTTTCAGACGCCTCGGAGGATTATCGGGAATGGAGTGGGACGCAAGTTGGGAGACTAGTGGACTGGAGTGGTTATGGAGCTTACTATGGAAGGATAGGCATCTGGTCTGGGCTAAATCAGAAACATAAGGAACATTGAGGTCCTTATGGATAAGTTTATTGGTCACAAAGTGAGGAGCATTGAGGATTTTTCGAAGGATTTTGGATTGCAAGGATTGGATACGAGATGAGTTAAGTGGTTTAGAGGAGCCCCAAATCTTAACTCCGTACGCCCAAATAGGTCTAATCACAGTCATGTAAATGAGTCTTTTGTAATTAATTGGGAGCTTTGAACGTTTGTCTAGTAAATGTTGAAGTAGTCTGTAACGACGAGCAGCTTCTTGTCGCTTTAGTCTTGTATGTGGATTCCAAGTTAGACGTTTGTCCAAGTGGAGTCCTAGGTAGCGGATCTGTTCAACAGGGATTAATGGAATATCATTAAATATTAGTTGTGTATGTGTGTGTGTGTGTATTTGTATATATTGTATGAAGAATACATTTATCTCTGTACCTTTTGCCCTTTACTGAGGTAGATTGTACATTTATTTCAATAAAATAATAATAATAAAAAAAATGATATAAATAAATAAATTCTCAAGCTTTCATAATTAGGTTACGATATGAAAGTGAAAGCATGTTTCGCTTTCTGGACGTGTTTACAACTCCCAGATGAAAGGGTTTTCCTCGTCGGTTGTACTATGAACCGTGGGGGCTACGTTTTCCTCATCCTCTCTCCTATCCTTGTTTCGGGGAAGCGACCCAGATTACACCGATCCGGGGGAATATGGAATATAAAAAAAGGGGGATCGGGGGTGTGACACTGACCTGAGGATTTGGTGCAGTAGTGGAAGGTGGGGGGGGGGGGGGTGTTGTGAAGGGGTTATATCGATCAGGGGCCGCTCCCCGCCGGCACAGTCGTGTGCGGGGATGTGCCCTCCATCAACCACGGGGCTATGAGACACCCCAGAGCCCAGGTGATTACTAAAATAATAACTATTATAACAAAATAAATTATTTATCTCTATATTATATAAGGTAAATTTTTTTTTTTTACAAAGATTTTTCAAGCATAATTTTCTGTAGAAATTGCGTATCCGATATCGTAAATCACTAGATCTTGACCAGATTTTCAAAAATTGTGAACAGTTTAATGCCTTATTACAAAAATATATTTATTTACATTAAACAATATATAATTTAAAAAAAAAATTTAAATTTATTTTATACACAGTATAATTAATTATTGTTTTTATATTACTATTAAAAATAACAAATAAAAATCTGAGAGCAATTCAAAAATATAAATAAATTAATAAATTTTAAAAAATATTTATTTTTAACGTTTTTAAAAATGGTTAGACTCGTTTTATTTACCAAAACTATATTTTTTTACAGAAAAAGTATAATTTAATTTTTTTTTTTATTAGATTTTTCAAAAATAATTTTCTGTTAGATTCAAGTATTTGATATCGTAAACCCCTAGTTCCCTTGACCGGATTTTCAAGATTTGCCTTCAATATAAAATCTTAGGGGAAAAAATGTACTTATATATATTATTTATTTCCATTATTTAATTTCTATTATTGTATTTTTATTCATTTTTAAAAATATATTTTATGCAAAATATAATTATTTATTAGTTTTGTATTGCTATTAAATTAACCGAAACAGTTCTGAGAGAAATTTAAGAATTTCTTTTTATTAAAATTAATATTTCTGTTATCCACTTTCGTATACTTGTTCAAAAAAAAGATATAACTCGACTGTGAAGTGAAATAAAAATACATTCAAACTGTCAATATTTGAAAAATTTATTTATTTTGAAATTTAAGAGTATATATAGTTAATATCTATAAAAAGTTTATTTATTATTATGTATCTTAGACGGGTTAGATTCGGTTTATTAAAAAAAACAAAAAAAAAAAAACATTTATTTAGTTAAAAATTAAAAAATAATATCACCCTAGTGAATAAATGGCTAAGTTGAATTTTTACCAAAATGAGTTAAGTGACTAAAAAGAATTGTGGAGGTTTTTATTCATGGTGAATAAGTGTTTAAGTAAGATTTTCATTTTAAATAACTGTTTCAAAAAAAAAAAAAAAAAAAAAAAAAAATCTACAAGACTACTTATTCATTTGGATGAAAGATATAATAATATAACAATAACAAAAAAAAAAAAAAAATTGGTTCACAAACATTGTGTAAGTTTGTTTTCTTTATTCAGGCAAATTTTATATAAATTATACTCATGTTTATTCACAGCTGATAAAGTATTGATAAATTATATTTTCAATTAATGTTTAAATATTAGCTATCCTTAGTAGTTTTTATGATTATATTTACAAATTATATCATATTTATCATCAGTACAATATTATCATGTTTTGATAAGGAATAAATTAAAAAAAAATTAACTTTCACATTTTTTGAATATATCATTTATTTTTTTTGAGTGTATTTATTTTTTTTTTAGTGTATCGTTTCGTATATTCGTCCTTTTTTCACATTGTTTTTATTTTTAAACAAATTTATTTTGTAAAAAATAATATTGTCCTTTGAAAATAAATAGAATTTTACAGAAGACCGTAGGAGTCCTGACCTAATTCCATTTGTGTTATACACACGTTGGTTCTATTGATAGGGTATTCTACAAATGAATTTCATTCTCCCTCAGCTCTCTGTATGTGTGTTTATTGTCACTGGATCAATATTTTATATTCTAAAAATAAATTTAAAATTTTACTTTAAATAATTTTCATTAAAACAAAACGTACTTTCATAAAATTATTTTTAAAAAACTAATGACTAATAGTAATTAAAGTGATAAAATAATACAAATTAAGTAATTTTTTAAATTAGAATTTTTTTTTTTTCAATTTAAAATACTTTCTTTTTTTTTGTATATTTTAGTTAATAATAGTATATTTTTTGTTTTAAAAAAAATTAATATATATATATATATATATATATATATATATATATATATATATATATATATATATATATACATATATATTTAAATTATCTAAGAAGATTGATTGAAATCACTCTATCAAAAACCGCGAATAGTACGCTGAGTTGTAATTCATTGAGAGTTTCCTGTTTCCGACTAAAGAGAGAGTCTTCTATATTTAAACTTAAACATAAGCCCTTTGAAGTTTCTATTCCCCCTTAGTACGCGTAGTTAGCTCCATTATTTATAGTATTTTTTAATTTAAATACCTTTTAGGAAGTTTTTATTTATTATATTTTTGAGGTATTTTATTCTTTTATAATTTATAACCGCTTGAATTCCTTTTTAAAAAGAGAAAAATCGCTTGTATAATATAATTTTCATTTTCACTTCATCTAGTTACTGCCACGAACATCAGACCTTAATATTTACATAATTGAAATTCTTAATAGCTGTCAAAAGTTTGATTAATCTATTTCCAATTTAAATTTTCCTCAAAGCTGTCGAGAATTTAACTCCCGAGAACCTTTGGAGTTTTCCTTTCCTTCACCTTTGAAAATAGCAATGAAATCCTATTAGAAGTCTTTTAGAGAGATGGAATATTAGAAATATCAATTAATCTATAATTAACAAACGTAAATTATTATAATAATTATTTATTTGTATTCACAAATGTATATAATATATTCAGCGAGTAATTACAGTATAACCTCACTAATCCGACCCCTAAGGGTCAAAAGGGGTAGGGCGAAACGGCTAAAAGGTAGGATTAACCGAAGATTTCAATGAAACATGTTTTTTCATTGTCAAAAGTGTATTATAGTTATATTGAAATTTATATATTAACAAAAAAACAAAAGAAATAGAATCGTACGTTATATACACTAATATAATAATATATTTGCTTAGATAAGTTTTAGCCAGCTGTTTAAATTAAAGAGGCATTGGCTATAGTAACACTATATTTTGTTAGATTTGTAGCAAACTAAACTCATCTTTAAAATCATTTATAGTTAAATATGTTGTAAAAGTCGTTTTTAAGGACATAAAGAGCGATTTCCACCATTTTTAGAGAGAATTCCAAAAACTTGAAAGCTTGTATTTTAGTCTCTGTTTAAGCTACGGAGCTTATTTTGTGCTCAAGAGGCAGATAATTTAGTTTAAATTTTGAGTATAAAAAGGTTTTCATTAGAGCTAACTGTGCAACCGTTAAAACTTCGTTTTAAAGGACGTAAAGAGCGATTTCCACCCTTTTTGATAGAAATCCGAATATTTGAGAGCTTGTATTTTAGTCCCCGTTTAAGCTACAGAAATTATTTTTCACTCAAGGGAAAGAAAATTTAGTTTAGTTTAAACTATAGACCAATCAGCCTTCTCAACATTCTTTCAAAAATATTCTTGAAGAAATTAAACAGTTTCATATCTCTCACCAACATTATTTCTAGCGAGAAATTCGGATTCAGAAACCATCTCTCCATAGTAGCTCAGTTAGCCAGTTTAACAGATCATATTACAGCAGGATTTATTGAAAAGAAACTACCGGACATCGAAAAAGCTTTCGATACAATATGGCATAATGGTTTATTACCCAAACTTATTACCTATCGGTACCCTCCCTACATCATTCATATTATCCATAGATTCCTTTCCAGTAGATCCTTTCAGTTCACAATTAACAATACCACATCTCCTAAATATCCTTTATCAGCAGGTCTTCCTCAATGATCCTGTCTTTCACCAACACTATTTAATTTATACATGTCCGACATACCTTCTCTCCCTTCAGTTGAAAGATCCTTATATGCAAATGACACGGCGATTTACACTAGTTCTTACAGGATAGACACAATATGAAACAGATTCAAATCATTAAATATACACCGGAATCAATAAATATTAACAAAAAATATCAGCAATATATTTTACAAAAAGAAGGCCCAATATACCGAAACATATCTTTCTAAATAATATTTGAATTCTTTGGATTCAAACTGTTACCTACCTTTGAGTATAAAAAGGTATTCATTAGAAATAACTGTGCAAAAGTTAAAAGTCCGTAAAGAGCAATTTTTCGGAGAGAATTCCGAAAATATGAAAGCTTGTATAAGCTTAGTCTCCGTTTAAGCTACAGGGCTTATTTTCTGCACAAGAGGCAGACAATTTAGTTTAGTTTAATTTTGAGTATAAAAAGGTTTTCATTAGAACTAAGTGTGCAGCAGATATCTTGGTGGAACATAGAAAAGGTCGAAAGTTTTGACGCTACGAATTACCTAGCAGTGAATCTACAAGGTTCAAAATGTGGATTCTAGCAAATAAGCTTTATTTCATAAAACTGGAAATAACTTTTGATCAACATCTTTCTTGGAATAACCGTATTTCCCAAATCATGAGGAAATCTATTTTTATTCTGAAGCAACTTTCACACTACCGCGATTCATGACCACAAAGTACTCGACAACTTTTGGTATCATCTCTCGTTTTTCTCAACTTTTAATACGGATGCACAGTATACGGAGGACTGTCTAGTGAGCTTGAAATGAGATGTAAAAGATTAATGAACTGTTTTATTACATTTATTTTCGGGATCTCCAGACGTTCTCACATATTCCACATGTATTCTGAAATTATATGGCTTTACCCCTGTTACCGACGTCATACTTTCTTGGTTTACTCATATTTCAATCCTTGAAGACCAATAACATACCTATATTCATGACCTTACTCTGCGCTCCTCCACCCACTTCTTAAGTACTGGAACCCATCAACCTGAACACTCTTGCGGATCGAACTGCATCCTTCGAAAAATCCTTTACTATCCGAGCTTCCTTTTTATGGAATTCATTGCCCATATCAATTCGAAAAATCTCCACTCTTACTTTCTTTAAACATCATATATTTCTTTATCTCCTGAATTTGCATTCTTCCGAGCAAATGTAAAACATGATTATTAATGTTATATAAATTACAATAAGACATAGATAAGATCTTTTACAAGGTTTCTCATTTATTTTGTAACTCATAATTTAATTAACTATCAAATTTTATTATTAATGACTGCCATAGCCAGATGATTGTCCTATGTACTGTAATAATATGTTATTCTTAGGGGACAAGTTGTTCCAGATTAAAGTTCCTTTTCTTCTTCTTAAGCCCAGAAAATACATGACTATATCAAAAATATTTGCACACCAAAATGTACATTTTACCCGGACTATTACGAATTCCGCCAAAATAATTTGCACCCAAGGGGACTCCGCGGGAGGGTCGGATTACCTGGAAAGTCAGCCTGGCCAGAGGCTGATTAGCGAGGTTCTGCTATATGAGGAAATATGATTGTAACATGTCAGTAACTTGAGTAGAAACTACCCATAATATACTTATTATATGTATATACTTCAATAAACTTTGCATTAGAAGGTCCATAGGCCATCTTGTTTTATTAGGAATCGAGTGGGAAACAAGTTGGGAGACTAGTGGATTTGAGTACGTGGCTTGTCATGCCTGATAGTCAGGAATGTTCCATCGCTCAAAGAGACCTTTAGTACACTCAATAATGAAAGCAAATAATGGGCCTCTGCATAAATGAGAAAAAAAAACGCAATATATTGAGTACTAGTACAGGCAGAACAATACTACCTTCGAAAAAGTTAAAAGTTTCACATACCTTGGCTCAGAATTAAATGATGAGAACAAAGTAATAAATGAAGTAAGAAAAAGAATAATGGCAGCTAATAGGGCTTACCTTGCAAATGGAAACCTTTTTAAAATTAGTTTATTGTCTCAAACCACTAAGGTGCGGCAGTATATTATCTTAATCCGGCCAGTCCTAACGTATCGACGTGGAGGCGTGGGCTTTAACCAACGTAATGAAAAATCATTTAACTTTGTTTGAGCGTAAGTTTTTGAGGAAAATTTATGATCCAGTCCACAATGTACAATCAAATATGTGGAAGCTTCGATCAAATGCCGAGTTGTATTCCTTGTACATAGATGTTAATATGGTCCATCTTATTAAAATACATGTGGAATGGTTGGGCCATATCATAAGAATGCCCACCAATAAAATACCGAGCAAACCTTTTTCATGGCTAACGAAGAGTTAGTTGACCAAGAAGACGATGGCTACAGGACCTTGAAGAAGATCTACGGATCTTCGGCGTTACAGCATGGAAACAGAAGGCTAAGGATAGAGGTAAATGGCAGGACATTGTTCAGGAAGCCAAGGGCCACACCGGGCTGTCATTCTACGTAGTAAATAAGTAAGTATGTGGCTTGTCATGGAAGGATAGATTCTAGTTTGGGCTACGTTAGCTACATATAAGACATTGAGATCATTTTGTTGCATGCATTTTCACTGACATCATAAGCAGCATTGATCATTTTGCATTGTAAGGATTGGATACGAGAAGAATTGGAAGGTAGTATGGAACCCCAAAGCTCAACGCCTTATTTCCAAATCGGTCATATTACTGTAAAATAAGGGTGATTCTCAGATTACGGGCAATTTTTAGTCCCAAAAGATTATTAATTAATTAACTAAGTTCTACCTTAATTTTTGCCAAATGATATTAGAGTGGTGAAACATTTTTTCATAGTAAAATATTAAACATGAAATAAAAACGAGTAATTTGATTTGAAAATTGCTTAGAAACAACGAAAATGTCATTACCACGCAGTGTCCCAGTCATAGTTTTTTACTAAACATTCGCCACTTTGGTTTCGTTAACTATGGCGAATGGTGGTGAAATTTATTTCCTCGCATTAAGAATGACCTAAAGACCCTAAATGTTTTCGTTTTTGTGTTTTTGGTAGTAATATAGTATGTTTATTTTGCTCCAAACTTGGTCCCATCACTATGATGTCATTACCAAGCAAGAAATAAATTTGTAGGGAAATCAACTTTAAGAAATGGAGCAGTTGGGAAATATTTTTTCAAAATGTAGTGGTACACCTTTTGCTGAAGACCAGCCATAGCGGTGAACCGATAGTCAGTTTGGTAGTTCCCTCACACGTGTTTACAACCTGAGAGGTAAATCACGTACCTTTATTGTTGTCCTTACCATGACTAGTATTATCACTCTTGCTTTTCAAATTATTTCATTGGATTTATTTTTATTTTCACTTTCATTTGTTCCTAAACAGTTGGCACAAGCAATATTTTTTTTGCTTTAATCGTAGCGTTTTGTACCGAACAAAATGCATGCAAATGTCATTACCAAGTTAAAAACCCATGTCATTCTCACGCCCGAATTATTAGCGCGGTAATGACATACACTTTACGGTAATGAACATTTTTATTAATTTTTAGTTCTTTTTCTTAACCTAGGCACCCAACGACAAAATGACTCGTCCCAAGTCGAAATTGACTGCTACCGAAAAAAACCAACAAAAAATGCTGCGGATTGTCATTACCAAGATCCAGTTTGTCATTACCGCACTTTATTAATTTTAAAATTCTAAATTTCTCGTGAAAAAATCTGTTTTGATTTTGACCAATTGTATTTTTTAAAAGCTGAGAGGCAATAGAAGCCGTCGGTAGTTCTAAATTTTTAATTTAATGAAGTCTAAATTTGTAAAAATTTGGTACTCGAAATTGCCCATAATCTGAGAATCACCCATAAATGAGTCTCTTGTACCATAATTATTTAGGAGCTTTCCTGAACGTTTCTCTAGTAAATGTTGGAGTAGTCTATGACGAAGAGCAGTTTCTTGTCGTTTTAGTTTTGTATGTGGATTCATAGATGGATTTGTCCAGATGGAGTCCAGCGGATCTGATCAACAGGGATTAATGGAACAAAATTAAAGGGTATTGCAGGACGGGGAGTCTTAGGTTTACGGCTATGGGTAAAAGTTATTTGGTGAGATTAATATATATTTGACATCAAGAAGAAAGAATTATTAAGTCTTGTGGACGGAAGAAGGGATATAACCATTTAAACTTGGTATTATATATATATATATATATATATATATATATATTATTGTTTAAAATAAATATATATATATATATATTATATACTAGTGACGTCGTCGAAGGAATAAAATATGGTGGAAAACCTAGAAGGGGCAGGATACCACTTAGAAAGTGTCGAAAAATTTAAGTACCTAGGTAGCGTCATTATTTCAAGAAATGAAGTAGATGAAGAAATAAAAGAAAGATTAAAGGCTGGTAATAGGTGTTATTGGGCCCTCAGCAAAATAATAGGCAAAAAAATGTTCCCTAAATATTTGAAAATAAGGGTTAATATGGGTTAAAAGCTAACCATCATTAAACCAGTCGTATTTTATGGGAGTGAAACCTGGACGCTCACTGCAAAGAATGAAAGCATTATAAATAGATGGGAGAGAAAAATTTTGAGGAGGATATATGGCCCTACTAAAGATGGAAATATATGGAGAATAAAAAGCAACCAGGAACTAAGAGAACTGCACAAAGCTCCAGATTTGGTTGCTACAATAGAGCAAAGGAGATTAAGATGGCTGGGCCATGTTCAGAGAATGAGCCCCAACAGAATGCCAAAAATCATGCTGAATGGGCGTCCCGAAGGAGGCAAGAGAGAAAGAGGAAGGCCTAGATTGCGCTGGGGGGGGGGGGGAAGATGTTGAGGCAGACCTAAAGACACTTGGTGTGAGGTATTGGGGGAGAGCAGCTGGTGACAGAAACAAATGGAAGAGGCCAAGGTTCTGCATGGACCGTAGCGCCATTGTTGTTGTTGTTGTTGTTGTTGATATATATATATATATATATATATATATATATATATATATATATTATTTTTTTATTATTAGATTTTTTTTTTTTTTTTTAATCCCATCTGGGTTATTTCAGTACTAGAGCCGGATTCATACTACCCCATTGTGCTTATGTTAAACAAATGAATGAATAAAATTAAAATTTCATCTGATGCGGTTACTCTTTAAGAATAATTATAATGGACAAGAGCATTGCAGTCTAGCTGCAGTAATTATGAATATAAATAAATAAAGTAATAATATTAATAATAACGAAGTTATTTAAGAGGAAAATAAAGATATTTTCTAATATATAATTAAAGTAGAAAAACAGAAGTTTCTTCCTCTCTGAGTCCATTAGATAGAACATATATCAGGTAAATGAAGATACGGGATTCGAAAATGGAAAGAGAGGATTGTGCTGTTTCGTGATTTGTAGGGTGTTCCTGAATATTGATGCAGCAGCAATAAATTATCGTTTGAAAACCCAATAATGAAGAATGGGTTCTGTTATACGTGAACATACTGTTCATTTTAGAGTCCTTGATATATGTAGAAATTTGACATCAAGAAGAAAGAATTATTAAGTCTTGTGGACAGAAGAGGGGATATAACCATTTAAACTTGGTATAATAATCAGAAATATGATTATGGTGGAGGGGCCCGTTGTAGCAAATGATGTTGCGTGGTACCATTTCTTTTTCTCCAAAATTATTTCTTCTTCTCAGACAATACATCCTAATCTCGAAAAACATTTTTTTATTTATACAGTTTGAATAACAGAAATAAACTTTGAAATGAGTCCATCACTGTTGACTATAGCCACTGAAGGACACTAATTTCAGATCTGCACGATCCAACTATTTTTGATGGCTGAATGATTTTTTTACTGACAAATTAATTGTAGTCCTTTTGAAAATCTTTTCTTTTTTAAAAAGGCACTCTCTTCACGTTTAATCCTTTTTTAGGATACCGAAGGATACTAGTTTCAGACATGCCCGATATGACCCAAGATTATTGATTGATATGACCTTTTCAAAATTAGTTAAAACTTAACGTTTTATAGTTATAACTGCTCCTACTCTTCTAATATCATACTACGCGTAACGCCCTCGCGTTTCCCCAAAACGTATTGCTTTTGAACAACTAGTTCAGTGGTAAAACATGTACCATGTTAAAAAGAGATCATTAATAACGGCTCATTGTAATCTCTGATCATAATTTACAATATAAACAACATATCTACTAATCCCACTTTGAATTTTTGAAATTATAAAAACATTTCATATGAAACGACTCCATATTTTTTTGTAATGCTAATTATAATTATAATTATAGTCCATGTTCTGTTAAAATGGTATTCCAAACAAAAATTTAATTAAAATGATAAAGGTATAGTTGACTGTTAAGATGAATTTAGAAGAAGATGATTTGGTATGCAGTCAAAGAGAAACACCACTTCAAGTAGAAATACTTTAATTGTATGCCAAGTTTTCGACCGAATATGATGGGAAAATGTAGATTATGAATGGGAGAAGGATACGTTAGATTCAGTAGAAGGAGGATGAAAATGCGGAGATAGTTGGGTAGTTACAATATTAGATTGAATCAAACTAGAAGAAAAATCAGTAGTTGAAGAGCTCGAAACCATAAACGCAGTCTGAGAAGTAGCAAAAACAGGAAAAGGATTTTTCTCTTGATGAAGACCAGTTCTGGATAACTTCACGAAGGAGTCATCGTTCGTCTCCTCTCCAGTGTGGTTCGGCAACCCTGAAGAAGACCTAAAAGGCAAAAAGGTTGCACGAACTAAGGCATTTCTACTTAGAAGTGGTATTTCTCTTTCACTTCATCCCTGATCATCTTCTTCTCCATGTAATATAAATGTTTTGCTGTATTGTAAATACTAAGTTCAAGTGATATTGAATTAGAAAATTTGTATTGAAATTAAAATTGTATTTACAATAATAGAAACTAGTTCCTAAGTTATATTTATAATTACAGGATTGAAAATTTATTTCGTGTTACGTACTTTTTTTGTGTTTATGTATCCATTACTTAATAAGTGGTATATTAGGTTGTTAATAAGACCGTTTTCATGATCTATAGAAATCTGTACAGACAATGATTTCCATAGTCAATGAGGACGTGAAAAACTTGATGTTGACAAGAGTTGGCGGTGGACCACAGGGGTAAAGGGTAACCATTGGAACGTCTGCCTTTGACGGGGTCAAAGTCTTTACCTATGTTGTAGCACAGATTAACATAACAAATGACACATCGTTGTAAATAGGTCGTAGAATAGCAGCAGCTATAGGATATTACAGCTTATTTAACCAGGCAAACGAAATACCAATTATTTATAAATCGCTCATAAATATTTATTTAAAAAGTTGATAATATTTATTACCACTCCAATAGATCGTCTTAATGGTCTTACAACCACTATAGTCCAGTCAATGAGTGCTGAAATGAGGGATAATTTTTAACTTCATAGCTTCGTTAGGAATAGTTAGAAGGTAAACATACTAAAAGTGTATGTAATGTCTTTTTTTCAACTAAAATCTGGTCAAAATTACTATCAGGCCCTATGTATGATATTTATTAAGTCCAGTAATACACCCAAGCCTGAACGCTAAATATGTTTTGGCAAAGTATGACGATATTGACATATTCACTGGGCTGGTTTGAGTGTATAACGTGACTTACAAGGGGAGGACACACTCAGTCTCTCACGGATCTTGTTGGCAATTTTTTTGGAGGTTCCTGGTCAAAAAATATGTGTTTTGCCGTTCCGACCAATGGGTCCTAGAAGCCGAGAAAAAAAATAAAATAGCTTTAAACTAATTGATTTTATTTCTCGAGTTTAAAAAATAATATCGACATGATTTTTACACCAAGATTTTTAGTTTTCATTGCGAATTTAAGAAAAAATACAGCCGATCACATTTTACAGGGTAAAAGCTAAAAATTTTCAACTGAAGTGCATTCAATATATTTTTTTCACAAGAACCGACATCGGATTCGAATTTAGCATTCAAAAGAACCCTTAAATACGAAATTTAATCCAAATAGAAAAATAAAAATTCTTAAGCTTCAAAATTTGCCTGACCAAATGGTAGGCAACTTTTGTTTAAATTGACAAAAACATGAATTACGCTTAGGCGGTTAAGTGTATCAACTTTATTTTTTTTTACACGGAATATAGGGTGGTAATACGCTTGAAATGTCTTTGGTTTCATCATCCTATCTGGTTTCATATTCAAGTTAAATATCAAAATGTTTTTCGGATTTTCCAATTTTTTTAATAGGTTTTTGTTTATCGAATTTTACATTTATATAGATCAAAAGAAATCTGAGGCTCTCCCCTTTCCAGCGATATCAACAAATGAATTGCGTGACTAAGTAACGGCGCTTTAAAGGTATGTAACCAGTAATCGGTTTAAATTTTGTTGAAGATGCGTTTTTAAATGTTTTTGAGGGTGCTGAATTAGAATCTGGCGTCAATTTTTGAGTGCAAAAATCTATAGAGGTAGTTTTCTTGAAAATCTAATCATTTTTTTAGAATTTAATTAACCTAAACCAAAATCTATGGATTGGCTGTATTTTTCCTTAAATCCGCAATCAAAACTAAACATCTTGGTGCAAAAATCATTTTTTAAACTCGAGATATAAAATAAATTAATTTAATGCTATTTAATTTTTTTTTCTCGGCTTCTAGGGCCCATTGGTCGGAACGGCAAAATACGTGTCTAATATGTTTTGACCAGGAACCTCCAAAAAAATTGCCAACAAGATCCGTGAGAGAACGAGTGTGTCCTCCCCTTGTTAGTCAAAAAAACATACTTAACCTACATACTGTTCCATATTCTTTACCAGGGTTCTCCATTTTTTAAAGGCACAAATATCCTTCGTGACAGTTTCCGCTAGAGTACAAGAAAGTTCTTCTCATGATTTTTTGATAATCTTTAGCTCTATGAGGTATATGTATGGCTGAAAAGAAGCTGTACGATTTACTCAAATCAATTTTTAAAAAAAATATATATTTTGATCTGTTCGAAGAGGAGGTACTGTTGAGACCTAATCTCCCTCATGGCCTATAAGGCCAGGTACGTCCTGTATTATTAGCAAATTCACTTGTTTTTGTATTAATAACAGGTGTCAATAAAGAAATAAAAGAAAAAATGGCCCCCTTGAACCTGTTAAAAATGGCCCCCAGTTAAAAATAGATGTTTCAAACGTGAATTTTAATTTTTAACAGCCGAGTTGGATCGACCAAGATCGGTCAAATCAAGGTTAAAATATTTTATTTCGTATTAGGAGAAACAGAGTCAAAAGGAGCTCATTCATTAGAACCTGCCTCCTAGTCAAGTTTTGTTTAGTATAAGAAGAGTCGAACTCCTAACCTCTATGTTCTTATTATTTTTATTCTTTTACTAACAGAAATTTATATCTGTATTAAAAAAAATGCATCTAGTAAATATGCGGTATAAAATTAAAAATAATGACATGATTAAAACTTGTAGAGGAACTACCCATTGCTAGTACTCTAATGAAATATTTACAAAAGAAGAAGAACCAGGGGCCATCTCGGAGGATTGTCAGGAATGCGATGGAAAGCGAGTTGTGCAACAAGTTGATTTGGATGAGGAGTAAGTTTATTATGAAAGGAAAGGTATCTGGTTCGTGCCAAATCATCAATATATGGGATATTAAGGTCATTGTGGATCAGTTCATTTGTGACAAAGTAAGGAGCATCTAGGATTTTTTTGAAGGATTTTGGATTGGATACGGGACGAATGGTTTCGTGGATCCCCATAACTCTATATCCTAACTCCAAATAGGTCTGACAATCGTCATATAGATGATTTTTTTTTTTTGTAGTGAATCGGGAGATTTGAACGTTTGTCGAGTAATTGTTATAGCAGTCGAAATCGACGTGCAGCTTTTCTTGTCTTTTTAATTTTGCATGAGGGTTCCAGGTAAGTCTCTTTTGTCCAGATAAAATCCAAGGTATCGTATTTGTTCCACATTATTTAGTGGTACTCCATTAAAGGGTACAGGAGGACAGGATGAGGTAGGTTTTCGACGCAGGGTAAAGATTATTTGATGGGATTTGCTAGAATTTATTTTAACTCTGCAGTTATGATACCATTCTTCAAGGGAAGTGATATGTGACTGGATTGTCTGGGATGCAGCAAATGGATCATCATTGACTGATGACACGCTGGTGTCATCAGCACAGGTTGTGAGGATAGTATTAGGATTAGTTGGGATATCAATGCTCCATTTTAAAAATAAAATTAATGAACTAAACAAAAGCTATTTGATACACTATCTGTTCTATGATGTAAGTATCCATTAGTTGCAAACTCCTCTCGTGTAAAAACTATTGCAGCCTCTTCTTTGATTAAAATATGATTCTTCGACATAAAACAAATAATAAGAGGTCCACCAACGATATGATCGAAAGGAACCGTTGATCATAAACATTCATTTCTCCACGGACCCAAGTATCATAAATTTTAGGTTATAAACAATTTTATGTTTCAGCTGTTTATATCTTCAGATTACTATTCCCACGCTATAAACTTTTTGAGCTTGAATATATATGTCAAACTTGTGTGCTTAGTTTACTGCCTACAAAATACTATATCTAACTTTTTATTGCACTTCCTGCATTCATTAATTCACATCCGACGCTGAGGAAAGTTTTAGTCGTTTCGCCAATAGTAAAATGTTTTACTTTTAGTTCTAATATTCCCTCTGAAGTGTGGTAAATATCAATTAATCCTTTAAACTCCCTTTTGAGAATTTTTAAAAAAAATCAATTTATTGAAATTTACAACTGCACAAATATACATCATGTAAATGTGTTAAAAACGTTTACAATAACATGTCAAAACTTAAAAAGAACTACTCATCAGTAGTACTTTAATAAAAAATTTACACAAGAAGAACACGAGGCTATCTTCTTTTCAGACGCCTGTGAGGATTATCGGGATTTGAGTGGGAAGCAAGTTGAGAAACTAACGGATTTGAGTGGTAATGGAGCTTACTATGAAAGGATTGGTATCTGGTTTGGTCTAAATCAGCAACATATGGAACATTAAGATCTTTATGGATAAGTTTATTGGTGACAAAGTAAGGAGCATTGAGGATTTTTCGAAGGATTTTGGATTGTAAGGATTGGATACGGGATGAATTGAATGGTTTAGTAGATCCCCAAAGCTCAAGTCTGTTCGTCCATATAGGTCTAATCACAGTCATGTAAATGAGTCTTTTGTAATTAATTGGGAGCTTTGAACGTCTGCCTAGTAAATGTTGAAGTAGGGTGTAACGACGAGCAGTTTCTTGTCGTTTTAGTCTTGTGTGTGGATTTAAGTAAGACGTTTCTCCAAGTGGAGTCCTAGGTAGCGGATCTGTCCAACAGGTATTAGTGGAATATCATTAAAGGATACTCTAGGACAGGAAGTCGTAGGTTTACGACAAAGGGTAATGGTTATTTGGTGAGATTTCTTTAGATTTATTTTGATTCTCCATTTTCGACACCATTCTTGAATGTTTAGGATATGGGATTGGAGTGTTTGGGAGGCAAGGAAGGGATCATTATTTACTGATAATAAACATGTGTCATCACCTTTGAGAATTAAATATGGTTTTAGTATAATTAAGAGGTTTTAAGGTAACATACGTAATAATGAGGTGAGTCATAAAAAATGGCCGTTTTAAGGCTAACGCTGTATTGCCTAAGAATAATGTAGGGTGCCAAAATTATCTTTTCTAAAATAATTAAAATTAATTTATGTATTCTTTGTATTATAGTGAACAGATGATAAATGTTTGATATTTGAAACTAATGATCGAATAAAAATTAAAGAGGGTCTAAGCTGTCAAAGGCTAAAGAAAGAATTCATAAGAATGAATTCATACAAATACAGCTCCTTAACGGTAGTTCCTAGCGACAAATGTTAAAAAACAAAAAAGTGTATACAATAAATTTCCGATCAGGAAACTGTCGTCCGATCAGGAAACTTTTCGATACGAGCAACACAAACAGAGCTAGAGCTTGTTAAACTACACGTTTCCTAAAAACCAATCACTTTTGACCAATTAGGCCACGGGTAAACATGTTCTATTAAAAAACAAAGAAACACAAAAAAAAAAAACAGCTGACAATTCAGGATTTTTGAACAGTATCTCAAAAATAATAAAATTTCCTTCAAAATTCAAACATTCAAAAATTCCCTTTTTATTTTTGGAGCTCAATGTTCAAAGCTAATTTCCTTGTACTATTTGTGATCTGTTTACAATTTTAACACAAAACAACCAACAATTTTTGGTTGTTCGACATATCTCAGGGTAAGAATGGGCAAATTCGCACAAATTGTAATGATCTACAACTTTTATTATATAATATTTTTTATTATAGGCCTTTTAGCTAACTTTTTGAGAAATTTAGCAAAATTTGTCGAAATTTGACAATTGTGGCCAAACGCCTAAATCAATTTCAGCTTAAGGGATGTATTTAAACGCACAATTTAATAAACTTTAATTCTGTAAATAACACATTTTTCGATTGAAAGCATTTTTCTGAATTTTTTTTTTGTTGCAAAAACCTGAAAAAAGTTCCTGTTTCTTGTCCCCAAAACACTTGCCCCTTATCAAATTTATTTTAATTTTTGATATTTTATTCTAAGGCTCCATCTGGATCATATAATAACATAAAACCTACTACTTCATTTTTGGGGGTAATTTAACTTGACTAAGTGAGAACATTGTACAATTATTGTATTGTCGGCCCCTGAAACGTTTACAAATTTTCAAGTTAATCAGATTGCTGTTAAATGGAGAAAATAACGATTCCGTTACATACAGGTCAAGTTAATAAAAGTCTATTAAAAACAACAGCATTATATCTTTATGCAAAATGTAAAAATCAATTGTCCCATGCAATGAGAATATTTAAATTATCTCCTATGGCCTTTTAACGGCTCAAAGACTTTGTTCAACTCTATAATAAATAAATAAATTAATAAAAAAGTTCTTTATTTATTCTGGGACCTTAAGTTCCTTAAGAATAAAAAATAATGTACAATCAGGGGGCCTACAGAGCCTCAAGATGGTTATGAAATTTTATTAAATATAATAAAATAGTAATTAATAATGATAACAAATAAATATTAAACTTAGAAATATTGACAAAAAGAAACAGAAATATTTTGATTCATTTTGTGAATCAATTGTGTAGAAATTATCCCCTATGGCCTTTCAACGGCTCCTACTCTTTGCGTGACCTCCTCACTGATATAACAGGTGTAATATCAGAATGAGAACAACACAAATACCAGTAACACTATAACCCTTGAAGGGTCTTGAGTTTAGTTTTTATGTATGGATGTACTGTTACTGGGCCAACGGTTGTGAAAGGAGAGTATTGGACAATTGCCAGTTGTATTTTTTTTTTTCAAATATGGGAAATTCACGATTACTCTTTTTAATCACAATGTTAAGAGTTGGAAGAACAAATATTGGAAGATAAACTTAATAAGAAATAATTTGAATAATAAACAAGATCAGCCCGATCACGAAAGGTCTCAAAGACTTCGTTCAACTCTATAATAAATAAATAAAAAAGTTCTTTATTTATTCTGGGACCTTAAGTCCCTTAAAAATAAAAAATAATGTACAATCAGAGGCCTTCAGAGCCCCAAGATGGTTATGAAATATTATTAAATATAATAAAATAGTAATTAATAATGATAACAAATAAAGATTAAACTTAGAAATATTGACAAAGAGAAACAGAAATATTTTGATTCATTTTGTGAATCAATTGTGTAGATACAATAAAAATTTCGTGAACATAAACTTTTATATTTTATATGACTATTAAGTGGCTAATGACAGTTTTCATGGATGTGGATGGACAGTAGGTGGTTAAATAAGTGATATTTGAAAGTGAAAAGGGTGTTTGAGTGGCGAATGGTGTAAGGGATGGAGTTCCATAGGGACGAGGATCGGATTAGGAATGACCTGTTGAAGGCAGCGGAGCAATGAGCAGGAGTGTACAAATCTGATGGGCGGGAACGGGTTTGGCGGGTAAGAACAGAGGATTGGAGCTGTAGGAGTTGAGCAATGTAAAGTGGGCGTTGGGATTTCACTGTTTGGTTGAGAAAGGATGCCAGAAAGGAAAGAAATGCGACGGTAGGAAGGAAAGAGCCACTTTAACTCCGCGTAAAATTGTGAAACATAGGCGCTCCTGGGGATCCCGAAAATAAAACAAATGCAGCAGTTAAACAGTCTTTTGAGTCTGGCCTCGAGATCACCAGAAACGCCCCCATACACAGCACAGCAGTAGTCGAAGTGGGGGAAGATAAGGGAAGTAACTAGTAATTTGCGGGTTTCGAAAGGAAGAAGATGGCGGACGTAATTGAGACGTTTTAGGATTGGGATGGTGCGAGGGGAAATTTCGGATACATGGTTTTTCCAGGATAGGGTTTGGTCGAAAATGACTCCGAGATTTTTGACTGAGGGGTCAATCGAAAATGGTGGGAATAGGAGGCATGGTTTTCAGGAGGTAACTCGAACCTATTACAAGCGCTTTGGTCTTTTCAGTATTTAAATTTAACTTGTTCGTCACTGCCCAGTTATAGATTTAAACCATGTCTTCCTGGATTTTTCTAGTAGATTGCAGTAGGTCAGAATTGGGAAAGGATAAATAGATTTGGAGATCATCTGCGTAAAGGTGATACCGGTAGTGATGGATGGAAAGGGGAAGGTCATTAATGTAAACAGAAAAGAGTGTGGGTGAAAGTGAAGATCCCTAAGGAACACCACAGGAGAGAGATAGGGTCTTGGACGGAGGTTTATTTGGAATGACTACATACTGTGATCGTTCGGAAAGTAAGAATTTAAACCAAAGTAAGGCAGATTTGGACAAGGAAAGGTTTCGGAGTTTGGATAGAAGGATTTTGTGGTCAACATTATCGGAAGATTTTAAAAAAACCAAAAGGATAAGGATGGTAATCTCTTGGCGATCAATTGCGGAGTATAAATCTTGGTATATTTTCAGGAGGGCGGATTGGGTGGAGTATCCGGGAAATAATAATCGTGCGCTTTATTCGAAATGTTGTTTTAGATTTGATTTCAGCTTTCGAATATAATTCTTAATGTAATTATGTCTGTGTAAAAATGATCCAGGACAGGGAAGTGAGGTAAGTATGTATTTACCCTGACGCTAAAAAATGTTTTTATGAAACTACTGGGCTAACAAAGTACAGGAAAAGTTGTTCTTCAACTACTTGAAGATCCTCTTGAATTCATTAAAAATTACCACATCAACTCTCTGTAGAGTTATCAAACAATTGTAGGCAGCAAAACACTTTTTTCCAAATAACATCGATAGAGGCCAAAGAGATAGAAGAATGGAATTTCATTCATACATTTAGTAAATTCCATAAGTAAGTTAACCAATTGATATCTAGTTTACTTTCTGCTCCAGACGTTACTACCACACTTCTACAGATCTACTTCATGTCCGATATGATCAGATAGATGAATTTTACAACGGTATAGAAATGAAATAAAAATACATCCAGAGCAACTACCCATTGGCAGTGCTTCACTAAGTTCTATATTAGAAGGTCCCGAGAGATGAGGAACACTCCCATCCCATATCCTAAACCTTCAAGAATGGTGTCAAAAATGGAGAATAAAAAAAAATCCAGACAAATCTCACAAAATAATCTTTAATATAAAAAATAACAATGTAGGATTATTTGAAGAAATTAAATACACCAACAGAAAAATGACATTTCATAATGTGCCCTGCTACTCAATAGGTAAAGTACGTTCATGTAACATTAGGTAATCAGCAAGAATTTGGATTCCCCCCCTGAACTCCCAATAAATAAGATTTTTTTTTTGGGGGGGGGGAGGGGGAGGGAGGGCTTGCCACCTTCACAACTCTTTACCCCTCATGAATACGGACAAAAGATAAAATAACTAATACTTTTATCCAATCAAGTAGTATTTTCTAGTAGGTACGTGAAGCAATAAAGTATTTATTGTTTAGCGTGTTTTTCATTAGAAAAACTTCTTTTAGACTCAAAAGGTGAATTTCAATTGTATCATGGGTTACACCACTAAAAAGCTAACTAAATTCTGCAGTTTTGTGGAAATTTGACGGCTTCTAGGGTACTCCAGTGGGGAGTGAGGAATTTTCAAAAAGTATTAAAAATTTAAGTTTTAATATAGGTTTTGTGTTTTGCGCGTTAAAAGGCTCCCTAAAAGTGGATTTAAAATAACTAGACCTATTTCATCTTTTACAAAATTTAATGCTGATTAAGAAAATATCATCGTTTTTATTTCTACGCTAAAGCAAAGTAGAGAGAACTGCCATTTTTCAGAAAAAAAGTAAGATTTTAAAAATAAACACAAAAACAATTCTATCTCCTCAACAAATTGAGATATGAAACTAGTTTCTGCGCCATTCTACCCCTTTTAGTATGCAGTATTACCCTTTTTTTTTTTTTACACTATGTCTGGGACACCCTGTATACTGTACACAGTTGTAAATTTCAATAAATATCTATAGAAATAAATAAACTTTTTTTTTTAAATATATAATATTTATAAAATATATACTTAGAATTATAGTTTAAAAAACTAGAAAAATACGCTTTTATTGCAAACCTAACGAAAAAGCTAAGTGTGGTGAACAATTTGTAGCAGTTAGACCTTTTAATTTTTTGAGTTAAAGGTTCGTAGCTAATATCCCTGTACTATTCGTGATTTTGTTTGATTTTTTAAGTTTATCCAAAATCAACCGACAATTTTTTTTTGTTGACATATGTCTGAGTAGGAATTGGCATTTATTTTAAAAATCCTATCTTGCACAAAATGTAATGATCTACAACTTATACTATATAACATTTTTTGATTGCCTGAATCAAATTCAGCTTAGCGGATGTCTTTAGGCGCACAATTTAATAAACTTTAATTTTGTAAATAAAACATTTTTCGATTGAAAGCATTTATCTGCATTTTTTTTTTGTTGCAAAAACCTGAAAAAAGTTCGTGTTTCTTGTCCCCAAAACACTTGCCCCTTATCAAATTTAGTTTCATTTTTGGTATTTTATTCTAAGGCTCCATCTGAATCATATAATAACATAAAACCTACTATTTCACTTTTTGCAAGACAGACCACGATTTTGGGGGTAATTTAACAAGACCAAGTGAATCTATTAGAACAATGTTGTGCAATTATTGTATTGTCATTGGTCCTTGAAACGTGTGCAAATTTACAAGTTAATCAGATTGTTGGAAATTAGTGAAAATTACGATGAAAGATTCCGTTACCTACAGGTGAAGTTAATAAAAGCGTATTAAAAATCAATTCTGCCTTTCTCTATGAAACTTTTTTTTGTATAAAAATAATTCTAAATAAACTGGGATGAATTAATAATGAAAACAATTAATAAAGAAAGAAGGGTTTACTAAAAATAATCTCATATTTTGGCTGACTATCAAAGAATTTTATTTGATAGCGGTTGAGCGGAGATGGGATTGCAGTGTCAACTCGGATGAGACAGAGCTCTCTGAGTAATCCCTATTGACTGGCAATAAATAAAGGCAGATACAGTTTCCAAAGACCCTGGATATCTTCTAAATCCAATCGTATCCTCAACCAATAACCTCTCTTATTAATAGCTCTCCACATAAATGGTGGCATATGATACCCAATTTTCTCCCACAATTTTATTATCTTTACAATATCAGCTGATATAAAACAGATGTTTATTCTGAAGTATTATTTTATTGTTGTTTTTTTTTTTAATTTGAGTTGATATCATTTTAGGTTATACAAAAAAAAAAAAAAAAAAAAAAAAAAAATTATGCCAGTACCAAAATATCGATCTTTGATTTTCGATAAAGTTATCTCGGTCTAAAGATGAATTTCTGTTAAAAAACATAATCCTTATGAGAGTTAAAAAAAGTAGACCAAATCTATTTAAAAAAACAGAAATCGTTCACTAAATAAATTAGTAAATAATAAATATCATATATTATCCACATCAGTGCCTTGGTATCTGAACTAGCGAGAACTTGCATCAGGAGTCGCACTGTGATTCAGAATTCCAATCTAGTTTGACAAAAATAATTGTTTCTGTTTTGGGAAAACGCAAATTTTATTGAAAAATCTATCATTTATACTAGAAAATTTTAGATTTCTTCAACATTTACTACACAAACGTTCCAAACTACAAAAGACTCATATACATGACAGTTATCATACCTATTGGGACATATGGAGTTGAGCTTTGGGGCTCAACTAAACCTTCTAATTCTTTCCGTATCCAATCCTTACAATCTAAAATCTTTCGAAAAATCCTTAATGTCTCATTTGTTTGCTGATTTAGCACAAACCAGATACCTATCCTTTCATAGTAAACTCCATAACCACACAAATCCACCATCTCAACATTCTTTCCATTCTATTCCCAAAAAACCTTCAAGGCGTCTAAAAAGAAGATAGCCTAGAGACCTTCTAGTGTGTCATTGTTATTGAAGTGCTACTGATGATTAGTTCTTTTCAAGTTTTGACATATTAGTTTAATCATTGAAAACACATTTACTGGATGTATATATTTGTACAGTTGTAAATTTCAATAAATGTGAAAAAAAAAAATATTATAAAGACTTATAGGGTCCAAGAAAAATACACTGAGCTTCTATAAATACCATAACATTCGAACAAATATAAAGACAAATTAAATCCTGAATATTTATATGGCCTAGAAAATAGGATTTAATCCTTTTGTTTACTTTTCATTTTGGCCTTATTTTATTCTTATATTGGACTTGAAAATTTATATTTATAGCAAAATATGAACAAACATGCTAAATAAAAATTATTCAAATTGACTTGAGGTACGCATGATGATATAGAAGAATCAATATAATTAGGATTGATGAATTAATTGCCACTTCTATTGGGATTATTTTATTAGAAAACTAGTTTCGAATGCAAAACATTCATCTTCAGTTCTAAAATTTTCAACACATCAGTGCTATGTTACATGGATTATATACACTAAAGTTTTCAAAAATCTAAGACAAGAAATCAAACATTAGTACTCACCTCATGAGATCTAAGAGATAACTGAAATATACCCATCGTGAGAAGAGGAAGGGGGCAGGTAGGTTAAACTTAACAAAATTTAACCTACTAAGTAAGGTTTTTTTGGTTTTTTTTTTTTATATACATTTATTGAAATTTACAACTGTACAGAATATGTACACCATGTAAATGTATTGACAACGATTATAATAACATGTTAAAACTTGGAAAGAACTACTCATCAGTAGCACTTTATTAAAAATTCTACACTAGAAGGTCTCTAGGCCATCTTCGTTTCAGACGCCTCGGAGGATTATCAGGAATGGAGTGGGAAGCAAGTTGAGAAACCAACGGATTTGAGTGATTATGGAGCTTACTATGAATGGATAGGTATCTGGTGTGGGCTAAATCAGCAACATATGGAATATTAAGATCTTTATGGATAAGTTTATTAGCGACAAAGTAAGGAGCATTGAGGATTTTATGAAGGATTTTGGATTGTAAGGATTGAATACGAGATGAATTAGATGGTTTAGTGGAGCCCCAACTAAGTAAGGTTATAATTTAACCTACCTTCCCCCTTCTCCTTCTCACGATGGACGTATTTCAGTTATCTCTTAAACCTCCTGAGGTGAGTACTAATGTTTGATTTCTTGTCTTACGTTTTTGAAAACTTTAGAGTATATAATCCATGTAACATAGTATACATAAAAAATATAACATAACAAAATTTTGTACGTTTTAGAATTGATGAATGTATAGCATTCGAAATTAGTTTTCTAATAAAATAATCCCAATAGAAGTGGGAATTAATCCATCAATCCTAATTACTCAAATTCCAAATGCCTCAAAACATTTTGATGATAATAGATGTTTTAGTTAGCTAGGAGAAATATGCAAATCCATATATTTCACTGCCCTAGTCATTAGATATTGGGGGTGTCGGCATCGAAACTTCAGGTTTTCTATGCATTTTTATTTTTTTATTTAATCAAAAGTTTAATAAACAAAAAATAAATGAAAAATGTAGGTACATGAATAAATCTTTAAAATCCTAGATACTTGTTGACATTGATTAATATAGACCTAGTATAGAGGACTTGTAGGGGCCTGGCTTGAAGAAGATATATTTCAAAGAGTGCCATAGCCACCTAAAGACCAGCCATTTCCTTCTTCCTTTCCCAGTCCATTTTTCATCTTCTCCTTCGCGTCACGTTCTATCCGAACCATTTGTTCCTTTTGTTTTCGCAGTTGTTTATTTTATATTATATCCTTTTTTTAGATTCCATGTTACTCCATCAAACAGCCTAACAACAAACATTTAAATAATATTTCATAATCTTGTATTATCGTTTATAGAATGTTAGCTAGTTCTTTGACGGTTGTGAAAAAATAAGGGTGTCAAAATCGTTAATTTTTCTCATGGTGCTGAATTTTAGCTACTGAATTTTTAATATAAAAATAACAATTTTAGGAAGTTGTAATATATAATAAACTAGCATCCCCGTCGCGGCTTCGCCCGCTCTCATAAGTAAAGAACTTACAAGGGGAGGACACACTCAGTCTCTCACGGATCTTGTTGGCAATTTTGTTGGAGGTTCCTGGTCAAAAAATATTAGACTCGTGTTTTGCCGTTCCGACCAATGGGCTCTAGAAGCCGAGAAAATATAAATAAAATAGTATTAAATTAAAATATTTTATATCTCGAGTTTGAAACATGATGTCAACATGATTCTTGCACCAAGATATTTAGTTAGAATTTTTTACACAGAAATTGACATCAGATTCTAATTCAGTACCCTCAAAAATATTGAAAAACGTTTATTCAATAAAAACAAAAAAATATCATTTTTTCATTGAACTAAGTTCAATATACTTTTTTCACAAGAACGGACATCGGATTCGAATTCAGCATTAAAAACAACCCTTAAATACAAAATTTCATCCAAATAGAAAAATAAAAATTCGTAAGCTTCAAAATTTGCCTGACCAAATGGTAGGCAATTTTTGTTTAAATTGGCAAAAACATGAATTACGCTTAGACGGTTTAACGTCTTAACTTCATTTTTTAATTCAAAATATAGGGTGGTAATACTCTTGAAATGTCTTTGGTTTCATTTTTCTATCTGGTTTCAAACCATTTTTTTTAATAGGTTTTCGTTGAGTGAAAATTACAAAAATACATCAAAAGAAAGCTGAGGCTCTCCTCTTTCCAGCGATATTAATATTTTTCATTATTATTCATTCTAAAAATATTGAATTAATATTTTTTAATTCCATATAAACGTTTTTTACTTATGTAGTAACATTTTAAATAGGATTAATAGTTAAAATTGATGTTTAAATTTTTGGTGGCTTGAGGAGGAGGTGTTTTATGTTCGACTAAAACGATTTTAATAATATTTAATAAGCTCCATATCCCCTGGAATCCATTAGTCTCCCAAATTGTTCCCGTTCGATTCCCGATAACCCTCCGAGGCGTCTGAAAAGAAGTTGACCAAGGAACCTTTTAATATGAAACTTTTATTGAAAACTTCTATCGAAAAGTAGCTCTAAAAGTTATTGTCATTTTATTCTAATCGTATTTCCTTGCATATAAATTATTAATATTATATACAGTTGTAAATATCTATAAATACGTTAAAAAACATTTATTTCTAATTAAAACCTGCCAAATGAAAAATAGACAGCCAGATAATTGGTTACAATCACACACAAACCTCTTCTTCTTTAAGAATTCTTATAAGCCAAGTCTCCCATCCAGCACCTTTTTAGGTGTCCGTGTTTAGACTATGTCTTGTATAAGTAAGCAGGTGATTTTTCATGAAATAGAGTGTAGCGGATCCTTTTTTGGAGTCTGTATACGTAAAGTCTGTTTGTTGATGAGATTTTTTCGTTCTAAATGTTTTTGACTGAATTTACTTAAATCAGCACTACTTTAGACTCCTTCTGGACAAACGTCTAGCTTACGAGTAGAATCCACATACTTACTTACTTGTACAATTAAGAGCAATAGCCGAGCTAAATGCCTTTGCAGAAGAGCTTTCTGTTCAACATACAAACGGACTTCTTAGATACATACTGGAAAAAGCACATAACCAATATTTCTCAGCCGACATTCAAAGAACTCTAAATTCAACTAACAACCCTTTATATAGAATTATATGCAGTTACAATGCCCCCTACCCCGAAACGTACCTTACATTCAAAGTTCATATAAAGAAATTGAAATATGTCAGCCAATTAAGAGTTGCTAATTCAGAATCAGAATCTATGGAAAAAACACGACTTTTTTGTTCAAGTGACAAGAAACCTGTATATCTTGCAATCAATTTATCTACAATAGTCTACATCACATTCTCCTTCACTGCCCAGCACACAATGAACATAGACAACAATTTCTTCAACTCTTCATCTTAGAATCTTCTGATAACCAAAGGACCCAAGCTATACTCAATATCGACAGTGTAGATAAATTACATAAAGTGTATTATTACATGATGGGAGTCCAAAAAGTGCTTAATTATTTATCATAGACCAATTTCTATTAAGTGTTTGTTTTCAGTTTATCTTTAAAGTATTTTGTTTATTTATTTATATTGTTTCTATCATAGCACCAGTAATTGTTTATTCTTTAATCTAACCAGAATGTGTTAGTAAATTTTATTTTATTTTTATTTTTTTCAAATAATATGTACATAAATTTTAATTTATAGCCAAGCTAGGCTCTATTTGTAAGGGAAAGCCCTCTAAGACAAATGAAATTTCTATCTATCTACTTACTTACCACGTAGCACTACAGCCTGGTGTAGGCCTTGACTTCCTGAACAATGCTTTGCCATGTGCCTCTATCCTTAGCCTTCTGTTGTAGCCATCGTCTTCTTGGTCAGCCAAATCTTCTTTTGCCAATTAAAGAGTAAAGGAAAAAGTTTGATCGACATTCTATTAGAGGGCATTCTTATGATATGACCTAACCATTTCAGACGTCGTATTTTAATAAAATGGACCACATTTACATCTTTGTACGAGGAATACAACTAGGCATTGGATCGAAACTTCCACGTATTTAATTATACATCGTGGACTGGATCGTAAATTTTCCTCAAAATCTTACTATCAAACAAACTTAAATGATTTTTCATTACGGTGGTTAAAGTCCTCCCCTCCGTTCCATACGTTAGGACTGGCCGGATTAAGATAATATACAGCCGCACCTAAGTGGTTTGAGATAATAAATTACTTTTAAAAAGTTTTATATTTTCGAAGTAACCCCTATTAGCTGCCATCTTTGTCTTACTTCATTTGTTATTTTGTTCTCATCATTAAATTCTGAGCCAAGGTATGAGAAACTTCTACCTTTTTCCAAGGAATATCCATCGATATCTATGGTAGTACTGCTATGCTCTACTTACTTACTCATGTATTGTATTTTTTTCTGATTTATGCAGAATCCCATCTTTTTTGCTTTCGTTATTGAGTCTACTAAAGGACTCTTTAAGTAGGTGCGGTATTTTATTAGGTAAGGCGCTTGCCTACCATGCTCCCCGAATTCGAGTCCTACTGAAGGCAGCAAATTTATATTCTGTCATTTCGGCCGTGGATGGAATTCGTGGTCTTTAGAAACGTAGGTACCCTTAAATGCGAAAAACCTGGCGCTTGACCGCGAATCCTGGCTAAATCACCTCCTTTCACAACAGTTAGCCCAGTAACAGGACACCCTTACCGAAGTACTGAATCCAAGACCCTTCATGGGTTATAAGTTGTATCGGGTTTTTTTTCATTTTATTTTAATTTTTTTAATGATCTCTTTGAGCGATGGAATATTCCTGGTTATTATGCATATATCATCAGCATATGCACATATTGGAATCCACAAGACCTAATCGACTTGAAACTGCTCTTCGTTTTTACTGCTCCTACATTTACGAGACAAACGTTCAAACTTCCGATTAATTTCAAAACATTGATTTAATTAAAAACAATAAGACCTGTTTTGACATTCATAGTAGAGCTTTATGGTTCCACTAAACCTTCAAATTCTGTTTGTACCCATTCTTTCCAGTCCTTCGTAAAATCCTCAATTCTACTTATTATAATACAAATAAATTTATCTATAATTATCTCCATGTCCCATTTGTTGCAAAATTATTCCAAACCTATCCTTCCATGATAACCTATTCGAATCCACTTATCTCTGAAAGAAGGTGGCCCAGGGACCTTCTAATATAGATTTCATAAAATTTCTACTAATCGGTATTTTATTTACAAGTTATTGTCATATTGTAATTATTTTTTCTCACATTCGCTATATTTATATATTGTACTCTGTTGTAAATACGTAACAATAAAATAAACAAAGTTAAAAGTTACATGACTCTTTTGGCTGTCCTATTTATCTGTAGTAGAGGTCCGAATGGGGTTTTCAGTATTTGTCTAACAAGGGAACGTTTTGAATTGTGACTCACAGATTTGAATGCCGATTTTTGTTTGGGTAGTAGGGACCAATAATAGTGAAAAACTATAGTTATAGCCGCCAATGAGCATTAGGAGCCGAGAAAAAAAATAAAATATGAAAATCTAGTTTTATTATTTATCTCAGCTCAGTCAAGATAGAGAAATGATTCTTTCACTTTAAATTGCAGTTATGTATGCTATTTGAAATAAAAATACTTATCGTTATGCTCAAGACACGACCCGGCTTTAGGGTGATCAAAAACTCCAAATAAATGACAAAATTCCAAGGAAATCCGCTGTAAACCAATGGAAACTTTTTTTTTATGAACAACTGACCTCAAATCTCGATTTAACGCATCATAAAACTCTTATATGTGAAATTTTGTCAAAATTAAAATTTTTTGATTTTTTACCTTATTCCAGGAGGTTAAAATTTTGAAGTTGAGATTTCATCAACAATTTTTAACGGCCATAACAACTGCTGTGTTCAACCGGTTACAATAGTAATAGCATCACAAAAATCAGCATACATTCTGCTTTTTATCCATGCATATAACATTGGGTTTACTACAGATTTCAGTAGACAAAAACCGATGTGAATGAAAAAATCCGAGGTCAGCAATAACTTTATATTTTAATAAGAGATATTTTAATAAGGCGAAATCCTGCGACCTCCGGATTTGAGCTAAACTATGCAGTTATACGCCTTCTAGATGACCTTAAAATTCGGTTTTAATCGGTGGCGAAATATGTGAGATAGCGCAAATTATTTACATGTTTTCAGATATTGATAGCCTTCTAAAATCCTACCAAATTTTTAAGGTAAAAAAAAAGTTATTTTTGATTTCGACAAAATTTAGTTTCTAAGTGTTTTTTTTTTTAGATGAGGAATCTGAAAATGATATCAGATTTTAGTTTAAAAATTTTCCTCCTACCCTTAACAATTTTGGGTCCCTACTACCCACACAAAAATCGGCATTCAAATTTGTGAGTTACAACTCAAAACGTCCCCTCTAAGTTTTAATTTAAACGTATAAGTAGTGAATATTATAGTTTTATTATCTTTTTTAGTTTTTATTATTATTTTTTTTGTTCGCCCCATCTTTAAATAAAAATGTTAAATAAACATAAAGATTATTGATATTAATGACTGTATAATGTACAGAGATTAATTTTGTTCACAAAGAAAATTTAGGCCCTTTTAAGGCAAACAATTTGTCTCCTGAACAATGCCGCCACCTTCCAGCAGTGTCAAAGCTTTAGCCCCAAAGTCATCAATGACCCCCCAAACCAGATCCTATCTTTATGATCTCTTCCTCTCTACCATACAGAGAGAGAGAGATGTTCAAATGATCACTCCTATCTAGAGTGCTCAATTTCTGGAACGCCCTATCAACTACGATATGTCACTCGTTCAATCACATTCGAGTGCAATTTTTCGCTTTACCTATTTAATATACAACCAATTAGATATCTCGAGAATACATTTGTTTCAAACTAATAGGATTTATACAATATTCAATTTTTCAACTAAGCCTGGAATTAGTATGAAATCATTTGAAGAGTCCACGGGAATGCATTTCAAGAAAATTAAGTTTTATATTCTGGATCTTAAATAACTTCAGTATGTTTTCATAATTTTAATTGTAATTTTTGCATGTCATTTTCTTATTTATTTTGCGAATTACAATTTTTAATAATCTAAGAAATAAAGTTTTAGTAAAAAAACTCCAATTTAAACTCGGAAGGAAGGAGGAGAGACCTGGATGTTCCCCTTTTCTTCCGTGTATGGATATCTTTCAACCTCTTGTAACTAACTTACAAACCCCTTTTCTGTCTGATACATTTCACTATCTTATTCTACTCAACAATGTGAATATTTTGAAGTGTTAAGCTCCATTTCAGAAAAAAATTGACTCTCCCCTTTTCTCCCGTGGATTCTTCATTTTTTTACCTGCAAAGATCAATAATTTTTTTAAAATGGTATTTCGGGCATTGCGTGATGGTGGGAAATAAATAAAAATATTAGTTGTAATGGAAGTTATCAACCGACTTCAAAAAAGAGGAGGTTCTCAACTCGTCTGTATTTTTTTTTTGTGTGTATGTTACGCGATTACTCCGTCAATTCTGAATCAATTTTGATGATTCTTTTTTAGATCTATAGGGAATACTTCAGAGGTGGTCCCATACAAAATATTTTGAAATCAACGCAGCACTTTTTAAGAAAAATAAAAAAAACAGTTCATAAAATCACTTATTAACTATTTTTTTGATTTATCTTAAAAAGTGCTGCGTTGATTTCAAAATATTTTTTATGGGACCATCTCTAAAGTATGCCCTACCGATCTAAAAAATAATCATTAAAATTGATTCAGAATTGACGGAGTAATCGCGTAACATACAAAAAAAAAAATTAAAAAAAATACAGATGAGTTGAGAACCTCTGTCAATTCTTAATCAATTTTGATGATTCTTTTTTTGGCCGGTGGGGCATACTTCAGAGGTAGACCCATAAAAATTTTTAAAAATCAACGCAGCACTTTTTAAGAAAAATTAAAAAAACCAGTTAATAAAAATCATTGTTATATAACCTTACATTTTAATCATATTTATGATTATGATTATCTAAAATCTGCATGGTAACTAAATCTAAATTATTAACAAAAATAATTTACACATACAGTCAACTCTTGATGTGTTGTACTTCGATAAGCCAAATTCTTAAATTCTTAAAGTCGAACAAAATCTGCGGTCTCACCTCAATGAAACGATTTCAGATAAAGAACGTGAAAATCGTGTTGAAAATAAGTAGAACTGAAAATAGGGTTCAAAAGAAAGAACATCTAGGACCACCTACCTCTATGAAATTAACTATTAGAAGTCGTCGCCTCTATAACTCGAACTCAAATTAAAAGAATTTCATGTGTAATTTATATTCCGGTTTCTCGCCATTGTTTATCTTTCCATTCATAGTTGCATCAGTCACTTATATTAGTTATTCACTCGAGTGAATAATTTTACAGTGGCTATTGCAAATTCTTTCAATTAACGAAAAGTTAAAATTGATTTGCAAAGTGGAGAAATGAGAAAGAAGTTGGGCGTTTGTTGCTAGTGAATTCCGAATTCCGCGTAGTTCTCTTTCAACCATCTTAAAGAATAAAAAAAAAAGATCGCCACTGGTGGAAGGCGGTAAGTTTACTTATAGGCACCCTCAGAAAAAAGCGCAGTTCAGCTGAAAGTTATATGATAAATTGGTACCGGGTATTTAATTTTCTGTATCAATGATTTTATATGTATGTACAAACAACTTTCCCATTAATGAAAATTTACGTAATGATTTCAACTACAATTTTGTGTTCAATTTTCCCATTTACATGCAGATAAGTGGAATGATAAACTCGATAATTCTTTGTTCAGTAAGTCGAACTATTTTTCAGGGTAGCTTGAAGATCGAAAATTGACTGTATAAACAAAAATATACTCACCACTAAAAAGTAAAAAATAAAAATAATTTTTAGGAAAAAAACAAAACCGACTTCAAGATTAAACCTATATAATCAAACTTGAACTAAAAAATAAAAAATAATATTTTAATTGCTTCGAAACAAAAACCATTAAATGACAATCAACGAAATTATCGATACTTATATACCTATTCACAATTTATGATCAGTTATTTTTGGAGTCGGTGCCAACCAAAAAAAAAAAAACAGAATTTGAAAAGAAATGGTAATTGTAAAGATGCTCCCACTGTTTCATCACAGCCACACCACTGTCTCCGGCCATTCGAAAGTTTATTGCTAAGGCAAGATTAAACTGCCCTTCTTGGCTGGCACCGACTCTAAAAATAACTGATCATAAATTGTGAATAGGTATATAAGTATCGATAATTTCGTTGATTGTCATTTAATGGTTTTTGTTTCGAAGCAATTAAAATATTATTTTTTATTTTTTAGTTCAAGTTTGATTATGTAGGTTTAATCTTGAAGTCGTTTTGTTTTTTTCCTAAAAATTATTTTTATTTTTTACTTTTTAGTGGTGAGTATATTTTTGTTTTATACAGTCAATTTTCGATCTTCAAGCTACCCTGAAAAATAGTTCGACTTACTGAACAAAGAATTATCGAGTTTATCATTCCACTTATCTGCATGTATTCCACTTAAAATCATGCAAAATAAAATGCAAATGATAAAAAATGTTGAACAAACAATTCGCTAGTTACATTTCTTTCCAAAAAGTGGTTTTTGTCTTAAAATTTATTGATCCGGTCCTTAGCAAGAGAGTAGTTAAATAATCATTGTCTAAAACGCAATAAGAAAAAAGCGCATCTCTTTATTGTACATGCTATACATAAGCTATGTGTACATATTACTTAGGAATACAAATATGTAGATTGCAATTACAAATAAAAATAACCGTACATTTATGCTCTAAATCATTAAATAGGGATAAAAATTCAAGTTAAAAACTTACTCGAATTACAATGTGCATCAACTTGTGACTTTCTTTCGCTGCCGATAGCTTTGTTACAGAGCCCACAATATATTATTTTGTTACCGGATTTTAGTTCCGGATATTTTCCTATCCATCCTGGTATCTTTGAATTAACACTAGCTGAAATTTTAGGTATTTTAATGGTGACAATGTTACTTCGTTGAGGGAAGTCGGAAACTAAAAAATTATTGCTTCCGATAAGAAAAGGTGGGGATCCGAGTTCCCTAGCTCAAGTCAGTCTAAACATTTCTAAGAACATTATAGAAGAGTATTCATTTTAACACGCTTGGAGTTTTTATATTTTCATACTACGAATAGTTTATATCTCTTTTAAAAAAAAATTATTACCTATATAAAAATAAAATTATTCATTCTTCTAGTTGCTACTTTTTCAAAAACAAGAAAGTGTTGTGCATTCACGATTTGAATCCAGGAATTTTGTGCATTCAAACAGCAGAATGTGCAATTTTATGCATTCAAACTGCAGAATGTGCAATTTTATGCAGTAACCCCCAAAATGTGCAATTTTGTGCAGTATTAAACTAGGTAAATTTGGCCTAAACATCCTAATTCATATCAGTAATTTGTTCCTGGCTGATTACGAGTTTGCAATAAAAAGATGTAATTACACGCGAATCTGGGCTCTACTCATAAGTAATTAAATAATTTTAACTGATTGAAATTTAATTTTTTATCGATAAAGATTTCGTTTTGATGTATGCAATACAATATTATTTCGTCAATTACATTTTAACCTATAATCTACCACCATTGATTAGGTGGCTGCAGATCACGTTAAAGCGTAATTGGACATCCAAATTGTTAATGTATGAGTTGGTAATCCAGACGGGCAGAGACTATAATGAAACTCTTGCGAATAAATATCGAAGCTTACCAAAAAAATCAACGGTTCGAAATTTTTACCAAGCAATAATTGTTATTGTGACAGAAATAATTTTATCGATTTTATTTTTTTGGAGTTTAATTTCTAACCATACAAGTTTGTGACAGAGTTAAAAACCTCGTTTTTGTCACTTATCACTATACATTTAAGTTATTACTATAGTGAACTTTTCTATTGTAAACATTCCTAAAACTACGATGATATAGCTAAAATTGTATTCAGATGGGTTCAATAGTTTTTAGCAATGTAGATTGGCGCTGGGATCTACATGTTGTAGCTATATATTTATAAAAAGCTATATATTTATAGCTTTTTTTAATAATAACATAATTGAAAAAAAGTATGATTTATTATAAATATCTAGATCTATATAACACCATACCCTTGTAACCTCTCTTAAATGGCGCTCACCACCTATCGTTAGATTTTTAAACTACATTTGATAGAAGAATGACCTGGGGCCCACACGTAAAACAAAAACGTCTCAGTCTAACCAAGAGATAAAAACTTCTGTATCCAATGCTTCATAAACGGTCGACATTAAAACTCCGACAACGACTGAATACATACACTTACTTACTTAAACCCATATGGACATACGCCTCACAAATATACGGGACTGCAGAAAATACACACCTTGAAAAAATACAAATATTCCAATCAAAATTACTCAGACTAATCACGAAATCACCTTGGTACGTTTCAAACCACACACTTCACACTGATTTAGAAATACCCACAGTAAAGGAACATATACATGACCTTTATAGACGATTTCATGACAGACTTCATGGACATAAAAACATACTCATTAACGCATTGCCACGACTGACATGCCTGGAAATACTCTCAGAAGGCTTAAAAAAAGCAGGATGAGAGATTTGCTCAAATAAATCTCTTTAACCCATGCCAGGAGGAGGTACTATTGAGTGCTAGTCTCCCACACGCATACAAGGCCTGTAGTATTCAATTTCACATCACATTCACTGATTGTTACCCTAATAACAGGTGTGAATTAAAATCTGAAAAAAAAAAAAAAAAAAAAAAAAAAAAAAAAAAAAAAAAAAAAAAAAAAAAAAAAAAAAAAAAAAAAAAAACTTCACTGCGTTCAAGATAATTATCGCTTTTTAATAACAATTTAATTGAAAACCTGTAAATTTTATTATTGCTAAACTTTCTTTGAGCTATGAAGATGATGTTAAAATCTGGTGCATATTGTACCATACATTCAGTAGTTTTCGCAGTTAGTGATCGAAAACGAAAAATGGCTTGTCCTTCCTGGAACTATAAAGATGGTGTGGTTAAAATTGGGTAATATTGGTTCAGTAGTTTTCATAATCAGTGATCGAAAACAAAAAATGGCTTTTCCTTTTATTTATATATATATATATATATATATATATATATATATATATATATATATATATATATATATATATTTTTTTTTTTTTTTTTCTGTTGGCTCTACAGATTTTGCAGATCCTTGGCGACCCTTAACCAGCCTGCTCCACCTCTGCTCATTTTGGACTATCCCTTGCTCTTTGTTCCAGTAGTTCTTTTGGTATCTTTGTTACACAAAGCCAGGTCCTTACCACTGTTTAAGACAGATTTTCGGCGTCTGATTGAAGGTTTCGGAGTAAGTTTTTACAAGATAGAGTTACTAGCCCTATGCTAAATACTATTTTATTTAATAGTATAATTTGTAAACAGCGTCTGAAGAGCAAATATAATGATTCTATAAGCTAATTGTAATGACGTAGACATCTATCCTTGTACAGGAACTGCCTCCTTAAAATTGATCGGTTAGATTTCTCTTACATTACCGTCAGGATTTTAATACTCAGCTACTGAGATGGTACCCTTTCAGTACGTAACACAGAATGTTTCACTTCAGGCTGTAAAGAAGAACCGCTCTTAAAGGGGCGAGGTACCAGTACCTGTACTGTAGTGGAGGTTCGTTCATCTTGTTTATGGGTCAGCTGATTAGAAGAAGCATAAAAGAGGCCTCTTTCATTCGGATACAGGGATCCTCGCTTTTTGAAACGACGCCCTATTTCCGGCTGGAAATGAAAGGTATTTTCAGCTCCACCTATCTTCAAATATTCTTGTAAGAGAGGTGAGAAAAATGAGGGTGAATATGAAAAGGACCGAAACCATGGTAATCAGCAAAGATGGTGGCGTGCATTACTTTTTCAGAAAAGAAAGTGATTTGAAACTACTGGTGCAATTATTATTATTATTGTTATAAGAATATTAAACGTACAGAACATCATTATGTTTCTTTCATTAAAGGTCCCGTAAAACCAGGAAAATTTGTAATTAAGTAAAAGAGAAACATTGAAGAAAATTGAAGATGAGGGAAATATGATTAAGATATTGAGTTAAGGTACAAGAGGAAAATCGAAGAATAACATTGAAGCTTTGGATTAATGAAAACAAAAATTTTTAGAAACAACTTTTAACTTTTATAAGTAAAATATTACATTCTGCCTAACATGGACAGATAAATATTTTCAAATGAAGTTATAGAAAAAACTTAGGAATAGGAATCAGTAGGTAATTTAATAAAGTAGCACGAATGATAAAGTATTTTTCAAATGAAACAGTACTATGGGAGAGGGGTAGGGGAGTAGGGTTGAATAGTAATAGTAAAATATTACATTTTTCTGATTTTTGGTTTTTGAGTTATAAGCTTTTAAAAATTCAAGAAACTTCTGTTTTCGGTTCTCACTCAATATATTCAAAATTAAAAGACTTCTACTCCTAGAGAACTCAAATTGGCGGCCTTCTGTTCCGTTTGCAATGCCCTTTGATTTGATATATCACTTGATATATTTTCTGTTCACTTTAAATTTTTTCGAAACGTCCTAAAACGGTTTTTATAATTCCCAAAATACCTACCCTTCAAATTTTTTGGAAAAAAATATATGTGATTTATACTATAACTGACCACATATGGACAAAATGGACGGAAATAGGTTCTTGATAAAAAAAAAAAAAAAAAAAAAAAAAAAAAAAAAAAAAAAAAAAAAAAAAAAAAAAAAAAATATTTTGCCTTTATGTTTAATGTACAGTCAGTCCAGTCAATTAAGAATTATATAGTGTGATTTCTGTAATCCAAGTGTATTCTTCGGAAAAATGTTCAGGGTAGTTGGGAAGTAAACATACTAAAAGTCCTGGGGTTTTCATGCCTGGTTTCCGTTTGTTTGGGAATCACACAAACCGTTTTTGGACGTTTCGAAAAAATTCTTGATGAACGAAAAATACATCAAGTGATATATCAAATTAAAGGGAATTTCAAATGGAAAAGAATACCGCAAAATGTGAGTTCTCTAGGAGCAATAGTTTTTTTAATAGCTTAATTTTGAATACACTGAGCGAGGACCGAAAACAGTAGTTTCCTGGATTTTTAAAAGCTTATAACTCAAAAACCAAAAGTCTGAAAAATGTTTTACGTTTTTACTTGTCTTGCTACAACTTCTATACCAAAAATCATAGAAATCGGAGAGTATAAGGTCCAAACCATTGGTTGATTTGACATGATGTGACCTTATTCAGGAGGTGGATTAAGGAAAACAAAGTAATCAGACCAAGAGCAAAGGAAGGTTATTTAGTTTGGAATGATTGGAATGGAATAGAGTTGTCGGGAATCAGAAAACAGCCACCCGAATCACTTTGGGATTCCGAAAATGAATCTAATGAAATTATTCCTCAGTCTCTTTATTCCATTAGTTTATCCGACAGTCCCTTATATATCAAGCACATCAAATAGATGGAGCAAGGGAAAATTAGACAATGAAATAAAATTTGATGTGTAAGTGGGATTAAAAAATTCAGTTATGGAACTGCTCGAGATTTGGAACTATGTGGATATTCTATAGCTGTATTAACATAGATTTTCTGTAGATTTGGTTGTTTTAGGATGGATATCGATCGAAGGTAAATTCAATGTTCTTATGGATATTTGGAACTGAATCGAAAGGCTAAAACAATTAATATTAAGAAAGGTAATTAAGGATGGATTTCTCACGGATTCGGATAGTCTTGATTTTTATTGGACTCAGAAATCTATTGTGTAATCAAACAGGGCAAGAATTGTGATTTGTTGTACGTCTATCTTATGCAATTTCCAACAAAGCAGATTTAGTGAAATAACCGGAACGGAAACCTTATTGGAACGGATTAAGGAGGGAATCGTGAATTATTCTATATTCTGTGCTACCTGTGAATAGAGTGTTAAGTGCGAAAATTGTATTAATTTTTTTCACAATGATTCACAAATGAACATTCACCTCTGTAACAGCCACACAACTAAGACACAAATAAAGAGGAAAAGAATAGCTTTCTGGTGATACTCATTACTTAGACCGGATTTTTGTGCAGTTGCATCTTTTTTTTGCTAACTTCAAATTTATTAAAACTTGGATAGAAATTCGAATCATGAATACCACTTTATTTCGATACTAGTTTTATATTGCACGAAATTGCACGTTTTGACGTTAATGCGCGAAATTGCACGTTACAAGGTTTTCCTGCATGAAATTGCAGGTTTTAAGGTTTTATTTTTAAATTTGTCTGTTATTTAGAAAAAAAAAAACAGTCAACAAAGCGGATAAAACATTAAAACTAATCACTTTCAATATAAACAAACACTATAAGTTTTACAAAACAACTGGAATAAAATAAACCGAATTTGAAAAGAATCTTGGCTTTAAAATTTTACAAACATTTAACGACGTTTTAAATGGCAAACGTTCAGATGTAGATGAGGCACCAAACATTTTAAGTTCCTATAATTATGCCCAATTAAATAAATGGGTATTGATGTAAAAAGAGCTTTTTCTCTTTTAAGACATATCCTCGATGACAGGAGGTATAATTTAACAGAAAAACAATTTAGAAATGAACATTTTAGTAAATTTTATCGAACAAAATGGATTTCTTTATTTTGTTTTTGTCTAATTGAATTGTTTATATCGTCTAATTAATTGATTCTTGTCCTAGAGAATGTTCCTACTGTTTTGGTCTTTTACAGTTCAAAAGATAGATTTAAAATTTATTCTTTCAAAACATAATATTATGTATCTACTTGATGGTAATTAATAGAATTATGTATTATGTTTTGTCTTACCGTTTATGCTTTATTAAACCGCATATAATTGTTGTTCCTAAAAGTGTTTTTATTTAATTTTATTAATACAAAATATATTTTAAATAAAGGAAAATTATTAATTTTGTTATATTCAATATTTTACTTCATTGTATGCCCGCTTGGTGCTAATAAAAAATAAAAATGAAAATCATTTGATTTAGTACACCTTTTTGGACGTTTTAATTTTTATTTATTGCATGTTTTGAAGTTTTTGTTGCACGTTTCAATGGTTTATACTGCACGAAAATCCGGTCTTTACTCATTACTCAAAATTCACTTAACACACAAAATGCACGTAATAGAATATTGAAGTGCCACATACATATCAAAATGATGCACTATCAAAAAATCAAATATCTATAAAAATAAGTCAGAATAAGTAGAATGTAATGATTTAAAGGCAACTTAAAAAAAAAAAAAAAAAAAAAAAAAAAAAAAAAAAAAAAAAAAAAAAAAAAAAAAATGTACGAATCATTAGATAAAATCTTTAAACACCGTTCTAAATTTGTTTCCTATCGGAACAGGAAATTCAAGTAGTCACAAGGAACACCTGATGATTTTATATTTACCTGATTAGGAAGTTGTCATCAAATTATCAATCCAAGCAACCCAAACAGATCTGGAGTGTCAAACTACACGTAACGTCCTCGCGTTCCCCAAAAAGGAATCACTTTTAATTCACTAGACCACGGATGCCAAAAGAAGTGGCAAACAATTCATCGATCCAAATTATATCGATTTTAGCGAGATTAGATCAAAACCAATAACATTTCATATATTTATAGTATATTATATAATTATACAGCAAAGAGCTTGAGCTGATGTGATAGCAGATAGTTCCTAGGCAAACCCAATTAACTAGTTCCAAACAGTTCCACAGAGGGCGGGCTATGAATAAACATGAAGCTTGTCAAAGGTGACAAGTACACGCCACGGCCCTATTAATTTAAATCATAACTTAATTAAATTAGTTATACAACCACCATGTTTATGAGTTCTTGTAAAAATTGATTTTTAACATAACCACTTAATGTTTTCAAATGTCTTTATTAACATAACATTTTTGAGTTAATAAGCTGACTGTTTGAAAAATTACTGAAAATTTATAGTTTTTAGAAAAAAAAAATTGTTTTTAGACTTAAAAATGAACTTAATCAATTAATTAATGTAGAGGTGAACATAGATAATCCTTAGTCCAAAGTAAGAATAAAAGATATTTTTTGTCTATTAGAAAACAAGTTTACGAACGGTAAACATTCATCTTCATTTTCAAAGACATACAAAAAAAAAAAAAAAAAAAAAAAAAAAAATCACTTGTTTGATATACATATTATATGTATAATATTATTTATTTAAGCACTGTGAAAATAAATAAAACGCAAGTTGTTATACTCATAAAAGAACCAAAATATTAATAAATGTTTATTTGTTATATTGCTGTAATAGTATTTTATTTATTCTTTTTGTGTTGGATTTTATATTATTTTTCTTACTGATCAGATAGTAAAACATGTAAAAACTATTCATAACTGCTAATATCTATCATGTAAAAGGACACCATACCACAAACATGTACAAAGAAAGAACAGTATTTTGTAATATGTAAACTTTTATGTAAATAAAATTAAACTTAAAAAACAAAAACATCCACATACAAGACTAAAACGACAAGAAACTGCCAATCGTTACAGACTACTTCAACATTTACTAGACAAACAATTAAAGCATCCAATAAATTACAAAAGACTCATTTACATGACTGTGATTAGACCTATTTGGACGTACGGAGTTGAGCTTTGGGGCTCTACTAAACCATCCAATTCATCTCGTATCCAATCATTACAATCCAAAATCCTTCGAAATATCCTCAATGCTCCTTACTATGTGACCAATAAACTTATCCATAAAGATCTTAATGTTCCCATATGTTTCTGATTTAGCCCAAAACAGATACCTATCCTTCCATAGTAAGCTCCATAACCACTCCAATCCACTAGTCGCCCAACTTGCTTCCTCCTCCATCCCTGATAATCCTCCGAGGCGTCTGAAAAGAAGATGGCCTAGAGACCTTTTAGTGTAGATTTTATTGAAGTTCTACTAGTGAGTAGTTCTTCACAAGTTATTTACATGCCATTGTATTCACTGTCAACACATTAAATGACTGTCAACGCATTTACTTGTTATATATTATTTTGTACAGTTGTAAATATCAATAAATGGGGAAAAAAAAAAACACTAAAAATTGCATGGAAATAAGAGAGATGGAACTATTAACAACGAGTATCTTATCATCTGAAGAGAGACTGATCATATCTCAATAGAGACCTACATTTATTATGCATAACATACATAACTCGTCACCGATTTATAGAGCAATAAAATAATAAATTATATAATTATATATATATATATATATATATATATATATATATATATATATATATATATATATATATGTGTGTGTGTGTGTGTGTGTGTGTGTGTGTGTGTGTGTGTGTGTGTGTATAATTTGGTATATAGCATCTCAAATGGTAAATATATTATTGTTTATCAAAAACTTGTTCGACTTTACATTCGATCACGGCTCTGTTGGGTAATGTAAAACCTATTGTTTTACCTATTATCTTTTTAATTTTTTATTATTATTTTATCTGTGATTTTATTATTATTACTTATTATTTTATCTGTTATTTTTGTTTTATTAATATTTTTATACCAAATTTTATTATTTATTTTATCTGGGACCATATTGTCTGTTAGGTGGTTTTAAATTTCATGTTTTATTTCATTAAGGTATATATCGTCAGTCAGTTTTATTGCAGTGTTAATGTAGTTTTAGCAGTCATAGCGATGTCCATAAGTTCCTGATTTGGCCTAAATGAGACAGATATCCTTTCATAATAAACTTCATACGCACTCAAATTTGTTTCCTATTTGATTCTAGATAGTCCCTTTTAGCTTCTGAAAAGAAAATAGCCTCAGGGTCTCCTTGTATATAACTTTAAATCCTACCGTTAGGCAGTTAGTTGTTTCACACGTCATTAACATGTTTGGAGAACATTCTATAAAAAATATTAAAAGAATCAAAATGTCTGACACACTTGCCTTTGTTCGTTTGTCTTTTGTTATATCATCATATTCTGAGCTATGTGTGACTAACATGAAATGTGTTGAGTGGTTGAGAGGAGCCTGTTGCAGATGGATCTGGTGAATAAGTGATTACCTCAGGTGGGGCCTTGTCATGTAGGAGTGGGGGTGAGGAGGGGGTAGGAGAAGAGATGTTTCCGTTTCAACAATTTTACTTGTTGTTTCGCCAGGTTTTATGTGTCAAATGTTTTCTACTTCCCCCATTGTCAGGGCGATTCATTTCAATTATTCATTAATTTAATGCAACAATAGACAATATAAACCTTATATTCGAAATAGATTTATTGTGTAATCAGGTATATATGTGGGCATAAATTGAATGGGTCTGCCGAAAAACGTTCAATATATAATTTTGAGTAATCAGTGAAAGAAAAACATAATTTAAAGTTTTTGTTAGTTTTGTAGGTTAGATTTTATATTTAAATATTAATTTGTTATATATACATGTATAATGGCATAATGGAGTACTATAGCATACTAAGACGTACTATTATATCTTCATAAAAAATACATTTTAAAAAAACATAATGGATTTAAAATCGCCACTTCGGAAATTTTGTCGCTTAGAACGTTTTTCGGCGGAGCTATTCAATTATAGAAATATAACAGTCGCTCTTACTTGTATTTTTCTTCATGAAAACAGTCACTATTATAATTCCATTCTTGATTACAATGATACATTCTTAGTTCAGCTTTGGGGCTCCACTAAACCATACAATTCTTCGCAATCCTTACATTCTAAAACTTTGTAAAATCCTCAATTTATATTGCAAATATGTTTATCAATAATAATCTTATTTTCCCTTATCATGGAATTATAATACTATGGAGAGGGTCTTTCGGTACGAATCTTGCATCGTAATTTTTACCAATTTCCAGCTATCTGATTATCTTGAAAATTTGTCAAGGACCTATGACAATAATAATAATTACACAACTTTGTTTTAATATCCTTACTTAGTCCAGTCGAAATACCCCCAAATAGGGGTCTGCCTTGCAAAAGGTGGAGTAGTGGGTTTTATGATTGAGTAAATAGTTCTGTTAAAGTCTATATAACACATAAATGACTAATCCAATCAAAAAATGTTATATACAAATAGTTGTAGATCATTAGATTTTGTTCGGTTTGCTATAAAAGCGTGGTTTTTTAATTTTTTAAACTATAATTTATTTTTCTTATTGACAATAAGTAATAATACTACTAACATGTTGTTGTTATTATCATTATTTATATTTTTTATTATGTACGCAGGTATGTTGGTGGTTATCCTCCTGGCTAGCATGGTGGCGGGCTGCAGAATTTCTGAGCTCATGTGCAGGAATGGAAAGTGTGTTCCCTCAGATCTCTACTGTAACGGCGTCAACGACTGTGAAGATGGATCCGATGAACCCAAATACTGCACTGGTAAATATATATATTCATTTGTAATTTAACTCAAAATAATTTTGAAATAATATAAAACTATTGATAATTTTATATAAAATTGATTTATAAATAAAATGTATTATAAATTATTTGATTTCAGTATGCAATAGAACATATTATGGAGAAAGCGGGCGGACATATTCAATGAGCCTGAAGCCACCGCGCCAGGACAGGCTTCCATTCCTCTGCCATATCACATTCACTGCCAACGGAAACGAATATGGTGATATTATACAGGTAATTAGTTATATCAACAAATAATTAATATGTATAATCTATCAATAATGAATTACGTTTAATACTCAAACAGACAGTGTACACTACCTTGGTCTGACGTTTGACCGAAGAATGACATATAAAGAAAAAAAGTAAAATGCTCAATTAAAGACTAATACTTTTATATTCACTCCTCTTCAAACGTTCAACTCTAAAACTTAAACAAAAAATGAACACTTCTTCTTCTTTTTCTGCTATCTTCCCTTAGATGGTCAGGTTGCGGCCATAATGGGAAGTGAGTGCGTAGAGTCCTCTTCATCTGCCTCTGATGAGTGATGAGACTATTTGCACCTTGCGGTTGAACTCTTCCGACTTCAGCGGTCTTTGAAGGGTGAGGTCTCATCGCAGTTCTCCAGTCGTATCGCTGGACTCCAACTCCGCCTGTAGTCTGTTCATGGGCCCAACCAACTCTTACTGTTATCGGGCCCATGTCAGGGATGGTTTTTATGATCTCCTGGTCGAGATCCTCCGTGTTTGTTAAAAGCAGGAGTGGAGGTTCTCCACAGCTTTCTCCTGGGTTTGGGGGAGGACCAGTCCTATAGGTCAAGCCTAGGTAAAGGTGCTACCTCTCCCCAATCCCTTGACCCTAAATGAACACTTATACTTACTTACTGAAACCTATTTGGACATATGTTTCTCAAATATACGGAATCGCTAAAAAGACACATTTTAACAAACTCTAAATCTTCTAGGTGAAAACATTCTGGACAATCACAAAAGTACCCTGGTACGTAAGGAACATAACTTTACAATCTGATCTACGCATGCCAACAGTTAAAGAACAAATACGAACCTACTACAAACGATTCCACGAAAACTCACATGGACATCCTAATACATTTATAAACGACATGGCCACAATACATATTCCATACACCCAAAAAAGTCTAAAAAGGAGGAGGAGAGACCTCCTAGACTAAAATTTAAAAAAATCCAGACTGGGGGGAGAGTTCTGCTCCCCCTTATGCCTTTCACGCTATTTTCTTTCTTATAACACTTTCACAGGTTGTATAATAGTAATTGACAGGTGTGAATAAATATATAGTAAAAAAAAAAAAAAAACTTCATAAGATTTTTTTTATGAGAATGTAAGCGGCAACCGGTGCTAACAAGCCACTTGAGAAGTCACTTAGTGACCCAACGCAGCATAATAATTCTTTACAAGACGCTCATCCGACCGCTTCTGACGTATGGATCAGAGACCTGGACTGAAGAGCAGGACGTATTTACATTTAGACAGAAGATTCTGAGAAGAATTTTTAGACCAATTCTGGTGAGAGGCGAGTGGCGACGTCTAAAAAATAAAGATCTCTACGATAGATACATAGAGCCTGATGTCAAGTTTATAAAAAAAGGCTAACTCAGATGGGCAGGTCTAGTGGCAAGGATGACTGACAACATGCTCCCAAGAAACTGCTTACGGAAATCCTGCATCGTAGCCTAAGGATCGGAAGACCGAAGCTGCGATGAAGGAACTGCGTGGACACCGATGCCAGGGGTCTCGGTGTGAGAAATAGAATGGCAGTATCGCAGGACAGAAACGCTTGGCGATTGATGTTGGTGGAGGCCATGACTCCCTAGTGGGTTGTAAAGCCAAACTAAATAAGAAGTAGCCTTAATGTGCAGAGGTGAAAGGTTCAAGTAGGTAGGTGGAATAAACTTTTGGTTTTACCTATGCCTGGTTGGTTTTTTATACTGTTATTTTATACTGATTACGTTTCATTATTTATTGCAGCTGGTATTGGACAAATTCGCCGTGGGTAGGCTGGACGGGGATTGCCAGGACGGATATATGTCCGTGACGGAGCTGGGCCGGCCGTTCGCAGAGGGCGGATGGTGCGGAGAAGCCACCGAGCCAGTCCTCTACTACTCAGAGAGCACCACTCTCACTATAACCCTCAGGGTTCTTCACCATTCCCCGTTCAAGTTTGCCTTGAGGTAGTTAGTTCAACTAATAATTTTTCAAAATAAAATATATTATTTCCTGATGTTGTTATATAATTTCCAGGTACAAGTTCCTGAGATCGCCTGAAGCTGTATCAAGGCTCGGTAGCCTCCAATCTCCGGTGGAACGAGGGGTCCACGTACCTGGTTCTCATTGCAGCACTACCTTCGACGAGTGCTATAGGTAAGCCCCTCCAATATTACATAATGGTTATTTCTGTTTTACTTATTATTTTTCACAAGGTTTCAAAATAATTTTCAATTTTTAGTGACCCATACTGGGATCCTTATATTAAACAGACGCTACTTACTTTAAATAAACGTGTTGTTCCCCCTGCTACAAGAAAATACTCTAAGAAACTAAGACACAGTCTGAATACATAAACTTACAGAAACCCATTTGTACATATGCATAACAGATTTATGGATCAGCCAAAAAAACTCACATATGGGTGATTCTCAAACTATGGGCAACAGGGTAGAGAGAGCCTAGTTTGGTAGCATTAACGAAATAAAAATCATCCGTAAACCAGTACATATCTATAGTTAAGTTAAAAGGGTTTTGCAAAATATTGCCAAAAAATTCAGTCCCATAAAAAATTATTTTGACAAAATTTTAAAACCGTATTACTTTATAAACTCTAGAAAAAAAACAATTTTAGATTGAATTCTATAAATTTTAAGCAATGGTCATGAACTGCTATAATGCTATAATGCTATAAAATATAATTTGCTGGGGATGGGTCCAAATACTGATACAATTTTTTTTTTTTTTTGAAAAATTTCCAAAGTACAATAAGAAATTAAGAATAAGAATCACCCGTATACAAACTACAAACATTTTAATCACAAACATAAAGATTAATTACACGATGTTCATCGTACGTAAGTAATAGAACACTGCATACAGGCACACATACTCATTGTACCACCATATTAAAAAAATAATTACAGTATTTTATGACTAACTTTATTCCCAACAGGTAAGAAATGCTAGTTTCTTGCTTCAAACTCGTTTTCTGATTTTCTTCCCAGACGTCTAATACAGAACTTTTTTGAACTGCTACCAATCGCTAGTTTCTTTATAAGTCTTGAACATTTCTTTCTTATTTACAGGATATATTTGTTCATAAAGCTACGAATTTTTATAAACTATAATAAAATAAATATTAAAAAAATAAAGGAGAAAATATTATTATCTAAGATCAAATTAACTAAAATAATTTTCTTTTTTCTTTTTGAAACAATATGAAGTAATCGTATACGGACAAAGCTAAATACCAGTTATGAAATATGATCGGGTTAGGTTTTTTTTCTATTTGGAATCGACCTTTGATTAGTTTTATAATGAAAAAATTAAAATCTGAAATCCTTGTTATTATAATTTTAATTATTATTAAAGTTACTTATAAAAAAGTAACTTACCTGTTATTTCAAAGGTATAACGTGTTAAATTTTTATGTCTAAAAAAGTTTCTTTTATTCACTCATCTTCAAACCGAATACAGAAGAAATGCATGATTTTATTCAATTCGTTCGAACGACTTTTATTAAAGGTCATTTACTTTTTATTTGTATTTTTAGAACTTTAGTTTTAATCAGTCTGAATTTAGTGACGGCAATCAGAGGAATTGTTTGTCTTGATGATTTATTAGGCAACAGGAATCACAGTATCTAATAGCATCTTGACATAATTAAGTTTCTAGTGGAGATAGAAGATCTCGTCCGACTTTTTAATTTACGTCAACAGTAGCTTCGTATACTTTGTAATCTCGACAAGTCAATTCACATTAATTAGTTTCAGCGATTCGATTTAATTAAAATTGTTACGTTCTGATTACTTTGATGATTCATCCTGTTAAGGTTCTTGTTTCTTTAACAGATTATCTACTTTCCTTAACGAAACTTTTTTAAAAGTTATTTTAATCATAATTAATATTATAACATTGATAAGTTAAAATAAGTTTGATTCTAAATACTAAATTCCCTAACCAGGTTGGTGAAATATTTTCAAAACTATTCCTAATTGATATTCTTAGTATTTAATTTATTTTTATCCTTGGTATAGGAAGAAATGTCAGGTGCAGAGCCCCAACTACCCTGGCATGTACCCGAGGAACGTTACCTGCGAGTACACAATAAAGCAGAAGACTGTACCTACATGTAAGCATGCCATGATTGCTGTCAGGAATAATGTTTTAAGGCTACGAAGGTAATAATCATTTTTAATTTTCTTATCATTAAGTTTCTTCTACGACTCTTTCTGATATTGATAGTTAAAAATCATCGACACAATAAAGGATTTTGATATCTATGTTTATGAGATAAAAAATTTAGAGAGTTAGAACTAAGTATTTAATTATTCTGTAATCTTTTTAAATGCCCAAATATCACAATCTGCCTCACTCAAGGAATATATGTTTGTCATCCTTTATATCATATATGAGGCGTGAAGAAGCAAAAGGGGGTAAATCCACTTTTTATCGTTTTAAATTTCTTTAGTTAGCGTCCTCAATAAGGTGGTAAATCGTCCACCCTTCAAATCAACTATCGAAGATATGTTAAAAGTAATGATTCTGTTTCGATTTCATGGAGAAATTTACTTTTAAAAACGAAAAAACATGTTGTTCTCATTTAGCATACAAATCAGTTACTGGTGTATATAAAACATTATAATAATCCCTTAATAGAAATGTGTATTTTAAACATAATGAACTCTTAATTGGAATAAAAAACAAAAAAAATAAATTATTGTTTAATAGAAAATAAAGGAAAACTGTCAATAAAGCAACACCAGATTAGAGGATCTTATATTATTATATTTATTTATTTATTATAATTATTTAAGATTTATTTTATTAGATATTCAATGCAAGGTTTAAAACCCAATGATAATGAACATAGACCTCAATAAATTCTTCAATGAAGAAGTTACTTTTATTGATCAATAATAGTATAATAAACAGCATTTAAACTTCCCTTTATTAAAAGTATAAACTAGTGACATGTTTCGGGAAACAAGGTCCCATCATCAGACTTATTACTGTTTCCATTTCCATTCCACCTTCTTCATCACTATAATTCTTCAAGTGGTTATTCATCATGCCATCCACTATATATAATAAATTCTTCAAGGGACCTTGTTTCCCGAAACATGTCACTAGTTTATACTTTTAATAAAGAGGAGTTTAAATGCTGTTTATTATACTATTATTGATCAATACACCTCAATTTTACATCCGGCTTCTGAATGCTGATGATATTGAAGAATACCACTTTTTGAGGTGAATTTTAGTCTGTTGAGTCTGTTTTTACAGGGGAAGGCATTAAGCTATTTAATTTGAAAATTATCTCCTTAAGAAAACTTAATCACAGGTAAGTATAAAGAAAAAAAAAAATAGAAAACATATGAGCATCGGCGGTTACTATAGCAACCTTCGAGAAAGTGTTATTCTTTCTTTAGCAGTTAGGCTCTAGAGGACCACTTTTTTTTTTTTTTTTTAATTTTTCTCAACAGCTTATTTACTTTCCATTTTTTTCAGGTCTGTAGCCGGACTAAATAAGACTGTAGCTTACACAAAGCGTCCATGTTCTTCGACAGAAGATCGGTTGTTATTCTTCAACACCGGAGACACACTGCCATTAGCTGAATATTGCGGAGGCGGTCTCTTGCCCCAAGTGATATCCAGAGGGCCTTCCTTGACCGTCATCTTCTCTTCTTCCCCGTACGCCTCTCCTCAGCCTGGGCCCGAACACGGTTTTTCACTCTCGATCGATGTTATATTCGCTGACTCCGACTCGCTGGATTTCGCAAGAGGGAGCAAGTTGGTATCAAATATTATAGAATATATTCTATCTTATCTTATGTTTTATTTATTAATACACTTTTATTAACTTCACCTGTATGTAAAGGAATCTTTCATCGTAATTTTCACCAATTTCCAGCAATCTGATTAACTTGAAAATTTGCACAGGTTCCAATACACCAATGACAATACAATAATTGCACAACTTTGTTCTAATGTTCTCACTTAGTCTAGTTAAATTACCCCCAAAATGGGGGGTCTGCCTTGCAATAGGTGAAGTAGTAGGTTTTACGTTTTTATATGGTCCAGGTGGGTCCTGAGAATAAAATATGAAAAATGTAACTAAGTTTGATTAGAGGAAAATATTTGGGGGGGGGGGAACTCAAACTTTTTTAACTTTTTTCAGATTTTGGGAAAAAAAACCTAGAGAAATGCTTACAATTTAAAAATGTTTTATTAGCAAAATTAAAGTTGATTAAATTTTGCGTCTAAAGACATCCCTTAAGCTGACTTTGGTTTAGGCGTTCAGCCACAATCGATCGTCAAATATCGAAAAATTTTGCCAACTTTAAAAAGTTAGTTTTGGTCATGTTTAAGAGTATTTAAAACAGAAATGGCTTATTCAATCAGTCATTACATGTTGTGCAAGATAGGATTTAAAAAAAAAAAAAAAAAAAATTATGGTTGATTTTGATTCAATTGTGTTAAAAATGGTAACAAGTCGCGAATAGTACAAAATATAGTGGGAAATCAGCTTCGAAACTTGAACTCAAAAAATTAAAAGATTTAACTGCTGCAAATTGTTCACCACAAAAATAACCATGATTGATAAAGAACAAAATTAATCATTATTAAAATAGGCGTTCATAAACATGTAAAACTACTACAACCCATGAAATGTCTTGGGTTCAATACTTTGATGGGAATTACTGTTTATTTACCAACGGTTTTGCAAGGAAGTGTTGGTTGGAAGTTCTGCAAAGGATTGTTCTTGGATCAACTCTTCACAACAAGCAATCAAGCAACAAATTGAAGGAGGTTGGGTGTGTCCTAGGAGGGTTCCCCGACCCTTTGGTACATCCTCGGCTGATGTAACTGAATAAATAATTATCTATTTGCCTCAACAGGGCTCGAGCCGGGATTGAAGGGGTTAAGTGCTCCGCTATCTGAGATACCGCTCCTCCATTATCACAAGTAGTTAGCCATGATCTACAGAATTGTAACGTGTAACAAAATTCAGATTGTAAAACAGCGAAGGTATGAATTATGTCGGATATTAAAGGAAATAAAATTCTAGAGGATAGTATTGAGGGTCCGAAGGTATCTTTCAAATGAAGCATTTCTATTGGTTGATGTAGGTAGGGATGACGGGCCTTGTGTACTGTGAATGGAAGATATGAATTGAAAGAGGTTGGAAATATATTCATACTATCGATATTTTGTGTATATTCGATATATTTTCATAATACCTATCTTTTATTGATATACATGAGTTAAGGATCAACATACATTTTTGCGATACGAATCTTGAAATATTTTTATGAATCTAAGGATACTTCAGAGCCACCACTTTCTTCTGATATTCTCCCGACCGAATCGTTTTTAAAAAGAATGTTACATGTATAATGGTAATTGGCTTCTCTTAGGAAATGAAACAAAGACCTAATTTCGCTTCTCTCTGTAACAAAGATTGTTATTTACAATATATATTTACACTAATAACAAGTAGTTGGCTGTTAATACAAGACATTAAAAAACCTGTAACAAAAAAAATATAATTAAAGCCCCTTTTCCGATGTTCTTTATATCGCTCATGGGCGGCAATAGTGGTATAACTCAAAACATTTTTTCAAAACGGGCATTTAAAAAATAAATTTTGATTTTTTTTTTCATTTATTGATGTTTACAACTGTACAAAAACATATGCATTAAGTAAATGTGTTGATAGTGAATACAATGGCATGTAAATAACTTGCGAAGAACTACTCACTAGTAGCACATCAATAAAATCTACACTAAAAGGTCTCTAGGCCATCTTCTTTTCAGACGCCTCGGAGGATTATCGGAAATGGAGTGGGAAGCAAGTTGGGAGACTAGTGGATTGGAGTGGTATCTAGTCTGGGCTAAATCAGTAACATAAGGAACATTAAGGTCTTTATGAATAAGTTTATTGGTCACAATGTAAGGAGCATTAAGGATTTTTCGAAGGATTTTGGATTGCAAGGATTGGATACGAGATGAATTGGATGGTTTAGTGGAGCCCCAAAGCTCAACTCCGTACGTCCAAATAGGTCTAATCACAGTCATGTAAATGAGTCTTTTATAATTAACTGGGAACTTTGATCGTTTGTCTAGTAAAAGTTGAAGTAGTCTCTAACGACGAGCAGTTTCTTTTCGTTTTAGTCTTGTATGTGGATTACAAGTAAGACGGAGTCCTAGGTATCGGATTTGTTCAACAGGGATTAGTGGAATATCAAATTTTAAAAAATAAAATAAAAATTATACACGCATTATTAAATGACCCTTTAGAGAAGGTATTAACTTGAAAGTAACTTCGTTTAAGCAAACAAAAGCATTTCCTAGGCATTTCCTTAGAAATGAAAACTTTAAACCCACTTATCACAATATATGTTTTTTTGAGTTGAGCCATTATTGCAGCCCATAAGCGATATAAAGAACATCGGAAAAAGGGCTTGAAATGTAGTTTCCTTTGTAACAGGTTTTTTAATGTCTTGTATTAACAGCTTACAGCCTAATGTAATTATCTATTGTAAATAAAACCTTAGTTACAAAGAGAAACGAAATTAAGTCTTTATTTCCTTTCCTAAGAGAAGCCAATTACCATTATATATGTAATGTTCTTCGTTAAAAACAATTCGTTCGGGAGTTAATATTAATGTAGTTGTAAAGGTTAATTTTTTATAATAACAACAATCTATTCTTACCATTCACAGCTGTTTATTGTGACTTGTAATAAGCATTGTGGGTAATGCGGACGTATTGCATCATGGGTAATGTAAGAAAAGCACTCGTACATGAATGAAGTGGTTTTCTTCAAACATATATGTGTGAATTCATTCTATTTGATGTGTGAAAATCAAATAGAATTTTTTTTTTTTTTAATATATCAATTTATTATATTTGAAATAAAATATTTTATGATCCTAAATAATTTATTATGTATTACTTTTTTTTACCGTTTCATTTCAGATGTGAATTTATTGTAAATGGTACTAAAAGCAGCCGCGGACAAGTGGTCAGCCCTAGGCACAGCCTTCCACCGAACATAACTTGTAACTATCGCCTTTGGGGAGCTTCATATCACAGGGTTTGGATTTACTTTGCTGCTTACACTCTTCCCCAGGTGATTAATAAGTAATTTATTAAAATATCGTTACATTTTATTTTATTTCAAATATTTTTAGATAAAAAAAAAAAAAAAAAAAAATAAACCATTAATTTACATATATAATATTGTAAATGTTATCAAGATTTCCTATCCATCTCTTGTAACTAGGGATGGTCTAAACCAATATTTTTCAGTAACAGGGACGACCGATACAGTTCCAAAAAATATCTGTTACAAATACCTGTTACTTGTCTCAAGGTAACCGTCTCTCCATATCCGTTTATCCTGTTACACTGATTTTTTAGCATACCTATTACTCGCATATCTGTTACCTATTGAATATCGGCTCTAATCAATAAGTTTACATTTTCAACTACCTTTTTAATAATATATATATATTACATATAAATTTTAATATATTGTTTAAACTAAACAATTTTATTGTTTCTATAAAAGTCAATTTTTCCATAAAATGTTTTTTATTATCTTCAACCATTTTACTCACAAAATTCTGGTAGTTAAATCAAGATCAAAAATTTTTTCGGCAGATTACAGCTAATAAAACTTTATTTAAACACATTAATAAATTATCAACAAGAAAGTGGAGTCACCTGTGGTGTAGTAGTTAGCATAGCAACCTACTAAACCCAAGATCGCGGGTTCGCAGCCCGGCAGATGACCTTAGGATTTTTTAAAGGGAGTAAAAAATCCTTAGCTATGCCGTCCTTCGAAAGGGACGTAAAATGGGGGTCCCGAGCCTGTGCGATGTCAGGTACTCGTTAAAGATCCCTATCCTAATTATACCTGGATAGGCAAAATTTAGGACTCCCACCGTAGCATCGTCCGATTAGCCATAGCAGCATAAAGTGACGTTAAACGAAATAAACAACAAACAATCAACAAGAAAGTAAATAATTGGCAAATTGTTATTTAAGATCTTTGATGTTTTATAACAGCATACATATTTTTTATTTGATTTATGACTAGTAAAAATAATATAATTGCTTAAGTATAGAAGTCATATTTGAGTGTATTTTAATGATTATTAAAACTAACTATAATAAAATAAAAAATAATGTAAGAGTGTCTAATACAATGAAGACCGGCTGACATTTTACAAGATATTACTCGTACGAGAGTGGAAGTAAAAATTCTGGTTTAGGTAAACGAGTATCTGGTAACAGGTAGAGATGACAAGTAAGAAATACTAGTCTATGGTAGTACGCAATACGAATGTAATAGGTATGAATGTTGTTACTAGTACTGAAGTGAGTACGCAAGTATCTAGTACCTGTTACTTCTGAATATCAGTAACAGGTACACCGTACAGTCAGCCCATAGCTGTTACAAAATAACAGGTCCAGTATTTCTGAACAACCACTACTTGTAACCGCTTTAAGTTGATAAATTAGCTGCGTAGGAAAGGTTATTGCTGAGTATGTTTCATGCCTGACAATCTTTTATTTATTTAATTTCATTATATATTCTACGATATATCGCTTTGTATTATTCCGAAATGTAGAAATGTAGAAAAAAACATTATTTTTATGTTTACTTGCGGGCAGCACTAAAATTAGAAACTGCATTCAATGGAACTAGCCCCTTCATTAGCTGGCGCTACACCACCCGCATGATATTTCAGTCTTGCTAGCTATGTATAGTTAGTACTCCTTAGCTTTAATAGAGGCTATGAAAAAAAAAGTGTTTATAAATTATTTTTTACCGAAAACATTTTCTTATTTTTTAAAAACATATTTATTGAAATTATGAATTATATAAAAATAAACATCTAATAAATAAGATGAGTTAGGAGATAACGATATGAAAAACTACCCACTGGTAGCACTCTAATACATTTTTAAAATTATGAATTAATATATATGTGTACATTATTTTAATTAATTTACAAAACGTATTTAAATTACCTTAAACCCTATAAAAATTTAGAAATTATTACAAAATTCAAGCATAATAATCCTGTTTAATATTCATTTTAAGTGAACTTTATTCATCCAACGATTAGTATAGAGGTACCTACGTAATTGAATAACTGCTTTGTCGACTTTATTTATTTTATTCACTATTTTTACTATGCAAAGTTCTAAAAGATTTCTATTTTTATTGAAAATTTTGGTGCATTTCTGATAATTTTTTTTATCACCAGCATGTTCTGGTCTGTAAGCAAATGGTTTGTACCATGGCTTCTACAGAATATCAGTACTCTCTCCATAAATATTCGTTTTTGTTGATTTTAATATATTTAGTGGAATATAACAGTGTCATACAGTATAAAAAAAAAATACAAAAACAAACAAGAAAAAACAGATACCATTGAATTTATATTTATACAACTGTATAGAATTATTAGTAGATATTTTAAAATTGATAGGGAAATTCTACAAAGCTTTTATGTCTTATGTAATTTTTACAACTATTATATCAATTAATTTGTATTTTTTTCACTTGTGAAATTTCTATGTAATTTTATGTAAAAATGTAACATAATTCTTTGTATTAAATAATAGTATTCTCTAACTTTAATTAGGCCGGGGCTAATTGCAGCGTGCGAATGAAATTGAATGAAGTGGGAGGAAATTTGTTGGAGGACACATGTGGAGCTCCGAGGCTTTGTGATCACTCCGCTCTTCGAAACTCAAGTCGGGAAACTCGACCTTGTAATTTACAGCAGGAATCATATCTTTCAAGAATGAGCAAACTGAATTTTGATTATAAGTAAGTACTAATGTAATAATGTATATGAAAATTATTATTTTTTTAATTATTGTATGTCTCATATTTATTCGTATTTATAAATTTCTATGTAAAATATATGATCATAAATATTCTAATTGTAAGTCTTTGTCACTTCTTAGAATATTTTTCTTATACTAATAGTAGTTAACTATTCTTCAAGAGACCAAAAGCTTTGCTTTAATATTGACTAATAAATAAAATAGTAATATAAATTATATAGTTTAATTTTTATACATCCTGAAAAAAAAAAAAACTCGAATTATCAAGCATTCTTCATTAAATAACCATGATATAGAATCTATAAATTTTTAATATTCGAAGTACAGGTTAATGAAAAAAAAATATGTTGATATATTTTAAAACAGTAATGAATAAATTAGAACAGGTACTGGTAAAGGTATCTGGGCCCACATTTTAAATTATTTTTTATAAATTTTATTGTTTTTATATATTTATTTATTTATTTATTTTTAGGTCTGTAGAAGGTACTGCTGTAACTCCTGCAAATTTCAAATTTTACTATGAATTTGTTGACACGAGGCTTGGTGGTGAGGGTATGAAGGGTGCTGGTCCTTGTGCTCGAATTTTTAGGTAAATATTGAAGATAAATAATTTTTAGATAAACTGAAAATTTTTACTTTGCTAATAATAAATGACAATCATAAAAAATAATGAAAAAAAAAAATTAAAGGATGATTTTATTTCAGGATTTTCAATTTCTCACTTTTTTTTTTTTTTTTTTTTTTTTTTTTTTTTTTTTTTTTTTTTTTTTTTTTTTTTAAATAAGCTATTTAGTGAAATTTACTAGTAAATAGCTTAATATTCCTAATAAATCAAGAATTAAGATTCTAATTGTTATTCGAGGGTCTATAACCCACTTTTTGCTGCATCAAGGTGTCCACTCTACTCTTTTCTCTCAAGCTCCTGGGGATCCGTTAAGCTGTTAATATAATAATGGCGCCTGCATTCTTCTCAACTTTGTTAGCCCATCTTAATCATGATCATCCATGTCTTCTTATCCTATCCACATGCCCAAACAGAATTTTATTTTTTGAGAGGTATCTTTCTCCACCATGGTTACATAATAGGTTCTGGTCTTTCATGAGTTTTCCATTTATTATTTACTAGGTATTCAGCATTGTCTTTAGATTGAAGAAAAAAAATGAAGTAAAAAAAAAAAAAAAAAAAAAAAATTAGATTCTGAAAAGAAAAAAATCTTCTGAATTAATAATGCTTGTTATTTAATTTGATTCCAGGAGGGCTAAAACAGGTCACATAAGGTCCCCGAGAAATGTTTTTATGTTCGGGCGTGGCGGTGCAGTAAATTTAACATGCCTCTATCGTTTGGAGTGTGCCCCAGGGGAAAGGATAGAACTTGTGATAAAAGGGGCATCATTTGGAAATAATGGGTGAGTATTTTCTAAGTGTGCATATACCATATACATATACCAAACAAATATGGATAACTTATTATTACTCATTCCTCTGAAGAGAAGATATAAAATCAATCATAGCACTGAAAGACAGTAATTATATATACATTGGTTTTCTTTAATTAATATATTTAATAATCCTAATATGTTTCATATGCCCTGGTTAAAGAATATGGGATCGTAAACAGTTTAAAATGAATGAAACTTTTAGACGAGAAAATTTAATCTCTCTAAATGAAGACCAGGTGTTTTTTATTGTGTCTTTCATTGTCATAATTAAAGCAAAATTACTCATCTGATGTTTTTTTTAGATTATCATCTCAAATACTCTGATTTAGGTCGGATAAGGGTAAATTATTAGTATTTCATCATTTTTTTTTTTAGGTGCAAGACTGTGATCGACTCTAATACAAGACAGCCTATTTGCGTACCAACTGGACATCGTTCAGTACAGCTAACTGTTTATGACCTACCGTGGACTGATGTTCATCTCGAGAAAGGCTGCCATTGTGACAATACTGTGATATCAAAAACAACCGATGGCCATGTCAGTTTTACTTCTTCTGGACAAATTCTAGAACTTACTTTCATCGTTTCATCTTTTAATGTTACAGAAGACTTTCAGGATATTTATTTTGAAGGAACTTACAGGTAAGCATATTTCATACACTTCATAATAGAGATGTATGTATATTAAACGAATCCTCAAAATGTAATGTAATATTAACAACATTGTACAATGTTTTGTTTTTCTTAACAATTCTTATATTTAAAACCTTTGACTGATCCCCCTAAATAAATCTATGACACATATATTCAACGAGTCAACAATTAGACCTTTTCAATTATAACTTCTTGATATGCTATGTAATATAATAAATAGAATAAATTTCTTATCCATAGTATATAAATAAATATCCATAGTAATGATAATGTATTCAGCATAAATTATTATTTTGTATTTAAGAACTATGTTTGCATTTCATTTCAGTTGAACATATTAATCATAACTAAAAAATATTCTATTAATTGAACAATTTTAGATTTGTCAAGTTTGATGCCTGTCCACGACGACAAAGAGTAAGTGGTTCCGGTGGGGAAATACGGTTGACAGCGAGGCCAACCGACAGAGATGACCTCCATTGCCTAAGATTGCCTTGGCTCGTTGAGGCTAATCGAAACAGATCACTTTTCCTCCTAACGTGGGGCCACTTTCTTTCTCCGACTGACCCCGCAGATGCATGCCATACAACCAACAGAGTGCTTATTTACACAGGACTGCCATTGAGGTAATTAAGTTTGAACTCTATAATTTAACAAAAAATTATAGTTTAAAAAATATATAGAAAAACACAGTTTTATAGAAAACCTAACTAAAAAGCTAAGTGTGGTGAACAATTTGCAGCAATCAGACCTTTTAATTTTTAAAGTTCACGGTTCGAAGCTAACTGTACTATTTATGATTTGTTTGCAATTTTAACACATTTTATCTAAAATCAAGCAACAATTTTTGTTTTTTTGATTTATATCATTGTAGGAATGGGCAAATTTTTACTTAAGGAATGTCTTTAGACGCACAATTTAATAAAATTCAGTTTTGTAAATGTAACATTTTTTGATCGAAAGCATTTTTCTATGTTTTTATCCAAAATCTGAAAAAAGTTCAAAAAGGTAGTGTGTTTTTGCCCCCCAAACATTTTCCTGTTATCAAATTTAGTTTCGTTTTTGATATTTTAATCTCAAGACCCATCTGGACAATATAAAAACATAAAACCTACAACTTCACCTTTTGCAAGGCACACCTACATTTTGTGGGCAATTTAACTAAACTAAGTGAGAACATTAGAACAAAGTTGTGCAATTATTGTATTGTCATTGGTGTATTGGAACATGTGCCAATTTTCAAGTTAATCAGATTGCTGGAAGTTGGTAAAAATTATGATGAAAGATTTCATTACATACAGGTGGAGTTAATAAAAGCGTATTAATAAATAACAAATAATGCAACAATTGTGCTTTTTTACGATAGTATTATATTTGCTATCTAGCCATAATATTAGTCATCTATGAATTGTTGATAATTTGAAGCAGGATTGTAGAAACATTACATTGTTGAACTAACACAACTATAATTAAAATGAGTTTTATATTGAATATTCAGAAACATTAGAGGCTTATAAACAATATCAAAAGTTTATTTGCTAAATTTATTAAGTCAAAATCTTCTCCTTTTACAAATTTTGGCTCAGAAACAGTACAAGCTTACCCAAGTACTGAACCAAAGACCCTCCATAGGTTGTTAGTGCTACAGGCTTTTTCTTTTGCATGGAGAAGTTAGATGCTAGATAGAGAAGGAGTAAAGTAGGTTAGAAACTAAAAAGTTAGCATATTATGTATTAAAAGTCAATAATATTCTAAAATAACATTAGTATTTATTTAAACATATCTATTTTTAAAAAAAATTTTCTTAAAGGCTTCTGCGGGTTGTATGCCCAGCTACAGAAAAAGAAAAGGAGTTTGCAGTCCATGTCTTTTCAGAGGATTGGACAAGTGGCTGGTCACCAGGCCCTCCGTCATTTCTCGTTCGCCTGATTGGAAGTGAGCAAGGTACAGCTCATCTCAACTGGCTTGAAATATCCCGTTCCCGTTCTTTTTCCGCTAGCCTCACTGGGACAAATGGCAATGCTTCAACTTGGGAATGTAAACATAGGTCAGTATATAAGTTAAATAAAATGGATTGTCACTTAGTAAATTGCTTTAATATCTTTATAAATGATCAAGAAAGTCATCCATAATCTCTAAAATTTAATTTTTTAATTATTTATTTATTGAAATTAACTAATATAAAAAATAATGACCATTTTATCAAATTCCAGAGTTCAAAAGTTTGTAAATATCTTAATACTGTTTATTATTTACCAATACTTAATAATCCCTTTAGAGCATTCTCTAAGCTTGTTTACTAACATTGGACATCTTAAAAAAAAAGCCTCAGTTCAGTTATTTATTTCAAAAAAGAAACATTACAGTGTCCTACGAAATTCTCGTAATTTTAAGACATTACTGGAAAATAAATTTCACAGCCAGTGAAGCAACTTGTGAAATTATTAAATATCAAGGAGGAGGTGTCCTTGAAGAGTGCACTGTCAAATCCGTCCACAAGTACTTGCGAACTTGCTTTTTGTTAGTCGCTATCTTCTCTCCAAGGGGAAAGTTAAAAAGACCTGTAGACTGGTCCCTCACGAACTTACTCCTCAACAATCAGCAGAAAAGTTTACAGAACTTCATGGGTTTGAACACCTGCCTCATCCACCATATAGTCCAGAACTCCCACCTTCGGATTACTACTTGTTTCGATCCATGGCCCAGTTTCTTCAAGGGAAAAAATTTGATAATTTTGTGAAAGTTGAAAATGCTGTCCAAGAGTTCTTTGACAGCCATCCCAAGGAATAGTATCAGCATGGCATCGAGCAATTGGCTAGCAGATGAGTAATGACAGTAGATAACAATGGACTATACTTTGAGTATTAAATGTCAATTAATTGTATTTAATATCAAAGAAATAATAATACAAATATTTGTTTAAGAAACGGTCTTTTTTTTTTTTTTTTGAAACACCCCATTACTATATAAAAAAAAATTACATTAAGTAAATGTGAAGATTTTATAAACATTTATCTATGAACATCATTGTAGATTACAAGTAATTAATGATTTAATGACAATAGAATGATGGTTCCAAGGGATTGGGAATTCTTTACTATTGTTCCCATTAACAATTGAGGTAACTCCACCGACTGTGAAAATTACAGGCCTATAAGTCTACTTTTGATGGCATACAAGTTATACACCTCAATCCTGGAAAAGAGACTAAGACAAATACTTGAGATATAAACAAATATAGAGTGTGAATAAGTAGGCTTTTATCCTAAAAGACAGGCTCAAGACCACATCTTTACAATAAGAAGCATCATAGAGAAGGCGTGGGACAGAGACGAGAATCACTTGAGGTATGCATGATGGTATAGAAGAATCAATCCTTGGCATTTCTGGACCTCAAAGCAGCATTTGATTCTGTTCCCAGAAAAGAAATATGGGATGCTTTGACAGCAAAAAATATTCTAAGATCTTATCACAGTTATTAAATCAGCCTTTCTGGGAGCACAAGGAGTGTGAGCATTAATGGAAAGGAGTGTAAGTCTTTTTCTATAGAAAGAGGCGTGAGGTATGGAGATAGTCTAAGTCCACTTCTATATATTGTATTTATAGATGGAATTCATAAAATTTGTAAGCACTGAACTGGTCATCGGAAAATGGAATGTGTGGAATGTTATAGTCCACAGTTTATTTTATACTGTTGACATTTGTGCTAATTGGTGATAAGAAGCTAAAATTACAGCAAGCCCTCGTGGAATGGCAGGAGGAGCTCCACCACAAAGGAATGATCACTAACACCTCCAACAGCAAGGATTTGGTTTTATCAAGGGAGGAGCAAGAGGATGTCCAGCTGGTTTGCAGTGAGGAGGTACTCGATGTGGTGCAGGAATTTACCAATTTTAGGAACAGTTATTAGCAACAACATGAAGAAGTAGCTTGACCCAGAAGTCGCTAATAGAATATCCAAAGCCAACCAGGTCTTCTATCCAGTCAGCAATAGCATAGTGGAGATTATAAATGTTGGTAGAGAAAAAAAAATGCATATATACAAGTCTGTATACCTTCTGACCTCCAATATTGTAGAGAAAGCTGAATAACGCTGGGTAAGTATCCATTCGTGTTTAAAGGGCAGAAATGAAATTTTGCATTCTAGAAATTGTAGAATAATCAATAGTTATAACAATTTGAGCCTCTGATATGGAGTAGGCTATAGCTCAAGTTTGGTGTCAAGCGATACATCACAGTCTAAAGAAGTACAAGCATTAAAAATATTTCAGCCTTTCTTTTGTGAATCTCTTTATTTGGTAAAAAAAAAAATTATTAATTTCAGATGCCCTGAATTAGATGCCTGCATTAGCCCAGCATTGTACTGCGATGGACAAATAAATTGCCCTTCAGGTTTCGATGAAGACAATCCTGATTGTGGTAAGTAAAATTATTTTAAAGGATCAAGATCCTTTTCACACTGATTATAAATTGAATTATTTTAAAAATATTTAATTTTTAATAAGTGTGACTTTTAAATATCTAACCAAATATCCATTTTGTACATTTATTTAGGAGTGACAACCAAACTACTCTCCGCTCTCACTGACCGACGTATGGTGGTTATTACAGCCACCGGCGCACTTATAGCATTTGTCACACTTCTGTGCCTGTTTGTAGCGTGCCGGCAGCGTAGGCCGCATCCGACAGCTTCGAAACCATCCTGACCAAAGCCCTCGGTCGAAGTCATTGAGACCGACCGAGAAACGACTGTATGAAAGCCTTGAATCCTGAATACTGCCTTTGTCAAATAGGGATTTTTTTTATAGTGCCAAGTGACTAAATGTCCATTAGGGCATTTCACATATTATATCTTCCTAATGTTTTTCATAAAACACAACTAGAATTAAATTGTTATTTGGAACTTTATAAAAAAAAAAAAATTATTTAGTTTTAACTCTATTAACCAATGATACTGTGAAATCGTTCTTTTGTAACCAATTTTTGCCTTACTAGCTGTAGTAATTTATTTGAATTCAATTTGGACCATTTATCGAAGTGGATGTTGATCGTCCACAAACATAAGGAGGTTTATCTTTTAGCACATCTTAGTAATTCTTCCGAGTCGTATTAACTTACATCAATGAAGAATTGTATTGATTCCAGATCAACATAAGATGTAACAAAAAAAAAAAAAAAAAAAAAAAAAAAGGTGATGTATAACAGCTATTCTATTTTTGTACACTTTGTTTTCTGCACGGTAGAACAAAAATCATAGGAATTTTTCAAAATATGAAAAATGGTCATTACAGAATTATTCTGTTTGGTAATTGTATTGGGAATTTTTCATAATAGTTTTGTTGCCAGATAATCAAAGAAACGTTTTCCAATCTCGAAAGCAATACAAGCTATATTTTTAGGAATATTACTATAATACTATGCCTCTAACTCTAATATTTATATTCTTAAGAAATATAAAAAACTTCTAGAATAAAAAAGGAAAAGAATCTAGGAAATTAGTCCTAATAATTAATAATAAAATTAAATAATATCTATAGATGAGAAAAAAAAAATTCTATTCCACTTATACAAAGAACTCAATTACAATCACTGAGATGTCAGCACATAATTCTTTTTAATAGATTCAGGAATTAGAACTGAAATATTTTTATAAATCAGTTCTTAAATTGATTTAATTTATTAGTCATATCAAATTATTCATAATTTTCAATAACTAAAAAAATTAATTTTATTAAACATTAATTTGGAATAATTAAGGTAAATTTACCAGTAGTGGATACATTTAAGGAAATCCAGGGTCCATGAGATCCCTTAGGTACTTACAAGACTTATTATTTATCAAATTCAAGCACTTTGAATTTATGATCAATAAAAGGTTATTTGATGATGAGATATATTTTTTTAAAGTTCAGTTCATTGTAAATTAATTTAATATGATTTTGCATGATTCTGACCGATCCCCAATAACAGTTTATGCCTATACTCCTATCAATAGGAGCATTCGTCTCCTAAGAACGCTTAAACATGTTCCAGTTGAGATGACCCCCATACTGTCTACCCATCTTGGTTATGTCTTCCTCTCCTGGTTTGGTCGATTGTTTCCTTAAGTACTTCAATAGGAGTTTCACCTTCTTTGATTTGAATCTCTTGTCCGGCCCAACCGAAGCTTCTCTGCTTTATAAAGTGTGTAATGTATTTCTGAGTAGGTGGCTCCTGATTTGCCTCATCAAGCCTTAATAGATAATGTCAACGCTCATTATCCCCTTCATTATTTCTTGGGTTCTTTTGTTGATAAATGTTAAAAGAGGTACGAGATAAGTGAATTCCTGCACTCATTCAAATTTATAAGGCCTCTTCTTCCTTATAATTGGTATTATATGGTGTTGTAGTACTTACATATTTACAAATTAACAGAAAATCTATTACAAAATTAGAAATATCTATTTGGCCATACATTTCACAGATATATGGTACAGCTAAAAAGACACATATTAACAACCTCCAAATATTTCAGGAAAAAACATTCAGGACTATCATAAAAGCACCCTAGTGCACTCTAGTCCGAATAGGACTTTCCCAATGGGGAGTAGTGGTATATCTTCCCTCTGTTACCTGTCCACTGCTATTCTCCGTTCTTCTTTTACATTTATCATAAGTTTTCGACTGATTCAAAGCCTAGCTGCTTTATTATATCAGTTTAATTATCCAAGTGGACACTACTGGAGCAGAGTCTACTACTAGTACCTTTATCTTACTTATTTCGTCCGATTAGCCATAGCAGCATAAAGTGACGTTAAACGAAATAAACAAACTTACTTATATTTCAAATTGGTTTAGATTTCTTTAAAAAAAAACTTCTTTAGTTGTAATGAAGTACGTTGAAAAGTTGAATAATAGGCACCAATAGATTCAAAATTTATGATATTAGTTTGAATATAAGCATGAAAATAGCATTTTTAATAACGATTAGATAGTCCTTACAAAAATCATTATTTGAGTCTAAAGTCTAATATTATATACTTTCAAGTGGTATAGTAAAGATAAGTAATCTGACAGTTATTAACTTATTCTTGATAGAATGCGAATGTTGAGGTTTTATCCATCTTGGATATAATATCGTATAATTATTCAACCTTCACTAGTTGAACAAACTGACATTCTCTTCGGTGTAAAACATTTTGAGGTGGGTAGAGTCATTTTTTGTGCAAACAAGCTTTGCTTGGTTTTTACTCTGATAGTCTGGGGAAGAAAAGGTTGACTAAAAAGTTTGGTCAACCACTCATTGTTACTTTTCTGCGCTGAAATATGCCCTGCCTAAGGATCAGGACATATATATGTATACAGCTAAAACAATTAAATAAAAAAAAGACCTGTTTTTAAATAAAAATATTCGCATTTTCGTTACTGATTACTTTTTATTTGTTAAAGAAGCTTTAAAACAACTGGACCGATAAAACTGGCTATTGAATATCTTAGGCTTATTCCCTATTTCTATTAATTTTCTACTAGATTGTGCTGCTAGTGTTAAGTTCCAGGTAACAAGAGAAGAGCCTAAACCTTTGATCATAGTCTCAGACTTTCTTATCCCACTCATGACGGAAGGCGGGTACTGCCCAACGTAAAATTTATCCAACCCACCAATTCTTCCATTTCTTATATTTCACATATTCATTGAAGAGATGATGTTCACTGAAGTTCCCATCAACCAACTTTGAGGGAAATTCTGCCTAGCTGATGGTGTACATGCTCTTCTTGGTCTACTGGCCTTGGAGTCAGAAATTCCGCAGATGGGATCCCTGGGATCTACTAGTTGTGATATTTTAACTTTCTGTGAGGACCAGTGATCCGGATGGACCCACTCCGCTACTTATCTAGAGGAGTGAGTGGAAAAACCTTTTTCAGGTTGATTCCATTATCACTGCCTACCTATTAAAGTACCATCACCAATACACCTTTGTTTACCATCCCAAAAATCTTCATATATATTTTTTTTAAACTGCAGTATCTTGTTGATTGTTTAATCATCAGTCTGAGTTCTCCTTTATTTCATCACTGGACAGATCTTAATTCGCTCATGTTCTTTCTCTCGCCCAACTCTTTTTTTAATACAAATCAACCATAATGCTAACAATGGTCACATAACATTCTGCCTAAATATCAACCTTAAACTATCCCAAGCTCTTCCCCACTAAAATGGACTTTCTGAAAGACTTTCAGAGTGATAGTGTCATAATAGTCCCAGAAAAAAATAAAAACAAAAATTAATTGAACTTCCTGAAGGAGAAACCATATTATTGGTGAATTTGTGGGTAATAACATAAACACCATCTCTTAAAACAGTTGGCAGTTATTACAAATCTTGAATTTAAAACCATCAAGCAATTATGTTGATCAATTAATTTTTAAGAATGCTGTTGAATATATCATTTATAAAATTATTAATAATATTATTTAAAATATTATTAATAGGAAAAATATAAATGTCGATAAATAAATAAATTGGATCATTAGAGGCATAAATAAAAAAAAAAAAAGGTTCACTTCGATAACAATATATGGCATCAAAAGTATGCATGTTTTTCAATTTTATAATAGAATAACAAAGTTAGAGATGATTTCATTTTTCTACTGTAGCAAAGAGTAAACCTATTAAAATATTGTTTTGTAAATATTATTTTTTAACTTATCGATAATTAATAAATTATTGCACAAAAATAGGTGAGTATTAATTAGATGGTAATAATAAATAATGACAACTATAGTCTATTCTTCAGATTTAGATGCGCTTTTTTTCTTATGGCGCCTGTCCAGAATATGTTGTTGAAAGCTGTGATTTCTGTGCTTATATGCTCACATTTTATTTATTTGTTTGTTTTTTCCATTTGTTTAGGTGAAAATTTATGAATTATTTACATTTTATTAGAAAGAAATTTTTATTATGATGAACCTTAATCCATTTTTTCATCATGCTTGTACAAATACAATATCTATATTCTTTTTGAGTTCATATGATGCATCTAAGCAATGATAAACAAGTTATCAGTACATTACTATTGAAAAAAAATGCTAAATTTACAGACTAAATCACGAAGCTTACTGAAGGTTAAAACAAAAATGGAAGTAGGATCTAAAGATATTTTGAATTTGTAAGAGAATTATTTGAAAACTTACATGTTGGAATTTTAATAATTTTAAAAGTGACATTTAAAAATGGAGCTATCTTAATAATACCTAGATAATTTTCTACTGATTCAGATATATTATTAGAGACTAGCATCCTCATCGCCGCTTCGCTCTCTCTCTTAAAGAAAGAATTTAGATAATAACTAATAATTGGAGTTATATTTATCAATTAAAAATCTTGTATAGTTGAAAGCATACAAAAAATAAAAAATTAATTCATAAGACACCCGAATAAATTACATTTGAGTTTTGTCTTCTAAAATCATGAATGATTTGATCGTTAGGGTTTCCAGTTCTGGAAAGCCCTACATATAATTGACCGTGAAAGAAACATTTAACTGAAGATCTACTAACTTTTTTGAATTTTCTTAAAAGACACTGCCATATTGATTCCAAAGTGACAACTGTCATCTAGATATTTGTAGCCTGTGTTGCAACTTGATAACAATGGCATAATTGGTATCCCCATAGAGTATCTGTGATCCAACAAGTTATAATATTTCTGAATAAAGAGAAAATATTGTAAGATATGAAAAAGAAACAAAAAAAAAAAACTAAACATATTTTAACTTTGTGAACATACGTGTACCAATATACCACCTTTTGTACAATACAATTCGATAAAAGAAAACTAAACTGCAACAAAGCATAAAAGAGTAGGTTTCATGTCGAAAATTTAATTTTTGAGAAAATATATTATAGTAAAAAAAATTAATTTCTTTTGGATTTTATAAATATTTTTTGAATAAAATTGTCTTGTTTAAATTGGGTAATGTTCCTCAAAATGTATTTAACAAGGGTTAGCTTTATTATTATTATTTTTTTTTTTTATAGCAGAGAGTAATTTTATAACCAAATTTGAATTTATCTTCTGGTTATCAATTTATATAAAATAAGTTATTGATATTGTTCAACAATATATAGAACATATTTAAACCTAATTACTGACTATGAAATATAAAGACATATATATATATATATAAAAATCAACCCTGATAGCTAAATGAAATATTAATATATTTTTACATATACAAATATTTTTTTTTAATGTACAAATAGATGGACACCAAATTTGTGAAATTTATATACCAAAAACACCAAAACAGATATTCAAAATATAAAACATATCAGGGTTATGGAGTTAATTATTTTCACAATGATATGATTGTACTGTCATACATTAAATATTTTTAATTGTCCTTATCATTGCTTAGGTGTATCAACAAAATCCTGTGGCCTTTTCTCCATAACTGCCTGTTTAAGGCCTTTTTAAATAGAGGCACCATTTGTCCAAAGTTTTAGACAAATCAATTATTACAAATATATGTATGGATGTATATACATATTTAGAAACTAATATAGTAATAGATAATTAACTTGTTTAACAAGTTTCACAGAAAAAATGTCCGATTCTTAAGGTTTCATGAACATTTAGTCCAGGAATGATTAGTGTTTGTCAGCCATTTTTTAAAATTATAAATTTTATAATATACTTGGCAATTAAAGTGAGTTTGTATTTTGTTTTTAAAAAGGCAAAAAGAACAATGGTGAAGTCCTGCTAATCTGTACTCTTCGGAACCCTGTATGTATCATTGAATTAGCTTCTTCTAAACTGCACCTGAACATTTTTATTTTCTAGATGATTACATTTTTTCCTTCAGTTTATACATTTTTTAATTTTATTTTCAATACTACAATATGTATAGATAAATTTACATTCTACTAACCTAAATAGAATTATTTATTTTTTATTTTTTTGATGAATATTCCCTTGAGGTGAGTGATTAAACTTAAAATCCTTCATTTTCAGAGTTTCCCCCTTCTCTCTTCCCAGAGTATCTTCATTTTCTCGGAAAGCTCCTTCTTCTGCATTTTTTCCCAAGAATTATTCATTATTATTAGAACAAAATATTTTTGTTATTTTTCTTCATCTTACTCTTCCCCATGGGGCCTTTAGTTATAGAGTAGCATCAGACCACATTCTCCGCAGTCCTCTGCCTATCTTCCCTTTGCTGTCATGCTGCTCTCCCTATTGCTTCTTTAGCATCTCCATACAAATATCATTGGTTATTTGAGATCTGCCAACTGGTTGTGTTTTCAAAAGACAATTCTTCAGAAACCATTTAGTATTCTATTGCCTATCCTGCAATGGAAATAATTTAAAGATAATTTTTATCTCTGTCAACATGCTGATCTTGCTCTTTCATAGGTTGATGATTAGCAGGATGCCACTGTATTAGTTTTTTTAAAGAATAAAATATATCTATCTTAAAGTAAAAAATTCATAGCCTCAAAGTTTCATTAAATTGTTGCTAATATAATTTTATTCTATGATTACATTTTGCTCAGTTATGTTGATTGAGCATCATGTCGGTAATCATACTGCTTCTAAATGGCTCATGAAATCAAGTAGTTATATGCACATTTACTATGCCTTGAAATATTATAAAACACTGTCATAAAAAAAAAAAATAAAAAATAAGGAGTACCTAAAATTTTAGGGATCAAAACTTAAATTATAAAATTTTTCTTTTGCTAACCAATATAATGTTTTATATTTTGTCGGAAAGGTGTTGTCTCGCCGCTAAGGATAACATTAGAGGGTATATTTGGATTGCAGGGTCTTTTTAGTGCCAAAAGAATGTGGTTTTTATATTTTATGTTTAAAAAACTTTCTTCATTATAATCAGCTGTTTTATTCAATGATCAGCTGTTTTACTCTGATAAACAGCTGATTTCTCATTATTTTATATTTTAAATTAGACTGCATTTGCACTTAAAAAAAACTATATATTTTATTGAACTTAGCTGTATATTATGAATTAAATTGATTCATGATAATTATTAATTTAGATATTAATGAAAATTTTACTATTTTTTCAAATTAAAATAAAATCCAATTTATTATTTTAAGATTTTTAATTTTTTTTTATGTAAGATAATTAATTGTTTTTTTTAAAAGCTGTGATATGTAATTTATTTAATAATTTGAACATTAGGATGTATAACTGAGGGGTTTTCGGAAAGAACAATCGCCTAATTAACAAAGCAAATTCATCTTCACTTGTACAAAATAATAATAATCTTCTTTCTTCTTTTTTTTCTTATATTTAGTTATTTATTGTGTATAATTAAAATAGTTAACCATTTTTTCCATCTAAGTCAATTTTAAGTTTATTTTTTAATCTAAAACGACAGATTATTGTACAGTAAAAGGGAATAAAAATTGAAAATATAAAAAATATAGTTTTTAACACAATCCTAATAAATTAAGGTTCTGTAGAATTAATGATAATCACTTAATAGTAAAAGTTAAGTATTCAATTATGTGTCAATTTGATCAAATAGCGTAGTATTTGTTCTGGAGAAACAATATTTTACGTATTTAGTAGACACTAATGAAGTAATAGCTAGAAATTATATATGATAAATTGAGTAGATCATTAAGTAATAAGTATATAATGCAAAGTGATACATATTAAAATTAAAATAATGCAAAGCAAAACAGAAACACCATATTTACTATTAATTAAATATAAGATTTTGTTTAGAATATTTTTGTTAACAAATGAATGACAGTTTCACATTTAATAAAATTACATGTTTAATTCAATTTCATAGTGGAAAATTTAAAATTAAACAAACTTAATGTTCATTGATAAAGAAGTAGATACAGTAAACTTACAATTTTCTGCAAGGCTGACACAACAACTATAAATAATTCGATTCCATGGATGATCTGCCAAAAAGGCTATAATAACCCAATCAACAATTTTTTTTGAACAATTTTTATTTGCACATCTACGAATAAAAGTATGAGTTAGTATATGCATAAGCCAAATATAAATTTTTCATATAAAATGTTTTCAATTTATGAAATTCTATATTTCACTTTAGCTTTAATTATAGACATAATCTCTTAACTTATGTTACTGTTGAGAACAAAAAGAAAAAATCCACTATTGAAGGTTTTTTTGCAGGAGACCATCCAAAGATAATTGAAAGTTTACCGTACTTCTTGCATTACTGTCTTAAATTAAGTTTTTTTTATGTAATAGTGTTTATTTCTCTCCGAGAACACCTCAGTTGTAAGACTATGTAGACATTAGAAATTTGATGACTTTAACTGATAGCAAAATTTATTATATGTTTTTTTAACTTTGATTACATGTAATAATTAACTGTAACAAAAGTATTTCCCTGATGAGCTTTTCCAGAATAAAGAACTTTTTGATAAATGTTTCAAAAGATGTTATTTTAAGTTTTATTAAAATTGTAATTTACAATAGAAAAGATCAGAAAAACATTTTTAACCATATCACTGGCATTCTCGAAATGTGACATTTTTAAGTATACTTCGATGAGAGTTATTATAAATAAATAGTTGAATGAAGAATTAATCTTAAAATTGGGTTTCGTACCTACGATTACCCTTACCTACGATTTATTAAATGAGAAATCTTCAAATTTTGAACAAGAAATTTTCAATAAGTCATATTTGAAACTTATCAAATAGTTAATATTAGTCTTTAATCTGGGTAAACTCATTTATATTAATTTATGTAGAATATGTTTCAAAGTATCTATTAAAGATATCTCTGTTGTTTGGATTATAATAATTTTAAAAAATAATTGTCACTTTTTTAACTTTAATTTTGATATATGGGTTATATATATATATATATATATATATATATATATATATATGAAAAATTTGTGATTTCATTATAATTATTATTGATTTGAAATGTTTGGAAACTAATGAATGCATTTATCGCCTTCGAAAAAGAATGTGAAAAAATTAAATTTTTTCAGGTATTAAATGCTTAGCGACTTTTCATGAAAAGAAAAAAAAAAAAAAAAATTCATCACCTGACTGGTTAATGAGTTATAGACAATGTAGTAGGTGCACTTAGTAAAAAGAAGCTTTAAAATTCAATGAACATTGTAATTAATTACCAGCAATTTTGTTGCTACTCGATTAAAAATTAGCGTAATTAAAGTAATGAAAGAAAAGTAGTGTCAGAAAGTAAGTAAAAAGTATATTTATCTTAGAAAGTATTTCAATAAATTATGAAACTATCTTATAAATAATATTTGTAGAACTCACTTAAAAACAAAACAAAAAAAAAATATATATATATAATTATATAAATAACCATGTTGTTACCAATAAGTGATTCTATTATTACTGCCATCAGTTTTGTTACTGAGTGTAGATACATAAAACAAAATTATATATTCACAAGTTATGTTCAAAACTTGGCTGTGAAAGTATATAATAAAGATACGATCATGTTTTATTTTACAATTGTATAATATAATTATTAAATCCTTATTTTACCTCACTTATGAATTTAATTTCCTTTTGTAGGTAATTAATATAACATTATAAGGTAGAGTCTCCTCGTATTCTGGTTTTATTAGTTTTAGCTTGAAACAGGGAAATGAGTTTAAAAATCTTTAGGAGTTGTTCACTTCAACTTGTAAAACTGTTTAATAGTTTTCCAGAACTACAAAGATACATGTTGGGTTATAAATTCAGGTAGAGGTTAACCAATGATGTATAACTCCTGTTAAGTAAATGAGCCTTCAGCGATGAGCGATGAGTAATCAAAGTACATAGCGAGGACAGTGCAAGGATGAGTTGGGACACCAGCTGTATAAACAGGGTATGGGTTGGGACCTTGAATACTTCCTTGAGGAACACCAGCAGAATAAGTAAAGAGGGATGAATGGGTAACATTATAACTTTGAATGCCATTGAGATAGGAGCGCAAAATACAGATGTATGTAGGAGAAAAATTTATAGAGTTTGTAAACCTGTCTTTGGTGCCAGACTGGGTCAAAAGCCTGTTCTATGTCGATAAAGCCTCCCGTGCATGCTAGCTAGCACTGTAATGCTGAGAAAACTACGTCCATCACTCGTTGATATTACTGGATAGTAGAATGTAATGTTCGAAAAACAAATTGGTGGTTCTGGGTTGGATTCTAGGAAAGGGTACTGACATTTAGGAATGTGTTTTTCTCAGGATTCAGCCCTATCCTAGGCTAATTATAGGACAAAATGAAGATGGATGTTCAGGTCGTTTTTTTGGTTTGGGTATCACCTTGACTATGAATAATTTCCAAGAATCGGGAAAAAAAATGTGATGCAGAAAACAATAAGAAATGGGATCATGTTTGAAGGAAGGAGCTTCAGGATATGGACTGTAATTAGGTCATGTCTTGGGGCTTTGTTGCAATGCTATCTGTAAATCATGTTGGATACTTCTGAAGGATGAAATGCTTTGGGAGGAGGAGACATTCAGAGTGGAATATTTAGTTCTGCTTAGTATTCATTGAGTAAGAATGAAGATATTGGGGTTTTGGTTAACGTATTAAATAGGTGTATACGAAACATTTGTCAGATTTTGCCCTCAGACAGCTGGACAAACGTAGTCTACCTTTGGGAATGGTAACCCATTTCAGGGGGTCACTCATCCAAGTTCTTACCACACTCAACTGTGCTTGTTTGGTTGGTGAGGAGATATGATGAGAGTTGATACCCAGCAACAATGACCATTTATAAAGGTCTTGGGTATACTGAGGTACGCATCACCTGCGTGGAGCGGAAACCTCGCATAGTATAAGAAGAGGAAACTGGTAACCATACAGCGACTGGCTCTGCTGCGGGTCACGAAGGCGTACAGGACGGTGTCGCATGAGGCAGTGTAGGTGCTGGCCGGAGCGATGCCCCTGGACCTCTTCCTCAGAGAGGACAGAATTAAGTACGAAGTAAAGAGGCAGGGGCTGGACGCGCTTCCGGAGGGACTCCGGCAGCTTATCGGTGAGACCCCTAATCAATGGAAAAAGATACTTTGGGAGGATTCCGTAGAGAAGTGGAATGGGCGGTGGGTAGCATGCCAGAAGGGCGGCACACTGAGAAAGTTTTTCCCCACCGTCCAGACAAGATTAGAAGCGAGATGGGTCCTCCCTGACTACTGGGTCTCGCAGATACTTACAGGACATGGAGGATTCCGGGGAAAGCTCAACAAACATGGAAAGGAAATTGACCCCCGGTGCCCGACTTGTGGAGTCCCAGAAACAGCAGAACACGTGGTGTTATCCTGCACTGAGATGGAGGGACACCGTGCCAGGATGTCAAGGAAAATCTGGATCTTCGCCCTCGTCGAAGCGGACTTCTCCCGACTAATGGAAGAAGATAATTATCCCCATTTTAGGGAATTTATCTACGAGGAAGTGGTGGGCCCTACGCACTTCACCTTTCGCACAGACCAGCGACACTGAAGACTGGAGCGGGACCGGACGGATGCTATGGATCAGGAGGGCTGGACCAGGCATACCGGACGGATGCAGTCTCCAGGAGAGCTGGCTGGTGCGGACCGGATGGATGCAGCGGACCAGAAGGGCTGGACCTGGCTTACCGTCCGGAAGTATAAAAGGATAAAGGTGCGGTCGCTAAGGCGTGCTATGCATGGCCGGCCGCACCACAGGAAATAAAAGTAGGTGCGGTTCGCTAAGGCGTGCAAAGCATGGCCGGGCCGCACCATAGGATTGTACCCCTTGAATAAATGAAGTCTCATTTATATAATGTAAATAAAATAAAAACAAAATTTGTAAATAAAGAGTTTTATTGGCAGCAGCGGCATACATAAAACCTATATGTTGAACCCGCTGCTATAAAAAAAAAAAAGAAAGGTTGGTGAGGAGATTGTCAAGAAAACTGAGTTAGATTTAAAATATCTAGTGAACATAAATGTTTATTATAATAGGTTTCTCTCTATTTTTTCGAGAACTCATGACTTGGTTTACTCCAGCATGTGGCCACAAGGAATAGAGACAATGAAGAACTAAATTCTCATTAAATGGATAAGAAGTCTCCCAGAAAGTAATATATTTAGGGGGAATAATTGCAGCTTTATTGGAAACATTCCGGAACTAAGTGTTCAAAAATAAATAAAAATTAAACAAAACTCAAAATTGAAATGATTATAACAAGCTGTTGTTCATTAAAATCAAAGAACAAAATATCATATTTATATTTAGGCCGGTTCTTACCTATGGATATTATCTATACATGAGATATACAAGGTTATTTTTTTTTTTAATTTAAGAATTTCATTTCCTTGCCTTTATATATCTTTACAAAGACTGTATTAAAAAATAATAAATGTATTGTATATTAACTGGTAAAATAAATTTGTAAAGGAAAATAAAACCCAACCATATTTAGTGAAAAGGATATCTATTTTAGAAAATAAAATATTGTTAAATAGAGCTGTTTACAAAAAAATATGTATCCTTCTTTCGCTGTTATATCTTTGGGATGTAAATTTTGAGTACTACCAGTATTCAATTAAAGTGATAAGTGAATTTAAAGAGTTTGGGCATGAATTAAAGAATAAATGCGTTAATTTTTAAATTAAATCTTGTATGTAAGGCAAGAGTTGGGACAAGGGATGGGTTATAGAATTATAAAGTATTGTAATTTAATCCAGTTGATAACGCCATTTAGTACCTTTCCAGTTATGAAAAAACAAAAGAACATCAAATTTGTTTCAATTGTAAATATTTATTTATAAATTAATTTCAGATTATCCAAAAATTAGTTTAAATTATTTTCATATTTTATACATTTCGTGGAATATTTGTAATTTTTAAGTTTTAAAATTGTATTTTGTTAATTTTTAAAATGTTTTATTTACTTATATTGAATCGTCGCCATTTGCTAAAAAAAAAAAAAAAAAAAAAAAAAAAAAAAAAAAATAGCCTAAAAACGTATGATTGTGACGTCACACCATTACACTAATGAAGTCAGTTTGGATCCAAATCTCATTGAAAGTGCACCTGGCTAATCAAGCGCCTATATTATGAGTGGATTATAGTAGTGAAAAAACAAACAAAAACAAAAACGGTAAACGGGACCTACTTGAACATGCGGGGCAACTTAAAGACAGACGGGCTTTTAAAACAAAAATCCTTCTTGCGGGCTTAATTTGCAAGCTAGCTCGGTTGGTTCTAAGCATTTAAGACTTAAACATAAAATGAGCTGAAATCGTGAAAATACCACATTTTGGCCGTCCTTGGCCGATGTAAGCGTTTTTAGAATAGAAAGAAAACTTTATTCTGCGACAAAGTCCCTTAAGAATAACATTAAATATCATAAAGTAAGATCATAACTGACCGGGAGGCTGTTAAAAATAAAATAACATAGATAAGATTGAATACAGATATGTATGAAAAAAAATACAGAGAAAAACTAGCAAAGAAAAAACTTTCAATAAAAAGAGAGTGAAAAAAATGAGTATACAAATTAGAGGTTAATATTGTAAATAAAATTGCAGAAGAGAAAAAAAAAAAAAAAAAATGAAACTTGAAGAAAAATAAAAGATAGAATATCCAAAATTATCATTACAAACAATTAAAACATTATCATAATCAAACTATAATTTGTGCTTATGTTTTATGTCTGACGGTCTTAGTAATTAAATTAGACGATTACATATATAGTATACACATCCTTATAATTAGAGAGCGTCAAGTTAAAGGGAAAGAAGATGGTGAAAGAATACTGATTTGAATGTTCCAAGGGAAGAAGCATTGCGGATACAGGGGGGAGGGGGGAGAGAATTCCAAAGAGTAGAGGATCGGACAAGGAAGGAACGTTGTAATGCAGTACTTCTGTGGGATGGAGTATAGAGATCGGAAAGACGAGATCTTGTATGCAGTGATTTGATAGCAGACTTGAATTTCAGGTTACTGTAAATAAAGGGAGGGTGACGGGTGTTGATAAATTGGAATAGGTAGGTGCCTAGGCAGTATTTTCTGGGGAAGGAGGGGAAAAGCCAATTTAACTCAGTGTAGAGATGCGAAACATGGGAACGTCTCGAGGTTCAGAAGACAAACCTAATGAAGCAATTCATGATGCGTTTTAATCTGTCTTCAAGAACCGTCGAAATTATTGTTAACAGGTGTTTTTATAAACGTATCAATGGGTGAAACTAATACATCAGGTAGAAAATAGTATTAAATTATATATTTTTATGATATTCCACTAATCCCTGTTGAACAGATCCGCTACCTAGGACTCCACTTAGAGGAGAAACGTCTTACATGGAATCCACATACAAGACTAAAATGGCAAGAAACTGCTCCTCGTTACAGACTACTTCAACATTTACTAGACAAACGTTCAAAGCTCCCAATGAATTACAAAAGACTCATTTTAAAACCTATATTTACATTCAGTTTGCTATAGGTCCTGATATATTTTAGAAGTCCTTTTTATTTTGCTTCCATAGGTGAGTTTCATTTCTTGTCTTATATTTAAAAAAAAAAAAAAAACTGAGGGCAGACAATTTATATTCTGTCAATTCAGCCGTGAATCGTATTCGAGGTCGGAAGATCCTCCTGGGGCACACCCAACCACTTAAAAAGTGGGTACCCTTAATTGGCGAAAAACCTGGTGGTTGAGCGTGAAATCTGGCCAAATCACCTCCTTTCACAACCGTTGGCTCAGAAACAGTACAGGCTTACCTTTTAAGTACTGAATCCAAACCCTACATGGGTTGTAAGTGGTACAAGTTTTATATATATATATATATATATTATTTTTTATAAAGTAACAAAAGGGTGCCACCAGCGCACATTGACAATAATAATGAATCGAATCATATTTTTTATGCAAAACGTAACAAATAGTTGTGTTTCTTTATAGCATAGGTTAAACTGCATATTTTCTCTTTCTTTCTCGGAATTTCGATTTTATAAGAGTAAACTTTATCTACATTTTTGTAAACAATAATCAGGGAACAAAATTAAACTAATTTTTAAATTATTCATAAATTTAATTTGTTGAATATCACAGGTATTGCTCAAAATGATCTCCACTATTTCTAATACAAGCACGGTATCTTTTTCTTATTTCTGTGGTGGTTGTTCTAAAAATGAATTCTTCCTTCATTATGGTAAACGCGGCATTGATTTTTTAAATAAGTTCTTGTTTTGAAAAAGCCCACTACAACTTACCTGTAAGAGAATGTTTAAACAATTGTTTCCCACAATCCTGGATAGGAAGAGGGGTCCAATTGAGTGGCCAGCACGGTCTCCAGACCTCACGCCGCTCGATTATTACGCCTGGGACCGTGTCAAAGATTTGGTTTATAATGAAGAATTGTTTTCAAGACAACAACTTATTCAAAAAATCAATGCCGCATTTACCATAATGAAGGAAGAATTTGTTTTAAGGACAACCACCACAGAAATAAGAAAAAGATATCGTGCTTGTATTAGAAATAGTGGAGATCATTTTGAGCAATACCTGTGATACTCAACAAATTAAATTTATGAATAATTTAAAATGGTTTAATTTTGTTCCCTGATTATTGTTTACAAAAATGTAGATAAAGTTTACTCTGATAAAATCGAAATTCCGAGAAAGAAAGAGAAAATATGCAGTTTAACCTATACTATAAAGAAACACAACTATTTGTTACTTTTTGCATGAAAAATATGATTCGATTCATTATTATTTTTAGTGTGCGCTGGTGGCACCCTTTTGTTACTTTATAAAAAAAAAAAAAAAACTAGATGTGCTGCGTGCCTGCAAATGGTATTTTTTTAAAGAGTATTAAATAGAGAAGTTTTTAAAACAATTTGGATTTGGCTGTTGCGCTTACTTTTTTTTTTATTGAACCTAAACTTGAAGCTCATAATTTTTATTTTTGCCTTTGACAAGATTTAACGATCTTCCGCTTTTTTGGTATTTGTATTTTGCACCATATCTTTTTTATTTTACATGGACAATGTATTAGTAATTACAGGGGGAAAAAATGGCGTTGATATATCAGTAAACAACGGAGTTATAAGGCATAAATGTTTGGATTTGGCCATTTACACAAAAAAAATTCATAAAAAAAAAACCCGTAAGACTTTGTAAATAGGTAAGTGACCTTAAATAGGTTCAAAATGAACCTCCCTACCCGAGATAATTTTTTGGCCAACGATCTTCCGAACACCCTGTGTATATATATATATATATATATATATATATATATATATATATATATATATATATATATATACACGTGTATACCCACATACACATACATATATAATCTATGTAGCAAAGTTCTGATCTTTTTAGGACTGTTGATGAATGTTTATAATTTGAAACTGGTTTTCATATAATAATAATTCCTATAGAAGTGGTAATAAATTGATCAATTCTAATTTTAAAGATTATTGGCAAATATGACTACTATAAAATTTTAATAAACGAATTTGACCTTATAAAAAATACTATATTGAGATGAGGATTAAAATTTGATTTTTTGAATTATTTATCACCCACTATTTCCAGCAAACGATCATTACGAAATAGAAAATCTATCATCAAATATTCAAAATCAATGGAATCTCCTCCTACAACCTATTATTTCCGCTAGATATGTAATTTATCGCTTCTGGCTTAAATAAAAAAAAAATGTCATATATAAGAGAAAGTTATAAGATAGATACTGTCTGTCACCTAACACTGTGACGAGTAGAGCCAACATCGCCTAAGTCAGTGAAGATTAAAATGTTTTCTTGGTTCTCTAGGAGAAAGGGATCCCTGCTGAATGGTACCTCTTCGCTAAAGCTTCTTCATTATACTTACAATTAGATTAATGAGATTTTAGTTTATTATATTAAAAAATTCATGCACAATATTTGATTTTTTTTTTTTAAATCAACTTAATTAAATGTCAGTGATTGACAAAAGTGGCGCGTACGCGCCAAGAATCACTATCTTAAATCATTGGTCAGATAGTCAATTCCATTGTGTGCATTTTTTCGCTTTAGGTATTTTTTGCAGGTTTCGTTTTAAAATTAAATTCCTCGTCTAATGTATAAACACGAAGACGCAAATTCAGCTTCGATCAGGTTTATCAGTGTTTGTCACCTAACATAGTGGACAAAACACTTTTGTGATTTTAGCCCAAAAAATAATTACAAATGTGCATCAAATTGCATTTAATAAAATATTAAAGAGCACTAAATTTGTGTTAATTTAAGCCTCCAAAAAATATTTTCACAAAATTTGAAATTTGTCTGTTAAGAACAAAGTTCGTGCCGCATAAATATAAAAGTACTGGTTTTACAAAAACACCTTTCGGAGATCATTTAAAGGAAATTTAATTAACTTTAATTTGAGACCTAAAAGATGCTTGTAGGTTTAATAGCTCTCTAAAAAAAAGTAAAAGATTGGAAAATGGGAAAATCATATAGGACGGTTTGATAAGTACGTGGGTCGGTAGGAACCAACCTATTTCATTATTAATTTTTTAATATATATGTATAAGTACCCATTTATGTATTTTAAAAAATTTATCGATTCGAGGAATTTCACTGTGAGGAAAGTTTCGCTTTCCGGTTCACCAAGAAAACACTTTTGTCAGTACTCTTTTGGATTTAACTCCGAAATATTTGTCCGATCCGAAGTTTCTTTTTTTGATTTGAAAAGCGATAAAATTTACTATTATACCACATGTATGTAACCACCATAACTATCATTTTTCACTATAACTCTGAAAATATTTTTCCGATCCTAAAATATCCTGTTTACATGTCAAAGATGGATAAATTTACAGTTACAGTTACATCCTATATATGCAATTTTAATTAAATCCCATGAAATCACCACGCCAGTCTACGGAACATGTCAAAAACGTAATATTTTGACAAAACGAATACATTTAGCGTGCTAGCGTGAAGTTTTATAATAATTTTTTAGCAAAAAAGTTTTGTAAAATTTTCTTTTCATGAAAAAATCTAAATATCATATAAAGAGTTAGCTCAAATCTGGTTTCACTGTCGTGTTTGTAATTTAAAAAACCTTTAAGAAAATATTTAAATTGTTAGTTTGAACATGAACATAATCTGTTCTGTGGTTTTTGATCAGCTGGATACGCTATTCGTGTTCAACGATGGTGTGCTGTTTCCATTCATTTGTTTCAAAATGGTCTTCATTGGGCTACCAATATCTCGATGGTTCTTTAATTAGAGTTTGCTTGACATTAAAGTAAATCTGTTTCAATATTTCATTTGAGAGAGATGAAGTTTAACGAATTAATTTAAAGGTATTTTTTAATTCTATTATTTATTTATTTATTTTTTTTAGATAAGTTTTATGATAAAAGTGAGAAATATTACATCAAAAAAGCTTTTAAAGAAAATTATGGTATTTGGTTATATTATGGTGGCTTCTACCCAAGTAAGTTATTTATACTATTGTCTAAATTAGGTTTTATAAAATAAAACAGATTTCATAATGTTTATTAGTTTAATTTTAGTATTCGAAATGGATTTTTGGAGAAGAAGCTGGCGCATTTGTAGGATTCAATGGGTGACTAATTCTACCATACGAAATATCGTCAAGGCGGAGAAATCTATAGTTCATATATATAGTACGGCCGTCCAAGAAGAATGGGGCCAGAGAGATGGTCAAGGACAATGTTCAACTATGTCCCAGAAGATGAACAAAAAAGAGGTCACCCAAGGAAAACGTGGGTTCAAGGAGTTGATGAGGTAATGGCGGAGAGAGGATTAGCTGAAGAAGGATTAGGAAGACCGAGAATACTGGCGGTCCAATGTATTAGGTCTCGGTATATGACCTAATGTCGTCAAATCCGATTTTAAAAAAGAAAAATATATATATATCCCAACAACGGGCCATTTATCGGCAATGTGGTTAGATCTGGAGAAACACCAACTTTAGAAATATATGTGAGAATAATAATAAAGACAAACTAAATAAATAAAGTATAGAAATAATAAAAAATAAAAAATTGTAGAATAAGAACAATAATTGGTGTTGAAACAAAGACGTATATACTGATTAAAATAGTAATGTTTACATCAGGACGTCTTGCATGAGTCTTGGTTTCAATCTGTTGTTTGAGCTCCTATGTTGAAAGCTACTGCACCTTTAACCCCTGGTAACGTGCTTAGAAACCTGTTAAAGCATTTTTTGGTGAAATCGTCAATTGATTCTATGTCTAATTCACGATGTAGTTGAATATTTCTTACAAACCAGGGAGCATCTACAGAAATTCTCAGGATCTTGTTTTGGAAGGATTGTAGTTTTTTTTCCGTTTGGTAGGATGCAATTGGAGGATGCAGCTCCCCACACTTCACAACCGTACATTATTAATGGCCTGAGTATTGTTTTTCCTGAGACATTCATTTCTTCTCTCTACCACAAGTGGTATGAACTTCTAGTTTGTTTTACAGAAAACGAACAACTATGCCATGATCCACAACTATATGACTATTTTTTAATTTATTTTTTTGTCAACTGAACTATAATATGCAATGTAAGTATTTATTCGGACCCTTTAAATTAAAAAAAATAATATCACTACTTCCTAATAGGAATGGACTATTATGCTTTTGTCATCGATACTAACATACCATATACTTTTAAATTTCAGGTGTAGCAATAGAACCATTTCTATACATACCGGCAGCATTAATGTTGATGGTCGTATTGTCATTAACTGTTTGCAAGATAAGCAATAGCGAGATTGCTATCAAAAGCGAAGGCGTCCATTTTGTGGTATTCCTTACGATAGAACTGACCGCTATGATAGTCTTCATATACCACAAGGATACCATTAATGACCTCTATCGGTAAGTGCTGGTACTAATAAAACTATAAGCTGCCTCTCAGTAATTAAGTATCGGCATTGACCCTTCGGGTTCGCTAGGCCTTTTTATTAATTTATTTAATAGCATTTAAATAAGAAAAAAAATTACTTGAGGTACGCATGATGATATAGAAGGATCAATACAATTAGGATTGATGATTTAAGTGGCACTTAATTCATCAATCCTAAAAAAAAATATTCTTAACCAGCATCCCCCGTGGCGACTTTGCCAGCTCTCATAAGTAAAGACCTAAGATAATTTTACTAATAACACAGGCCAACGATGAAAAAACTTTTTTACTTAAAACACCTTATTGTTCTGTTTTTTAGGGTGCTAAATCCAAATATGACACTTATTAAGCCGTATCATCTACCATTTTTTCACATTTTCATATCAATATATTATTTTTTTTTTATTTATTACAGAATTTAACAGTCTTTATATACTACAAATAATTTGTGCTGGATGTAGAAAAGTTGGCAGCAATGCTAAAACAGATATAGATTTAGATGAGCAAGATGATGAAGAGTTGCAATGTGCTACAGCAAATATAGAGCCTAAACTGTTTACTCAGATTGAGCTTAACGACTTAGTTAGGGATCTTGGGTTAACAAAAGAAAAAGCTGAATTGCTTGGTTCTAGTCCAAAAGAAAAGAACTTGTTGGCAGTTGGAAATAGTATATGTGTGTATAGGAAGAGAGAGCAGCAGTTTTCGAAATTTTTTGAACAAGAAGGTGATTTAGTGTACTACTCAGACATTCAAGGTCTGATCAAAGAGTTTGGTGTTGAATACAAAAAAGAAGACTGGAAGCTGTTTATTGATACTCCAAAACTAGTTTAAAAGCTGTTTTATTACACAATAGTAACACTTATGCATCTATACCTGTTGGCCATTCTGTACATATGAAAGAGAGCTAAGAAAACCTAGAAATAGTGTTAAATAAAGTTGGCTATTCGGCTCATGGTTGGATGATAAGTGGTGACTTGAAAGTAACATGCATGATTAAGCATGCATAAGTGTCAGCAAACCACTGATATGATATCTCATCAAAGATGATAGCATCAAAGATGATATTAATTTTTTTTCAGTAAAACAGAGTTCAGATTTGATACAAAATTGACAACAAATAAATTGTGTTATTAATTATTTTGTCAATTAATATTAGTCAGCAAGGCGGTTTTACCAAATTTCCATGTTTTTTGTGTGAATGGGGCAGTAGAGCAAGGGATCAACAGTGGTGTAGAAAGAACTGGACTGTGAGGGAGTCTTTAAAACCCGGCGAGAAGAACATTCTCCGCAAAAACCTTGTAGATCCTAGAAACATTCTCTTACAACCTCTACATATAAAGTTAGGCCTCTTGAAACAGTTATATAATGCTTTATATTTATATGAAACAGTTATATATGCTTTTTTAAATAATATAAAAAAGTAAATTTCTCAAAAACTATGGGTGATACAAAAAAAAACTAAGACCAGATTTGGATTCAGCACATACTCGTACAAATCTATAAAAATCAGCTATTAAAGTAAAAAAAGTTTTCAAAAACATTTTTTTTGTTGGTCTGTGTAATTGAAGTTTAGATGAAGTTTAATGATATTCTTGTTTTGAAGCATGTAATTGAGCATTATATCTTCAATGGTATATTTACTTTTAGCAGTCATTTTAACCTGGTTAAACTTGCACTGATTAGGTCTTAGAAGATTACGTAAAAGCATAATTGAATATGTGATTTGAAAAACCCCACATGTCCACAAATCGAAACTTTTCAGGAGGCACAAAAAACTTTTTATCGTGTGTATTATTTCTTTCCTCATAATGAAGACATTTATTTAAAATAACGAATGCCAGGGTGAGTTGGTAACTATAGTCTTGTTTTTGTTTATATGACAATTCCATTGCTGGGAATTGATTGAAATGTCGTGAGGACATGTGGAGTTTTTCCAATCAACGGTGGTATTTGACCAAACAAATTACCTAATAAAGGGATTAAATTTTCGAGTCAGGTCTTAGTGCAATATGCAAACATTGGAAAACATTTTCAAAATCTTTTATTAAACAATTGAAAAAAGTTCAAGAGTATAAACATCAATTGTTTCCATTACTACCTAGAGTGTCATCACATGGATTGCTCATAATCAGTGTTGTGTGAAAACAAAGGAATCATTCAGCAGACTTTGCCTCTAGTTGCCTTTGAGTCCCCAAGGCAGCGCCACAAGTCCTGGACATAAGGCGTTCTTCCACTCAACGGAATCTCTGGCTCTCTTTTTCAGTGGTTTGAACTCGGCGAACAGCTTGGGTTTTTACACAAAACAGGTGCCTGCCAACACAGAATAATACAATTTTTAAATAGTGACATTCGTCAAAAAGTAGACTTGTGGGTTTTTTCAAATCACCGATTCAATTGGACAACCAATTTTTAATTATGTATAAGTTGGTAATCCAGATGGACAGCGACTTTTAAGAAACTTGCGGATAATGAACTACATAATCAGTGCTTGCAACTTAAGGCCTATAGATCATATTTTTACACACAATAAGAAACAAAGGTATGACGCTTTAATTTAGTAATAATTTGTATTTGGCAGAAATAATTTTATCGATTTCATCTTGTTGGATTTTAATTTCTAACCTTAAAAGTTTATGACAGTGTGAAAAATCCCATTTCTGTCAATCAATGTTGTATACTTAAATTATTATTTAAGTAAGCTTTACACATGGAGTTATAGACAAGTGGAGGGGGCTTATCTCTCAATAGCCAGGGCAGGCAGCCATTTTGGTGTGAACCGTATTATCATTACATTAACCCCTTATCAGTTCAAATTTTGGCTTCCTAGGCTTTATACTGCTGTTATTTTATTTTAGTGATTTATTTACTCTAGTGATTTACTTATTTTATTTATTACGAACCCTTTCAATTGCCCAAGGCTATATAGAATGCAAGTCGCCAGTTGGGCATAGTGGGCGTGGCAGGTTATGTTTTGGTCTCGCCCCTCACGGAACAATATACGGGAAGGGCCTCTCCATAGTACTATAACTCCATGGCTTTACTACTGTAAACCTTCCTAGTACTACGAAGGTGGTGTACTTAGAATTTCGTTTTGATGGGTTCAGTAGTTTTACTAAAACTCTGTTGCAGAATGCTGCTAGCCACATATTGTTCGATTTTTGAACTTCACTGGGATCCTCACGTCACATTACATATTTATAGCTTTTTTTAATAAATATAATTGAATTAATCAATTTTTTTAAATCGATTTCTAGCTCTGTATAACAACGTATATTTGTTACCTTTCTGGAATGGCGCTCGCCACCTATCGGTCAATTTCCTAACTTCACTGCGTACCACATGTTTATCACTTATTTACTGAGAATTGGATTGAAAATCTGTAAATTTTATTATTGCTAAACCTTTCTTCAACTATGAAGATGATATAGTTAAAATTTGGTACATATTGGTTCATTAGCTTTCGCGGTTAGTGACCACAAACGGAAAATGTCTCGTCCTTTTATATAAGAGTATAGATATAGATATTGTACAAAAAAAAAATTGTAATAGATAGATATAAGAAAAAAAAAGTAAATACATATCTGTGGCACCTGTGCATAGTGGGCCAAGTGCGAAAATTGCCATTTTAGGATAACTGAATTGAATGTTTGAGATTTTTTCCAAAATCGTCCAGTTAAAAAAAATTCAAATTTGTGGGGCTTAAACTCTTTATGCCAAATAAATACTCTTTCCCCGGTCCCATGACTTATCTATTATTGTTCTGAGAGAGAAGATATGGTCCTGAGTCTGGCGTTGAGGCCTGAAAGCAGCCTGCTCCTCTTCCAAGTCGTTCTCAACTAGCTCTCTCAGCTTCTTTTCTAATATTGATGTATAGAGCTTGTACACAACCTGGGATAGACAAATAGGTCTATAGTTATCACATTCGCTAGCATTGCCCTTTTTGTGAATCGGAACAATGATGTTGTATTCCCATTTCTTAGGGATCGCCTTTTCAGTAAGTAACTTCTGAAAAAGACACTGTAATGATTTCATTAGTTCTGACCCACCAAATTTGATTAATTCAGGGGTGATGCCATCTCTTCCTGGTGCCTTTCCGAGTCTTAATCTCTCCACCGCTGCTTCCACTTCCTCTTCCCATATCACCTCATCTCATTCTCCCCCTAAATCCTCTCTAGGCACTCTCTCCTCAGCATCTCCAAAAAACACTTCTTTGTAGTGGCGTCTCCATCTTTCCAAAATACCTTGGTCCCCAGTAATCAATCTACCTCCCTCATCTTTTACATTGCGTATTGGTTTACTCATCCTTCCTTTCATTGCCTTGATCTTTTTCCAAAAAACCTTGACGTTTTCGTGATAATTTCTCTGTAAGGTTTGACCAAATTCCTCCCAGCTCCTTCTCTTTGCCGTCCTTACTACTACCTTGGACTCGTTTCTTCTTCGAACATATAGTTCCCAATTGACTGGAGTCTTGTGCTTATAGTATTCCTTCCATGCTGCCTTCTTTCTCCCAACTGATGCTTTCACCCTATCATTCCACCACCTGGATCTTTTGTGTACAGGTGAAACATAGGCAATACCGCAAGTAGCAGTAGCAGCCTCCAGTATGGCTTTCTTTATTCCTGTCCATATTGTATCTACACTTCCATCCATAATGGTATCCTGAAGTTTAGAATCCAATAGACTTGAGTATGCCATTCTTTTTTCAGGTTCCTGGAGCTTAATAACGGCAATTTTCTGGTAACTTCTTGGATGTTCCTTTCTGGGGGGAAGAATTTGAGTATCTCCGACTAACAGGAGGTGGTCTGAGCCAATTTCTGCACCTCTTACCACTTTGATATCAGTAAACAGTCTGATTCGGTTCCTAGGCAGGAACTGTGGAACGCTCTTTCAAGAAAGAACATCCCGTAAGGATTGATAAAAGCTATTAAGTCGACCTATAATGATTCCAAAGGAGTAGTGAGGATTAATGGAAGAGAGTCTGATACGTTTACAATTAATAAAGGTGTAAAACAAGGAGATAGTTTGAGCCCCCTCCTGTTCATTATATTAGAGAAGCACCTAAGCACAGTTACTGCAGCGGAAATGAGGTACCTACGGAAAGTAGCGGGCCGAACCAGAAGGGATCGGATCAGGAACGATAGAACTAGAGAGGATCTAGGGGTTGTCTCTCTAAAGGATACCCTTGAAAAGAGGCAACTTAGATGGTTCGGACATCTCTGCCGGATGAATGAGGACCGAGACCCGAGAAAGTACTTTGAGGCCAGACCAACAGGAAAACGTCCCAGAGGGAGACCCAGAACTCAATGGATGGACTACATCTCCAAGGTGGGAGAGAAGAGAGGCAAAGACTGGAATGCCATGAGGGCGCTGGCTCGGGATAGGGAGGATTGGTTTGCATGGACAGAGGCACCTCCACGCTGAAAGGCACTAAGGAGGAAGAGAAAGAAGAAGAGAGAAAACTCTTTATAGTACATTTATATTTATGTTGGTAAGGTATGTTTCAATTTTGGGCCAATATTCTAATATTTAATCCTAATCGTTACAAAAAAATCGAACTTTTAGCCCACATTACACTAATCGATTTTAATGAAATGGGCTAAGTGATTAATGTTAACGTGATTGACCCCTGAAAGCCAAGTGCTTAATTAATTTTCAGAGTTGATAAAAATTAGGTGTACATTAAATAATATTTTTCCTTTTATAAAAATTTATTTTTAACATTTTTTATATTTATTTTTACCTCAAAGAAAATAACAGAAAATAAAATAACATACACAGCATGCCTAAAGAAAAAAATAATTATTCTATTGGTAGTTTTTAAAACATTGAAAAAAAAAATCATTCGTCTTCTTCAATGAAATCTGGGTAGGTACTCACTCATCGTGCTTAGAAGTTGATTTCAGCTGTTCATAGAATCGTCTAAATGTTGAACTTATGTAGGGAAGAAGATCTAACAGATCTCTCTTCTTTTCTGCCGCTATCGGAAGCGATTCAACATATCTGATTGGTGGCTATAATTTTTGTAGCCTGCCCTTTTTCAAAAAACATTCTGTTTTAAAATTAACATTTATATGCAAAAGGGGCTTAGTAAACTTGACTCGCTTTTCATAAGTCAAAGTTCAAGATTGGAGTATCAGCCCACGATTCACAAAGGAATATCCTTCATTGCAATGGACGGAACACTTAGCCAGTTAGACACAAGAAAAGAGAAAAAATTACGATTCTGGTGATGTAGATAGCTCGAAATTCACAAAATTCGACTTATAGTACAGTAAAAAGGTATTTTGAACTAGAAAGTTTATGGGAAATTGTTTTTTATGGCTTAATTTATATTTTTTGGGATGCTGAACACGAATCTGAAGTTTTTCAAAACATTTCCATCGGAAAACATGAGAAAAATTAAAATATCTTTAATTTTTTTCATTATTTTGCTTGTAACATGCAAAATAATTATTTTAAGCAAAATACCCTTCTGTATTAATATAAAGAGGAGAAAATGACCTACAATTTATGTCCTTATGTTTTTTTTGTCAGACGTAAGGTATCCACAAAGGAATTTGGCCAACTGGCGGTTAGTCCCACTTCTCCGCAAAAAAATGTTTGCTGTACTTTTTTGTCAATAACTCCGAAACTATTTGTCCAATTCAAAATTACTTTTTTTTCATCTTAAATCTGATTAAATATACTATTAGACTATTGAATATAAAGTTTTAATAATGACCCTTAAAAGTACGTTAAAAAATCCGTACTGTTGTAAAATCTGTGTACTGTTTTTTTGCACATTTGTCACTATAATTCCGAAATTATTTCACCGATTCAAAATTTCATTTTTTCATCTCAAAGCTAGTTACATTTTCTTTTATATCATATATATGTAATTTATATTAAATTACGTGAACCACCCACGCTAGCATTTAAGGGATATTATTAAAACTTCATATTTATTAGTCTAATAGTATATTTAATCAGATTTAAGATGAAAAAATGTAATTTTGAATTGGACAAATAGTTTCGGAGTTATTGACAAAAAAGTACGAAAAACATATTTTTGCGGAGAAGTGGGACTGGCCCCCAGTTGGCCAAATTCCTTTGTGGATACCTTACGTCTGACAAAAAAAAAACATATGTCATAACACGCAACACGAAACAGACATGCTCGTCAAAGATTGGCGAATGTGTGGATGGGCACTCGGCTCGTGTTATGTGTTATGATATTGTTTCAGATCCTGCTATAGCCACATCGCCAGCTCCACACATTCGTGTTATGTCATAACACGCAACACGAAACAGACATGCTCGTTGAAGATGCCGAATGTGTGGATGGGCACTCGGCTCGTGTTATGTGTTATCAAGTTGTTTCTGCTCGTGTTATGGGTGTATCGCTATAGGAGGCGGTTTTTTAACACACATCAAAGGAAATTAACACAAGCCGAAACAGAGACAATCGATTATTCACAAATTCGCTTAGCAACAACGAATAATCGTGAAGACAAGTTAATAATTGTTATCAATAATAAATTTGACGATAAATAACGTTAAGTAAGCACATAGCGATTTAAAATTTTTTAAATTTAAATCGATAACTAATTTCATACATTTTGAATTGAGCTGGACTATGTTAGGTATATTTTTTTTTTACGGTAGCATTTGTTATGGGAAACTACGTTGTTGACAGAGTTTTTTTTCGTCTATTCAATTAGTCAAGAAGAGATTTTCGTAGCTTATCTTCATTTTTGCTCTTAGTTCAGTCTGAAAGTAAATAGATCATGGCGTAAATAAAGCTTATGCAAACTTTATTAACACTTGAGTTAATGTGATAATGAAATAATAAGAGCTGATTCTCAGGAGATTTTCTCAGGAGCCTCGAATAAAAAAAAAATGGTATTTGAGAGACTAAAGAGTCCTGAAACAATGACAAAATAAAATATAAGATTTAAGAAAGGGGGAGACCGAAAGATAAAACTCAATTTATCCTAAACAGGGAAAAACTATAGATCATAGCCCAGACGATTTATACATCGAAAGATACCAGACTAAAATACATGTTTTTAAATACAGCAATAGATACTTGTACATGTTTTTAAATTGAAAGAGAAACCCTCTCAAAAAAGAAATTCTCTCACTCACTTTTAAAACCAGCAATGCAATTTTTTTTCTCTAATCCGATTTGTAATCTTTTCCCGTTTCTAAAAAAAGTTTGTCTACAGGTACAGTTTAGATATCGAATAAAAGCTAATTAAATTTCCTTTAAATTCTTTCTTGAAGAAATTATTTTGAAACCCGTACTTTTGTTAGAATGCGGCCGAGAACTTATTAAAGAATTAAATTGTCTCACATTTAGTACTCCTTAATAAAGTAAATGCTATGTCAAGCAAATGTTTATATTTCAGAGATATAAATGAAAAACGAAAATATTGCTACAATTCCGAGGTTTATTGAGTACTACGAACAACCCACCTGATTTTGAGGTTTGAAAACTTGGATTTTAACTATCCTTATGGGTTTTAACAACATATTAAAAAATAGTAGATAAATGCATTTTTACGAACTTGGCTTATTTTAGTAGGTATTGATATATCGTCATGACAACAGAGAACTGTTTCGTCATTGTTTCGTGTTATGTGTTATGCCATAACAGAGATCTTTTTCCTCGTTGTTTCGTGTTATGTGTTATCTGTTATGACATAACACGAAACAGGTTCGGCGAACATTGTTTCGTGTTGCGTGTTATGACATAACACGAATGTGTGGAGCCGGCTTTACGTTTGACAAAAAAAAAACATAAGGAAATAAATTGTAGGTCACATTTTCCTCTTTATTTTAATAAAGAAGGGTATTTTGCTTAAAATGATTACTTTGCAAGTTACAAGCAAAATAATGATAAAAATTATAGATTTTTTAATTTTTTTCATATTTGCCGATGGAAATTTTGTTGGACAACTTCAGATTCATGTTCAGCATCCCAAAAAATATAAAGTAAGCAATAAATAACTATTACCCGTAAACTTTCCACTTCAAGCCTTATTTTAAAACCAGTTGACTGGACTATTACCCCACTATGCACAGGTGCCACAGATATATTTTCGGCTTTTAAAAATGTCTGCCAATATCAACATTTGATCTGAAATTAAAAATGGGTAATGTTTTAATTTTGAGTAAAGATAATTGGGCGACCATTTACAGAGCGATGGGAAGTAGATTTTACGACTACGAGAACACACTGAACGCGGAGTGCCATGAGGCCATCGCCAGCGCCTACAAAGGCGGAAGATCGCGGAAGAAGATATTCCACAACATGTTCGTCAGTTGTTCGATGAGCACATTGCTGACCGCCAGCATTGTCAGGCCATTGCTCAGCTACTACAAAGGAGATCCGGACCCACACGATGGTAAGGTCAAAGGGATTGCAGCCTTCTTCTTTTCACCTATTAGATTAGTATGAATAGAAAATAATTTTGCTATAGATGATAAGAGTAACAATGATTCTACATAGATTTAGTGCGTAGTTCAGAATTGATTTTAATCATGATCTTACTTCCTTATTATCCCCTCCTATCTCAGAGATATAACCTTCAAAGTTGACCATAACTTTCCTTATTACGTTATAAATATGACTGTTATATATATGTTATTAGGAGGCAGAGTTTTTTAATAATATAACCGTTTAATAATAAACACTGTTTTACAGATCTGCCAGGATCTGACGATTTTTTGAGGCCGAAGGACATCCTTGGCCACTCTCTCCATCCACAATTAGAATTAGCTTTTTCGTCCTTAAGGATAATATGTTTTTAACGGTTTTTTAAGTTATCTGAAGGATAACTTCCGCCATTGTTGTCCTCCAGGATACTGTTTTAAAATATTTAACGGTTTTAAGATGGCGGACTTAAAAGGACACTTTTTTTTTTTTTAAATATTCAACGATTTAACTGCTTTAAGATGGCGGAAGGATATTAATTCGTTGCTAACTCATTCTACGGGAGGCTGGAGATAGTTTTTCAACGCTAACGACCCCTTCCCGTTTACTCTCTTTGCTAAAAAGGTACGATAATATTCATTCCCTCTTTACTCAATCAGCAGGGGTTCCTCAAGGTAGTATCTCAGGTCCCATCCTCTACACGGTTTATAAAGCTGACATCCCGACTCATCCTAGCACCATTCTCACCGCGTACACTGGCGATACATTTTTGTTATCAGTTAATAATGATTCACTACATTCTCATATTTCAACCCTTCAAGAATGATGTCGAAATTGGAGAATCGAAATAAATTCAAACAAATCCTATCAAATAACCTTTATCCTTCGTCATAGACCTACGCCTTCTTGTCCTACAGAATCCTTTAATGGTATTCCGGATTAATCCCTGCATAACAGGTCCGTTACCTGCTTTTCCGCTACCACCATCTGGACAAACGTCTTACTTGGAATACAAGACTAAGAAGATAATAAACCGTCAGTTTTCGACTTCTTAAACATTTGCTAGAAAAACGTTCTAACCTTCCGAATAATTACAAGAGACTCATTTACATGACAGTGATCATAATTTTTCTTATATCTCACTCTTAATGCGGTCTGCCGGTGTTCCTCAAGGTAGTATTCTAGGTCACATACTCTACAACCACAGAATACAGAATACAGTAGAAGGGCAGAGGCACTAATGCCGTAAGGTTCCCCTGGCTCCAGTTCGGCCGGCTCACTCCCCCACCACCTTCAGTCCGGGCTAGTTCCGTCTGAGGCTTATTTACAACTTTATCATCTGATATTTAGGCTTCAACTCTTACTAGAAATTTATCACATTAATGCATAGCTAGGTAGTTTAGGAACGAAAATAAAACAAAATATTACCAAAAGAAATTTTGCTCTTTGAAATTAGAAATTAAAAAAACACGTAAAAACTTTATTTTCCAAACTATTTCTTTATTACTGCCCTTTAAAAACTACTAATTTATTACTTTTCGATCTTATTTTATTTTATCAATGATATTTTTCAAAAAATGATGGATTCCTACTTTTTCTATGCAAATGTTGTATTCTTCATTTACATAGTTTATTTTGTTTTTCTTCACAAAGTTTTTGAAGGCTATATTTGTAGGCACAGTTTTTCTTCTTATACCGCAAAACGTTTCGGCATAGGTTTTAAATTTGTTTTTTCTTTTCAACCAGTAGTTTTTTTGTGGTAGAAACTGAATTTTCTGTGAAGTTTAATGAATCAGCTGTATTTCGAAGTTGTACAGATCTTTTATCAAGTAGGTTTTTTGTGCTCGTTTATGTTTTTATTAGTGATCTCTAACATTTTTTAAATTTCTGCTTATTTGGAGACCTAATATTTTTCAATTGGGTTGCAAGCCTTTTTATCGACCGCCATTCCTAAAATAAAAATCCAACATTAAACTTTTAAGTTTAAATACCAACGTATGTGGGTAAAGCAGGGAGAAAGCCTAAAAAGTTATATATACCTTAATAATATTCTGTCTCAAATGATCTGGGAAATCAAAAAACCGACTGAATTGCACCTTTCTTTAGATTTACTCGTAATGAAGAAGATCTGTCAAAATCGTCCTCTTTAAAATGTTTTGAACAAATAACACGTGTTTTTGTTGGCTTCCAATTTCTTGCCTCAGGGCTTGGCCCCACTTATTTCGTTCCTCTTCAACTGAAGGGAAGTTGAGGAAAATATAAAAGTTAAAATTGGAACTGCTTACCTTTTAAAGATTTATTCAAATCTAAAACTATATTATTATTGTAAAACGTCATTTTTTTTTTACAGTGTCAATGTTTAACAATCGAAACTAGTTTTCAAATAAAAATAATTTAAATAGAATTGGCAATTCATTCATCAATCCTAATTGAATATACAGAATATTAACTATTGTTAATATAGTGGAGTTTAACAATAAAGTTAAAAAAGCTCCACAATAAACAGATTTTTACTGTGGCGAAAGGGAAGGAAGATCTATTTCTCAATTTATTAAAAAACTAAACTGTGTACTTTTAAAATGTACCGATGAAGGGTTAGGAGTTTAAATCCTTGTTGGACTCTTTCCTAGAACTTCCAAACGCGGCACTTTTAATCCAATTGAGAAATAAAAAAAAAAAAAAAAAAAAAAACACAACAAAGACCTGACAATTACCAAATGTTCCAAATAAAGACGGGACAAACAGTGGTACTGACTGGGACAGCCGGGGTTAAGATGGTGGGGATAGCGCTCCTTGGACTAGAGCCTTTTCCCCCCACCTACCCACCTCTTCTATCATATTCTGTATTCTGTGTCTACAACTGACATCCCGACTCGCCCTAGCACTGTAAAGCTGATGACATATGTGTGTTATCATTTAACGATTTATTTACATTTCACATTTCTTTACAATTCAAACTCTCAAATACCAAAAACCTGCAGCATGGTGTCGAAGTTGGAACATTGAAACCATTCCAAAATAACCTTCACCCTTCGTCTTAAACCTAAGACTTCTTCTCCTACACTATCCTTTGATGATATTTCATTATTCCTTCTTGAAATTGGAATCCACACACAAGAACAAAACAAGAAAGAAAAACTGCTGGTCGTAGTTCTTTAACACTCGGTCGGTCGCGCACCCGTAAAAGTACGGGGTGGGTACAAAAGTTATTATAACTAATTTAATAATATTTTAATCACTCTAATCGGCGAGATATGCTTTCTTTAGACATTGCTAGCTATAATATTAAACAAAAAAAACCTATTCTTAGATATTATAATAATTGTGTAGTCGACATAAAAAAACACCCAACCCGTTAAACACCAACGGCCGAGTGTTAAATTAAACGACCAGCTGTTTTTCTTTCTTGTTTTCTTGTCTTCTGTCAGTCTATTCTTTACATCTCAATCAGTTTTCTGCTATATATGCGTTAGACGACACTGCTGCAAAGAAGATGCGTGGAGCTTGCAAGTTGTGTCATTATAAGAAAAAGAGTAATACTGCGAAATTGTGTGCGAAGTGTAATAGTTTTATTTGTAAAACTCATTCCATTTCAGTGTGTACAAATTGTATTAATCCATCAACAGAAGTTCCCGTTTCAGAAGACAGTGAATAATCAATATTGAATTAAAATTTTATATGCAACTATTTATTGATTTTTACATGTTTGTATATATCTAAATAATTGGATCTAAAAGCAAATGATACAAAAAAAAAAAAAAAAAAAAAAAAAAAAAAAAGAAAAATCATGAATTGCGTAGTTTTTTAAAAGTATTTATTAGGTATAATATACTCAAAATAACCTTAAATGCATTTAAAAAATATTATGAAAGAAAAAACCCCTCGCTAGTGATGAAAAAAATAAATAACCCGGAAACCCGTACTTTTTACAGTGAGCGACCGGCCGTGTTACGAGGCAAGGCGAGACCGGCCGAGTGTTAGCATTTCAAAGACAAACCAAATTCTCATTTACTAAGACAGTAAATAATAAATACAGACTTGAGCTTTGGGGCTCTTTCGAAAAATCCTTAACGCTCCTTACTTTTTTTTGCAAATAAACTCATCCATAATAATTTTAATGTTCCATATGTTGCTAATTTAGCCAAAACCGGATATCTATCCTTTTATATTAAACTCCACAGCCACTCAAATCCACTAACCACTCAATTTGCTTCTCAGTCCATTCCCGATAAACCTGCAAGGCGTCTGAAAAAATATTAGATCTTATACCAATCTAGAGATCTTTTAGTTTAAAATTTATATTAAAGTGTTACTAATGAGTGGTTCTTTACAAACTATTGACTGTTATTCTGAACGTTAATAATCAAATTTACCAGATGGATATATATATATATATATATATATATATATATATATATATATATATATATATGTTAAGAAAGGTTCGTGAGGTTCATAAATAAAAACAACTATTTTGGCGACGTTTCGAGACTATGTTGTTCTCATAATCATGCCCTGCATCTTAGTAGGAATGTCCTAGTATTCTTCGCACTCGCCAGCTTTCTGTTGGATTTCTGAAGTTCCTTCATCACTGTGATTGCTTCAGGACCGTGGGTTGTCTTGATTTCTTCGTAAAATCTCATTCTTCCACTATAGATATTTTCCAGGATTGACTCGGCGTGCTAATACGGATAAATTTCTCGACTGTTACTATTATATGTTAAGTAAGGTTCTTGAGGTTCAGTCAATAAATAAACAAAAATACACATAAATAAAAATAAATAAACAAAAATTATATATATACACAATTATTATATATATTTTTCACCTATAATATAAAAATCTTCCAACAGGGATCCTGCGACATTTACCAGTACCGGTGTGGTTACCAGTCAAAGAAAAGTCCTGGTACTTCACGTTGATTTTTCTCATAGCTGAAGAAATAGTAGCTTATACTACACCAGGAATAGTCTTCGGCTGTATCCTGTTCATCGTATGTTCTTGCGAGGACATTGGAGCGCAACTTCTTATCGTCGGACACTCACTGAAGACGGTGGTACAAAGAGCGGAAGGTCTCGACATGCCGAGGGAGGAAGCCATCAAGTTGTGCTTCTACCATTCGATAAGGCATCATCAAATACTCTTGAAGTATGCTGTTAATGTTCGGCTAATTTTCTTTATAATAAATTATAGCTTACCTTAAAATTGAATTTTGAATATGGAAACAGTTTTATAATTTTGTCTACTTTCTAGGCACATAAAATCCGTGGAACTACTCATAAATATTCCGGGGTTCACGTTACTGTTTGGTTCAACAATTCTGTTGTGTATGAGTGGCTTCATATTCGTCTCTGTAAGTTTTTATTTGTAACTGTTACTTTGTAACTATCAACAGAAAATACTTTCATTATTACTAACAATGTCAACATTCATCATTGGTAAACTATACAAATTAAAAAACAAATGCCACAAGTAGAAACACCTTACATTAGGATCCTTCTTATACTATTATAGTTATTATTAAATTCCTCGTGGATATGTTTACCATTATTTCAGGTTATACTTTATAACTGTTACTGAAGAGGTACAACTCTTCAAAATAAAATTCCATTGCTATCAAATACCTTCACCCATTTTTCTGCAAGCAATCCAATGCCAGGGATCTCGGTAGCACTCCTTTGGTTTCGTGGCTCAGATCTCTTCACATTTAATTTTTACATCCTCGAAAAAGACTAAAGCGACAAGAAACTGCTCAACTACAGACTACAGACTACTTCAACATCTACTAGACAAACGATCAAACCTCCCAATTCTTCACAAAAGACTTATTGACATGACTGTTATTAGACCTATTTGGACGTAGGGAGTTGAGCTTTGGGGCTCTACTAAACCATCCAATTTGCAATCCAAAATCCTTCGAAAAATCCTAAATGCCCCTTACTTTGTCACCAATAAGCTTATCCATAATGACCTTAATGTTCCTTATGTTGCTGAGTTAGCCCAAACCAGATACCTATCCTTTCATAGTAAGCTCCATAACCACTCAAATCCATTAGTTTCTCAATTTGCTCCCACTCCATTCCCGATAATCCTCCGAGGCGTCTGAAAAGAAGATGGCCTAGAGATCTTCTATTGTAGAATTTTATTGAAGTGCTACTGAAGAGTAGTTCTTTTCAAGTTTTTACATGTCATTGTAATCGTTATCAGCTCATTTACTTGATGTACATATTTGTATACTTGTAAATTTCAATAAATTGATTTATATAAAAAAAAAAAAAATTCTCGAAACAATCGTTATGCAGATATTTGTTACGCAGGATGTGAGAAAACGTTTAGCGTTGCAGTTCCGGTAATTTATTAGCATGGAACATGGTTTTAACCCGGTGATCTATGGTAGTTGGTCAAAAGCGATACTTTCTTAGGAAAGCAAGGGCGTTACGCGTAGTTTCATAGTTTGATAATAAGAGAAAAGGAGCAGTTAGGAGTAGTGATGGGTCGTTCTGGGTGGAACGGAACTTGGAACTGGTTCCATATTTGAACCGGTTTGGAACGAAACGAATCCCTCAATTATTTCGTTCCACCTGGAACGAAAACCGACGCTAAAATATCTCTCGTTTCGTTTCAAACCGGTTCAAAGTTGGAAAAAGTTCCAAGTTCCGTCCCCGGGTGTAGTAGAGTTTAGATTGCATCTCTGGTTTCGTTCCATCCAAGGTCGTTCCGAATGCTTTGTTGCGTTTATCCTACCGCTCTTGATTCCCCTCCCCCTTCCCAACCCCACGCTTGGCAAATTTAAAATTAACCGCTTTCTTTGAAATTTCTATTCTACCGACAGAGTTCGACTTCTTCTTTCGGATTTAGAGATATGAAGAACACAAGGTTTTACTGCATATGTAATTAAATAATGTTTTCGCTATTTGTTCAAAAGCTGTGCACAAGAGTTGATTACTCCTTTTTTCTCGGAGCCAATGTAATTAAAAAATTCTCGCTTAATTGTGCACTATACTTGAACTTACATTTTTACCAAAAAAAAAGAATTTTTGATTGAATAAAATTAATTTAAAAGTTTACATTTTTTTAATAAGTATACTTAGCTATTTAAATCTTCCTAATATTATAGTACCTATAATCTTTAATTATAAAATAGAAAGAAATTAACAGCCCGAAGTCACAACAAGGGATAAAACGAAACTGCATAGGTAGTAGGTTAGTCAAACTGGCGCGGAATAAAAAGTGGAACGGAACGGAAACCGGAACATGTTCCAATATTGGAACGGAACGTAAAATCTCATTCCACTTTTAAGTCGGAACGGCCCTTCACTAGTTGGGAGCTCAACTTTTTTTTCTTATATTAATTACCCGCTAGCGAGCTAGAGATAGCGATCTTGACTAGGAGACAGACTCTAATGAGTGAGCTCCTTTGACTCTTTTTCTCCTAATAAGAAATAAAAATTAAAAGCTATAACATTAATACATATAATTACCTTATATCATACATTTTAAAATATATATTATTTATGTATAACGTAAAAATACACATTTAATTATTCTAGAAAGAAGTGGCTTTTGTTTCAAAAGTCGAATTTTTCTTATTTATGCTCTCCGAGATGGCAGTTATTTTCTTAATTTGTTGGTGCGGTGAATTTATCCAATCGACAGTAAGTTGAAAAATCGTTTATTATTAAAACAACCTATTTTTCTTCTATTTAAAACTTTTTTTATATTTTTCAGAGCTCCCAGATTTTCGATATGGTATACTCTAGTGAATGGCCGGACAACATGGAATGGATGAAGAACTACGTTCTGATAATACAGCTGAGGAGCATACATTCTATAAAATTTAATTTAGGAGGCTTCATGGTGGCTTCCTTTGAGACGTTCGGCAGTGTAAGGCTTTCAGAAAACAAAAATAAATATACAAGCACTTTGTGATGAGAAGTATAAATTAAAAGAGAGAAAAAAAAGGCCCCTTTTGAATCTGTCGGCTAAAGAAAGAATAACATGGAACATATATACTTATTAATTTATAATTTGGGAACTATCGGCAAAGTTTCGATCCGAGGGCCACCAACAGAGCCAGAGCGTGCCAAAAAAGCCCCCAAACTTAAAAACGTTTGAAACGTGACTTTTTTAATACAAGTCAATATAGCTCCTAAACGCTGGGTTCTAGCGACAAATGTCATACAGCAAAAACTATTCTCCATTAAATATTTAACAAGGAGAATGTCGTGAAATTTACAATCCGGCTGACCAACTGAGCCAGAACGTGTCTAAAAAGCCCCTACACTTAAAAATAGAGGTTTCATACGTTTATTTCGTATTAGAAGAAACAGAATCAAAGGAGCTCACTCATTAAAACTTACCTCCTAATGTTATGATATTGTTGATTTATAATCTACTATATATTTGTCAAATACCACTTACTCATTTAACACGAAATCTCAGAAACCACCGAACCGATTGGAATGAAATTCGATATGTAGCTTCCTCTAGGGCCGTAGGTGCTCGCTAAGAAAGGAATTTTAAAAAATCGGCCTGGATATTCGCGAAAAATCTCTTAAATATCTTCTTGGTAGCTTCCTTAATTCTAGGTAAAAAATGCTCTTGATAGGAACAGAGAAAAAACAATGATTAGGAAATTACCCCAAACTAACGAAGGATTTTGTCGAGGAGGCAACCAAAAAAACCAATACAAAAATCTCACTGTCTGGCTAAGAACCATGGTTTGGTAACATTTATAAGAAAATATACGGCTTATTTTAAAAATAATGCCGTGTATAAAATATTCGGCCTGTTGGCCAATGGCGTCTAGCTAAAGCCTCGCGGGGCTAATTCGCGAAAAATGCGTGGAAATTACAAAGTTTTTTTTTTCTGAGGTTAAGTAGAATAATCTGAGTAAAAAAAATTTCACTTGAGTGCAGTCTATGAATTCGGCCCTAATTGTCATATGGTATTTGGAGATAAACGAAGTTAAAAAATAGGTTAGATTTTTAAGCCGCACACTTTGACCACAAATTAAGTTCCTTTTAGTTGTAAACAAACAAAAACACGATCGATGTCGAAACCTTATAATATGGTACTTTCTGTGAACTCATGGTGGCTGCAAAGGTGTACCCTTACAAGTTTGAGTTGTTTCGTGACGAGAAGCTATTAAAAGACTTGAGACTTATGTTAAAGAGGAGGTTAAAAGACTTATTTAACATCCCTTAGCGTGACCCAAACACCAATACACCACTTAAGAAAACTGTGCCTGCAGCTGATTTTTGCACCTGAATGTTAATGGAGCGAGAAGGTGGAGTACCTTATTTACTTTAATTTCGTAATCTCCTCAACCAATTTATGCTTGATATTTACGTAAAATTGAAACAGAAAGACTAAACTTTATTTGAAAAAATCAAAAAAGTTGAGAAGTGGAGACTATATTCACTTGAAGTATGCCATAAGAAAAGCTAATGGTCTGGTATCAGAGCTGGGCAAGATAGTAGTGCTGCCTCGAAGCTTCACTGGAGGACTATCAAAATAATATAAAATTATCTTTTGCAAATTGTCAAATTTACTTATTGAAATTATTCTAAGAATTGAATTCTTTAGGTTTATTTAAGTAATAATAATTATCAACTTATCTTTTACTGATTTAAGTTGTCCTTAATCCTAATGATATTAAACCGTAGCGGAGCTCGGGCACTTTCAGCTAGTATTATATAAAAGGACAAACTATTTTTCGTTTGTGATCACTAACCGCGAAAACCACTGAACCAATCTGTACCAAAATTTGACTACATCATCTTCATAGTTCCAGGATGGTTTAGCAATAATAAAATCTACTGATTTTACATTAATTCGTAATTAAAAAAAGCGATAACAAGTGGATAACAGTGAAGTTTGAAAATTGATCCAATTAGGATTGATGAATTAATTTCCACTTCTATTGAGATTATTACGTAGCATAAAATAACATATAAACTGGGCGACACAAGTGTCGCCCAGTTCCATGACTTTGTCACCCAGTGAACGTAGCCGGTGCCGGCAAATTTTTACAGGAGCAAAAATTTCAATTTAAATACAGTTTTTCAAAATTTAAAAAAAAATAGTAAAAAGTTCAACTTCACAGCTACAATTTAAAAATAAACCTTGAAACCGACCAATGGGAGCTCAAATGTCAAGGTTTTTTTGGAATTGTAGCTGTAGAGTTGTACTTCTATCTTTATGAAATAGGCCCCTGGTGTCAATTTAAAAATGGGTTCATACGTCATAGAGTGGACCAAATTAATTGTCAAAGGGCCTGGGATCATTAATTGAAATCGGGAGTTCCCGGTATTCAAAACCTCACGGACCATGTTAATTAAGAGTTAAAACGGCCTAAAAATGCGTCATTTGACACTTAATTTTGAAAATTTTTCCGGGACCCCCCGCCCTACCCCCGGTACTTTTCAAAATTCCTTAAAATATATACTGGATTATTTCATTAGAAATCTAGTTTCGAATACTAAACATTCATCTTCATTTCTAAAACATACATTTTTTCAACACATCAGTACTATGTTACATATATTATATATACTAAAGTTTTTAAATAAGGTAAGACAAGAAATCAAACATGGGCACTCACCTTCGAGGTACCTAAAACAGAAATTACCTCTCACTGAATTCGTGAGAAGTAAAAGGGAGCAGGTAGGTTAAATTTTTGATTTACAATGGGGTTTCCCTTATGACCCATTGGATTTTTCCGTTCCTATGGGAAATAAATTTAAAATGGGGCTATTGGATATGTTTATCTGATCATTTAAACAAAAATCTGGGTCGGTTGTAAACGATTTTATTATTTCTAGTGACTCAAAAGTATTTAATTTCAGGCTATTTTCTACTTGATGTAATATTTTTACTCCCGAGTCTTTATTAAATTTGTGGTTATTTTCATTTAGTTGGATAGCGAAATTGGAATTTTGAAATTTTAAAATGACCAAATTTTGACTAGATCATTTTCATATTTCTAGATTTAGCAACAATAAAAATTTAAATGTACAATGCTGAGTGTTAGAAACGGGTTTTGCCACACTATCACATACTTTTACGGTTAGAAATTAAACTTCAACCAGACCAAATCAATAACATTATTTCTATCGAATGAAAATAATTACAAATCAAAATGCCGATCCTCAGCTGTATGATATTGTGTGTAAAAATATGAATTTGGACCTTTAGTTGTAAGCACTGATAATGCATTCCATTATACGCAACAGTTTCTTAATTGTCTCTGTCCATCTGGATTACCAACTCTTATATTAAAACTGAAAATTGGATGTCTATTATACTGTACGTTATCTTCAAACACCTAATCAATCTAAATGTAACCAAGATAATAATGACTGCTTTCACTTTAATACAAGATTTTTATCAATAAACATCAAAAATTTCAATTATTAATTAAAATTATCTAAGATCTTCACTTAACCTCGACTATAAGTGAAAACTGAAAACTGAGCTGTACCAAATTTTACCTACAATATCTTCATAGTTCTAGGAAAGTTTATAATAATACATTTTACTATTATAATAATTATAATGTATAGTCTTGAGTGCTAGAAACGAGGTTTGCCAAACAGTCATATAATTGTATGGTTAGAAATTAAAATCTAACCAGATGGATCGATAAAATTATTTCGGTCGAATTGGATGCCTAATTATGCTTTTACGGACTCTTCAAACACCCAATCAATGCAATTTTAACCAGATTACAAACTACTGCCATGCGTGAAAATATTATTGAACAAATAATGCTAAATTCCATACTTCATACATGATTTTTATCTATAAACAAATGAAATTCAATTATTAGTTAAAATAATCTTCCTTATTTCACTATATTTGAGAGCGGGGGTATACTAGTATTTTAATAAAATACAATAATACCTCATCCCTCGCTGAACCCCATCCCCCACCAACACAGTATATGGGATATTACAGTTCATTCCACAGAATATTTCAATGTTTAAAAAAAAATAAATTAAGCTTTAAAATTATTGATATGTTATTTTCCAATCACGAGCATAACATTTTTTTTTCGATCTCTGTTCCAGATATGCAGTTCGGCATTCTCATATTTTAACCTATTGTTGGCAGTGAACTGAAAGAAAGAACCGAGACGTAGTCAATTCATTCTTCACCTTTATAAGAATGATAGAGCTTAGAAGGAAACATATAGATTTTATTTCTTGATTTCTATCGCGCTATGATATTTAAATATTAGTTATGCTTTAATGTATTCGTGTGTATAATGGCACAATTAAAAGTTGCATTAGTTGTTTTCTTGTTATTATGAAAATACCTATCTCACTTATCATTATACAGGGTGTCCCGAATTTAAATGGCAAAACTTCAGGAACTTGTAGGGGACCGAAAAACTAAGACAAAAAGTCCTCTAGAGATTTGCTCCTTTTTGATTAGTTTTAGAGAAAATCGCAAAAAAAGAAACAAAACAAGTTTTCATTTTTATACTTATTTATTTACATTTATATTTATGTTATGTTCTTTTTAATGTAAATATTGCTCAAAATGTTGTCCTCTTGCACCAATGCAAGCATTACATCTAGTACTCACTTGATAAATTGCAGCTAAACATTGTTCTGATGATATTTGCTGCACTGCATCTATGATTCGGTCTTTAATTGCTCTCTTGGGTTGATTGACACCGAATAAACTTTCTGCTTCAAGGTTCCCCATACGAAGAAATCCATGGGTGTCATATCAGGTGATCTGGGTGGCCAAGGTACTACTCCTCCAGGTCCAATCCATCGTTGTGGATAATTTATATCCAGCCAAGCTCGAGCAACTCTGCTATAATGAGCTGGACATCCATCGAGTTGGAAACTACATTTCAACCCTCTGCTGTAAGGAAATGTCATCTAAATAATTAGTAAAGTCGTTCTCCAAAAAATGTGTAAATGTGATACCATTCAATCTTCCAGGTAAAAAATATGGTCCCACCAGTAATCCGTTCCAAATTCCAAGACAAACGTTAATAGCAAATTCATGCTGAAACCTATTCTCTCAAATAGCTCTGGGATTTTCAAGAGCCCATACATGATAATTCCTTTGATTAACAATTCCTCCTCTTGTAAAGGTAGCTTCATCGGTCCACATAATTTTTAATGGAAATAAATTATCATAGCGAATTTTGTCAAGAAACCAGTTACTAAAATTCAATCTCTTGACATAATCTTGAGGTAATGAATTCTGAACTTTTTGAAGATGGTATGGGTAGCGATTATCACCTTTCAAAGTTCGCCATATTGCTTGCCGCGATATTGCTAATGCAACAGATGCTCTTCGGATGCTAGTCTCAGGATTGTTATCAAAGTGGCGTTGGACACAATTTCTTCTCCGATAATCTGCTCTTATTAATGCCTGGAATTGGTCGCCTTCATTACTTATTGAGAATGACCCAGTCTCTGGTAGTCTATTAAAAGTTAACGAAAAGACTCGTCGATTATGCACTCTTCTATGTGGAAATTGGCGCGCATACTCCCGCACCGCTTCTAAAGCATTACCGTTACAGAAACCATACACAAAAATCATATCAGCGTATTCAACATTAGAATATGTATGCGGCATTGTGGCTGATACTATTCACACAAAAATATCTGAGTAACTGACTGAAGACTGATTTAGGAATTATAATCCTAGAAGGAAGCCAAAATGTAAAGAAATGAAAGAATGTAAAGGATAACATTAGGTTTTACATATCTCACTGCCTAGCCTGACGAACTTTGAAAGGTGATAATCGCTACTTGTAACATTTTTGTTTTTTTTTTTTTTTTTTTTTTTTTTTTTTTTTTTTTTTGCGATTTTCTCTAAAACTAAGCAAAAACGAGCAAATCTCTAAAGGACTTTTTGTCTTAGTTTTTCGGTTTCCTATAAGTTCCTTAAGTTTTTGCCATTTAAATTCGGGACACCCTGTATATATATATATATATATATATATATATATATATATATATATATATATATATATATATATATATATAATATGTGTGTGTAATAATAATATCACCTTTTAATTACAGGTAGTATACAAATATGAATGGAACCTGTAAAAAATATCAAAATAAACGACCTTTCCATAGGGTTAATATGGAAGGGAAAAAAAGAAAGAAATATATATGTTTAGTAACGTTCTTGAGGTTCAGTCGATAAATAAAAACAACTATTTTGGCGATATTTCGAGACTATATTTTTCCCATAATCATGTCTTGCATCTTAGTAGGAATGTCCTAGTATTCTTCACATATGCTAGTTTTTTGTTGGATTTTTGGAATTCCTTCATCATTGTAATTGCTTCAGGACCATGGGTTTGTACTATTTTCGTACATAGTTCTTGAAGGCACTAAACTTGATGGATCAGCGGTAGGAGTGTCGTTTATTGTAAAAAAAAAAAAAAAAGTTATCGGTTATTTTGTAAATAAATAAAGTCCCCCCTTAACCTTCCCCACCTATACGGTGGGCTGTCTGGTTATTGGCATGATACATTAATCAATAAATAATTTAAAAAAAAAATATTAAAAGAGTGAATAGAGGTAAGGATTAAAATTTGATCCTTTGAATGATTCACCAACAAATTAGGCGATCATGGGCACTTGCTGAGGAGAATGGACAGCAACAGGCTTACCAAGAAGATCTCGCTAATTAAAAGTTATAAGACTCCAAGTCTGTGGCTTATTGAAGTTCAAAAAGATCTAAATTCTGCTGGAATTTCTGACCTTGATGTGTTGGATCGGTCGAAATTTAGAAGTATGGTGAAATCTTGGTTAAAACTAGTCGAAAACCCATGACGAATGAGGAAAAGGAAAAACTATTGGCTGGTCTGAGGAAGTATTGGGAACAAAAGAAGGCATCCAAAGGAGTTGGTCATAAGCGCTCCTAGATAGGCTTAAATTGAAAAAAAAATGTATACTGATAGTTCTCTTTTCAAATGTAATAACTAATTTCTAAACTTACATGTCTCATGTTTTCTATATGTATTATTGATCGTCTCTGACTGGGACTGTGGTAGACTATTGCAACACCCTACTGAATATTTATATCATTCTTAGGTGACAATTTCCAAGAATGAAGATTTTTTTTCCATTTCATTTACAATTGAAAACATATCATAAAATATTCAAAATCAATAGAATTTTCTCCTCCAACCTCTTTTTTCTCTTAGATAGGTCGTGTCTATGTAGCGTATATAATAAATAGCTGAGGGTCCACATGCTAGGCACTGTTTGCCACATCATATATTCAGCTACTCGTTCCATCTAGTCGGTGCAGATCAAAATGTGTACTTTGTTCTCAAGGAGAAGGGGATCCATTAATGGTACTTATTGGTTATAGCTTCTTCATTATAACCAATATTAATAACAGTATTTTAGTTTAGTGTACTAAAAATGTATATGAAATCCTTGCGTTTTAAATGTGAATGGTTGTATGAAAAAGTGGTTACATATTCCTGAGTCTAGAACGAATAACGAGTACATAACGAGTACAACATACTAATGTAAGCAGATTACTAACAGGGTCACTTCTCAACCAAATACCTTATCGAATCCCATAATGGAACTAAGAAAAACAATATTTAAAATGGTTCGGAAAAACAAAAGATCGTGAATACCATCGTACCATCTCTCGACATAACGCGTATTATCATTAATATTTCTATATTGTAAAAATATTATAAAATAATATAGAAATTAATATGAAATATAAACAATAATTAGTTAATGGAATTGGAAGTTAATTAATAAATACAATTTAAAAAAAAAAATGATGCTAAACAAAATAAGTAAATGAATTAAGAAAAAAATATAATATATATATATATATATAAACAACTAGAGGTAGAATTATAGATAAACTGCTCAATTGTTGAGTTCCATATAAAAAACATGATCCACAAATGCATCAAAATCATCAAAATATTTATCTTTGAGATCCTTCTTTGAAGGCGGCCATTCGCCTCCGTTCAGTAGGGCTGCGGATATCAGTTTGTATCTGAGTCTTTCCGAATTTCTGCAGTCATAAATGAGATGATGGTAAGTTTGCTCACTGTTTCTGTCGCAGAAATACTGTTGTCAATACGTTTAAATCTGTGTAAGTAACTTTTAGCTCCGCCATGTCCTGTCAAAAAATGGGTGCTTGTATGTCAGTTTTTTCTGTCATCTAAAGTTTTAATGAATTCATAAGCATGTCTTCCTTTTGTCGAATTTGTTCATCTTTCGTTCCAAATTTTTCGAGTCGTTGTTTTCAAAATGTGCTTAACTCCACTAATTGGTGCTTTATTGAATACAATTAGAAGAGTTGTATCCTTTGCCGCGTTTTTAGCTTCTATATCTGCCTGCTCATTTCCAAGCAAGCCGGCATGGGCTTTTTTCCGTTTGAAGGAAATTGGTATTCCTTGACTGTAGCAAGAGGTCAATTCTCGCCTGATTTCTTCTACGAGGAATTCATGTATATTTATATTTTTGATTTTAAAAAGGCTGATTTGGCTATCCGTGTGTATACAGTAATCATTATTGATACTTTTATTTTTAAATAAATGATACGGCTTTAAGGATAGCAAACAGTTCGGCTTGGATATTGGAGCAATAAGGTCCTAGCCTGAATCTCCCTGTATATAACAATTCTATTTAGTTTTACGTCTATTATTGTGCCATGAAAACTAATAAGACTGGACCTATCGTAGTTAACGCGAACCCCGAACCACGGTCTACAATTAATAAACTATAAAAAAATATTGTATGTAATAAAATAAAAATATATATTTATTTTTTCTTCAAATCAAGTCGGATAATCTTAGAGTTTTTCAGTATTTGTTAATTCTGTTAACAAAATTTTTTTTTTTTTTTTTTATAGAAATTTTTGACGAAAAGAGTGATGAATATTACATCAAAAAAGCTTTTACAGAAAATTATGGCTATTGGTTCCGTGTAGCAGGCTTTTACCCAGGTAAGTTATTTATGCTACTAGCATCCCCAGTCACTGCTTCGCCCGCTCTTATAAGTAACGAACTTAGATAGGTTTAACTAATAACAGACGTTTTCTTTTTTAACAATAAAAATCTTATAATGCAGTTAAGAATTGTTTTCTCACAATATTTCAATATATTTTCACTCACACCTGTAACCCGGTATTATTGCAATGATTTACTCGAAAGCATTATTGGATATTCAATCCTTAAATCTAATCTATGAGTTGGTAATTTAGATGGACAGAGACGTTTTAGGAAGAAACTCTGGCGGATAATGGACTGCATTATCAGTGCTTACAATTCTATCAATAGAGATATTCTCTATGTCACAGTTTACTTTTTGAATAATAATGCTGTTAATATTCTCTGCTATAGTATTTGTTGGTAATATTACTGCTCTTTCACACAACCAATGGTACAATTTATTAAATAAACCTAAAACATTAAAATGAATTTGAAATCATTGAAATATTAGTTTTCTCAAAACCTTCATCAAAAAATATCAAAAAATAATCGTTTTTTGATAAGGCAATCGTTTAGTGCAGCAAAAATATTTTTTAAACCATTTGGTTGGACTTTAATATCTAAAAAAAGTAATCGGGTATTTTGATAAGCAACACTAAACCCTAGATCGCGGGTTCGCAGCCCGGCAGATGAAAGGATTTTTTATTGATTTCATTTGGTTTCGGAATTTGGGGGTCCCGAGCCTGTTACTCTAAAGATCCCTATCCTAATTATACCTGGATAGGACTCCCACCGTATCGTCCGAAGCCATAGCAGCATAATGACGTTAAACAGAGTGAAAAACTTCTGCCACATAACACTGTGAATTTAGATTATTATTATAGTAAACTATACTATTTAAAATCCTCCTAGAATTATGAAGATTTTGTAGTTAAAATTTGGTACATAGGGGTTCAATAATTTTACCATTGCAAACTCTGGTGTAGAATGCCGCTAACCACATATCGTTCGATTATAAAATATCCCTAGGATCCACACGTCACACTAAATATTTATAGCTTTTTTATAACAATTTATTTAAATCAAGCCAATTTTATTATCAATTTCTAGCTCTATATAACATTGTACCGTTATAACCAACGTAAAATGGCTTGTCCTTTTATATAATAGTATAGATATATATTAATTTAGAACATATGTTTTATTGCTAATTGTTTACAAACACCTGCACTAAAGTAGTATTTATAAAAAATAAATGTTATTTTGATATTTACATACATCTAGAACCCCAACTTTGATTTTAAAAGTTTTTTTAAAAATCTTTCCAGGGATATACCTATTAATTTCCCAAATTTTTACGGCAATTGGATGTACGGTTTTTGAAAACCAACGTAAAATGGCTTGTCCTTTTATATAATATTTTTATCTATCGAGTACAGACATACACACATTTATATATATATATATATATATATATATATATATATATATATATATATATATAGAGAGAGAGAGAGAGAGAGAGAGAGAGAGAGAGGGAGGGAGAGAGAGAGATTTTCTCAATTAGGCTTTCTAATATAAAACAAATTTATTTATTTATTTTTATTAATAATTATTTTCAACACCTAAGCCGTTGACAACGAGGTCATTCGACATCTGGCAGCCGAATACAGTCTTGCCATATTGGTGCTGCCCGCTTAATTGTCCGTACGAACATCCGCCATATCAGGGCACAGTGGTAGGTTCAGTTTATGCACATCTTCTTCATCTTCCTGACACAGAGGACATTAGAGCTCTGTGCAGGTGTTGCTGAAGAAACTGCCGGTTTCACCCAATTAAGGGGACCTACCTTAACGAGGCTGGGTGTGCCCCAGGAGGGTACCCCGACCTCAAAGTCAAGCCATGGCCAAAATAAGATAGTAAATTTTCTACTTTCAGTCTGACTCGAACTTGGACAATCCTCTCTCCCACACATCCAAGTGGTGTTGATATGAACAGTAATATGTACAGTAAACTTAAATGAACAGCTAAGCTAAGCCATGATCTAGATCTATATGATTTTTTTTTTCTATTTTTATATAGGTTCATTCCATGTCAAATCAACCAATTCTACATTAGATTTGGATCTCTATGATTTCCATGATTTTTGGTGTAGCAGCTGTAATTACCAAGACTAGTAGAAATGTAAAATATTATTATTATTCTGCGTATATCTCGGAAGTGGTATAGAATATGAAAAATGTGTATGTAATAAAGGTTGTATAGAATTTAGTTAACATTAATTTAGTAAATAGTCGTGTTTTGCATACGATGCACCGTTTTTGAGATATGAGCCCAAAACCAAAAAAAGAGACATTCCGCGCCCCCTCCCTTCTTTTACCCAGACCCGAAAACTCCAGGACTTTTAGTATATTTACTTTCTAACTAGCCTGAACAAGTTTCCAAAGAAAAACCTTGCATTACAGAAAACGCATTCTATAAGACTTCATTGACTGGACTAACTGTCCATTAAAAAAAAGACAAAATATTTTTTTTACCAAGAACCCATTTCCGCCCCATCCTAAAATTTTGTCGAAATGTAGTCAATAACAGTATAAATCACATATATTTTTTTTCGAAAAAATCTAAGGGTACGTATTTTGGGAATTACGAAAACCGTTTTTGGATGTTTCGAAAAAATTCAAAATGAACGGAAAATATATCAAGTGATATATCATATTAAAGGGTATTTCAAATAGAAAAGAATGCCGCAAATTTGAGCCCCCTGGAAGCAATAGTTTTTTAATGGCGTAATTTTGAATATACTGAGTGAGGGCCGAAAACAGCAGTTTTTTGAGTTTTTAAAATCTTGTAACTCAAAAACCAAAAGTCAGAAAAATGTAATATTTTACATTTTTACTAGTCTTGGTAAGTACAGCTGTTATACCAAAAATCATAGAAATCGGAGAGGTCAAGGTCCAAACCATTGGTTGATTTGACACGGAATTAACCAAGAGTCTGTTTAAATGGTCAGACAGTTTGTCGTGTAATTTTCTGTATTTTGTTTTTATAATGCGGTCCAGTATAGAGGCTATGTGTAGGTCTGTCTAGAAGAAAATGAACTTTATTCTGGGACAGCTTGGCTCCTAAAAATAACAAGTCAGTACAATACATAGGGCAATCGTCTGGCTATGACAATTGACAAATAATTAAATTATGAGTCCCAAAATAACTGAGAAATCTTGTAAAATCTTATGTATACTATTATAATTTATATTACATAAATATTCATGTTTTAAATTTTCTCGGAAGATTGAAAATTCAGGAGATAAAGAAAAATATGATTTTTGAAGAAGGTTAGAGAGGAGAATTTTCGAATTGAGATGGGCAATGAGACATGTAAATCCAAAAGGATCATATCTGAACTATAAAATGAAAGTTTTGATAAAGATGCATTAAATTCTTAATTGAATCTCACTGCTTCTTGATAGGTTTGGATCGTTATGCTTTTGCCATCGATACTAACATACTATATACTTTAAAATTTCAGGTGCAGGGATGGGAGCATTTTTATTCATACCAGTAGCTTTAATATTCTTGGTCGCATTGCCATTAACTGTTGCCAAGATAAGCAATAGTGAGATTGGTATAAAAAGTGAATGCGTACATTTCTCGGTATTCCTTACGATAGAACTGACCGCCATAATGGTGTTCATATACCACAAGGATACCATTGATGACCTCTATCGGTAAGTACTGGAACTATCAACATTATTTTCTATCTCTGCCTTGTTCACTCAAAATATTGTATACATTTGGGTAAGAAAACAGAAGAAAAACATTATGGTAAGTGTGTCAGTTATTGACAGGCCAATATTTGATTTAAGATAATAAGTAATAGTTACTTTCTTAAAATAGAAATAATATGCTTAGTGGCATTTCCTAACTAAACCCCTTTACTGATACGAGATTTAGAACAGGAAGTTCTGCATACGTCACCTCTGTTCAGCCTCACCTTAAGGAGCTTAGTTTTATTTTTCTCATTCCTACGCTTATTTCATGCTTTGTCCATTTTTTTTTTATTATTAAAAATTAGTATTTCTGATATGTTTAAGTTGAATTTATAGAATGTAATCCTTTTCAGGGCACAGTGTACTACAGTACACCACAATTCGATAGATTTTTTGGAGGGGCCTGATCATTCAAAAACTGCAAATGAGGTTGAAAAACAATAAAGAATTGTAATAAATAAAAGTAAATTATTTATTTTTACAGATTTATTCAGTATTAAGGCCGGTTTACACGCTCATGCAATTTTCGCAAATCGGTGCACGCAGGTTTGAAGTTTGCACAAGCCTAAAATTTTGGCTTGAGTAAAATCTTTCGGAACAGAAATTAGACTTGAGTTTGGTGCATTGGCATGAGGTGTGTAAACGATGTACAAGCCACAACTTAAGACTAGCGCATGCGCATTTTACATTCGACCACCTGTTCCATACTGTATTTTGAGTTAAAATGAACGATTTTTGGCGGAAGAAGGACATCCTTGGCCATTCTTCTTCCCCACTAATTTGTTTTCGTCCTTAAGGATACTGTTTTTTTGTATTTTTCCAGGAGTTAAATTTGATTTCATTTAACGTCCTTAAAGATACTATGTATTTTGAGATGGCGAAAGGACATCCTAGTTCACGTATATATATATTAGTTTTTGTCCTTAAGGATATTATTTTGAAGTATTCCAGGAAATAACGATTTTTAAGATAGCGGAAGGATATCCTTGGTGAATCTCCTTCCAGACAAATCAGGTTTTGTCCTCAAGGATACAATTTTTTAAAAAAAATCTTTTAGGATTTTTTAAATTTTATTTTTCGTCCTTAAGAAAGATTTTAAGATGGTGGAAGGATATCCTTGGCAACATATATATTAGTTTTCATCCGTAAGGATATTATTTTGAGTTCCGCCAGGATTTAACGAATTTCAAGTTATACGAAGGATATTCTGCCATTATTTAAGGAAACTATTTTGAAATATTCCAGGGTTTAACGATTTTAAGATAGCTGAAGGATTTAATACTACTGTTGTCCGTTGCAAGAATTAATAGTTCTTCACAATTTTACATTTTTAACAAAACAGAGAAAGACTAAAGCGACAAGAAACTGCTCGCCGTTACAGATTACTTCAACATTTACTAGAAAAACGATCAAACCGCCCAATTCATTACAAAAGACTTATTTACATGACTGTTATTAAACATATTTGGACGTACGGAGTTGAGCTTTGGGGCTCTACTAAACCATCCAATTCATCTCCCTACAATCCAAAATCCTTCGAAAAATCCTAAATGACCCTTACTTTGTCACCAATAAGCTTATACATAAAGACCTTAATGTTCCATATGTTGCTGAAATAGCCCGAAACAGATACCTATCCTTTCATAGTAAGCTCCACTCAAATCCATTAGTTTCTCAACTTGCTCCCCACTCCATTCCCGATATTCCTCCGAGGCATCTGAAAAGAAGATGGCCTAGAGATCTTCTAGTGTAGAATGTTATTGAAGTGCTACTGATGAGTAGTTCTTTTCCAGTTATTACATGTCATTGTACTTATCAGCTCATTTACTTGATGTACATATTTGTATAGTTGTAAATTTCTATAAATTGATATATAATAAATAAAAACAAAACAGAGAGGTTTTTACATCACATTTGTGCAAGCAAAACTGAACTTGTAAACAGTATTGACCAGATTTGCACAAGCCAGTTTGCGCAAATAGCTTGAGCTTGCAAACCGGCCTTAAATGTTTTTAAATATGTAAGCTTGAGATGAAAAATCTTAAAGAAGGAATTACAATGTCGATAATTTAAAATTATTTATAACTTTGATTTATTATGATCTTTGATTTAGATTGAGGATTTAAAAAATGAGTGGACCTAATATTTCACAAGGGAAATATTGGAAAATGAATTTTCTTAATATTGACAACTATTCCCTTATTACCTGCATACTTATCAATTCAGGAAAAACATTCCGAACCAAAGAAGAACTCTAACCCTAACCACCTACCCCCACTTTTTTTTTTTTTTTTTTTTTAATTAGCAACTTTTTTGCGATTATTACAGCAATCGCGATCGTTTCACGATAAACTATGACTCATACAAAACATGTTTACAATAAATATTTCTGACAATACGTACCGAAGACCTAAAAAGAGCTGGATGAGGGACTTGCTTAAGTAAGAAACGACTTCAAATATTGTCAGGAGGAAGTACCGATGCATCGCAGTTAAATCATCAAATATTTCAAAAAAGTGTCCTTATAAGGACAACAATGGCGAAAGTTATCCTTCCGCCATATTAAAATCGTTAAATATTTTAAAACAATATTCTGGAGGACAACGATGGCGGAAGTTATCCTTCGGATAACTTAAAAACTGTTAAAAACATATTATCCTTAAGGACGAAAAAAAAACCTAATAAAATTCCGCCATCTTAGAACAGCATCCTTAAGGACGAAAACTAATTCTAATTGTGGAAGGAGAGAGTGGCGAAGGATGTCCTTCGGCCTCAAAAAATCGTCAGATCCTGGCAGATCTGTAAAACAGAGTTTAGCAAAAACAGGTCTACAGAGGACCCACCAGCAGTCGAGGACACCGATCTTCAAATGCCGACAGGCAATCCAATATCCTAAAATCTATTTATTTTATGTTTATAAACAGAATTAAATGGAGGAATAGAAAAAAAACAAACATTATTTGCACTTTCCTCACCACTTACGCTGATGTGTTTATAAGTAAAAAATGACCCCTTCATTGCCTTCCAAACACTCCAATTCCATATCTTATATCTTCAAGAAAGGTGTCAAAAATTGAGAATCAAAATAAATCCAAACAAATATCACCAAATAACCTATACCTTACGTCGTAAACCTAGGACTTCCTGTCTTACAGTATCCTTTAATGATATTCCACTATCTCTGTTGAACAGATCCGCTATCTAGGACTACACTTGGACAGGAATTCCATCATTTTCATGGGTCTGCCGAGAACTGCGTTCTGCCTGGTTACCGGGTTAAGTTTGCTGGACTATACTGTAAATATAAGAAAAGAAAATTAATACGCATATATCCAGCCTTTGAAAATGACTGACAATATCAATAATTTAGCTGCCAATACAAATTAAATTTTTATTTATTAGTTTTAATTTTGAGTTAAAATAATTGGATAATCATTTGCAGAGCGATGGGACGAAATTTCTACGACTACGAGAACACACTGAACGCGGAGTGCCATGAGGCCATCGCCAGCGCCTACAGAGCCGGAAGATGGCGGAAGAGGATATGCCACATTATGATGGTCATTTGTTCTATGAGTTGCTTGTTCACGGCCGCCCTTGTAAGGCCCTTGATCAGCTACTTCAAAGGAGATCCGGACCCACATGATGGTAAGGTCAAATGAATCGCAATCTACTTAAAGTAGTAGTAAGTGATAAGTCACTTACAGCAGAACCTCAGTAATCCCACATCTAAGGGACCAAGATGTATGGCGGAACGGCTAAAAGGGCGGATTGAACGGAGATTTCTATGAAGCTCGTATTTTTCATAGTTTAAAGTGTAATATAATTATATTTGGTCCAAAAGCCCTTGAGGGATACTGGTTTGAAATCTGCCAGGATCTGACGGTTTTTGACGGGATCCTTGGCCAATCTCCTTTTCCCACAAATTAGTTTTCGTCCTTTTGAATGCTTTGTTGTTTGAATTGTTTTAATTTTCAAAGGGACACAGTCTATCTCTCTCTTTCCGTTTAATATTTTTCACAGGACACATAAATATACATACTATTTTGAGATTTGCTAGGTCCTTTTGAAAATCCGACTTTGTGAAAATTGATTAAATATTACGTTTTTTTCACACACTCTCAAGGACACTTTCTCTTTCCGCCTAATCCTGTTAATTTTGATCCTTTTGGATTTACATGTCTCATTGCCTATCTCAATTCGAAAATTCTCCTGTCTAACCTTCTTCAAAAATCATCTTTTTCTTTATCTCTTGAATTTTCAATCTTCCGAGAAAATTTAAAACATGAATATTTATGTAATATAAATTTTAATAGTATACATAAGATTTTATAAGATTTCCCAGGTATTTTGGGACTCGTAATTTAATTATTTGTCAATTGTCATAGCCAGACGATTGCCCTATGTATTGTACTGACTTGTTATTTTTAGGGGCCAAGCTATCCCAGAATAAAGTTCATTTTCTTCTAGACAGACCTACACATAGCCTCCATACTGGACCGCATTATAAAAACAAAATACAGAAAATTACACGACAAACTGTCTGACCATTTAAACAGACTCTTGGTTCATTCTATGTCAAATCAACCAATGGTATGGACCTTGACCTCTCTGATTTCCATGATTTTTGGTATAACAGCTGTACTTACCAAGACTAGTAAAAATGTAAAATATAACATTTTTCTGACTTTGGATTTTTGAGTTATAAGATTTTAAAAATTCAAAAAACTGCTGTTTTCGGTCCTCACTCAGTATATTCAAAATAACGCAATTAAAAACCTATTGCTCCTAGAGCACTCAAGTTTGCGGCATTCATTTACATTTGAAATTCCCTTTAATTTGATATATCACTTAATATATTTTCCGTTCATTTTGAGTTTTTTCGAAATGTCCAAAAACGGTTTTCGTTATTCCCAAAATACGTTCCCTTCGATAGAAATATATATATATATGATTTATACTAATACTACTGACTACATGTGGGCAAAATTTTAGAATGGGAAGGAAATGGATTCTTGATAAAAAAAATATTTTGCCTTTTTTTTTTAACGGACAGTATAATCTAATCAAAAAAGTATTACAGAGTGCGTTTTCCGTAGTCCAAGGTTTTTCTTCGGAAACTTGTTCGGGGTAGTTTGAAAGTAAACATACTACAAGTCCTGGAGTTTTAGAGCCTAGGGACAGGAAGGGGAGAGGCGCGGAAGGTCTCATTTTTTGGTTTTGTGCTCATATCTTGAAAACGGTGAATCGTATGCAAAACATGACTATTTACTGAATTAAAGTTAATTAAAATCTCTAAAGCATTTGTTCTATATACATTTTTAATATTCTGTACCGTTTTCGAGATATACGCTAGGCAAATGTGAAGTACTTTTAGTATATTTATTTTACCAAGAAAAGTTAAAATTTATGTAACTTATGACGAATTAAAGATGAATTGGCATATAAATATATGTGTATTTCGAAGGAAATGTAATGTCCTACATTATTATTTATAAAGACTTTTGTCGTAGGATTAACGCTTTAAAAGATATGAAGGCAAGTATAACAGAAAATGTGATGTGAAAATTTGTTTATCCGAAAATATTCACATTTGCAAAGCGTGTATCTCGGAAACGGTACCGAATATGAAAAATTTGTACAGAATAAGAGTTTGAGAAACTTTAATTTACGTTAATTTAGTAAATAGTTATGTTTTGCATACGATACACTGTTTTGGAGATACGAGCGCAAAACCAAAAAATGGGACCTTCCGCCCCCTCCCCTTCCTGTTCCCAGGCCCGAAAACTCCAGGACATTTAGTATGTTTACTTTCTAACTACCCTGAACAGGTTTCCGAAGAAAAACCTTGGATTACAGAAAACGCATTCTATAATACTTCATTGACTGGACTAACTGTCCATTAAAAAAAATACAAAATATTTGATTTTATCAAGAACCCATTTCCGTTCCATTCTAAAATTTTGCCTACATGTAGTCAGTTATAGTATAAATCACACACACACACACACACACATATATATATATTTTAAATCGAAGGGAACGTATTTTGGGAATTACGAAAACCATTTTTGGACATTTCGAAAAAACTCAAAATGAACGGAAAATATATCAAGTGATAGATATATCAAATTAAAGGGAATTTAAAATGTAAATGAATGCCGCAAACGAGCGCTCTAGGAGCAATAGTTTTTTAATCGCATAATTTTGAATATTCTGAGTGAGGACCGAAAACAGCAGTTTTTTGAGTTTTTAAAAGCTTATAACTCAAAAATCAAAAGTCAGAAAACTTTAATATTTTACACTTTTACTAGTCCTTGTATGTACTACTTCTATACAAAAAATCATAGAAATCGGAGAGATCAAGGTCCATATCTGATGTAGAATTGGTTGATTTGACATGGAATGATCCTCTTACAAAACATGGCTGGATTACAAAAGGTGCTGGAAGAGGTTGTAAGATACAACCTAGAATAATGTCAGAAGGAGGTATCGATGGTTATTGGTCTACCTCATGTTTTACATGTATTATTTATTATATATTTTTTCAGCAAATTCCCTCCTTTTCCTATTCGCAGACAGGTTTGAATCAATAAACAAAGTTAAAAAATCCATGCCACTAAAAATTAATTATAAGTTTATTTATACAGGATGTCCCGAATTTAAATGGCTTCAGGAGCTTATAGGGGACCGATAAAACTCGTTTTTGCTTAGTTTTAGAGAAAATCGCAAAAAAAAAGAAACAAAACAAGTTTTCATTTTTATACTTATTCTTATTTACATTTATATTTATGTAATGTTCTTTTTAATGTAAATATTTCTCAAAATGTTGTCCTCTTGCACCAATGCAAGCATTACATCTAGCACTCACTTGATAAATTGCAGCTAAACATTGTTCTGATGATATTTAGTACACTGCATCTATGATTCGGTCTCTTAATTTCTCTCTTGAGTTGATTGACACCGAATAAACTTTCTGCTTCAAGGTTCCCCATACGAAGAAATCCATGGGTGTCTGGATCAGGTGATCTGGGTGGCTAAGGTACTACTCCTCCACGTCCAATCCATCGTTGTGGATAATTTATATCCAGCCAAGCTCGAGCAACTCTGCTATAATGAGCTGGACATCCATCGAGTTGGAACCACATTTCAATCCGCTGCTGTTAGAGAATGTCATCTAAATAATTAGTAAAGTCGTTCTCCAAAAAATGTGTAAATGTGATACCATTCAATCTTCCAGGTAAAAAATATGGTCCCACCAGTAATCCGTTCCAAATTCCAAGCAAACGTTAATAGCAAATTCATGCTGAAACCTATTCTCTCTAATAGCTCTGGGATTTTCAAGAGCCCATACATGATAATTCCTTTGATTAACAATTCCTCCTCTTGTAAAGGTAGCTTCATCGGTCCATATAATTTTTAATGGAAATAAATTATCATTGCTAATTATATCAAGAAACCAGTTACTAAAATTCAATCTCTTGACATAATCTTGAGGTAATAAATTCTGAACTGTTTGAAGATGTATGGGTAGCGATTATCACCTTTCAAAGTTCGCCATATTGCTTGCCGCGATATTGCTAATGCAGCAGATGCTCTTCGGATGCTAGTCTCAGGATTGTTATCGAAGTGGCGTTGGACACAATTCTTTCTCCGATAATCTGCTCTTATTGCTGCCTGGAATTGGTCGCCTTCATTACGTATTGAGAATGGCCCAGTCTCTTGTAGTCTATTAAAAGTTAACGAAAAGACTCGTCGATTACGCACTCTTCTATTTGGAAATTGGCGCGCATACTCCCGCACCGCTTCTAAAGCATTACCGTTACAGAAACCATACACAAAAATCATATCAGCGTATTCAACGTTAGAACATGTATGCGGCATTGTGGCTGATGCTATTCACACAAAAATATCAGAGTAACTGACTGAAGACTGATTTAGGAATTATAATCCTGGAAGGAAGCCAAAATATAAACAAATAAAAGAATGTAAAGGATAACATTAAGTGTTTACATATCTCACTGCCCAGCCTGACGAACTTTGAAAGGTGATAATCGCTACCTGTAACATTTTTGTTTTGTTTCTTTTTTTGCGATTTTCTCTAAAACTAAGCAAAAACGAGCAAATCTCTAAAGAACTTTTTGTCTAAGTTTTTCGGTCCCCTATAAGTTACTGAAGTTTTGCAATTGAAATTCGGGACACTGTATAAATTATTGCGGCTGTTCAATCGATATTTATACAATAAAGTATTTTAATTAATGTTCCAATAGGTATCCTGCGACTGTTACCAGTACCGATTTGGTTACCAGTCAGAGAGAAGTCTTGGTACCTCACGTTATTTTTCTTCTTAGCTCAAGACGTAGTTGCTTACGTTACACCAGGAATAGTATTGGGATGTATCCTGTTCTATGTCTGTACCTGCGAGGACATCGGAGCGCAACTTCTTATCGTCGGACACTCACTAAAGACGGTGTTACAAAGAGCGGAAGGTCTCGACATGCCGAAGGAGGAAGCCATCAAGGTGTGCTTCAACCATTCGATAAGGCATCATCAAATGCTCTTGAAGTAAGCTGGTCATGTTCCGCTCATTTTCTTTATGTTAAATTGTAGCTTACCTTAAAATTGAATTTTATGTCACATATGAAAACATTTTTATAATTTTGTCTACTTTCTAGGCACATAAAATCCGTGGAACTGCTCTTAAACTTTCCGGGGTTCGCATTGCTGTTCGGTTCTACAATCTTGATGTGTATGAGTGGCTTCATATTCGTCTCTGTAAGTTTTCTATTTGTAACTGTTTGAATAACTATCAACAGAACATAGTTTCATTAACACTCACAATATCAACATTAATCATCGGTAGTTCAGTCAATAAATATATTGTAGAGTGCATGGAATATGCGATAATTTTTTACTATAATAGTTAGAAGGTAAACATACTGAAAGTTCCCGCCCCGGGGGGGGGGGGTCAGCTAACGGTGGGGGGAAGGCAGAAGTTCCATTATTTTTGGTTTTTTGATAATATCTCGAAAACTGTTGACTCTAGAAAAATATGTTACAAATAAACATAAAAGTTAATTAAATTTACTATAAAATTTATTATTTATAAATTTGTCGTAATTCTAACCGTTTACGAGATATACGTTATTGAAAATCGGTGATTTTCGGGAAAAAACAAATGTCACCTCACTTTTTGTCAAACTTTTGCAGAAAAAGCCCTATCTTTTTCCTCAAGCTCTCTCCTCTGGTTTCATTCCTTCCTCTATAGTAGAACTCAAATAGTATCCATACCAAACCAGCCACTTTCCTCTTCCCTTTCGTTGACATTAGGGGTAGCCCAAGGTTCCAGTGTCTCTCCTACTCTTTTTTGTGCCTACATAAATGATCTACCTAATTCCATTCACCATTGTTGTTGTCCCATTCACCATCTATATGCGGATGATTTCCAGATATATCTATCCTTCCATCCCTCTGATTTAATAAAATCATTCTCCCTTATCCAAGAAGACCTTAATAGCATTTGCAAGTGGGCCTCTGATAACAGATTAAAATTAAATGTAGAAAAAACGCAGGCTATTATCATAGGTTCTAATACCCATTTGAGATCCCTTCCCCACCTCCCGATCCTGTCTATGAACTCCCAACCTATTCAATTCCACCTCACAGTCAAAAACCTTGGTATTGCCTTTGACAAAACCCTTTCATGAAAACCTCATATCTCCCAAATTTCTAGACGGGTTATATCCATCCTTAAACTATTCCATTCTTCCCAGGACTCCTTTCCGAAACCTACTCGTCAACTCTTGGTTTGACTACAGCTGTGTTGCATATGGTGGGTTGACGGCGGAACCCGAGAGTAAACTAAGGAGACTAATGGACTGTTTCGTTAGGTTTATCTTTAGGGTTCCAAAAGCCTCCCACACATCACATCTATATACAGAGTTAAAATGGCGTTATCCTTCATCCCGCATAAATTAATTCCTAGCCTCCTTTCTCTATCAAACCATCAATTCTCGGAATACCTCCTACATCTATAACACCTTCCAGTTCAGATCCTCGGTCTCCTCCCGCACTACAAGATCTCGCTCCTCAGACCTGTATACTTCTTCCCATAAGAGTACATCATTTGAACACTCCTTCATTTCCCGTGCTACTTCCATATGGAATTCACTACCCTGTAATATTCGTAATGCTTCATCTCTGTCCACATTTAAATCCCTTCTCTTTCAATACCTCCTTTCCCTCCTCTTCCCAGGACTCCTTTCCGAAACCTACTCGTCAACTCTTGGTTTGACTACAGCTGTGTTGCATATGGTGGGTTGACGGCGGAACTCGAGAGTAAACTAAAAAGACTAATGAACTGTTTCGTTAGGTTTATCTTTAGGGTTCCAAAAGCCTCGAGTTAAAATGGCGTTATCCTTCATCCCGCATAAATTACTTCCTAGCCTCCTTCCTCTATCAAACCATCAATTCTCGGAATGCCTCCTACATCTATAACACCTTCCAGTTCAGATCCTCGGTCTCCTCCCGCACTACAAGCTCTCGCTCCTCAGACATGTACACTTCTTCCCATAAGAGTACATCATTTGAACACACCTTCATTTCCCGTGCTACTTCCATATGGAATTCACTACCCTGTAATATTCGTAATGCTTCATCTCTGTCCACATTTAAATCCCTTCTCTTTCAATACCTCCTTTCCCTCCAGAATGATACTGACTAGCAAAACTTCACTAAAAAAAAAAAAAAAAAAAAAAAAAAAAAAAAAAAAAAAAAGCATTCAGTAGATGTACCTAAATAGGTTTTTATTTTTTCTCCTACAATTATTGGATTTTTGTAATTTTTGTTCTTTATTTGTAAAGTTGTAAATAGTTAACCAGATTGTTAATTTATTTTATTTTATCTTATGAAAGCTAGGCTCATTGTATTTATTTATGTACATTATATTATTCTTAGGGGACATCGTCCCAGAATAAAGTTTATTTTATATTTCTATTTCTATTACGTTCCACAATCGTTTCTCACAAAAAAACATCAGAAATAAAATTGTAGGGCATTAAATGTACTTTAATTTCATAAACAAGTTTCTGGTATTTGCTTCAAATGTTAAACAAAAAGTGAGGTAAACATTTTTTTTATTTCTAAAATTGTCGATTATTAATAACGTATATCTCGAAAACCGTTGGAATTTCTACGAATACGTATATAATTAATTTTATAGGAAATTTAATGAGCTTTAATTTTGTTCTGCTACATATTTTTCTAGAGTCCACCGCTTTCGAGATATAATCGAAAAACAAAATTGGGACCTGCTCTCCCCCCCACCGTTAGCTCACTCGCCAGCGGCCGGACTTTTAATATGTATACCTTCTAACTAATCCTAACAAAGCTGTAAAGTCAAAAATTATCGGATATTTCATGCACTCTACACCCCTCATTTCAGCACTTATTGGACTGGACAATGTTGTAAACTATACGAATTAAAATGTAAATAGGAGATGTAGATAGTTAGGGAATGCAGTCATAGATAATACCTACATCTCTTATACTTCACTGTCAACTATACCTTATGAATATAAAATGTAAATACCACAAGTAGAAACTCCTTACATTAGGACCCTTCTTATACAAGGTTATTATAAAAGTTCTCGTGGATAAGTAAAGCATAATTTCAGATCAAATATTTTAAAAGTCATTGAATACTAATCTTCAAAGTGAACTTCCATTGCTATCAAATACTTTCACCCATCTTTCTGATATTAAATGGATTTGGTCCCGGTGCCATTGGTTTTGTGGCTCAAATCTCTTCACGATCTCGTAAGTATCAAAGATCCGACTTTTAAGAAAAATTTTCCTTGATTTTAAAAAAACAAAAAATAATCTCATAGTATAAGGTCTTGGCTAAATGCAGAATTAGGCAAAATGTTTACTCTTTAGGACCTACCTTTTAGGAGCTTTATTGCTTTGAAAGAAAAATGTCACCTTTTGCCAACATTATTTAAGTGCAGGGATTTTTTTGACACTCTCTAGCTCTGATGGTGATACTCGGATCGAAAATTTTCCGTAACTTTTCTAAATTAGAAATTAAATGAAAAATATTTTTTATTATTCAACAATTACCGCTAAGACCTACAGTTTTTAATGAAAAAAGGCATATTTGAAACAACTATTTTTTTCTCAACTTTGCTTATTTTGAATAATCATTAATTGTTTTAATTGTTTTTGTTTTAAATGATATCAATTGATACGGGTAAGCGGTAAAAAATAAAGAACATAATGGCATAAACTAGGGATTAAGCTATTTAATTTGAAAATTTATCATCAACAGAAAAATGAATCACGGTTAAGCGAAAACAGGTAGGTAGGTAGGTTTATTGTTTTTGGACACTCAACTTCCATGGTCTTTAGTGTCCTGGTTCCTTAGTTTTTTTGTTTTTTTTAAATTATATTTTTCCGAAAAAGTTATGTTATTTCAAAAATGTGATAATTTTGTCGATATTGTATTTGTTATCTCCAAGCATTACCGAGAGTCTTCTTTCCAGCCGTTCCTGTTCAAAAAAAGTTTCGTAAAGCGGGCATTCCTCCAAACTATGTCTGATCGTTAGTTGGCACTGGCAGTATAAACATTTCGGTGAGGCCTCTCTCATTATAAGGTAGCCATGTGTGAGGCGAGTATGGCCAATCCTCAATCTTGTGATCACTACTTCTTCTCTTCTGTTTCTCCGATACGATGTATACCACTGTTTGATGTCACTTTTAACTAATTATCTTCCTGGGTTTCATGCCATAATTCCATCCAAGTACACCTGGAAAAATACTTTAAAAAATTGCTAACGTCCGAAGGGGTATAGATTGTTTTGATTTCTAGTGAGGAAATGGCTGCTTGCTTGGCTGCTTCGTCTGCGGCTTGATTCCCTTTTATCCCCACATGGGATGGTATCCAGATAAGCACCAAGTTCTTTTGTGAATATTTTAACATTGAGGCATATGCCTGTGCCTTTCTTATGACTGGATCCTTCGTACATATGTTAAGAAAAGATATTATGGCAGAAAGGGAATCAGTAAATATGGCAACATTTTTTTCTTCCAGGTGCATAGCGTAATGTAACGCCGCAGTAACCGCCCAGCATTCCGCTGTAAAGTTACTTGTGATTGGCATTGAAACATTGAAAACATATGAGCATCGACGGTTACTAGGGAAACCCTAAAACCCATTTTGTTCTTACTTTAGCCGACAGGCTCAAGGGGTACTTTAATTTCCCTGTACGTTTTTTAATAGTACATGGATTTTCCTCCACCAAAGCACACAGAATATGGTTATCTAGGAAAGAAGTGCTGCCACGATTCTTCTTGTATTGGAGGCTGAAGTCTCTAGAAATGTTTCAAACCATTGTTGGACGGTGCACACACGCTACCGTCTCTGACAACCAGCTGTGAGCAAAGCCTTAATTATTTCTAAGTATATCGATAGATAGGTAATCATTTTATTTATAAAAAAAAATTCTCGTACAAATGTGAGTCTGGTACATTCTCAGACTATTCTAAATCTATTTACACAATGGGAAATAATATGAAATAAAAATACACTTATTACATACAAATACAAGAATTTTTTTTTTCTTTGATTAATTGAAATTTACAACTGTATTAGAAAATACATCCAGTAAATATGCTGTATACAATGCGATATGATAACATGATTAAGACTTGTACAGGAACTACCCTTTGGTAGTACTCTAATGAAATATACAAAAGGAGAAGATCCCGAGGCCATCTTCTTTTCAGGCGGCTCGGAGGATTGCCACGAATGGAATGGGAAGCAAGTTGTGCAACAAGTGGATTTGGATGAGGAGTGAGTTTATTATGAAAGGAGAGGTATCTGGTTCGTGCCAAATCAGCGACGTATGGGATATTTAGGTCATTATGGATGATTTCATTTGTGACAAAGTAAGGAGCATTAAGGATTTTTCTAAGGATTTTGGATTGGAGTGATTGGATGCGGGAAGAATTCGATGGTCTGGTGGATCGCCATAAATCTATACCGTAAGTCCAAAAAAGTCTGATAATCGTCATATAGATGAGTTTTTTGTAGTGAATCGGGAGATTTGAACGATTGTCAAGTAAGTGTTGTAACAGTCGAAATCAACGTGCAGCTTCTTGTCTTTTCAATCTTGTATAAGGGTTCCAGGTAAGTCTCTTGTCTAAAAAAAGTCCCTGGTATCGTATTTGTTCCACATTATTTAGCGGTACACCATTAAAGGATACAGGACAGGATGAGGTAGGTTTTCTACGGAGAGTAAAGGTTATTTGCTGGGATTTGCTAGGATTTATCTTAACTCTCCAATTAGGGCACCATTCTTCAAGCGAAGTGATATGTGACTGGAGTGTCTGGGATGCAGCAAATGGATCTTCATTGACTGAAAACACGCTTAATTGACTGACAATTCTCACTTTATGGAAGCCAACTTTAAATGATAAATATTTTTCTGGTTAAAACTCCTCCAATGTTAAAACTAATAAAAGAGAGAAATCAATTTTGTTCAGGGGAGGAATAATAAATGTGGACATTGAAACAGAAAAAAAACAAAAAAACTTTAATATATCTAAACAGCTTATTACACAGAGGAGTAAAAAACAAAAAGAGTTAAAGAGTAATTATTTCACGAACAACCCAATATGTACCAACTGAATTTTAATAAAAATAAAAATTTATTGAAAATTATTTCACCATATTATATATAAATGAAATTATATGATATACTATTTGTTAAGTAATAATATAACACGATTTAAAATATATATAATTTTTATATTTATTTATTTTAGAAAGAAGTGTCCTTAATTTCAAAATTAGAATTTTTCTTCTTTCTTCTTTCCGAGATGGCATTCATTTTCTTAATTTGTTGGTGCGGTGAACTTATCCAATCGACTGTAAGTTAAAAATGAATCGTTTATTATTACAGCATCCTATTTTTTTTTTATTATAGCGTTTTTTTAATTTTTCAGAGCTCCCAGATTTTCGATATGGTATACTCTAGTGAATGGCCGGACAACATGGAATGGATGAAGAACTATATTCTGATAATACAGCTGAGGAGCATGGAATCTATAAAATTTAATTTAGGAGGTTTCTTGGTCGCTTCGTTCGAGACGTATGGTAATGTAAGGATTTTAAAAAAAATAAATAAAATTATTATATTCTGTATTGTGTTCTGTTCGTCATTTTGAGTCTCGAACAATGGGGGTCTGATTAAGAGGGAAGAGAACAGTCTGAATGTTCTTTACACTTTTTCTTATATATCTGCTACCTCATACTAGATTCCAATCAAGTCATCTCAGATTTACCAACTGTCCCAGTTCACGAAATATTTTAATGAAATTACAATAAAATCTCGTCACGCGCCAAAACCTCCTTCCTCTTATGGTAGGAAAATATAGTTTGTGACCAAGAATATTTTAAATTATTACAAAATTCAGAACTACAGTGGAAACTCGATTATTGGTCATGAGTGGGGAAGAGGGGGTGACGAAATAACGGAAATGACGAACTATAGAATTTTGCTGGTAAAGTATCAAAAAAGCTTTATAAACTATATAATTGCAATTAGTTTGAAATTTGTTGAATGTAAAAACGAACAGATGAACACTATGCACATTGGACTTGAGTGACAATGACAAAATACTTAAAAAAGATAAACAGTAGCCGCATCCCATCAGGTGTGAAATATCTGATTCACATTGCTCCTCAAAACCACTCAATGCACTTAGATAACATTTCCTCTACTTCTTTGCATGGAATAGTGGAAGAATTAGAAACGTCATCGTTATCATCTTTTTCTTCACTAGCTTCATTTTGAGCTAATGTATAATAATTTACGACTGCTTATTATATGACAGACAAGGATACAAACTAATTATGATTCTGTTTTTCAAAGGTGAAAATTGGCCTGTGACAGAATATGACTTGTACAACAAATACAGAGCTGAATTTACAAAATTTATTTATAGTTTGGACTTTGACCAACTGACCAAGGACTGAGAAGGTGGAAGGGCATCTTATTAAAAGTCCTTTAAAAGTTTAAAATTGTGAGCTAAAATCAGCCATAGACTATATTTTTTATTTCTAATTTTCAGAATCAATTTGTAATATTTTATTTGTTTCTTTTATATCCTAAAAAAAAAAAAAAAATGCTCAATTTTTTTTTTTCTGAATTATTTTATTATTATTATTGTAAAAGTTTCAATGAAATTGTAATTATGAATATTTAGGTACGTATATTAGGTATATATTAGGTACGTACATTTGTATGGAACGTACCAACCTAAATAAACGGTCCTTTCAAAGGGTTACTTTGAAAGGAAAAAGAGGAATAAAAAATTGTTATATATATATATATATATATATATATATATATATATATATATATATATATATATATATATATATATATATATATATATATTTTACATAATTTATCTATAGCTTGTTCTTTGACCAACTAACCAAGGACGAGAAGGTGGAGGGACATTTTATGAAAAGTCCTTTAAATATTAAAAATTATGTGCTAAAATCAGCCATGGACCATATTTTCTTTATTTATAATTTTCGTAATCAATTTGTAAGATTTTATTTGTTTCTTTTATATTCTAAAAAAATTGTTATATGTTCAATGATCTGAATTATTTTAATAATATTATTGTAAAAGTTTCAATGTAAATGTAATTATGATAATTAAGGTACGTAGTATACATTTGTATGGAACGTACAACCTAAATAAACGGTCCTTTCAAAGGGTTACTTTAAAAGGGAAAATATATATATATATATATATATATATATATATATATATATATATATGATGCTGTTTTTCAAAGGTGAAAATTAGCCTGTGACAGAATATGTACTTGTACAACAAATACAGAGCTGAATTTACAAAATTTATTTATAGTTTAGACTTTGACCAACTGACCAAGGATTGAGAAGGTGGAAGGACATATCATTAAAAGTCCTTTAAAAGTTTAAAATTGTGTGCTAAAATCAGCCATAGACTATATTTTTTATTTCTAATTTTCAGAATCAATTTGTAATATTTTATTTGTTTCTTTTATATCCTAAAAAAAAAAATGCTCAATTTTTTTGAATTATTTTATTATTATTATTGTAAAAGTTTCAATGAAATTGTAATTATGAATATTTAGGTACGTAGTATACATTTGTATGGAACGTACCAATCCGAATAAACGGTCCTTTCAAAGCGTTTTTTTGAAAGGAAAAAAAATTATATTATATATATATATATATAATATATATATATATATATATATATATATATATATATATATATATAATATAATTTTACATATATTATATATATATATATATATATATATATATATATATATATATATATATATATATATATATATTGATGTAAAATTCTTGGGAATTTAAAATCGAGGAAATATTCCCAGGGAATATTGCCGGCAATATTGTTTATATATATATATATATATATATATATATATACTGATGTTAACCGGGAATATTTCCCAGTGGATGGGAACTTATAAAATGGGAATATTGCCCGGAATATTTCTTTGGCCCGGGAAGATTCCCAAAAATTAGGAATTTATGAAACATTTTATTGAATGTTTTAACGCAAACTAACATTTAATGAACCTTAAAGCTAGGTTAACTAAGTAACTAAGTAAATTCATACATTTAAATACAAGAACTATTCCATGCATTAATTTCAGTTTAAACAATATCTTGGAAATTTATAGAACTAACCTAAATGGATTTTGATTCCTAAACCATCATTAAAAACGCAAGCATTTAAATAACAAGGCATGTTTATAAGAAGCAACGTTTTCTTGGACCTCGTATTCAAACCTCCTAGGTTTGAAATATTCAAAAACTACTTATGAAAATGAAATTCCCTGTTTCTTTATGTTTTTTTTAAATCTACAATTTGTAATTGTTAGGCAAATAATTGTCAATATTGCCACACTATTTAGAATGTTAAAGTTTTAATAACCAAGAGGAGAATCAAAGCTTGATATAATATTTACTCAATTATTTTATCTTTAAAACATAAAAATGTGTTTATTTCTTTTCGCGCCAGTCGGTGCTCTTGTAGAGATGTATATTAACTCCATTCACGCTAACAGCCATCCTTTTATGAAAAAAATGTACATAGATACGCCCTCTATCGAATTTCTTAAGCTAACTGGCCCTTTAGTGTTACAATGACTACCTAGAGGGCAGCTGATAACTAACTTTCCGACTCTCGCAGTGTTTATTACACACTCTTATCTCTCGCGCTAATCCTTGCTGGTGGAGCTGTTTTTCTGTCGTTAGAAGCTGAGCGAACCAGACTTACTTTTCTTTATCCAAGGCTCTTTGGTCTTACTTAGTCTGTTTCATGCCCAAGTTCGTGGGGAACTTTCTTGCACCATCCCTCAGCTGTGGTGTCCCGCAGGGAGCAGTTCTATCGCCAGTCTTATTCTCTATATATACTGCCGATATAGTCGGCAAAAACTACATCAAGTCTGCTGTAGCTGCCTATGCCGATGACATCGCCATCTACAGCAGTAGTCTCAATGCTACGAAAGCACTACGTCAGGCCGAACAAACTTGTGCAGAGATTGTTCAACGGGACTTACTTAATATTAAAGTAAATCCCGCCAAAACGGACTGCGTAGTGTTTTCGCACCAATCAAAGAAGAGAACAACACTGCCGAGAGCGCTCCACGTGGCTGGCATGGAACTAGCTCCCTCCAACAAAATTCTTTATTTAGGTGTTCAACTGGACCGCCATCTCAAATTTTCTGCCCACATTTATCAAAAAGCCAGAACAGTTAGGAGAAAATCCTATAGACTCCATCACCTCCTCACCTCCCCGGCACTCTCTCTCAGGCTAAAACTAGCCATATATAAATCAATATTACGCCCAGCACTCCTCTACGGCACACCGCTGTTCACGCATCTCTCCGATGGAACGCGACGATATCTTCAGGGATTTCAAGACACCATCCTTCGAAGAATTGTGAGAACGACGACGCTGCGGAAGAAGAAGCCCCCGGAGCTGCACGAAATCTTTGAACTCCCTACTATCCCGGAACACATAAAGCGGAGGCATATTAAATTTTTTGATTCAGTGTTTTTTTCAGAAGGACTTCAACAAAAGGTGTGCCCCAACACCTCTGCAGACATAGCGCCCGCTACCTCAAGCTCACACCCACTCATACAGGCCTTAAAATGTAACTCAGTTACAGCAAAAGGCATTTACCTTTCTAACTCTTTACATCTTCGATGTAAAGAGCACACACAATGTCTTTCTTTATACAGGGGCTATGAAGAAAAAAAAAAAAAAAAAAAAAAAAATTATATTTTCCCTTGCAAATGAATGGTGATCTAATTGGAGGATTTCTTAGCCGATTATCTCAGTATCCAGGAGCAAGTCAGCCACCGGTGAGTCTCTTTGGGGCCCCTGAGACTCCAGGAAGATACGGCAGCTTCTGTACATGGGTGAGTTATTTTCATTTTTATGATTGGTTTAGATGTCTTCTACTTTAAGTTTCGCCAAAGTTGCGAGCATTTGTTTTAATAAAATTATACACAGTCCACTCTACAGAGGCTGGTTCGATTTGTGAGGAAGTTACCCTTCAGGAAGTTACGCTTCCTTTCAAATTGCATCAGGAAAATTTACGATCTTGGATCAAACATTTCTAAGGAGGAGGCTAAGTCCCGATCCAGAAACCTAAACCTATTGTGAGTGACAGTGACTAAGGGACCTAGAAAAAAAAAAAAAAAATTACATCTAGTTTATTCAATCAATAATAATACTTTATAAACATATAAGAGTGTTTGTGTTTTATTTTATAGCGAAATTACCACATTGAACTATTAATCAGAGCGATTCCACTTTTAAAATTATTAATTCCCAGGAATTTTATTTAATTATAATTTTATTTTAAAATGTATTACAGTTTTTGAGTTTGATTTAACCATACAATTACTGCTTTAACCTATCTATTTACACTTTTTTGAGCTATCTTGTTATGTCTACCATAACTAGAATAGAATTTTATTATTATCTACCGCCATAACATATTCTTCTTCTCTTGTATAATATAATATAATATACATATATTCTCTGTTCCAGATTATAAGCTCAGCATTTTCATATTTTAACCTAATGCTGGCAGTTAATTAAAATCAAGAAGCAAGGCGTAGTGATGGTTATAGAAACACATAGATTTTATTTTATTATTAGTCCAGTCAATAAACACATTGTAGAGTGCATGAAATATGCGATATTTTTTGACTTCACAGCTTTGTTAGGAATAGTTAGAAGGTAAACATATTAAAAGTCCCCGCCCCTGGGGGTGAGCGAAAGGTGGGGGGAAGGGAGAAGGTCCCAATTTTGTTTTTCGATTATATCTCGAAAACGGTGTACCCAAGAAAAATATGCTGCAGATCAAAATTAAAGCTCATTAAATTTCCTATAAAATTAAATATACACATATTCGTAGAAATTACAACGGTTTTCGAGATATACGTTATTAAAAATCGACAACTTTAGAAATAAAAAAAATGTTTACCTCACTTTTTGCTAAACATTTGAAGCAAATACCAGAAACTTGTTTATGAAATTAAAGAACATTTAATGCCCTACAATTTTATTTCTGATGTTTTTTTGTGAGAAACGATTGTGGAACGTAATAGAAATAGAAATATAAAATAAACTTTATTCTGGGACGATGTCCCCTAAGAATAATATAATGTACATAAATAAATACAATGAGTCTAGTTTTCGACTAGTTTAGCTTTAGTCGACAACTTTAGAAATAAAAAAAATGTTTACCTCACTTTTTGCTAAACATTTGAAGCAAACACCAGAAACGAACATATGAAATAAAAGTAAATTTAATGCTCTACAACTTTGATTCTAAAGTTTTTTCTGAGAAACGATTGTGGAACGTAATAAAAACAGAAGTTTGACAAAAAGTGAGGTGACATTTGGTTTTTCCCGAAAATCACCTATTTTCAATAACGTATATCTCGTCAACGGTTAGAATTACGACAAATTTATATATAATAAATTTTATAGTAAATTTAATTAGCTTTTATGTTTATTCGTAACATATTTTTCTAGAGTCAACAGTTTTCGAGATATTATCAAAAAACCAAAAAAAAAATGGAACTTCTGCCCTACCCCCCCACCGTTAGCCCACCCCCAGGGGCGGGAACTTTTAGTATGTTTACCTTCCAACTATTACTAACGAAGCTGTGAGGTCAAAAATTATCGCATATTCCATGCACTCCTCACCCCTCATTTCAGCACTCATTGACTCGACTATATTTCTTTCACGCTGTGTTATTTAAACAATAGTACTAATCCTATTTGATAATAATAAATATTAGTTATGCTTTTATGTATTCATTTGTATTATGGCACAATTAAAAATTGAAGTAGTTGTTTACTTATAGTTATTAAAATACCTGTATCACAAAAAAACCTACATCATCAACTTACTTCCCAGTACTGGACATGTTTCGACCACTTCATATGAAGATTTTAAGTTCCTTGCAATGCTTACGTTAAACATAGGAAAATAATAGGCTGGAATATATCAAGCCAACTTGAGGGTCCTGGGCTTCCTCCTCTAGGCAATGCAGAAGATATGGTGTGATTATCATAGCCCACTCAGTTAATCTCACAGCTGTTAACATCTCGAAGGAGTACCCTCAGTACTGGAGAGATATATGAAAATTTGGCGTATCTTATCGCCTTTGTAGGAAAAACTTCTTATCTAGAACTATAGGGTTTATTAGTAATATAGAATCGTATTATTTGATTTGCGATCTCAAATTGTATTTTGTAAGCGAAACCTTTATACTCACGTTATACAGGGTGTCCAAAAAGAGTATAGGGTATTTGTTACTAAGATAAAACAAAAAATTTATTGTTAATTATTACAATATAAAGTGGAAAATTATTTGGAAAAGATGATGTTATCTAAATGTTGACCGTTATGCTGCTGGCGCTCTTCTAATAGGAAACGAAGAATGGCGATCACGTGCTGACACATAGCTCTCGATAACGCTGCCATTTCTTACCTGATATTTTGCTCCAATTACGCCAGGTTCGTCGGATTATTCTCATAGACCTTACTTTTGAGGTATCCCCATGCAAAATAGTCAAGTGGACTAAGGTCGGGGCTTCTGGGAGGCCAGTTGATGTTACCCATACGCTAAATGACCTTATTAGGGAATAATTCGTTAACAGCTTCCACTGCTTTATTTGATGTATGGCAAGTGGCCCCACCTTGTTGAAACCACGTTTTTGAGTTTTTGAGTGTCCAAAAAGAGTATCGGGTATTAGTTACTTCGATAAAACTAAACCTACTTCAACAATTTTGATAACATACTCTTCTGTGTGTGATGAAGCAAACTTTCATCTGAATGGTCATGTCAATAAACAGAATTGTCGGTACTGGGCAGAGGAAAATACGAGGCGAAAGCGACGACCTCTGCACAGCCAAAGAGTAGTTGTTTGGGCCGCTATGTCTGCTAGAAGCATAATCGGTCCTTATTTTCATGATGATCGGCGAGGCCGACCACTCAATTTAAATAGTGACCGTTATTGCGATCTGCTGCGAAACGTTATGGGTCCAGAGTTACAGGAATTTCAAGGTTTCAACTCAAGAACGTGGTTTCAACATGATTTCAATACTTTAATACTTACTTGAACCTTAGTCCACTTGACTATTTTGCATGGGGATTCCTCAAAAGTAAGGTCTATGAGAATAATCCGATGAACGACGCAGTTGAAGCAAAACATCAGGTCAGAAATGGCAGAGAGCTATGTGTCAGCACGTGATCGCCAATCTTCGTTCCCGATTAGAAGAGTGCCAGCAGCATAACGGTCACCATTTAGATAACATCATCTTTTCCAATTAATTTTCCATTTCATATTGTAATAATTAACAATAAACGTTTTGTTTTATTTTAAGTAGTTTTTGTTTTATCGAAGTAACAAATACACGATACTCTTTTTGGACACCCTGTATTATATATACATACAAATATTTCATTAGGTTATCAGAAACGATGTAACGAAAATCAGAAACTTATAAAACAATGATATTTGGAGTAACTTTCAGGTTATTTCGAGTACATTGTTGCGTGTTGAAGATAACCTCCACATCCCTCCAAAAAAATGGATTTCACAGGTGTTTACCTTAGGTATTTAATGAGATAATTAGGTTCCATTACCATCCGAATATGACCGAATTCGCCCGTTTTTAGGCATAGTTTATATACTTCTAATCAGCGAGGAGATATTTAATAGAGCAGTCACGAGTGGAGTGGGGATGGGATTCGTTCCCCCTCCACTATGCTACCCTAACCTCAAAAGTTACAACTAAAGTTACAAGTGTTTGCTTTTAATTTTTTCGTGAACCTATTCTCGTTGAGTTTTTATTTTGTTTATAAGTTCATTCCACATTAAGTATGTCTTTTTGAGCTGCAATCGGATGTAAGAACAACAACAAGACTGGGGCTAAAAATGATAAGCAGCTTAGCTTTTATAGGTAAGTACCAAACGCAAAATTCTTTCATTGTCAAATTTAGTTCACGATGGTATTAAATGCAATTACTTTTTCATAATGAACTCCGCGTCAAAAGTATCGCAATATTTTGAAATATTTGAATTTTTATTAGTAATTATAACTTTTATATTCAATAAAAAATCCTTAATATTAACAAAGTTTAAGTGAAAAATGATACACTGTGTTTGAAGGAATTTTATTACCTATACCTGCATCAGCAGCAGTCTAAAATAATGTTGGTGAGTTGGGAACTGGGTTAACTCCGGGTAGCGTAGTGGTGGGGGAATACTAGTCGCACCTGCCTGTAGCTCCGCCCTATCTCAATAGCAGTTCTATTTGTATATCTACTCGCTGCTTCTAATATTGTAATTCGACCTAATTAAACTATCAATCTTGATTTTTATTTGTACCTTTCCAGTTATGAAAAACAAAACAATATTTGAATTTTTTAGTTTATAAATGTATTTTGTTAATTTCAAAATATTTTTTCAGTTTTTCGACATTGCAGTAATGCAGTAATAGGCACCCTGCAATGGATGCATATATTTCTATTCGTTCTCATGCATATATTTCTCGACATACTGTATATTTAAATAAATATTTATACAAACTATTTTTAAAATAAAACATTAAATATTTTTAGAATAATACAATTTAAAATAATGGAAGTGAAAAAAAAAGTGTTCAATAGTAATTTTTTAATAAAATGTATTTTATATTGTTATAAGTTATTGTTGCTTTATTATAACCATTCATAACAAGAAAAAGACTTTATCATTAAATTCTACACACAATAATACAAAGGATACGATCGATACTCCAATTTTTTGAAATATATTTTGGTTTAAACTATTTATTGATATTTATAACTGTGTATATAACTTCATTATATTAATACAGAAAAAGAAAAAGAACCTGTTATTTTGATATTTATATCTGTGTAACATTATATTTATATTATTTATCCTTACAGGATTTTAGCTATTCCAAAAAAATAATAAATTAAAATTTTCTTTATAAATTTGTTGGTAATAGTATAATTTCCTACGATGGCATTATTACACATTCAAATCGCAGCTTTAGGCAAAGGTATAATTTCGACATAGGTGTACAGAAGGCCGGTAACATAAGATATTGACACAGTTGCTTTTAGTACCTCTTTACATTATTTATCTTTACTCTGAAGACAAGCCTTCACTCTACAGTACTATCTACAATCTCTGAGTCAAAAATGGCCACAGCCGATGGTGAATTTCCAATTACAATTGGTAACCAATCACAATAACTTATCCTTTTTCGATTCTGTTGAAATACTCCCTTTGTGTTCCAGATCTGGAGATTACACAAGAAGAAAATTATATTTAAAAATGGTTGGATAATAATTGTGCTGTAGAGTTTTGGCTCAAAGCTGCAGGGATATTCGCTTTTTGTAAAAAAGGTAAATATGTAAATAATAATTTAGTTCTTTATTTATCTAATGGCGTGGGAAAAACAGATAAAGGACTTAATCTTTGGTATCTAAAGTAATTTATTTCAAGATCAGGTCACAAAACCCTCTTCTTTTTGGATACTTTAGAGAGTTATCGAGGATCCAGTAAGAAATTGAGAAATTATTGGGTTATTTTATAGTTCAAATTATGAGTACCTGGTACAGGCAAAATCCATATGGAATTCATAACATCATGCCAACATAAAAATCATTTTGAATTGGAGAGTGTTAACACTGCGAGACGATAAAAAAAAAAAAAAAAAAAAAATTAACAGATTTTCGCCGTTTGGGGAAAACAAAGCCCTAGGTCATGCCGGGATACAAACTATATTTCTGAAACATTTGCCCCGAAGATGAGCAGCCCATCTTATAGTACAGTCATTTTTGAAGTCTCAAGCCCCAATCTGCGGAAAAATTCCTAGTGAGCTGAATTGATGTATGCACTTTTATTACGGCATTTTAATGAACATGTGAAAAATCCACATTAAAATCGTGCCCACTAAAAAATATATAAAGGTCAAAAGGTAGCGAAAATCAGTTTTCGAGAAAATCTCGCGATCTATTGCTCGGAGGTCAATTAAGGTCATAAGAAAACTTGTTCATCGTGCAATTATCTACGAAAACTTCTGGTTATATTTTTTTGTAAGATCAACCGTTTTTTTTTTTTAGCAGAGCGTTGAGAAAGCGACTAAATTGCGGTAAGTCGCTCTTTTTTTTTATACTCTTTTGTCTATAACTCCGAAACTATTTGTCTGAGCTAAAATATGTTTTATTCATCTGAGAGCTAGTTAAATTTACTGTCAGACCCTATATATGAAGTCTTGATCAAGTTCCGTAAAACATCAATGCCAGCACGATGAGAACCCTATACTGTACTATTGTGAAATTCTCATTTTTCAGGCACATATCTCATTATAACTCCAAAAGTATTAGTCCGATCCCAAATTCCTTCTTTTCATATCAAAGCTGGTTAAATTATATCAAATTTAAATTCATTCAATGTAATACGCCAGCATGCTAATAACTGCAAACTGTTATTAAATCCGAGTTTTGTTTAGAACATTTTCTCTATAACTCCTAAACAGTTCGTCCGATCTCAAACTTCTTTTTGAAACCTTGAAGCTGGTTAAATTTGCTATTGGATCATATATATCAAATTTTGATTAAATTCCGTGAAACATGAACGCCATCCCACTGAACAGATCAGAACTTTCATTTTTTGCCAAAATACACACATTTAGCGTGCTACCATGAGTATTACACGGAATTAATTAAAATTTGAAATATAGAATCTAATAGAAAATTTAACCAGCTTTAAGGTTTAAAAAAGAAATTTGAGATCGGACAATTTGTTTAGGAGTTATAGAGAAAATTTGCCAAAAAAACCTTGAATTTAGTAACAGTTTGCAGTTTTTAGCATGCTAGCATAGCATAGCAGTAATGCCCATAGCATAGCATGCTATGGGTATTACATGGAAATAATTAATTTCTCAGACGAAAAAAACATATTTTAGATCAGACAAATAGTTTCGGAGTTAGAAAAAAATATTACAAAAAACGTGTTTTCGCGGACAAGAGCGACTTAGCGCAAGTTAGTTACAAGTCAAACTTACAAGAGGAAATTTTGACTTGTAACTCACAGATTTGAATGCAGATTTTTGTGTAGGTAGTAGGGACCTACAACAGTGCAAAACTAGAGTTATAGCCGCTAATGAGCATTTGGAGCCAAGAAAAAAAAAAATAAAATAGGGAAATGACGTTTTATTTTTTCTGCAAAACTGACCTCAAATCTCGATTTAACGCACCAAAAAACCCACATATGTGAAATTTTATCAAAATCAAAAAATATTGATTACGCCTTGCGTGGATGTTAAAATTTCGAATTTGAGATTTCATCAACAATTTCTAACGGCCACAACTGCTGTGTTACAATGCTTACATTCTGTTTTTTTTATCTATTGATATAACATTGGGTTTACTCAATTTTTAGTAACCAAAAACTGACGTAAATGAAAAATTCCGAGGTCAACTATAACTATAATCTATATCTATCTATCTAAGGATATCTCCTTATTTGTCTCTTTTATTTGTATATAAAAAAATAAAATAGGGAAATAACGTTGTTGTTTTTTTCTCAGCTCCTAATGCTCATTAGCGGCTATAACTTTAGTTTTGTACTATTATAGGTCCCTACTACCTACGCTAAAATCGGCATTAAAATCTGTGAGTTGTAAGATAAAACGTCCCCTGGTCAGATTTCATATTTTTTGAAAAGTGTGAAAAAATGTTTTTTGTTATTTATTTTTATTGAATAAACGTTTTTCAGTGTTTCTTAACAGTGCTGAATTAGAAGCTTGATGTCATTTATGTAAACTCTACAAAGCTAGTTTACTTGAATATCTAACATTTTTTTAGAATTTAATTTACCTTAACTAAAATTTTTGAAGTGGCTGTAGTTTTCCTCAAATCTGCACTCAGAAATAAAATTTTTGGTGCAAGAATCATGTCGATATAATTTTTGAAACTCGATAATTAAGTTAATAAATTAGGTTTAATGCTATTTTTGTTTTCTTGGCTTCTAGGACCCATTATTCGGAACGGCAAAACACAAGTCAAATATTTTTTGACCAGGAACCACCGAAAAAATTTTCCACGAAGTCCATGAGAGAATGGGTGGGTCTTGTAAGTTTAATGAAATTTTAAACAATCAAATCGAAAAAAACAAAAACAAAGCGATTTGATAATTTTACTAAGGAGTTTATGTATTATTATCTTTGTCTGAAACTGTGACAGTCAGGCTATTGTACTAGCCTACTGCATATTTATATTATTCTTAGGAAACAATGTCTCAGAATAAAAAAAAATATTTATTTCGTTCAAAATAGAAACCCATTTATAAAATATTTAAAATCAATGGAGTCCTCTCTTCCAACAGATTTTTTTTCCCCGTGGATATGTAATTTATCACGACTTGCCTAAATAATATATAGCTGAGGGTTACAAGAGAGGATACTGTTTGCCGTATCGTGTATTGAGCTACTTGTTCCAACGAGTCGGTGAAGATGAAAAATGTATTATTTGTTCTCAAGAAATACATTCCTAATACATGAGAAAGGCATTCCTAAATGGTATTCTTTATTATAGGTTTTTCATTATATTCAAATTAATAAGATTTTAGTCCAGTATAATAAAAATTTCGTTTAGAATCAAAATCCGAAATTTCGAAATTTTACAGGAGGACAAAAGTTACAAAATAATTATTTTTTTACAAACGAAAAGTTTAATCACACTTTACAGCCATCTTTAATATTGCGCCCTGGGAGTCGTCTTAAAAATGTTACTTTTTGAATATCATTGCATGCTTACATAAGCAAAATATTTCTATTTTGTGTTGGTCATAACAGGTATAGGTTTGAAAGTCAATCCAAAAATTTATTAGACGGTACTTTTTTGCTTTTTAAATTATAGAGTTTTTAGACCCTCTCGCTCTTTCTTTTTCTATTTTCTCCTCAAGTGATCCTATTTATTTCTTTATTGGATTTCTATCTTTTCAAACGAGATCTGTTTTTAATGGGGTGTGTAAAAAAAATGACCGTTTCTTAAAAAAATATTTGTATTATTATTTCTTTGATATAAAATACAATTAATACTCAAAGTATAGTCCATTGTTATCTACCGCCATTACTCATCTGCTAGCTAATTGCTCGATGCCACGCTGATACCATTCCTTGGGATGGTTGTCAAAGAACTCCTGGACAGCATTTTCAACTTCCGCAAAATTATCAAATGTTTTCCCTTGAAGAAAATGGGCCATGGATCGAAACAAGTAGTAATCCGATGGTGCGACGTCTGGACTATATGGTGGAGGAGGCAGGAGTTCAAACCCATGCGGTTCTGTAAACTTTTCTTTGGTTCGACTCCTGATTGTTGAGGAGTAAGTTGAGGTGAGGGACCAGTCTACAGGACTTTTTCACCTTCCCCATGGAGAGAAAATGGCGACTAACAGTATCTTTCGACACAGCACACTCCCTGGCAAGTTCGCGAGTACTTGTGGACGGATTTGACTAAACAGCTTCCTTCAGAACCTCATCGATATCCATTAATGGCCGCCCGGAGCCCTCCTTCCTTTCCAACGTCGTATCTCCACTTCAAAATTTTTCAAACTTGCGCCGCGCAGTGCGCTCTTCAAGGACACCTTACCCATCATATTTAATGATTTCACGAGTTGCTTCAGGGGCTGTAAAGTTCTTTTCCAGTAATGTCTTAAAATTACGAGAATGTCGTTGGACACTCATGTTTTTTCTTTGAAATAAATAACTGAGCTGAGGCTTAGTAAACAAGCTTAGAGAATGCTCTAAAGGGGTTATCAAGAATTGGTAAATAATAAATAGCATTAAGATATTTACACACTTTTGAACTCTGGAATTTGATAAAACGGCCTTTTTTTTTTATACACCCTATTATTATTCTTAGGGGACAATGTCTCAGAATAATGATTTTTTTATTTCATTAAAAATAGGTACTCAATCATCTAATATTAAAATCAACGGAATCCTCCTGTTTTCTCGGCTATTTCTTTCAGGATGTATACCTTCTTTTGTGTTTCCTCTTCTCTTTCTGCTAACAGGGCCAGATCTTCTGTCCCTCTTTGTTCCTATTACTGCACCTGCCTCGTCCTTTTGCCAGAACATTCTCATTATTTTATCCAGCACTACATAAAACAATATCAGTTACAGGCCGTCGCCTTACCTAAGCCCCGCGTTTCAACTCTTTCGTTTATTAAAGATTTTATATATATATTTTTTTTTTCATTTATTGATATTTACAACTGTACAAAACAATATACATTAAGTAAATGTGCTGATAGTGAATACATTTGCATGTAAATATCTTGTGAAGAACTACTCACTAGTAGCACTTCAATAATATCTACACTAAAAGGTTTCTAGGCCTTCTTATTTTCAGACGCCTCGGAGGGTTATCGGGGAATCGATTGGCAAGCAAATTGAGGAACTAGTGGATTGGAGTGGGTATGAAGCTTATTATGGAAGGATACGTATCTGATTTGGGCTAAATCAGCAACATATGGAACATTAAGATCTTTATGGATAAGTTTATTGGTCAAAAAATAAGGAGCATTGAGGATTTTTCGAAGGACTTTGGATTGTAAGGATTGGATACGAGATGAATTGGATGGTTTAGTGGAGCCCCAAATCTCAACTCCGTATGTCCAAAAAGGTCTTATCACAGTCATGTACATTAGTTTTTTTTTTATTTATTGGAAGCGTAGAACGTTTGTCTAGTAAATGTTGAAGTAGTCTGTAACGACGAGCAGTTTCTTGTCGTTTTAGTCTTTTATGTGGATTCCAAGTAAGACGTTTGTCCAAGTGGAGTCCTAGGTAGCGGATCTGTTCGACAGGGATTAATGGAATATCATTAAAGGATACTGTATGGCAGGATGTCGTAGGTTTACGACGAAGGATTTTATATATAAAATATTTTACTTTTCAATTATAATCGTATAATCTATTGTATGTAACTAAGTGCTGATGATTTGAAATTTTCATACCTTTTTAGAACTGAAATATAATTCCAATAGAAGTGTTATTTAATTCATTAATCTTAATTGTATTGTATTAGATCTTTTTGATGATCTCGTTGAGGCCTTTCTTGGTTAACCAAGGAACTAAAATTGTGATGCATAAAAAGTCTAGTGAAGATTTAAAAAATTATGTTCCAAAACATTCCACGCTTTGTTGTGTCTCAAAGGCAACTCTGGGAGATATCTTTCTCACCTTTTTTATTGAATTTATTGAATCTATTTGACTCGGGATGGTTCGCAATTGCTATACATCAATCTCAAAATGGTTTAGATTGGACTACCGTCTTTTTTCTGGATGCTTCTTCAATTAAAGATATTCTACGTGAATCTGTTTCATTAATTCATATGGGGATGATAAACTTTTTATTTATAAAATCTTAAAAGAATTGATTTGAAGGTATTTTTTAATTCTGTTTCTTTATTCTTATTTTAGAAAACTTTGATGAAAAAAATGAGAATTATTATATTGAAAAAGCATTTAATGAAAATTATGGTTTTTGGTTATATTATGGGGGCTTCTACACAAGTAAGTTATTTATACTTTGTATCAATTAGGCTTCATAATATAAAATATATTTACTATTTATATTAGTTTAATTTTAGTATTAATACTAACAACGGGTCATTTATTGGTAATGTGTTACTTAAAGCATATGATGGTACAATATCTATATATAATAGTGATATATTAATGACATTTAAATTTATCTTAGATAATAACATCAAATTTAGCAAACCGTACACTTTATACAAAATTAGAGATGATAATAGTTCTTGGTTGGTGCGTCGCACAGTGCTCCGTCAATGGACAAAAATCAAAAATCGAAGTATTTTTTATCGAGCTATTTACCTTTTGATATTCTTAAATATACCTTAGACAACTGTTTAGTATGATTATCTCATTGATCACATAATCGTTTAAGTCAACATAATCGAAAAACTTCGGGAGTATTTTCGTTTTGCGTTTTATATTATATTTGCCACAAATTATATTTTGTTCCATTCACATCTCATTGGATAAAAAATAATCATTGCTAGCGATGCAATATACAGGTTAAGGTTTCTATTTTAAAATATACTACTTTAATTGGTAAGCTGAGCACTTATTATATTCATTGCATGCGTGTAAAGTTTCGTTGGCCAGTTAGAACATTATTCAAACTTTGAAGAGGCTTTTAAAAAAATCCTCAAATATCCTTTTGTAGTTCTTGCATATTCTTGTTGCTTGGTATATAGGCTTTGATTTGCCATGAATTTGAACTGCGCCTGCCTGTGCCTGGACTGTTTTATTATTTTTTGTTGTTAAGAAAGTGTCAGAATGACCAATGGCCAGTTTGTTGAAATATGTTTTTTCACACAAAAAATCAGAACAGATAGCTGTAGTCACTAATAAACTACATTCGTTTAAGGACGTGGAAGAGTCTAACAATTAATTGGGAAGAGAAATATCTGTAATTAATCGGTAATATTGCTTCAAAATCAATTAAAAATTCAATGAGGTCGACAGGAGTCGTAACATATTTCGTCGCGGATATGCCTCTTGACTTTAACAGGAACTTCAATTGCAACTATTAAAGAAATCAGCGCAGTTAAACCAGGACCAAGCCGAACACTCGGAAGAACAGAAACCCTTTTTGAAGAATCTCCCAATAAAACTAAATACAAAAAAAGGCGAGGTTCATAAAACGTCATCTGTTGAATTGCGTTTTGCTGCACAGATGTCTCGATAATCTTTGGTTGAAGAACGAAATCGATAAGTACTCTTCAAGCACTAGCTTTTAGCTTTTAGCTGCCAACTCCCTGACATTTGAAATTAAATTTGAAAGCGATAAAATTTAAGTTTTGAAATGTTTACAATACTCGATGGTAGTGTTATCAACATTTTATCTGGGACAAACGCCATGTTTATGTTTTTTATTTGCGGGGCACCCCAAAGGAGACGAACATACAGAAAATCGTCGATCTGATGTTGAGCAATATCGCCTCTAATCTAAGCTATAATATAATGATGGCATAGGCTGGGTAGGTACCTACTTTTGAAATAAAAAAAAAATATTAGAAAAATAAATATTTTACTTTAATTCCCCCCCCCCCCCTCCAAACAAATTACTACATATCTTCTTCATTAACTCAAACACATCCTTATATTGCTCGTAAACACAACATTTACTCTAGTATTAAAAACTTACACCATATATTTTATTTTTCTAACATAGAAAAAAAAATTGCTTTTTTACAACTACCTTGCCATAACTTTTTATGGGTGCATTTCCGGACCCATGTTTATAGGAACTTTTTTGTTCAGTGTGTAATTTTCTATAAGATTTTGAGGGTTTGCGAATTTTGTTCACCATCACTCAATTTTCGAAGCACTGTGCGTCGCCTCAATTCTTCTCTTATCACACCTCCGAAAATTCGACGAAGAACTTTCCGATCCAAAAGTACGGGGCGCACAACGGTTTTATTTAGATGAAGCTTTGTCTTCTATGAGAGTAATCGCCAACTCAGCTGCTTGCTTAGTCCAAAATAACTTCGGTTATCTGCGGTAATCCTTGTTCTGGTCTCCTCATCGGGGTTATTGTCCATCCGAGAACTATACTCGCCTTGGAAGAGACTGATGTGGTCATAGATATGCAGGGCACATTGCAGGGATACAAATACTCTAATTTCTAAAAATATCTCAATGCTAATAGCGATGGATCGTTATTTATTCGACAGCGATACTATTTTTTTTTTTAATTTCAGGAATAAGAATAGAAGCATTTCTATTCATACCGGCAGTACTATTATTCTTGGCCGGAATGATAGCAACTATTATCATTGTAAGCAATAGTGAGATTGCTTTAAAAAGTGAATGCGTACATTTTGTGGTATTCCTTACGATAGAACCGACCGCTTTTATCCTGTTCATGTACCACAAGGATACCTTAGATGACCTCTATCGGTAAGTCCTGGTACTAACAACACTATTAACTTCCTCTGCTTCGTTCACTCAACGTATTGTGTACATTTGGGTAAAAAAAAAAAAAAAAAAAAATTATTCCTACGTTTATTCCATTCATTATTTTGTTTTTAGTAAAACTTTTTTATTATTAAAAATTAGTATTTCTGTTATGTTTTGATTGAATTTATGGAATTAAGAGGCAGAATAATTTTTTTTTTTTTTTTATGCACTTCAATCATCAAAGTAATTTTTGATGATTATAATTGAGGTTTTTTTTTCTTTTTTTTAAAATAACAATATTTCATTACCACTTAAATGTTTAAATTTAGTGCCGTTTTCCTGTATTTATTAGCTACAATTCCCATTCAAAATCTAGGAACCATACATCGAAAACAGGATGATGATAAGAAGCTACCTCTGCCCGACTGGAGATGACCCTCTCAATGTCAGCTAAACCTCAAGGAATTTTTTTTATGGAGAAGAAGATAGTCAGGGATGCAGTCAAAGTAACACCACGTCAAAGAATAATTCTTTAATACGTGCCAACGTTTCGACCTGCGTTGCAGTTTTCTTATGGTAAAGAAAAATTAAACACAAAATTGGAGTTGAAATCATTACGTATATTTTTAACTAATGGGTATATGTATGTTGTTTGTACATACATATGAAGTCAATTACAACAGAAAATTTAATACCCGGAACCACTTAATCATAAAACGTTCAACGTCACTGAACTGCGCTTTTTTCTGACGGTAACTAAAAGTAGACTTCCGCCTTCCACCAGTGGCGAAGGCGTCAATGACAAAAATCAAAAATCATAGTATTTTTTATCGAGCTGTTTACCTTTTGGTATCCTTAAATATACCTTAGGCAACTGTTTAGTATGATTATTTCATTGTTTACATATCTGTTTAAGTCAACACAATCGAAAAACTTCAGGAGTATTTTCGTTTTGCGATTTATATCATATTAGCCGCAAATTATATTTTGTTCCATTGACATCTCATTGGATAAAAAATTACTATTATTAACGATGCAATATACAGGTCAAGGTATCTATTTTAAAATATACTACTTTAGTTGATAAGCTGAGCACTTATTATATTCATAGCATGCGTGTAAAGTTTCGTTCCCCAGTTTGAAAATTATTCAAACTTTGAAGAGGCTTTTAAAAAAATCCTCAAATATCCTTTTGTAGTTTTTACATATTCTTGTTGCTTGGTATATAGGCTTTGATTCGCCATGAATTTTAACTGCGCCTGCCTACGCCGGGACTGTTTTATTATTTTTTTTTGTTGAGAAAGCAAAAATTAGGCCAATGGCCAGTTTTCTGAAATATGGCCCCCCCAAAAAAAAATCAGATCAAATAGCTCTAGTACATTATAAACTACATTCGTTTAAGGACGTGGAAGAGTCTAACCACCAATTGGAAATAGAAACATCTAAAATTAGTCGGTTATTTTGTTTCAAATTCAGTTAAAAATTGAATGAGGTCGACAGGAGTCGTAACATATTTCGTCAGGGATATAGATATGCCTCGGATATAGAGGCATATCTTGGCTTAAGCAGGAATTACACTTGCCAACTATTCCCGAAATCTGTGCAGTCAAACTAGGACCAAGCCGAACACTCGGAAGAACAGAAACCCTTTTTGAAGAATCTTCCAATAAAACTAGAAAAAAAAGCGAGTAAAGGATCTTGTTCTAAACACTTCATCTGTTGAATTATGTTTTGCTGCAGAGCTGTCTGGACAATCTTTGGTTGAAGAACGAAATCGATAAGTCCTTTTCCAGCTGTAGCTTTATGCATGGATTTATGTATTCCCGATAGAAAATACGGTATGGTTTGCATAAGGACTGCTTTCCTAGCTTCTATTCATTAAATTTTACGATAAATTCCCTATTTTCTAATAATATTATCGCAGGTGAAGTTAGCGCTTGGATACATTTACAAAAACTCCTGCAACTAACAGTAAATAAAGTATTAAAAATTGCAATATTGGAGAAGAATAATGAGTTCAAACTTAAATTTACATGGGGATTCGATAACAGTTTCGGTCATAACCATTGCTTAATGCGATCATACAAATGCTTAAAAATTCCTCAAGCACTGATAAATATCTTTATTTAATGGCTATGGTGGTTCTGAAATTGGTAGAAGTGAGGAATGGTAATGTTGCTTGAAGGTAAATCTGCGTTCATCGTCGACCATATATTGCAAACCCATAAAATGAATTTTCAAAAAAGGAATCGCAGATCTAATGCGTGACGAGAAAAAGCAATGAAAGATAAAATTTGCCACCTCCAAACCTTTGAATTTAAATTTGAAAGCGGTAAAATTTACACGGTTAGTTTTGAAATGTTCACAATGCTGGATGGTAGTGTTAATAAAAGCAATAAAAATAGAAGCAACATTTTATCTGGAACAAATGCCATGTATATGTGTTTCATTTGTGGGGCTACCTACCCCAAAGGAGACGAACATTGAAAACCGTCCATCTGATGATGAGCGATATCGCCTCTAATCTGAGCAATAATATAAGATAGTATTGGCTGATCTGGGTAGGTGCCTACTGTTGAAATAAATAAATATTAGAAAAAATAAGAATTTTACTTTAATAAAAAACAAAAATTAAAAAAACAAAAACAAAAACATTTACTACTTATCTTTTTCATTAACTCAAACACATCCTAATGTAGCTCGAAACACAACATTTACGATAGTATTAAAAAATTGCACCAAGTATTTCATTTTGCTACAATAGAAAAAAAAAACTTGTTTTTTTCTACAATTATCTTGCCATAACTTTTTATAGTTGCATTTCCGAACCCATGCTAATAGGAAATTTTTTCTTCAGCGTGTTATTTTCTATAAGATTTTAAGAAGTTTCCTCATTTGACCCTTATTTTCAGTTCGACTAATTTACACAATTTTTCAATCGATTCAATGAGGTGAAATTTTCGTGTAATGTACTTCCGACCATAGATTTTGTTCGACTTATTTAAGAATTCAGCTTATTGAAGTACGAAGCATCGAGATTTGACTGTATTTTTGTTGATAATTTAGATTTAGTTACCATTGAGAAACATGTTTATAGCGGAAATTTATATAACAATAATTTTTTATTAACTATTTTTTCTTAAAAAGTGCTGAGTTAATTAAAAAAAAAAAAATCTGAAAAAGAATCGTCAAAATCGATTTAGAATTAACGGAGTAATCGCGTAACACACACACAAAAAAAAAAACAAAAAAAAAAAAAAAAAAAAAAAAAAAAAAAAAAAAAAAAAAAAAAAAACAGGAAAAAAAAAATGAGGTCGAGATCAGTTCTGCGCAGATTCCACCTGGGCCAGGGGCTTGTTTCTTTTGTTCTAGCTGGAGTTCCTCTTGGGTGTTTTTTAACGGAGTGTCAGTAGAAAAGGGGGTCGTTTCCTGTTCTGCCAATTCTATCCTGTTCTCATGAACCTCCTCTTTGTTGTTTTCTCCTCTCCTCAACATACCTCCTCCTGTCCTCCCTCCTTTTTTGTGCTAAGCCACCTCATATATGCTTTTTTTTTCTTTTCTGCTCCACTCACTATAATTTCTGTCAAAATATGTAAATATGTTATTTATAAATTCAGCCATGAAAAATTACGTTAGTTTTTTCCATGTTTTCATTATGAGTAAGTATGATTGAACTATCATTTGCAGAGCGATGGGACGAAGATTCTACGACTACGAGAACACACTGAACGCGGAGTGCCATAAGGCCATCGCCAACGTCTACAGAGCCCGAAGTTGGCGGAAGACGATGTTCCACAACACGGTAGTCAGGACCACAATGGGATGCCTTCTGATGGCCGTCTTTGTCAGGCCTTTATTTAGCTACTTCCAAGGAGATTCGGACCCACATGATGGTAAGGTCGAAGGGATTGCAGCCCACTTCTTTTCACTTATTTGATTAGTATGAATAGAAAATAATTTTAACATAGAAAAATGTTCGAAACAAAATAATAAGAACACTACATAGCCCAGTCAAGGAGTTTATACAGCAAATCGATGCTACTGAAATGAAAAAACGTCAGATGTTGCCAAAACATACATACTTAGCGCGCTGGCTAGGGTATATTACGGAGTTTAATCAAAATTTCATATAAATGGCCTAATAGTAAATTTAACCAGGTTTTAGTTGAAAAAATGAAAGTTCGGATCGGAGAAACAGTTATGGAGTTATAGTGAAAAATGTTTAAAAAAAACTTGGATTTCAAAACAGTAAGCGTTTTTGAATATTTGATCAAAATATCCAAGTTCTTATAGTGAATTTAACTAGCTTTCAGAAGAAAAAAATATATTTTGGATCGAACTATTACTTTTGGAGTTATAGCCAAAAGATTACAGAAAAAAGTGTTTTCACGGAAAAGCACGACCCCAGTGAGAGTGCTGAAATAAGGGGTGTAGAGTGCATGAATTATGCGTCTATTTTTGACTTCACAGCTTCGTTAGGAGTAGTTAGAAGGTAAATATATGAAAAGTCCCGGTCCCTGGGGGTACTGGAATCCCCAGTTTAAGGCGGAGGAGGGGGAGAAGGTCCCATGTTTTGTTTTTTAGATTATATTTCGAAAACCGTGGACTCTAGAAAAATAATATACAGATCGAAATTAAAGTTAATTAAATTTCCTATAAAATTGTTTTTATACATATTTGTCCAACTCTCAACGATCTTCCAGATATACGTTATTAAAAATCGATAATTATAGAGAAACAATATTTTTACCTCACTTTTTGTCAAACATTGGATTCAAGTGCCAGAGACATATATATACGGAATTAAAGTAAATTTAATGCTCTACAACTTTGTTTCTGACAATATCTCTAAGAAACAATTGTCGAAGGCACTAGAAGAAAATGTATGTCCGAACCGGTGCCCGCTTCTCCTTCTCCGCGCTATATCTCGATAACGGTTCATCCTAAAAAAAAATTAACAGAACCAAAATGATAGAGAATATTATTATCTACAAGTTTTGTAACTATTTTGATTGACAGCCGATGGACAGAAATCGAGATATTTGAAAAAAAACTTATTTTGTGACCTTTGACCTTGAATATCTAATTATGCTGACGTGCTGAGGTCGGAGACTTTTTACCACTTATTTAGAAGACCAAAACAAAGGTATATGCAAAAATTCAGCTTCATTGGATCATTTCCGAGATGAAATCCTTATGTGACTGGGCTAAAGGGTCTTGAATTCAATACTATCTTATGATTGTACTGTTTCCTGGCCAACGGTTGTGAATGGAGGAGATTAAGGCCGAATCATGATTAACCACTATAATTTCTCTTAATTAAGAGTACCCACTTTATAAAGATTTTGTGTATCACTGATACGTTTTCTGACCCCGATTTCCAGCCACGGCTGTAGTAGGATTGGGCGATAGTTGATAGACCGTTACTATCGGTTGAAAACTATCGATAGCAATCGATAGTTTTTCGATAGTTGCTTCCTTTTTTCCAAAGCTATTCAATAAAGAATTTCAACTAATTTAATTCAATTTGCAGAATTATAAATTATAAGATTATATCATAAAGATAAGAGAAAAAAACTAATTTATTTTAACATATAATAATAATGAACAAATCAAATCTTCAGAAAAGAAAAGTAACGAAATAGTTAATTTCAAGAGTCAAGTGTGCTCCTTGAGCCACATATTTCCCGAAAGGAAAACTAGCATATCTGCTTTCCTTTGGCTTAATCAATGGAGAGAACCCTTGAGTTATAGGAATTCCAAATTCAATTTCAAAAGAACTCGAAAGATCATTGGACAGAGACAGATCAGCATAATTCCGAGAGTTTTAAAACTTGAGGATAAAAAAGATCTATCGATAGTCGACAATGCCGATAGTGACCATCGATAAGCATGACCAATCGATATATCAATAGTAACTATCGACTATCGCCCAACCCTAGGCTATAGTAGTAGCTTAAACCAAATTTCCTACCTACCGAATCCAGTTCAGAGAGCTATTTCTTGATTTGAATTAAAATTAATCGTTTTAGTTTTTATAAAGTCGAGGAATAACGTTTTTTTTTTTTTTTTTTTTTTTGGAGAAGAAGATAGTCAGGGATGCAGTCAAAGTAACACCACGTTATAGAAGTAATTCTTTAATACGTGCCAACGTTTCGACCTGCGTTGCAGGGTGTGTGTCATCGTCCTCCTCCTCACAAGTGTGGTTCGGTGGCCCTAAAGAAGATCTGCAACGCAGGTCGAAACGTTGGCACGTATTAAAAAATTCCTTCTTCAACGTGGTGTTACTTTGACTGCATCCCTATCTTCTTCTCCAACCTTCATCCAGTCAACTATACTTTTATCATTATAACTTTTTTTTTCTATAAAAATATTTGAAATTTTTCTTTTTTTCATTCTCTTTTTCTACAGAACTTGGGTTATGGGAGATAGAATGATCCTTAAGAAATACGGATAAATAATTAGGGCAGATTGTCGAACAAAATGTTTCTTTTTTCTTTTATTCATTCTTCGGATATGCATTTATAATGGAGATACGCGTTTCTTAAGGTTGAAGTTTCAACAACTTCAGTACACTAAGAAAACAAAAACAAAAACCTTAAAAGAGAAGAAACATAACTACTTTCGAATAAATTTATCAATTTACAAAATTAAATAAAGCATTATTTCAATCTTAATAATTTTACCATGTGGTTGCTGACACAAATAATTGATTAGAGAAATATCAAATGTAATAAAATAAAAATTGTTTAAGTCAACAAGGACAAAATAGAATTGATAATCTTACCTTAAGGCCAATAGAGATAAGACAAGTGTGTTTCTGGGCCAGTAGATCGCATTAGTATAGACAGATATAGATCCCAGAAATTTCTCTCATCTAAAGATTTTAAGAGACTGGCAGTTTTAAAGCTTAATAATTTTATTTTTATTCTTTATTTAGGATCAGGCTTCAACATTATTCCCTCTTATTATTTTCCATAGCCATAGGTTTCCTCTGTCTCCAGTACTCTTATATGCATTCACTGGCCTGCTTGTTTTGATCTTCTGTCCACGTTCATTCGCTTCTCTTAGGTCTTCCTTCAGCTTTAAACCCTTTCACTCTACTCCTAAATGTACCTCTTTCTAACATTTAGGACTCTGTAATGTTCAACTGTTCCAGGTCTTTTCTAACTTCTTTAATCCACGCTGTAGTGGTCTCCTTCTTCCAGAGGTAGTTGAATATCTGTTTTGTTAATCTGTCTTTGTTCATTTTGTACAAATTTTGCCAATTATGAAAAATACCCCAAACTAATAAGAAATTTACAAATTCAGCAGAGTAAACAGAGGCCAAGGTTAAACCCCTCGGAACTACCAAAATCATATACAAAATGGTTTGAAAAAACGTTTGTAAACCAAAAAATAATAATAACGAAACTTCAATTATGGAATGCTTCAAAGAAATTAACTATAAGTTCTCCATGTTTAATCTTAATAACATCTTAAGCAAATTTAAAAGTAATGTATCAGAAGTAAAAAAACGCTGATGACAGCATTTCAAAAATGTTTAAAATAATAGAAAGTGTATTATCATTCTTTGATTAATGGATAATTATAAAATATTACATAACATTAAGTGTATATCCCATATTCAATGTTTATTATGTTTCAATGTACTATATAACAAATTTCATATATATATATATATATATATTTCAATTTATTGAAATTTACAACTGTACAAATGTGTAGATCAAGTAAATGAGCTGATAACGATTACAATAACATGTCAAAACTTTAACTACTCATCAGTAGCACTTTATTAAAAATTTTACACTAGAAGGTCTCTGGGCCATCTTCGTTTCAGAAGCCTCGGGGGATTATCGGGAATGGAGCGGGAAGCAAGTTGAGAAACTGAAGGATCTGAGTGGTTATGGAGCTTAATATGAAAGGATAGGTATCTGGTGTGAGCTAAATCAGCAACATATGGACCATTAAGATCTTTCTGGATAAGTTTATTGGTGACAAAGTAAGAAGCATTGAGGATTTTTCGAAGGATTTTGGATTGTAAGGATTGAATACGAGATGAATTGGATGGTTTAGTGGAGCCCCAAAGCTCAACTCAGTACGTACAAAAAGGTCTAATCAGTCATGTATATGTATCAGTCATGTATGTGAGTCTTTTGAAATTAATTTGGAGTTCTGAACGTTTGTCTAGTAAATTCAACATTTACTAGACAAGCGTAGTCTGTAACGACGGGCAGTTTCTTGTCGTTTTAGTCTTAAATGTACGATTTAAAAAATAAAAAGAATAATTTTTTTTTTGAAAATTTATTTTTTAAAAATTAGGGCTTTCATATTACAATACATTTTGTAATATTACTGTCTGGTTTAACCTATCTAATACTTAGAAGAGCATTATTACTCATTCACATCGCAGCTAGAGCCAAAGCTATAATTTCGACACCCGAGCAAAGAGGGCCGGTAACATAAGATATTGACACATTTACTTCGAGTACCAGTTTAGATAATTCATATGCACAGAGAATAAAAGCCTTCTGTATACAGAACTGTCTTTAATCTCTGAGTCGAACATGGCTATAACCAACGGTGAAGTTCCTATAAACTAAAAATGAATTGAAATAATTAATTCTTTCCCGATACGATATTTTGAAATATTCCCTCTTTGTTACAGATCTGGAGATCGCAGAAGACGATTTTTATATTAAAACGTCTTTCGATAACAATTATGGCCTAGAGTTTTGGCTCAAAGCTGGAGGCATATTCTCTGTTCGTAAAAAAGGTACATGAGTAATTATATTATATATTATTATGCAAATATATTATTATGTACAATATATCTAATTATAAAATTATGATAGTTGACTGTTAAGAAGAATAAAAAGGTGCAATACGGAAAAAGAAAAAAAAAAACACGTCCAAGTTACAATGTTGATATCGAAGTGTCGACGTTTAAATAGCATATTGGGATTTTTTTTTTTTTTTTTTTCTGATTCATCTAAAAAGAAACAAATTAATATTACACATGCTTAAATAAAACATATTTATACATTATAAACAAAGAGAACGAAATGATTACCTTTTAATACCATTCCTACCTGGTATTTGAAGGTGTGGTGAGATCAGTTGGTAAGGTGATGCAAGGATCCTTAGATTCCAATTAATAAGAGGTGACGATACCTCTATAACAATACTATAACAGACCTTATAACTAACTAACTTAATCTAACTTATAACTACACTGTTTACAGTATTTATAATTTATTCACAATGTGATGAGATCACAGTATAACGTTTATTGGTTTGATATGACCCTTTCTAGCAGGAAGGGGTGTTGGAGTGATGGAACGGAATTTTATGAGGTTGTCATAAACTTTTATGTGTCGTCGTGTGATCTGTTCTTAAATGGTTTCAAGCTAGAGGAAATCGTGAATGTTTTTCATGTTACGACTTCCAGGGATATGTCGAAGGCTATTTCGACATATCTTCTGTAAGACGCTGTATTGAAATGTTTGTAGTGATTTGAGTGCGGTGGGATATAGTTATTGGAGAAGTGGTGCACCGTGAAGAGAGAGGGTCTCAATACTGTTTTGTAAATGAGTATTTTAATGGGGAAGAGAAGCCTAATCACATTTTATATACACACACACACATATATATATATATATATATATATATATATATATATATATATATATACTAGCTAACCCAGCAAACGTTGTTTTGCCATATAAATTTTCTCTAGGTAATTTCTAGCGTAGACAAAAATTAACTAACTTATTGTAAGTGTGTAAGGATGAAGGATGTGGTATATGCGTGAAGTAGGCATGGAGCACTATGAACGATGAGAGAATATCAAAATAACCAAAACACCAAACATTATTTTTTTAATTTATTCCTAAATATTATATATCATTAATTTTTCACGACAGTAACACTGACAAACAATATATTTTGTTAGCCCATCTTTTGCTAACACAAACAAGCTGGATGGTTTACCCACTCGAGAGCATGCCGCGTATAATTGTCCGTGTGAAAACATGGTGTGCTCAAATCTAAGCTACAAACAGACATCATTTCACTCAATGATTGTGCAAACATTGGCCGGTAAATTTACGCACCCAGTTTCATCTATAGTAACTTTTCCATCACTGATATCTAAGAGTTGTTTTAAGAATGCTTCAGCGGATGGAGCTTGAAGTATTTGAACGCGCATATTTACATTTAGCTGTACTTTTTCAACATTACACCACAATGGAGATGATTTTAAGCAAACGTTGATCTCATCAGCGTATATCGAACGTGGAATGACGAGAGGTGTTTTTCTGAAATCATCTGAAAGGGCTAACAGAGTGCCACCAAATAGTATGTCGTTGTTTTTAATATCATTCAATGTCCTGTTCAACGCCTCAAGCGAATGTTTGTGTGCCATAGTACATCCATCTCTGATGATAATTTTACACTGTTTCCACGGTGGCCACGGACAATTGTTTTTTTATGCTGCACACTTCGTCAGGGTTATTTTGAATATTTATTGGCAGCTTAAATACTTAATGAGCTGTACTGCCTCCAACCAATAAAGTTGCCGCAATATCCGATGATGCAACGGCCAATGCGATGCCATTATTTGATCGTATTTAAGTTAAGCGAGTATTAGCGAAATAAAGAATGTTTTGCCAGTTCCACTTAGTGCATCCAAAAAAAAAGAACCCACCTTGTCCTGCTGAAACTGCGAGCATAAATCGGTGGTAAATGGTTCTTTGTTCCTCATTGATTAGTGTGACATTGCGAATAACAATCGCTGCCATTTCTACAGTGTTGTACTGCAGTTTACGATTCATTTCAATGTTCATCAAATCAGATTCTGTTCGATTAGGCGAATTCATACCGAAATGACTGAGTGGTAAGTTGGCAATGATCCTCAATAGCAATCAATGCTTCATTAAACATAGCGTCGCTGAATATTATCGTTAGATGTTATCGTTGCACCGTGTACGATGTTGATGCAAAATATCATAAGTCATTGGATCTTTGTGATTATCCGACAATATAACTTCTCGGGCTGGGAAACATGTAGTTAACACTATAGCGAATAGCAGACGAATTTGTATTGCTATAGTTCAATGCTGCTTCGAGTGCAAGCGTACATGCCCACTCTTTATTCCAGCAAGCCGAGTGCAAGGCATGCCTCTTTATTACATTGGATACTGTTGCCCATTCACTTTACGTATATCTTGAAATGACAACGGGCCAGTAACGTCGAAGATAAAAGCACGCAGTGTGCCTTGGATTGACTCTAAATACTCGCCCCAAGGTGTGTGATTTAAATAAATTGAGGTATACATCAACTGGTGAGCCTTGCTTGCGGGGCATCCATTACTTTGTTTGAGGCCATTTGTGAAAAAGCGTGTTACTTGTGAATAGAGTAATGTTCGTGCAAAGGTACCAAAATCATCCGCACGATTACACAGTTCAAAAAATTCAGTGAGTATAGTTTTTGGTGGATTTATAGCACGATCAATCGCTGTCTCGTTCGTGAAAAAAAAAACGCTGACCGTTTTCAAGATGGATGGCTAACTGAACACCTGCTGGATCCCCTTCATAAATCGGAAAACCAAAGATACGTCAAGCAGCTTCATAGAGCTAATATACCGACCAATTTGGTAGAGCGTTGTTTCATCGTTTTTATTCACTGGAGGAGCATTCACATTAGTATTTTCCACTCTAAACACAGCTATATCACTGCCTTTTGTTATTATTTTTGTACAAAAATTTTAATAAAGACATTGTAGTGGCGGATAGGGGTTTTTGGTGAACTCAGCCGAAACCGTCCACTTTTTTGTGAAGCTGGTAGTTTAATATAATATAACTCAATAAACAATTTCCCTGTAACTATATTTCATTAATTACAAAATCAATTCAAATAACATGCAGCCTCCTTTTCTTATTTTATAAACAAATAAATCTTATAAGCTATGACAATATTTAACAATTATAATATAATAATTTAACGTTACATGCAATTCAATTTTTCTTTTTACAACCAAATAACCATTGATACATAATCAAAATAAAGTTCGACAGAGTATGGTTTAACCTTGCGTGTGAATATATGGTAGTAAATTCACAGGCTCGTGGTAAGTAAAACAATTGTAATGATGCTAGAAATGTTGGGCCTTGCGCTCCGAATGCAAACCATGTAGTGAGAGAGCTTCCTCGTTCGCCATAACCTTATTTCAGGGAGGGTATACTCTTTCCTTGACTGTCTTGTGGCACACACTAACACTCCAGGCCTCGCAACACATCACGTGACTCACGTAGTTGCGCGAAGTTCAACGAAGTTATAAGACTAGGAGCCGCGTACAGTTTCAGGTTAAACCTTTATGAGACCATGTGATCAATATATTGATAAAATAATTTAAGTACTAAGTCCAAATCTGTACCAAATACTGAAGTGTCGGCCTCGACAGACATTGTCATTTAAATTTTAATCGAAATAGAGTGAAAAACACAAAAGAATCAGTCATCGAGAGCGATCAAAAATGATTAAGTTTCTAAAATGATTATTAAATAATAGGGGTTGGTGATAGAAGGATGAAAATTGAGCATTGTATGTATTTTTTAATGCCACTTATAGAAAATAAAAAAATTAAAAAAAAAATTTCCAAATAAAAAAAAAAAAAATGTTAGGGGTGGACAACCCTTATCAATTAGGGGTATGAAAAATAGGTAGTAGCCGATTCTCAGACCTACTGAATATGCATATAACATTTGGTCACCATAGACTCGCGTCGGGATTTCCCCAAATTGAAATGGATAAAGATTCAATAGCTAAACCGCGTTTTCCACCGAAAATGGACATTTTGAGTTTTTACGTATGCCTTTTGGCTTGTGTAATGCACCCCCAACCTTTCAGAGAGCGATGACGATGATGATACAAAAGATCCTCAATTCTATGATTTACATCGACGATATAATAGTCTACTCAAAAAACGAAAAGGAACATTTAAAAGATTTAAAAAGAGTATTTGAAGCCCTAAAAGAACATAACCTATCAATACAATTAGATAAAACGGAATTTTTTTAAAACAGAATTAAACTTTTTTAGGCTACATCGTCACCCCAGACGGATTAAAAAACAGACGAGAAAAAGATAGAAGCAATTTTAAATTTCCCCATTCCGCGTAATGAGAAGACGACGAGACAATTTTTGGGCATGACGGGGTACTATAGAAAGTTTATTAAAAATTACGCAAAATTACCAGACCGATTTCTAATTCATTAAAAACAAAAATTTATGGCACAAAGGAAATTAAAGAAGCATGTCAAACCCTAACGGGAAATGATGAGTAACACACCCAATTTTAAATTATAAAAATCGTTATAGCCATTTCGGAGGAGTATGTGATGCAAATAAAAATAAGCGGAATATATTAATAAATGCGAAACGTGTCAAGTTAGCGAAATATTGACCGAAAACCTCAAAAAGACCAAAATTTCAAATTACAAACCTACACCTGAAAGACGTTTTCAGGAATTAATGATTTACATTTATAATTTTAACAATGGCCATAATAACTAACATTTTGACACGAGAATTTTATATATAAGATATATATATATATATATATATATATATATATATATATATATATATATATAAATAGCAAGCCACTAGAGAACGTACCTGTCCATACTTTGGAGCGATTTTCAGTTGAGAATGTAGAGAGCACTAATTATTTCCAGGCGCAGTATTTTCGTAACATCCTATCCGAAGCTCCAGATTCAAAATCTAAGTGGATAATTCTAAGGAAGTTTTCGGTTACAAGTTACTCTTCCAGTATATATTATCCTGTGACTCCTAACGAACTTAATTCCTTTTTTGTAGATTCCTCTCACAATGAGCCTCCAGTCAATACTTTATCCTATTCCATTCCTCAATTTCAATTTAATCCAGATAACTTTTACTTTCTTTATATTCCCCCCGATAATAGAATAGCTTCTGTTTTTAAATCCCGGACAAATGATTTCGGTGCTAATCAAATCCCGGTAAAAATTATCAAACTCACTCTTCCTCTCATCCTTCCTGCTCTCGTACATATTTAAAACTTCTCCTTACAAACCTCTTCCTTTCCCACAGCATGAAAAAAAGTCCTAGTTCGTCCATTGAATAAAGTTCCCTCACTTACCACAGCATCCCATTTTAGGCCTATTTCCATCCTATCAAACCTATCTAAGCCACTAGAAAGAATAGTCCATTCTTAACTTGCTACATTCCTTGAAAATAAAGATCTCCTAACGCCTCTTAAATCAGGCTTCCGTTCAGGTTATTCTACCCAATCCGCTCTTTTAAAAATTACTCAAGACATTTATTCTTCAATTGACCAACAGAAAATTACTATCCTAATCCTCTTCGATTTCTCCAAGGCGTTTGATTCCGCGGATCATAAAATTCTTCTCACTAAATTACAAAAACTCACCTTTCCAATAGTGCTCTTGACTGGTTCCAGTCCTTCTTATCTCTCCGTTCCCAAACAGTTAGTGTTCCTAACCAACCTCCTTCAAAATCTGCGCCTCTAACGCGAGGTGTTCCACAGGGATCTTCTCTTTCACCAACTCTCTTTTCAGTTTTTATTAATGATTTGACAGACGCTATTAATAATTCCCAATATCAATATATGTTGATGACTTTCAAATCTACTTATCATTTCATCCTTCTGAGATTTTTGAGGCAACTCGTAAGATTCAAATGACATTTATAGCATTAATCAATTGGCAGTAGAGAATAAGTTACGACTGAACCCAGAAAAAACTATGGCAATGCTAATTGGATCGAAACCCTCCCTTAATTCCCTTTCCTGTTATCCACTTCTTATCTCAATAACGTTCCTATTCAGTTCACAAACTTAATCAAAAAGCTCGGAGTAATATTCGATCAACATCTGTATTGGAATAACCATATTTCCAACATTACCCGAAAAACCATCTCCATCCTCAAACAGCACCTAAGATTCCGCGAATCTTTCCCTCGCAATACCAGTCATTGTTAGTGTCTTCCCTTATCCTTCCCCACTCGATTATGGATGCTTAGTATACGGAGGACTGTCTGGCGATCTTGAAATGAAGGTGAAAAGATTAATGAACTCCTTCATAAGATTCATTTTTGGGATCCCCAGGTGTTCTCACATCACTTGCTGGTATTCCGAGTTGAGGTGGCTTTATCCAAATTTTAGGCGACAATACTTCCTTGGTTCCTTTCTATTCCAATCCTTAAAGTCCAAAAAACCTTCGTACATTTATGACATCCTTGCCCTTCGTTCTTCCATTCATCTTTTGAACACCAGATCTCAGCCTATAGATTTGTATATTCCTTCTCATCGAACTGCTTCCTTTGAAAAATCCTTTATTAATCGTGCAGCTTTATTTTAGAATTCCATATCCATTTCGATCCGCAATGTTCCTTTTCTCACTTCCTTTAAACATAGTTTATTCAGCTACCTCCTCAATTATCAATCTTCCGAAATTATGTAATAATATATTAGTGTTAGAATATTTCTTTTTATTTTATTTTATTTTATTTTATTTTTTTAAATTTTAATTTTGTTATTTACTTATTTCGTTTTTCTTATGTAAACCCAAAGACTTGTTTTATATCTAAAATTTCACGTTATATATTTATATGTATATAATTTACATTCTATATAAATTGCAGCCAGACAATAATACCTTTTTATTGTTCATTTGTATTATTCTTAGGGGACAAGGTGTCCCAGAATAAAGATTATTTTTCATTCATTCATTCAATGTGTTCTGAAATGAGAGGTATAGAGTGCATGAAATATGCGATTATTTTTTACCTCAGGGTTTAGTTAGGAGTGGTTGAAACATATATTTCAAATACAAATTAAAGCTAATACAATTTCCTATAAAATTGGTTAAATAAATATTTATCAACCTTAAAACCGTTTTATAAATATAAGTTATTGATAATCGGTAATTTTCGCAACAAAAAAAATGTTTACCTCACTTTTTGTCAAATATTTGCTTCTAGTGCCTTCCACGATCATTGCTCAGAAAAAATGACAGAATCAAAATTGTAGAGCATTAAATTTACTTTAATTTTATATTTACTTTTTTAGCACTTGAAGCAAAAGTTTGACAAAAATGAGGTATACATTATTTTTTTACCCAAAGATTATCCAGTTTGAATAACGTATATCTTGAAAACTGTTGAAAGTTCGAAAAATATGCATAGGAACAATTTAATAAGAAATTTAATTAGTTTTAATTTGTTTTTGAAACATATTTTTCTAGAGTTCAATGTTTCCGAGATATAAACGAAAAACCTAAAAATAGGACCTTCTCTTCCCCCCCCCCCACCGTTAGCTCACCCCGCAGGGTCTTTTAGTATGTTTATCTTCTAACTACAGTGGATAAAAAAAGTATTCGTACACCACATTTTTATTCGGTAAAAGTACAAATAATAATTAATTGGACACGGAAAAACTTATGATTAGTATAAAAACAGCACTGTGCATTAATTCTTACCAGCAAGGAAATAAAAAGCCCATACAATCTAATTTATGAAAAAAAAATCAATATTTTTAAGCAAACCAATTATTTGTACTCTGACCAATTTATATGAGTTGGGGTCCAAGGGTACTAATTTTTTTTTTTTTTATCAAACGAAATAATATCTTCCACTTAACTTCTCATCAATAAATGTATTCACAATATTTACTCATCTAGGAAGGCAATCATAACGGGAAACATTTGAGGAATAACATCAATTAAAATATTAAACCAAATCATTAATTTTTATACAAACTTATTTAACCTATACTATAAAACATAATACAATAACTGTTAATCAATATTAGAATGCTTACCGCTGGGTTAATTATTTAAATGAACATAAAGTGTTATGTCACTACACTGCTTTGTTCTGCAGCAAAGACGGTACGGAAGTAACTTCTTTCTTGATGGGCCACCCCACAGCGCTAGCGGCGGCCAATGCCTTACGAATCTAGGCTTACGAAGAGCTTAACAGCTGAACAAGCCGTTACAGTACAGCAAAAGATTCATCTAATAATCTAATAAGTTCATTATCAGATCAATATTTTCATCTAAAAGTAATCCTTTGCTCTTATGTGAACAAAATGAGGTGGATGCACTTGTTTGATTGTGTACTAAAAGATAATTCCTTAAAAATGGGACGCAAATCAAAAGAATTGAGCTCTGCTTGCTAAGGAAAAACAAGGTTTACCAAGTCTTTGATATAACGGTGTAAAGTCAGCATTGTCTCATACGACCGTGCAATACATTATTAAAGAGTTCAAAACCGGATTAATGGACAATAAAAAACGTTCTGGACCCCTATCGATGTGTGAATCACGAGAAATTGTGAAATTAGCGTTAAAAAATCTAAAATCAGAACCTGCGAAATAGCGGAACACATCGCAACAAAATACAGTAAACATGTTGCACTTCAAACTGTCAAAAATAGACTCCATGATGCAGAGGAAGGGCGTCAAGGGAAGAACCCTTCATAAATGAAAAAATAGAAAAATGGGATAAAAGATTTCAGTCGGAATCTTCGGCCCGGGAACATTCCAACAAACCACTCTCACGAGTGGTTCATCGTTCAGATGAAAGCTAATTTAATATTTTTGGATGCGATTAAAGGACATTTGTCTGGAAACCGGAGCAAAGCTTTTTTTAAAATAATTGCAACCAACTGTAAAGGCTTCAGAGTTTAGGGTCGTCTGAGCGCAAGTTGGGTAGGTGAACTCGTTATTTTCAATAGAATTTTTAACGTAGAAAAGTATATGAACATGTTGCGAGGCAATTAATAAAAAGTGTACGAAATTTAGGGATTGAGGACAGTTATTTGTTTCATTAGGACAATGACTCTAAGAACACTGCCAAGAAAAACGAAGATTGGCAGCTGTAAAATGTTCCTAGGATTTGCCCAACACCACCACAGTCACCAGACATTAACCCATTTGAAAATCTATTGGAATTATGAAAAATCAAACGCTCATCATGGAACGACCTAATTTTCAATCTGAGGGGCAGAAATCGACCCTGAGGAGACTTACAAAATTGTTGAACCGATGCCTAGGAGGCCGTGATAAATGTGAAGGGTTATCTAACCAAATATTGACCTGTTAAAAAAAACCATTTGTTAGATTAATATAAATACCATCGTTGAATAAATTTCCTAAGATATGTATGAATACTTTTTTTGCCTGTTGGTTTTGAAATTTTCGTGGTATTCAAATTAAACTGTTATATAATTTTTGAGACACATATGAAGTTTATACAATGTTATCTCTTATGTTACGTGTTACAGTAACAATTACAACAATTAATTAACAAGATACAGTTCGGTATCTTGGTTTCTACTTTGACAAAGGACTTACATGGAACCCTCACACTCGACTCAAAAGGCAAGAACTTAACAGACGCTTTAGCCAATTGTATAGACTACTAAATAGGACATCTCATCTTTCCATTGGAAACAAACTTCGCATATACAAAACCATCATCAAACCTTTTTGGACTTATGGACTTGAACTGTGGGGGACAGCAAAAGAGTCGAATATCAAACTCATTCAATCCTTCCAATCCAAAATCCTCCGAACTTTTGTAAATGCTCCTTATTATGTCTCCAACAAAACCCTACCTAATGATCTCAATATACAATACGTCCTCGACCTCATACATACCTCTTAAATTTTCGAAATTCCATAGTAATATTTCCTTTCATCCTAACCCTCTAGCTCAATCACTATCCGCTTCCACACATCCTGATAACCCCCCTCGCAGACTAAAACGGCAGTGGCCCCGAGATCTTTTGTGAAATTCATTTATGTTGGAGTTCTGGCAATGACCAGCTTCTCTACTCATGCCCTGAGTGAATGTAAATCCCTCAGCTTCAATTGGGGTTTTTTTACTTCAGTGACGCAGTTGAGAGAGAAGAGCTGGAAATTCTCTGTGCCTGGCTTGTCCTTCCATAAGTGGAGGGACGGGTCTGGTTGGGGGATCTCTAGGATGAATGTAAATTGTAAATAAACTATAATTGTATTTTTAACCTTTAATTTAATTTTGTCTTATTTTCACTTACTGTCATTTATTTTATTTTATTTTTTTAATTTATATAAAACCTGGGCCACACTATTGTAAGACCTATTGCAATCGGCAACCAAGGTGTGTTAAATGTTCAAGACCACATTTAACTGAGTCATGCTTAAAAACACGCGAAACACCAGCCTTGTGTGTCCTCTGTGGTGAGAGCCATCCCGCTAATTATAAAGGTTGCCAGGTATACAAACTTAGGCAAAAGCAAAGAAGCACCAACTCAGCTACAAATAGAAATTCAGTTCCCCATACATCCGTAACTGTAGGATCATCCTCCCAGAATCAAAACATCCCAGTCATCAATAGCTCTCACAATGACTTCCCTTCTCTTCCTTCTACATCCAAAGCACAACAGCCTCAATATCAACAACCCAGCCATTTAGGCGTTCAACTCGCAGAACCTCAGCCACCAACCTCAGCAGCAGTGTCATCTCAGACTCAACCAACTAATGAATTCACGACGGTCGAACGAAGAAATCGACGGTCACAAAATCAGGTGCCTCAAACATCCTTTCCATCCCGACCTCCCAAAATAATCAAACCTTTCCCATCAACTAGTCAACAGACACCACAAGTGAACCAACAGATCAAGCCTCCAGTACAAACACATGGGCAAACCATATCTCCTCAACAATATCCAAGTCAAATCCCATTCCAGGTACCGTCCTCAAGACAGTGTAATCATCCGTTTCAAATATCAGAACCCTATCCTACTTCCTCCCAAAGACTTGGTGATATCTCATCGATTCTTTCATCCTTCCTCCGTGAACTCCAAGAAACTATCAGACCCTTAGTTACCCTTCTCACAAGAGCCCTGTCAGAAATCACGTCTATTGTTCCTCGATGATCCAAAACTCCTTGGCAGTTCTTTTATGGAACGCAAATGGTTTGCTCAATCACAGAAATGAACTAGACGTATTCTTACAAGACAATAACATTCACATTGCCCTAATTACCGAGACCCACCTGACGCCTACCTCTTATTTCCACATCAAAGACTATATCACTTACAGAACTGACCACCCCGACAAAACAGCACACGGTGGTATTTGCATTCTTATCCATAGATCACTAACCCACACCTTGATTCCTTCCTCTCCAACTGACACCATTCAATCTACCTCACTAATCCTATCCACCCTTCCATTTAACCTTACTATTTTAGCTGTATATTGTCCTCCAGGAAATAGCCTTTCCCAAAATATTCTGCAATCCTTATTCCAATCCTTTGGGCGGCGCTTCATTGCAGGTGGGGATTACAACGCTAAACACCAGCGATGGGGATGTAGAACATCCAATTCCCGAGGTAGTATACTTTCCCGTGTATCATCCTTAAACAATTACCCCATCCTTTCACCTAATAGTCCTACCTACTGGCCAACATCCCTAAGAAAACGTCCAGATATTCTCGACATAATTGTCACCTCTCAAATTCCTACTTCCCATACTACAGTAGATTCCTTATATGACCTTTCCTCAGATCATAGCCCAGTTTTGCTTACATTACATTCTACTTCTATTATCAAACCTTCTCCTCCATCCTTTATAACTGGACGAGTAGACTGGGACAAATTTCGTTCAGCTTTAGTAAACCAAATTGACTTAAAAACTCCACTACAAAAAACATGTAACAAATAGATAAACCCAGATCGCGGGTTCGCAGGCAATAGAACATCCTACAAACGCAATACAAAAATCCTGCCTAAACAGAAAACACTTCACAAAATATATTTAAAAATATATTTAAAACTTCAGAAAGTATCTTACCACAGAATATTCGCATTTTATTAGTAGAGAAACGTCGCGCTAGGGCCAAATGGCATAGAACTCGATATCCAACTGACAAAACATATTATAATAAATTGACTAACAGACTTAAATCAGAACTTAAAAAACTAAAATTTGAAAATTTTCAAAAACAAACTGAACAACTAACTGTTTCCGATAAATCATTATGGAACACTACCAAAAGACTGTTAAAATTCAAAACCTTCAATCATCCTCTCCTTATCTGATGATAATCTGATTTAGAGAAATCGCAGGTATTTGGTGAACACTTACACAATATTTTTAAACCTCATCCAGATATCCTAAATCCTAACCATGTAGAATTTATTGAAGCAGAACTGGCCATTCCTCTCCAAAATGACCATTCCTCCTAAAGCCTTCCACTCTTCAGAAATAATAGCCATCATTCCTAAATTGCCCTCCAACAAAGCTCCTGGACACGACCTTATCACTTCAAGAATCCTCAAATACCTTCCAATGAAAGCAGTATTATTCCTAACTTACGTTTATAATGCTGTCCTCCATATAACATATTTTCCCGATTCCTGGAAATCATAAATAATAAAAATGATCCCAAAACCTAAAAAACCGCCCGAAAATCCTTCCTCGTACCGACCTATTTCTCTCCTACCTATCATGGGAAAATCCTTGAATAGCTCCTTATGAAACGCCTTTACTCCTTGATTCCAATCACATTATTCCTGATCACCAGTTTGGATTTCGCCAGTCTCATTCCACTATCCAACAATGCCATCGTGTGGTGGACGTTATCTCATCTGCATTGGAGCGCAAGATGTACTGCACGTATCGTGCACGGTGTCTTTCTTGACGTTGAACAGGCTTTTGACCGAGTATGGCACCCAGGTCTGCTTTATAAACTTCGCCAAATCCTTCCTTCTACATATTTCCTCATCCTCCGATCCAATCTTTCTGATAGAGCATTTAAAATTAACCATAATTCTACATACTCACCTTTCCCCAGACCGCTGGTATTCCTCAAGGAAGTATTCTGGGTCCCATCCTTTATACAGTGTATACAGCTGATATCCCAACCCATTCTAATACTATCCTCACAACCTATGCTGATGACACAAGCGTGTTATCAGTCAATGATGATCCATTTGCTGCATCCCAGACACTCCAGTCACATATCATTTCCCTTGAAGAATGGTGTCATAACTGGAGAGTTAAGATAAATCCCAGTAAATCCCAGCAAATAACCTTTACCCTACGTCGAAAAGCTACCTCATCCTGTCCTCCTGTATCCTTTTATGGAGTACCATTAAACAATGTAGAACAGATAAGATGCCTTGGATTTTATCTGGACAAGAGACTTACCTGCAACCGTCATACAAGATTGAAAAGACAAGAAGCTGCACGTCGATTTCGACTACTACAACACCTACTTGACAAACGTTCAAATCTCCCGATACACTACAAAAAAACTCATCTATATGACAATTATCAGGCCTATTTGGACTTACGGAATAGAGTTATGGGGATCCACCAAACCATCGAATTCTTCCCGCATCCAATCACTCCAATCCAAAATCCTTCGAAAAATTCTAGATGCTCCTTACTTTGTCACAAATGAATTGATCCACAACGACCTTAATATCCCATATGTTGCTGAATTGGCACGAACCAGATACCTTTCCTTTCATAATAAACTCACTGCTCATCCAAATCCACTTGTTGCACAACTTGCTTCCCATTCCATTAGAAGTTGGACCCGTGATCTTCTTTTGTAAATATTCATTAGAGTACTTCCTCTACAAGTTTTATTCATGTCATTATGTCTCTTATATACCACATATTTATTTGATGTATTTTTTTAAATACAGTTGTAAATTTCTATTAATAAAAAAACAAAACATTTATATATATTTTACCCAGATGTATATTATATATTATATATTATTTATGTATAGCATTGATTTTTTTTATTATATCTTTTGTGACCTTTGTGACCAAGACCTTTGTGACCAAGACCTTTGTGATCATGATTTCTCGAGACGCTATGGGTACAACCTAAGAGATGACCAAGACTGTGTGGTCCTCACAGGATTTGCAGATGATCAGGCGGTCTCTGCATGTAATAAGTAGGCGTCAGAGAGAATTATAGATAGCACCCAAAGGATACTGGCGGAGATTGGTCTGGCTGTAAATCCACAGAAAAGTATGAGCATTGTGTTGGATAGAGGTATGATGCAAGCAACTCTCTCTCTCTCTCTCTTGAGAATGGAGATGTCATCCACACGGCAAAGGAAGATGACTCTATTAGATACTTGGGATGCACATTCTCGGGAGAAGAAGGTTCCGTGGAGAATCAATAGAGAAACTAAATAAAAATTTAGATAAATTAGTAACCTCTTGCCTACTTAAACCGGAACAAAAGCTCAATGTTGTCAATCAATATGTGTTCCCCGGATTGACATATCCTCTCCAGACTGCACCCGTTACAAAGCTCAGAAGGCGTTCTTGGATGGGATTGATGTGATGATCCGCAGGAGCATTAAGGCGATACTCTACGCCCTGCGGAGGTACCGTGGGTTAGGACTGATCCGCTGTCAATGGGAGGCTCCTCTGCAGCACTGGTCCATTACTCAGCGACTGTCTAATGTTCCGGACGTTCTGTTCCAGTCCACATTCTATTATGAAAAAGAGATTGCTGAATGTGCTAACAGACTGGGTGTGGATCAGAGCCACCGAAGCGTGAGAGCTCTACGACGGTTGCTAAGAGAGGGCGCATTTTAAGGAGACGCCGAGAGCTAACAGATATATTTGTGAAAAACAAATACTTTCGGGGGCTGAATGGACCAACGCCTTAACTCAACATCAATTATGCACCCCTGTGTGGAGTACCAGGTGCCAGCGGACAGATCGGAGAGGTTGGGTCCCTTTGTCGCAAGTGCGGCAAAGAGCCCGAAACACCAGCCCATGTGCTGGGAAAATGTCCCAACAACTCACTCCTGATCACACGCCGTCACCAAAGGGTCAAGAATGAATTGATAAGTCTTCTCAAGAATAAAGGCTTTACCTGCTTTGACGAGGTATACTGCATCGATACCAACGGATCCACAAGGTATGCGGACATTATCGCGTTTCCGAAGAACGAACGGACAGCGCTCATAGTGGATCCTACTGTAAGGTATGAAAATAATAACCTCGATCAATTAGGTGAAGTAGAAAGGAAGAAAATTGATATTTATGAAAAATGTATCCATTTCCTCAAAGAGAAATTCCGCGAGACATTCGGAAATAGAGATTGCTCCGTGAAAGGATTATGGTTTGGGTCTCGCGGAGTCATCCAGGAAAAAGCAATGAACTTCTTGGAGGACCTTGGCTTGGAGGTGAGGGATATAGCAATAATGGCCGAAAATATAATATTGGACTCTCTGGGAATTATTTACCACAACATACATGGTGTATAGGAAGCCCATTACAATTTATAGTTGTTAAATATGTAGAAATTTATCTTATTCCTGATTCTATGTGCATATATGTATATGAATGTGTGGTAGATATGTGAATATTAGGGGGAAAATAACATAAAATGAAAGAATGAAGTGAAATAAGAAATGAAAGTGGAAAAGATAATAGAAAAAAAAAATGAGGAAAGGAAGAGAAAAAAAAAATTATTAGTTTGTCTAGTATTAGCTAGTACTAAGTATTATATTATATAACTATAACTAAATTATAAATTATATTGTTGTCTTTAATTGGATAGATGAGTATGCTGTGTTTATAGCAGCCCAATAAAGTTGGGCAGCACTATGTTTATTGTTTATTGTCTCAATAAAGCATATATCTCTCAATTATTATTAATATTATTTTTTACTGTAAATAATGTGTGAATGTAATCACTAAGCCATCTATATTACTTAGTGCCCACATTTGTGGCAGATTGTAATCATTACTCAATTAAAAAAATAAATATTAATCTACATCAAAAATCTTCTGTAAGTGTGTTACTGATTTTTTGATTTTTTCTTATTAAATTTTATTTTTATAGGCTCTTATACTGTTTTAAAAATTTAAATTATTTCTGATTTCAGATCCTTTGCTCTATTTTATTCCTGCGCTTTACGTGACGGCCTGGATTATTCTTTTCCCCCTCCTCATTATGACCGCCTACAAATCAATTGGAAAAGATATTGAAATAGTTTGCGAGGCCATTCATTTCGTTATATTCCTCATATTAGAGTTGATATTTTTGGTTTCTTTCATGCTGAATAAAGGAGTTCTATCAGAAATCTTAGGGTGAGTTAAATTAATTTTTTCTTTCTTTTTTTTTTTTTTTTTTTTTACATAGCACAATTACCGTAAAATACTACAACGTTCAAAGTATCTTCTACAAACTGTGGTGTAGAACTATTACAAACCAGTAGGCGTGTGGGTTGGACCTGTGGGTGGGGCCAATGATTCAAAAAAGGCCGGAAAAATATTTTTGGGTCTTGTTTCTTGATCTCTTATAGAGATAAGAGATCAAGAAACAAGATAAGATAAGACATAAGAGTATGTCTTATCTTTGATCACTGATCTCTTGTTTCTTGGGTCTTAGTTATGATCTATATTTCTTTTTTTTAACTTTATATGTCAACCCTTTGCAAGAATATATATTGCTTTTAATGCCACTCATACAATTAATTCTCATCGATTATTTTAATTTATAATTAGCATACCTTAATTATTAGGTCCCACGCTAACCTCTGGAGAAGATATTATATATTAAATTAATTAATCACTTTAAACATTATTTATGCTGATTAAATATTCACTTTAAATTAATGCTGATTAATGCTGCTAACCCAACAGAGAGCCGGGACATAGCATTATAATTGAATTTTGCCCAATTCTGACGATTACTCCCAACCGCTATTTGACGTTTCAGTGTAATTTCTTCAGTTATTAATTATGTATCCGTTGGGGAGGGGGGCTTTTCACTTTTGGAAAAAACAGTTCCCAACCCCAATGAATGCTGGTAAAAAATTATCTTACAATTAGAAAAATGCCTAAAATATTAATTTTAAAGATTGGGAAACCTGTAAAGAATTAATGACATAAAAAACAAAAAAAAAAACAAGGAGAATTAAAACTGTAAATGAACACCAAAAATTAAAAATATATTTTCTTAAATGAGTGAATATAAATACTTATATTCCATACTAATACTCCAAAAGGATCATGGGGAAAAACATGTATATGTGTAAACAAGAAATAAACAAATAAAAAAGGTTTCTCCTAATAATAATATTAAAAATCCCATATAGTGATTACAAAAATAAACCAAATTAAAATATATACAAAAAAAATTTAAATGTCTCTTTTCCTTTTTTTTAATATATTGGTTCAAGTTACGTGAGTGTTACTGTGAGTGTTATCATACTTGAGGGTCCCTGGTGAATTGCTTCATCATTCCATGGGCAGGGGTGAATAATAAAAAAACAGCCTGCCGGTGAGTCTTGAAGATGAAGTTGGTGAGATTAGTGTCTAACTGCTTCCAGGGAGGTCTGGCCCAGACTGACCGTTGAGTCTCTTATCTCCCGAGGCGTACGTAAATACGTAACTTGAACCATAAACACGTAACTTGAACCGTAAACACGCTATTTACACTACATATTGTTTATTATAAGTTAAATGCGGTTCCTTCACCATAGGAGATAGAATAATTTAAAAGAAAAAAATAAGATATTAAATTATCGAGCTTTAACAGTATCATTAACAGTTTGGCTGTTCGTTTGTTTCAACCACATGTATTTGTATTTCAGAGTTTGAGTTGTACTTCATGGTAACTCCTTAGTACCTAACTATGCGATTTATTTAAATGTAATTTTATCTATATACTTATTATAAATGTAATTATTTTTGTTTTCTTCTGTTATGCATTCAAAATATAATAACTTTTCTAAATTTCTACCAAAAGGATCATGGGGAAAGGTTTCTATGACTACCAAAATACATTGGATGAGGAATGCCATCAATTCATCGCAAAGACTTTGGAAGCATCAAGGAGGAAAAAGAAAATGATGTCGAAAATGTTCATTGCAGTTGTGATGTGCGCATGCGTCTCCATCACCATGTTCAGGCCCTTCATCAGGTACCTCCTAGGCGAGGATCAATTAGGGACACCCGACGACGGTAACGTATCATTAAGGAACGCTCCTCTTTTATTCCTTGATATTATTTTAAGCGTTATATTAATATGTTCAAAATATATTTATGAACCATATGTTCAATCTATACGTGGGGTTTAATACAAGTGATTGGCCTATGGATTGGGTAGCCATGATGTCTGAAGACAAGTCTTCGACTTCTTCAATTTCTTCTTCGAGCGCATCCGCTTTGCTATCTACCTTTGGAGCAATAGTAATAATAATTAAAATAACAATTTACGAACAGAGAAACCACTAAGGATATGTGACGGCTAGTAATTATTTCGGGAGAATTCGTGTCCGATTAACAAAAAAAATGTAAGTGAATATTGGAATTTTTTTTTTTCTCCTTCAGATTTTAATTCACAAATGTTATTAGGGTAACAATCAGTGAATGTGATGACATTGAATACTACAGGCCTTGTATGGTGTGTGGGAGACTAGTACTCAATAGTACCTCCTTCTGGAATGGATTAAAGAGATTTATTTGAGCAGATCTCTCATCCAGCTTCTTTTAAGCCTTCTGAGAGTATTTCCAGGTATGTCAGTCGTGGCCATGTCATTAATGCGTATGTTGTTATATCCATGAAGTCTGTCAAGAAATCGTTTATAAAGGTCATGTATATGTTCCTTTACTGTGGGAATTTCTAAATCAGTGTTTGAAACGTTTGGGTTTGAAGCGTACTAAGTTGATTTCGTGATTAGTCTGAGTAATTTTGTTTGGAATATTTGTATTTTTTTAAAGTGTGTATTTTTTGCAGTCCCGTATGTTTGTGTGGCGTATGTCCATATGGGTTTAAGTAAGTAAGTGTATGTATTCAGTCGTTGTTGGAGTTTTAATGTCGACCGTTTATGAAGTATTGGATAGAGAAGTTTTAATCTCTTGGTTAGACTGAGAGGTTTTTGTTTTACGTGTGGGCCCCAGGCCATTCTTCTATCAAATATAAGTCCTAAGTAAAGAATTTCGTTTGTTTGTGGTATGGGTTGATTGTCGATGAAGACAGGTGGACAAGAGTCTTGTCTGAGTGTAAAGGTTATGGGCTGTGATTTCGTGTACTTTAGTTTTATTTTTCATTGTTTGAACCAGTCTTGTAATATTGTTAAGTGGTGTTGAAGAGTTAATGATGCAATTGTGGGGTCTTTATGTCTAATTAATATAGCTGCATCACCACCGTATGTTACTGTCAACGTTTGAGGGCTAAGTGGCATTTCGTGAGTGTAAAGAATACATAACAGTGGAGCTAGTATTGACCCCTGTGGTACTCCGGCTTTTACTGGATAAACAGAGGAGATTTCTGAACCTTGTCGGACAGAAAAAAATCTATCAGAGAGAAAAGATTGTAGGATCAGATAATAGGTAAAAGGAAGAAGATTTTTCAGTTTAAAAAGAAGTCCGTCATGCTAAACTCTGTCAAATGCTTGAGCTACATCTAGAAATGCCCCAATAGCATATAGTCTTTTCTCGAGTGAGATTGATATGAAATTCGTTACACGGTGTAGTTGATGAACTGTTGAGTGAAATGAACAGAATCCAAATTGATGTGTAGGCAGTGCTTGTTTATCTGTCAGTATGTCTAGTATTCGTCGGTAAAATATAAATAAATACCCTGGGTAAATCGGTTAGGTGTTGGAAACGGCAGCTGATGATTAATAAAGTCGATTGTCTTTGTCTTGGCTGGCCGGTGGTTTCGGCGACCGATCCACTTGAAGATTCAATGGTGGTATGGCGGCTATGGTCGTGGTCCATGAGTCCTAGAAGATTAAATAATAGTCTAATGTTGATATAAATAAAATAGGGGAAATACAGCCTCCCAATTACGAAAACCGAAAGTATGTACGATCTTTCGGAACTTAATCGTAATTAATACGATTAATGATTAATCAACTATTATAAATGTTCTGAACATGAAAAATAATGATGGATAAAATAACGGACTCACCATTCACAAAACAAAGAAATATCATCTGTTAACAATGACGTTAAGTGGCCAACTGGGCAACTGTACCTTAATACTACTTTAATCTCATGATTATACCATACGATAAAAAAACAAAAAAAAAACAGCTGGTTTATAAAGTTCTTAATATTTTGTTTTAACCTTTTAATCAATTATTTTTTTTAATGAAATTAAGATATAACAAATTTAAATAAGTCTAATCAAATTATCAGACATAAATTTAGAAGTTATTTTTAAATTATAAAATGAACGGCTGAAACATACAGCGCACCAAATTTTAAGTAATGAAAATTCAAATAGGTCATACATAACTCTGAATGAGGTGACAAAGGTGCTAGCTGAGCAACTGGGCGTACGTATTCGCCTGTTGGGGTTTTTAATTTTACTATCCTTACAACACCATCTTTACCAGGGTAAGTTTCAATAATTCTTGCTGCTGGCCAACAACGGGGAGGTATTCAGGGTTCTCTGATTAATACCAAAGTTCCTATAGTGACACTTTTAGTGTAAGATCTCCATTTGTTACGCTGCTGTAGACTGTTTAAGTATTCTAAACGCCATCTCTGCCATATATCCTGAATTGACTTTGCTCATAAATGGAGTAAAGTTAGTTACACGTAATCGATGGCATGTTACACATGGATGTATCCTGGACCGTATAACTTTTCTTGCCGTGGGTATCCAATACGGTCTTCTAATTAGTGAATGAAGTAGTTGAGGTCCAGCATGTAAATAACATTTATGAAAATGATCCACCAGCTTAGTTGTAAAATGAGATTTGGGATGTAAAATAATTGGATGTTTAGCCCTGTAAGTCAAGGGACTATTTTGTAAAAGCCCACCCACCCATAGAATACCAAAGGAATCGAAGAAGGGTGCGACGGATGATAAATGCGTTTTGTCGCCTTCTCTGTAAGTGATCAGAAAAAGCTCTTTATGGTAGAAGTGATCTTGAGCTACTTTTATGCAGACCTCTGTTGCCTTGTGGATCTCTTATAATCTTAAGATGCCTGTCCTTCGAACAGAATTCTTTTTAGAGTTGTTTATGAATTTTTGTTATTCTTTGAGTTTTAGAAAAGGAAGAAACGTTTTTTAACCATTCATCCTCTGAGATTTCGGCAAGGTATGTATGGCACAATAGTAGTCGTTTTGCTTTAAAAAGTACCGGGGCCAAATAGTCTAGCAGGTCAAATAGTCTAACAATCGTGGATAGGATTGCACGTTTTGTTCTAATTACTGACATTTACGAACCATGTAGTAAAATATGTCGGATTTTGGGTCCCACATCATTCCTAAAATTGTTATAGTTGATTCATTAGGATTTCTAAATTCCAATGGTGTGTCTCTTAACTTTTCTAGAATAAATTGGACTACCTTGGAGGAATTACTTGCCCATTTTTTCAAATCAAAATCTCCTCGAGCTAAAAGTTGTTGTAGTTCTTGATGCAGTTTTAAGGCTTCTTCAGTATTATTAGCTCCAGTTAAAACGTCATCCATGTACAGGTTATGCTGCAAAGCGCTAGCAACTAAGGGAAAAGCTGATCCTTCGTCGTTAATATCTAAATATGTTTTAATAAATTAATTGAATTCAAGCTCTCTATAACTCTATAACTTTGTAATCCCTCATGCAGAATGGATCGATCACCAACTATCGATACATTTTCAAACTTCATTCTTATCCACATATTATCGCTTTTTTAATAACAAATTAATTAAAATTCAACAGATTTAAGTTTAGATAGGTAACATTTTTATGATTCATGATATTTATTTCAACCTTAAAAAAGTTATTGAAAATCCTCACCAAAAGCCGAATAACGAACGATCATACTTGAGACTGATCCAAAGACGATGAATGTTTATAGGTATCCTGCGACTGATACCTTCTTTCCTGTGGACACCTTTCAACAAAGACTTATGGTACATAAATTTGATATTTTTCTTAACGGAAGACGTAATAGGGTACGTGACACCAGGCATAGTCTTCGGATGTACCCTCTTTATTGTCTTCACCTGCGAAGAAGTCGGGGCACAGCTCGTCATCCTTGGGCACACACTGAAGTCGGTGGTAAGGAGAGCGAAATGTCTTGACATGTCGTGGGAAGAGGCGCTGAAGTTGTGCTTCTGTCACTCAATAGAGCACCATCAAGCAGTTTTGAAGTGAGTTCCAGTGTTATTATTCTGATTATATACAGTGCTGATCAAAAGTTTTCGGCCACTTAACTTTTTTTGTTTTAATATACAGCCATTATTGACACCGATTGAAGTGAGAATATATTGGCTAATCTACAGCTATTCAATCGTCAACTATTATTTTTTTTCCCTTATATTCCCCCATTTTGATTTTGGTAGTGTGGTATACGGATGCAAGATTGAAGAAGCTCATGAACTGTTGCCTGAGATTCGTTCTAGGGATACCACGCCATGACCATGTACCTCACCACTACACAAGATTAAAATGGTTATTTCCCTCCTTCCGAAGAAAATAATTCCTCGGTTCGTTCCTTTACAAATCACTTTCCTCTCAGTCACCTTCCTATATCCTGAAAGCATCAACATTAAAATCATCAGTGAGTTCCCGTAAAACCAGATCCCGTTCCTCAGACCTCTACCTAACTCCCTCCAACACAACATCCTTCAAACGTTCCTTTATTTCTAGAGCTTTTAACTTCTGGAACTCCCTCCCTTCCATCATTCGCCATTCCTCCACTCATAATAGCTTTAAATTCCGACTTTTCGTTTACTTGTTAGATATTCAATCTAATAGTCATATCGATGAAGAATATATTTTTTAAAATGAAATATGAATATTCAGAATATAATATTGATTTTGTACAGTAGGTATTGTTTTAGTACTATTGCACTAAATTTGTATAATTGGTTTCGGCATAATTTATATTATTTTATCAGACAAAATACGTTATTTTTTCCGTTTAATTTATACTTCTTAGCTGTGTTTGCTGTATATTTTTATATTTTAGCTTATTTTAAATTTTTAACCTTAAGATATAATTTGTTTTCCGTGTGATATTTTAAAACGTGTAATATTACTTTTTATTACTTTACGATTGTAATTTAAATTTCTTTTAAATTCCTTTATTTAATTTTAATCGTATTTTTCTAGCTTTTATTATGTTTCTTAATTATATATACGGCAGCTAGGTCGCCATTAATTGTTCATTATAATTATTCTTTAGGTGCAATAGCCTCAGAATAAAATTTATTTTCACTTATTCATTCATACAGTTATGACTGTTTACAGAGGATTAAATACGAGCTAATCTAATTCGGTATATTGTCATCCCAGAATTATGTTGCGCTATATCCCAAAACCCTTGTTTTGGGAAATGAGATTTGAAGTTTATTTCTTAAAGTACTTTTTTAATTTTGGGATAATATGTAAATGCATTTGCAGTTAAATATCCCCAGTATATTATATAATCTTTTACTATACCAAACTTACATCCTGATTGCATTGATTAAAAACTAAAACAATTTTATTCATTTGGATATAGAACCAAAATGGCTATTTATATATTATACGGAATATAGAACATTTTTAGATCAATAAATTGTTTTATATCCCTTTTTGAACTAATTTCTTTTTAGTAATTGGGACAGTGTATTGTAATAAAAGCTCTTCTATTTTATATAAATTTTATTATTACAAAAAAAGTAATAAAGAAGTAAAAAAAAAATAAGCAAATGTAAATAAAGTGTAAGTATATAATTTATTTTATCTCTTTCGGTTTTGCCTTCCTTGACTTTGGAGTTGTTTCTGGTTTATTTTATAGATATAGAACAAAATGAACGATCTATAGAACACTATAATTGCTCAAGCTATCAACAGAACAAGATAATTCTTTAAAGTAGACACAGTAAATGGGTTATAGAACATTTATTTATTGAATACTCGATTATGGGAGAAGATAATACTGTTATTTAAATTGATATAGAATAAGATTTTTTTTCTAAATTTTTGGTGTATATAACTCTATATACCCTAAAAATGGACATAGAACGAGATAATTCTGGGATGACAGTATGCCTGTCACTGTAGCTAACAATATGTCTCCTCAATCCAGTCCTCAGCTTCGAGAAAGAATTGTTTCTCTCCCCGAGGAAGACTAATCCTCCCGAGGCAGAGATGTTTCTCTTAGAAGGTTAGCAGTGAATAACTTCCTAAGTAAAATTCGTAGCGGCCATGGCCTCAGGGAGATCACCTAAGGAATGGAACACTTGAGAAAAATTAAAAAAGTATAAATAGTGACATTTGCAGACTTTTAAAAATGAAGACGAGGAAGAGTGCCGATGACATTCCTGATAAATTAAAGCGCCAAAACATCGCTTATGTCAGCCGAGTAACTGTCATTTGGCATCTCCATGTGTGTGGTTTGTTTGTTTGTTTGTTTGGGCTTATAGGCATAAAACCCTAAGGTCATCAATGCCTGCGTAATTTTGATTAATTCTATTTAAAATTTGGTCCTGAATGGGTGCTGCGGATTGGGGCGCGCCCCAAGGAGAGACGAACCGCACCCGCCGAGAAGGAAATAACGCCGCGGCTTGCTTATCTGTATATATATAATTTTTTTTTTTTATACAAAGCTCATTTGTGGAATGTAGATAAAAACCATTTACATTTATTCTATATGGAAAAGTCTACATCCCCACGAGGTTTGGAGCAAAACTAGCCCAAGCAGCCGTGTCGCATTCCCCGCCAAGCGGGACCGATCCGCCCCAACCACAGGTAGCCCCCGCCCTCAGCCACAGCCCCACAGAACCCCTGAGAAAATTGATTAAGAGAATACATATTACATATTAAATAATATGTTAATTTATATAATATATTAAATAAATTAAGATCAACTTTGTTGTATAAGTATTATTTTGTTGTCAATTAACTTAAATATTGTTAAGCAGATCATTTTCTTTTAAAAAATTAAAGACTGTTTTGGCTTTAGATATATCATTTCCGAGGGTGTCCGAAATATTAGTTGAAAGTCCTATTCTAGTTAATTTCGCGAGATAGAAAGCACATTCTTGAAATATATGTTTCACAGTTAGGGACCCATTGCAATGTTGGCACCTTGGCGGTGGCTGCTTCGTTATCAGATGTAAGTGGGTCAGCCTCGTATGGCCGATCCTCAATCTAGCCATAGCTACCTCCTCCCTACGATTCTGATGACTCGATGAGATCCATGGCTTTACTGACTTTTTAATATCCTTTAGTTTGCTTGGTGGACTTTCATTCCACATATTTTGCCAATTTTGGAGAATTTTATTTTTGAGGGGATGGCTCATTTCTTGTGGTGTTAAAATAGCTACGCCACGACCAGGGAGGGTAAGTGCTTGTTTCGCTGCTATGTCTGCGAGTTCATTGCCAATAATCCCTGTGTGACTCGGAATCCAGATAAAGTATACCGACTTTCCCATGTTTTCCAATATATTGAGGTAGTAATGGATTTTTATAATAATCGGATGTTTGGGGTATATGTTGCTGATGCCTTTTAATGAGCTTAACGAGTCCGTAACTATTGCGATGGCGCTTTGATCTATTGACATGGAGTAGTGGAGTGCTGATGATATTGCATGGAGCTCGGCCGTAAATATATTGCATAGTTTGTGTAGTTTTATTTTATGAGTGGAGTTGTGGGTAACAAAAGAAGATGCGGTTGAGAAATCGGATTTAGATCCGTCAGTATAAATTTCAAAAGGTTTTGGTATACTTTGAAGGAGACAGAAAAATTCAGATTTGTATACAGAAGGAGGGGTATTATTTTTAGGAAGTCTGGTTAACTGAAGCAGTGTTTCAGGAGGTTTGTTTGTCCATGGAGGGTTATGAACTTCTTGTTTATATATTGGTATTTCTTTTAAGAATTTGATAGCTGAATTTACTCTTTCTGAAAAAGGAAGTGTTGCGTTCGGCTTTTTTGAAAATAATTTAGCGAATTTTGATTTAAAAATGTATTTATGTGCTGGGTGTTCGGAATAAGGTAGGATTTTGGAGATATAATTAACTGCTAACTTTTTTCTTCTGAACAATAGTGGGGGTATCCCTGATTCACAACATAAACTAAGAATGGGACTAGTTCGAAACGCTCCCGTCGATAAACGAATTCCAGTATGGTGGATGGAATCAATTTTATTTAGTATTTGGAGTCGAGCAGAACCATAGATAAAACAACCATAGTCCAATTTCGAACATATTATAGCTCGATAGATTTTTAATAATGAGTGCCTGTCGGAACCCCATGAGGTGCCACTAAGATATTTTAATATTTTGAGTCTTTTTGTGGATGATGATTTTAGAGTGGAAATGTGTGATTCCCAAGTTAGTCTGCGGTCAAATATCATGCCCAAAAATCTGTGATTATTTGTGTAGGGAATTATGGAGTTTCCTAATCGGAGTTCAGGAGAGGGAGGAGTGTTTCTTTTACGATTAAAGTGCAAACAAATAGATTTTTCGGAGGAGAATTGTAGGCCGACTGATGAAGACCAGCAGAGCAGCCTATTTATGGCTTCCTGTAATTTTGTTTGTATAATGTAGATGTTTTCTGAGCGACAAATTATAGCCAGGTCATCAGCGAACAATAGGGGTTTGACACCTCTCGGTAAATTTAATCCCAGGTCGTTTATTGCTAGGCAAAATAAAGTAGGGCTAAGGACACAACCTTGAGGAACACCATTGCTTTGTTTATGTATATCTGAAAGCTCGCATCCTATCCTGACTCTAAAGTGGCGATCTGATAGAAATTGTTGAATATATGTGAAAAAGTGTCCTCTGATTCCAATGGATGATAGTTTATTTAGAATAACTTTGTGATTGATGTTATCGAAGGCCTTTTTTAAATCAAAGAATATAGCAATCATATGCTGGGAATTGATGAATGAATATTGGGCTTCGGCTTCCAATATGACCAGGTGATCTACAGTGGATCTTCCCTTACGGAAACCGGACTGAAATGGTTGAAGTAAATTGTTGTTTTCTATGACCCACATTAATCTTTTATTCACCATGCGCTCCATAATCTTACTGAGGCAACTTGTAAGAAATATAGGGCGATAGCTGTTTGGGGTCCTTTTATCTTTTCCAGTTTTTGGAATAGGAACTATTATTGAATTGCGCCAGGATTTTGGAAAGTGTCCCGTTCGCCAAACATGATTATAGAATTCAAGTAACCATTTTTGGGTATCGGCAGACAGGTTTTTGACCATATCATAATGGATTTGGTCCGGGCCAGGCGTTGTTCCTTTAACAGTATTTAGGATATTTTTGAATTCCCACATTGAGAAAGGGATGTTATAATATTCTGTTTCAAAATTTTCCATGAAGTCTGTTTCTATTTCATCGGTATTGTTGCTATTGTCTTCAGTGTTGTAAATTTTGTCATAGAAATCGGCGAATATGTTTGATACAATTAGGGGATCGTCAGATAATTGGCCTTTTGTTAATATGGTGTATTGTGTGAAAGATTGATTTTTGGTGAGTTTACGGACTTTATTCCATATATCAGCTGATGTAGCAGAGGAATTTATAGAGCTTGTAAATTTCTTCCATGAATCTGATTTACATGAATTAAACAGCTTCCTGCAAATAGCTCTCTGTTTTTTGTATTCCGTCATGTTTTCGGCCGTCATTGACTTTTGAAATTTTTTAAGGGCCTTACGACGTTCTTTAATTGCCTTTTTGCAAGCATCATTGAACCAGGGAACGAGTGGTCTTTTGGGGGAGCCTGAGGTCATAGGTATAGACACTGTAGCTGCTTGAATAATTTTATTAGTAATAATTTCGCACCCAATGTCGGTGCTCATTTCGGATGGGTGGTTTTGAGGTGGTGTGATCAAGGAGTTAAAAAGATTCCAATCTGCTCTGTCTAGGACCCATCTCGGTTTGGTGTTAGTGGGGTTTATATTTATGAATTTAATAAGCAAAGGGAAGTGGTCGCTACCACATAGGTCTGGTGAAACTGTCCAGTTTATTGTATTGTAAAGGCTAGGGCTGCAAAGGGAAAGGTCAATTGAGGAGTAAGTTCTATAGCTGGAGCTGAGAAACGTAGGTTCACCGGTGTTAAGTAGAAGAAGATTTGAGTGGTCTAAAAAGCTCTCTATTATTTTACCCCGAACGTTAATATCTTGTGAACCCCATAAGGGATTGTGACCATTAAAATCTCCAACAAAAAGAACAGGTTGTGGCAGTTGTTTGTATATTTCTAGTAGGCTTTTTGTATCTATTGTACGGTCCTGTGATAAATAAAGATTGCAAATGGTCAAGTTGAAGCGAAGGTGAACGGAGACTGCTACAGTCTGGAGGTGGAAGTTTAATGGTATTTGTTTGGAGTATACAGATTTGTTTACCGCTATTAAAACCCCATGATGATTATTGTTTGAGCTTGATGTATCATTTCTATAGATTTCAAAGTTTTTTAAATTGAATTTGTCGTTTGTTGAGAGATGAGTCTCTTGAAGGGCTAGGCAAAACGGGTCTTTATCGTGAATAAGAACCTTCAGGTCATTGAAATGAGTCTTTAAGCCATTACAATTCCATTGAACTAAGGTCATAAAAGGATTATTTGTAGTGGATTAAAAATATATAAACAAATAAATATAAAATAAAATATTTTTTATTTTGAAGAGAAAAGATTTGCCCAGTCGGGATTCGAACCCGAGTCTCCACTTTTCTAGCGTGGTGCCTTATCCACTAGGCCACCGAGCTCGTATCCGAACCAGGGAAATCTTTTCTCTTCACTGATCCATACCCCCGGGCACTCGCAGTTGCGAAGTACAAATCGGGGATGAATGTTCATTGAACATTACTGTTAACTAGATCTTGTTGACATACGTCATATATATATTATAATTATGAAATAATTAATTGTTGTTGATTAATATATTTTTTATTTTGAAGAGAAAAGATTTGCCCAGTCGGGATTCGAACCCGAGTCTCCACTTTTCTAGCGTGGTGCCTTATCCACTAGGCCACCGAGCTCGTATCCGAACCAGGGAAATCTTTTCTCTTCACTGATCCATACCCCCGGGCACTCGCAGTTGCGAAGTACAAATCGGGGATGAATGTTCATTGAACATTACTGTTAACTAGATCTTGTTGACATACGTCATATATATATTATAATTATGAAATAATTAATTGTTGTTGATTAATATATTTTTTATTTTGAAGAGAAAAGATTTGCCCAGTCGGGATTCGAACCCGAGTCTCCACTTTTCTAGCGTGGTGCCTTATCCACTAGGCCACCGAGCTCGTATCCGAACCAGGGAAATCTTTTCTCTTCACTGATCCATACCCCCGGGCACTCATATTATTATCATATTTCATAATTATAAAATAAAATAGCTTTGTATAACCCATAGTAGCAGAATATGTATATATGGTAATACACCAATAACCACAATAATGTGGTAGGTAATACTGAATTGAAGAGACGTAAGGAGATACAGAATTGAAAGAAAAAAAAAAAAAAAAAAAAAAAAAAAAAAAAAAAAAAAAAAATTATTGCAGACTTGAAAAGCCAAAGGAAAAGAGAAGAACAAAGATAGACTGAGGGAAAAATAAAGAATAAATAAATGAAATGAAGAAAAAAAATATTTAAAAAAAAAAAAAAATCTTAAATCCGTAAAACACATAAAAATATAATTTATATAGTACTTCCATTGTAGTGGTACAACTGGCCCAGTGATAAGAAGTAATAACTTGAAAACGATAAAATGATTGTAAAAGAAGATAGGAACAGTAATATAGTAAATAAAAGGGATACTTACGTGTATAACAGATATATATGTATGTGACAGAGATAACAACAATGTGATATTTACCAACATTATGAGGAGAAAAGAGACGAATGAGTAAATAAAGGCACAAATATATAGTTTTAAACAGTTAATAATGATTAAAAGACTATTTAATTTAGGATTAGGAACTTTTATATATATTTTTTATTTGAATAATTAATTAATATGATAAAAGGTTTTATAAAATTAAGAAAGTATATATCTGGGATTGGAAAACTACAGTAGATGGAATTTATTGTATTTTGTGAATGTGAAATAGTAAATGGCAGAAAGTAAATATTTATTATATTATCTATGTTTACGTAACATAACTGAGTGGATAATATTATTCTGAAAATTATAGAGAGATTATTGTTATTATTTCTATCGTAGGAATATATAATAGAATAAATAACTAAGTACAATATTGTAAATATTGTAAAATTTAGATGAAAATAAGTACATAAAATATTTATTACAAGATAAAGAGAAAAGTAATACAAAGCTTGTTCTTGATTCGGAGCCAATGGTAAGTATATATAAGCAATTGAGAAAATATAAATAAATAAGTATGAATATACGATGCAATTTAGAGGAGTATAAATAGACAAAATATATATAGCGAGAAGAAGGGATAGGTAATAAGGGGTAAATATATGGGAAAATGACGATGGTATTTCATAAGTTATGAGAATATGTTTGTAATACGGGGGCGGCGGTATGTTATAAAAATATAAAATATATTTAGTGAGAAAAAAAGAGGAGTCAAGCATACATACTATGATATAAATATTATAAATGTATTGAGTATATATTACAGGGTAGAGAATATATTCACAGGACGAAAATAGTGGTAAGTGAATAGAGTTTAAAAAGGCTGGTGTTAATGATTCGTAAATGTTTATGGTGATAAATGAAGGCAATAGTAAACAGATGGTAAGATATCCGCAAGCAGAGATCTTATTATTGTTATTGTTATTGTTATTAACTTCAATAGCAATGACGTTTGAGATATTATACATTTGTAATGCATAATTAAAGCAGCTATTATTTTTAATTTTAAGAGATATATTTTTGTTATATATATATTTATTAAGTGAGTAACTATTGATTAATAAAATTTTATTGTTTTTTTTGTTGGTATTTATCATTATTAGAGAGTACAGTTTTAGTGCTATCTTTTAGTTTTTTCTTTTTTAATATGTTTTTTATGAGTTACTCTAGTGAACTCTTGTTCTTCGGATATCTGGCCCGTGTCATCAATAGGCATTGGCGTGTCATCTACATGAACAGAGGCTATTTCGTCTCTAGGTTCAGTAGAGGTTGAAATCGAAGAGGTACTGGGCTCCGGCTGTGAAGAAGGCCCTACGATATTTCTACTACTTCTCGTCACTCTGACTGGATTAGTAGAAGGTGGGGTGGGGGCAGGAATAGGGACGGGAGGGGGGGGGAGGGAGGGGAAAAGAGGGGGGAGGGAGGGGATAGGAGGAGTGGACTTAAAATGAGCTTGGTCCAAAAACGTCGAAGTACTTTGAGTACAATTTAATTTTTTTATTTCTTTTTTTTTGGTTCATTATTTTCTGTAGCCTCGCTAGGTTTATTAATCTCGATCGTTTCTGAATTATTTGAAAAATAATATATTATATTGGCTTGAATGGCAACATCTTTTTTTTTCTACTTTTTTTTCTCTATTTTTTGTAATTTCTGCATATGTTGAATTAAAATGTACTGGGTTTTTTTCTTTGTAAATTCTTTTAGCATCGTTTAGTGATACTTTGTTATTCACTTGAATAGCCTTAATTTCCTTTTGTAAGACAAAAACAGGGCAGGAACGGTTAAGCGCATTATGGGCACCATTACAATTTATACATTTGGCTGGCTGATTACATTTTATATTTTCACCATGTCGTGGCTGAGCACATTGTACACATACTGACTCTTTTTTTACAGTGAATTGTTGGGTGAGAAAAACCCAGGCAGTTAAAACATCTTAAGGGATTCGGAATGTAGGGCTGAACTCGAACTGTTTCATATCCTATGTTTAAAGTTTCGGGTGGTTTAGAGGTGGGAAAGGTAACGATATAATTATGGGTTAATATTTCATTTCCCTTACTTTTTGATTTAATTCGAACTATATCTTTAATAATTGGGGTTAGTTCTTTTTTAATTTCCTCAATTTCCATATATTGAAAATCATAACATCGTATTACGCCTTTACTGTAATTTAATGTGTTATGTGGCGTTATCTCTACTGGATATTGACCCCCGAAGTCTTTACAAGATAAGAGCTTGTTTGATTGATTATTATTCAAAGTTTCTATTAAAAGAGATCCATCTCTCAATTTTTTTACATTTTTAACAACTCCTACCAGATTGAAAATTACTTTTTGAATAAAGAAGGGTGAAGTTTTTCTAAAATCTTCCTCATCTGTTCTTTTCGCTACTAGATATGTTGGAAAATATTTATCTATATTTTGGGGAAAGATTTTGTCCGGGGGAAATTTAATTCGGCCCCGAGCCCACTTTCTTTTTTTTGTCTTTGGACTCGATAAGTCGGGAGGGTCAGGAGGCTCTCCCATAATTTAACTTAGATGCTCCTTAATAGCCAAAAGAAAAAAAAAAAAAAAAAAAAAAAAAGAAGTAAAATAAAATAAATAAATCGTTTTAAGAACAAAAAAATACCTAAATAAAATTAAAGACACCTTATTCAAAAAATAAAATTTTTCACTTCTCAAATATAAAAAACAAAAACAAAAGCATTTTACGTATGAAATTAATAATAAAATATCTTTAAGAATAGTATCACCATAAAAAAAAAATAAATAAATAAAGAGAAAAAAAAAAAAACTCTTATCTGCTGGAGAGGATAATTCTCTGCGACCGTCCTAGCCGAAGTCTAGACAACAACTGCCCATGTGTGTGGTTTATGTGGCCGAGCTGCTGTGAAGAAACCATTTATCAGGAAGAAAAATCAGATAACCCGCCTTCAATTCGCCCTAGAGTATTTTCATTCGGTCTTCTAATCGGTGGTCAAATGTGGCTTCTTCGAACGAAACAAAATTCAGCTTGATGGCTTGTGATAGAAGACTGTATATAAGACTACCTAGAGGTACAAAGAACAATTTTCAATAGCTAATACTAACTGTTAAGTTTGGTTGTTAGCAATGTGGAGGTTTGGTGTGTATTTTCAGCTTATGGTGTTGGAACCATAGTGCTTATAAACAAAAGGATGACCGGGAATATGTACAGAGATAAACTGGAAAAATATTTACTGCTATATGGGCAAAGGAATATGCAATATGAACCCAGCCGTTTTTTTAAGTTCGATAACGATCAACAATTACTTAATGAAGTAAGTCTGTACTTAGTGAAGCCAAGGTCTAGGACTGTAGCGCTTAATAATAAATAAAAAACGACCAACAACACACATCAGCTGCTGCCACCCGGTGGCTTCAGTAAAAAAAAAAATATATAGAAAAAAAAGAAAGAAAATCATTCTTTTATATTGGGTTGTTTCACATGAAATGTCCGTTTTCAAGGTAAAGGGATTTTAGTAAAAATACAATATGAAAACAATATAATTTTATTCGACGTATTTACCTTCTTTTTCTACACATTTTTCCCAACGTGACAACAATTGTTTTATCCCGGATTTGAAAAAACTCTGAGCTTTGAAGTGAAACAAAATCTGAAAACGCACTTTTGATTTCAGCATCATTTGCAAAAATTTTTCCTCTGCAGAAGTTGTCTAAATTCCTGAAAAGGTGATAATCTGTTGGAGACAAGTCGGGAGAATATGGTGGGTGCGGAAGAACTTCGTACCCCAGCTCTTTCAATTTAGGCATGGTAAGTTTTGAAACGTGGGGTCTAGCGTTGTCGTGTAGGAGTATAGGGCCCTTCCGATTTACCAATCCAGGTTGTTTTTTCAATAATTTTTCGTGCATTTGGCCAATTTCATTGCAGTAGGTTGTAGAGGTAATGGTCTCACCTCTAGGCAAAAAGGAATAATGTATGATTCCAGCCATGGACCACCATACTGTAACCATCAATTTTTTCGGGTGCAAATTTGGTTTTGGCATTTGTCCTGGGCATTCGTCGATGTCTAACCACCGCGCTGACCGACGCTGATTGTCATAAGCAATCCATTTTTCGTCGCAAGTCATAAAAAAATATTACACTAAAACCGCGTGTTTCCATGTTCATATTTGAAGGTATACTAAACAGTGTGAAATTGATTGGGAAGCTAATGTTTATAAAAGGAAAGTAGAGGATTAGTAACTGCTTGATTATGATATGTGAACTTTGGAAGTAAACAACAGAGACTCGCAAAATCCTCTATGTATTTCAAATATTATAAAATCGGACATTTCATGTGAAACAACCCAATAGTTAGGGAGTACTCAGAATAACTGCAATGTAACTGTAAGAGACTGATTATATTTAATAAACAAATACAATAAACCTCAGAATAAATTGGTTAAAATTCCCAAACACATGTAAACGTCACTTCTATATTTTCTTCTCGATTCTTTGTGGTGTCATGATATGACCGCCACATCACTCCCCCCTCAGTGTAACACTTACTAGATGCGGCTAAGCAATCTAACTCTTCGGCCTGAAGATGTCTATTGTGTCTTGGTGACGAGGGGGCTTGTGAAACGAACTGTTTTCCTTGGTTTACTTTCTTCGGTTCTCTGTGGGGGATAACTGTTCTGTGTAAGTTGTTGTCGGGATTCGGATGTGTCTGTCGCTGCTGTGTAGGCTGGCTTTAGTCTATCTCGTGATACTACAACGAGCTTCGGGCGTGCAAAGGCGGGCTTCGTGCTCTGCTTCTGCCTGAGGTTGGCGATCGTTTTCTAAATTGTGAAGAAAGGTTTCTTGCTTCACCTCTCAACGCCTCTATCTCCATTCTGAGGTCCGAATCAACTTTTTGATTTTTGTCCGTGATGGTGCAGATGGATGAAGGGTTATTAATATCGGCTATCTTGTCTGCAATGTCGCTTAACTTATCTATGTTCCCGTCTGTCGCCTTTAAAATCGCTTGGGTGGCTACGGGAAGTCTCTGTATCCACAGGTGCTTGATTATTTCTTCTGTCATTGACGAAGCTTTCAAAGCTTTCATGTCCCTTAATAGTTGTGAGGGTGTTTTGACTCCTAATTCTAACCCTGATAGCAACTTACGAGTTTTTTGCTCATTGCTGTTGGTGCAACGTTTAATAATGGTATTTTTAAGCAACATATAATCAGCCGGGGGATCTGTGGATTGTAAAATATCGGCAACTGACTGTATAGTTTCAATATCTAGATTTGCTACTAGGTGATTAAATTTTGTTTGAAAATTTTTGCTATTTTAAACTGTGCTTTTATTTGTGCGAACCACAGATCTGCTTCAGCTTTCCAAAAGGGTGGAATTTTAACAGAAACATGACTTACAGTGGGTGGTGTTTGCTGTGGCTCTGGTTGTGAGTTGTTTTTAAATTGGGCGATTTCGTTTTCCAAAGCAGTGATTTGTTTTTTCATCTCATCCATTTCGGGTTCACCAATTTTGGAGTACTCAGAATAACTGCAATGTTACTGTAAGACACTGGTTATGTTTAATAAACAAATACAATAAACCTCAGAATAAATTGGTTAAAATTCACAAACACATGTGTACGTCACTTCTATCTTTTTCTTCTCGATTCTTTGTGGTGTCATGATATGACCGCCACAATAGAAAACCTACCTAAAAAGCTAAATGCAAATTGATCATATCTGCAGCAGTCAGACCTTTTACTTTTTAGAGTTCATGGTTCGAAGCTAATTTCCCAGTACTACATGTGATTTATTTGCAATTTTGAAAAAAAATTATCCAAAATAAACTAACAATTTTTGTTTTTTTGACATATCTCAGAGTAGGGATGGGCAAATTTTTACTTCCTACCTTCCAATCCTATCCTAACAATCTTATCTTGCACAGAATGTTATGATCTACAACTTTTTATATATAACACTTTTTGATTGGATTAGCCATTTCTGCGTTATAGACTCTTAAATATGATTAAAATTAACTTTTTTTTTAAAGTTGGAAAAATTCTTCGATGTTTGACAATCGATTATGGCTAAACGCTGAAATCAAATTGAGCTTAAGGGATGCCCTTAGACGCAAAATTTAATAAACTTTAATTTTGTAAATAAAACCTTTTTTCGACTGAAAGCATTTTTCTACGTTTTTTTCCCAAAATTTGAAGAAAGTTAAAAAAAGTTCGGATATTTTTGCCCCCAAACATTTTCCCCTTATCAAATTTAGCTTCATTTTTGATACTTTATTCTCAGGACCCATGTGGACCATATAACAACATAAAACCTGCTACTACACTTTTTAATAGGCAGACCTCCATTTTGGGGGTAATTTAAATAGACTAAGTGAGAATATTACAACGAAGTTGTACAATTATTGTATTGTCATTGCTCCTTGAAACGTATGCAAATTTTCAAGTTAATAAGATTGCTGGAAATTTGTGAAAATGACGATGAAAGATTCCTTTACCTACAGGTGAAGTTAATAAAAGCGTATTAAAAAGGAAAGGGTTTGAAGAAGCCAGCTTAAAGTTTGACCTGAATTCGATAGAGCTTTAATGGTAGGAGTTGAAACGGCGTTTGAAACTAGAAAAATCACAAAGCATAATGAACCTTATCAACATCTGGTTTTAATAAATTATAAGCCCTGAAGGTGTCAGCTGTTATTTCGGCCGAAGGTATGGAAACTATATACAGGGTGAGTATCTCTTAGAGTAAAAAAAAAATTGAGTGAAACTAGATCAAAAATGTAGCAAAATGCCGCAGATCTTCCCTTTCTATTCCAATCCGTTTCAGATACACGATAAATCAAAGACTTATTTGAGGAAACCACGCCTTTTTTCCATAAAAGCTGTAATATCTACATTTTGTTTAAATATTTTTTATCTAACAATAACTAGCAAATTTAATACGCTTTCGAATGATATCTTAAAAGTAGTGATTCTGTTTCGATCTCATGGAGAAATTGACTTTTGAAACCGAAAAAAGATTGTGTTCTCATTTGGCATACTAATCAGCTACTTATGTAAATAAAACATTATGACAATCCCTTAATGGAAATGTACATTTTAAACATAATAAACTCTTCGCTAGATTAAAAAGCAAAGAAAAAAAATTATTGTTAAATAGAAAATAAAGGAAAACTGTCAATAAAGCGCCACCAGATCAGAGGATCTTATGTTATTACCTTTATTTATTTATTACTATAATTTAGGATTTATTTTATTAGATTTTCAATGTAAGATTTAAAACTCAATGCTAATGAACATAGACCTCAGTTTTGCCGTTAGCTTCTGAATGCAGATGATATTAAAGAATACCACTTTTTGCGGTGAATTTATGGGTAGATGAGTCTGTTTTTACAGGGGAAGGCATTTCTACCGTTCCATTTGGAGTGTCGTTGGTTTATTCATCTTTTTATTGCTGTCGAATAGTGTTGAAAAATCACAGTTTGTCCAACAGATTTAATGATGAGATTACTATGATTTGTTACAAAATATCCTACCACAACTTCATCACGATATTCCACCTGAAATTACACAAAATATGATTTTCCAACACCATGGTGCCTCTCAACATTATTCAAAAACAATACAAATATAAACCAACGATATACATGGATAGATAGAAATGACAGTTTTCCTTTATTTTCTATTTAACAATAATTTTTTTTCTTTGCTTTTTAATCTAGCGAAGAGTTTATTATGTTTAAAATGTACCTTTCCATTAAGGGATTGTAATAATGTTTTATTTAGACATGTAACTGATTTGTATGCCAAATGAGAACATCATGTTTTTTCGGTTTCAAAAGTCAATTTCTCCATGAAATCAAAACAGAATCACTGCTTTTAACATATCATTCGAAAGTGTATTACTCGTAAATTTGCTAGTTTTTGTGAGATATTTTTTTCGAAAAACAGTGAGTGTTGAAGTAATAAAAGACATTGTGACTTCCCCAAATAAGGTGAAGATCAAGCTGTTCTTTAGATACCAAGTTTGTAAAATTCAAGGTTACAGATGCTCAGATATTATAGAAAATTTAATGCTAAATCCGAAAATGTGGTCGAATTTTGAAAAATATTTAAACAAAATGGAGATATTACAGCTTTTATAGGAAAAAAACGTGGTTTCCTTAAATAAGTCTTTGATTTATCGTATATCTGCAACGGATTGGAATAGAAAGGTGAGATCTGCGGCATTTTGTAACATTTTTGATCTAGTTTCACTCAATTTTTTTTTTTTTTACACTAAGAGATAATCACCCTGTATTAATAATAATTTACTAAATACTCTGCAGTACATTCTCCTAAATCTATTAAAATTTGAATACTGTGTTTTCCATCATTGGCATATATTATGTGTTTCTGTTGATTTCCTTTAAATTAATGATTTATATTTTGCAGAAAACATTATAATTCTTGATAAAATCGTAAATTAAAATTAAAACAAAATTTAAATTAAAAAACTGGAACTCGAAGGCCGAATTGGGGAGAGGTTCTTAGCGCCTTCGGTACTGAAGGTCGTGGGTTCGAATCCCACCTGGGCGGGTTAAAATTTATTTCATGGTGGACCCACGAATAAATCTTGACCTTTCCACTCTAGCTAGAATAGGTTGGTAACCTGTAGGATAACCCGTTCTTCCTGCCCTAGTTGGACGTTAAACCCAAATAAACAAACAAACATTAAAAAACATACGGAACGGAATTTAAGAGAATTCCGAATTTTAGAGTGGCCAGAAACTTATGAACACCACTGTATATATAATCATAATAATAATAATAAAGTAAAAATTTTGTTTAGCTGCCCTTCAATGAATGGAGGTTGATTTCAACTTCTAAAAACAGACCGAATAATTATTTTATATTTAGTAACCATTTACTAATCAAGACAAATTTACTTTCAGATGTATCAAATTGTTGGAGACGATTTTATATATCCCTGGATTAGTTTTGCTTTTCGGATCTTCGATTTTGATGTGTATGAGTGGATTCATATTCGTCTCTGTAAGTTTGTAATGATGTACACAATATTCCTTCCACAGTATTTAAAAAAAAATAAATTACAATCATGTTTATCCGAAAACTGTGCCTGACTAGTTAGAATAAAAATATTTTGGGATTTAAAAAAAAAAAAAAGAAAAAGAAAAAAAAAGTAAGCTAAGTTTGTTTCTACCAGAATAGTTAGTGGAATGTTAAATTTAAATGTTACTAAGCTGCTATTTTGATAGCTTGGGATATATTAATATGTTACTTTTATTAATACAGACATTGTCCCTGACACAATAGCACCCACCTGTGTCTCATCTGTATGATTTATATGACTTCCATCCGATAGCGTTACCAGTCCTATCCTAATAAGCGGCTATTAAGGTTATAGGAGCCCCCGCAAAATTGACAGGGTCTTTTGAATAAAGCTTCAAAAACTAAAAAAAAAAAAAACACAAAAACTAAGATTCCGAATATCAGTATCAATTTGAGAAAATTGAAACTATGCACCAAACATACATAATATATTTCTATTTAAAAAAAAATAATACTTTTTACAAGGCAATGAATTAAATATAAAAATAATTATTGAATTCTTTGAAATTAAAACTTAAATTAACCTATTAATTAAAAATTATGACAATTATACCCAATTTAAATTACTGAATAAAAACAAAATATAAATAAAATAACAAAATACAAACTTGTTGATGAGTGAGTCAAGCAGAGGACGACTATGACTGGTCACACCCGCAACGATATGCCGATGATCTAGATGGCTTAAATAAAAATAATCTTGAAGAAGATTCGGACGGTGGTCTTCTTGGAAGGCCTATGTCTGCTTTCAAAGCAACAATGAGACAACAGTGACGCTAACTATTCGCCATCTTGTATTGCACTCTAATTAATAATTAAGTTGGGCTATCATATGGCCGTTGCTAGGTAACGGGAGCCAAAGCCTACAGCCGCAGAAGCGGCCTCCTTTATCGCTCACCTCACCAATAATATTTTGTCTATTAATTCATACAGATTATTGTAATGGGGCTAACAAAGGTATTATTAATTAATCCTGATTGTTGGGAATATTTTATTTGATATTATAATATTTTAAAATAAGCCAACACACTTAAGCATCGCTGGTTCCGTCTGTACCATCTTCCTTACCTTCCATCATGGTCTCCTTCCTCTAAAAGGGACCGTTATTCCTCAAGCATCTAACCCCTGATCTGGTGCTCCACTAGGTTTAGTGGAGCTTTAGAGGTTATCTGATTCATCTTGTATCCAATCCTTGCATTCAAAATCCTTCTACTAACTTTATTGAATAAAATCCTTTATTGAAACGCTGACAGTGGGTAGCCGCTTTTCCTGATGTATCACAAGCTTGTCGGATTAAAAAATACAGGGATATGGAGATTGTACTGCACTATCAGCTTATAAAAAAACAATAAAAGTGTTATATTTTGAGTATTTATTTTCAGAAAGAAGTTTCTTTTTTTTCGAAAGCCGTCTTCGGTATGTTTCTTTTATCCGAATTAGCACTCATTTTCTTAATTTGTTGGTGCGGAGAGTACATACAACAAACAGTAAGTCTAAATGGATTTATCCAAACTAATAAAAATATATATAATATGTATGTATAAGTATGAATATGTATATATATTTTTTAGAGCACACAGATCTTTGATATGGTGTACTGGAGCGAATGGCCAGACAATATGAAATCTATGAAAAGCTACATATTAATAATACAGATAAGGACGATAAGGCCAATTAAAATTAGTTTTGGAGGATTAATGGATGCTTCGCTTGAAACTTATTCTAATGTAAGTACTAAACAATAAATACATAACGAAATAATTATCTTTGGATTGTCTCTTTACTGGTTACTATTCGCATCAGACCTTTTATATAAATTGTAATGTTTAACAGATCACATACTGAATAAGTGGACACAAAACTCATATGTTTCTACTGTTTTAATCACAAAAGAATACAAAAAAAAAAGTCTATAATTAGATTAATGTAACTAGGAGGTTATAATAGGTTTACATGGCACTCAGTGTTGCCAGGTTACTAAATGTTTCTACAGCACTCAGTTTTGCCAGGTTCACTTAACCTGGCACTTAACTCACTTTCTACAACACTTAACACTTCCTACAACTAATAATAATAATATACAGAAAATAATAATAAAAGAACAATAAACTATTAATACAATAAAAATTATAACAAGCGCGACAACCTTCATTTGTTTTTCTTGTTGTATTACATGTGTTATATCTGTATACAGGGGTATAATAAACATTAATTATAACAATTAAAAACTACATTTGAAACTTAAAAGAACAAGATCCAGTGACGGATTTTTTTTTAAGATTATGAATTCCTAGAAGGTGCGAATAATACTCATATGATGGAAGTTAACTGAAGGGAATATTTTTTATTCATTGTGGTGTTAATTAAATTTAAACTTACATATATTTTAAAATTTAATAATAATAATAATGTATTTTTTTAATTATGTTAATTAATAATTATGTTCATAACTCTACAAAATAAATTTTTATAAAGTGTAATAAATACAATAAAAATAAATGGAACATATTTAGAAATAACTCTACGCTTATTAACATATTTATAAATGAAATTCTTACGTGAGCTTGAACATAGGCCTTCTCTCAGGGAGTATAGGTTTAGGCATTCTCCGGTGATCAGCCTCCTAGGAAGCCGAAATTTTTAAAATATACTTTCATTAAAATAATTCTATTTTTATTTGAACCTTAAACCTAATTGTCACAGATTTATTACCTTGAATGAGTAAGATTGCTATAATTTGGCATTATATACAGTATTTAAACAAAAATATTTTTTGTTTGTTTCAGATTTGCAGCTCAGCCTTTTCATATTTTAACCTCATCCTAGCAGTAAATTAACATAAAGGAAGAAGGTTACGTAGTCGATTTTATTCTAGTTAATTATAATAATTATACTTATATGATTATAGAAACATATGCGTTTTAGGAGATAATAAAATTTCAAGAATGCTTATGTTAACTTAATAAAACCTTCAATGTCATTAAACCTTTTATTTGTATAAAATAATGAATTTCAATGTTGATTAAATAATAGTATTAAGAATGTTGTTAGAGAGAGAGAGAGAGAGAGAGATTGTTTTACTGCCTGTGGCCCTCTTACAGACAAAAATATATTTATATCTTAAAACTAGAAATGTTACAATTTTTGTTTTTATACACAAAACCTAAACTATAACCAAATAAACAAGAAAAAAATAAACAAACTTATGAATTAAAAAAAAAAAAAAAAAGATATAGCAGAAAAACAAAGCGATTCATTAGACAAAACGAAGATAAGCCCTGCAAAGAGGGAAGCCGACCTTAGCTCTATCGGAAGACGGTTGAGCTGTCTCTCGGCCGCCATGAGGAATGAATTTCTCATATATTCTGTCCTGCAGGCCAATAACTGGAAAATGCCTTGCGTCATCTTTTTTATAATTTCGATGAAATCTTTGCGCAGTTCTTCAGGGACCTCCGAGTCCAGCACTCTCCTGGCAAGGCACATTAGATTAAGACTCCGCTAGTTTGCAACTCGCAAACAACCCAGTTCTTTAAAAAATGATGTCATGTGATCATCCCGGAGAGGAGAGAGAGAGAGAGAGAGAGAGAGAGAGAGAGAGAGAGAGAGAGAGAGAGAGAGAGAGAGAGAGAGAGAGAGAGAGAGAGAGAGAGAGAGAGAGAGAGAGAGAGAGAGAGAGAGAGAGAGAGAGGGAGGGAGAGAGAGAGAGAGAGAGAGGAGAGAGAGAGAGAGAGAGAGAGAGAGAGAGAGAGAGAGAGAGAGAGAGAGAGAGAGAGAGAGAGAGAGAGAGAGAGAGAGAGAGAGAGAGAGAGAGAGATTGTTTTACTGCCTGTGGCCCTCTTACAGACAAAAATATATTTATATCTTAAAACTAGAAATGTTACAATTTTTGTATTTGATTCATTGTTCGGACTCTTTGCGTCTCGGATTCATTTTCATGCATCTCGGACACTTTCCGACAATGAATCTAGCATCTTGTGTTTTGCGGTTTAGTATTTTTTTAATCCCAACCGGAATGGGATTCTTTACACAATTTGTCGCAATATTGAGTCAGTGCGTACGTAAATCTCGAACAGAGTGGGACTCTCACCGTTCTCGTGCATTCATCTTTGTTGTTATCTCTTATCTGTTGATTGGATAGGATAGGATCAAGTTATGGGACGATTAACTGCAGAGGTTCTTACGCCCTAGCTTTTAGGTTACTCGTTACATTATACTAATTTCTTAATTATTTTTATGTAAAAATACATTTTTTTCCCTTTATTTATTTATTTATTTATTACACACACACATATATATGTTTTTTTAATATAATGAATGTTTTAGTTATGTGACGATTATAAAATAATCTAAAAATAATATAAACATATTCTGGTAATTAATCTTCGTTGTATAAGTTCACTCCTTTTATAATGGAAATAATTTTGCCAGATCATTCGAAATAAAATTGGACTGATGGATCAACAGCTGATGTGCTTTTGTTTAATTCAAAATTTAAAAAAAAAAATATCTGCAACGTCTTTTTTTTCAACTATTTTTTCTTTAGTGACGCCTGCAAATGATTTAATAAAGGTTGTGGGATTTTTTTTTCCCTAAATAACCTTTTGGCCTCATTATAAGGAACTTTTTGAGTGACTAGAATTGATTTTATTTCTTTTTGTAAAAGAATTACTGTACCGGTAGAATTTATACACTTTTATTACATTTTAAATTATCTTGATGTTTATCTTCAAGCAATTCTTTTTTGCATTTAAAGGCGGGGTGAAAAAATCCTAATCAATTAAAACACCTCATTGGGTTTGGTGTGTAAGGTTGGACCCTTAATGTGTGGAACCCTATTTTAATAGTTCAATAGGGAGTTTTGGAACAGCAAATGTTACAATGTAGGTGTGGGTTAATTTTTGCTCTCCATTTTAATTTTAATTTATATTCTTTTTATGTCTACGATGATATATATAATTCATTTTTAATTTCGTCTATTTCAACGAACTGGAGATCAAAACCCCTTTGCTGTAGTTGATTGTTTTATGAGGGGTAACCCCATCTTGGAATAAACCGCTAAAATATTTAATATTTAACAGAACATAGGATTGCTTGTTATTAATGGTTCAACAAGTTAAGTACCATCTGTTTGAATCTGAGCCATGTCGAACGAGGTCGCGCTTTCGGGAGTTGCAGTAGCATTTTACATAGCTCTAAGGAGTAACAAAAGTGCTACTAAAAAAAAAGCCACCGCGTTGGTGGATGCGTGATTTATTTAAGGATCGGATTAACCATGGGCACGATCTTCTTGACACACTGAGGTTGGAGGATGGAATGGGTTTTCGCTATTTCGTTCGTATGAGTCTAGTCAATTCGATTGTCTCCTGAAAATGGTTGGACCAAGTATTTTGAAAACGAAGACCAATTTTAGGGAGCCAGTTTATGCAATCAACAGTCTTGCAGTCACTCTTCGGTTCCTCGCAAGTGGAGATTCGTATACAAGCCTCATGTATACTTTCAAAACTTCGAAGCAGATAATATCCAAGTTTGTTCCTAAAGTCTGCTCAGCCATCAACATTGCGCTGAGAACGTTTATAAAGGCGAGTTTTTTTTTCTTGTATGGAAGAGGTACATGGCCATTTATTACTCAATTTGCAATAAAATACGGAAATATTATTTTATAGGTAATTATTTATTAATTAAATTACATATAAAAAAAGAAATATTATTTTTAGGTAGTTGCATTAAAAAATCAATTTACATATAAAAAAGAAATATGTATTTTTAGGTAATGATTTATTGGTCACTTTTCATATTTGAAAAAAAAAAAAAAAAATAGGAGATTGAAAACTAAGTTTACATTGACATGTAATTCTACACGTATAAGGACAATGATTGTGTAGTGCTGTTACTCTCACACGGTGAAAGAACAGCAGTATTAAGGCCATCAGAGTTGGGTGCGGTGGTGTAAGAAGGGGTAGTGTCCAATGACTGTGAACTATCAGCGTATAGACCGTTTTGTAAATTAAAAATAATCTCAGTTATATGCTTCAGGAACAAATTGGATATTATCTGCTTAGAAATTTTAAAATTTTAAAATTCTTTCTTCATGAGGCTTGTATATGAATCTCCACTTGCGAGGAACCGGAGAGTTGGAGTGACTGCAATCCTGTTGATTGGATAAACTGGCTCCCTAAAATTGGTCTTCGTTTTCGAAATATTTGGTCCAACCATTATCAGGAAACATTCGACATCGACTGGGCTCAAACGAACGAAATAGACGAAATCAAAGATGAATTAAAACATATCATCGTAGATAAAAATAGAATAAAAATTAAAATTAATGGAGAGCAAAAATTAACCCACACCTACATTGTAGCATTTGCTGTTCCAAAACTCCCTATTAAAATATTAAAATAGGGTTCCACACATTAAGCGTCCAACCTTACACACTGAACGCAATAAGGTGTTTTAATTGATTAGGATTTTCTCACCCCGACTTTAGATGCAAAAAAGAATCGATTGAAGGTAAACATCAAGATAATTTAAAATATAATAAAAATCAAAAGCGAATAAACTGTACCGGTACAGTATTTCTATTACAAAAAGAAATAAAATGGTCACTGAAAAAGTTCCTTATAATGAGGCCAAAAGGTTATATAGCGAAAAAAATCCTACAACCTTTATTAAATCATTTGCGTGACGTCACCAAAGAAAAAATAGTTGAAAAAAAAGACGTTGCTGTACAAGCAGATATATTTTTTTTTTATTTTCAATTAAACATCAGCTGTTGATCCATAAATTCCATTTTATTTCGAAAGAAGTATGTAACTAATGTATGTCATGTATTTGGCAAGAAGTATGTTACTATCCCACGAAAACAACCCGGGTAGCATAGAGAAAATTATTTCCATTACATAAGGAATGAACTTATACAACAAAATTTAATTACCAGAATATAAGGTGTATTACATAGCAATATAATCTCCCATCATTATTTATTTAAAAAACATATAATGCTAACATGATTTCTTAAATAAGCGACGTTTCATGGTACCATAATATGTTCATTTTATTTTTAGTTTATTTTATAATTGTCACATAACTAAATATTCATTATATTTAAAAGAAATATATATATGTGTGTGTGTGTGTAATAAATAAATAAAAATAAAGGGGAAAATATATATATACATACAAAATAATTAAGAAATAAGTATAATGTAATGAATAACCTAAAAGCTAGGGCGTAAGAACCTCTGCTGTTAATCGTCCCATAACTTGATCCTATCCTATCCAATCAACAGACAAGCGATAACAACAAAGATGAATGCGCGATAATGGTGAGAGTCCCACTCTGTTCGAGATTTACGTAACCACTGACTCAATGTTGCGACACATCGTGTAATGAATCCCATTCCGGTTGAGATTCAAAAAATACTAAACCGCAACACACGAGATGCTAGATTCATTGTCGCGGAGCGTCTCAGATGCATGAAAATGAATCTTATCTCAGCGACAAAGAGTCCGAACAATGAATCCCAGTGCGTACTAGCCTTTATATACAAAGAATTTAAAGTTTATGGTGCTCCGAAAAATGGGGCAATAAAAAAATAAGAGCAACACAAAAAGACTTTCATTTCTTCATACTTCCGGAATTTATGTGGTCTCAATTAAACCAAGAGGATCCCTTTGAGGCAATTTTAAAAAATATACGAGATTTTTGGTTAGAACAAAATATTTAATTGCTAATAAACATATGTTCGAAGTTGTAACAGTTCTATTTATTTAATCGCTGATATCTGGTATCAAATCACGGGGGCCAGAATAATACACAAGTACCTAAAGAAATTCAATAATTGTTCGATTTTTCCCCAAAAAACATTTCCCCACTTGGGTGCAAATTCTCCTAAAATTTCCCTTATGGGGAGAAATTTCCTCCCAATAGGCAGCCCTAGTTGGATCAATTTTCGATATATATATATATTTTTTTAACTATTACTTTATTCTATTATAACACTGAATTCATTAAATTTTTATTGGATTTATCTGTATTTTTTTATCAGTACCTTTTATATGTACTCTGTTGTATTTAAAGATAAGCCACAAAATCTTTCATAGCAAATATTATATTAAACATCTGTCTGGGTTGTGGGAGAGACAGATGTTTACACGTTTAATTCCATCACATAAGAAACAATTACATTACCTACTTTTCAAATAGAAGTTGTAAATTATAATTACATAAATTATTTAGTAATATAAAAAAACAAAAAACAAACATGTCGATCATTTTTGAAAAGGAAGACTTTTAAACATGAGCTTTGGGCCCCACTATGCGAAGATTAATGCACGAAGACCTTGCCCCGAAGAGACGTGAGAGAACTAAAAACTTGGAAAAGGCTGAATTAAACATCAAACCTCAATATATACAGTCATACTATTTACCCTTTGTCGCAGGAGCAGCCACAGTCTTCAACGTTATTATGGCAAGGTAGTTAACTTTGAATTTACTCTTCATTTTTATTTATTTATTACTAGAATACCCCGTCGCGGCTTCGCCCGCCTTTATAAGTTAAGCTTAGATGATTTTATCTAATAATTGAAAAATCTTATATTGAAGTATGCAATTAAGCATTATTTCTTCAATATTTTCATACATAGCAGTAATTTGTAACTGGGTTAAAATTGTACAGATAAGGTGGTTGAAGATTACGTATAAACATAATTGGACATCCAATTTTTAATTATAATATATGAGTTGCTAATCCAGAAGGACAGAGACTATTAAGGTGCTCTTGCGAATTATTAAATCCATCGCATTATTAGTGCTAACAGCTAAAGTACTATGTTTCATATTTTTACTCACCATACCAAAAACCAAAGAATAGACATTTTGATTTGGTAATAATTTTTATTTAAGAGAAATAATTTTATTGCTATCATCTGGTTGGATTTTGATTTCTAACCATAAAAGTACTCGACAGTTTCGCAAACTTCGTTTCTGCCACTCAGCATTTAAGCATTTAAATTTTTATTATTGCTAAACCTTCCTATAACTATGAAGATGATTAAGTAAAAATTTAGTAGAGATGTATTCAATAGTTTCACCATTGCAAACTCTGTTGCAGAATAGCGCTATTATCTTACGATTTTTAAACTTCACTGGAAATCACATGTCTCACCACCTATTTATAGCTTTTTTATAAAAATGTTTATCAAATTAAATAAATTTTATAATCAACTTCTAACTCTATATAACACGTTATCTTTGTAACCTCTCTTGAATGGCGCTCGCTCAATTTTAAAACTTCAATTTAAAATCCTGGTAGATCTGTAAAACAGTGTCCTTATAGCGGTACTAAGTAATTGAATTCCGTAAAATTCAATAAGAATATCCTTCCGCCCTCTTAAAAACAGTTAAATCATCGAATATTTTAAAACAGTTTGCTTATAAGGACAACAATGGCGGAAGTTATCCTTCCGCCATCTTAAAATCGTTAAATATTTTAAAACAGTATCCTCAGGGAGAACAATGGCGGAATTTTCCTTCCGCCACCTTAAAATCGTTAAATATTTTAAAACAATATCCTCATGGACAACAATGAGGGAAGTTATCCTTCCGCCATCTTAAAATCGTTAAATATTTTAAAATAGTATCCTTAGGGACAACAATGGCAGAAGTTATCCTTCCCCCGTCATAAAATCATTAAATATTTAAAAAAAAATGTCCTCAGGGACAACAATGGCGGAGATTATCCTTCCGCCATCTTAAAATCGTTAAATATTTTTAAACAATATCCTTAGGGACAACAATGGCAGAAGTTATCCTTCCCCCATCATAAAATCGTTAAATATTTAAAAAAATGTCCTCAGGGACAACAATGGCGGAAGTTATCCTTCCGCCATCTTAAAATCATTAAATATTTTAAAACAGTATCCTCAGGGAGAACAATAAAGGAAGTTATCCTTCCCCCATCATAAAATCGTTAAATATTTAAAAAAATGTCCTCAGGGACAACAATGGCGGAAATTATCCTTCCGCCATCTTAAAATCGTTAAATATTTTAAAACAATATCCTCAGGGACAACAATGGCAGAAGTTATCCTTCCCCCATCATAAAAACGTTAAATATTTTAAAACAGTATCCTCAGGGACAACAATGGTGGAACTTATCCTTCCGCCATCTTAAAATCGTTAAATATTTTAAAACAATATCGTTAGAGACAACAATGGCGGAAGTTATCCTTCCGCCATCGTAAGATCGTTAAATATTTTAAAACAGTATCCTCAGGGACAACAATGGCGGATGTTATTCTTTGGATAAATTAAAAACCGTTTAATATTTCAATATATTATCCTTCAGGACGAAGAACTAATAAAATCATTAAATTCCGCCATCATAAAACTGCAACCTTAAGGACAAAAACTAATTCTAATTGCGGAAGGAGAGTGGCCAAGGATGTCCTTCGGTCTCAAAAAAGCGTCAGGTCCTAAAACAGCAGTTTTACCTTATAGCAGTGTCCTTATATTTAACGATGTTAAGATGGCGGAAGGACAACTTCCGCCATTGTTAACGCATTCTATAACTCCAAAATCACTGTGCAACACATATTTATCGCTTTTTTAACAGCGATTTGATTGAAAATATTTCACATTTTAATATTGCTTAACCTTCCTTGATCTATGAAGATTGTGTAGTCAAAATTTGGTACGGATTGGATCAGTAGTTTTCGCGGTTGCAAGATTAAAGAAGATAATGAACTGCTGTCTGAGATTCGTTCTGGAAACGTATTTCCATGAACATATTTCCCACCACTACACCAAATTAAAATGGTTATTTCCCTCCTTCCGACGACAGTACTTTCTTGGTTCGTTCCTTTACAAATCACTTTCCTCTCAGTCACCACCCTATATCCTCAAAGATTTAACATTAAAATCATCAGTGAGTTCCCGCTAAACCAGATCCCGTCCCTTAGACCTCTACCTAACTCCTTTCAACACAACATCCTTCAAATGTTCCTTTATTTCCAGAGCCTCCAACTTCTGGAATTCCTCCCTCCCATCATTCGCCATTCCTCCACTTATAACAGCTTCAAATCCTGATTTTTCGTTTATCTGTTAGATATTCAATCTAATAGTCATATAGATGTAGAAAATATCTCTTAAAATGAGATATAAACATTCAGAATATATATAATATTGATTTTGTACAGTATTAGTCTAGTACTATTGCACTAAATTTGTTTTGACATAATTTATATTATTTATGAGATAAGACACATTATCTTTCCAGATAATTTATATTTCTCAGCCTTGATTATTGTATTTAATTTTATTGAATTTTTCGTTTAATTTTCTTTATTTTTGTTTTCGTAACTTATCTTAGATTCTAATCACAAGATATAATTTGTTTTTTGTGTTAAATAAATAACATGTTAAATAAGTAACATTACTTTTATATTTTAATTTGAAATTCTTTTAAATTCCTTAATTTAATTTTAAATATATTTTACTCGCTTTTATCATATTTCTTATATGAAATATGAGAAATATGGCCTAGTGGTGCCATCCTCTAACTTCCGCCTGACGGATATCTTGCTCCACGTCATCTAGCCATCTCAATTCTGGTCACCCTCAAATTCTGAATCCTTCTGGCTTTTTCTTCAATATTTTTGTAAGTAATCTCTCTGCAGGCATCGTCTCCACGTGTCCTAACCATCTTAAGTTTGCCTCATTTCTTTGGGCGACTATAACGCCTCTCCAAACAATGTCAGAAGCTCTTCATATCTTCCAATCGCTATTCATCCATTTTATTCTACATTTATTTCTAAATAGAAAAGAAAATATAAAAAAACTAAACCAAAGTTGAATTAATACTATACTAAACCTTTTCTTATTTCCACTTAATTATTTTCTTATTTCTCATTTTAATATCAGAGGGTAGAACAAAAGTTAATATTAGTTTGAACATGGATTTAAAGTTTCTTCGTAAACGAAGGAGTAAAACCTTTCCCCTCGAAAAGTAACGACTAAAACATCGATTTTTTTTTTTTTTGATTTTTTTTATTGATTTTTTTTTTTTTAATTTCTTATACAATTAGTATTTGCAATTCACAAAATTATATGCTGTACCAAGAAAATAAACCAGACCCAACTTAAAATATAATACTAATAATCAACTTAAATATATGTGATGTAATCATAATTTATAATGAAAGAAAAATATACGAAAAAAAAAAAATTTCAACAAATAAACAGAAAAATATAACATCCTAGTAATAAAATAAACAAAAATTGTGACTATACATTCTTAAATATCTATTTACTCACACACACATACATACATTATATATATATATTCACACATACATACTCATATATACCTACATATACATATGCAATTCTTTATGCATATACATACTACAAGCATATTTAAAATAACTATAAATAATTTAGATTGATATATTAAAATAATAAATGCTTAGTTCTTTTATGTACATATCGCTTTGTACTATTTTTTGTGTAGTTCTCTATATTTTCTATAAGTGGGTTTTTATTGTTACTAAAACATCGAAATAAACAGGAACAAGGTTAGAATCAATGAAAGGTATTCTGGGCACGTAAAGGGGTTGGAGCCCCGCTTCTGGAGGGGTACCTAAATCGAAGTTAAAAATGTAAAAGTCATGAATGTTTACATGTGAGGTTATAAGAAAGAGCTATCGATAAATGTGACATGGAACATGTTTTAGGGACTGTCATACGTTTTAGGAATGCTCAACTGTTTTCTATTTCCGTTTAGGATCTGAGAAATAAATAATTCTAAAGGCAAAATATTTTAAATCTTACTATAAATAAATTCACAAAATAGCTTATTACTTCGTCAATGAAAATAACTAATACTTACCTAGTTATAAAATTAAATAAGATGAAATGAAAATAGCCTTTTATTTATGCAAAAAATTGTATACAGATTCAACAATAAATATTCAGAATATAAACAGGAGAAAAAAATATATAAAATAAAAATATTGACTTTTTGTTTAGACCTCTTGTTCTATAAATATAAATCATACACATTTTCTTTCCTTCTTCCTTTTTTACATCCACAGGAATTCCCTTTCGGGAGTAATAGTAAGCACTTCCCGGGGTGACTGGCCCTATTGGGATGTGACTTCGGTCCACTTCTTCCAAACGCCCCTGTCCCTTAGCAGCTCTCCACCAGAGGGGCCCTGCCAGCAGTTTCAACGCGTCTCTTCACCTTTTCTTTGGGCGCCCTTTTCCTCTTTTTAGGTCATATGGAGTCCATTGAGTGACAATTTTCGACCATCTATTTTCTATCACCGAAGAAGATGCCCAGCCCACTTCCATTTGCTTAGTCTTATCCGCCTGAGTGTGTCTGTGAGCCCTGTTTCTTTCTTGATCTGGATAGTTCTTACCCTGTCGCTTTTCCTCACCTTTATTATATATCTTTCGATGTTGTTCTGCCACACCTGGATCTTCCCCTCTTGAGCTTTTGTCAGAGACCACGTTTGGCATCCATAGGTAACCGCTGGGCTGACGCAACTGTCAAAGACCTGTCTTTTTAGCTCCATACTTATATCGCCTTTCATAATATTGTTTGTTTTTTTTCATTTAACGTCACTTTTATGCTGCTATGGCTAATCGGACGATGCTACGGTGGGAGTCCTAAATTTTGCCTATCCAGGTATAATTAGGATTTGGATCTTTAACGAGTACCTGACATCGCACAGACTCGGGACCCCCATTTTACATCCCTTCCGAAGGATGGCATAGCTAAGGATTTTTTACTCCCTTTAAAAAATCCTAAGGTCATCCGCCGGGCTGCGAACCCGCGATCTTGGGTTTAGTAGGTTGCTATGCTAACCACTACGCCATAGGTGACCCCTGCCTTTCATAATATGTCTGAGGGACCAAAACTTGTTCCAACCTAGTGCCATTCTCCTCTGGATTTCTTTTGCTCCTCTATCTGCGAAGGATACCATCTGACCCAGATAGATAAACTCCTCTACATATTCCAAACTGTAGTTGTTTAGTTGACATTCTTATTTTCCTTTCTTCTTTTTTTAGTTATAAAATAAATCCATAAAACCGATTTTTTAATTTATAACAATTTTTATTGGTAAATGTTATGACGCAAAAGTTTTAACAACTGATAAAAAAATAAAATACAAAAATTCAATTAGATGATAAGAAAGAGAAACCGGTTACTTTCACTGAAAAAAAAAAAGTTTTAAGTTACTGGATGAATTAGAGCGTATTATAAAATAAAAAAATAAAAAAATAAAAAAAATAATGGATTATTATATTCAATAATAAACAATTTAATTATTTGATATTACTTACCCTTTTGTTTTACTGAAACATTATCACCGTAAACAAATTTCTGTGTCACCTTTAAGTAGTATGTTAGTTGCAAAAATCATATTACAGGAAAATTTTTTCCTCAATGTTCACAAAGAAATGCCCATCTCATTAATCACCGTATAAATTAGCCGATTAGGCAAAAATAGAAAATAAAAATAGGGTACCTGGTATTACCTATAAAACAAAATAGCACTTAACACACTATTACAGGTGACAACAAAATATTTAAATAAAAACTATAGATACATTGTAATTATAACTTTTAATTTCTTAATTTTTTTTATCATAATAATTTTATAAAAGTACATTATAAAAGTAAATCAATTAATATGGTGACGTTTCTCCCTTACGTTTTAAGCCCCGATGGCGCTGGGCTGATGTTAATATTAACAAAACACAGTCTAAAATGTTAAAACACAATCTTAAATATTATTGCGTAAAGTTATTAGTATAGAAAATAACATAGTATACGGAGTTATAGAGTATTCGCCACTATGTCAAGATGGAAGCATTCAACGTGGGCCGAAACGTATGAACTGATTTATTTTTAATGAATTGACTCTCTAACCATCGTCTTCCATATTTTTTGAATAGAGGGCAGGTGATCCATTAGTTTGTTTTAACATTAATATCAACACTATAAAATGAAATTAAAAAATCGCCAGTGTAAAGATCTTACTTGTATCAATAACATTGAATTAAATTATATAAAATAAATGTACATATGATTTTAAAAAAACAAATACAGTAAGCCCGGACGCACACTGAAGCAAGTGTTGCGAAACAAAATGTTTTGCTGGGTAGGAGCGCTCTATGTATTTCAATGGGGTCCCACACACTGATCAAGCAAACGTTGCAAGGCGTTTCGCAACGCTTTAAAACATTTGAGGAGTTGTTCGACGCCTGGATCCGATACAGCACGATGCTTGATCACTTGAGGTACGCATGATGATATAGAAGGATCAATATAATTAGGATTGATGAATCAAGTGCCACTTCTATTGAGATTATTTTATTTGAAAACTAGTTTCGAATGATAAACATTCATCTTTAGTTCTAAAACATACAAAAATTTTTAAACACAGCAGTACTATGTTACATAGATTATATATACTAAAGTTTTTTAAAAAGATAAGATAAGAAATCAAGCATAGGCACTCATCTTCGAGGTAACTAAAACACTGAATTTGTGAGAAGTAAAAGAGGGGGGGGCAGGTAGGTTAAGTTTTAGATTTACAATGGGGTTTCCCTTATGACTCATTGGGTTTTTCCGTTCCTATGGGAAATAAATTTAAAATGGGGCTATTGAATATGTTAATCTGATCATTGATAAACAAAAATTTGTATCGGTTTTAAACGATTTGATTATTTCTAGTGATCCAAAAGTATTTAATTTTAGGCTATTTTCTACTTGATGTAATATTTTTACTCTCGAGTCTTTATTAAATTTGTGGTTATTTCCATTTAGATGGATAGCGAAAATGGACCCAAAATTCCAATAATAAACTAGAAATAATAAAATCGTTTAAAACCGATCCAGATTTTTGTTTAAATGATCAGATTAACATATCCAAAAGCCCCATTTTAAATTTGTTTCCCATAGGAACGGAAAAACCCAATGAGTCATAAGGGAAATCCCATTTTAAATCTAAAACAACCTACCTGCTCCCCCCTTTTACTTCTCACAAATTCAGTGTTTTAGTTACCTCGAGTTTGAGTGCCTATGCTTGATTTCTTGTCTTATCTTTTTAAAAAACTTTAGTATATATAATCTATGTAACATAGTACTGATGTGTTGAAAACATTTTGTATATTTTAGAACTGAAGATGAATGTTTAGCATTGGAAACTAGTTTTCAAATAAAATAATCTCAATAGAAGTGGCACTTAATTCATCAATCCTAATTACGATGCTTACGGGGACCTGTGTGCGCCCAGCCTAAGTTAATCGGCCAGCTATGTGTCAGCAGTCCATTTATGTGCCAAATCTGAAATGTAATCACAGAGACTCAATTATTTTTTTTTTTCCAATTTACTCAGTTTCCTCAGTATGGCCACAAGGTCTCACTACCTTTTACATTTCAGGGTTGGCACATGGATGCACTGCTGGCATATAGTTGGCCGACTTAACGGTACTTAACCTATTATAATGATTCTAAATTAATAATATGTGAAAAATTTACTTTTCATTGACACCACATTATTTCGCAAAAAATCTTCTAGTACCAGCTTCACTTCAATCTTGCCTCTTCGATAAAGACCAATGTAACTCTATTCGTTGAGTATGTGGCTCTGTAATGGATTTAATAAAATTCTTAGGGTGATTCGCCGTTAAATGTTAATAATTACACTGGTCAACACAATTTTTGTTTCCTTCATTTTTTTTATTGTTATTAGGTATTTTATAGGCCCTGACAATGAAAAAAATACTGGGAGATTGCTAATAGCTTTATTTTGTGAAATATAAAGTTCTACTGTTTTTATTAAAAAATGTAAAGAAATTAATACATAATGTTAAAAAAAAATTTTATTGAACATTATAATCAAATGATCTTTTATAGGATTTCCTTTAATAAACGACTTTAGGTAGATCTCTTTGCATAAAATATTTGTGCATTCTTCTTTCAAAGTCGTCGAATGTGCAATAGCTATGGATCCGTACTTGTTACTGCTGTGGAGCAAAACACACTTTAAACTTCTTTCGCTACTGTCCATAAAAATACACCAATCCTTATGCTTGTTGTTTATTAAACCCATCTGTTGCAAAATACCGCCAACATTGTTACAAAAGACTAAATCCGTCCCTTAGCAGCTCTCCACCAGAGGGGCCCTGCCAGCAGTTTCAACGCGTCTCTTCACCTTTTCTTTGGGCGCCCTTTTCCTCTTTTTAGGTCATATGGAGTCCATTGAGTGACAATTTTCGACCATCTATTTTCTATCACCGAAGAAGATGCCCAGCCCACTTCCATTTGCTTAGTCTTATCCGCCTGAGTGTGTCTGTGAGCCCTGTTTCTTTCTTGATCTGGATAGTTCTTACCCTGTCGCTTTTCCTCACCTTTATTATATATCTTTCGATGTTGTTCTGCCACACCTGGATCTTCCCCTCTTGAGCTTTTGTCAGAGACCACGTTTGGCATCCATAGGTAACCGCTGGGCTGACGCAACTGTCAAAGACCTGTCTTTTTAGCTCCATACTTATATCGCCTTTCATAATATTGTTTGTTTATTTCATTTAACGTCACTTTTATGCTGCTATGGCTAATCGGACGATGCTACGGTGGGAGTCCTAAATTTTGCCTATCCAGGTATAATTAGGATTTGGATCTTTAACGAGTACCTGACATCGCACAGACTCGGGACCCCCATTTTACATCCCTTCCGAAGGATGGCATAGCTAAGGATTTTTTACTCCCTTTAAAAAATCCTAAGGTCATCCGCCGGGCTGCGAACCCGCGATCTTGGGTTTAGTAGGTTGCTATGCTAACCACTACGCCATAGGTGACCCCTGCCTTTCATAATATGTCTGAGGGACCAAAACTTGTTCCAACCTAGTGCCATTCTCCTCTGGATTTCTTTTGCTCCTCTATCTGCGAAGGATACCATCTGACCCAGATAGATAAACTCCTCTACATATTCCAAACTGTAGTTGTTTAGTTGACATTCTTATTTTCCTTTCTTCTTTTTTTAGTTATAAAATAAATCCATAAAACCGATTTTTTAATTTATAACAATTTTTATTGGTAAATGTTATGACGCAAAAGTTTTAACAACTGATAAAAAAATAAAATACAAAAATTCAATTAGATGATAAGAAAGAGAAACCGGTTACTTTCACTGAAAAAAAAAGTTTTAAGTTACTGGATGAATTAGAGCGTATTATAAAATAAAAAAATAAAAAAATAAAAAAATAATGGATTATTATATTCAATAATAAACAATTTAATTATTTGATATTACTTACCCTTTTTGTTTACTGAAACATTATCACCGTAAACAAATTTCTGTGTCACCTTTAAGTAGTATGTTAGTTGCAAAAATCATATTACAGGAAAATTTTTTCCTCAATGTTCACAAAGAAATGCCCATCTCATTAATCACCGTATAAATTAGCCGATTAGGCAAAAATAGAAAATAAAAATAGGGTACCTGGTATTACCTATAAAACAAAATAGCACTTAACACACTATTACAGGTGACAACAAAATATTTAAATAAAAACTATAGATACATTGTAATTATAACTTTTAATTTCTTAATTTTTTTTATCATAATAATTTTATAAAAGTACATTATAAAAGTAAATCAATTAATATGGTGACGTTTCTCCTTACGTTTTAAGCCCCGATGGCGCTGGGCTGATGTTAATATTAACAAAACACAGTCTAAAATGTTAAAACACAATCTTAAATATTATTGCGTAAAGTTATTAGTATAGAAAATAACATAGTATACGGAGTTATAGAGTATTCGCCACTATGTCAAGATGGAAGCATTCAACGTGGGCCGAAACGTATGAACTGATTTATTTTTAATGAATTGACTCTCTAACCATCGTCTTCCATATTTTTTGAATAGAGGGCAGGTGATCCATTAGTTTGTTTTAACATTAATATCAACACTATAAAATGAAATTAAAAAATCGCCAGTGTAAAGATCTTACTTGTATCAATAACATTGAATTAAATTATATAAAATAAATGTACATATGATTTTAAAAAACAAATACAGTAAGCCCGGACGCACACTGAAGCAAGTGTTGCGAAACAAAATGTTTTGCTGGGTAGGAGCGCTCTATGTATTTCAATGGGGTCCCACACACTGATCAAGCAAACGTTGCAAGGCGTTTCGCAACGCTTTAAAACATTTGAGGAGTTGTTCGACGCCTGGATCCGATACAGCACGATGCTTGATCACTTGAGGTACGCATGATGATATAGAAGGATCAATATAATTAGGATTGATGAATCAAGTGCCACTTCTATTGAGATTATTTTATTTGAAAACTAGTTTCGAATGATAAACATTCATCTTTAGTTCTAAAACATACAAAAATTTTTAAACACAGCAGTACTATGTTACATAGATTATATATACTAAAGTTTTTTAAAAAGATAAGATAAGAAATCAAGCATAGGCACTCATCTTCGAGGTAACTAAAACACTGAATTTGTGAGAAGTAAAAGAGGGGGGGGCAGGTAGGTTAAGTTTTAGATTTACAATGGGGTTTCCCTTATGACTCATTGGGTTTTTTCCGTTCCTATGGGAAATAAATTTAAAATGGGGCTATTGAATATGTTAATCTGATCATTGATAAACAAAAATTTGTATCGGTTTTAAACGATTTGATTATTTCTAGTGATCCAAAAGTATTTAATTTTAGGCTATTTTCTACTTGATGTAATATTTTTACTCTCGAGTCTTTATTAAATTTGTGGTTATTTCCATTTAGATGGATAGCGAAAATGGACCCAAAATTCCAATAATAAACTAGAAATAATAAAATCGTTTAAAACCGATCCAGATTTTTGTTTAAATGATCAGATTAACATATCCAAAAGCCCCATTTTAAATTTGTTTCCCATAGGAACGGAAAAACCCAATGAGTCATAAGGGAAATCCCATTTTAAATCTAAAACAACCTACCTGCTCCCCCCTTTTACTTCTCACAAATTCAGTGTTTTAGTTACCTCGAGTTTGAGTGCCTATGCTTGATTTCTTGTCTTATCTTTTTAAAAAACTTTAGTATATATAATCTATGTAACATAGTACTGATGTGTTGAAAACATTTTGTATATTTTAGAACTGAAGATGAATGTTTAGCATTGGAAACTAGTTTTCAAATAAAATAATCTCAATAGAAGTGGCACTTAATTCATCAATCCTAATTACGATGCTTACGGGGACCTGTGTGCGCCCAGCCTAAGTTAATCGGCCAGCTATGTGTCAGCAGTCCATTTATGTGCCAAATCTGAAATGTAATCACAGAGACTCAATTATTTTTTTTTTTCCAATTTACTCAGTTTCCTCAGTATGGCCACAAGGTCTCACTACCTTTTACATTTCAGGGTTGGCACATGGATGCACTGCTGGCATATAGTTGGCCGACTTAACGGTACTTAACCTATTATAATGATTCTAAATTAATAATATGTGAAAAATTTACTTTTCATTGACACCACATTATTTCGCAAAAAAATCTTCTAGTACCAGCTTCACTTCAATCTTGCCTCTTCGATAAAGACCAATGTAACTCTATTCGTTGAGTATGTGGCTCTGTAATGGATTTAATAAAATTCTTAGGGTGATTCGCCGTTAAATGTTAATAATTACACTGGTCAACACAATTTTTGTTTCCTTCATTTTTTTTATTGTTATTAGGTATTTTATAGGCCCTGACAATGAAAAAAATACTGGGAGATTGCTAATAGCTTTATTTTGTGAAATATAAAGTTCTACTGTTTTTATTAAAAAATGTAAAGAAATTAATACATAATGTTAAAAAAATTTTATTGAACATTATAATCAAATGATCTTTTATAGGATTTCCTTTAATAAACGACTTTAGGTAGATCTCTTTGCATAAAATATTTGTGCATTCTTCTTTCAAAGTCGTCGAATGTGCAATAGCTATGGATCCGTACTTGTTACTGCTGTGGAGCAAAACACACTTTAAACTTCTTTCGCTACTGTCCATAAAAATACACCAATCCTTATGCTTGTTGTTTATTAAACCCATCTGTTGCAAAATACCGCCAACATTGTTACAAAAGACTAAATCCTTCTCATGAGAAAAATGCGGTGACAGATTCTTTTCTCGGGTACGATAAAAACTAATGTTGGTTTCGGGATTAAGCAATTTTTTTTATTTTAAACAAGATGCAAAAAATTCTGAAAATTCTTTCGGTAAATTCAGATCACTCACTAAGTCATTTAGTTATTTCTGATTAAATGGTTGAGGTTCTGAAAGGCTACATTTGTAATCTGGATCAGAGTCATCACTTGATATATTTTGTTCGCGTTCACAGAGATTTGGATCATCAGAGGATTTAGATGTGCTGGGGTGTACCTCTAGTGATTTTGATTGAGATCGTTGAGCATAAGATAAATTGGGATATGACCACTTATTTCGATTTCCAGGGTTTATTCCGTTTATTTTCTCAACTTAGAAGTAGCAGACGTCACGATGGTTTTGTGGTTCTCGCCAAATCATGGGAGTTACGAACTTCACTGCATCTCTTTTCCATCTGGACCATAACCGTGGACACACAACACATTTTTGGCAAATAATAAGAGGAAGCCATGGCTTGTCCTGATCGTAAAAATCTATTTTGAAGTATTGATGATGTGCAATTTTTACAAAGTCTGATATAGGTTTTCGATATTTTTCAAATATATATTCGCCACAAATATAGCGAGAACAATCTGGATTAAGAACACAACACCGCCTGGACGAATGCATACCGAAAACAACAACAGAATATTTTTAATGTCCAGCAAATATTTAAAATCTAAGTAAAACTACTAAATAAGATTGGTAAGCTATAACACAAAAACAAAAGCTGTTAGAGAAACATTGTTGTCATATTTACAAAATATGTATCAAATTGAGTTAGAAACAACAAAATAGTCACAGGAAACAAACAATTTCTTTGTTTTTGTTGACTAGTGTTATATACTACTAATTCAACTTTCATGTTTTACATAATAATAAGAAATAATTAGAGTGCCTTGTATTTTGTTATATAGTGTGTAAAGTTTTCTTAACATTTCGCTCAGACTGCATAAATGGAACATTCTGTTGTTTCCCTTCTTTTAGTCTTTTTAAACTATTTTTCAAGTTTTTCCCGACAATAAGAGGGATTTTTTATCAATGAATCGGTACATACTTTTTTAGAATATCATTTCTGTTTTTTGTGGTATTCCAATTACAGAAGCTTCTTTCCTTACAACACCACCAGAGTTTCTCCGGTAAATTTCTATAGAAATAATCCCGATAACTTCTTTCTTGAATTTTTCATTTTTCTTATTAAAATCGAATATTTTTTATTAATTTTAAAAAACTCCTGTCAATGAAATAAAGCTATATTGAATACAAAATAAATCAAGGCTAATTTGATCACATGAACAACAATATTAATATTTTTCATCTTTTATTTTATATTCCATTTTATTATTAAACATAAACTGCGGCTATATAAAAACAAATAATACCTAAAACTTTTTAATACGTCATGCATAGCTGGGAGAATCAACCTCTCTAAGCTTCAGTTGAAGACAATGGCAAAGCCACAATGGCGACATATAACAGCTGTTTTGTATAAGAATCATATGATTTAGATTCCGGTGGCAGTGTAAGTACAAAATTTAACATTTTATCTCTTCAAAATTTGTATTGAAATTTTATGTAAGTATTATAAGTGTCAAATTTCTTAAATGCGCTCTATTTAATTTTTAATTTGGGATATAGTTATGTTTTGTACCAGTGAATGAAAAATATCATGTAAATATTTTTTTGTTATGTTTTTTCTAAATATACGTAATGGGGAGAGGCGTAAGAGAGTAGTTACTTTTACAAACAACAGAAAATAACACGTGACAATATTTAGGTTATGTTTCATGTGATCAAATTAACCTTGATGTATTTTTCAATCATTGTGACTTCTTTTTTTTTTATTGAAATGAGTTTTTGAAAATTAATAAAAATATATTATTTCAAGAAAAAGAAGAACAAGAAAGAGTATGTACACTGTAGACCCATGAAAATTTACAAGAAATACTGGTTCAAGTGTAGTTCTAAGAAAAGAAGATTTGAAACATGAGTCTGAGATGGTTCTTGGTTTGGTAGTTCCAGGCTGGGTATTATATTGAAAGAATAAATGATGTGCAAAGAAATAAATGACTACACAATTTTGTCTAGAAGGATCCGGAATTTTCTCTGATACTATCTAAGAGAGGTATGTACCGATTCATTGGTAAAAAAGCTACTAGGGAATCTGAAATATTGTTAATTTGCTTCACAAGAAGAAAAAAAAAATGTTTGTCGGGTATGTCTATCCAATAGGTCTATGGAGAAGTAGGTAAACAACAGAATGTTTCATATTCACTGTCTGTTAGCGAAATGCAAATACGTCATTACAAAGTATAAAAGAATCATTACTACCAAGTATTATAATAATTTCTGATTAATGGAAAGCCTACCTATACAATTATATAAAGCTTCAAGCCGTTTTTCGTTTGTGATCACAAACTGCGAAAACAATGAACCAATCTTCACTAAATCTTAACTACACCATCTTCATAGTTCGAGGAAGGTTTATATATAATAAAATTTATTCATTTCCAATTAAATTTTTACAAAAAAAAAATGGCCATTAACATGTGAAATTTGATAATCGACCGATAGATGAAGAATCTTATGATGTTATCTAAATCTATAAAATGATTTTGTTAATTAACATTAAATTTGTATTAATATTTACTCGTACTTGATATCAGAACGTAACTGTTAATTAAATTTTGTTTAGTTTTGTCAATACAATAATTTTTTTTTAGTAATCAGAATAATTTTACAATATTTCTTCTATCAGTAATAGAAGGTTAAGGATATAGGATGGATGGGATGAAGCTTTTTTTTTTGGGGGGGGGAGGATTGGGTTGCTTTGCTGTGTACATGGAAAGATGTTCTTTATCTTGGAAATGGAATAACAAAGATTATTTTTGATTTTTCTTAACTACTAAGGAACATAAACAGAATAAAGCTGGAGCATAAGAAAATTTCATATTTAAATTGGTAATATTTATAGTTTAACTACTACATTATATTATTGATTTCTGACTAAAAGAAAATATAAGAAGAGGTTATAAAATATATATCATTCATTAACCTCCTCTATGGTCAACATAGAGTTATAGTACTATGGAGAGGTCCTTCCCGTATATTGTTCCGTGAGAGGCGAGACCAAAACACTAACCGGTCACGCCCACTATGCCCAACTGGCGACTTGCATTCCATTGGGCTAGGGCAACTGAAAGGGTTCGTAATAAATAAAATAAGTAAATCACTAAAGTAAATAAATGACTAAAATAAAATAACAGCGTTATAAAGCCTAGGAAAATAAAATTTGAACTGATAAGAGGTTAATATACTGATAATACGGTTCACACCAAGATGGCTGCCTGCCCTGACTATTGAGAGGTAAGCCCCCTCCACTTGGATATATCACTCATAATATGGTAAATATTGTCTGCCCATCTGGAATACCAACTTATTCTTTATTTATAAAATATAGCAACGGGAAATGCTAATATATATATATATATATATATATATATATATATATATATATATATATATATATATATATATATAATTTTTTTTTTTTTTTTTTTAAATTGTGAATATGTTTTTTTACTTGTCAACTTTTTAATTGGCGTACCATCTGAGTATCTAAAATGCCGTAAAATTAAAAACAAAATGTACTAATACTTACTACTTTGAATGCAATTCATCTTGAAATGTAAAACAAATAAGAAAACTTATTACGATGTTAATTGCCGAGTTCTTGAAAGAATACTAACTTAATTCTTAAATCGTACAGAATTAAAGTGGTATAAGTTTGTTATTTATTGAAATGGTTTATTGACATTGCCTCAGCCTGATTCACTTCGTTTTATGTATTCCAACATTCAGCCTGTTAGATCAACCACTTTCTGCATCAAAAAATTTAATTTCATTTTTGAACTTATGTCCCGCTAAATTCACGAATTGCCCCACTGTGCGACGTTTCGAAACAACCTTTTTAATGATAATCATTGTTCATATCGTCTCCTGACTTGATAGGTCACCATAAAGAAGACCTGCAGGGCTGGTCTAAACGTCAGCACTCCGTTAGATTTAGACTATCTTATCCATATATATTCCTTACGGTCAACTATACTATATCCTTTATTTTAGATTTAGTTAAATTTTTATTCTCTCTACCTTTAATATATTTATTTATATTAATTCTAAAATTATAATAATCACTAGAACATAAATCTAAAAGATTGTTGCCCTTCGTCCGAGAACGGAAAAGACCTTCTAACTTTCTAAACGAAGCAATGAATCAAGAGAGGCAGGGGAGTGCGAAAAATTTGAAGTCTCATTTGGCCAGATCGAAGAATAACCTCTTAAAGTAATTAACCTTATCATCATATCCTACATTAGTAATATATTTAGTAATACAGTTTACTAATCTATAAATATATTTGAGTCTTTTTGTACTTATTGTTCATGGAACAACGTATTTATTTATGAAAAAATTATTTTAATTTATGAATTAGATTTTATTTTTACAAATAATTTTCAAGGGTGTGTGTGCCTTTACATATATTGCTAATTGGTGAATTTATAAATTTAAATATATATAATCCACACGTAAATAATAATGATTAATTGAAAAAAATTCGAAATTATGGAGTGCTAATAAACGTGCTCAGTATGTAAACATGATAATAGGTTATCGGTTGTAAAGGATAGGACTAATGTAGCCTCTCTAAGGAAGGTTGGAGAGCAGACTATGACCTGAAAAGAATCTTTATTTGACACAGTTAAGAATCTGAGAGTTTCGTTTAAAAATTTCAAAAAGCTTTGAAAAAAAAGGCCAATATATACATATATACATATATATATATATATATATATTGCCTTTTTTTATATATATATATATATATATATATATATATATATATATATATATATATATATATATAGTGTTCGGAAGATCGTTGGCCAAAGATGTATCTCGGGTAAGGAGGTTCAAGTAAAGGTAAGTCTGAACATTACCTTTATTGAACAGCTGTGAAAATAAGAAAATAAGAAGAAAAAAAATGGACTTAGCTGGTTCTGGAATTCTACGCTTCATATAAGAAATTCTCATGGCTGTAATAAAATAGATATGTTATTTATTTATTTCAATTTTATTTTCTCATTTTATCTTTATTTTTTTCAATTTTCGTGCAGTTTTTTCTTTTCTCAACTTTATTTAATATCCATTTCTTTTGTCATATTTTTTTTCTTCAAGCCCTGAAGAAGGCAGACACTGCAGACCAAAACGTCAGCACAATAAATTAATATTTTTAATTATTTTTTTCATGACTGCACAACATTTTTATTTATTTATTATTTCTTGAATCAGTCCTTTACTAATAATTTACGTGGTATATTCATTATTGTATTTTTATCAATATTTAACAGTTGTTGTAACTGCTTCAAACTTACCATAACAATATTTTCATACAGCAACACCCCCAAAGCCCTAAATCCGAGGTGGCAGTGTAGAAAAGCCTTGTAAAGTCAACATCATCACCTAATCCTTTGTAAATGTGTACAAAACATATTTTCTTTCCTCTGCTATTCTTTCTTCTCCTTCAATATTTTTTATTCTATTTTTGTTTTCTCTTTTATCGGGTTTTATTTTTATAATTTAGCTTGTCTATTCATTTTTCACATATTGTGTGAACACCTATAGAATATAAGATTATTATTTGGTTGTCCGGAAATAATTGCAGGATTTTAAATTTTCATTAAATAGCCTGCCTAGATAATAAACTGTTTACCTTTGGCATATAATTTCTTTTTATTAATATATCAATTTAGTAATAATGAAATGAAATGAAAAATAATATTTATTCTGGGACACCTTGTTCCCTAAAAATAAGACAAAAGTACAATAAAATGGTATCATTGTCTGGCTGCGTACATAACAGGCAGCAACTTATATAGAATGTAAATTATATACATATAAATATATAGGGTATAATTTTAGATTTGAAAAAAAAAAGTCTTTGGGTTTATATAAGAAAAACAAGATAAGAAAATAACAAAATTAAAATAAAATATAAAATAAAGAAATACACTAATATATTACATAATTTCGGAAGATTGATAATTGAGGAGGTAGATGAATAAATTATGTTTAAAGAAAGTGAGAGAAGGAGCAGTGCGGATCGAAATGGGTATGGAATTCCAAAACAAAGCTGAACGATTAATAAAGGATTTTTCAAAGGAAGCAGTTCGATGAGAAGGGATATACAAATCTGTAGGCTGAGATCTAGTGTTCAAAAGATGAATGGAAGAACGAAGGGCAAGCATGTCGTAAATGTACGAAGGTTTTTTGGACTTTAAGGATTGGAATAGAAAGGAACCAAGGAAGTATAGTCGCCGAAAACTTGGATAAAGCCACCTCAACTCTGAATACCAGCAAGTGATGTGAGAACGCCTGGGGATCCCAAAAATGAATCTTATGAAGGAGTTCATTAATCTTTTCAGCTTCATTTCAAGCTCGCCAGACAGTCCTCCGTATACTCAGCATCCATAATCGAGGTGGGGAAGGATGAGGAAGGAAGATACTAACAATCGACGGGTTTTACAAGGGAATGATTCACGGAATCTTAGGAGCTGTTTGAGGATGGAGATGGTTTTTTGGGGTAATGTGGGAAATATGGTTATTCCAATACAAATGTTGATCGAGTACTACTCCGAGGTTTTTGACAGAGTTTGTGAACTGAATAGGAACGTTATTGTGATATAGAAGTGGATAACAGGAAAGGGAATTAAGGGAGGGTTTGGATCCAATTATCATTGCCTTAGTTTTTTTGGGGTTTAGTCGTAACTTATTCTCCACTGCCCTTTGGTTAATGCTATAAATGTCCTCTTGAATCTTACGAGTCGCCTCAAAAATCTCACAAGGATGAAACGATAAGTAGATTTGAATGTCATCAGCATATAAATGATATTGGGAATTATTAATAGCGCCTGTCAAATCATTAATATAAACTGAAAAGAGAGTTGGTGAAAGGGAAGATCCCTGAGGAACGCCTCGCATTAGAGTCACAGATTTTGAAGGAGGTTGGTTAGGAACAATAACTGTTTCGGAACGGAGAGATAAGAAGGACTGGAACCAGCCAAGAGCACTATTGGAAAGGGAGAGTTTTTGTAATTTAGTGAGAAGAATTTTATGATCTACGGAATCAAAGGCCTTGGAGAAATCGAAGAGGATTAGGATCGTAATTTTCTGTTGGTCAATTGAGGAATAAATGTCTTGGGTAATTTTTAAAAGAGTGGATCGTGTAGAATAACCTGAATGGAAGCCTGATTGAAGAGGCGTTAGGAGATCTTTATTTTCAAGGAATGTAGCAAGTTGAGAATGGACTATTCTTTCTAGTGGCTTAGATAGGTTTGATAGGATGGAAATAGGCCTAAAATGGGATGCTGTGGTAGGTGAAGGAACTTTATTCAATGGACGAACTAGGACCTTTTTCCATGCTGTGGGAAAGGAAGAGGTTTGTAAGGAGAAGTTATAAATATGTATGAGAGCAGGAAGGATGACAGGAAGAGTGAGTTTGATAATTTTTACTGGGATTTGATCGGCACCGAAATCATTTGTCCGGGATTTAAAAACAGAAGCTATTATATCATCAGGAAGAATATAAAGAAAGTAAAAGTTATCTGGATTAAATGGAAATTGAGGAATGGAATAGGATAAAGTATTGATTGGAGGCTCATTGGAAGAGGAATCTACAAAAAAGGAATTAAGTTCGTCAGGAGTCACAGGATAATATGTACTGGATGCGTAACTCGTAACCGAAAACTTTCTTAGAATTCTCCACTTAGATTTTGAATCTGGAGCTTCGGATAGGATGTTACGAAAATACTGCGCCTTGGCACGTCGCATGGTAGACTGGGTGAGGTTTCGAAGGGATTTGAACGTGGAGTAGTAATCATCAGGAAATCTGGAACGCCTGAAGCGTCTTCTAGCTGCATCTCTTCTTTTCATCAGATCTCTAATTTCTTGATTAATCCAAGGAGCAGGTAAACGTCGAAAGATAGAGGTTTTGAGTGGAGCTAGATGATTAAGACATGTTAGTAGATTAGATGAAAGGCATTCCACCATTTCATCTATAGAGTGGGAGGAATAGATTGGTTCAATGGAAAGGGATAATGAGTCTAGTAGAGGGTTTATATTTTCTGGAGTTAAGGAACTAAGATTGCGCCAGGAAATTTTTTTATTGAGGATCTTAGGTGTGGAAATATTGTAGGAGATTTGGATAAGATCATGACATGAGAGAAAGGATATTGGATTTTGAGAAAAGGAAAGTAAATTTTGAGGAGAATCGACTATAAATAAACCAAGTAAAGTGTTTGAAAACTGAGGATGGTGAGTAGGTTCGAAAGGTACGATGAATAGATTAAGAGAATAAGCTAGGTCTATCAAATAAGATTTATCAGGAGAAACGGAAAGGAGATTTGTGTTAAAATCACCGGCTATTATTATGTTATTGTAAGCGGGAACATAAGTAAAAAGTGAGGATTCGAAGGTTGAGTCAAATTTGACTTGAGGAGGACGGTACACTATTACATAGAGAAAGGGTAAACAAGTGAGAAGACATTTCTGTGAAAAGATATTCTAGGTGAGGTGTATCAGTTGACGGAGATTTGAAAAGGATTTTAACGGAGATTTGAAAAGGATTTTAACCCTCAGACTGTCACGAACGAACAAACCAACACCACCACCAGTCCGTTCCGCCCGATCATGACGAATGAGGATATAATTAGGAATGGATACCGATGAGGAGGGAATATGTGGTTTGAGCCAGGTTTCCGTGACAGCTACAATATGGTAAAAGTTGTGAAGGAAATAATCATGAAATTCTTCGAATTGTGCAGGAAGGGATTGGGAGTTAACATGACAGGATAACAGGGTGTTATTCATATTGATCGAATAAAGTATAAGCTACAGATGAAAATGGGAGTAAAGGAGAAATTTAGAGAGGAAAAGCAAGGTACAATTGCTAAAAAGTAATATACATTATATGTACTATCAGAGAAAGGAAATAAATAAAATAAATGAACTAGTAATCTTTGATAGAAAATCTGAAATAAAAAAAAAATAAATAAACGAAACCTGCCAAATTTATCTTGGCGTATAATAATAAGTAAAGTATGGTGAAACAAAAAATATCGTTAGTAAATATGTAATTTAATGAATAAATAATTATCTTTAAAATAAATGTAAGTAAAAATAAAATGTACACTATATCAAATCCCAAAAAGCTAAACAAATAAATATAAAAACAAAAAAGTAATTTTTTAGGGCAACAGTCAATCAACCGTCAATTAAACGCATCCAAATCTTTGTTAATTATCATGACAGGTTGACCATCGTCACGCCGGCAGCGAACCCTTCCTCGCGCAAACCATACATACTTCACTTTGCCAGCCGCCCTCTTCTGCCTCGCTAGCCAGTAAAGCAGTCGGTTACCGGGGGTCATCTCTTCGCCGACGTATATTTTTTCGTCCGATTCCCAGCCGAGGTCTTGTACTAAAATCTCTTTTTACTTTTCGAAAGGAATAACCTCGTATCTGGTCATCTGGCGAACAAAGCGCACTACGATTGACGGTGGCCGAGGGTCCTCTTTTCTTTGTCTTTTCCTTTTGACTAGGTCTAGGTCTTCAACGCTGAGTTTATATCCCAGAGCCGTACCGACAGAACAAACTACGCCCTCTGTTGATTCTCCAGATTTTAAAGGAACACCTCTTATTTCTAGAGAATTCGAGAGCTGAGCCTGCTCCGTTTGATTTAGCCTCACCTCTAATTTTTTGACAACTCCTTTCAAATTATTATTTTCCATTAATAATTTTTCGATTAACTCCTCTTGTCTTTTGGCCTGCTCTTCTAAGGATTTGAGCCTCTCCGAATTTTCAAAAGCGAGGTCTGTCTGTTTATTGACTGTGCCCTTGATTTCCTTTATGTCATCGGTCACTTTTCCGATCTCACACAGTATAGCAGATATGTTTTCCTCCATATTTTTACTGGGAACTGCTATATACTGCCGTGTCGTGGTGGCCGATTCACATTTAGGGCACTGGCATTGTTTAATTTTTTGCTGCGTAATTTCCGTATCTTTTAAATTACTGCATTTTACGTGGCACAGTGTTTGGCACGAAACACAGGCCAGTGCAGATTTGTGATCTCTGGAAATGGTTGATTTACACGACGAACACAGCGCCATCACTTTAAAATAGGTTTATTTATTAAATAAAGAGTTCTGCGATCCGAGTTGTTGGAGTGGGGGCACGCACTAATCCCCAATGGCCCTTTACCTACGTAAACCCGGCCGATATTATTTTCCTTTTAATGTTTATTACGATACTCGTTGCCTTTAATATAATTAATATCTGCACTTTATAACTAATTTATTTCAATATTATTAACTGAAATACTCACAGAACAGACTATTGAAGAAGAGAGAGATAAGATAAAAAATAGCACGCACTGAATGTTGATAGTTTGAAGGCTAGAGCCAGACTGTGATCTGTAGAATCTTCTAAACAAAAATGTTTACCTCTGTAGCATGCCACTGATTGGATATAATCCAGTCTCTACTAAGGTGTCAAAGTACTATTTTCTCCTAGTTTCGTTTTATGAGTTTAAACTCGGTCGGGATGTGGTACAAACGGCCAGGAACAATATAGTCCAGTAAAATAAGGGTTTGCCGAAGAAAAAACTTCCGAACTTTTATTCTCAACGGATGTTTATGTTTTTTGCGGTGCTGAATCCAAATCTGAAGTTTGTCTTAACTAATAAAATAGAATATTATTAATAAATTGAGATATTCATGAAAAGAAATAATCTATCAAAGGTAAACAACGGCTTCATACCTAAAATTGCAAAAAAAAAAAAAACGCCCAAAATACCGGTTATTTGCAGTTATTTACCTATAATGTAAATGTTACACATGTTATTATTGCAGGAGATTTCAATACCAATCTCCTCTCCGATTCCTCAGACAAGTCTTATCTTGAAAACCTTTTTTTTTCCCTCAACCTACATGTGGTACCATTCTCTCCTACCCACCACACATTTACATCTAATACATGGCTTGATCTCCTAATAGTTGATTCTCCTAAAAGCCTTATGTCCTCTTCCCAGTTACCAATCACGTTTCTTTCAAATCACGATTTAATATCCCTGACATACAATATCCAAACTCCAACATTCATCCCAAAAACCATTTCCTATCGCAATCTTGATTCCTTAACATTTTCCTCAATCCAAAATGATATTGACACTCTGGACTGGGACTCTATATATTCCTCCCACACTATCGACAACATGGTTGACATCCTCACATCCAATCTCTTATCCATCCTTGACTCACATGCCCCCCTAAAAACCATCCTAATCCGACGTCCACCAGCACCCTGGATTACAAAAGAAATCAAAAACCTACAAAAGAGACGAGAGGCCGTCCGAAGACGTTTTCGACGGACTAGACTTCAGGACGACTACGCTCTGTTTAAATCCCTTCGGAACCAGACACAAACTGCCATTCGAAAAGCTAAATCACAATATTTTCATGAAGCCCTCTCCAATGCCTGTGATCCAAAATCAAAATGGAAAATTCTATCAAAACTTTCCTTCAGTAAATCCTCAAATGTTCCGCATTCATACTCTTTTACTCCTAACGAAATGAATTCCTTTTTCGCTACCTCATCATCAAACTCTTCATCTCTTTCCGCCAGATACGCTCCAAACGGTCCTCCTTTTAACTCCTCCAATTTTTATTTTTCCTATATCACACCCTCAGACCTCATTGATGCCATTTTCCTATGTAAAATACAAGCTATTGGACATGATGGTATTCCATTAAAATTAATCAAATTATGCCTTCCTACTATCCTTCCAGTCCTCCTACATATATATAATTATTCTTTGCAAAATTCCATCTTTCCTTCATCCTGGAAGAAAGCTAAAATACAACCCTTACAAAAGAAATCTAACCCATCTTCGCTTAACGATTTCCGTCCCATATCAATACTTTCCAATCTGTCCAAACCCCTTGAAAGACTAGTTCAATCACAAATCTCCAATTTCCTAGAAAACTCTCATCTCCTTAATCCGTTCCAATCTGGGTTCCGACCTGGTTATTCAACTCAGACAGCCTTAACAAAAATTACAAATGACATACATACTGCTCTTGACGAACGAAAAGTAACTCTACTTATCCTTCTAGACTTTACTAAAGCCTTTGACACCCTTGACCATTCTATTCTCCTCACGAAACTAAAAGCCCTATCTTTTTCCTCAAGCTCTCTCCTCTGGTTTCATTCCTTCCTCTATAGTAGAACTCAAATAATATCCATACCAAACCAGCCACTTTCCTCTTCTCTTTCGTTACATCAGGGGTCGCCCTACCCTCTGTTGTGCCTACATAAACGATTTACCAAATTCCATCCACCCCTGTTCCTACCATCTATACGCGGATGATTTCCAGATATATCTATCCTTCCATCCCTCTGATTTAATAAAATCATTCTCCCTTATCCAAGAGGACCTTAATAGCATTTGCAAGTGGGCCTATGATAACAAGTTAAAATTAAATGTAGAAAAAACGCAGGCTATTACTATAGGTTCAAATACCCATTTGAGATCCCTTCCCCACCTCCCGATCCTGTCTATGAACTCCCAACCTATTCAATTCCACTCCACAGTTAAAAACCTTGGTATTACCTTCGACCAAACCCTTTCATGGAAACCTCATATCTCCCAAATTTCTCGACGGGTTATATCCATCCTTAAACTATTCCATTCTTCTCAGGACTCCCTTCCGAAACCTACTCGTCAACTTTTAGTTTCTTCCCTTATCCTACCCCATTTTGACTACAGCTGTGTGGCATATGGTGGGTTGACGGCGGAACTCGAGAGTAAACTAAGAAGACTAATGAACTGTTTCGTTAGGTTTATCTTTAGGGTTCCAAAAGCCTCCCACACATCACATCTATATAAATGGCTTTATCGTTTATCTCGCAGAAATTACTTCCTAGCTTTCTTCCTCTATCAAACCATTAATTCTCGGAATCCCTCCTACATCTATAACATCTTCCAGTTCAGACCCTCGGTCTCCTCCCGCACTACAAGATCTCGCTCCTCAGACCTGTATACTTCTTCCCATAAGAGTACATCATTTGACCACTCCTTCATTTCCCGTGCTACTTCCTTATGGAATTCACTACCCTGTAATATCCGTAATGCTCCATCTCTGTCCACATTTAAATCCCTTCTCTTTCAATACCTCCTTTCCCTCCAGAATGATACTGACTAGCAAAACCTCACTAAAAAAAAAAAAAAAAAAAGCATTCAGTAGATGTACATAGGTTTTTATTTTTCTCCTACAATTATTGGATTTTTTTAAATTTTTATTTCATCTGTTTCTGTTTTTGTTCTTTATTTGTAAAATTGTAAATAGTTAACCAGATTGTTAATTTATTTTATTTCATCTTATGAAAGCTAGACTTATTGTATTCATTTATGTACATTATATTATTCTTAGGGGACATTGTCCCTGAATAAAGTTTATTTTCTATTCTATTCTATTCTATAATACGAAAACGAACCTTTTTTCTAATAAAATCTTTAAATACTAATTATAGTTGGAATCACTATCAACGAAATGAAAAAAAAAACTACTCCCTAATCGGACCATTTACCTCGAAGCTATGGTCTTGGAAAAAATGTAGAAATTGGCCAACTGCCGGTCAGTCCCACTTCTCCGCGAAAACATGTTTGTCGTACTTGTTTGTATATAACTACGAAACTATTTTCCGGATTAAAAATGACATTTTTTATCTTAAGGCTGATTAAATTTACTATTAGACTTTTAAATATAAAGTTATAATTATGTCCCTTAAAAGCATGCTTAAAATCTCGTTCTGTTGTAAAATCAACGTTATTTTGCACATTTCTCGCTATAACTCCGAAACTATTCGTCCACCTCATAGTTTCTTTCTTTCTTTTTTTTTATCTAAAAGTTTGTCAAATTTAATATTAGATTCACTCTATATATGTAATTTATATTTTAAATCCCGTGAAACACCCACGCTAGCATGCTAAATGTGTTTATTTTGGTAAAATATTATAATTATGACATGTTCAGACATAAAAATTACATACATATGAGGCTATGAGAGCAAAAGTGGCCTAACCTACAAAATATAAAAAAATCTGATTTAGTAATTTTTGGCAACTATAACGCCATCAACAAGGTGTTAATGTGTTTGAAAAATTGGTTCACATGGTGGTGCAATGTGAACCAATTTTTCAAACACATTAACACCACCAAATGGCGTTATAGTTGTAAAAAAATTACTAAATTAGATTTTTTTATATTTTGTGGGTTAGGCCACTTTTGCTCTCATAGCCTCATATGATCTAGTAGTAAATTAAACCAGCTTTGAGATGGAAAAAATTAAATTTTAGATTGGACAAACAGTTTCGGAGTTATAGCGAAAAATGAGACATAAAAACTTGATTTTTATAAAAATACGGGATCTTTAGCGTTCTGGCATGCGTATTTCAAGAGACCAAATTAAAACTTGATGTATAGAGACTAATAGTAAATTTGACCACCTTTAAAAAAAAAAAAAAAAAAAAAAAAAAAAAAAAAAGAAATTTTGAGTTGGACGAATATTTTCGGATTTATAGTGAAAAATGTGCAAAAAAAACAAACAAAAAAAACGTGGATTTTTTTAGCGTGGTTTTAAGGTAAATTATTAAAACTTGATATTTAATAGATTAATTATAAATTTAAACAGATTTATGAGAAAAAAATAGTAATTTTAAATCGGACAAATAGATTCGGAGTTGACCAATTTCTACACTTTTTCCCAAGACCATAACTTCGCGGTAAATAGCGCGATTTCTGAGTAGTATTCTACAATTTATATTTAAAGATTTTCTTAAAAAAAAAGCTTATTTTTCGTATTATAGGTAAATAACAGAATATAAGTGGTATTTTGCAATTTTGGGTATGAAGCCAAGGTCTGCCGTTGAAGCAAACTTCAGATTCGGATTCAGCACCCAAAAAAAAAAGAAGAAGATCCGTTGAGAATAAAAGTTTTTTCTTGAAAACAGACTTTCGGATCCTTCTTTTACTGGACTATTAAAGAAGTCTGTCTGTGGTGATGGCACCGTTAAAAAAATTTCATTAGGAATATTTTAGTGTTGAAGGACTTGTCAAGGACGTCCCTTGATGAAGACGAACTAAGATCTTAAGTTTTATTATAATTTATCAAAGGGGGCGAGGTAGCCGAGTTCGAGTCCAACTAATGGCAAAAAATTTATTTTTTGTTATTTCGGCCGTGGATTGAATTTGAGGTCGGGAGACCCTCCTAGGGTATACCCAGCCTCTTAAAAAGTAGGTACCCTTAATTTGGGAAAAAAACCAAATCACCTCCTTTCACAACCGTTGGCTCAGAAATAGTGCAGCCTAAGTACTGAACCCGTGACCATGGGTTGTAAGTGGTACAGGTTTTTTTTTTTTTTTTTTTAGTACTTTATCAAACAATATGTATTTACAGCTAATTACCATTTTCGAACATTTCAGAGAAGTAGACGATAGTAACAAGCCGTTGAGATCCGGAAGGAGCAAATCCCGTAAGAGAAGCAACAAATCCAAGATGGACCTGAGGGTGAAGCCGATGAACATCCGACCCGTGTCCTCCAAGGGCTACGCCAAGAACGTTCCTTCGTCTAGGGGCAAGAGCAGGAAAGAGCTGCCGAGGGGAAAGGACATCTACAGGACCGGCAAGGATTCTTCTCCTGCCCCGAAGCCGGTCACCTGAGGATATAGCGTCATCATCATGTCTTTTTTTGAACCATTGCATGTTTTTCTTTAAAAAAATTATCAATAAAAAAAAAATTATTTGTAAACATGTTACAGTTTATTTATTTAAAACAGCTATTAAGGACAACGTCACTGTGATACAGGTTTCTTTTTCAGTTCTTTCTTCTTGGCTCATCTTTGCCTGAGGATTGCACTAAACCTTTTCCTCTTTTCTACCGTTCAGGTCTTCCTGGACGGGAGGTTTTTACTGCCCACCATAAGTACCCCATTTCTCAGAAATTTCTTTGTATCCGTGATTTCTCTGTCCCGCCCGCACAAAACCAAACGCATGCGCCGATACCACTTCTGTCATTATACATTACACTTTTTTCTCTGATAAATTTCTGCTAAAATAATAATAAAATAAATAATGAAAGACACATCCATAAATGAAAAGAAAATAATGGTAAAATTAGAAAAAAATAAATAATGGCAATATATAAATAAAAAAAACCACAAATGGAATTAGGAATGAAGAATCCATCTTTACTAATTTCATCACAAATACTTGATATGTAAGGATGGCATAAAGAATAAGTACAGGAATATGGATCAGCAATCATGGGCTCAGAAAACAGGTGGATTGAGCAGTTTAGTCAGGTAATTACTAAAAATTTTATGGAATAAAAAATGGTAGCATTATCTAGTCACGCAAGTATAGGAGAATATAAGAGCTCTGTACAGCAGTATACTGTACAAACAGTACACAGTAGTATACAATCTACTGTTATCTAGTGCTTCTGTTTAGGCTACCTTATAATTAGGTGATTATTCATAATTATTTTTCTTATTTTCTCAAAAAAATTATATTATAGGGATGATATATAAATACTTATAATAAATAAACACATACATAAAAATAAATGCATATAAAGTATTTAGTTCAATTTCGGTATGGTTCATTTCATGAGTTCATTTTAAGGTTCAGTTCATTCTTGAGTTCATGAAGTAATCTTATCATTATGTACCAGTTTGTTCTAAATTTTTCACCAATTTATAAATCATTAAATAAATATATATTTTTTCTTTTTATCTGGTGTTAAGTCTAAACCAAATATTCATCTTTACATAATACATCCACTCAAATCTACTGGTTTCTTGTAGTTTCAACTGGGTTCTTAATAATCCTTCAAAATATCTAAAAATAAGATGTCTTTTGAATCTTCCAATATAGAGCTTTTATTTGAGTGCTACAGATTGTTATTTACTTAAAAAGACGTTGACATGTCATGTTAACATTATCCCTCACATTTACTTAATCTGTTAATAGGGTATAGAATTTTAATATATATATATATATATATATATATATATATATATATATATATATATATATATATATATATATATAGATAGATAGATAGATAGATAGATAGATAGATTTCTTGACTGCTACCTTATCTTCACTAAAGATGTTTAGTAAGGTTCATGAGGTTCAGTCAATAAATAAAAACAACTATTTTGGCGACGTTTCAAGACTATTGTTCTCATAATCATGCCCTGTATCTTAGTAGGAATGTCCTAATATTCTTCGAACTCGCCAGTTTTCTGTTGAATTTCTGAAGTTAAAAAAAAAAAGAACTTATATAAAAATAAATCAAATAAGTATATTTATAAAGAATTGATTAGTCATGATTCTATTCATTAACTAAAAATTTTCAATATTTTAAGGTATACTGAGTAAACAAATATAATTTTTGCCATTCTGGTATATTTAAAAAGTCAATCGTATATTTACCATTTATCTCACTCAAATAATAATCATGATTAATTTTTAAAAACAAACAATTAAAGTTATTTCTTAATCTCACTCTAGGAGCTACGTTAAAAGTAAATGGAACTTATTTTTAACAGGCACTAGAAACTAAACTTAGGAAAGGTTAATACAAAGAAATAAACAACAATCCTAATTCAGTGAATCCATGCATATACATATGAAAGAAAGTAGCTGCCAGATCCGCAATACAGTGCCGTGGACTGCTTTTAAGTAAACGATGTGCGTGAATCTTCCTTCATGGCATCCTTCCAAAACAAACGGGGACAGACTTTTAATCTTAATTTTCCTCTACCGATACCGCAGTGTTATTTATCCAACAAGGGGACGACAAAATCAGTCTCTCACGGATCTTGTTGGCAATTTTTTTGTAGGTTCCTGGTCAAAAAATATTAGACACGTATTTTGCCGTTCTAACCAACGGGCACAAGAAGCCGAGGAAAAAAATAGCATTAAACTAATTAATTTTATAATTCGAGTTTAAAAAATTATGTGGACATGATTTTTGCACCAAGAGTTTTAGTTTTGATTGCGGATTAAGAAAAAAAATAAACTGCTTCATAGATTTTGGTTAAGGTTAATTAAATTCTAAAAAAATGATTAGATTTTCAAGCAAACTACCTCTACAGATTTTTTTACACAAAAATTGACGTTAGATTCAAATTCAACACCCTCAAAAACATTTAAAAACGTTTATTCAATAAAAACAAAAAATATCTTTTTTTTTCACACTCTTTCAGGAAAATAAAATTTTTAACCGATTATTAGTTACTTTCATTTAAATCACCATTCCTTTGTTACGCAATTTACTGGTTGGTATCGCTGGAAAAAGGAGATCCTCAGCTTTCTTTTGATGTATATAAATACAAACTTCGATGAATATAAACCTATTAAAAAAATTGGAAGATCCGAGATAAATTTTGATTTTTAACTTGAGTTTGAAACCAGATAGGATAATGAAACCAAAAACATTTCAAGCGTATCACCACACTATATTTTGTCTAAAAAATGAAGTTGATACATTTAATCGTTTAAGAGTAAATCATGTTTCTGTCAATTTAAACGAAAATTTCCCACCATTTGGTCAGGCAAATTTTGAAGCTTACGAATTTTTATTTTTCTATTTGGATGAAATTTCGTATTTAAGGGTTCTTTTGAATGCTGAATCTGATGTCGGTTCTTGTGAAAAAAATATATTGAACTTACTTCACTTGAACAATTTTAACTTTTACACTGTAAAATGTGATAGAAAATTTTTTTGGCCCTAGAATTCCATTTCAGCACCCTCAAAAACTTAGGAAACGTATTTATATACATAGATAACAATAAAACAATTATATAAATATACTAATTAAGAGAAAAAATAATTTATTACAAATTAATATTTACATAATAAAGGAACAGAACCACATATAAGATTTGATTTTTATGTATTTACAATTTTTGTTTTATTCTTCAAACCCGGCACACAACATCTCTATTCCGTTTTGTAATCCATGTTGACTGGGTTAATTTAATAACTGAAGTTACCTCACAATTTCATTATCATTATATTCAACAATAACCTATCAGCAACGAAGTAAGGCAGTTATTGCTATAGTGTTTTTATGTCAACTATCACAATCATATTTAAACATGTTCAACTGGAGAATAAAACAAATATTGTAAACACATAACAATCAAATCTTATATGTGGTGATGATATTTTTTCGTTTTTTTGAATAAACGTTTTTAAATGTTTTTGAGGGTGCTGAATATGAATCTGATGTCAATTTTTGTGTAAAAAAATATGTAGAGGTAGTTTGCTTGAAAATTTGATCATTTTTTTAGAATTTAATTAACCTAAGACCAAATCTATGAGAAAGCTTATTTTTTCTTAAATCCGCAATCAAAACTAAAACTCTTGGTGCAAAAATCATGTCCACAACATTTTTTAAACTCGAGGTATAAAATAATAATTTATTTTATATCTCGAGTTTAAACTAATGTTTAATGCTATTCTATTTTTTTCTCTCGGCTTCTAGGGCCCATTGGATGGAACGGCGAAATACATCTCTAATGTATTTTGACCAGGAACCTCCAAAACTATTGCCAAAAAGATCCATGTGAGACAGTGTGTCCTCCCCTTGTTAGTGGTTGGATTAAATAGAAAATGAGTTAACATTCATGTTTGATGGCCTTTTAGTCCAGTCAATAAACATATTGTAGAGCGCATGAAATAGCCGATAATTTTTGACTTTACAGCTTAGTTAGTAGTAGTTAGAACGTAAACATACTAAAAATCCCCGCCCTAGGGGGGGTGAGCATACAGTGGTGAGAGGGAAGAAAGTCCCATTTTTGTGTCTTTCAATTATATCTCAAAAACGGTGGATTCTAGAAACATATGCTACGAGTAAAAATTTAAGCTAATTAAATTTCCTATAAAATTAATTCTAAACATATTTGTCGAACTTTCAACGGTTTCTGAGATATTTATTTAAAATCGATAATATTCGAAAAATATCATTTATACCTCACGTTCTGTCAAACATTTGCTTCTTTTTGGGTAAAAAGAAAAAACCAATCTAAAAAATTTAATGCTAAAGAAAAAACTATATATAAAATCTGTACATAGTAATGTTTATATATATGGTTCCATATGTTTTTAACAACAACAAAATAAGACATTTTACCAATTTTTTTAGTTTTCTGCTAATATTTAAAATAAATTTTCTGTACCTTTTCAACATATAAAGGATTTTATTAACATGACAATTGCTTGTGTAGCAACTATCCACTGGTAGCACTTGAATAAAAGATCCATTTGAGGAGGTGCCGAGGCCATCTTCTTTTCAGACGCTTCGGAAGGTGTTCAGGAATAGAATGGAAAGCAAGTTGAGAGACTAATGGATTTGAATGGTTATTGAGTTTACCATGAAAGGATAGGTGTCTGGTTTGGGCTAAATCAGCAACAAATGTAACATTGAGGTCTTTATGGATAAGTTTATTTTGACAAAGTAAGGAGCATTAAAGAATTTCCAAAGGATTTGGGAGTGCAAGAATTTGAGATGAGTTAGATGGTTTAGTAGTGCCCCAAAGCTCAATTCCATATGTCCAAATTTGTCAAATAACTGTCATGTAACTGAGTATTTTGTATAAAATCGGTAATTTTAAACGTTTGTCTAGTAAATGTTGAAGAAGTCGAAAATGACAAGCATTTTCCTCCCGTTTTAGCCTTTTATGTGGATTCCATGTTAAACGTTTGTCTAGTTAGAGCACTAGGTAGCGGATCTGTTTAACAGGGATCATACATTAACGGGGAAGGGTAAAGGTTATTTGGTGGGATTTGTTTAGATTTATTTTGATTCTCCATTTTTGACACCATTCTTGAATGTTTAGGATACGGCATTGGAGTGTTTGAGAGGCAATGAAGGGATCATTGTTTACTAACAACACACATGTGTCATCAGCGTAAGTAGTGAGGGCAGTGGTAGGATGAGTTGGGATGTCAGCTGTATACACTGTGTAGAGGATAGGACCTAGGATACTACCTTGAGGAACACCGGCAGATTGGGTAAAGAGAGAAGAATAGGAAAAGTTATGATTAACTTTGAAGGTTCTATCGCTAAGATGGGGTAGATTTTTCAATCCAAAAAAAAAAAAAAGTTTGCTAGATAACTAAAGAAGTAAATCTTTACGTGGTTATGATTGTACCGTTTATTCTATAGTCAATTATTCTTTCTCATTGTTTATATTTTGTTTGATTTCTCAATTATCATTATTGAAATGAATTACAATTATTTTATTGTTTCAGAAATGTGGCTACGATTGAAAGCATTATTCAAAGAAAAAACAAAGAAGACCTTTGGTAAGGCATTGATGGAAAATCAAGGAATATATATGGTATGGATACTTAATACGCCGCTTAAATATAACTTATTATACTCCATCACTAGAAAAAAACGCTCTTAGATATAGGTTTTCATTTCGAATTTCATAAATTAATGTAGGTAGCAATGTCATAACCTCTTTCACTTTATATAAGGGGCTTTGGTAGTAACGAAATAATAGGCTTAGTTCAATTAAATGTACATTCAAGTTTTTGAGCTATAACACTGGTCAACACAATTTTTATTCACTTCATTTTTTTTTATTGTTACTGGTTATTTTAAATAGTACTAATACAATAGTACTTGTTACTGCTATGGAGCAAAACACACTTTAAACTTCATAATGCTAAAAGAATGGTTGACTGGTATGATGAATGGAGAAGAAGATAATCAGGAATGCAGTCAAAGAAACACCACGTTTAAGAAGGAATTCTTTAATAAGTGCCAACGTTTCGACCTGCGTTGCAGGTCTTCTTCAGGGCTATAATGAACAAAACACCAGATGTGACAAAAATAAGACCGATAAACAGATGACAAATGGAATACAGAATGGCATAGATAAAAAACAATATACAGCATAGAAAAGGTCAGATACATAAATAACAAAGAATACAAAGATGCAAGGTAAGAATAAGGACAAGGCAGGAATGAAAAGGAAATAAAATAATAAATAAATAAAATAATATTAATGGTATTGGACAAAAGGGTAAAAAAAAGGACAGAAGGAAATGAAATCTAAATTTTTAAAAAATGAATAAATAATAAAATAAAAATATGGGAAAGAACGAGGGAAATAATGAAGAAGGTGGTAAAAGAAAAGAAACGGATATAAAAATGAAGGTGAAGGAAAATAAAAGTGGAAAGATAAAAGGAAAAGGAAAAGAATATCAAAGAACACTTACCCACCGAACCACACTGGTGAGGAGAAGGACGATGACTGATGTGGAACGGTAGGAACAGCTGGGTAGGTAAAAGGGAGAAAAGGCGCGGGACACATGGATACAGAATAGGAAGATGAATCAATGAAGATGTAACAAAAATATAAAAGTAAAATTAGGTATTAGGCTCGAGATGGAAATAAATATATTCGGATAATAAACGTTTACTATGGTTAGGGACCGTGGCAAGAATAGAAGTTTTTTTCAAAATCAAAAGTATGGTTTAAGGATATGGCATGTTCCGAGAGTTTGGTGGCAGAGGAATTTTTGGAAAAAATTGAGAGTTTGTGTTGGGAGATGCGGGTTTTAAGGTGGTTTTTGGATTGGCCAATATATCAGGACTGTGAATTAGGAAAACACAGGGTATACGGTATCCAAGTTTTCGGCGACAATACTTCCTTGGTTCCTTTCTATTCCAATCCTTAAAGTCCAAAAAACCTTCGTACATTTACGACATGCTTGCCCTTCGTTCTTCCATTCATCTTTTGAACACTAGATCCCAGCCTATAGATTTGTATATCCCTTCTCATCGAACTGCTTCCTTTGAAAAATCCTTTATTAATCGTGCAGCTTTATTTTGGAATTCTATACCCATTTCGATCCGCAATGCTCCTTCTCTCACTTCCTTTAAACATAATTTATTCATCTACCTCCTCAATTATCAATCTTCCGAAATTATGTAATAATATATTAGTGTTAGAATATTTCTTTATTTTATTTTATTTTATTTTAATTTTGTTTTATTTTTTCTTATCTTGTTTTTTACTTATATAAACCCAAAGACTTTTATTTTTTTGTCTTAAATCTAAAATTATACCCTATATTTCATTTTATATTGTATATAAAAAGAAATTATTTACATTCTAGGCAGGCTATATATTCTAAAGTTGCTGCCTGTTATGTACGCAGCCAGACAATGATACCTTTTTATTGTACTTTTGTCTTATTCTTAGGGGACAAGGTGTCCCAGAATAAATATTATTTTTCATTTCATTTCATTTACGGTAAATAACGGTGGATCTGAGTTGGATAGGGATGGGATCTTTGAGGTCAGTGTAGATGTAGTTGAGTTTGATATGGGATTTCAGGCCTAGGCGTAGGTTAGGGAAGGTAGAGCGGAGAGTTTTTTGAATGTTATCAGAAAGGAAGGGGATATAAGGTAGGGACCTGAATAGTAATAACGGGGATGGAGGTGCGGGGGAGTTTGAGGTGGAAAGGGTAGAGGTCGAATGATCGAGGTAATTGGAAAGGAGTTTGTTTATGGTAAGTGGTAGGAAACTGTTAGCCTGGAGGATTTGTGTTCAAAAGTCTACCAGAGTAGGTGGATTTAGTGTACCAATTGGTGGAAATGGAGTGGTCAGGATTTCTGATAACTAGAAGATCAAGGAAAGGGAGGGAATTATTGATTTCCCGTTAAATAGTAAAGCGGAGACGAGGGTGATAAGAGTTGAACGCGGAAAGGATAGAGGGAATTTTATCAGGGTTGAGGACAAGGAATACGTCATCAACATATTTTTTGATAAAGGCGATATCAGTAGGGAATTAGGTTAAAATGGAGTTAAGAAGGTCATGGAGGACGATGTTGGATATGTCAGGAGTAAGAGGATTACCCTTGGCAAGACCGGAGATTTTACACGTATTAAAGAATTCCTTCTTAAACGTGGTGTTTCTTTGTCTGCATCCCTGATTATCTTCTTCTCCACTTTAAACGTCTTTGTATGCTTGTAGTTTATTAAACCTATCTGTTGGAAGATACCACCAACATTGTTACAAAAGACTAAATCCTTCTCTTGAGAAAAATATGGTAACAGATTCTTTTGTTACTTTGATTCTTTTGATGAATCTGGATCAGAGTCATCACTTGATATATTTTGTTCGCGTTCACAGAGATTTGGATCATCAGAGGGTTTAGATGTGCTGGGTTGTACCTCTCAAGATTTTAATTGAGATCGTTGAGCATAAGATAATTTAGGATATGATGAAAAACTTCGATTTCCAGGGTTTATTCCGTTTATTTTCATTACCCAAAAGTAGCAGTCGTCATGATGGTTTTGAGGTTCTCGCCAAATTATGGAAGTTACAAACTTTACTGCATCTCTTTTCCAGCTGGACCATAACCGTAGACCCACAACACATTTTTGGCAAACAATATGAGGAGGATACATATGGCCATATGTATTGATGATATGCAATTTTTACAAAGTCTAATATAGGTTTTCGATATTTTTCAAATATATATTCGGCACAAATATTTCAAATACAATCTGGATTAAGCACACAACACCGCCTAGACGAATGCATATCGAAAACAACAACAGAATATATTTTACTGTCAAACAAAATTTAAAATCAAAGTAAAAATACTAAATGAGGTTGGTAAGCTATAACACAAAAACAAAAGCTGTTAGAGAAACATTGTTGACATATTTAAAAAATATGTATCAAATGTACAGTATTTTGTGAAAGGTTTTCGTAATTTGCGATTTATTATGTATGCAATGTATTATGGGTACTCGGTGTAATGTTTTATTAATAATTAATAATAAGACGGCGAGAAGAAAAAGGGCCGGCACTCCTTTGAAGTTTGGAATATGAGGGTTAAGACATAAAACCCTTCAAAGGGGATCTGGGCCAGCCAAACCTGCAAAATATCCGTCGCCGAGTACCTGAGAATAATTGTCGACAAAAGTTTCTTGGAGACAAAGAAATCAAAACTTTCAGACAAAGGAAGGTAAACGTAAAATGGAAGGGATGAGGGAGGGTCTATATATAGGATGGTCCGGAAACGAAGAGGAGAGTTATGACAAACATCGTCAAGAGCATACATCGTTTTCTGAGGTTACATCATGTACCTGAAAAACCACCACCAGATCTAAAAGAGTGTGAAGTAATAAATTTCAAAAGGGAACGGTTTCGATTGGGGGGGGGATAATAATGACACACGGATCGAAACAGATATGATTTTTGGGATTTACTTAACACAAAATAATACACATCGATGTAATATAAGTTTCAACATCGTACACCGTCGTCGTTTTAAATGCTGGCTATTTTTACAAAAAATTTACTTTTAGTTTTTTAAGACTTATTTTTAATAAGTCTTCAAAAATGCGCTTAATTTTGAAATAATCGATCGTGCATGACTTTGCTGTGTTAATATACATAAACAGCTCATTTGTATCACATTATATTAAAGAAATAGCACCATCAAATGAGGCGATACAGCAATATCATTTAACTATACACCTTGAATTTTAGGTCGACAATTCAGTTATTCATTATGAACTCTTCCACTTCCATGAAAATTAATTAAAATATTTTTTCCGTATATCGGACGTCATTCATGTGTCTGCAATAAAATAATTTTGGCCACTGAAATGGATTTTTTGCCCACTGTGCGCCGTTCCGCTGCTAACACACAATTGGATGATGCTATTTTCCTTTGGTTTGTACAACAAAGAAGTTTAGATGTACCAATTTTGATACAAAAAGCTCTTGAAATGAATGTGAAATAAAAAGGAGATCACCAATTGAAAGCCAATTGGGTGGCTTGGAATATTTAAGCAGCGACATAGTATTCGGCAGCTGTCTATTCAAGGAGAAATGGTGAGTGCTAACAGTGAATTTGTCAAAGAGTGTTCGTATTCAAAATGTATTCGTTGTTCAAGTAAAAAAGTATTTTAAATCAAAATCTGTCTGTTTTTTTTTTTGTTTTTATTTTCTATTTTATACATTTATGTACGTTTTTGTATATGACTTCATTTTTAAAAATGCTTGCGTTCCAAGGTTTTTGTGTATATTGCAAAAAAAAAAAATACAATTATATAGTTTAAAATGCTTTTTTGTTACTTTACCAGCAAAATTCTGTAATTCGTTATTTCGTCACCTCCCCTCCCCCACTCAAGACGAATCATCGAGTTTCTACTGTATATAAGGTAAAGTGGGGTAAGTGCGTTTATGGGGTAAGTGCATTAGTCCGCCATAATTTTTATTGTCATTTTGTTACATCAACTGCCATTTTTTGTATGTAGACAGAACTTCATACCCTCCAAACCTAACACACTAGAGTGCTCTACTGTAGAAGATAACCTCTCTAGGAATTTTCATAGTTCAACCTGTTGATCTAGGTGTTGTGTAAAGTTGAATGAGTTAAAATTATAAAATTGTATTGTATGTATTTTTCTCTATTTTTTTTTTTAATTTCAAGGAGTAAAATGATTTCTGGGAGTTGCTTATTTTTGCACTTACCCCATCAAAGAAATAATTCACTGCTAAGAAGTTTACAAGAGATTTATGCACTTATCCCGTTAAGGTGGGTCAAGTGCGTGAATGGGAATTAAAAATAGATTTCCTTCGCACTGATAATAATTTTTAGGATATCAGGAAAATCAACTATATTTCTAAAAAGAGTATAGTTCAACGTTTGCAATATAACAAAAAATATTATCTTAGCAATAATAGCTGATTTTTTATGTTTAGTTAAAGTTGAGCTTTGCACTCCATATGACTTGCCCCACTTCACCTTACTTTCTTTTTGCTCTCATATGGATTATTTTCCTGAATACCACTATATGTTTAAACCGAGGTATCTTAAATTTTTGGTATTTTTTACACATTTTGGTACTAACACACACATAACTATTTTTTATTCCTTCTAAATTGTTCATTATTAAATTTAACTATATTATATTTAGTTTAGGTTAGTTTTATTAATATTATTATTTATTAATTTGCAGGTAATAAGCGGAGTGTACCCATTGAACCCCTATTACTCTTTGACAGCCATGTTGATCTTGTTCTTCATGCTCGGCCTCTTCCTCTACACGTGCGTCTACTTTTATTATCACGAGTACAACCTAACCATGTTTTCAGAAGCTGCGCACTTTGTCGTTGTCGTCTTCTGCGGAGTCAGTTTTTACGTTATATTTTGGTTTCGTAAAGACGAGGTTGAAAATATAACCAAGTACGTTATGGAATTATCGTTACTTGTAATCATTTTAAATTATTTCAATTTTAAATCAGAAACTAGCGGTGTTATAAGAGAGTCGTGATCGTACATCATAGGTTGTACAGTGATTAATTGAAAATTAGTTGTGAGATGATCTCTGATGTAAAGAAGATTGAAGAGAGAAAACGGATTATCAATTATAAATCACACTATAAAGAAACCTAATAAAAAAAAATATCCTTCCTCCATCTTAAAAACAGTTTAAACATCGAATATTTTTAAAACAGTGTCCTTATAAGGACAACAATGGCGGAAGATATCCTTCCGCCATTTTAAAACCATTAAATATTTCAAAACAGTACCCTCAAGGACAACAATCCTTTGGATAACTTAAAAACCGTTAAAAACATATTATCCTTAAGGACGAAAAACTAACGAAATTCCTTCATCTAAAAACAGCATCCTTAAGGACGAAAACTAATTCTAATTGTGGAAGGAGAGAATGGCCAAGGATGTCTTTTGGCCTCAAAAAATCGTCAGATCCTGGCCTATCTGTAAAACGAAAAGAAATCTGCTGTCCTAGATCGAACTCAGGTGCTCGAGGACCAGCAACTTGCTAACTGAACTTCGCCAATCTTTTATAAAATAATCAATTTTTTAACACAAAACTATTGGACACCCAATTATTCCGTAAAGACAATACATAATATTTGTAGGTATTTTCACGCAAAGCTGTAATTTTTACCCGCTGCTATTGCAATGATTAGCTGGTTGAAATTTATGTAAAAGCATAACTGAAGATTCAATTATTAATAATTATCAAAAACTACTGTTAGGCCGCCCATTTTTCACACACAATATCAATAAAAATAATTTTTAGAGAAAAAAACAAAACCGACTTCAAGATTAAACCTACATATACAAACTTGAACTAAAAAATAAAAAATAATATTTTAATTGCTTCGAAACAAAAACCATTAAATGAAAATCAACGAAATTATCGATACTTATATACCTATTCACAATTTATGATCAGTTGTTTTTGGAGTCGGTGCCAACCAAAATTTGAAAAGAAATTGTAATCGTAAAGATCCTCCCACTGCTTTATCACCGCCACACCGCTTTCCCCGCCCATTCGAAAGTTTATTGTAAAGGCAGGATTAAACTGCCCTTCTTGGCTGGCACCGACTCCAAAGATAACTGGTCATAAATTGTGAATAGGTATATAAGTATCGATAATTTCATTGATTTTCATTTAATGGTTTTTGTTTTGAAGCAACTAAAATATTATTTTTTATTTTTTAGTTCAAGTTTGTATATGTAGGTTTAATCTTAAAGTCGGTTTTGTTTTTTTCCCTAAAAATTAATTTTATTTTTATTTTTTGTTTGTATGATACGCGATTACTCCGTCAATTCTGAATCAATTTTGATGATTCTTTTTTAGATGGGTAGGGCAAACTTCAGAGGTGGTCCTATAAAAAATATTTTGAAAGCAACTCAGCAATTTTTAAAAAAAAATCAATAATCGCGTAACATACACACACACAACAAAAAAATACAGACGAGTTGAGAACCTCCTCTTTTTTGAAGTCGGTTGAAAAATAAATAATCGATATTTTGATAAGTCGATAATTTTTAGTGCGGCATAAATAATTTTATCGATTTTATCTGGTTGGATTTTAATTTCTAACTATAAAAGTTAATGACAGTGTGGCAATCCTCTGCAACGTAACACTTTACATTATTTAAATTATTATTATTATTGTAAACAACACTAACTATTTTAAACCTTCCTAGGACTTTGAAGATAATGTAGTTAAAATTTGGTACATTGCAAACTCTGTTGCAGAATGGCGCTAATCACATATCGTTCGATTATTAAATATCGCCAGGATCCACACGTCACACTAAATATTTATATTTATTTTTAATAACAAATTATTTGAATTAAGCAAATTTTATTATCAATTGCCAGCTCTATACAATACTGTATCTTTTTTTTTTTTTTTTTTTTTTTTTTTTTTTTTTTTTTTTTTTTTTTTTTTTTTTTTTTTTTTTTTTTTTTTTTTTTTTTTTTTTTTTTTTTTTTAGGCTTTAGCTAGACGCCATTGGCCAACTTTAAAATATTTCATATTCAAATAATTGTTTGATTTTATTTTTTCTTAATAAGTGAAAATCTATGATTTTTTATAATTTAATGCCAGTGGATTTTATAAAATGGCCTAACGTTTCTAATACAGAATTAGGGTTTGATATAATATCTATATAAGAAGGGTTGTCTTTATTTATTATATTTTTAATTTTATTTATAAAATGGTATCGCTCGGCAGAATATTTTATGCATGACATTATTATATGTTTCGGATCGTCTTGAACTTCACACAATTCACAGTAATCCATATCTTTTCTTTTAATTTTGTATAAGTACGAACCACAGATAGCATGATTAATTCTCAATCTGCACATTGATCTTATCCATGATCTGGGAGCATTGCTGTTACCAAACCATGGTTCCATTGATACCAGTGGGCAGTGAGATTTATAAAACAATCCCTCATCTTCTTTTGCATAACTTTTCTGCCATTCAACCTTCATGGAAATTTTTAATTCGTTAAATATATCTGAAAATGGAACATGACATTTATCAATCGGTTTTTTTTTTTTTGTTGCTTCTTTGGCAAAGCTATCGACTGCTGTATTGCCTTTAATACCTGCATGGCCCCTAATCCATGCAAATTTAATAGTTTTACCTAGTTTTTTAATTGTATGAACTTTTTCCAAAATCGAGATTATTAAAGAGGATGTTTTGGAGTTGAAATTTAGATTTTCTAGTTTTTTTTATGGCACTTAAACTGTCAGTTAGAATTAGACTTTTATTGAAGTGGCTATCTTTTATGTGATCTAGAGCAGTTAATATCGCTGTTAGTTCGGCTGTGTAAACCGAAGCCTTTTTGTGTATACTAATAAGTATACTTTTGTTGTATGTAGGGATATAGATAGCAGCGCCTACTCCTTCTGGGCTCTTAGATCCGTCTGTGAATATTAGATAAAACGATGGAAAATTTGATTTAATGTATTCGTTGAAATATGAATCGCGTTGGGTTTCTGGAATTGTAACAAGGTCGGGAATCGGAATTATTTCTATATTTATTGAAAATATATCGTATATACAATTGAATATAGGAGGTTTTTTCATACTATAAATCGTATCTTTATAGCTGGATAAGTTTAAAAAAGCTGCTACCAATGGGGGAGGTGTTTTGCTTTTCCAATATCTGTGAGTTAGGGTTTCTGTTGTTAGTTGAACCAGTTTATTATTTAACTCGCTGTCCTCTGCTAGCAATTTTATGACAAATTTCCCGGTCAAAATTTCCCTTCTGATTATTAATGGAGGTTCTCCAGCTTCGACTAAAATATTATTATTCGGACTGCTATTAAGTAGGCCTAAGCTTGTTTTGATAGATCTATACTGCACTCTATCGAGAGTGAGTAATTTAGATTTTGCCGCGTTCCCATAAAATACGCAACCAAAATCTATTATAGCCCTAATTGTTGACTTATAGAAATCGATACATATTTTAGGGGCAGCCCCCCATTTAGTTGAACAGATAGCTCTTAATATATTGTTGTATTTTTCACATTTCTGGAGTATTTTAACAATATGTTGGTTCCAGCTCAATTTCTGATCCAAGACGAGACCTAAAAATTTTACCTCCTTATTAATTGGAAAATTATGATTGTTGATGGTGAGAAATTCCTGTTCTATTTGTTTTCTTTTTTTTTTTATTAAAAATACAGACTGTTGATTTTTCAGTTGATATTGACAGGCCTTTCTTTGTCGCCCATGTAAGTACATTGTCTATTTTTGGTGATAAGGATTGAAAACAATCATTAGTATCTTTCCCTATGGTATACAAACAGTTGTCATCGGCGTACTGAATCAGTCGAGCATTGTCTGTTATATTTTTATTTATATCAGCTACGTAAACGGCTTAGAGAAGACAACTTAAAATGCCTCCCTGTGGCAAACCGATTCGAGCTATACGTGATTCTGTAATTTGTCGGTTTACTCTCAAAAAAATTTTCCTGTCTTTGTATAATTCTAAAATTCTATAAATAAAGCCTTCAGGAAGTTGTACATTAGACATAGCCCTACTTAATTCACTGAATATAATGCTGTCATATGCTTTGGAAATATCTATAAATACAGCAGTGACCGTTTTGCTTTTTGTGAATGCTGAGTAGATGTCAAATAGAAGTTGGGATTGAGCCTGCTGAACAGATTTACCTTTTCTAAAGCCATATTGGTTTGAAGGCAGAATATCATTTTTTCCAAATACCACTCTAGCCTCATTTTAATTATTCTTTCAAATGTCTTAAGGACACACGAAGATAATGAAATTGGACGATATGAAGAGGCGACTTTATTATCCTTACCCGGCTTTAAAATAGGAACGACAAGATATTCACCCCATGAGTCGGGAAAACTAGCATTTTTCCATATTTCATTAAATATGTCGATAAGTAATTCTTTAGCCATTTTTGGTAATTGATCTAGCATTTGATAGTGAATTCGGTCTAACCCAGGAGTGGTATTGCGTTTTGATTGTAGCACGATATTTAATTCATTAATGTCCATTTTCTTAAAGAGAACATGTTCAACTATATTATTATTTAAATTTAATTTTTCTGAAGCTATTGGAGGGCAGATTTCATTAAAAAATTCCTCTACCCATTCACCTTTGCCAGTAGGTTGTTTGTTTGTGGTTTTTCGGTTTTTTAATTGTTTTAATCGTTTCCAAATGACTGATGGATTGGTGTCTTTATTTAGCGAATTACAAAATTCACGCCATGAGTTTGATTTACATTGCTTAATAAATCTTTTCGTTTTAGCGGTAGCGATTTTGTAGTTTAAATATGATTCGTAATTGCTGTTTTGTTTATAAATATTATAGGCATTTTTTCTATCGTTGATGAAGGTTTGGCATTCTTTGGTCCACCATGAATTACTAATTACATTTCTAGTACGTAGAAATGATTTAGGGATAGAATTTTCAGCTGCTAGATTTAAATTGAAAATAAATTTTTGATAATCGTAGTTTTGGTTAGAATTTGCCTGTTCGATTGAATATTTTTCCATTAAATTTCTAAATTTTCCCCAGTCTGCAAATTTAAGATTCCATTGCCACTGTAAACATTTATCAGCTGGAGGCTCAGGGTGGTCATTTGATTTAGAGATATGTTTTGCATTTTTAGAGCATATTGGGGATACAATAATTGGGAGATGATCCGAACCTATTGGGTCCTCAGTGCACCAATCATATAACAGTGCGAGGTCAGGAGTTGTTAAAGTGATATCTATTGCACTTTCATTTCTTTGATAAATATTTTTAACTCTAGTAGGCGAGTCGTCATTTAGCAAGACCAAACCTGCATTAGCGATTGCCACAGATAATTTATTACCTCTATAATCTGATTTAATACTGCCCCAGGACGAGTGATAATAATTAACATCACCAGCAATAAAACATGGCCAGGAGACACTATTGAAAAATTTTTCCCATTCATCAACAGAGATGTTATTTGGAATCGGGTTATAAATAGATACTAACGATAGATTCTTACCGTTATAATTTATTTTAATTCCCACAACCTGAAATTCATTGCTAGGTTATGTATGTTAGTAAGTTCACTATACTCAAAGTGAGATTTAATTAATATAGCTACACCAGTAATTCCATCTTGGCGATCAAACCGTATGTTATTGTATCCCGGAAAGTTCACGTAAGTATTTGGACGAAACCAAGTTTCGCTTAATATTGCTACGTCTATATTATGTTCTGTTAAAAATATCTCTAAATTTCCTTTGTTTGAGATAGCTGACCTAGCGTTCCATTGCAAGATTTTTATCATATGTTTTTTTGTTTTTTATTAAAGAAAAATATAGACGTAATAACATATGGTATTATGTATCTGAAATAAATAATAGTTAGAGTTATAATCATTCAGATAGGGATTTAACTCTATCCAAAACTAAAGCCTTAATATCAGTACTGTTAATATTTATATTTTCTGTATCTTTTAAAGTTTTTAAAATCAAAATTATAATATCTGAAATCGTATCAACGTTTAAGCTTAGTCTCTCATTCACGGAGTTTTTATCTTCATTTTTATGGGGGTTGTTTGTTATTGGATTATTTGTAATTATAGGGTTAGAAATAATATCTTTATATTCTGTTAATAAACGATCTTCACTTGGTGGCGATCTTAATAGGCGAAGAATGTCTAGTCCTCTTAGGAGGTACTCGATTTACCTGTTTTAAATCTGGAAATAAACTATTATTTTTAAAATTAGGCGTTTTATCTGTTAGAGCTGATTTAAAGGATTTTCCAACGACTAATTCTTTAGCTTCGATAAAGGTTATATTTTCATTGACCATTAGATTCCTAATTGAGCGCTGTTTAATAAATTCTGGACATTGCTCATAACCCACAGACGGGTGATTTTGTTCACAATACACGCATTTAGTTATATTTTCTGGAGGGCAGTCCTCCACTTTATGGCCTTCACCACATTTACTGCAACGTAAAGAATTTTTACAGTTTTTCCCTATGTGACCCCAACGAAGGCATTTATAACATTGAATTGTTCGCGGTACAAAATTATCTATTCTACAAATGACTTTATATATTGAAAGAAACTTAGGTAATTCGGGACCTCTAATAGTTATCACTACAGATTCTGTAGGCACTCGGTAAACGCTTTTGTCTTCTTTTACAATTTTTTCGCATTAACCTTTGCACCGATACTATACAAAATTTTTGTTCATATTCAATTGATTCTATATTATTTTTAATTTCTTCATCCGATATATCTTTTGATACTCCTCTCATAATACCTTTTTTTTCAACTATGAATCTAGGGGCATACGCTCTTAAATTTTCAGTTTTATTATTATTAATTTCGGAAATCATTAAATTTGCATTTTCCTTATCTCTTACTTCAATTTTTACTCTATTTCTGCCAATGGATTTTATATTTAGAATAGATTTGTTAAACTGGGGAAAATTTTTGAATAGCTTACTTCCAAAACTGATTGGATGAAGTTTGCCAATATTACGCCCCTCTAGAATAGATTCGACAAATACATAAAAAGGACCTGAATCGTACTTATTATATTTGAGTGGAATAAATGGTTTATCTAAACTCCTAACTTGTAAAACTTGTGGCACAATATCTTTCATTTCTACTATATTTTTTCGACCTCATGTTTATCTGGAGGGACATCACGAGGATCCCCAATCTCCAACATTCTTTAAACTATAAAAGAAAACTTAGCTGATTTAATCCTCTTCAGAGCACTACACTGTCAGCGGCTAACAGATGGCTGAAGATGAACACTTTTTTTTTTTATAGTTTTATAATCACTAAATATCTTAAAGTCAAGTTTAAAAAAAAAAAAAACCTAAATTTTAGACACTGTGTTAAGAAAACCGTATCACCATATGTACTGTATCTTAATGGCACTCAATAACCTGGTACTCGCCATCTATTGGTCAAGTTTCAAACTTCACTGGTCAACACATATTTATCGCTTTTTAGTAACAATTGAATAGAAAAAGTTTAAATTTTATTATTACTAATTCTTCCTTGAACTATAAATATGACGTAGTTAAAATTTGGTAAAAATTGGTTCAGTAGTTTTTGCGGTTAGTGACCACAAACGAAAAATGGCTTATCTACTATATATTTGTCAAATACCACTCACTCATTTAACACGAAATCTCAGAAACCACCGAACGGATTGGAATGAAATTCGATATGTAGCTTCCTCTAGGGCCGTACGTGCTCGCTAAGAAAGGAATTTAAAAAAATCGGCCTGGTTCGCGGCTAATTCACGAAAAATGCGATTACAATTTTTATTGATTGAATAATAAAAGATTAATTGTCATATGGTATTTGGAGATAAACTAAGTTAAAAAATAGGTTAGATGTTTAAGCCGCTCACTTGGACCACAAATTAAGTTCCTTTTAGTTGTAAACAAACAAAAACACGATCGATGTCGAAACCTTATAATATGGTACTTTCTGTAAACTCATGGTGGCTGTAGAGGTGGACCCTTACAAGTTTGAGTTGCTTCGTGACGAGAAGCTATTAAAAGACTTAAGACTTACGTTAAAGAGGAGGTTAAAAGACTTATGTTCTCTGGTGATGACATGTAAGGCCAGTTCAATGTAGGAATAAAAAACTGATAAGAATCAGTGAGTTCTATCAAGCGTTTGATTCTCTTCAGTATCGTCTCATATTCTGCCAAGGAGAAGTTGGGTACATTATTAACATCCCTCAGCGTGACCCAAACACCAATACACCAATTAAGAAAACTGTGTCTGCAGCTGATTTTTACGCCTAAATGTTGATGGAGCGAGGAGGTGAAGAACATTATTTACTTTAATTTCGTAATCTCCTCAACCAACTTATGCTTCATATGTACGCAAAAATGGAAACAGAAAGACTAAACTTTATTCGAAAAAATCAAAATAGTTGAGAAGTTGAGACTATATTCACTTAAAGTATGCCATAAGAAAAGCTAATGGTCTGTATCAGAGCTGGGTAAGATGGTAGTGCTGCCTCGAAGCTTCACTGGAGGACTATCAAAATAATATAAAATTAACTTTTGCAAATTGTCAAATTTACTTATTGAAATTATTCTAAGAATGGAATTCTTTAGGTTTATTTAAGTAATAATAATTATCAACTTATCTTTTACTGATTTAAGTTGTCCTTAATCCTAATGATATTAAACCGTAGCGGAGCTCGGGCACTTTCAGCTAGTCCTTTTATATATTAGTTAGTATAGATTTAATTAATCTATTATAATACTATTATAATCGTACGTTTAGCAATTTAAAATAAAAATTAATTTATTACATTGTATGAAACAAATATTTTCAAACCACAGGTTCCTGGAATTAGATATCTTCAAATACAAAAGGACACTCGATCCCGAAACTATAAATGAAATCGAGGACAAAACGTTAAAAATGAAAAAATGGAAAAAGAAAATCAGCGACATAATGACAATTATTTACTGTATTTGTGGCTTCTTCGGTGTTATAGTCCTTCCCATCATTTTCAGAAAAAGTGAACTTACATTGGAAGAGGATAGAATATTTTTGTAAGTAGTTCATTTATGCTTCAAGTCGTGTTAGCTATAAAATTATTTTCCTTGTTAAAATATTGTGGATTTTTTTTTATGGAACAGCCTTATAGACCACGCAAACATCATTATTTACACTTCTTTTCATAGCCCTTCTTTCCTTCCTTCTCTCTTCCCACCTCTTCCTCATTCTTTCCGATTGCTCCTTCCTCCTTTCCTCGGTCCACGCTATTCCTTTTCTCTCATCTCTCTTTCCCACAAGGACTCAAATTCCTTTTAGTCTTTTCCTATAGTCATCAATATCGAAACAGTCTTGGTCTGTTATTTCCAGCCTCTTAGTTTCTTCCTTCATCTGTTTGATATACCCCCCAACACTCTTGTATCCTCTCATTTGATAAAAGATTTCTCTATTTAATCTTATTACTTTAATCTTTAATCTTATCACCATTGACATATGCCCATAGAACCTTAATCTAATTATGGATTTTATAAATGCTTTTTCTTAAATTTATTTAGTACCGATAAAAATTCGCATAAAACAAACTTGACATCTTAAAAATTATTTTAAAAAATAAATATAATCAATTATTTGGACCGCGTGATCACGCTTTCTGTTTTATAAAATGTTTAACTTCACATTTAACATCATCCGCACCTTTTCTAAAAAATAGTTCGATTTTCATCCACCATGCGCCTCCTTCCATATGTTATATTGGCCACTGCCATCCCTTCCTGTCATTACTTACTGCAAGTCATTATCCCCCCCCCTCCCCTTTCCCCTTTCCCTGATTTTTTTTAACAGTCATTGTTAGTCAAGCCTTCATCTAGACAACAATCAAGTCCATTTATTTTAATTTCTCATATTTCCCCAACTTACCATTTTCCTTTTCATATATATTCCTTATACTTATTTTTTGATTCCAATTTAAAAATATCTGTAAATAAAATTGCAGCATTATATTTGTTTACACAATTTAAAATCTGTATTATTCAATTTAAATTATTTTATTACAACTGTATTTTTCCACTAGACCTTGCTACTATTTTGTATTCAATTATTTAATTAACTTCAGATATTAGTCTAATTATGTAAACAGCTATTAGTTTTTTCGTTAATTAATTTACTTTATATTTTTTTTTTCATTTTTTAATTACTATTTAAGACTAAAACAACAAGAAACTGCCCGTCGTTACAGACTACTTCAATATTTACAAGACAAACGTTCAAAGCTCCAAATTAATTACAAAAGACTTATATACATGACTGTGATTAGACCTATTTGGACGTACAGAGTTGAGTTTTGGGACTCCACTAAACCATCCAATTCATCTAGTATTCAATCCTTACAATCCAAAATCCTTCGAAAAATCCTCAATGCTCCTTACTTTGTGACCAATAAACTTATCCATAAAGATCTTAATGTTCCATATGTTGCTGATTTAGCCCACACCAGATGCCTATCCTTTCATAGTAAGCTCCATAATCACTCAAATCCGTTAGTTTCTCAAATTGCTTCCCACTCCATTCCTGATAATCCTCCGATGCGTATGAAACGAAGATGGCCTAGAGACCTTCTATGGTAGTGTAGAATTTTTAATAAAGTGCTACTGATGAGTAGTTCTTTTCAAGTTTTAACATGTTATTTATAATCGTTGTCAATACATTTACTTGATGTGTATATTTTGTACAGTTGTAAAATTTAATAAATGTATAAAAAAAAATTATTTATTTTAAAAGATTTGTTGTATCATCTTGGTCACATCCAATTTATTGTTATTTTAGCCCTGATGAAGACCTGCAAGGCAGGTCGAAACGTCGGCACGCCAAATATAAAGTTCTTTATTTAAAATTGGACGTGTTTATAGACTTGACTGCACTCCTGACAAATTCTTCACTTACATTACATCCTACAGTCACTATAGAATCGTCGTGATCTATTATTTTGTTTGTTCAATATAGTTATACTGGACTTTTTAAAATATCTTTCAAAGATAAAGTAAATATATTTTTTAATTTTGATGTGGATGTGTCTTTTCGCTGGGACTCTATACTTTTTAAGGTGTAATGTTTTTTACACCCTGATTTTAAGACGGTATACATCTGTATGTATTGCTCGGATTGAAAATTTTAGGAGAATTTCCAAATGAAAAAAAATAAATGAAGAATATTTTATGCAGGGTTTGAATTCGATCAAAATTTTTATCTGGAATTTTCAAAATCATTTGATAATTTTTTTTAAGATCGATTTATATTTTTGATCATAAGTGATAAAAATCAAATTCAAAATTTTTACAATTAACAATAATAATAATTTTTGAGTAATTCCTTTCTAAATCAGAAATTTAAATTTTTTGAATTATCTCCATGATATATTTTGAGTCTGAAGTACTAGGTTGAGAATAATAGAGTCAACTATTTCCTACAGAACATCTTTACTTTTGAAATCCATTACAAATTTTGGTTTACAAAAAAAAATATTATGTATACATAAAATTAAAAATATAAAAAGAATGTTGGGATCACAGTTGTAATCAAATCCTTAACAACGATCCCAAATATGTAAACAAAATAAAAGTACGGAACAGAAAAGGTAATAGATTTGATTGAATCTTAATATAACGTTAGAATGTATTTTCCACTCTCATTAAATTATATATATATATATATATATATATATATATATATATATATATATATATATATATATATATATATATATATATATATATGAAAATATTTACAATAATATTGTATACAAACATATTAATCAATTTGTGTGTAAAAGGTGATTTTTATTTTCTGATCAAAATTTTTTTATTGCAATTTAATCATTATTATTTTTACAATACTCAGTGAGTGATCTTAATTTTTAATCAAATCAATAAACATCAAAAATCAATTGATATTTTTATTTATAAATCAGGAATGATTTTTAAATAAAAAATCAAATAATTATTATTATTTTTTGGAGAAAATTTTTTTTTTTATTTCAAATCCTGATATTATTTATAACATTTACTGTTAGGAGCTTTATTAGATGGAATGGAAAAAGGTCACATTTAAAATCGCTATTTTCTCTCAGCTTGATTTCGAATAATCAATTGTCAATTTAATTTAATTATTAATTTTAAGGAATCAGTCATCGTCCTTCTCCTCACAAGTGTGGTTCGGTGGCCCTGAAGAAGACCTGCAACGCAGGTCGAAACGTTGGCACATATTAAAGAATTCCTTCTTTAACGTGGTGTTTCTTTGTCTGCATCCCTGACAATCTTCTTCTCCATTAATCCTTTTTATTATGAAATGTAAATTGGGAAAAGTAGTATAGATAGATAAACATATCCATGATTCTTTTTTCCAGTCAAGGGGAAATCTAGGTCATTTTATTTATTTATTTTTTTTACATTTTAGCAGTATAGCCACAAATTCAGTGGTAAATATACCTAGATATAAGTGTATAGTGTGTATCTGAGTATCACTTTTATACTTACGAAGTACACTGTTGTGCTAAGGACAACACCACTCATCAGTTTCTTCCCACTGAGGGGGGACTTGGGCTGGTACCTCTGCGCTCTCACAGAGTACCTCTCCACGTACTTCATCATAACCACACTCAACGGATCGGATGTTGCCTTCTGCTGCTTCTGCGAGGAAGGTTGCAACCAACTCTGGATCCTCTGTCATACCATACGCCATGCATTGAGGAGGGCAAAGTAATAATTTTTTTATTTTTTATTTTTTTATTTAACATTCCAGATAACTTATATTATAAGAGTAGGTCAACTTATGTAACCGTATTCTTATGGATGATCTATAGCCTCGATCAAGTTCTGAAGAAAAGACAGGTTGCCTACAAAAAAGTGATGAACCGTCATATTTCTACCTCATCTTAGCACTATTTGCTTTTGCAATATTTTCTCTGTAGTCTTGTGGCTGTAGTAACCGAATTTGTAATAATTTAGAGATTATATTTTTTAGGCATAGCAGTAATTTTTAACCTGGTTAACATTACACTGATTATGCGCTTGAAGATTACTTAAAAGCATAATTAGACATCCGATTATTAATTATGATGTATGATTTGGTAATCGAGACAGACAGGCTATAAAGAAACTCTTGCGGAAAATGGACTGCGTTATCAGTGCTTTGAAGTAAAGGCCCATTGAATTATATTTTTACACACAATATCAAAAACCAATGAACTAACATTTTGATTTGGTTATGTTTATTCGGTAGGGATAATTATATTAATTTAATCTGGTTGTATTTTAATTTCTAACTATAAATGTACAAATATTACATGTGCATAAATTAATTGTACATTATTGTGAATTTTATTACTGTTAAACCTTCCTAGAACTATGAAAATCCTTCCTTTGTAAATATTCACCAATAAGGCCACTCGTATTTGAAAATCACACAAGTCCGTTGAACTCGGTTTCCGTTGATATAGATTAAGACGCGTAGTAAATACTTGAGAGAGAGAGTGAGAGAGAGAGAGAGAGAGAGAGAGAGAGAGAGAGAGAGAGATAGAGAGAGAGAGAGAGAGAGAGAGAGAGAGAGAGAGAGAGAGAGAGAGAGAGAGAGAGAGAGAGAGAGAGAGAGAGAGAGAGAGAGAGAGAGAGAGAGAGAGAGAGAGAGAGAGAGAGAGAGAGAGAGAGAGAGAGAGAGAGAGAGAGAGAGAGAGAGAGAGAGAGAGAGAGAGAGAGAGAGAGAGAGAGAGAGAGAGAGAGAGAGAGAGAGAGAGAGAGAGAGAGAGAGAGAGAGAGAGAGAGAGAGAGAGAGAGAGAGAGAGAGAGAGAGAGAGAGAGAGAGAGAGAGAGAGAGAGAGAGAGAGAGAGAGAGAGAGAGAGAGAGAGAGAGAGACTAACCCACTACAACCAATGAAGGATCTTGGGTTCAGTACTTAGGTAAGGATATACTGTTACTGAGCCAACGGTTGTGAAAGGAGCAGATCTAGCCTAAATCACGTTTAGCAGCTAATTTTTTATCCCCAATTGAGGATACTTTATCTTGTGCCCAAAGAGGGTCTCCCGACCTCAAAGTCGAGCCACGGCCGAATTAATAGAAAACCATATTTTTGCCTTCAGTCGGACTCGAAATCGGGCCTTGGAGTTTGGCAATGCATTACCTGAAATACCGCGTCTCATTTAAAGAGATGATGAGAAAAAAATTATGTTTGTTCCTATGTACTTAATTATCTTAAGCTATTGAGTAGTACAGTCTAATACTGCTATAATATAATAAAGATTGTAAAAGCTCATTCCAGAATATTTTAGCAAATAATCTTAACCTGCGTCAAAAGCCTACCTCATTTTGTCTTGTTATAAAGAAGATTATTCCAGCTATAATTAATGATAGAAAAAAGAGGATGATCGTTTCAATATTTAAGTGAATTATCGTTTCGTTGTCTATTATCTATTATACTTTTGGCTCAACATTAAATTTGTATAATTTTAATATCGTTTTTATGTATTGTTGCAGATACTTACACATATCTATTTTTGGGATGGAACCAATGACCTTACGAGATGAAAGCTTCTCTATCTGCTTGAAAATGTGTTTGAACGAATCTGTTATCCATCACTATACATTAATAAGGTACATTTTTACAACAATTCATTATTTCATTGATAATCCACTGTATATAATATAATACATATTGTTACCTACGAACACTCGTTGCTGGTTTTTATAAAACTGAACATTAGCTACTGATTTTCGACCTGAACTCTTCCTCGTAAGGTCGTATTGTGATCAGCATCCTAATACTGAGAATGTTTTTAAATAAATAATATCATTTCTATGGACCTATATTCCAGTAAAATTAGGGTTTGCCGAAGAAAAAACTGCCGAACTTTTATTCTCAAAGTATCTTTATGTTTTTTCGATTGTTGAATCCGAATATGAAGTTTACTACCACGGCTGACGTCGGCTTCATACCCAAAAACGCCTAAAATACAGGGTATTTTCGTTTTTTTACCTATAATTTAAATATCAATTGTAGCTAGCATTATTACCTACGAAATTTTAAAAAAACTACTCCGAAATCGGAACATTTACCGCGAAGATGTGGTCTTGGGAAAAAGTGTAGAAATCGGCCAACTTCTCAGTCCCACTTCTCCACGAAAACATGTTTGTTGTACTTTATTGTCTATAACACTGAAACTATTTGTCCAATTCTAAATTACTTTTTTTTTTTAAATTTTAAAGCTGATTAAATTTACTATTAGGCTATTAAATGTGAAGTTTTAATAATGTCCCTTAAAAGACTTTAAAGACTTTCTTCGAAAAAAGCTTTGTTTTGCTTTTATAGGTAAAACACCGAAAATAACCGGTATTTTGGGCGGTTTTTGTGATTTTGGGTATAGTCAGCCGTGGTAGCAAACTTCATATTCGGATTCAGCACCCAAAAAAACATAAAGATACGTTGAGAATAAAATTTCGGCTGGTTTTTCTTGGAAACGGACTTTTGGAGCCTTATTTTACTGGACTACTAAAGCTTTGCTGCATAGGACCTAATGTTTAAAGACTATCCTACTACCTAAAAGAGTGTTTTTTTTTTTTTAGTATTCATTTATTATTAGAAATTTACGACTGTATTACAAAAATACCTCCGAATTCGATGGTTTGGAAATAATAAAATAATTAAAAAGCTTTACTTTCTTAGATATTTTAAAGAAGTCCAATCTCTGTTCTCTTGGTGCGTGATGGTAGTGATGATGGCTGGTGCCTCTATGCTCTGTCTCTGCGGGATCTACTTTTATTTCGTAATTACAATTTTTTTTTCTTTTAATATTTATCACTTGTTTTACTTAATATTTATAGTAGAACTTTTTAAATGTTATTTCTTAGGATGCCGTTGGATTCGGAACTAAATGCTCTTTTATATTTTACATTTCTGGTGAGTTGATGCACACGTTTATATACGCCTGGTATGGGCAACGGATGTCAGAAATGGTGAGTAATACAATATTTATTGATTTATTATAACAATAATGTACTGTTGACGGAGTAATGTAATTTTATTCTATGTATGACGCGTAAAATTGGCTATAAAAGACCGCGATTCCATTGGGTTAGGGCAGAGATGAGAAATTTATGAGACTGTGATGGTCATCGTTCCTGTTCTCCTCCTCTGACATTAAACACAAAAAGTTCTTTTCTACATCTTGGATCCGCCGCGACATCTCTTCAAATCTCTAACACACCATTGTACATAAATGAGGTACTTTGATGCAACAACGCATTAATTCATTGACAATTGTCCTGTTCTCCTGTTGCCTTACCTCACTTCAGGTAGAACCTTCTTTGGATTCTTCCTTCCTTCATTCTTAGAATAGAATAGAATAGAATAGAAATATAATTTTATTCTGGGACAAAGTCTCTTAAGAATAACAGATAACTGCAGGTATAACTAAATTAAATCTGGTTAGAGACATAATGAGATAAAAAAGAAAAGAAAAACAATAATACATTAATGACACTATGTACATAGATGATATTTAAATAAAAAGGAAAGAAAAGAAGATAACATTCCACAGATTAGAGGAGATAAAATTAAATAAGAAAAAAAATAAAATAATATAGAAAAATCTTTTGGTACAATGATTAGATTTGTATGTACAATAGAAGTACCCAATGTTATATTCATGGAAAGTGAAATTTTATTAAAAGGAATCTCAATTATTCCAGAACTGAATCCAGCAATGCAATAATAATTTTGACTAAGTAGTTAGATAGTTAGCAAGCGTCAGTTTGGATGAGAAGGAGGTATTGGAAATAGAAATATTTGAATGTTTACAAGGATTTAGCTTGTCTGATGTGAGGAGGGATGGAGTTCCAGAGGATTGGTGAGCGGAAAAGGAAGGAGCGTTGGAATGTTGAAGTTCTATGGGAAGGGGTATACAGATCAGAAAGACGGGATCTTGTATGTATTGGATTGACTTCAGATCTGAATTGAAGGTTATTGTTAATATAAAAAGGTTGAAGGGTATTGATAATTTGGTAAAGGAATGTTCCATGGAAACATTGTTTACGGAAAGTGGGATAGAGCCAATTTAGTTAGGAATAGAGGTGGGAAACATGGGAACGCCTCGGACTACCGAAGACAAATCTTACGAAGCAGTTCATGATTCGCTTTAGTCTGTCCTCGAGAACCGTCGAGAGGAAACCGTATACCAGACAACCATAGTCAATGTAAGGGAATAATAAGGAAGAGACTAAAAGCTTACGGGTTGACTGGGGAAGAAGGTAACGGTTTTTTTTCAGTGGAATAATTTGAGAAGGCCTATGGAACGGCGGGAAATATGGGCAATCTGAGGTTTCCAAGAAAGGGTTTGATCAAAAATAATTCCGAGATTGTCATTCTTAAGACATGTTCCTGACATTCTATCCTTCTTCCCTTTATAAACTGGACTGTGACGCAGGATACGTATAGTTCATAGAGTTCGCTATTTTTTCTGGCTCACCATTTACCCTGAACTACAACAGGCCATTTATCTTACTAAGAATTTTTCTTTCGAAGATTTGTAATTCATAAACCATATCCATTTTTCCGCTGAATATGTCACTATTGATTTTACAAGCGTCTCATATAGATTATCAATTATATAAAATATATTGGGAAGGCGCTGTAGCTCAATGGGTAAAGCACTTGACTACCAAGCTCCCGGAAGGTTAAGTAAGCTAGACTTAGAGGTTTGGAAACCATCCTAGGGCACACTCAGCCTCTATAAATAGAGAACCCTTAATTTCGAGAAAACCTGGTGGTTGACCGTGATTTAGGCCATGTCTCGTCCTTTCACAACCGTTGGCCCAGTAACAGTACATCCTTACCTAAGAACTGAACTCAAGACCCTTCACGAGTTGTAGTGCTACACGTTTTTTTCAGGTTATAAAAAAGATTAATAATTATTTTGTGCTTTTAGAGCGCTGAGATAAGAGAAGTGCTTTACGAGATAGAATGGGAAGAATGCAGCAAAACTTATAAGCCTTACATCCTTATTATGCAAGCCTACACTAACAAACCAATCAGGCTAATGGGTGGAGACTTATTGGAATATAATCTTAACACCTTTGGAAATGTTAGTAACTATTTTTTCTTACTATTATTTTTTTAATGAAATTTGTGTGTTTTTTTCTTATTAAATTTCTCAAAAGTGTACCCTAAAATATATACTTGTTTTAAATTGAAATTTTCAACTGTATAGTACGCATACATCCAGTAAACGTTTGGAAAAATGAATATAACATGTTAAGCAACCACCCATTGGTAGCACTTTAATAAAAGTTCTATATTAAGAGGTCTCGAGTACATCTTCTTTTCAGACGCCTCGGAGGATTATCAAGAATAGAATGCGAAGCAAGCTGAGAGACTTGTGTATTTGAGTGGTTATGGAGTTTACTATGAAAAGATAGGATTGGGCTAAATCAGCAACGTATAGAACTATTAAGATCTTTATGGATAAGTTTGTTTGTGACAAAGTAAGAAGCATTGAGAATTTTTCGAAGGATTTCGGATTGTAAAGATTGAATAAGAAAAGGATTAGAAGGTTTAATTGAGCCCCAGAACTCAACTCAATATGTCCAAATAGGTGTAATAACTGTCATGTAACTGTATTAAATTGGCATCTTTGAACGTTTGTCTAGAAAATATTAGGGAAGTCGAAAACGACGACCAGTTTCCTATCGATTAAGTCCTGTATGTGGATTTGAAGTTTGTCCAGTTGAAGTCTTAGGTAACGGATCTTGATCCTTCTTGAACATCAGTGAAAAATTATTGAAGGATACTGTAGGGTAGGAAGTCTTAGGTTTACGACGAAGCGTAAAGGTTATTTGATGAGATTTGTTTGGATTTATTTTAATTCTCTAATTTTGACAACACCCTAAAATATTAAAAATTATTCTGAAATATCAGAAAAGTAAACTAAATATAAAATATTATTAAAAAAAAAAATATATATATATATATATATATATATATATATATATATATATATATATATATATATATATATATATATATAAGTTACACTATATATTTTTCCTTAGATATTTTTAATTTTAAGCTTTGACTCCTAACCATTGTAATCTATTTCTTAGAAACCCCTCGTGGGAACTTGCTCTCCTGTGAACTGTAATGTTAGCATAAAGCTTCCTAGAAGAAGCCATTGTAACCCTTTATAAACCTCAAGAAATTTTGTAATTCTCTCTCAGTACATCCAGAGCCGTCTCCACGCCACTCTTCTTTCTGATATTGTAACTTTTATTGAATAAACTTCTTTTTTAAAAAAAGTCTTTACTTTTAAATTGAAGATAACTGGCGCAGTCGGTAGGACATCGTCAAACTTGAGGGCATATCAAGGATCAGTATCAACTGTTTGCTGACGAGTCCATTCAGAGGAAGACGAGACGTTAAACTGGCATGGATCTGACTATCGAAGTCATCTTAGTGTAAGTGATTTTTTTTTTATTTAAGAGATATTATCTCAATATTAAACTTTTTTTTTTCAATTTAATAATTTTGAATAAAATCTATTCTATTTTTAAAGAAAAGGTTATGATTTCATTACTATAACTATAAAGAAATATTTTGTTATTTAAAATATAATTTTTTATTTAATATTAAGTTAAATATTAAGTTACTGTATATTAAGGATAAATTTAATTTTCATTTCATATTATTTTAATTTCATTGCATACTATCTCATTTTATTTTTTGTTTGTTATATTAAATATTTTATAAAAAAATGGCACCTCCCACATTAAAGAAAGAGTATCTAGAGATGATACCTGATTTCCATGGTGACCCTATGTCACTAACGCGATTTCTAGAAATTTCTGATAAATTAATAAACAAATTTTATAATCACGAAAATACTGCCAATTTCCAAAACGATTATTTAATAGGATCAATTCGTGCTAAAATTAAAGGAGCTGCCGCCGACATGGTTAATAGTAAATATATCAATACCTGGGACGATATTAAAAATGCGTTAAAACAAGGGTACGCCGACAAACGCGACGCGTACACTCTAAATATTGAAATGGCGGGAATGAAACAAGGCAACGAAACCCCTTTCGAATTTTATAATAAAATACAAAAAACATTACAGTTGCAAATTAGTTATTTAAGGAGCGAAATGCCGATGGAGGCGTTAGTCCTCACGAAATATATCGAAAAATTAGCACTAAGAGTTTTGTTAAAAGGACTGAAAGAACCGCTTGGCTCTTTCATGAGAACCAAAAATCCGATAGACCTAAATCAGGCAATAAACATGCTAACGAACGATTTTCAATTTGTCATCGACACTTATCGCCCACACCAAAACCATAACAAACCAATACACAAAAATCGCCAACAATTTATAAACTATTTCCCAGTAAACCAGTACAAAGCAATTCAACCTGCTAAAAATGTAATCTCAAATCAGTATAGACCCCAACAACCTAATCAGTATAGACCCCAACAACTTAATCAATATAGACCCCAACAACCTAATCAATATATACCACACCAATATCATCAATATAGACCCCAACAACCTAATCAGTCAACCCCTATGAGTGTCAATAGTAATTATAGAAGTAATTCCCAATATCAGAGACAACCTGATCAAAGTGTAAAATTTAAATCTTTTCTCAATACCCCAGTTCGGAAAAACCCAAACCTAGAAATTGAAGAACTTCATAATCTAAACTCGGAACAGTCCGTAAGTGAATCCCAAATTACTGAATTACCAAATGCTCAACCACCCGACTATCCCACTGTATCATTTCCAGACGATCATCAAGAAAATCAACAATACACTGATCAAAATAATCTGGATAGTGATCAAAGTAATTTTTTAGATCCCAGCCTAGCGCAGGAACCATGGACGTAATAGACCTATTTAATTTAACCCGTTTTAGTGCTCTTCCATATATAATTCCACCAAAGTCAAACTTAAAAATTCTAATAGACACTGCGTGCACAAAATCGCTTGTATCCGTCCTTGTAGCAAATAAATATTTTTTTTTTAATAACATTACTCACGAACCATTTAAACTTACTAGCGCGCACGGTTCTTCTATACAAAATTTTAATGCTAATGTAGATTCATCTAAATTATTTCCCAACACCAAAACTCCCCTGAAATTTGGCATTTTTGACTTCCATCCTAAATTCGATTTATTGTTTGGAACAGACAGTCTTAAATTATTAGGTGCGAAAATTGATTTAGTAAATGATATACTAATCACACCTTTTGGCAATTTAACAATTCATTATGACAACAGACCCCCTCAATCTGAATATACTTACATCTTAAACAACGATTCTGAAACCGTAATCAAAATTCCAATCAAAAATATCTCAAATGGAGAAGGAATCATTCCTCATACCGATTTCAATAATTGTCTTAAAATTCATGAAGGTTTAATTTCAATTAAAAATAACGAAGCTATATGTACGGTAAAAATAATTCGGATCGGTCATTTAGATTAACTATTAAAACCCCAATCCTTGTGAAACCAATCAGAATTTTTAAAAATAACGAATCTCATAATATAAATTTAATTAAAACAAAAGAATCAGATTTCAATGAAGTCAAAAATCTTATTCGCACGGACCATTTAAACGAAGAAGAAAAAAAAAAAAAATTCAAAATTTAATAAAACAATATTCTGATCTATTTTATTTAAAAGGTACTCCACTAACTGCAAATACGCAAATCAAACATAAAATCCTAACTAAAGACGAGATCCCAGTCTATACTAAAAATTACCGATATCCTCAAATATTTCAAAACGAAGTGAAAAGACAAATTGACGAAATGCTAGAGCAACAAATCATTCGCCCTTCTTTTTCACCTTACAATAGTCCAATTTGGGTAGTTCCAAAAAAATTAGACCAATCGGGAATACAAAAGTGGAGAATAGTAATTGATTATAGGAAATTAAATGAGAAAACGGTCGATGATAAGTATCCTATTCCGCATATAACCGAACTGCTGGATAAATTAGGCAAAAGCAGTTACTTTTCAACAATCGACCTAACAAGTTCGTTTCATCAAATTTTATTGGATGAAGAGAGTATCCCTAAAACAGCATTCTCAACCGTAAACGGTCATTACGAGTTCCTAAGGTTACCTTTTGGATTAAAAAATAGTCCACCAACATTTATGAGAGTGATTAACAACATACTCATGGGCGTTCCAAATTGTGTTGCCTATTTAGATGATATAATAATTTACAGTACGTCCCTTCAGGAGCATTTATCAATTTTAAAGCAAGTTTTTAAAAAACTAAGAGAATCTAACTTAAAAATTCAGCCCGATAAAACCGAATTTCTAAAAAAGGAAATAGAATATTTAGGACATCTCGTCACATCAAACGGAGTAAAACCAAACCCTAATAAAATCCTTGCTATAAAAAATTATCCCATACCGAAGACTACTAAACAAATTAAAGCTTTCCTTGGACTACTAGGATATTATCGCCGTTTTATTCCAAATTTTGCACACCTCACAAAACCTTTGACCCAATGTTTAAAAAAAGGATCGAAAATTAACATCGCGGATAAAAATTATTTAGATAGTTTTGAAACCAGTAAAAATATTTTGATTAATAATCCCATCCTGCAATATCCGGACTTCAACAAAACATTTTGTTTAACGACAGATGCATCAAACGTAGCCTTGGGCGCTGTATTGTCACAGACGCACGGAGGACGAGATCTTCCGATAGCTTACGCGAGCCGTACTTTAAACGAAAGTGAATCAAAACTGTCCACTATTGAACGCGAACTTCTAGCTATTGTTTGGGCTACCAAATATTTCCGACCATATCTTTATGGCAGAAAATTTATCATTCAAACGGATCACAAACCACTTCAGTGGTTACAATCATTAAAAGATCCAAACTCAAAATTATATCGTTGGAAACTAAAACTCGAAGAATTTAATTTTGAAATAAAATATAAGAAAGGTCATGAAAACAAAGTCGCTGACGCACTATCGCGAGTAGAAATTAATTTAACAGAATCTGAAGACCCTGATACTATTATTAATGATTTAATAGAACAATTTTACCGCGAAAATGAAACATCGGAAAATGCATCTCTTATCGTAAATTTTGATGAAAATGAAAATTTAGATAATATAACAGAAGAATCTGAAACAAATTCCGTTCACTCTAATACTTTAGGAAATACAATAATCGAAATACCAATAGCAGACTCTCCAGTAAATTTAGGAAAAAATCAGATTATTTTAAATTTAGTTGATATTAATCCCGCGAAACCCAAAATCGAAAAACTGTTTAATAATACTAAAAACAGAATTATCGCTCAGATATCAAAGGAAAATTTCGAACAAGATATAATAAAATTAATTAAAGAATTCGTTGAACCAAAAGTTAAATATTATTTATTCTTTGAAACTGATTTTTATACCCAATTTTATGAAACCATGGTAAAATATTTTAAACATTCGGAATTAAATTTTGTAAAAACTACAAGTAGATTAATCGATATTCAAGATCCTGATGAACAAAATAGTTTAATAAATGATTACCACATTGGCAAAACAAACCACCGCGGTTCGGAGGAAACATTTAATCGAATAAAAAGATTGTATTATTGGCCTAATATGAAAAACTTAATTCGAATTCAAATTAATAATTGCGAAATTTGTACGGTATCAAAATATGATCGGAATCCTTTAAAACTCCAATATAACGTTACTCAAACACCATCTAAACCATTTGAAATAGTTCACATGGATACAATCACACTAGAAAACAAAAAATATTTAACTCTAATCGACTCCTTTTCAAAATTTGCGCAAGTTTATAAATTAAAAAATGGTCAAGCAACTGAAGTCGTTAATAAATTAATTTCTCATTTTTCTCATCACGGGTTACCAAAACAAATAATAACAGATAACGGTTTAGAATTTAGAAACTCATTATTATCCGATTTATTAAAATTACACAGAATCCAACTACATTATACAGCTACTCAATCACCTCAATCAAACGGACCCATTGAAAGATTTCATAGCACATTAATAGAACATTTACGGTTATTAAATAATAGAGACGAATTCAAAAAAGACGCAATGGAAAAAAAAAAAAAAATAAATATGCCGTACTCGCGTATAACAACACTATTCATTCCATCACACAACTAAAGCCAATCGAAATAATATCTGGACATTTAGATATAGACTCGCCCGTTGCAATAGATCTCAATAATCAAATCATAAATGATTATGTTGCAAAACATAAAGAAAGAGTAAAAATTTTGCATGAACAAATAAATCATAGGAATCAGGTAGCAAAAGAAAAATATATAACCAGGATGAATAAAAATCGTGAAGAATTGCCAAACGAAATCCCGGAAACAGTATTTGTAGCTAATAGGCAAAAACAATCAAAATTAAAAAATAAATTTAAAAAGGAAAAGATTAAAAAAATAATTAAACATAGTAAAACCGCTGTAATTGATAAAAAACATTATAACACGCGAGAAAAAATTCATTTAAAAAATATAAAACGACCGCAAAAGAAAGGACAAACGTACAATGTTGGTAGACCCCCAGATGAAAGAGCTGGACCGAGTCAGCATTCTTAGAACTGAGATAAAGCACTCGCACCGGACACATTCTTTCGCTTAAGACAAGCTATAATTACAAGCTATAATAATTATGTTTATTTAAAACTAATTTTTTTTAATATTAGTAAATAATTTTTTTTTTTTTGCTTTAAAATAATTTTATTTTTCTTTAAAATAAAAAGCATAAGAAATAATTTAATATAAATAACAATTTAATATACACAATAAGGTCGCTGGATACGACTTATATTGATGTGAAAAGATGGCAGATAAAATGCCCAAACTATATAACAATAATAAAAAAAAAAAAAAAAAAAATAAAGAATGATAAAAAGAATAATTATTGTTGATAAACAACATAACGAGTTCAGGGAATATGAACTCTTACTAGTTTAAGAGATGGCATTATAAGCCAAATTATGGAAAATATTTTATACAATAAAATAGTATAATTAAATGATTAGACTTTAATTTTTATAATTTAATTTTTAGGTTAGTATCAACTCTCACTGCAGGGATGATAGAAATAAAAAATGTTACTTCTAACCTCGGCGTCATACCTATCAACCTAGGACACGCTAAATTGCAAACATCCCAACACACAATAATACACTTCTTAGACTTAGGACCACTATTTACGGAATATCTTTTCGTAAATTGGCAATTTGAAAATTACCTAAATGAATCACATTATAACAATTCAGTATTAAAAGAATTAAAAGTTCACATTAATATAATTAACAGTACAAGATTTATAATTAACGAAAAAATAAATAATATTAAACTACATGATACCAGGAATAACCGAGTTAAAAGAGGATTAATAAACGCTTTAGGCACTATTATAAAAGGTATAACCGGTAACTTAGATGCGTATGATAAAAAAGAATTTTCTGAATTAATGAAAACTCTTAAAGAAAATCAGGACCAGATTGTTGACCAAATACATAACCAATATTCCATAAACAGTGATTTAATTACTCAATTTAATAATACTATTAAAACCATACAAGAGAATACGCTGCATATTGCACGAAAAATTAATGATATAGGAACCGTAGTTAACTTGTTAACAATTAAAGAATTATTAGATCACATCCAACTTATTTTCTCTTTAATTTCTACTACTATTTCTGATATAGAAACTTCTTTAACATTTTGTAAATTAAATATTCTACATCCAGCTATAATTAATACAAAAAAAACATTGTTTCAAGAATTAGAAAAGATAGCTCCACATTACAATAACAAATTTCTTTATCCATTTCAATTTAAATTTATCCTAGATATAGAACGCACAATATCTGTACAATGTGCTTTGCATGAAAATGAGATTATTTATACTTTAGCACTTCCAATTTTTGAAGAAACTGTTTATAGTTTGTATAATTTATACCCCATTCCATCTATTGTAAAGGATGAAATCATAACAATAATTCCAAAGTTCAAATATCTCTTAAATATTAATAACAACTTTAAATTTCTTAATCATCAATGTATCAAAAGAAACAGCATTCACCACTGTCATACAGCTGACTTATCTCACCACGATGACTTATGTATTCAAGATATTTTACAAAAATCATCCAGTGTAAATTGTCTTTACACACGTCTACATCAAGAAGAAAACCACATCGAAGAAATCCCAGGAACACGCTACATTCTCATAGCATTTTACAACCCGGATGATCTTCAAGTTCAACAAGAAAAAGAAACAGTAAACTATCATATGACAGGAATTTATTTAGTTAAAACAAACTTTAATTCAATTTTGTATCATAATAAAACTGTATTTTCATCCAGTCAAACTCATGGTTCTCTAACATTGTTTGATAAACAAAAACTTTAAATATTCAAGCCTCACAGCTTTTAAACACTACATTAGAAATTAAAAATTTAAAATTTCATGAATTACAAACCTCACATCTTTCACATCTTGTATCAACAAAACATACCTATAACTCTAACACTCTACACATAATTATTTTGTGGATAATTTTTATTTGTATTATCATCTTTATATTAACCTTTGTAACTTTTATTTATTATTTTTACAAAACTAGAATTGTAACTCATTTCACCCAAAGCAGTGAAATTCGTATCTAGGTGGGGAGGAGTTACACTATATATTTTTCCTTAGATATTTTTAATTTTAAGCTTTGACTCCTAACCATTGTAATCTATTTCTTAGAAACCCCTCGTGGGAACTTGCTCTCCTGTGAACTGTAATGTTAGCATAAAGCTTCCTAGAAGAAGCCATTGTAACCCTTTATAAACCTCAAGAAATTTTGTAATTCTCTCTCAGTACATCCAGAGCCGTCTCCACGCCACTCTTCTTTCTGATATTGTAACTTTTATTGAATAAACTTCTTTTTTAAAAAAGTCTTTACTTTTAAATTGAAGATAACTTATATATATATATATATATATATATATATATATATAAAAGAGCTTCATTTCACGGAATTTATCAATTTACAATTTTTTGATATATATTTGTATAATACATGTTTTGGTAATTAAAACAATGCACACTATAATTTCGGTTTAGTAACAAAGTAAAACTTAAAATACTTTAATGATGTTCCACTAATCCCCATTGAACAGATCCGCTAACGTCTAACTTGGAATCCACATACAAGACTAAAACGACAAGAATCTGCCCGTCGTTACAGACTACTTCAACATTTACTAGACAAACGTTCAAAGCTCCCAATCAATTACAAAAGACTCATATACATGACTGTGATTAGACCTATTTGGATGTACGAAGTTGTGCTTTGGGGATCCACTAAACCATCCACTTCATCTCGTATTCAATCCTTACAATCCAAAATCCTCAATGCTCCTTACTTTGTCCCCAATAAACTTATCCATAAAGATCTTAATGTTCTATATGTTGCTGATTTAGTCCACACCAGATAGTAAGCTTCATAATCACTCAAATCCGTTAGTTTCTCAACTGGCTTCCCACTCCATTCCTGATTATCCTCCGAGGCGTCTAAAACGAAGATGGCCTAGAGACCTTCTAGTGTAGAAGTTTTAATAAAGTGCTACTGATGAGTAGTTCTTTTCAAGTTTTAACATGTTATTATAATCGTTGTCAATACATTTACTTGATGTATATATTTTTTACAGTTGTAAATTTCAATAAATGTATATTTAAAAAAAAAAAAATTGTTTGAAAAATTTAGTAAGCAACGAATGGTAACATTTCGGTTCAGGTAATTTTAAGGCGTTCTTCAAGACAACGTATTTCAGAGAACACCGAAGGTAAATTTTGAAAAGCAAATCATTTATCATAATAAAATAATATTTAGTTTTATGTATTTTACATAATAAAAGTTTATTTATAATGTTATTTTGATAAATGTTAACGTTTTAATAATTGTTACAGGTCATCAGTTCTGCTTATTCATACTTCAATTTAATGTCTGCAGCAGTACCCAGTTCATCTTAGTCACTTTATAAAAGATTTGTGTAACACTTTGCAATATTTAAAATACGCAATCAATGATACTATTATTAAGTAGGGTATTAGTAGACACCTGATTTTTAGGTTAGGTTAGGTTGCAATTCTTATGGACACTCAACTTCGATGGTCTTTAGCCTGATTTTTAGGACTTACAAAACCAATTCTAAATTTTTAAATTGTGCTTTGAAATACCACAAATAATTATTTATTATCTTAAATTAGAATTTTAAAAAAACTTAGAAAATTACGTTTGCAACAGAAAGATCAGATTCGTGATATTCTCTGTAATGTATGCAACTGACGAAAGGGCTCATTCCCTATTTAGGGATAATGACAGACCTTGAGGGTTCGGGCAAAATAAAATTCCTTTGCCGTGGCTATGTTTAAATATTTAAATGGCATTTGAAGTAGGGACATCTATTAGCTATTTAGACCCACTGTCTCATATCTGGTATCGGCCTGATACCGTTCACGATTCTTGCATTTTATATGCACACCTTAAATTCACTATATTTGAGAAAGAAGAAAAAATAATTGGGTGATTTCAATATGTCGGGACAATTCCAATAAAAAAAAAATGTTCACTATATAAAACATGTAAATTGATTTTTTTTTTTTCACAAATTGTTTCTCTAAGCTGTGTAAAATAATTCTGTGAATTGGACATACATAATCTGCAATATTTCTAGATATGTTTAATGAATAATAACTATTAAAATCTAGGGATTAAAAAAAAACACGACTGGGAAGTGCGTTTCTTATCTAGGGAGTGAGACAAATATATTTATTACATTAAAAAAAAAGAAAAGCGAAATTAACGAGATACGTATATTTAAAACTTGGGCTGTATACATGTATTACATTTTCAGCCTTTTAGGTACATACTATCATATCTACTTAAAAGCTTCAAACTAAACATTAAAAATACTAAAACCACATTTCTTGGTGTGAGAGAGAGATATCAAGAAATTTATTTTTATAAAAGCAGGTAAACGCTAAAGCAATTTAAGTTCAAATATAACACGATATCCTCACTCCCTGCTATTCACATTTTACATTTAAATGCCTATGGAGTGAGTTGCTAGGAAGTTAGTTCTAACCAAAAAAACGTTGGTATCAGGTTATACACGTGGCCTATTTTTAAAGTAAAACATGGTATCTATTGGTTTTTCAGTAGAGGTTTGAATTTATCTTGAATCTCAAAAAAAATATCATGTTTTCAATGGGTTGATACACCTTAGGCAGTGAGGATGAAATAAATCACGGTACTTACCGAGCGGAGTCAACACACCTCCACTTGTCTACCAAAAAAGTCAGTGTCTTGAAACAGATGGCAGTAAACAGGTCTACCAGAATAATTTTCTTTTAGAGAGCGTTAGAGGGATTTTCAAAAATAATCTAGGGAGTGAGCTAGATAGTCCAAGAGCCGAGGCCAAATTTCATGACTTATTTGAAGAAAACTTTTAGACATACAGCCATTAAATGTCCACCCTCAGCAATCAATTTGCGCTTGTCTGCCAACTCAAAGCGGGGGCGTTTCAAAATGGCGACCTCCGAAAGGGGGTAGCAAATATCAAAATATGGTATTATTTGAAGATGATTTATTTAAAGCAAACAAGAAACTGCAAACCCCCTAGGTGACAAAAAACGTTGTCTGCCAAAATTTGGAGGGGGCGTCGCACCGGCAGACAAAATTCAAAATCCGCGTTTTTTCAGTCCAAAAGTGGACCATTTGAAGACGATTTATTTCGAGCATACAAGAAACTGCATGCTCACTAGATGACAATAAACGTTGTCTGCCAAAATTTGGAGGGGGCGTCGCACCGGCAGACAAAATTCAAAATCCGCGTTTTTTCAGTCCAAGTTGACAATTTGAAGACAATTTATTTGAAGCACACAAGAAACTGCATACTTCCTAGATGTCAAAAAACGTTGTCTGCCAAAATTTGGAGGGGGCTAATCACCGGCAGACAAAATTCAAAATCCGCGTTTTTTCAATCCAAAAGTTGACAATTTGAAGACGATTTATTTGAAGCACACAAGAAACTGCATACTCCCTAGATGACAAAACACGTTGTCTGCCAAAATTTGGAGGGGGCTAAGCACCGGCAGACAAAATTCTAAATCCTTGTGAAGGCGTCACACCGGCTGTCATTGTTCAAAACTCACATCCTTTTCGTCCAACAGTGAACTTTTTGAACATGATTTCCTTTTTTATTTGATTTATAAGTAGTTTTTCTCTAGAATGATTTGAGGAAATTATATTATATTGCTTCCTGCGTATGTTACAATAAAATTATTTTAATATAAAATAATCTTGTTTAAAAATTTTAATGTAAAAAATACCAATTAATATATATGAACAGTAATAATATAAATACCGGCCACATAATTAAAAAAGAATAATATTTCAACTTATAAAGTTATCAAATAAGTACTATCCTGGAACAAAATTCGTATAAAAAACTTGTATAGTAGTCCAGTTAATTGATTTTTAAAATGATAGACCAAGAGCCCGATAGGAAAACATACCGAGTTATTTCACCCCTTTTTTTGTAATGCATGGGTGTAACCTGTCCACTGTTCTGAATGAAAATTAATGAATTTTCCAATAAAGGTGAGCGCCGCAAAAATGACAGTGGGGGAGAGGAGTTGTAAATAGTATTTCTTAGAAGATCGGAAATCGTTACTTTTAGTATATTTTGTGTTCTATTATACGTTATTCAAGCAAATCAACTTTGCAACAAATTTTGTAATAGTCATTTTGTTCTCAGATCAATAGTTTTAGAGCGGTTTGGCCACCAAAGATTGACTAACTTCATATAAGTCGCACTTCTTCGTGAAAAGAAGCAGTTGGTACTTTTCCGTTGTCGGTTATAACTCTAATCCAAAATTTATTTTTTTCAACTGATGAAAATTTCCTTTCAGACATTATACATAAAATTTATTTGTATAATATAATATAATTTATCTATGTAATGTATATAAAGTTATTTAAAATACCAATGCCAGCACGCTAAAAATCCGTATTATTGTAAAGTTGAAGTTTTTGGCACATATTTCGTTATAACACCAAAACTATTCGTCCGATCGAAAATTTATTTATTCTTTCTATTGATAGCTGGCTAAATTTTCTATCAGACCTCATATATGAAATTTATATAAAGTCATGTAAAGTTCCCATGCCAGCACGCTAAAACCCCGAACTGTTGTAAAATCAAAGTTTTTTAGTAGATTTTTCATTATAACCCCAAAACTACTCGTCCAATCCAAAATTTATTTTTCTCAACTGATAGCTGACTAAATTTGCAATCAGACCCCATATATAAAACTTTGATCAAGCTCTGTAAAATACCCGTGCCAGCACGCTAAAAACAAGTTCTGTTGTTAAATACAAATTATTTAGATTATTTTTTCGATATTAGTCCAAAACAATTTGTCTAAACCAAAATTTACTTTTTTCAACTGAAAGTTGACTAAATTTGATATAACATTTTATACATGAATATTTAATTAAAATCCATGCCAGCAGGCTAAATGTGTATATTTTGGTAAAAACATAACAATTTTACATGTTACAGTGGGCTGGAGTGGGTATTTTGCGGGATTCATTCATCATTATATAATTTCATTTGATTGTAAATTTAGTAAGCTTTCATTGAAAAAAAATACATTTTGAATAAAACAAATAGTTTGCGGGTTATCGCGAAAAGTGTGCCAAAAAAACTTTGATTTCACAACAGTACGAGGATTTGGTGAGCTGGCATTGGTATTTTACGTGACTTTATATCAATTTAATATATGGGTCTGATTGCAAATTTAGTCAGCTATTAGTTGAGAAAAATAAATTTTGGATCGGAAGAAAATTTTTGGGGTTATAGCGAAAAATGTGCCAAAAAACTTGGATTTCACAATAGTACGAGGATTTGGTGTACTGGGATTGGTATTTTACGTGACTTTATATCAATTTAATATATGGGATCTGATTGCAAATTTAGTCAGCTATCAGTTGAAAAAAATAAATATTGGATCGAACGAATAGTTTTCGGGTAATAACGAAAAATGTGCCAAAAAACTTGGTTTTCACAACAGTACAAGGTTTTTGGTGTGCTGGCATTGGTATTTTACGTGACTTTATATCAATTTAATATATGGGTCTGATTGGAAATTTAGTCAGCTATTAGTTGAGAAAAATAAATATGGATCGGAAGAATAGTTTTCGGGTAATAACGAAAAATGTGCCAAAAAACTTGGATTTCACAACAGCACGAGGTTTTGGTGTGCTGGCAATGGTATTTTACGTAACTTTATATCAATTTAATATATGGGCCTGATTGCAAATTTAGTCAGCTATCAGTTGAGAAAAATAAATTTAGGATCGGAAGAATAGTTTTGGGGTTATAACGAAAAATGTGCCAAAAAACTTGGATTTCACAACAGTACGAGGTTTTGGTGTGCTGGCATTAGTATTTTACGTGACTTCATATAAATTTAATATATGGGTCTGATTGAAAATTTAGTCAGCTATTAGTTGAGAAAAATAAATTTTGGATCGGAAGAAAATTTTTGGGGTAATAACGAAAAATGTGTCAAAAAACTTGGATTTCACAACAGTACGAGGATTTGGTGTACTGGCATTGGTATTTTACGTGACTTTATATCAATTTAATATATGGGATCTGATTGCAAATTTAGTCAGCTATCAGTTGAAAAAAATAAATATTGGATCGGAAGAATAGTTTTCGGGTAATAACGAAAAATGTGCCAAAAAACTTGGTTTTCACAACAGAACAAGGTTTTGGTGTGCTGGCATTGGTATTTTACGTGACTTTATATCAATTTAATATATGGGTCTGATTGGAAATTTAGTCAGCTATTAGTTGAGAAAAATAAATATTGGATCGGAAGAATAGTTTTCGGGTAATAACGAAAAATGTGCCAAAAAAACTTGGATTTCACAACAGCACGAGGTTTTGGTGTGCTGGCAATGGTATTTTACGTAACTTTATATCAATTTAATATATGGGCCTGATTGCAAATTTAGTCAGCTATCAGTTAAGAAAAATAAATTTAGGATCGGAAGAATAGTTTTGGGGTTATAACGAAAAATGTGCCAAAAAACTTGGATTTCACAACAGTACGAGGTTTTGGTGTGCTGGCATTGGTATTTTACATGACTTTATATCATTTTAATATTGCCTGATTGAAAATTTAGTCGTCTATCAGTTGAGAAAAATAAATTTTGGATCGGAAGAATGGTTTTGGGGTAATAACGAAAAATCTGCCAAAAATACTTGGACTTCACACCAGTACAAGGTTTTGATGTGCTGAAATTGGTATTTTACATGACTTTATATCATTTTAATATTGCCTGATTGAAAATTTAGTCGTCTATCAGTTGAGAAAAATAAATTTTGGATCGAACGAATAGTTTTAAGGGTTTAACAAAAAATGTACCAAAAAATTCTGGCGTGGGTATTTTACATGACATTATATAAATTTCATATATGTAGTATGGTAGGAAATTTAGCCACTTACTTACTATAAGTTAGCTAATCATTAATGGCCGAACCGTTTGAAAACTAAAGATGAGAGGAAAAGAAATGAATAGTGCCAAATTTCTTGCAAATTTGATTTGCTTCATAATGTACATAGCTCAAAATATACTAACAGGAACGGTTTCCGAGTTATTCGATCAAACGACTGAGAACATTCGATTTTCCAAGAACATACGTTTACGAAGAACTACATGTTTTCCACGTATTTTGTTCCAGGATAGTACATATTTCATTTCTTTATAAGTTGAAATATTATTAATTTTTTAATTATATCGCCGCTATTTATATTATTACTGTTTATATGTATTAATTGGTATTTTTAACATTAAAATTTTTAAACAAGATCATTTTATATTAAAATAATTATATTGTACCATACGTAGGTAGCAACATAATATAATTTCCTTAAATTATTCTAGAGAAAAAAAACTACTTATAAATCAAAAAAAAAAAGAAATCATGTTCAAAAAGTTCACTGTTGGACGAAAAGGATGTGAGTTTTTGAACAATGTCAGCCGGTGTGACGCCTTCACAAGGGTTTTGAATTTTGTCTGCCGGTGCTTAGCCCCCTCCAAATTTTGGCAGACAACGTTTTTTTGTCATCTATGGAGTATGCAGTTTCTTGTGTGCTTCAAATAAATCGTCTTCAAATTGTCCACTTTTGGACTGAAAAAACGCGGATTTTAAATTTTGTCTGCCGGTGCTTAGCCCCCTCCTAATTTTGGCAGACAACGTTTTTTGTCATCTAGGAAGTATGCAGTTTCTTGTGTGCTTCAAATAAATCGTCTTCAAATTGTCCACTTTTGGACTGAAAAAACGCGGATTTTGAATTTTGTCTGCCGGTGCTTAGCCCACTCCAAATTTTGGCAGACAACGTTTTTTGACATCTAGGAAGTATGCAGTTTCTTGAGTGCTTCAAATAAATCGTCTTCAAATTGTCAACTTTTGGACTGAAAAAACGCGGATTTTGAATTTTGTCTGCCGGTGCGACGCCCCCTCCAAATTTTGGCAGACAACGTTTTTTGTCATCTAGTGACCATGCAGTTTCTTGTGTGCTTGAAATAAATCGTCTTCAAATGGTCCACTTTTGGACTCAAAAAAAGAGGATTTTGAATTCTGTCTGCCGGTGCGACGCCCCCTCCAAATTTTGGCAGACAGCGTTTTTTGGCACCTAGGGGGTTTGCAGTTTTTTGTTTGCTTTAAATAAATCATCTTCAAATAATATTATATTTTGATATTTGCTACCCTCTTTCGGTGGTCGCCATTTTGAAACGCCCCCGCTTTGAGTTGGCAGACAAGTGCAAATTGATTGCTGACGGTGGACATTTTATGGCTGTATGTCTAAAATTTTTCTTCAAATAAGTCACGAAATTTGGCCTCGGCTCTTGGACTAAGAGGGTTGTAACACTTCTTTATGTTGATGTATATAGTGCTAAGAAAATCACAAAATTATTTTTGGATAAAAAATAGAAAACAATACATCTACATATTTTCAAACTAGAAAAAAATCGTAAGAGAAGGCCTTAAATATTTTCGAAATACAAGCATTTTCAAGTTGTGACAACCTATGGAGTGAGTAAATGCTATAAATAAACGTCAATTACTCCGGTTATATATGTATATATATATCACTATTGTTGGGAGACCATAATAGTACAATGGGCTTGACAATGTAAACTAAAATCAAAATTTTATGTTCAGTACAATTTTCAAAATACCTTTGTTACTTAAATTGTACCGAAATTTTGTAATCATCCACTTATATTAGTTTTCATCACGAACACCATAAACATTTTTGATTTTTTTATATATTAACTCGTATATATTATATTAGACTTGATAATAACTGACCTCAGTAAACTACTTACTAGGTTCGCGATAATCAATTGTCTCATTGAAAAACAAATGAAAAGATCACTTAAGGTACGCCATTATGCGAATATAGAAGGATCAATCCTAATCAAATGAAAGCAGATTAAGTGATTCTTATCCAATGAGTTGTTACGTTTCAAATAACACAGTTATCGATTTAAACATATGGAAATATTTGAATATAAATAAATAAAGAAAAATTATGGCTGAAGTTACTGCGCATGCATAATTATAGACTTGTAAAATCTTAGTTTTCTTGTGGAATTTGCCGAAGAAAACAATGCTCACGAACAGTCAGAACGCTGGCCAAAAAATTATTTTACGTTTCTGTAATAAATTAGTTCTTAATTTTGGTGTATAATTATCATTTATAAAGCATAGTTTAGTCTAGTTCAATGTTAATATTTTATTGCTTTTGTTTAATTTTTTGTTCGATTTAAGTTTAATCTTTAAACTTTAATCTTTAAACTATTGATAAATTATGTAAATAAAAGAATGGTTAGATACATGGTGACTAGAAAATAGATGTGGAGCCGTTAGGGGGAGATAGTACAGGGAAATCTGAGTCGATTTTACTATAAGAACAACTGTCCGAAGATTTGCCGTTTTTGAGTTATTCTGATTTTTAAGATTTTATAAAATTAACATTAAACAAATCATAAAACTTAAATATTGGGGGTTTTATCAGTTTGTTTTTTTGGTTTTACAATAAAAAATATTCTAAAATACGAAAATTGATACTCAAATGTACATTATTGACGTTATCTCATCCAGTAAGCTTCAAAATAGTTCAATTTAAAAAAAAAATCTACGTTCATCTCAAAAACTTCAACTTACTAGAAAAAATCACGTTTCATTACCTTTTAAATAAGGAATAAAAATCACAAATCGGTTAATAATTGGCAAAAATATGACTATTAAAAAGGAGGAAGGAAAAGGCAATAAAAAAACTTAAAATGCAAAATCCTGTATTATCCTGTTTCAGAGGTCTTATTGTGGGTACAGGATTTTGATCAGATGCTAAAATTTCCCCACACAATTGTTTGTTAAATTATTATGAATTGTTTAACCTAAAAAGGACGTTAATTCTATAAAATTAACAGTAGTTCTTATAGTAAATTCGATTCAAATTAGCTTGTGCTATCTCCCACTCCCGGCTATCTATTTTCCAGTTATATTGAGTTAAAATAGTTAATACACTTCAGTTTGTTTATAATTTATTGTTTATTTGTGCTTAACGTTCTTATGTACTCCAACAAGGGCAGGAAGGACAGGTTATCCTACAGGTTAATAACCTATTCTAACTGAGGTGTGAAGCTCAAGATCCATTTCATAATTTTAAGTTTTAAGCCTATTTAAAACCAATGTCATGTGGTAAATCATATTAAATATTTATATTATATTTAAATCGTTTTAAGAAATCACATATAAAGAAACCTCATCACATTATCAAGTCAAACAGACGACTAAACGTTGTCGTGAATTCCTTTAACTAACAATAACTTACTGAAAAAAGTTTTTGAGAGCATTAGGCATATGCAATATTTAAATAAGTGAAGGGTTATACATAAACAAGAGCTTACGAGGGAGATCCATAGTTCCTGCTCACTTACTACCCCATTACACTACATTTTCCATCCAGTTAAGCAGCTTATGGTCCACCGCGAAGGGCTACAGAGTTTTACAAAGGGAAAAAATAGTTTATGTGGCCATAACAGTACAATAAAAGTGAAAACATATATATATATATATATATATATATATATATATATATATATATATATATATATATATATATAAGTATAATAATAATAACATCAATCTGAATGACATCAATGTAATTTTAGGACTGTCTGGTGAGCTCGAAATGAGGTGTAAAAGACTGATGAACTGTTTTATTAGATTTAATTTCTGGATCTCCAGACGTTCTCTCATATCTCACAGGTATTCTGAAATGGATGGCTTTACATAATTTCCTACGTCAATACTTATGGGGGTGCACTCATATTTCAATCCTAGAAAAACAAATCTACCTATATTTATGGTCTCCTTACTCTGCGCTCCTCTATCCACCACTTAAATACTATAACTCAACCCACTAACCTGTACACTCCTACGCCTCGAACTGCTCCTTCGAAAAGTCCTTTGTTATCCGCGCTACCTCTTTATGGAATACATTGCCGATCTCAATTAGAAAAAGCTCAACTCTTACTTCCTTTAAACATCATCTATTTCTTTACGTCCTGAATTTTCAACCTTCTGAGCAAATGTAAAAATGAACATTTATGAAATAAATATTATACGTAAGCTGTATCTTGTTTACAAAAATTCTTATTTATTATATCAATCGTCATAGCCAGACGTTTGCCCTACGTATTGCACTCATATGTTATTCTTAGAAGACAAGTTCTTCTAAATTTTCTTCTTCTATAAAATTTAATTTAATTATAGTTTTTAATATATATAGTTATTCTTATTTTATGTAGTTTTATCTTTATTTAGTATAGTTTAAGTTTTACATTGTTATCTATGCGTTATCTATGTGTTATCTATTATATCTTTTTTTTTTATATTGAACAAATAATATTTAGACTACATAAAAATAATAAAATATTTCTAAATAATAATAATTACATTGATGTCATTCAATAAATATTACCTGAGGTACGCATGATGGTATAGAGGGATCAATGCAATTAGAATCGACAAATGCTACTTCTATTGGAATTTTTAATTCTAAGACGAATTTCGAATGTTAAGCATTCATCATGAGTTCTAAAAACATACAAAAAATTCAAAATATCAGCACTTAACACACATATTATATATATATATTTATATATATATATATATTTCAGATATATTATATATATATATATATATATATATATATATATATATATTCCCCTTTCAAAGTAACCCTTTGAAAGGACCGTTAATTTAGGTTGGTACGTTCCATGCAAATGTATACTACGTACCTTAATTATCATAATTACATTTACATTGAAACTTTTACAATAATATTATTAAAATAATTCAAGGAATTTAACACATAACATTTTTTTAAGAATATAAAAGAAACAAATAAAACATTACAAATTGATTATGAAAATTATAAATAAAAAATATGGCCCATGGCTGATTTTAGCACACAGTTTTAAATATTTAAAGGACTTTTCATAAAATGTCCTTCCATCTTCTCAGTCCTTGGTCAGTTGGTCAAAGTCCAAGCTATAGATAAATTTCGTAAATTCAGCTCTGCATTTGTTGTACAAGTCATATTTTGTCACAGGCCAATTTTCACCTTTGAAAAACAGAGTCATAATTAGTTTGTATCTTTGTCTGTCATATTATAAGCAGTCGTAAATTATATGTTTAAATGTATGTTCTCGTCCGTTATAAGTACATTTGTTACTATTTATTAAATTAAACCTTTTTAGATATGATTTAGTTTGTCCATGTTCTGTTAAGACCTGTGTCAGTTTGTAATGTGTGGTTTTGAGTATGTTGAAATTATTTTTTGTTATTTTTGGAATGAATTTATGCAGGCTTGGTGATTTTTCAGACTTAATCCAGCGATCATTCCAGATTGATATTATGTTTTGTTTAATGTTATATTTAAGTATATATATATAATATTTGTGCCTAATCCCTCATGTCTTAAATTCTTCGAATGTTTTTAAAACTAATGATGAATATTTACCATTCAAAAATAGTCCTAAAACAAAAATGCTAATATAAGTGGCATAGTTCATCAATCCTAAGAATAAATATTAATTTAGTGAAACTGTAATAAAAGGACATTATTATTTTTAAAATAAGTTATCTATTTTTATTTGAAATAAAAATATTGTAATTATCTAACAAATAATAATATTTAATTATGTGTATCAACCATTGAAAATAAACCAACGAAATGCTGAAACATACAAATAATAAATAGTAATTGCAATGAGCAGAATAATACAAACGAAATAATATAACTGATATATTGTTTCTTATAGTCAAAGCACGGAGCATTCTATCGGCTACATAAGGAATTAAAAAGTTCAAGTAGTGGTGCTTTCTAGTAACATCGAATGGAACTAATATTCGGAATAAATCAATCAATGTAATTCACAAATTTCCCGAAGTGAAACAATCCTATGTTTATATAAAAGTATCATGTTATATTTAAAAAAATTGGTATATTGTAAATTATATCAAATTGAATTATAAATATTTATTTTTTAATTATTTCATTCTTCATAAACGGTCGACATTAAAACTCCGACAACGAATGAATACTTACACTTACTTACTTAAACCCATATGGACATACGCCTCAAAAAATTTACGGGACTGCAGAAAATACACACCTTAAAAAAATACAAATATTCCAATCAAAATTACTCAGACCAATCACGAAATCACCTTGGTACGTTTCAAACGACACAATTCACACTGATTTAGGAATACCCACAGCAGACGATTTCATGACAGACTTCATGGACATAACAACATACTCATTAATGACATGGCCACGACTGACATACCTGGAAATACTCTCAGAAGGCTTTAAAAAAGCTGGATGAGAGATTTGCTCAAATAAATCTCTTTAACCCATGCCAGGAGGAGGTACTGTTGAGTGCTAGTCTCCCACACACCATACAAGGCCTGTAATATTACAATTTCATCACATTCACTGATTGTTACCCTAATAACAGGTGTGAATTAAAATCTGAAAGAAAAAAAATAATTATTTCTATTAAAAAAAAACAACAGAAAAAACACAAAACAATTAGTCCAAGATGCCATTCAATCAAAAAAGAGTAAAGAAAGAATGACCGACCCTTTCATAAATCCTATATGTTATTAATCAATCTATTTAATAAGTCAAACATTTTTTTTCTTACTTGGATCCCTCTTTAAAAGCAACCAACGGAAATGAAAAGACGAATCCTTCTTTTTTGAAGACCCTTTTAGTTTCTATGTTTATTTTTAACTATTTTTTTTAATATTATTTATTTTCTTACCTACCCTGGATATATTTTTTGTCTATATTGCTCACTTTGTTTCAGATAAATGTCGCCTGTAAAAATCTTCCTATAAAATTATGCACTAGTGCTTGACAAAACTTTGATTACTACAAAACATTCGATACAAAGATACTTTGTCAATAATATTTTTATATATATTTTATTTTAACAGTATAATGTATTAATGTAATATAAATAAAGATGTAATGAAGTAAATATATATATATATATATATATATATATATATATAAATATATTTTTTTTTGAAAATTACTAAAATGAATTTAAAGTATTAAAAAACTGATTAACAAGCAATCTATTGGCAACAGAAGAAACTAAAGCTAAAAGTTATATGGCGCTGCATAGTATCATCCAACGGAACTAATGTCGAAGAATAAGTCTACAAAGACTACAAATATGCTAAAATGTTTTAAAATTTTATTTTCTTATTTATGTTAACATTCTATAAATTTTTTTTCGTAGATCTATTTCTTTCCCTAATTTTTTCTTTAATTTCTTTTTTTCTATCTATTATAGTTGATATAATTTATATAGTATAGGGAAAGATATAAACATTCTGCTGTACCGCCCATGTTATTCTTGGGGGACATTATGTTCAAAAAACGGTTATTTTTTTTTAAATTCCAAAATAGATTTATAATATTACAAGCATTCCCTGTCGCGGCCACGCCCGCTCTCATAATTAAAGAACTTGGATAATTTTAACTTTTTTAAGTTTTATTTATTTATCGATATAAATTATGTATTCTAGCATTCAATTAAGCATTATTTCCTCACATATCACACATTTTATAACTTTTAATATTGCGCTGATTAGGTGATTGAAGAATTACTTAAAAGCATAACTAGACATAATTTTTTTTTATTTTAATGTATGAGAGTATTAAGAAACTTGCATACAATGAACGTTCCTAAATCTATGAAAATAATGTATTTAAAATTTGGTACAGATGGGTTCAATAGTTTTACAATTGCAAACTCTGTGGCAGTATGGCGTTAGCCATATATCGCTCAAGTTTTAAATTCCACTAGGATCCTTACATCACAGACCATATTTATAAATTTTTTATAAAAATTTAATTAAACTAAGCAAATTTTATTATCATTTTTAGCTCTATAAAGGACCGTATCTTTGTAACCTCTCTTAAATAGCGATCGCCACCTATCGGTCAATTTTCGGACATTACTGCGTACCACTATTTATCCTTTTTTTGACAAGAATTTAATTAAAAAATTTAAATTTTATTATTGCTAAACCTCCCTTAAACTATGAAGACTACGTTGTTACAATTTGGTACTCATTGGTTTAGTGGTTTTTGCGGTTAGTAATCACAAACGAAAAATGGTTTGTCCTTTCATATAATAGACTAGCATACCCAGTCACGGCTTCACCCGCTCTTATAAGTAACGAACTTAGGTAGGATTGACTAATAACAGAAGTTTTATTTGTTAACAATAAAAATCTTATAATGCAGTTGAGAATTATTTCCCACACTATTTTTAAATATTTTCACTCAAAGCTGTAAACCGGTATTATTGCAATGATTTACTCAAAAGCATTATTGGATATTCAATCCTTAAATCTAATCTATGAGTTGGTAATTTAGATGGACAGAGACGTTTTAGGAATAAACTCCGGCGGATAATGGACTGCATTATCAGTGCTTACAACCCTATCAATAGAGATATTCTCTATGTCACAATTTACTTTTTCAATAATAATGTTGTTAATATACTCTCCTATAGTATTTGTTAGTAATATTACTGCTCTTTCACACAACCAATGGTACAATTTATTAAATAAATCTGAAACATTAAAATGAATCTGAAATCATTGAAATATTAGTCTTCTCAGATTCTTCATCAAAAGCTATGGTTATTTCGCCCATTTTTTAAACACAATATCAAAAAATAATCGATATTTTGATAAGGCAATAATGTTTAGTGCAGCAAAAATAATTTTATTGATTTCATTTGGTTGGACTTAAGTTTTTATCTAACTATAAAAGTTAATGACAGAATGAAAAACTTCTGCCACTTAACACTGTGAATTTAGATTATTATTATAGTAAACTATACTATTTAAAATCCTCCTAGAATTATGAAGATTTTGTAGTTAAAATTTGGTACAGAGGGGTTTAATAATTTTACCATTGCAAACTCTGGTGTAGAATGCCGCTAACCGCATATTGTTCGATTATTAAATATCCCTAGGATCTACACGTCACACTAAATATTTATAGCTTTTTTTTATGACAATTTATTTGAATCAAGCCAATTTTATTATCAATTTCTAGCTCTATATAACATTGTACCGTTATAACCAACGAAAAATGGCTTGTCCTTTTATATAATAGTATAGATATATATTAATTTAGAACATATGTTTTATTGCTAATTGTTTACAAACACCTGCACTAAAGTAGCATTAATAAAAAATAAATGTTATTTTGATATTTACATACACCTAGAACCCCAACTTTGATTTAAAATTTTTTTTTCAAAAACCTTCCCGGGGATATACCTAATAATTTCCCAAATTTTCACGGCGATTGGATGTACGGTTTTTGAATTTATCAAGTACAGACATACACACATTCATTTATATATATATAGATTACTTGGTTTGTCGATATGTTCGATCAATGAGGTAATTTTTTGTGGTGCTATCCGAAGAGAATTAAAATGGTGTTAATTTCCATGACAAAGTACTCCCCAGGTCTTGAAATACATCAGAATAAGTTTCTGTGAATTATCTGCACGAAGAGTATCCTTTTCTGTAGCGTGCGACTGATCAACTAAGAGAACTGAAAGAATATGACACGTTTTAATAAGAAGTAGTTAGGAAAACATTTGAATGTTTTTATTCATATGGCACTGGTGTTATAAATAATTTATAAAAAGCATGTTCAAATTTATTATTATTATCATTATAACCTAACCTGTTAATAAAGGGCTATTAACTTATACATTACTGTCTTCTGTTTTACTTTAATAATATTGGGATTGGTTTACCTATTAACTACAGCATAGAGCAATATTTTTGTTGGATCATATGTTAAATAAACAAGCATCCAACCCTTTTTAATTACCCAACCTTTTAATTCTTCTTCTCCTTCTTCCAATTGCTCAAAAGACCATTGCTTGTCCCTAGCATCCTCAAATATCTTCTGCCAATATGTACCTCGTTGGGCAGCTCTCCTCCAATCCTCCGCTGCCAGTATGATTGGCGTAGCGAGGGCGTGTGCGAGTGAATGCTTTGAAGCAATTGTATGATTTAAATGTGATCGTGACGTAATTCAACCGAAAAGGCCAGTTAGATAAAGTCTTGAAACTCGATGAACCATAAATACATGTCATCACGACCTGATGTTACGTTCGATTCGAACTTTTATGGAAAATTTCGACGTTGGCGTATAAATATAATTCTTATTTTAAGACAGGGAGAAGAAAAAGATAGAAAAAAAAAACACATAAATAAAGAAGACACCAATATTTTTTATCGATATTTCGATCTGTTGATCTTTTTCAAGAATGGAGGACTGTGAAGTTCTAAAAAAAAAATTAATAAATAAATTAACAAACATATAAAAAATATATAAAAAGATCTAAGTCTTTCCTTTTTGAAAAATACCAACAGATCGAAAAATCGATGAAAAAATAAATAAAAAAAAAGCTTGTTCTTCTTTATTTATGTGTTTTCTCTCTTTTTATGGCCCCTGTCTTAAACCAAGAACTATATATATATATATATATATATATATATATATATATATATATATATATATATATATATACATACAGAGCAGGGGCAACATTTAAAAATTCGCACATAGCCAACAAAAAGCCAGTGACCAGGGTCCTTCTAGCATCCTTCGATTGATTTCAGCAATTTCTCGAATAGTTTTGACAAAACCGATAATAACGATATGGGGCTAAATAATGGATATCGTAATAATGTGATCCCGGGATATAATATAATAAAATAATATCTCTTATTTAAGGGATAAATATCTCGGGATGACACTGGACGCAAAACTCCGCTGGAAAGAACACGTTGAAAAAAAAACTAATACAACTCAATTTGTGTTATCAAAAGTTGTATTGGCTCCTAGGCAGACAATCCAAACTGTCAGTAAACAATAAAATATTAATATACAACCAAGTCCTGAAGCCAATCTGGACATATGGAATCCAGCTGTGGGGATGCACGAGGGACTCCAATAGAAAAATAATCCAAAGGTTCCAAAATAAAGTGCTAACGGGCATCGTAAATGCACCTTGGTACATCAGTAACGATGATCTCCACAGAGATCTTCGGGTGCCAACTGTGGAGGAGGTAATCCAAAAATACGCCCAGTCGCATCAGACTCCCCTGCAAGACCACGTCAACGCCGATGCCGCCCATCTCCTGGACTCCAATGCACTAGTGAGGTGGCTAAAGAGAAGGAAAAGACCCAAGACCTAATAAAGGCTCTTGTGGTTTACATTCAAAGTTATTGACATTTGAAGATTTTTAATTTTGAAAAATAAAACTATATTTCATGTACATATGTTTTAGTAGTGTATTTTTATAATTATTGTTAGAAAAAAATTGTTAACAAGCTCGTAAAGAGCTTGATTGTAATATTAATAAATAAATTTAAAAAAAAAAATTTATTATTCTTTTAGGGATCACATCCTCTGACATACGAACCACATGGTCGGCCCACCTCAGTCTTCCTAGCCTTATGTGTCTCACCATGTCTGGTTCACCCAAGTTTATATCCTCCTTGATAACTTTTTCTGTGGTATCTCTGTCCGACTAAATTATTCTTTCGGAAGGTCGTCCCGAGATACTACCCATGACTCGATCTCCTTACAGATTATCATTATCTGTAATTACTAGTTCTCCCAAATAGATAACCTTCTTTTTAATTTCTCGGTATATTAGCCACTGAGACTGAACAGTGAAACTGAACCATTCTATTCAAAAAGTGATTGTTGTTTTAATCTGTAAGGTAATTTTTATCGGTTATTTAATGGTATTTAGAACTGTATACAAAAAAAAACTAGTCATGAAAAAATTTATTTGTGAAATTATAAATTTTGCCAATCAATAAATAAATAAATCAATCCGATTCTCATTGCCTTAATAATAAAATATGTTGCTTTCCAAACTAATTGAACTATTCTTTTTTATATACTCTTTAACTAAATATTGTTCAAACCTAAATATCTAAATATCTACAGGGGAATCTAAATATTGCATAAAGTAGTAGAATAGAGAGATTATAAAATAATTTTTATACGAGAGTTTTCAGTTGAAATTCTCTTATTTTTAACAAATAAAATTAGGAATATCACTTAACTCATTTGATAATAACTTACTGTTAATTGTTCAGTCAGTTTTATTACATTTGTTTTTAGTTTAAAAAACCTTAAATAATGTACTCAATTAGAAGAAACAGTTATAGCTGAAGTGAATGTAGATTTGGGCCTTGGGCTGGTGAAAAGGTCTAATGATCCCGGCTGGCCATGTTTTGGTTAGGCGGTGGCCATGGTGAGGCGGCTACCCTTCAGCGGGAGTCGAAGCTGGGCCGTCGGGCAGGCATGTCGCTGTCCCTCCTTAGGCAAAAGCAGATTCAGTGGGCCAAAGAGAAAGGTATACACTTCTAACCCTATCGATAGTACCTAAACTATATCGATTGTAAGGTAAATATTTAAGAGGCGTTAGTAGCCATCCATCTTCATATAGAATGTACCAATAAATTAATCCAGTGCCATATGGATTGACAAGTGACGAGAGATGTGGTCTTACACATGTGAGAGTTCAATAACTCCTCTGGTGACTTGATAGCTATCTACAGGTTGTCATATATCGATTCGATTCATCTAATAAGATCATGTGAATCCCAAAATACATTCCTGTTTATTACGCTGTGTTTATATATCAAAGATGTACTGTTATGAGTAAAACAATATAAATAAAAGTTAATAAACATTAGAATTATAAGATAACAGAAACAAAAACCGGCATTTTTTTTTTTTTTTTTTTTTACCTACGCTGTATTAAACCAATTTCACTAATACAATATATTTTACATTAAAAACCATTGTTCTGTCACTGTTAAGCTTAATTTCTTTCTTTTGATGCAGTCAATGAAGGTCTCAGTACTGTTTCCGTGATATACGCTTGGAAAATGTGTTAAATAAAATTTGTTACTTATGACTACTAAAATAAATTAGCAACTCTTTTCATATATATTTATATATATATATATATATATACTATATATATATATATATATATCTTAAAGAAAATTAAATTTTCTACAATATTATTTTTGAAGACTTTTGTCGTAGAATGGACGTTTTAGAAAATATGTTATATAAGTTTATATATATATATATATATATATATCTATATATATAAAAATATATATATATAATATTGTATATTATCATTAATGTTTTGCATACGACAAACCGTTTTTGAGATATAAAAAAAAAAAAAGGGATCTTTCGGCCCCAAAAAAACTCCAGACTTTTGTCGTAGAATGGACGTTTTAGAAAATATGTTATATAAGTTTAACAAAATACGTGAGGTTTGACTTTACTAATTTTATATTAAAAAAAGATCAAAAGTGAAAATAGTGAGTAGAAAAAAGTTTACATGAAATGTTGGTAGGTTTAATAATTAAAGGATCAGATGGGTAACTACTACGCTGATTATTAGATTATTAGTATAAAAAAGGACCAACTCTGGAACAGGAATACTTATACTTACATTCGATATTCACAATATCTAAACAAAAGAATTCGATAGCTTAGTTGGCAGGATACAGGACTCTTAGCATCTGGGATTTCAAAACTCTTCTTGGTATCTCAACCAGGCTTTATGAAAGAGGTGACTGACCTCGATGGGGTCCAGGGAAAACCTAGTGGTTGAGAATAAATGCTGACCACATCACCTCGCAGAATAGACGTGAGTCAAGAAACATAAGTACTTCGTTATCAAGTACTGAAGGCATTTCTCTTTATGGATTGTAGAGTTACAACAAACACTCTACCTTTAACCGATTTCTTTAATTAGTTATATTTTCGCCTAATTTCTTGATAAAATAATCTCTCCGAGGTTCTGGCATATTTCTCTCCAACCCACTTTAGCTTTAGCAAAACACGGCGTTGAAAAAAACTAGACCCTTTCATAAGCGGCTCAGTGATTGTTCTTAATGCCACATAAAACATCTCTGGACGCGTCGATTGTTGATTATTGTCAAATGTTGATTCTCAATTCCAACAATTAAGAAAAAAAGAATCAGTATCGATATCAATGATCCAAAATCGATTCCAAGTAACCGATCAATACCACTAATCTTAGTTATAGTTTTGTGATATCTTCACAATAATACATCGATTATACTCATTAATGAAATAGATATACTCTTATAGGTTATGGATAACAAATGCTATTCGTTCTTTACTAATTTATTTATTGAATGATTTTTTGGAGGGGTTATTAGATTTTTTTTGTTTTTTAAGCTCTAAAACTAATAGTTTTCATGTAATATCAGTAAGGAGAATCGAGAAATCGATTTTTAATATAGGTACCGATATCCATAGTCGAAAAATTGGAATAACACGTCACTTCATCCTCTTGAGTTCAGCATATTTGTTTCTTCTAGAGGGCACACCTTGCTTCTTTTTTTTTTTTTAAATTATCAAACATTTTTTTTCAATTCGAAGAACATTTCAGGACCAATCCTTAATATCTGACTTTTACGGTCTTTATTTTGCATATTCTCACATCAGTTGTATTTTATATCATATATCAGTCACTGATATATCAACAGTTCTTCTCACTTCAAAGCTAACTGCCCCCAAGAAGATACCATCTTAATAATCCACGCCGACCTCAATACAAAAATCTGGGCCACTGCTAAAAAATCGAAACTAAACGAAACAATATTTAACAATTTTTATGTTTTATACATATAGAATGCTATTTTTTACACTGTTATTTATTTTCGATTATTTCAACGATCTCATTAATGACTTGAATATGTATCCTATGAATTCAATATATATGATTGGAAGGAAACAACTAATAATTCTTCATAATATTAAATTGCTGAAAACGGAAATGAAGTTGGAAACAAACTTGAAATTAATTTTTTCTATTGATTAAATAATTTTTTTAGGAAAAGCATTTATTGAGTAAATATTACAATCTACCTTAGTTGAATAAGAAATCTGAATGGTTATGAGTCCATTCACACTATATGTACAATAAAAAATAGATGAAAATAAAACATCGAACTATAAACGAATGTAAAATGAATTATAATAAATTAAAAAGAATAATATAGTAAATAGAGAATCAAAATTTCAAAAAAAAAAAACAATTATACGCTGTAAGTACAAAAAAAAAAAAAAATACAATTATACGCTGTAAGTACAAAATACAAGAATATATTAAGCTTAGGGATTCCTAAATGCGATTCCCACTTGGAAGGAGGTTCAGGCTAGCATCAAAGAGATCGCAATGCGGCCCTCTCAGCTTCTTTAATGCTGTAAAACCCAGACTTGCAATGTTAGATCTTGACTTATTCATTGGGTATTGTGCACAATAATATATATATATATATATATATATATATATATATATATATATATATATATATATATATATATATATAATATATATCCACTGCTTAAATAACCATCTTAATGTATCAGCTTTATTATGCGAAATCTTTGTGACGTGACTTATTGATCAATGCTGAATAAAAATCACGCTGGATGTATTTTTATATAAGGTTAAAGATCGGAAATTGCTTCAATATTATTTACATTTATCTCACCTGATTGATAGATCCACTCCTCCAAAACTAATATACAGGGTGTTCAGAAGATGGTTGGCCAAAGGGTTGGGAGGTTCATTTTGAACCCATTTAAGGTCACTAGATACTAAGTCTTACGGTTTTTTTGGGTTTTTTTATGAATTTTGTGAAAAAATGGCCAAACCCAAACATTTATGCCTTATAAATAAGTTTTTACTAGTATATCAACGCCCTTTTTTTTTTTTTTTTTTTTTTTTTTGCTGAAATTACTAATGCATTGTCCATGTAAAATAAAAAAGATTTGATGCAAAAAAAAAAAAAAATACAAAAAAAAAAAACGTGTGATCGTTAAATCTTGTTAAAGGCAGAACAATACATGTTTTTTAAATAATTTAGATTTGGCTGTTACCCTTACTTCTTTTTTTTCGATCTAAACTTGAAGTTCTTAATTTTTGTTGTCTTTTACAAAATTAATGATATCCCGTTTTTTTCGTATTTGTTTTTTTGCATCAAACCTTATTTATTTTGCTTGGACAATGTATTAGTAATTACAGCAAAAAAAAAAGGCGTTGATATATTAATAAACAACGAAGTCATAAGGCATAAATGTTTTGGCCATTTTTTAAAAAAAAATTCATTTGAAAAAAAACCGTAAGACTTTGTATATAGGTAAGTGACCTTAAATAGGTTCAAAATGAACCTCCCTACCCGATATACCTCTTTGGCCAACGATCTTCCGAACACCCTGTATATTATAACTTAGAAAACGAAAATTATAATCTTAAAAAATTTGTTATGTTGCGAAATTTTTAGACTGATGAACATTTGTATTACAACCTGCAACATATTTCCAAGTGAGAAACGTAATTAGCAATTCCAAAGAAATTTTACGCTATTCTTTTTGTATAAAGATTTATAAATATTTGCCGATTAATTGTATAATTTAACGAAGTCCAGATATTTGATTCATAATTTTTGATATTTGCATCGCTCCTTTCAGAATACAAATATGTTGGTTGTGAACCTACGTAATGAATCTCGGCCTTTCCACAATGGCTAGAATAGGTTATTAACTTGTAGGATAACCTTTACTTCCTGGAGATAACGACGTTAAGTCCTAACAAGCAAAAACTAATAAGCATATTTTTTAGGAGGACATACAACAAATATTTTTTCCAAATAGTACGAAACAATCAACTCATTTAACTGACAAATACATTTTATAAACATGTTGAAAGCCACGAATGGATGTAATTCTTCAGTTTCTTACCACATATTCCTTGATTTCCTATCAAAGCTTTACAACAACAAAACATTTGGGGTTTTTATATTGTCGAATCAGTAACAGGATATATAAAGTGTTCAGGGAATATATGGTGTCTAATAACAAAGCTGAAAGAGAACCACTGGGATCTCTTTGAGACTGAGTTACTTTTCCATAAGTAAGAAAACAAGCGTAGTTCGAGATTTCCCTAGGATACTTGTATATATTGTATATTTAGTGTGATTCTATTAAAAAATTTTTTTTTTTTTTACTTTTATTAACCTAATTTATTTCATATTACCATATATTTTACATACTTTGTATAGCCAGAGGTTATAATTATTATATCTTCTATATATTCTTTTTATCTATTATCGTTATACGTATTGTGTGAATAGATTTATTGTCTTCTATATTACTTAAAACCTCTAAGTAAGAAACTTTTTTTAATTTATTCAATAAAACAGATTAAAAAAAAATTATAGTGTGACATAATTGATTAACTTCTTGTACGTTAAAGCTAATTAACTTTAAAATTATTTTTGTTTCAATAAATCAAATTTCAAGCTGAAACAATTTCAACCTAAATATTATTCTAGTAGTATGTGGTTTGCACATTTGTGTGTGTATCTTCTTAAGGATTGCTTGTTATAACTGCCAATTGATTAAATTATTGGATTTCCTGAATTGTTTGTAGAGTTGAAAAAGTTCCGGGTTTGTGTGTAAAAAAATTGTTTAATTGTTTGAAAATTTAATTCGAGTAGCATGTCGGTTATTGTTGTATATTTGGGGTAGTTGTTTATTATTCTCATTCTTAGATTTTGCACAATTTCAATTTTTATTACCAAAACATGTTATAATATTTAATAAGTTACAATTTTAAACTGTTAAATTTCATTTGAATAAAACTTTTTATTATATTATATAATGTGACACTGCTCCGCTAAAGCCGAACTATCAAGAAAGTTGATCTGTCAATTTCTATTGGGTTCAAGGTGAACTGTTTCGTTGATATTAATTATACTTCTTTCAGTTTGATTTAATAGATTTTTTTTTTCGATATATAGACAGATATAGTCTTTATCGCTTCCTCTTATTCCCTGTACATCATTTTTTATTCAAAAACCCGGAAATAATGCCTTTACATTATAATGAGCACACAACTTAACGTCAGCTTTTATGTCAGAGTTCACCAAACCAAGAAGTTGCAATCAATAATATTAATACAGCCCATGTGAATGTATTCTTCCTGGTTAGCTTAAGGTCAATGGACTCGGCCATCAACTGACCGGAGGCCAACGAGAAATCGATGTGTAATTTGTGGCTGTAACACGAATATCCTATTCAATGTAGTTTATAAAATCTTTGTTAATCGAAGATATAATTCAATATTTAAACTGAATATTGCATTAGATTAAATTTAGAAATAACAATTTACCAAGCAACCAAAAGAGGAGACATATACAACGATCCCGATGCAATGTAGTTAGTTGAATTTTCACATATGTGCTGCTTCCCCACATCTCACGCCATGTATTTTCTTATCTCACTAAATTTACTGATTGTAATTACTTTTATTGAAAAGTGTGAATAATGATCAAAAGTTGAAAATAAAATATGGTAAACAAGCCATAGGTTTTTTTTTTTGGTTTTTTTTTAATATAAGTATGAGGACCAATAATCTTTTTCGGCCCAGGGATTTTATTGTTATAAGTAATAAAGACGTCAATTTAATGATTGAGTTCATTGGAGACATATATTAACAATATTTTTTTTCAAAAAGGATTTCTCATTAGAAAATAATAATTAACGAACCACTTAGACACCATCAAGAAATATCAAAAGTTAAGAGTTTAAGTGGCTTTCCACCAATGAGATTAATAAGAAAACGATTTAACTTTTAACAACAAATGTTATCTTGTCGAAACAAGACTTGCTTCCAGTCAACTTGAGCAGTGCTGCACATCATATATTCTTTGCCGTTATTCCGAAGGGAGCTCAGAATTGATGAAACGTTCTTCCATCCTTATAAACTCGTAATGTTGTATGATACGCAAGTAATCCTGATTTACTTTTAACGCTTACATCATCTTCATTAAATTTTTGGAACCACCTTTGTACCTTCCTCTATTTATATAGTCTTCATTCTTTATTTTACAAAATAAAAGAGTGGCTTTAGCTGCTGAAAACATTCGTTTCCAACAATTGGACAAATTATGGAAATTTCGTACTCCACCTTCATTGTAAACATAAAAATGAAAAGGAAGAACTAAGGATTGAGAAGGGTTCTGTCATTTACCAAATAATCAAAAGAGATCAAACGTAAACTTTTAGTCACAAATTATAGCTCGTAAATGTAAATAAGAAAGGAATTACGTTTCAAAGTTCAAACAAAACTTCATTCTTTTTTATAAAAAGTTCTGTTATATAAACATTTTTACTGGTTTCAGTAATTGTTTTTTGTTTTTTTTTCAATTAATTTGTTTCTGTTTATTCACTATAAATTCTCTCTTATGTTTTGAAACATTTTTTATGTTATTTCAGAGGAACTAAAACATTTCAACGGACTTTGGGGCGGTATTTGGAATACTGAAGAAAGGAGATATCGTCCTTGTATAAGGTAAGAATATAAGTTTTCCATCTGTGGAACTGTACAGCTGAAAAATTACGTGATTTTTCTTTTACTTAAAATGTTGATTCTTTGATCTGAAAACTCTTGAATGAAATATGTTCTGTTTAAGTATCTGTTTAACTTGATGTTCCTTCCTTAAGCTCGTTGATTATAACTCCTGTAATTGGATAATTGATATCCTGATAAATAATCCTTAACTAATAAGTCATTTATTAAAGGCTATCGCCATCATTAATTGGAACAAAATACAACATTTAACAAAGTTTTAAAAATATATATATTTTATGTTTATTCTGTGATAGTTCTCTTAATTTATAGACCACTGTTATATTAATATTATAATAATAAAATTATATTGTTAAAAAAATAAAACAAAAAATCTACCATACAGGAAAACAAATCATATTGAATAAACTGTATCGATAAGAGAGTAAAAATCATAAATAATAAGAAATGATATTCAGAAAATAAAGAATATATATTATTAATAAATATTAAATAATATTAATCAAACATATAGTAGTTTGATGTAAGATGTACTATAGATATAAAGCTAAGAATATAAAATCATAAATGTTTAAAAAAACATTGATAATAGCCAAAAAATTGAATTTAACAAACCCATGCAAACCAAAGTTGTAGTATATTTGATTTGAATTAAACAGTTACTTTACCCTAGTTATTATTAAACTACATTTTTAGTGATTTATACATAATATCAGTGTTACTACTAACCCTAAATCAAATAGCTCAACAGAAAACCTCTTACAGGTCCTTCAGCGTTCTCGAATCTGTCCTGGGCGGGTTGACGTTTATGGGCTGACCCACGGAATTACTCTCGACCTTTCCATCCTGGCATGATAGGTTGTAAAATATCTAGTTTTACCCTCAAGTTGTGTACAGGGGCATGAATACAGAGCGCCTACAATAAAAAGAATACAGTTTGGCCAGGCTGTAGAGAATTGCGGGTAGTGTATAGCAACATCCTACAGGCGCAGTTGATAGGTAGTAAAGCTTTTATTCTATCCCAGTGATATAATACTTATAAAGTAACATACTATTACTTACTTTGGCTTTATTGATACGAATAATACAAAAAATTAAAAGGGAGGAATTGGAAATTAAAATAATATTTCGAATTTTCGGTTCCAGACGTTTGTTCTTATTGGAGAATCTTAGATAATGGGGAGAAAAACTTTGAGTGATAAATGATATTATGAAAGGACCTATTGATAAAGTCGAATTATCGCTGTATTCGCCGTTTAGTTAAAATAAAATACACAAATGTTAGGTAGTCCAACTAATCTTTAAAAAAACAACTAACAGTTATTAAAGATATAAATATTTCTGTTTGTTTTTTTGTTGTTTTTTTTATATACATTTATTGAAATTTACAACTGTACAGAATATATACATCAAGTAAATGTATTGACAACGATTATAATAACATGTTAAAACTTGGAAAGAACTACTCATCAGTAGCATTTTATTAAAACTTCTACACTAGAAGGTCTCTAGGCCATCTTCGTTTTAGACGCCTCGGAGGATAATCAGGAATGGAGTGGGAAGCCAGTTGAGAAACTAACGGATTTGAATGATTATGAAGCTTACTATCTGGTGTGGACTAAATCAGCAACATATGGAACATTAAGATCTCTATGAATAAGTTTATTGGTGACAAAGTAATGAGCATTGAGGATTTTACGAAGGATTTTGGATTGTAAGGATTGAATACGAGATGAATTAGATGGTTTAGTGGAGCCCCGAAGCCCAACTTTGGACATATTTCATATTACATATTGTTATGTATATGAGTCTTTTGTAATTAATTGGGAGCTTTGAACGTTTTTCTAGTAAATGTTGAACTAGTCTGTAACGACGGGCAGTTTCTTGTTTTAGTCTTGTATGTGGATTCCAAGTTAGTCGTTTGTCCAAGTGGAGTCCTAGGTAGCGTATCTGTTCAACAGGGATTAGTGGAATATCACTAAAGGATACTGTAGGGCAGGAGGTCGTAGGTTTACGACGAAGGGTAAAGGTTATTTGGTGTTATTTGTTTGGATTTATTTTGATTCTCCATTTTTGACACCATTCTTGAAGGTTTAGGATATGGGATTGGAGTGTTTGAGAGGCCGTGAAGGGATCATTGTTTACTGATAATACACATGTGTAATCAGCGTAAGTGGTGAGGACAGTGAAAGATATAAATATAAATATGAAATATAAACAAGGCATATTCATATGAAAAGTGATAAATCCGCTAAAATTTAAATATTTATATAAATGATTTTATTTTAAAATATTAACATAATAGATTTAACAGGCGAACATCCTAGAGTATCAAATTATAAATAATTCTTAAAAAAATACAATGAAATAAAAATTATAAAATCCTTATGCAAAAATATGGTTAAATTAAAGACTGGATAATTCATGGCTGGCTAATTTGCTTACTCTGGAAACTAAGTGAAGTTTCTCTTGGTCTATTGTAACCTAAAAAGTAGTTCCCTGAGCACTGTTCCAGATTAAAATCCACGGAGTGAGCAATTAGTGAATAAGCTCTTGTTCCTTGAATCGATGTACAATCCCGCTGTGGTATTTCATTATTTGTTTCAACCAAAACACACTAATATAGTATCATGATGCCATTAGCTTTGAAGAATAATTTAACTCTACGTAATAAAAAATAAAAAGATGTACCTAATATTTAATGCAACAAATTAATAACAGTTCAAAATTGATAGACTAACAATTTTACAAAATATTTTTTAAAATATAAATATTAAAAACAAACAGAATCAATAAAGAAATTGTATCTGGAGTAATTGGCTAATAAAAAATAATCAATGTGTTTTTTTTATTAATCAGAAAAATTGTAACTTTTAATGTTATAATATATATATGTATATTAGGGATGTGTCGATACCAAATGTCGATTCTCGATTCTACCATTGCTGAGAAAAGAATCGGTATCGAGAATTAAACATCCAAAGTCGACTCCTTAAAATAGATGATACCACGGATGTCCTTACTAATGATAGAGCAATGAAAAATATTTTTCATCTTTTTCATCTTAAATAGCAGAGCAATATTTCATGTACAAGATCAACACTAAAATGTCTGAATTATGATGAACTTATATATTATATTTCTATTGAAGACTATAAATGCTATTTGCTGTAAACTTATTTAGTTTTTGAATAATTATTGTTTTTTATTTCTTCTTCTTCTTTCTTATCGCTACAGTCCAGGGTGACCTCTCGTACAATTCTACTCCATTCACCTCCTACCCAGAGCCTTATTCCTCCAGTCGGTAACCCCACGTACTCTCAAGTCCTTCAACCAGAATTTTCTAGGGTGTCCTCTCTTTCTTTTTCCTGGAAGTCCTCTCTCTATTTTTTTTTATTTAATAAATTTAATAGAAATTAGGTTCTTTTAGCTCCCATCGAGTTACGAAAAATGTTGGTACCGACACATCATCAATCTATTCTTCCAATGATGTACGTAGATTTCTGTTTCATAATTTCATTTGGCAATACTTTCCTATTACAATTTCCTATGTTGATCCTACAACTAGACATGTTAAAAATAAAATTCAATTTCACACTTAAAAATATATTATTTCTTTCTAAAAAAAACAAAACAAAAACCGACAGCTAAAAATTTCGAAACAGATAGTAATATTCACTCTCATCGCTGGTTCAATACAAAATTACTCACCGCTTTAGGTGAAAGTGGGATATCTATTTGCATATCGCTGCTTGAAATTCATGTTCTACCGCACGCCAACCTTTCCACTAACTAAGAGATCCCTGACTTTATAAAAAGCGCAGTTTTTATTATTATTATTAATGTGGCGTGGTCTTTAATATGGGTCAAGTTGAAGTTATGGCCCATTACATCAAGTATTTTTTTCTTTCTAAAAACATTAACATCATAGCTTGAAAAAAAATTCGATCAAATTTAGTTTGGACATACACAGATATGACTTTTGGCTGTGGGTCTATATTATTATGTTGTAATGTTTTTTCACATTCAAAAATATGACAATTGACACGCTCTAGCTCTGTTAATGTTCCTCTCATTGAAAAATGTTACCTGATTCTCACGGATAGGCAGAAGAGCCAAGTCACAGCGGTAGAAATGAAGTTCCTTCGTAGGATTGCTGGGAAAACTAGGAGGGACTGCATCCGAAATGAAAGAATAAGAGAGGAGTTGAAAGTCATGTTAGTCGTGAAAGTCGCTGAGACAACTTAAGTGGTTCGGCCATGTTGTGCGAATGGAAGAACACAGAGATCTGCTAAAAACGATAGACTATGTCCCTGATAGTAGAAGACCACGAGGCTGACCGAGGATATACTACATAGATCATATTGAAAGGATTTGCCGGAAGAGGGGTGTAGATCTACACCAGATCAAGATCCTAGCGAGGAACTGATAGGGATGGCAGTCCTGGCTGAACGCTCCTCTACGCTGAGAAGCACTCAAGGGAATTTGCGAAAGAGGTAGAAGGTTATATTACGATTGTTTTTTGGCTCAATCTACCTAGTAGTTGTGGCAAGATAACTGTTTAAGTCTTATATTCGAAAAATGTTAGCCTTATAACCAAACAAGAACATTGTTAACTGACAAGTGATGAATTGAGCTAGCAATATGAGCTTTGTTTACATTCCTTATTATTATTATTATTATTAGGCACGAACTGGACCTAAGATAGATCACGTGAAGCTCTTGTAGTTCCTCTCTCCTTACGACGCGCCCAAATGATCTTCATTTTCTCCCCATGTTCTCTCCTCCTATCCTCCGACCAAGTTCTCCCAGTCCTCTTGACTCCGTTTTCCGGCCGTACTTCCCACGCATTCACCTTTCGTCCGTAAGCATTTCTGTCCAGAGCTTCCTCTGGGTTTGTTTTTCCACTTTTTAGGTCTTTCCTCACTTGTGTGCTCCATGCCATTGTTTTAAGGTTTATTGTTGCCTTCAGGATCTGATGGGTCAGTCTGTGTTCGGGTAGTCTGCGTATGTGTCCATAGAATTTCTGTCTGCGTTTCCTTATGTCTGCCTCGATGTTTAAAAGTTTCTCTATAGTTTTATTATATTTGAGTCTGTAGCCGTCCTCAGTCTTCAATGGACCAATAATTTTCCTAATTATTTTCCGTTCTCCCTTCTTGATGTTTTCTAATGCTTGTTTTCTGTTAAGTATCAGAGTTTCAGTCGCGTACAAGGCTGCCGGTTTGATGACAGTGTTGTAGTGTCTGATCTTAGCTTGAATGGATAAGCACTTTTTATTGTAGATTCGATAAGTTCTTGCATAGGCTTCCTTTAGTTTCAGTTCCCTGCTTTCTTGTGATCTTTTCTCAAGTCCTGAAGGCTCAAGAATTTCACCTAGATATTTGAAGAGTGGAACTCTTTTAATGATACCGTATTTTGTGATCAGAATCTTGGTTTCCAATTGTGTGCCAAAGAACACTGTCTTCTCAAAAGATATCTGAAGACCAACCTTTTTTGAACATTCCACCAGAGTTTCAACCAAAGTGATTCTCACAATTACTTATTACTTATTTTAACATAAAAATATTAAGCTTATATATTTAGCTTTTTAGCTATACTCAACAGTATATCACGGCTAGAAGACGTTCAAACTGAATTTACCGTCACCAGACCGCTTTCTGTTATTGAATCAGATTATGTTGAAATAAATGAATAAAATATATAGATGGATGGGCCTTGTTCGTTAATTTTTCCATGTAATTTGTCGTATCGTAATCAATAACAGACTAGCGGGATGGGCTGAAAAGGTACTTGGGGATTACCAGTGCGGATTTAGAAAGGGAAGGTCCACAACTGACCTAATCTTCTCCTTGAGACAACTTCTAGAAAAGAGTTATGAATATAATGTAAGCCTGAATCATCTTTTTATAGATTTCAAGCAAGCGTATGACTCTATAAAAAGGGAGGAGGTTGCCAGGGACATGAGATCTTTAGGAATACCACAGAAGTTAGTAAGACTGGTAGAAATGACATGGAAAGAAACTAAATTCCAGGTAAGAATTGGTGGACTCCTCTCAGAAGAGTTTGAGGTTAGAAGGGGACTACGCCAAGGTGACCCACTTTCACCCATAATATTTAACCTAGCTCTCGAAAAAGTGATAAGGGCCATAAGAACGAGCCCTGGTGGAAATATCTACAACAGGATGACTCAACATATGGCATATGCTGACGATGTGGTCATCACAGCACTTACTTTACCAGCCCTTTCTGGAGTACTAGAAGAGTTTGAAGCCGCGGCGATGAATAGAGGACTGAAGCTGAATCAGAGCAAAACGGAATTTATGATTACAGCAAGAAATCAACCTCGCAGAGAAGAGGAGGTGCATATCAATGAACATAAGTTCCGTTGGTGCAATAGCTTTAAGTACCTAGGTTCCCTAATAACGGAAAATAATGATATAAGAACGGAAATTAAAGCCAGAATTACAGCAGGTAGCAGATGCCTGTACGCTCTTAATAAAATATTGAAGTTCCGAGCATTATCACGAGCTGCAAAAGTAATCCTGTATAAAACAGTCATAAGGCCTGTGGTAATGTATGGAAGTGAGTGCTGGACATTAACAAAAGGGAACGAAACAATACTTAAAGTGTGGGAAAGGAAAGTACTCAGAAAAATTTTCGGCCCAGTAAACGACCATGGGAATTGGAGAATAAGGAAGAACAAGGAATTGGAAGAGCTATTCGGGGAACCGAATATAGTGGCGGTCATCAAGGAAGGAAGGTTGCGGTGGCTGGGACATGTCCAACGGATGCCGGACGAGAGGCTGCCGAAGAGGATGATGAGTGACAGACCGGATGGTAGCAGATTGAGAGGAAGGCCTAGAATAAGGTGGCAGGATAATGTGGAGGCGGACCTGAAAAATCTGGGAGTGAGAGGATGGCGAAGAAAAGCTATGGGTAAACTCCAATGGTCATCTCTTCTGCGTGAGGCCAAGGCCCATCTAGGGCTGTAGAGCCAACCAATAAATAAATAAATAAATAAATAAATTTGTCGTATCTCTTATAACTATTATAGATGTACATTGATGCATTTTGGATACTCAAGTCAGGACCTTGAGAGAAACGTAGGGTGGTGAGTTCGTCACAACAAACAAAACTCAGTTAAATAGCTAATAGTCCAGTCAATGATGCTGAAATGAGGAGTGTAGAGTGCATGAAATATGCTATAATTTTTGACTTCGTAGCTTCGTTAGGAGTAGTTAGAGGGAAAACATACTAAAAGTAAACTTCCAACAGTTTCAGAGATATACGTTATTGAAAAATCGATAATATTCGATATAAAAATTATTTTTACCTCGTTTATGTTCAAGTGCTTCAAGTGCCAAAAACATACATATGAAATTGAATTTTAATGCTTCCAACAGTTTCAGAGATATACGTTATTGAAAAATCGATAATATTCGATATAAAAATTATTTTTACCTCGTTTATGTTCAAGTGCTTCAAGTGCCAAAAACATACATATGAAATTGAATTTTAATGCTTCCAACAGTTTCAGAGATATACGTTATTGAAAAATCGATAATATTCGATATAAAAATTATTTTTACCTCGTTTATGTTCAAGTGCTTCAAGTGCCAAAAACATACATATGAAATTGAATTTTAATGCTCTACAACTTCGATTCCGACATTTTTTCTGAAAAACGATCGTGGAAGGCACTAGAAGCAAATGTTTGACAAAAAGTGAGGTAAAAATTATTTTTTTTTCAAAAATGATCCCTTTTCAATAACGTATATCTCGGAAACCGTTAGAGGTTCGATACATATGAATATAATCAATTATTCTGGAAATTTAATGAGCTTTAATGTTGAATTTGAAATATATTTTTCTAGAATTCACTGTTTTCGAGATATAATCGAAAAACCCGAAATGAGACCCCCCCCCATGGTTAGCTCACCCCCCAGAGGTGGGGACTTTTAGTATGTTTACCTTCTAACTACTCCTGAAGAAGCTATGAAGTCAAAAATTATCGCATATTTCAAGCACTGAACAATATATTTATTGACTGGGCTTTAAGTTGGACAGTCATAGACGGTCCATCTCTAACAATAAGCGTTGGGTATACCCAGATACCCGTTATGTAGATGAGAGGATTGTGTCAGGGCTAATCTTGTGGATTAGGGTTTTATTGGATGAACGTTGATTATCGTCAAAGAATGGTAATGTGGTCATTGTGCGTTAGAGGTCTTCGTATTTTCGTACTTCGTACGAAAATTCTACCAAGCTACCTAGTTTTGATGGGTTCTATAGGAATGATGACTACACAGCTAATCTTACACCACTATCTTCTTTAGTCCAATGACTCCAAGATATATTTATAAGTTTATGCCACACTGACCAGACCCAGTGAGTCAGTTCTGAAGTACTGACCAGGTCGATAGGGGGCGCTGACCTCTCCTCGTCTTATCGCACGAACTTCTTGCATAATTTCTCCTCTTGGGTTTTCACTTCCTCAAGAAACTGGAACAATGGCCAGTCCTCATGGGCCAAGGGGTGTGTGCGGCCGCGTCGGCAACGGCAGAGCAGGAGTAATAAGAAGATATTAGTAACTTAGCTATAGCTTATTAATGATGTATCTAGTAACTTTAGATCGCGATAGATTTTTGAATTTTATTTTATATTTTTCATCCAGGAATTAAGTTATCCTTCCCGGATTTTGAGTTATTTTAACTAAGTCAATAGTGATACATAAAAATTTACTCTCATACAAAGACCTCGCATCTCTCATAAACAGAAGATTGTCTTCATCTTCTGATAGCAATACGAGTATTATTCTCTATAACTTCTCTTAAATAAAAACTCCAACCGTTCATATCGTCTCTAATACTTCCCAATATAGACTATTGTAGTATCTCAGAGTTATACACTTAGGATGGTACTCATGAGGATTGCACTAAGGAATCCCCAAATACCACTCAACTAAACCGAATTAAAATCAGTTGAGATATGCTAGATAGTATTGAAGTATCTTTTTTATTTATTTATTTCCCTTCGTTGCCTCTCGGCTACACGGGTCTTGCAGTGATGACTGGTAGCCATATTACATTTAAGATCTAACATTTCAAGATTACATTAAAAATTTAACATAGCACTTAATATTTTTTTTTCTTTTTCCATTTAGTGATATTTACAACTCTACAAGATAATATACAACAAGTAAATGTGTTGACAGTGAATACAATGGCATGTAAATAACTTTTGAAGAACTACTCACTAGTAGAACTTCAATAAAATCTACATTAAAAGGTCTCTAGGCCATCTTCTTTTCAGACACCTCAAAGGATTATCAGGGATGGGTAGCTTACTATGGAAGGATAGGTTTCTGGTTTCGGCTAAATCAGAAACATATGGAACATTAAGATCTTTATGGATAAGTTTATTGGTCACATAGTAAGGAGCATTGAGGATTTTTCGAAGGATTTTGGATTGTAACGATTGGATACGAGATGAATTGGATGGTTTAGTAGAGACCCAAAGCTCAACTCCGTACGTCCAAATAGGTCTAATCACTGTCATGAAAATGAGTCTTTTGTAATTAATTGGGAGCTTTGAACGTTTGTCTAGTAAATGTTGAAGTAGTCTGTAACGACGGGCAATTTCTAGTCGTTTGAGTCTTGTATGTGGATCCCAAGTAAGACGTTTTTCCAGATGGAGTCCTAGGAACCGGGGATTAGTGGAACATAGAACTTAAAAACACAATCCAATCACAATAATCTGACGGCATTATAGAGCATAATAAATGGATAGGTCGGTTTAAAACGATTATAGTCTCTTCCAGCCAACTGTCTTTCAAGGAAGATAGGTTATACGTGCATGATAACATGCGGGAATAAAGAATATCGTTCTGAATGTATTATGTGGAAAATTAACTGTAATATGGATTCCCCCCCCCCAAAACACAAAACACAAAGGGCAGATCCAGACAATGGAAATGAGATACCTAAGAAAGGTTGAAGGAAAGACCAGGAGAGATAGGATCCGTAACTCTACAATAAGAGCGAACCTCGAGGTACAGGCGGTAGAAACCACTCTTGAAGAAAATAAATTAAGATGGTTTGGGCACCTCCTGAGGATGAGCACGGAGAGAACGGCCAGGATATCGTATGAGACGAGAGTAGAAGGAAGAAGACCAAGAGGAAGACCACGGATCACCTGGGAGGAAGGCGTGCGGGAGGCGTTCAGGAAGCGAGGGCTGGACTGGAGCAGGAGGAGAGAATTGGTTCAAGAAAGGGACACTTGGGTCAAGCTCTATAGAGGGAATCCCCACACTGCACAGCGGTAGAGAGGGAAAGATTATGATGATGATGATGGATTCCAAGTTAGACGTTTGTCCAAGTGGAGTCCTAGGAAGCGGATCTGTTCTACAGGGATTAATGGAATATCATTAAAGGATACTTTCATTTAATATTTAAAATAAATTTAGAATTTCACATAAAAACATATATATAAAAAATTGTTAAAGTCTTTACAATAAATTTTAGTTTAGGCTTAGTCGGTGAAAAAGCTGTAATCATTTCTGTCCAGTTGTATTTCCGGGGCGTGGCCTCTCCTTGCTACCATTATCATTCCGAATCGATGAATTAATTACCAATTCTACTGGTATATCGTTTATTAGAAATACCGGTTTCAAATATTAGACATTCGTATTCAGTTATAAAAACATAAAAATATTGAAAACATTGGTAATTTTATAAACAAATTATATTTATGATCTTATTTATTCAAAAATGTAAGACAGAAAATCAAAAACATGGTATTTTATATTTTTCATTAAATTAAAAAAAAAGTATGTTTTTTCTCCTGGAATATTTAGTTAATTTTACAACATAAATGGTAATACACACGACCTCCTTGTCACTCTCATGAAAGTAAGATCACCTCTAGTCTAAGATATATCATTCACCTTCTCTCTAATGAAATAAACAATTGCACGTCTAGTCTCTCATATTTCTCAACTTCGGAGACTTTAATTACTGGAAGTTATCTCACTCGATTGCACTTTTGCCTAAGAATGGCACCAAGGAATTCCCAAAACGGTTATAACTAGAGATCGGATCCGTATGTATTTACATATTTTTTTCTAGACAATTTTCAGACGTTTTTCAACTAGAAGAGTTCATACAGACACTTTTCAAGCCGTTTGAGCCTACTCTTCTTTCACATATTTCCACATATTTGGATGTTATTGCATATTTATACATATTTGATCGAAATAAATACATACCTTCACATATTTAATTAAGTACATATTTTCACACAGATTTCATTTTTGGCATATTTTCATAATTTGGAGGTGGTTGACAGGGACAATGAACCACAGACTGTAGGGCTGTGAATCACAGTGGGTACAATAGATCAGTAAAATAAGGCTCCAAAAGGACGTTTTCAAGAAAAACTGGCGATCTTTTATTCTTAATGAATCTTCATGTTTTTTGTGGTGCTGAATCCGAATCTGAACTCAGCTACCACGGCAGCAATCGGCTGATTATTCAAAATCGCAAAAAACGCTCAAAATACCGGTTCATTTCGTTTTTACCTATAACACGAAAACGAAGCTTTTTTCGAAAAATTTTCGCAAATATTAAATATTGCTGGAACCAGAACCTACGAAATGAATAAACAACTCCAAAATCGGACCATTTTTCGCTAAGTTATGGTCTTGAGAAAATTTGTAGAAATTGGCCAACTTGCGGCTTAATTCCGCCAATATTTGTCCGATCCCAAATTTATTTTTTTTTTATCTCAAAGCTGGTTAAATTTACTTTTAGATACTATATATTTATATTCACTCTCGTGAAACACCCACGCTAGCAAGTTAAATGTGTGTGTTTTGACAATTATGACACGTTCAGTGGGCTGGCTTGGGTATTTCATGGGATTTGATATAAATTACATATGTATGACTAAATTGTAAATTTAATCAACTTTGAGATGAAAAAAAGAAATTTGATATCGGACAAATAATTTTGGAGTTATAGTGAAAAATATCCTTAAAAAACGCGATTCACAAAAGAACGGGAATTGTAGCGTTCTTGTATGTGTATTTTATAAGAGCTAATTTAAACTTGGTATATGACGCCTAAAAGTATATTAACTAGCTTTTAGAAGAAAAAAGTAATTTTAGATCCGACTAATAGTTTTGGAGATATAGCCTAAAGAGTACGACAGATCGTCTTCGTTTCACGTTCCAACATTTGAAATTCCATGTGGTTGCAAACAATTTCGCAGAGAGAAGTTTTCAAAATTGAAAATTAAACAAATCTTTTACTATTACATACTATAAAAATGTTCTTTTGTTGTATAAATCATTATAACTTGTAAAAAAAAATTCTATTGTTCCTAATAATTATTATAAGTTGTAAAAAAATGCTGTTGTTCCTAATAATTATTATAAATTGTAAAAGTGTTCTTTTGTTGTATATATCATTATAACATGAAAAAAAAAAAATTTCATTTTCATTAAAAAAAAACGTCCATTTTACTTAAATATTTCTGAAAATATTTTAAGAAATTTACATATTTAACGAAAATAAATGCACATTTTAATTAAATATTTGGCATTTTTAAATACATAAAAATCCGATCCCTAGTTATCACTCAACCGAACCGAATTAAAATCAGTTGAGGTAAGCTTGATGATATAGAATGATCAATACGACTATGACTGATGAATTTTTTCCCGATTATTGCTTTATTATGTAACTAGTCTATTATTACACTAGTTTTAAATGTTATACATTCATCTTTAGTTCAAAAAACACATAAGCATTCAAAAAATCATTAGCTTGAAACCCATGTTATATTTTTGCTATTAATATTTTAGAAATCTAAGACAGGAAATAAAAAGTATGTTGAAACTAACTTAAGGGAAACATGGAACTTGATGCAAGTGATGTGACTAACAATAAAAGAGAAATGTGAGGTGACAGATAGAAAGGGTGGGGAGAGTAGTCAGCTAACTAGTCAAATGAATAGGCAATCCTTTAGGATTTCCCTATAACTATTGTTTTATGTAGGAATAGAAAAAACCAATAATCATAGTGAAAACCTAATGGATTTTCAATTCTTTTGACAAACCCCTCCCCTATTGCCATCTCTCAGTCTTCTAATAAACAAACCACATGTCGAACAGGTAATTAAATATTTCGATACCAAACTGAATAAAAATCTTTGTAGCACAGCGTGACTACTATTCACGTTGATGGCAATATCTAAACCATTTCATTTCTGCGAATGACGAACTATTTCAAATTACCCAATGGTTTTGAGGAACGAGGGTTTAGTTTAAGATCAAAGGTAACTTATGATTGGGCTATTAATATTGAACCATGCAAGTTATTAGCTAAATCGTTCCTAGATCTTAAGAGTCTTATATTGATTCAATTCTTGTCTTACACTTATATAGGTGTACATTATCGTTTTGAATTGCAGCATTTTTTACTTGGGTAAGCATGATGATATAGAAGGATCGATAAAATTAGGATAAATGAATAATTTGTCTCTTCTATTGGAATTATGAAGACTAGGCTGGAATGTTAAACATCCATCATCAGTTCTAAGTAGGCAAAATGAAAAGCACTTCTGGAAGATATCATGACCTACAGTAGACTGTATATCTTTCAGGAGTCCTTTTTCTTTTGCCTTAGAACTGATGATAAATGTTTATTTTTCGAAACTAGTTTTCGAATAAAAATAATTATGATAGAAATGGCAATTAATTCATCAATCCTAATTGCATTGAGCCTTCCATACCTTAATGCCTACTATGGTATTAGGACAGAAAAAAAGGTTAAATTTCAATTAATGGGGTGTATAAAGAAAAAATGACTGTTTTTGAAACAAATATTTGTATTATTATTTTATATATATATATATATATAAAATACAATAAATACTAAAAGTATAGTCCATTGTTATCTACCGTCATTACCCATCTGCTAGCCAATTGCTCGATGGAACGCTGATACCATTCCTTGGGATGGCTGTCAAAGAACTCTTGGATAGAATTTTCAACTTCCGCAAAATTATCAAATTTTTTCCCTCGAATAAAATAGGCCATGCATCGACATAAGTAGTAATCCCAAGGTGCGAGGTTTGAACTATATGGTGGATGAGGTAGGAGTTCAAACCCATGAAGTTCTGTAAACTTTTCTGCTGATTGTTGAGGAGTAAGTTCATGAGCGACCAGTCTACAGGTCTTTTCCACCTTCCCCATGGAGAGAAGATGGTGACTAACAGTATCTTTCGAAACACCACTATCCCTGGCAAGTTCGCTAGTACTTGTGGACGGATTTGCCCAACAGCTTCCTTCAGAACCTCATCAATATCCATTAATGGCCGCCCGGAGCCCTTCTTTCTTTCCAACGTCTTATCTCAACTTCTAAATTTCTCAAACCAACGCCGCGCAGTGCGCTCTTCAAAGACACCTTCCCCTTCACATTTTATAATTTCACGAGTTACTTCAGCGGCTGTGAAATTTTTTTTCCAGTAATGTCTTAAAATTACGAGAATTTCGTAGGACACCGTCATGTTTCTTCTTTGAAATAAATAACTGAACTGAGGGTTTTTTTTTTTTTTGAAGAAGTCCTGTGTTAGAAACAATCTTAGAGAATGCTCTAAAGGGATTATTAAGTATTGGTAAATAATAAATAGCATTAAGATATTTACAGACTTTTGAACTCTGGAATTTGATAAAACGGTCATTTTTTTTTTATATGCCCTATTTTATACGCCCTATTATAAACGTATTATCGCTAAATTTCATGTTAACTTTTACCGATCACTGTTACATTTTTTGTAACAGTTAAATTGACTTGGTGAGTTAGCACCAGATGAATAGAAAGTCTGATGATGGGATGGAATATCCCGAAACATTTCACATTGTGTGATGATCGGTTGCTTAAAGAGGAGTTGTTGCTAAAATAAAGAGAATTGGATATATTAACATAAAATACTCCTTTATTGAAGAAACTATCAATTTTTTTCTTCTAATAAAAAACTTTTTCAAGAAAAACAAAATTCTTAAAAAGTTTCTTGTTTACGACTTACTTAATACATATTTCATTTTCTCTTAGAGCAGACGGTTAAAACCTTCCTAGAATTAGAGTCTCTGATGTCGCATACGCTCTATTATTCACAACTTGCAAACAGATAGCTGAGAGTGTTCAAACAAAGTTTTACCTTGAGACCCTATACGAAAATAGCCGGAGATGATTCTGTTTATTAGGACGGTCCTTTCAGAATCGATGGAGTGACCGATCGATTTAGTGACCACTGAAGTCAATGACAATGATATTTCCGGCATTAGATATTACTTCCTCATTTGTGTGTCTCAGTCTGTGCTCGGCCGTAGCCTAAGGGCTTCTTCTCCAGTGATGGTCCTCCCCACACTTCGGTAAATATAAATATTTATTAACAATATAAAGTAATTTAAAGAATTGCTGTAGTTTGTTTTTGTTTTTTTTTGTTTTTTTTTTATAATCAATACCTCTTTTGTTTAGGGGTCTATTCATATTTCGTGTAACGTTTTCTTCTCATTCATTTCGACACGCTTTTTGGAGTTACTTTGTGTTACTGGTGTTACTTGGTGTTATTGATGTTACTTGGATTGAAAATATAGGACATCTCCCTTATCAAAAATTTGATTATATTACATTTGTCGCTAGAACCAACCAATAGGTACATTTAGGAGTTATATTTGTTAGAATGAAAAAAATCACTTTGTAACGTTTTATTCACCCTGTGTAAAACTGTTTAGGGTTTTTTTCACATTCAAAAATGTGACATTTTGAAACATGTTGGTGTTGCTCTGATCCAAAATTTGAAAACAGTTTCCTTGTCAAAAATTGGTAATCTTCCGCAAGCCGGTCTCCAAAAAACTTAACTGACCCGCGCTACACCGACCAGTTCAATCCTTACGCTTCACTTCGAGTTTACAGTTATCGGTAGCTCTTTCCTATAACCTCACATGTAAACAATCACTTCTGCAGTTTCAACTTGGATTGTGTTGTTTAGTGTATTAGATTGATATTTAGTCTTCTCAAATGTAAATAGGTAAAACAGAAGTTAACAACATGAGTTAAATAAAGGATTCAGTGTTCTATCAATTCACGCTTTCTTATTTCCTCTTCCCTAATGTGTAAACGTGATACAAAAGTTAAAATCAATACAATTAATTCCTACATGGATTTGGTGTTTTATTTATTTATATTTTTTAAATCAATTTTAGAGGAAAATTTCCAGTTTACACATTTTGTGAATGGATTCTTTGTTGTCCATATTACTTATTGCCCTGAAGTGAGACAGATTGTATTATTAATTCAATGAAACATATCGATCTAAAAATAAATATGAGAACACATATCATAGGTTTCATATTTTCTTATTTCCACTTCCCTTGAGAAAATATAGCAGAAATTAACATCATAACTTTCAACAAGGATTCTGCCTTTAATATATTTATAATTTGTTATTTCCACATCATTATTTTCTTATTTCTAATTTTAATATCAGAAAGTAAACAGAAGTTAATATTACTTAGAGCAGGGATTTAGAATTTCTCCGTAAATGAAGGAGAGTAACCTTTCCACACGAAAAGTAGCGACTAAAACACCGAAGTAAATCGGAAAAAAGTTTGAATCAATAAAAGTATTCTTTTAGTTCTCCCGACCCACAGCCAAAAACAAATTTTTATCTCATCTACTTACTTAATGTAACAATTCGTTTCACAAGCGTGAAAAATAAATAAACATTGTAATAAATTAAGGTATAGAACAGCTGTTTTGTTGTTGTTCCCGTTTCTTGATACTGATACCACCATGGTTAGTGACGTATTCTTGTATGTGATAAACAGTAATCAACAAGTTATGATTAATTACGAGACGATAAGGCGTCTTAATTACAAACTAATTTGTGAAAGTTTGATACAATGAGGTCAGCATTAAGTAGTTCATAGTTCAGAACGGATCGATGGATTTCTTTATAGCATATTTATTTTTAGAACTATTTGACCCGCTGAAAATTAAAAAACCTTTCAACTTAATTGACAGTTACAAATATTTCAGATATGAATTGCAAATTTTATATAATAATAATAATTCAATTTTATATGAAAAATATTATATTATTCTTTTTTTTCACTAGTTGGTTTACTTTATATCAAATTTAGAATAATTTTAAATTTTATCACTCCAATCTTTAATTTTATAAACCAGATAATTTATATTTGTTTGTGTGTGTGTTGTTGAATTCCATGTCCTTGAGAATGGTAATAAATATTTTTGCTCTTTATACTGAACTATGAGAGGAAAATAATGTTTTTCGTAACATATCTTAAAATAAATAATTTATTTATTTATAATTATTTAATAAATATATATATTTAATATTTATATATAATTATTTAAATAACTTTAAACTTAAAAACCGTTAAATATTTCAACATATTATCCGTAAGGACGAAAAACTAATCGTTAAATTCCGCCATCTTAAAACAGCATCCTTAAGAACGAAAACTAATTCTAATTATGGAAGTAGAGTGGCCAAGGATGTCCTTCGGCCTCAAAAAATCGTCAGATCCTGGCAGTTCTGTAAAACAGTGTCCTTATAAAGACAACTATGGCGGAATTTATCCTTCCACCATTTTAAAATCGTTAAATATTTTAAAACAGTACCTTATAAGGACATCAATGGCGGAACACATATATATATATATATATATATATATATATATATATATATATATATATATATATATATATATATATATATATATATATATATATATATATATATAAATATATATTAATAAATATTTATATATAATTTAAACGTTTAAAGCTCTCCAAATGCGTCGTAAATATGTGATGTGGATAGGATTTTTTTACAATTAGGATTGATGAATTAATAGCCACTTCTATTGAATTATTTTATTAGAAGGTTAGTTGTTAATAAAAGTGGCAATTAATTCATCAATCCGAATTGTACTGATCCTTCTAAACCATGTGTACCTCAATGATTTTATTATTTGCTGTATTATTTTCTAAAATCCTTGTCATTTTTTATGTTTAACTTCATGAAAATCTCTTAAAAGTAAATCAGCTGATATTTTTGAAATTATAATAACTACTTTTTCTGTGAATATGTAAAGTAATACATATATATATATATATATATATATATATATATATATATATATATATATATATATATATATAATAAAGTTTAAAGCATGAATCTGTACATTATTGCGCTATTAACTATTAGACCGTAATTGTGGCAGCCTATAAGATTAACTATACCCTTACAACACACGAAAGGTCATCGGCTTAGTCATAAGTAATATGGTACTGTTTCTTTAAAGATTGTGTTGATATTTAGCTAAAATCCCACTATATCCAGGTTTTCCTGACCTAGGGAGGTAAAGGGCTAAGTGTGCCCTAGGAGGGTCTCCAAATCCCAGGGTCGATCCTGGACTGATATAACACAGTACATACTTATATCAGCCACTGCCAGACTCGATCTCCTTACCGCCCGATACTTAGGATTATAGTCCTAAACTTATTGAACTATGACACCTCTCACTCTCTCTCTCTCTCTATATATATAGTTATAGAAACCCAATGGTATTAGAGATAATAAATAAATGTACACTATCCCCTCTCCTAGATAACTGTATAAAAGGGGCACCCCCACCTTCGTGCGGCGACACTCTGCCTCTACCCGTTATGATGTCAGTTTGTTCCACGAAGTCTTGTAATAGGCTTTAAGATTGTGCTTTTTCTTGTATAACGTATGTACTTCAATAAAATCCTCTTTTTAAAAACTCAGCCCCGTGAACCTTTTATTTAGCTGGCGCCCGAACGGAGGGACATTTGGAAGCGTTAACGTAACTTCGCGGCAGTTCTATCTTATTTCAGGTACAGAACAGCGAGACCTCTTTCCACTGGCATGAGAGATTGGGAGCTGAGTACTAATACATCAGCAGATCTTCAAGTCTTTGGGAGCGCTTTGGTATTCCAATACCTTAACCAGAAGGACCTTCAACCTCTTTGCTAAGGAATCGACGGGAAGGAGCTAAAGGAGGAAGTCATCGAGAAGACATCGAAGACAACGAAGACATCGTTGTATCAAGAAAAAGTATAATTATTTTATTTTAATTTTTTTTTTTTTAAAGTAATTTTGTAATTTAAATATAAGTTAGTAATAAGTATAATAATTTAAAATATTGATTTATCTTTATGAATGGTTTGGAAGAAAAATTAAGTAACTTAAAAATAACAGGTTCAACGTTAGTTAAAAAAGAAGATATTAATATGGCTCTTGAAATTAAAAATCACGATTTAGCATTAATCCCGGAATACGACGGAAATCCGTTACAACTAGTTGATTTTATTAGAAATAGCGAATTTTTATATAATTTATATTGTAAAGAGGACAATACTCATAAAAATACAAATCAAGCAAAATTAGTTTTAACAATTTTAAATAAATTAACAGGTAAAGCTAAAGTCGCCGTATACGACAAAGAATTTAATACCGTCAAAGAATTAATAAAATTCTTAAAAAGAAAATATCAGGACACGAGAACTAGGGAACAATTAATTTCAGAAATTTTAAATACGCGGACTTATCATAACGAGAACCCACTCGATTTCTTAGAACGACTGGGCCAAAAAAGATGCGATTTATACGCACGTATTTATTCAGACAATGAGATACTAAACAAACAGGACGAAATGTATAGGTATGACAAACAGATATCCCATCACGCAGTACACAGCTTACATCCGGCATTAACAGATTTTATTTATCACATTAAATTTGATTCGTTAGAAGATTTAGAAGGAATACTAAGAAACAGCGCGGCTCATATTGTACATAGACTTTACGGAGATAAAAAACAGTATAAAAATAACCCAACTCAAAATAATTATAAAAAAAAAAAATTTCGAAAATAATTTCAAAAACAAAGAGTACCGACCAAATTTTAACAACCATTATGATTATCAAAATTACCGACCCCATCAGTACCACCGCGAGCAATATACGTCGTATAATAATCCCCAACAGTACCGACAGCAACAGTATTAGTGTGAGCAAGGTCCAACCTCTAATTCTTATAACAATAACAATCAACATAACTTCCGGCCACAACAGCGAGCAATAGAATATCAAACACCAATTTATAACCAACAATGGGACCCCCAGTCACAGTATAATTTTTTTAATAAACCGCCCTCCAGAAATTTTAGGCAACAAAATTATCAGCAACCCCAAATAGACTCCAACACTGTTTCAATGAGAACCGTTTCTAATAGAGTACACGCGATAGAAGAGGAAAAGGATAAACAGATAAAATTATTACAAGAGCGTATAGAATCATTAGAACAAAAACAGAATCATTTTTTAGAATCAGGCCCGAGCACGAGCAGACCTCCGGACCGGATATAAACAATTTAAATTCTAAACCGGATAAACAAATTGATAACCAGGATAAACAAATAGAAATTCACGACTTAAATTTAAATAACGACTTAGCAAATCTAATTGACGAAAAAAAATGAAAAAAAAAAAAAAACAATTAATCCGCGACGAACATATAAAATCGGAAATAAAAGAAAGTTTTAAAAACTTAATTCGCGAAGAACATAAAAAACCGGAAATAAAAGTAACTGTAGAGAATTCTGTAAACAATATTAAGAATGTGGAAGAAGCGTATAATTTAAAACCTGAAATAAAAGAAAGTGTAGAAAATTCTGTAAACAAATTTAAGAATATGGAAGACGACGAAAATTTAAAATACCAAAACTTAAAGAACTTAATAAAAATAAAGAAACATTCCGAAATGAATATCGTAATTTAAATAAAACAATAAAATCCGTTAATAAGTCACGGGAAGGAAACGAAAAAAATATAATTAGTAAAATTAAAGAAACAGAAGACTTAAATTCAAATATTGTGAAAGAAACGAACAATTTAAAAGCTTCAAAAAATAGTTTAAAAGTAACTGTTGAAAAATTAAATAATAATGTAACAAAATTTAATAAATTGAATCGGAAGACATTAAAAGAAATAATAGCTTCTATTTCCATAAAAAGTAGCCTGGATCACTGCAGCAATAAGTTAAAAAATTTTAAACCTCAACTAAATGTTGCTTTAGGCGAGAAAGCAGTACACAACTTGTTTAAAAATAGAATAGTTAAAATCAGACAAAGTAAATCAAAAAAATAATTTTCCACTTTGGATCGTACCAAAAAAGATGTATAAATATAGGAAAAAACTAAGTAAAAATATTTAAATCGGATAATTTGTTGATTCTGGTAACTTCGAATTCAACATCAATACAATTTTTTATTAATATTCATAATCATACCAATTATTAGTTTTCAAGTTTATGTTTTAGAAGCATAGAGATTTAAACAATAGAATTAAAACGATTGTTTTTCAATCTGATAACTCTCTCTAACTATTATAATTTATATTCATACCAGTTTTTGTTAATACTTAAATTTATTAATATTATCATTAATTATTAATAATACGTTTTAACTATTTCTATAAAATTTTAAATATCTTATATTCATTTAAATTTCAAAGTTTAGTTTTATGTTGCTTCTCATTACGATGTTTCGTTTATAATTAATATTAATAGATACGTAATTCTGAAAAGAGCAATGGATTTATAACAAATCAAGAATCATCATTTAATTTTAATAATAACTTAATAATAATAATTAATTAATAATTTAATAATAATGATTTAGTTGATAATAATTATTTGTATGTTAATGTTAATTAGTCTTTTGAAGAATATATTTATATGATTATTACCCCATAATAATCTTAACCTTCAGATATGTTTATCGTGTTGAACACGTTAGGATTAAACTGTTGTATTCGTTCTATTTTTAAGCTTCTATTATGCTTGCTATTTAAACAATTACATTGTATCGACGAACTAAAGAATCTATAAATTGAAACTGATTATTTTATTTTATTTTTCTAACGATTCAATTTAAACGAAACGAGGTATGATCATTTTATTTAATGTTCTGTTAGTCACTGGAATTGAAATATTAAATATAAAGCTAAAGGAATAAACGATTTCACAGATATTATATGATTTAAATGGTTTACACTTCAAAAATTTAAAATAGAATTATCAGGGTAATTTGTTTAATATTCATTCAGACCTTAGGAAAAAAATATCATTTTACCAGTTTTATAGTCAGACAGAATTTAAATAAATAATAGATATTTTAATTTTAATAATGCACTAACTAACTACATGACTAAAATAATATTATTTTGCATTATACTAGTGAGTGGCTAGCTGAACTCAAACTCTTTGGGATTATTGAACAGAGTCCACTCTACCCTAAACGAATTATTGAGAATAATAGGAAAAGAAAAAGATAAATGTTCTATGCAGCAGAAATTAAGATTAGCGGTAATAGCATACAATAATACCTTAAATAATAAATTAAAATTAACGCCCAATGAAATTACTTTCGGAACCTCCAGATTAGAGTCAGACGAAAACACCGACCTGACGGAACAATACGTATTAAAATATCACAAGGACCAACAGTTATTACATAAATTAATTAGATCCAAAATAAATGACGAAAAAGAAACAAGGACTGAAAAATTAAATAAAAATAGAGAAGACCCTTTGGATATTCAACGACAATTAGGAGATGTAGAATATTTAAAAAATACCCAAGCAAAAATAAAGAGTAGAGACAAATTTAAAAAAGTAAATGTACTAGTGAAAGATAAGAGACCGATTAAAACCCATATTGACAATATTAAAAGGCCCACTAGAAAAAAGAGGAAAAAGAAACAATATATTTCAGACGACGATAATGAATCCATTCGCGTAAATATTTCGGATGTCTCGGATAACTATGACTCAGATAATGATTCTGATTAAAAATATTTAATTTTATTTAAACAATATTAAAATGTCTTAAAAATCTTTTATTTTAAATATAATAAATATAATGGTATTAGGAGTAATGTTTATGTTATATTGAAAAGAATTATCTGTATTAAACTGACAATGCTGTAGTTTATTTTTAATAAAGTCGGACTTTTGTATTTTGTTGTAAAATATTATATTCCATGTTAATAATGTAAAAGATCATTCAAAGCATTATTTTATTTCACGATAATATTCTGTTTGAATTATTTTGTAATTAATATTTTGGAGAACTATAATAAATATTAAGATACTATTATTCTGTCTTGAAATATTATTTTGATTGATCATTGAGAAAGGTATATTTTATTTTGAAATTATTATTAATTGTAATTAGAAGAGTGTTTGAATTATTATTTTGATTTAAAATATTTTAATTTAATTGTGTAATTTTGAATTTAAAAGTAGTATTTGTAATAGAAGAAAGTAATTCAAAGACTCTTATTTTATTTTCCTTTTGTTTTAAATAATGTATTGATATTAAAATGTATTGTTTAGTATTAAGAAATATTCTGTTATCTTTTAGTTGTTAGGAAAATTGTACTTTAGCATGTAAGGAATTTTGTAATGTATAAACAGTTTATAGTTTAAGCTTATTGTTAATATTAAGAAATGGACAAGGTCTAATCCTTTTGTTTATGACAATTGTATAAAATCCTATCCTAGCGTTAGACGTACAAGGTTTAATCTTTTTATTTTTCAAGTGTACAGATCCTGACTTAGTAAACAGGAAGTTCAAAGTATAATCCTTTTGTTTATAAGAAGTTGATAATTGTAACTTTTTGTTTTCAAATGTTCAAATTCTAATTTAGTAAACAAAGTCTAATCCTTCTATGCTTGTATAAACTTAGAATAAGGTCCAATCCCTTTTGTTTATAGAATGTTATCTATTGCAATGTTATGACTTAGTGTAAAAGGTATAGAGAAATGTATAAGGTCCAAACCTTTTATTTTTATTGTATAGAATCTTACTTAGATATTTGTTCCATCGGAGACCTCGGAACTTGGGGGGGGAGAAGTTATGGAAACCCAATGGTATTAGAGATAATAAATAAATGTACACTATCCCCTCTCCTAGATAACTGTATAAAAGGGGCACCCCCACCTTCGTGCGGCGACACTCTGCCTCTACCCGTTATGATGTCAGTTTGTTCCACGAAGTCTTGTAATAGGCTTTAAGATTGTGCTTTTTCTTGTATAACGTATGTACTTCAATAAAATCCTCTTTTTAAAAACTCAGCCCCGTGAACCTTTTATTTAGCTATATATATATATATATATATATATATATATATATATATATATATATATATATATAAACACATCTTATTTTTTCAGAAGCCAGTACCGATCGAACTTAGAACTGCCAATTCACAGGGAAGAAGATAGCCTTCAAAGGAAAAGAACTCCCAGCCTTCCGCCCATCAACTCAAATTACGAAGTAAATCTGTTTTTATTAATATATGGTAAACCAGACAGTTATTACACACTCCAGAAAGTTATTGACACTCCAGACAGTTATTGACACTCCAGACAGTTATTGACACTCCAGACAGTTATTAGTTATTTAAAAATTAGAAAGAACAATATTTAGCCAAAAAAATAAATAAATCATAAAATTCTTTTTAAATCCCTAAATAACTGTCTAAAAGTACTTTAAATTCTGTCCGTATTTTAAAAGATATTCATTGGGTCTCAATAACTGATTTTACCTTATTTTTGTTATTATCTACACTCCATCCTACAGAACTACTGCATTCCAACGTTGCTTCCTTATCCGCTCCAATATTATTTGGAATTCTCCTCCTCCTTCTATTCGAAATGCATCTTCCCTCGGAATTTTTAAAACACACCTCTTCCACCACCTTACCTCCATCCAGACGGATGCTTTATAACGAATTTCATACTAGCATATCTGATATAAAACTTTTTCATCAATTTTCTTATGATAATGTTTTCACTGTTACTCAGATATTTTTTCATTTTTATTTAATTTTTCTTTATCATTGTTTTCTGTTCCCTCTCAACAAATATTATTTATCTTCATACACTACTATGTATAACTTCAGAAATTTATCGTTCAATCAACTTTATATTTCATATTTTCTCCTTTACTAAATATATATATGGTTTTGTGTGTAGATATGTGTGTTTGTTTATAGAGTTTTTCTTTATGCCATTTTATTATAAACTTGTATTTACTTTATATTATCTTATTTCATTATTTCATTTTAAATATTCCGGCCAGATGTCATTTATTTGTTGTTATTCTTGAGGGACTTTGCCCCAGAATAAAATTTATTTTCTATTTCTATCTTGTAAAATACATTTCAGGAAAAATGTTTGGTGTAAACTTACTTTTTTTGCTTAAAGTATAATAATTAAGGAAAAATGTATGCAAATTACAACTTTATTGAACTATTCTTTCTATAATTACAGTATGAATATTTTCTTAATGGTGTCAATAACTGTCTAGTTAAACATACTACAGGGTTATTAAATATATATATTTATATATTTCTTAATTTTTTTTTAATAAAGATTGTGCTTAACGCTAGTTTAAAAGAATTATTTTTTATAGAATACTTAAAGAATTGAATAGTAATTCAAAACGTATTTCTTAATGTTTTCTTTTCCTTTATTTACTTTTGTAAATAAAATTGGCATGAATTATTAAATGCTGGTAGAATTATTAAATGCTGGTAGAATTACTAATTGCATTTTCCCTCAGGAAGGAGTGCTCCTATTATATTTTTCCCTTCTTGTGTAATTCTGATTTATTACATCACCACATGATTCTTAATTAAATTTACGGTTTATATACTATGTTAATTTATTTTTTATATGTTTCCAGTCTCCGCAACAACAACAACCACAAGAAGAAGAATGCAACGGGGATACTTCGGGCTACGCCAGCGACTCGGCGGGCAACGAGTACAATGCTGAGGCCTGGGCCAAGTCAGGAGGTTGGCCACTTCCACAGTTCCCGAGGTCGTTGGATCTAATAGAATCAGAATTATATATATCATATCATATAATAGAACTTTATTTATTTATTTTTTAAAATTAATTTATTGAAATTTAAAACTGTTCAAATATACATCAAGTAAATGTGTTAAAAACGTTTATAATAACATGCCAAAAATTGAAAAGAACTACCCACTAGTAGCACTTCTATCTAAAATCTCTGTGCCATTTCTTTTCATACGCCTTGGAGAATTATCGGGAATGAAGTGGGGAGCAAGTTGAGAAACTAGTGGATTTGAGGGTTATGGAGCTTACAGTGAAAGAATTGATATCTGGTTTGGGCTAATTCAGCAACATATGGAACATTAAGATCTTTTTGGATAAGTTTATTGGGGAAAAAGTAAGGAGTATTGAGTATTTTTCGAAGGATTTTGGATTGTAAGGATTGGATACGAGATGGATTGGAAGGTTTAGTGGAGCCCCAAATCTCAACCCCATATGTCCATATTGGTCTAATTACTGTTATGAAAATGAGTGCTTTGTAATTAATTGGAAGAATTGAGCGTTTGTCAAGTTAATGTTGAAGTAGTCGAAAACGACGGACAGTTTCTTGTCGTTTTAGTCTTGTATGTGGATTCCAAGTAAGACGTTTGTCCAGTCCTAGGTAGCTGTACTGTTCAACGGGAATTAGTAGGACATCATTAAAAGATACTTATATAATAGAACTTAAAAACACAATCTAACACAATAATCTGACATAATATGGCATAAAGAAATCGATAGGTCGCGGTTTAAAACGATTATAGTCTCTACCAGCTAACTCGTCTTTGAAGGAAAAGAGCTTATATGTAGCAAGATCATGCGGAGATAAAGAATATAGTTATGAATGTATGAAGTGGAAAATTAACAGGACATCAGGCGAGGACGATTACAGATCGAGTACAAAAAACACTATAAGTCATACATTATTAATACTTTTTAAATATCATTAAACTTATTATGTTGAAATAAATATACTTATTTATTAATTTTAACTGGTGTGCCTGTAGGACCAAATAGAGTTCTAGGTTACCCTTCAGGGCTCAGTTAGTTATACTCTCCTTCAAATTTATTATTCCTTATAGGCTATTTTTTCATTCTTTTTTTAAGTCTTAACAGATCCGTCCCTATCTTAGTGATTGAACTTTCAAAGTAAACCATAAATTTCCCTATTCTTCTCTCTTTACCCAATCTGCCGGTGTTCCTCAAGGTCCTATCCTCTACACAGTGTATACAGCTGACATCCCAACTTATCCTACCACTGTCCTCACCACTTAGGTTGATGACACATGTGTGTTATCAGTAAACAATAATACTTTTATGATGCCTCTCAAACACTCCAATCCCATATTCTAAACTTCAAGAATTGTGACAAAAATGAAGAATCAAAATAAATCCAAAAAAATCCCACCAAATTACCTTTACCCTACGTCGTAAACATACGACTTTCTGTCCTACAGTATCTTTTGATGATATTCCATTAACCCTGTTGAACAGATCCGCTGCCTTTTAGAACCACTTGATTCTAACATTCGAAAAAAAATCCGACAAGAAAACTCCCGTCGTTACTTTTCAACACTAGACAAACGTAAACTCCCAATTATCAAGAGGCTCTAGAAATGACTGTTTAGACCTATTTGGACGTTGCGGAGTGAGCTTTGGGGCTCCCAAACCATCCAGTATTCAATCCAATCCAAAATCCTTCGAAAAATCCTGAATGCTCCTTACTTTGTCACCAATAAACTTATCCAGACCTTAACCATATGTTGCTGGTTTAGCCCAACCAGATCCGTCCTTTCATAGTTCCTTAAACACTTAAATCCGTTAATTTCTCAACTTTCTTCCCACTCCATTGCTGATAATCCTCCGTGGCGTCTGAAAAGAAGTGGCCTAAAGACCAGTCTTCTTTTAAGAATTTTTAATAAAATGTACTGATTGTAATCGTTTCAAGTTTTTGTGTTATTGTAATCGTTGTCAACACTTTTATTTAATATATATATTTTGTACAGTTGTAAATGTATATTAAAAAATAATAAAAGTCTTTATAGATAAAGAAATACAGAAAGGCTAGCAGCCCAATAATGACATAGCTATATTGATTAATCTAGTTCTATTTGATTGCAGACGTACACCTGATTCTATATCCAGCGGCAGCGGCCGGGAGGAGAGAGCGAGGTGGGGCGACAGAGGAGTTGGAGTGGGCCACCTCTGGGAGCCCTCCCCCACACTGCCGCCACCGCCCCTCCCCAAGGTACAGCCGGCCACCCCCAACTGGCTCAACAGGGGGATCCAGTGAGTACATCTTATATAGGTAGCAATAAAAGTGTGGTACTCTTAGAAAATATTTTCCCGCTGTTAGGTCACGTCTTGAAGCAACTTGAGTCCTCCCGGATTACTGGATCTCACAGTTCCTCACAGGGCACGGGGGCTTTCGAGCCAAGCTCCAGAAACATGGTAAGAATATTGACCCGCTATGTCCCAGCTGTGGTGTACCTGAGACCGCTGAACATGTGGTAATAGCATGCACTGCCTTTGAGGCACTGAGAGCCAAGCTACAGAGAGAAACAGGGCTGTAAGTTCTAACTGAGAGTGATTTCCCTCAACTAGTTTCAGCTGACAACTACCCGTATTACAAAAGTTTTGTGTATGGCTGGAAAGCTGAAGTGGGGGGTAGAACACTTCAACCTACGAAGAAGGGGCCACGCCCGAGAATGACCGCTGGACAGAAATGATCCTGATGACCACATCATTACCGAATAAAGCCTATGTAAACGTCAATGTAAAAACTATAAAATTTTAATTATAGATATGTTGTATTAAATATACAATGTTTAACAGATCTGCCAGGATCTGACGATGTTTTGAGGCCGAAGGACATCCTTCTCCACTCTCTCCTTCCACAATTATAATTAGTTTTCGTCCTTAAGGATGCTGTTTTAAGATGGCGGAAACTATGATATGCAATTTTTTCATATTTTTTGCTGTATAGATTTTCTTCGGATATAAAGTTTCCTTCAACCAAACTCCTCCCTCAGTCGGTCCCTCCACTCCTTCTTGTCCATTACTTCTTCTTCTGTAATTGTTGTATTAAATATAGGTATGTTGTATTAAGCATAAGTATGTTGTTATGTGAAACATTTAATGTATTTTAAACATTAAATGTTATGTAAAATGTTTGTGAAAACGTAATCTTCAAATGTTAAATGTAATATTGAAATGTTATGTTGAAATAATAATCTTAAACTGTTAAAACCAGCAGTGATGGCTATCTTGTCATCCCTGCAAAACCCGTGTAGCCGAGAGGCACGGAAGGGAAATGAATAAAGTTTGTTGTCGTTGCTTAACGTCTTTATGTACACCAACTAGAGGAGGAAGTTCTCCTACAGGTTACCAACCTATTCTAGCAAGAGTGAGAAGGTCAAGATCTATTTGTGGGTTTGCCACAAAATAAATTTTAACCAGCCCAGGTGGGATTAGAACCCACGACCTTCAGCTGAGACCCTCACCCCAACTCGCTCGGCTAACGAGTTCCCGAATTAACCCTTTAACGGGCAGGCAGGAAATTTTTGAATACATTTCTTCCTTTTTTTTCCTTTGAATGGCTATAGCCACTCTAACACCCACACATGTATCATCACATTCAGGGTTGAATAAAGGATATTAGACGATTATGAGAAGGATAATGCGTCGGGCATTACGTCATTTATTGAGCAAAAGGCATTAAATATAAGTATCCTCCAGGATACATTGCCTGTTAAAGGGTTAATATAAACTCAATAGAATATACACAAAAACCCGTGGGAAATCCCAAACCAAGCTTGTCCCGTTCATTATGGAGTGTTATGTGATACAAAAAGATCCTTCAGCTGATCCGTAGCGTAGTATGAATGGATTTTTTACTCCAATAAAAAAAAAATAAATAAAAAAAGCTTTTGGAGGTCGCTGAACTCATATTCGATGTAAAATTTCCAAAATGAATACTGTGTTCAGTACTATAAGATGCCGGCTTAAATATGGGTGACCTTTCCAAGTAGCTAGTGGGTAAAAAAAGTATCTGCTTGTAAATTATTTTCTATACTTTCAGAGAACGGGCCCAGGTTTTGGTGATATCTCACAACGAAGAGAACATGACAAGCCCTCCTACATCGAGTAGGGGTACGATAAGGACCTGCGATACACCCTTCTCCTCTGAAGATTCCCAAAGGTAAATGGGTTGGTTTCCATCAGCTTACTTAATACATAATGTATAATGTATGTTCAATAACAATATTATTGATTTATAAATAAAATTTTACTTTTTTAAATGTTGTTGATGTGTCATCCAATTTTTTTTTTTTTTTTTCTTTTCCAAGATCTTTTACGAGAGGACAAAACGTTCCAATAGACACCGCTGAGCTCGCGGAAAGGGAAAGGAAACGCCAGAAAGCCTTAGAGCATCAAAACGCCATTAAGAAACAGGTGAAATCACATCTTTCTCGCTTTGTTCAAGCTTTCTTTTTCCTGAATGCAATGTTTATCTGATATTAATAGGTAATGTTTATGGTCTGCCTTAATATTGTTGATCAGCTGGAAGAGAAAGAGAGGCTGAAGCGGGAGGAACAAGAGAGGAACGCGAGGGAAGAGCGGATCGCTGAAGAAAGACTGAAGAAGCAACAGGAGCTTGAAAGGCAAAGACTGGAAGAAGAGAGGAGGAGGCAGAAGGAGAAAGAGGTAGATATTTGAAATGTTTGAAAATCGTAACTTGAAAATCAGTTATGTTGATCATACGATTTTAGAAGTATTAAGAGCGAAACCTAGGTTGATATAAAAATTATTCCTGAAAAGCTGAAATTTTTAGAATGAACTTATCTGACGTTAAAATCATCCTAATCCAAAGTTTAATAAAACATTGTTATACTGAAAGATTGTATTTCATTTTAATGAAATCAAATATATCAACTATTTCTCAGGTGTTCCTAGTTTAAAACCTAAGTCTATATTTATTTGGTTGGGGCTCATCTAAACCTTCTAATTCCTTACAATCCAAAATCCTTAATGCTCCTTTGTTACAACTAAACTTATCCACAAAGATCTTAATGTCCCATATGTTACAGATCCCAAACCAGATATCTATCCTTTATAGTAAACTCCATGACCACACAAATCCTCTAGTTTCTCAACTTGCTTCGCATTCTATTCCCGATAGTCCTCCGAGGATCTGAAAGGCGTCTGAAAAGTAGACGGCCTAGAGACCTTCTAGTGTAGAATTGTTATTGAAGTGCTACTGATGAGTAGTTCTTTTCAAGTTTTGACATGTTATTGAAATCGTTATCAATACATTTACTTGATATATATATATATATATATATATATATATATATATATATATATATATCCTAGTACATTTGTCAATTTCAATAAATCGATAGATATATAAAGTTGAAAAAATATCTTTGGAGTGCCGACGTTTTATAGCTTTACAATATCTATGTCATATATTATTATGTTATTTTAGCTCTTTTTATGTCATTGTAATTTAAGTTATCTGTCAGTGTTTTTTATAATTTAGTCACATCTAGCTTTTGTATATTTTAGCACTGAAGAAGGCATTACGGTAGGTCGAAACGTCAGAAATCGTTTTTTTATTTTTATTTTAAATCAATGTATTGAAAATTACAACTGTACAAATATATATATATATATATATATATATATATATATATATATATATATATATATATATAATAAATATATACAATAACATGTAAAAAAGTAAAATGTGTTGATAACGATTACAATAACATGTAAAAACTTGAAAACATCATCAGTAGCACTTCAACAGAAATTCTACACAAGAAGACTTCAAGGCCATTTCTTTTCAGACGCCTCGGAGGATTATCGGGAATGGAGTGGGAAGCAAGTTGAGAAACTAGTGGATTTGAGTGGTTATGTAGCTTGCTATGAAGTTTATTAGTGATAAAGTAAGAAGCATTTAGGATTTTTCGAAGGATTTTGGATTGTAAGGATTGGATACGAGATGAAATGAATGGTTTAGTGGAGCCCCAAAGCTCAACTCCATACGTCCAAATAGGTCTAATTAGGGTCATGTAATTAAGTCTTTTGTAATTAATTGGGAGCTTTGAACGTTTGAGTAAATGTTGAAGTAGTCTGTAACGACGAGCAGTTTCTTGTCGTTTTAGTCTTGTTCTGGAATCTACAAATAGTTTTTTTACTTGGGTGTGTTTTTTATTTCTACTGATTACATCCCAGACCAATTCTTCTCATTTTTTTTTTTTTTTTTTTTTTTTTTTTTTTTTTTTTTTTTTTTTTTTTTTTTTAAAGGAATATATACCTTATTTATTCCCAGTGTACCTTACCAGTAAAAAGAGCTCCGGAACCAACAGACCAAAGTGGACAGAGGAGAGAAGGCTTGCTAATAGCCAGAAAATGAAAGCTTTCTGGGCTAAGAAGAAACAGCAGACCCATATTAGGAGTCGAAACGAGCCCCGTGGTCCTAAGTAGGCCCAAACGAAAAGAAAAAAAAAATTTCTTATTGTAAATATTGTGTGTGAAAAAATAAACTATCACGTATTGTCCTTAATTCAGGCAGAAACCAATATTTACTCAATAAAAGCTTTTTAAAAAAATATGCTTAGGTACTTTACTCATCTGTTTTCTATTTTAAAAACCATCAAAAAACATATAAATGCACCTTGGCTCTAAAATTAATTGAAATTTGAATACTTACAACTTTATTTAAATAAATGCAGCAATTTAAATAAAGTATTGTATGTAAAGCAATGCGGTGAACATAAACCGAGCGCTATCAAGATAAGGCCGGTCCACAAGGCCGAAAGCCCGATAGTCGCGTGAAATGCCGTACTTTCACTTATCTCACGTGAGTCTGCTTCAATCCGTAATTTTCTCCATCAATCAATCCTCCCCATTATCAGATCCTAATAACAAACCCACTTTTTATAAATATTCATAACTTTCTTTATTTTTATATATGATTTATTTAACTATAGTAAATTATAATCAATAACGTCTTATTGTTAGTCGGAGGCACCAATTGAATCGGTCCTCCGGAAAACGTTCTAAGCGACAAAATTTTGAAGTGGCGATTTTAAAGGTTTTTAAATGTATAATAAATAGTACATCATAGTATGATATAGTAATCCATTATGTTATTATACGTGTAAATATAACAAATTACAAGGTGAAAGATAAATCTAGCTTACAAAACTAACAAGAACTTCAGATTATGATTTTCTTTCACTGATTACTCAAAAATTTTTTTTGTCGCTTTGAACGTTTTTCGGCGGACCCATTCAATTTATAATAGAGTGCTATGAGGAATCCACGAAAGTATTTTTTTTTCTAATTTATTAAAAAAATAACTTTTTCACTAAACCATCCAATTCATCTCGTATCCAATCCTTACAATCCAAAATCCTTCGAAAAATCCTCAATGCTCCTTGCTTTGCAACCAATAAACTTATCCATAAAGATCTTAATGTTCCATATGTTGCTGATTTAACCCAAACCAGATACCTATCCTTTCATAGTAAGTTCATAAGCTCCATAACCACATAAATTTACTAATTTATGTGGTTATGGTTTCAACTCCATTCCCGATAATCCTCCGAGGCGTCTGAAAAGAAGATTGCCTGGAGATATTCTTGTGTAGAATTTTTATTGAAGTGCTACTGATGAGTAGTTCTTTTCAACTTTTGACATGTTATTGTAAACGTTTTTGAAACATTTATGAATTAAGGGCAATACTTAATAGTTTATTTTTTTTCACACAATATTTACAATAAAAAATAAATTAAAAAAAAAAACAAAAACAAAAAGGAAGAACCTACAACTAAACAATATATAAAGCATGAGAAAAATTGGCCTGGGATGCAATCATTAAAAGTACAAAACACATGCAAGTTAAAAACAAACTATTTCTAGATTGCCGAACAAGACTAAAACGACAAGAAATTACCCGTCGTTACAGACTACTTCAACATGTACTAGACAAACGTTCAAAGCTACCAATTAATTACAAAACATTTAATTACATGACCCTAATTAGACCTATTTGGACGTATGGAGTTGAGCTTTGGGGCTCCACTAAACCATTCATTTCATCTCGTATCCAATCCTTACAATCCAAAATCCTTCGAAAAATCCTAAATGCTCCTTACTTTATCACTAATAAACTTCATAGCAAGCTACATAACCACTCAAATCCACTAGTTTCTCAACTTGCTTCCCACTCCATTCCCAATAACCCTCCGAGGCGTCTGAAAAGAAGATGGCCTAGAGATCTTGTGTAGAATTTTTATAGAAGTGCTACTGATGAGTAATTCTTTTCAAGTTTTGACATGTTACTGTAAACGTTTTGAACACATTTACTTGATGTATATGTGTACAGTTGTAAATTTCAATAAATTAATAAAATAAAAAAATAACTATCCGAAGTTATTAAAGTAGGAAACGATGAGAAGTTTCTTTTTGTTTTACTCTTGTATGGGATTCCACTTACGATGGTTGTTCGAATGGCGTGAAAGGTTCTGTGCTAACGTTGTTAGCAGAATATTATCAAAGGATACTTGTAGCGGAGGAAGTATTAGTTTGTAACACATTTATTACACATGAAGCATCACATTGACCAAAGTAAATATCCGTATAATATAAATTTGTCTTGATTTTTTTTTTCTAGTCTGTTTACTGTACATTTTTAATTAACTTACAATTTAATTTTCAATTCCAGGAAAAAGACGAGAGGATAGCCAGGGCAATGGCTGAAGCGCTGGAGCAGGCAGAGAAGACAGCGAGGGAGGAGAAGGCAAGAGCGAGGAGGAAGCACCTCCCAGAACTCCACATCCAAGAGCAGCCAGGCGTTGAACAAGAGATAATAGTGGAGCATGTCCAAGTGCAACATACTCAAGAGCACCCACAGGAAGTGCAAAAAGAAGCGATCCAAAAGGCACCGTCAGTGCAGCAGCTCCAACTACTTCCGCCTGAGGAAGTGGAGCAGCAAGTTCAGATCGTCAAGACTCCTGCATCACCAAAGCAACCGCTTCCGGTCCCTCCTCTCATCAAGGTAATTAATTATTCGATAGTTATTTAGTAATTATACATACACTATCCTGGACTGTCAGGGAATAATCCACCACCACATATATAATAACTGATAGTTATATTATATGTGGTGGTGGATATTATTCTAGCTGCTATATAGTTATTGGTATTGTTAATTTACTATATTTACATAATTTTATATTTATTTTGTAAAGCTCTATTTTTTAAGGGATTAGTGTGGGCCTGGCTTGCCCTCCCATAAGTGTGGATGTTTGTGTATATTATATATATATATATATATATATATATATATTTTATTTTTGAAGAGAAAATATTTGACCCCGGTTGGGATTCGAACCCAAGTCTCCACCTCTCTAGCGTGGCGCCTTATCCACTAGGCCACCGAGCTCGTATCCGAACCAGGGAAATCTTCTCTCTTCACTGATCCATATCCCCGGGCACTCGCAATTGCGATGTACAATTCGGGGATGAATGTTCAATTTGAACATTACTTTTAAATGGATCTATTGACCAGCTGTCCTATGTAACTTAAATTATGAAATAATTCTCATTTTAATAAATATTTTTTAAAAAATATTTAAATATATATATTCGTCTGAAGAAGACGCAGGTCGAAACGGTGGCACGTATTAAAGAATTCTTCTTTGACGTGGCGTTACTTTGACTGCATCCCTGACTATCTTCTTCTCCATATATATATATATATATATATATATATATATATATAATATCAAAATTATATTTTGTCGACCCTTAGAAACTATATAATTAACTGTTTAACAAGCTCTAGCGATACACGCTATCAAAAATAATCACGTGTTTGATTTTGAGAGGGTGAGGATACTAGATGTCGAAAAGAATCAACAAAAAAGGCTCATCCTCGAAATGATGCACATAAAAAAAGATATTAACAGCATCAACACGAGAAATGATTGTTCCAAATTAAATCAGGCCTACCACAATATTCTAAAGGCTATAAGCTAAAAATTAGATGGGCTGTTCTAAAATATTCATGTTTGGTCTACTTTTATCTAATTGCCAAAATTGTAAACTTTTAAGTGTCAAAATTTAAAAAATTTTATTTATTTATTTGTTATTTGAATTATCAAAATTTTTAGTTGAAAATAATGTTTTAAAATATAAAAAGTGTCAAAATACTGTAGTTGTTTTTAGGTTATTGGAGGGTCTGTTTTATTGTTTGTAAAATGATGGATATAAAATTGTAAAAAATGTTTTTTTAGGTTATATTAATTGTTATATTATAAGTTTAAAATTGTTTTAAATATTTGATTTATTTAATTTATTTTAAATATTTATTATTGTTTTAAAAGTTTTAAATTGTTTTAAATATTTAATTGGGTATTGTTTTAGCATAATGGTTTTATTGTATTTTAACGAAGGGAAATATCCCCTATAGATTTGTGTGTATTGTCATATGGGTGTTTGTGTGAATGTTTATATATTGTTTTTCTTTAGTTATAGATTTTAAATTTTAGTTACAAAAAAAGAAAAAATTATGTAATTGGACCTCGGACTCTTTGGCCGGGTAGTCCGCCGAGCAGCTCAGTACCCTGGTGTCTGAGCTGGCAAGCACTTGCTGCAGGAGTCGGTGGGCTTACTGGCCTGGAGTTTCGGGGTACCCAGTTTTTGGTGTGTATTTGTCAAATTTTGTATTATTAATGAATAGAGGTGTGCCAATGTCGGGAAAGATGTTTAAGAATGGTATTGTTTTTCCAGTTCTGATGAGGACCCCATTAAATAAGGGGTCGAAACGTCAAAAGGAAAGGAAAGAGGAGAAGGAAGAAATAAAATATGTATATGGATAATTAATATTTATTGTTAAATATAAAGGACCAAAAACCCGATTATTGTTAAACAGTTAATATATATATATATATATATATATATATATATATATATATATATATATATATATATTTTTTTTTTTAGAGGATTTTTTTTTCTTTTTATTAAATTGAATTGTACCTACTGTTTGAATGAATTCTTTGCCATCCATATCACTCATTGCCCTATAAGAGGCAGCTTGTAATATTTATTCAATAAAGCATTTTTAGTAACAATAACAAAAACAGGATAATAATTATAAACTAAATTTTAAATTGCTAATACTTGGAATGTTTACAATATCTTGACTGTGCCAACAGCTGGAAAGATCCAAGCGGGAGCCGGCCCATAGCGGAGAGGAGGAACAGGAAGTGGAGCTGTCGGTGAGGGTGGAGCGGCTGGAGATAGAGGCCCAGGACCTGAGGGTAGTGGCCCCACCGGGCAGGCTGCTCACCCCCAGCAAGTACCGGCTCAGGGGTGCCGTAGAGAGGTCCACCCAGACCGAATCTAGGTGAGTGTCACCGTAACCTCTATATATCTAGATCTATCTATGTCAGTTCTAAGATCGATCTCTATTCAGCGGTAGGCCGAAGGGGATGAGGAGGTTCCTGAGGCTAGAGGAGAGGCCAAAGTGGGGTGTCAACCGACCGACCACGCAGTACGTCAAGGCCAGCGACCGTGATCCCTTCAGGAGGTCTCGCAACAGCAGGACTTCCCCGAGGGACAGCAGGTATCTATGTCTTCTGTCTAGAACTTATAGTACAATATGATACTGTCCTACTAAGAGCAAAGTAGAAACTGACATTGCTGGTTAAACTGAACTTTAAATGCCTTTTGATACGTTGAGTTTTAATATTATGTGGTATTATACCGTTTTCAACCTCTTCAACATTTACTAGACAAACTTTTAAACCTTCTGATAATTTATAAGCGACTCATGGACATGATAGTAATAAGACCTATTTGGACGTAGTTGAGCTTTGGGGCTCTACCAAACCATTCAATTCGTCTCGTCCATCCAAAATCCTTCGAATAATACCTTTATTTAAAAAAACTTATCCATAAATACCTCAATGTCCCATATGTTGCTGATTTAGCCCAAACCAGATACCTATCCTTTCATAGTAAACTTCATAAATATTCAAATCCGCTATTATCTCAACTCGCTTCTCATTCTGATCTAGATAACTCTCTGAGACGTATGAAAAGAAGATGGCCTTAATACCTTCAAATACAGAACCTTTATTGGAAGGGGTAGTTGCTTTACAAATAATGGCCACGTCATTTTAAGCATTATCTTCACATTTACTTTGTGTATTTTCATTGTAATGTATACAGTTGTAATTATCAATGAATAGCTTTAAAAAAAGAAAAAAGTATTATGACCATCACGTTATATGTTTAAAATGTCAGTTACACCCCCTCTGTTCTAAGCACGGCGGAATATTAATAGAATAGAATAGAATAGAAAAACAAATTTTATTCTGGGCCAAGTACCTTAAGAATAATAGTTACATGACAGAACTTAAGTTATATCAGGCATAGAGATTATGAATTAGATAATAAAATAAAATAATTAAAAGTAAATACAATTTTGCAATAAAATAAGTAATAAAATGAAACAAAAATCTATACGCATATATAAACACATACATGCTACATACATACATAAACTATATTTACAATCAGTAACAGAAAAAATATTATATAAGAAATTGATTAAACAATATATTTCTGATGTTGAATCTAGTAAAGGATGAAGAAAATAAAATGATGAAAAAAAAAAAAAAAAATGAAAATTATTTCAATGATAGACAAAACATTATCATATAAGATTGTTTAAACAGGCTAAACTTTTATATCTGATATCCTTGGGTGAAAGTTATTAAAGCATCTATATAATTAGATAGCATCCGACTGGAGGGAGGAAAGGTGGTGGAAGAGGAGTGTTTTAAAAGTTCCCAGAGAGGATGCATTACGAACAGAAGGAGGAAGAGAATTCCAAAGAATAGCGGAGCGGGCAAGAAAGAAACGTTGGAAAGAAGTAGTTCTGTAGGATGGGGTGTAGAGAACGGAGAGACGGGACCTTGTAGGAAATGATTGGATTGAGGACTTGAAATGTAGGATATGTGAATAGACGGAGGATTATGTGTGTTAATAACTTGGAAGAGGAATGAACCTAGGAAGTAATCTCTACGGAAGGAAGGCGAAGGCAATTTAACTCGGTGTAAAGATGGGACACATGGGAGCGCCTCGAGGTTCCAAAAACAAATCTTATGAAACAGTTCATGTTACGCTTTAATGTGATCATATTTATGATGTATAAAATAGTATAATATAATATTTTTATAATATAATATGTTTTATTTTATAATAATAGTATAGTATAAAATAAAACATATGAATATAGAAAATGTTCAGAAGAGCGATCAAAATGGCACAATGTATAATCCAAAATGCTTCACCCCATTAGAAAACATTCTTCAGAGATACAAATAAGATATGCAATATTTTATTTAAAATTCATCATTTATTTAAGGTCACCTCTTAGCACTATTATTTCTCGGTACAACAGAGACATATTTTACTCATACATAAATAACTTCCTATTTTTTATATCAAATCTGTTATAGCATCCCATTATTATAAATGAAAAATACGAATCAAACTTAATGTTTTTTTCCGACAGAAGTTAGATTTTTATATTTTATCAATACCATCTTAATTGATATATACTTAATATTATATAATATATTTTATACAATAAGGATCCTTCATTGAAATGTTACACACAAAGTAAGTTTTAGTTTCAGTTCCAGATCTCCGTCACCACTCGACAATTCAAAAGCTTCCTTTAACAGCGTAAGCTCACTTGGTAAAAGCAACGCGACCTATACTGTTGCTGGTAAGTAAATTATTAATTTCTATTGCACAATAAATATCTTTACTTTCTTATTGTAAAAGTAGAATATAATAGAATTTAAAATAAATTTTATCCTGGGACTATGTCCTGTAAGTATATACAAATATAATACAATAAGTTTGTTTACCAAAAAATAAAATTTAAGAGATGAACAACCTGAGCCACTATTTGTAAATTAACAAATAAATAAAAATTCATTAATTATAGAAAGAAAGAAAAAAGTATATACATCTACTGCACGTACTAATAAAGAGAATATAAAGAGAAGGGATTTAAATGTGGAAAGAGATAAAACATTACGGATAGTATGGGGTAGTGAATTCCATAAAGAAGTTGCACGGGATATAAAGGAATGATCGAATAATGCACCCTTAACATAAACATATATTGCGTTGTAGATATTTGAGGAATCAGTCAAAAGGAAAAGTAATAAATTTTCAAGTTAACAAACTCTTATTTTATAAATATGAAGTTTATGTCAGGACATTGATGAGTATCCTCAAAGCTAAAAACAATTTATGTCTGAGATACTGATGATGGTAATGAATGTTGTGGCCAAAACAGCATAATAATATGATGGCACCTTAACTTTCACCTTTATTCATTTTTTTTTCTGATGCCTCAAACATTTAAAAGACATATTGCCCTCAGTCAACAATATTCCTCTACAATTAAAAATATAATTTAGATGTGATATGCTTCCAAAAATTTTAGGTGCCATAGACCGTTTTTTTTTTATATATATATTTTAAAGCCATACATTGTCAAGGGATCTGGCTATGTTGAAAAATTTAAGTCATGAAATTAAGACGAGCGAAAGTGTACAAAAATCTATCAGCGATAAAAGGTAAACAGTTTTTTTGTCAGAGAACATAATAGGAAGTTGTGGAACGTTTAACCATATCATAATAAAAATTGTGCTACAAAGATTTAGAAACAATGAGAAAAAGCCTAGTCTGGCTGTTTCATTAGATCCACTAATTGTAAGACTAGGAATTGTGACTATCTGGAAAACCAAAAAGAAAGAAAACTGATGATTTCGTTAATATATTTTCCCCTAAGAGAGTAAAAGAGAGACATATTTAACAGTATCTATTACTTGCTGCGTGCTAGTACAATTTCAGAGTTAACGATTTGGGTTTTTGCTGACATTTGCTTAAACACAAACAACCAGTAGTCAATTGTTTGATTTCTTAAAACTCTTATCCATATTTCTTATTAGTAATACATTAATTATTTTAAATTAATTAAGGGAAGGAGTATACTGCGTACGAGTATACGAGTATAACAACGCATCGACCAAAATGGTCAAAATCGAGATTTTATTTTAATCGATTCCAAAACATCATGAAATTGATTTAAAATATTAAAATTCCAAATAAACTCCTTAATTTACCTTAAGATTCATAAAAAAATACGGCAATTTAAAAGTTTCCCGGTCATAATTTGCAGATATAATACTTAACTAAAAAGCCGTAGGTCTAGTTTTGATGAAAAACTAAATTTTATGTATTCTTCACTGGAAAACTCATATGTAAATCCAAAGACAGTGAAAAAAATCGATTTTATTTTACAAGCTTTGAGAAAAATAATAAAAAAGAACTACATCAAAACTTTAACGCCATTTTCCTCTTTACGATAATCTTGGTTGATACGGTCTTCTTTGTTAGCACGGGAGTGTACAGTTCTGAGAAGTGGGAACTTGTAGTGCGAGAGGAAATAGAGGATTTGAACTGAAAAATGTTATTGGTGTTGGAAGGATTCCGAGAATTAATGTTTTGATAGAGGAAGGAAGCTAGGAAGTAATTCCTGCAAGATTGATGATAGAGCCATTTTGACTCGGCAAACAGATGTGATATGTGGAAATCTTTTAGAAACCGTAAGATTAGCATGATAAAATAGTTCATTAGTCTTCTGAGCCTACATTCAAGTTCCGCCGACAACCCACCAGAAACCAGGAGTTGTCGGATACGCTCCGGGAGGGTATCCTGAGCAGTGAAGGGCAGTTTCGACTTATAAGTGGAATGAGATTTTAGGTTCCGTTCCACTTTTGGAACCAGTTCCAGTTCTCGTTCCACTTCAATTTGACTAACCTACTACCAACATACCATGCATTTTCGTTCCATCCCTTGTAGTGGCTTCGAGGTGTTAACCTCCTTCTATTTTATAATTAAATATTTTATATCTACTATAATATTAAGAAGGTTTAGCTAAGTATACTCATTAAAAAAATGTATACCTTAAAATAGTTTTATTCAATCAAGATTTTTTTTTTTTTTTTTTTTTTTTTTTTTTTTTTTTTTTTTTTTTTTTTTTTTTTTTTTTTTTTTTTTTTTTTTTTTTTTTTTTTTGAAAAAGTTAGCTTCTAGCATAGTTCACATTTGAGGAAGAATTTGCCAATTACATTGGTTCCGAGAAAAAAGGAGTAATCAATTCTTGTGATAGCTCCATTAGCTTTTAAACAAATAGCGAAAATATCATTTAATTACATAAGCAGTAAAACCTTCTCTGAATCCGAAAGCGAGCTCTGTCGCTAGAACAGAAAGTTTCAGAGAAAGCGGTTTATTTTGAAGATGGCACTGCGTGCGCAACAAAGCAGTCGAAACGACCTAGGGTGGAACGAAACCAGAGATGCAATCGGAACTCTACTACACCGACAGAACTAAGCGAGAGATCTTTCGTTCCAGGTGGAACTAAAAACTTGGGCGATTCGTTTCGTTCCAAACCGGTTCAAAGATCGAACCAGTTTCGAGTTCCGTTCCACTCAAAACGACCCATCACTAATCCTCAGAAGCAAGGAATAGTTTAAGGATGGATATAGCCTTTGAGAGCCACGAAGTCTCCATGCAAAAAGTATTTTTTACAAAATATCCAATTAGTTTACCCTCGCCATTCTCCTTTCCTATGTCCGATCCATTAAAAGCCGACCATATTGCTCATATACACGAAATATAATTTACTTTGGAGGGGCATTGAACTTGGATGACCAATCAGTTGGGAAGCGATAAAGTATATAGAGGTATCGCATGCCCTTGGGGTCGTCGGCACAAAAACACGCCATAATAGCCATCGTCGAGAGCGAGCAATTGATTGTTGATCTTTCCTTTAGCGCCCTCGCTCAACAAGTGGTGGAACTATTTTTACTATTAATAGGACGATCCCTTGGCGACTGGAATTAAAAAAAAAAGAACTCGCCATGTATTTTGAATTATAAATGTTTATTAATGGTCACTTTTTCTTATAAGCATAAAGCGGAGCATTAGATTATTCAATAACTGACGTCAGTCAACTTCTTACTACATTAACGATAGCCAATATCTCTTAGGAAAACAAATGAATTTTTAAAAAAACAAAAAAAAACAGATGTTCAATGAGGACGATTTTCTTTTATTTTTTTTTTTCTAAGATTGCACGATGTATTCTGCGCTCATATTTTTTAAATCATTTATTTTATTATATACCCGACGCACAGTGAGGCCAATGACCAGTATTTGCGGTGAAAACCTCTCGCAGTAATTTTTCGTTACTGAATGATTGGGAAACGAGTCAAAAGCAGTTGAAACGTAAATTTATGTTTCAGGCCGGATCCAATTTTTTAATTTTTTTTTGTTCCGCTGTGCTTCGGATTCAACATCTAATATGATTGGAGATTTCTTTTCTAAGAGAGAAGAGAGAGAGAGAGAGAGAGAGAGAGAGAGAGAGAGAGAGAGAGAGAGAGAGAGAGAGAGAGAGAGAGAGAGAGAGAGAGAGAGAGAGAGAGAGAGAGAGAGAGAGAGAGAGAGAGAGAGAGAGAGAGAGAGAGAGAGAGAGAGAGAGAGAGAGAGAGAGAGAGAGAGAGAGAGAGAGAGAGAGAGAAGAATGAAATTGACATTTTATATTAAAAAATAAAAAAATTGAAAATGACATTTTTTTTTTGTAACAATTAACTCATATAATAATAAACGAAAACGAAATATAAAATATACAACACTTGTATGTAACTAATTGTAGGCGGAGCTGCAATCAAAGTTTTAATTGTCTTCAAACAGCTCTGCTGGTTTCTTCTTCGGGAATAACTCAGCTGTTAGAAATACACTGATTTGTTGAAGCGGTTTTTATTAATTCACGATTTTTACATTTTGGTCCATAACTTGTCACCTATGCATCCAATCAATATACCAATAGGCCTATAATCTTCCCCTATAATATGTAAAAAAAATGCCGACTCACATGGAGCATTATCTTTTACCGTTTCAAAGCCTATAAAAGACACAAACACATACATTGATCACGAACAAAAAATACATCATGTAAATTTAATTACAACGTTCATAATAACATATCAATCTTAGTGAAGTAACTACCCAGTTTAGTACCTGAATAAAAGTTCTATATTAGGAAATCCTGAGGCTATCTTCTTTTCAGACACCCAGAACGATTGTCGAGCATCATATAGGGAGCAAGTTAAGATACTGGTGGATTTGAATGAATACGGAGTTCACTATGAAAGGATAGGTATCAACAACATATGGAACAATAATTTTTGAGAAAAGAACAAAACCGACTTCAAGATTAAACCTACTTGCACGAACTTAACTAAAAAATAAAAATAATATTTTAATTGCTTAAAAAAAAACCGTTAAATGAAAATCAATGAAATTATCGATACTTATATACCTATTCACAATTTATGATCAGTTATTTTTGGAGTCGGTGCCAGCCAAGAATAGCAGTTTGATCCTGCCTCTGCAATACACTTTCGAATGGCCGGAGACAGCGGTGTGGCGGTGATGAAACAGTGGGAGGATCTTTACAATTACCATTTCTTTTCAAATTCTGTTAGTTTTGGTTGGCACCGACTCGAAAAATAAACGTGATCATAAATTGTGAATAGGTATATAAGTATCGATAATTTCATTTTATTTTTTAGTTAAGTTCGTGTAAGTAGGTTTAATCTTGAAGTCGGTTTTGTTTTTTTTCTCAAAAATTATTTTTATTTTTCACTTTTTAGTGGTGAGTGTATTTTTGTTTATATAGTCAATTCTCGATCTTCAAGCTACCCTGAAAAATAGTTCGAGTTACTGAACAAAGAATTATCGAGGTTATCATTCCACTTACCTTCATGTAATTGGGAAAATTGAACACAAAATGGGAGTTGAAATCATTACGTATTTTTTCATTAATGGGTATGTGTATGTTGTTTGTACCATATAAAATCATTGATAAAGAAAATTAAATACCTGGTACCAATTTATCATATAACTTTCAACTGAATTGAGCTTTTTTCTGAGGGAGCCTTTTCTGAGTAGACAAAGTAGACACCGCCTTCCACCAGTGGCGATATTTCTTTATTCTTTAGGACGGAGATTTAATTACTATGGAGATTTTAAATAATCATAATCATAAATATGTTTAAAATGTAAGGTTATATATTAGTGATTTTTTATTAACTGGATTTTTCTTAAAAAGTGCTGCGTTGATTTCAAAATAATTTTAATGGGACCACCTCTGAAGTATGCCCTACCGATCTAAAAAAGAATCATCAAAATTGATTCAGAATTGACGGAGTAATCGCGTAACATACACACACAAAAAAAATACAGACGAGTTGAGAACCTCCTCTTTTTTGAAGTCGGTTGAATAAGGTCTTTATTGCATTAACATTAAGGATTTTGGATTGCAGGGATCGAATACGAAATGAATTGGATGATTTAATGGAGCTGAACTCATTATGTCCAAATAGGTCTAATCACAGTCGTGTAAATGAATCTTTTGCATACACACAAAAACAAATACAAATGAGTTGAGAACCTCCGTCAATTCTTAATCAATTTTGATAATTCTTTTTTAGACCGGTAGGGCATACTTCAGAGGTAGTCCCATAAAAAATATTTTGAAACCAACGCAGCACTTTTTAAGAAAAATCAAAAAACCAGTTAATAAAAATCACTATTATATAACCTTACATTTTAAACATATTTATGATTATGATTATTTATAATCGACCTAGACAAAAAGGTCTAATCACAGTCGTGTAAATGAATCTTTTGTATCTAATCGGAAGCTTTGAGCGTTTTTCTAGTAAATGTTGAAAGACGAAAATGACGCGCAGTTTTCAGTCGTTTTAGTTTTGTATGTGAATTACAAGCTAGACGTTTGTCCAAGTGCAGCAGAGGAAGTGAATCTGTTCAACAGGGATCAGTGGAATGATATGGAATTAAAGGACACTGTAGCACAGGAAGTCGTAGGTTTACAGCGAAGTTTGGAATCTTAATTTTTATTCTCATGCGCCTGTTTATAAAACGAAAAATAATGTCAGGATTGGTAAATTAATTGCCACTTCTATTGGAATTATTTTATTAGAAAACTAGTTTCGAATGCTAAAGGTTCATCTTCAGTTCTAAAGCAAACAAAATGTTCAAAACATCAGTACTATATAATAATAAAAATTTTATTCAAATGATTAAACAGTTTACAATCGCACATATTAAATATTGATACATGTTTTGGTAATAAAATAATTTACACAACATAGTCAGCTGAGCTTAGCTAAAATGGGTATAATTTGGAATGCATTTATTTTAACAGTAGGAAAAATACTAAAAAACCTACAAAATAAGAAAAAAAAAGAGATTGATAAAAGCAAATACATAATTTTTAAAAAAACTAAAATGCATAATTTATTAGTTTTTGTACGTTAAGTTAATCAACATTCTGGATAATTAACTTATATATTATTTTTGTTCCAATAAATTTAATTTCGAGCTGAGATAATAACTTTTGGATGTCTTATTAGCAAAATGTTGTTATAGTAGTATGTGTTTTGTACGTTTGTGTATGTATCTTCTTCTTAAGGATTGCTTGTTATAATTGCCTATTGTTTGAATTTTAGGATTTCCTGAACTATTTGTAGAGTTGAAAAAGTTTCTGGTCTGTGTGTGAATAAACTGTTTAATTGTCTGAAAATCTAATTCGAGTAGCATATCGGTTATTTTTGTGTATCTGGGGTAGTCATTTATTATTCTCATGCATCTGTTTTGCACCCTTTCAATTTTTTTTATAGTTTGAGTCACAGGTGTAGCTCCATACGGGAGAGGCGTTCGTTAGTAATGGTCTTATGACTGATTTATACAGAATGAGTTTGTTTTTGATCGACAGTGGTGATTTTCTTCTGAAATATGGAGCCATAGTACTTAAAAGTTTTTTGGCTTTGTCGCATTTGTTATTTATATGGGGTGTGAATGTCAATCGTTTATCTAGTTCCAGACCAAGGGTGGTAACAGTTTAAGTCCAAAGGTTCAAAACATCAGTACTTTATTCCATGGATTATATAAACTTCTTCTTCTTCTTCTTCTTTGAAACGGTGTTTCCCTTCGTTGGGTTTCCGTCAGGTCAAACTATCCTTCCACAGTTCCCTGTCCCGCCAATCACCGTTCCTCAGACCTTTTCCTTCCATTTCCTCTGCTATCTCATCTTCCCATCTCATTGCTCTTCTTCTATATCGGATGGTTCCATTTTCTAACCATTTCAGGCAATCTTCCAGGAGGCATTCGACGTACATGTCCATACCGTATTAACTTCTTGTTCATAACATGTTCCGTCACGCTCTCCATAATTTCTATTTTTCTCCTTAATATCTTCATTTCTTACGCGATCTGCCCTGGTTTTCTGGATACACCTCCTCCAGTAGTCCATATCAACTACATTCAATTTATCCCTAATACTCTTGGTGAGGGAACATGTTTCTGCGCCATATGAGAGGATGCTTTCAATCAATGATTGAAAAATCCGTTTCTTATTCTTTTTGGATAAGGTCCTGCTCCACAAAACCGGATACAAGATGTGTATTGCCTTCCTAGCCATTCCACAACTGCTCTGTATTAATTATATATACTAAAGTTTTCAAAAATGTAAGACAAGAAATATATTGGTATTCACCTGAGGAGATCTAACAGATATCTGAAGTGCATATATCCATAGTAGAAAGAGAAGGGCTTGATAGGTTAAAATTTTTGGCTTAGAATTTTTCCAATGACTAATTGGATTTCCCGTTTCTATAGGAAACAATTTAAAATGGCACTATTGTAATTTTTTTAAGGTCATTTAAACAACAATCTGGTTTGGTTTTGAACGATTTTATTATTTCTCAGAAAAGGTTTTCAAAATCGATAGATACCTAGAAAATCGTAGCCCAAAGGACAAACTTCGGATGAGGGATATCTAAGCAAATTGTATAATTTTCTAGTGGAAAAAAGCATCGTTAGTCAACTTTTACTAAAAGCATATAAGGAATATTTTAATAAATACATTTTTCGTTATATTTTGAACTATAAATGTCATATATACTATTTAATTACCGTTTTAAAATTTTGTGATACCTATTTTAACATTTCGTGAGAGAGGAGTAAATCCTCTACAATAATCAAGTTTCTGTTTCAATTAATTTACAAGATTCCCAGGAAGAACTCATCAACTTCCAATATCCGCCTTCATCCTACCTCCATTTCGACTTAGCATGTTTACTGTACGAAGAGCTGTGAGTTGGGTTCGAGACTTGAGAGATTAACAAATCTGTTCAGAACTTTCATTTTTTAGTTATTATTACTTCAACCGATATTAAGGTGGCTTTACTATTGTTTCCACTGGCAATACTTCCCCGGCAACTTTCTATACCAATCTTATAAAATCAAAAAGTCTTTCTATATAATTAATACTCCCGCTAAAAGGTACTAAAACCTCACGTCCAAGTTTTTCATTAAAAAAAAAAAACCTTTTATCACCTACAGACCTAGTTCTCATATTTACCATTCTTCAGTAAAGCTTCCTTAATCACAATCCTGCAATAGAACATTTATAAGTTTCTCTTGGCTTCTTTTATCTGAAACCAACGCAGCTAGATAATAATACCATATACCGTGCATTTATGTTACTCTTACGAACAATATATTCAAGAATATATTTGTTAAATGTAAGTAATAATAAATGCATATTTCTTCTCTGAATCTGGTAAATGTGATGATTTTTTGAGTTTTACTACATATTACTAATGATGAAGTGATTTTTTTTGAGATTAGTTTTTCGAATAAACATATTTTACATTTTTTTATTAAAATTTTTCTGTTGTTTTTTTTTCTGCAATTTTATTTATAACATTATCTCCTATATTGTCTATTTATTTTTCTTTCTTTTAATTATAGTTTATATTTTTTTCTCTGTATTTGTTCTCATACATATTTGTATTCACTTTTGTCTATGTTGTTTTATTTTTAAAAGCACTCGGCCAGTTATGATTTTACTTTGTGTTATGTAATGTTATTCTTTTTTTTTAATTATTTATTGAAATTTACAACTTTATATACAATATAAAATATAATACATCAAGTAAATGTGATGATAATGATAAAAATAACACGTCACTTGTTTTTAAAGCAACTACCCATTGGTAGCACTTATAAAGGTTCTATATAATGAAGTACTATACTAGAAGGTCCCGATGCCATCTTCTTTTCAGGCACCTCAGAGGGTTATCTGGAATGGAATGGGAAGCAAGTTCTGATACTAATGGATTTGAATGGTTGTGGAGTTGGCTATGAAAGGATTGATATCTGGTTTGAGCTAAGTCAGAAACGTAAGGTATATTAAGATCTTTGTGGATAAGTTTGTTCGTGACGAAGTAAGGAGCATTTAGGATTTTTCTAAGGATTTTGGATTGTAAGGATTGGATACGAGATGAATTGGATGGTTTAGTAGAGCCCCATACTCCGTATGTCCAAATTGGTCTAATTATTGTTATGTGAATGAGTCTTTTGTAATTAACTGAGAGCTTTGAACGTTTGTCTAGTAAATGTTGAAGTAGTCTGTTACGACTTTTAGTTTTGTATGTGGATTACAAACTAGACGTTTGTCCAAGGGGAATTCAAGGCAATGAATCTGTTGAACAGGGATAAGTGGAATATTATTAAAGGATACTGTAGGACAGGAAGTCGTAGGTTTACGGCGTAGGGTAAAGGTTATTTGGTGAGATTTGTTTGTATTTATTTCGATTCTCCATTTTTGACACCATCCTTCAAGGTTTAGGATAAGGATTGGAGTGTTTCGGAGGCAATGAAGGAATCATTGTTTACGGCGTAAGTGGTGAGGACAGTGGTAGGATGAGCCGGGATGTAAGCAATTAATAAATGCTTCTGTGAACCTGACGAATGTGATGATTTTTTAAGTTTTACTGCATATGTCTAAGATCTCTTGAATATTACTTCTTATATCACTATATAGTTGACTGTGTAAACAATATAAGGAAAACATGATCAGGGATGCAGTCAAAAGGCAAAAAAATACTTTTATGGTGTTCTTTATGGCCACCGAACTACTCAGGAAAGGCGACAATCGATGTCTCTTCAGACATAGGCAGAACTTCGGAACTTCACAAAAGTTTTTTATTATACTAGGGTTTGTTTGTTTTTTCTTCTCCTGACAGTATCCTTGATCACAATTTCTTCTTATAAAAGATTATTTTTCAAATTTAACTTTTAAATAAAATATTTAAATATCTGAACAGGATCTCGACGATCAATGAAAGTTACCCGAGGTGTGTGCACTCCCAGAGTTATGCAGGTGATCCCCACTGGAGGTATCATCAGGAAATCGTCAGCCGGAAAGAGGATTATAGCTATCAGAGGTAATAAACTAATGACTATGATCTTTATACATTGGAATAATCGATATATATAAATCGATAATCTTCATGACAGAATAAGTTATATCAGTTTTTATACCTTTTTACTATTGTCATTAAAAATTATTGATGACCTCCTTGATAATTATGTATAAATTGGTCTGTAATTGGATGTTTGAATGTTAAGATAATATTATTGATGCCTGTTCATCATTTTAGATACTGTCTTTATATAATATTCTTAACAATTTAATTAATTTTCAAAAGGTCCATCGTAATATTGTTCTGCCGTCAAAATCCGTTATATCTTGGCAGAATAGTTCCTTTCAGTGTCTTGAGAAAAGGATTAAACGGGAAGAAAGAGTTTCCTTTTAAAAAACAAAAATATTTAATCTATTTTCAACAGGGCGAATATTAGTTTGTCAGGAAGGAGTGGAGGGAAGGATACCTCGGACACTCATTAATCCCGAAAAATTAATTATCGTCCTTTTGAAAATTAAATTGTCTATTTCGTTGTTTGTTTGTTTGTTTTTTTAAAGGACACTCTTCCAATTTGATCCTGTTCACAGAACACTCGAGGAAACTGTTTTGAGATAATTTTTTTTTTTTTTTTTACTGTTTAAAAATGTTTTTACAAAATTAAAATGTGAAACTATAGAACATGTATATACTCAAATGAATTTTTAATTGCAAACATCTAAAGAATGCGTTGTTATTATTATTATTATTATTAAACCTCATTTCTTCTTCAAGTTTCTATATTCCAGATTGTTATATTTTTTGTTTAAATTAATTGAAATTAAATTTTACAGGTAATTTTGGAAATTCAGGAGCTAAACGACTTCATCTACCTCAGGACACAGAAAATGTACTTCCAAAGAAAATAGAAGTTTCTGAATTTTTGTCAGTAAACCAGGTCCTATCCCAGCTTATCGATCTCAAACACGTATGAAACATTTTTGAACTTTAAATTATCGAACATTTAAATAAACAAGTTTTATTTTAAATGAATGTGTGGATTGAAAGTGATAAAATATGCTAGTCTAGAATTATAAAAAAGAACATTAATTGATATAATTATTAACTAGTATAATTTTAAAATAGCCTTTACTATCTAAAATTATTATGAATTTTTTTTCTAGGGTCTTCAAATGAAACAGAAAGAATGGGAAATAACAAGAAGTCCAACACCGTTTTCGGAAGTGTCCTTTAAAACATAAGATAACTAGTTTTTGTTAATGATGTGATCAAATTTATATTAATAATGTTTTTTTGTAATTTATTCTTTAGTTTAGATTAGCTTCCTTTATTGTTGAATAATTTGTACCGTTGCCATTAATAAATAGTTTATAAATCAATTGTTTTTCTTTTTGATCCAAATTAAAATAAGTATCTCATCAGGTAATAATTATTGATTTTAAAAAAAATGCTTTCATATCTAAGTGATAAGATTAAAATCATAACTTTTCCTATCCATCCCTCTTCACCCAATCTGCTGATACTCCTCAAGTATCCTAGGTTACGTCCTGTAAAATAAGAAATAAAATATAGAAGGTAAACTGACATGCAAAAAAAATCCACCCTGATTTTCTTATTTTCCCAGCAGAAATTTCATTCTTTTTTACGCGTTAGCATCCCCATATATTTTAACTAGGACATATGAAAAGTATGAGGACCATTTAAAACATTACATAATGAAATACAGCAGAATTTAAAAATTCTACAATTAAATTTAAATAAAAAAAAAATTAAATTAATAAGAATTACAAGCTGTACCTGAGCAGAATTTAAAAATTCTACAATTAAATTTAAATAAAAAAAAATTAAATTAATAAGGTTTATATCCGCCCATTAAGCATAGGTCTAATGTGATTTTGAATATTCTCTGCGAAAACACGTTTGCCGGTACTCTTTTGGATATAACTCCATAACTATTTTTCCAATCTGAAATTTCTTTTTTCCATCTTAAAGCTGGTCAAAGTTACTATGAAACATCATATATGAAATTTTGATCAAGTCTCGTGAACCCACACCCGCAACCTGAAAATCCCATACAGTTTTGAAATCCACGGTTTTTCAGCATATTTCTAACTATGAATCCGAAACAATTACTCGTGCTGGCCACTCAATTGGACCCCGTCTTCCTATCCAGGATTGTGGGAAACAATTGTTTAAACATTCTCTTGCAGGTAAGTTGTAGTGGGCTTTTTCAAAACAAGAACTTATTTAAAAAATCAATAAGCCGCGTTTATCATAATGAAGGAAGAATTTATTTTTAGAACAACTACCACAGAAATGAGAAAAAGATATCGTGCTTGTATTAGAAATAGTGGAGATCATTTTGAGCAATACCTGTGATACTCTACAAATTAAATTTATGAATAATTTAAAATTAGTTTAATTTTGTTCCCTGATTTTTGTTTACAAAAATGTAGGTAAAGTTTACTCTGATAAAATCGAAATTCCGAGAAAGAAAGAGAAAATATGCAGTTTAACCTATGCTATAAAGAAACACAACTATTTGTTACGTTTTGCATAAAAAATATGATTCGATTCATTATTGTTGTCAGTGTGCGCTGGTGGCACCCTTTTGTTACTTTATAAAAAATAAAAAAAAATAGATGTGCTGCGTGCCTGCAAATGGTATTTTTTTAAAGAGTATTAAATAGAGAAGTTTTTAAAACAATTTGGATTTGGCTGTTGCGCTTACTTTTTTTTTAAGTTCATAATTTATATTTTTGCCTTTGACAAGATTTAACTATCTCCCGTTTTTTTGGTATTTGTTTTTTGCACCATATCTTTTTTATTTTACATGGACAATGTATTAGTAATTACAGGGGAACAAAAAGGCGTTGATATATCAGTAAACAACGGAGTTATAAGGCATAAATGTTTGGATTTGGCCATTTTTACAAAAATAAAATTTGTTTTGACAAGTTCAGTGGGTATTTCTCGGGACATGAGAATGAAAATTTAAAAAATCTATTTGATTGAATTTTTTATCTGTCAGTGTATTATAATGAAAGTAAATATGCAGTATTTTTCTTATCATAACTGCTAGAATAATATACAATCTTCAATAAATGTTGGCCTCTTGTTTGTTACTAAATATAAAATAAACAAACTTAAAATAAAATTATTACTAATTAAAAAAGGATTTATAATATATAATCTTTATGAAAGAAATGATATTTCTGCCAAAGGACAAGAACTGAGTGTCCCTCGAGAATATCCCACTTGAGAAATATTGATCAAACAAAACGCAATTGCAGGCTTTCCTCTACTGGGTGAAGTACAGTCACACTTCCTCCGTTCAGCAGCTCCTCAGGTGAGTTTGAATTTACGGAGGGTTTAAAGTTTTAAAACTATTTACTTTTTTCAATTATTTATATCATGAATACAATTTTTTTACATGTCCTAACTGTTCAAAAATAAGTATTGGTAGGTTAAATATATATATAAATATATATGAGATCAAGCTAAAACTCTTATCTTGAGTTTCAGCTATATATTAGAAATGATAATCCACATCAACTCAAGAATAATCATAAACATTAAATTTTGTTCCAAAGAGAGATACGCTTTATTAATGCAAAAAACATATGCTGCCCAACTTTATTGGGTTGCTACATACACAGCATACCAATCTGTCTAATTAAAGATAGCAACACTCTATATAACCACAATTCAAACATGATATTCATGATTTGAGTAGAATTCCAAGATATAAATTTCTTTCATACTTTTTTTTTCTTTCTCATTTGTTTCATTCTATGTTTTTCTTTTTATTATATTTCCCACATAATACTTTTTTTTTCTCCTTCAACAAGCAACATCACTACTACTTAACAGACACACACGAAATAAATTGGTACACATATATATGCAATAACCATAATTGCATTAGTCCTATATACCTTGTATGTGCTGGTGGATAGTTCCCAGACAGTCCAATATTATATTTTCGGCCATTATCGCAATATCACTAGCCTCCACACCAAGGTCCTCCAGGAAGCTCCTTATTTTTCCTGGTATGACTCCGCGAGACCCGAACCATAATCCTTTCACTAAGAAATTTCAATTTCCAAATGTCTCGCGGAATTTCTCTTTAAGAACAGGGATACACTTTTCATATATTTTCATTTTCTCTCTTTCTACTTCACCTGAATGATCGAGGTTATTAGTTTCATACCTTACAATAGGATCCAGGATTAGTGCTGTCCGCCCGTTCTTCGGAAACGTGACAATGTCCGCATACCTCGTAAAACAGATCTCTTGAACTTAAATATGTTCATAATGTTTCTATAACGCCTCTCAGAAATATTTGCTCCTGTTACAAGACGGTATATATCTGTGGCCAGAGGGAACATGCAACAAAGTATGAAATGTGAACTTTACAGAGTGGAAATTGTTTTTACTTTTGAGCTGTTTCTGAAAATCCAGTTATTAAAAGAAAAATATCATAGCTTCCGAAATAAAAACAATTAGTTAATCTATAAGTTTAACTTCTTAATGTCGTGCAAAAGGATTGGGAGAATGACCCATTTTGTCCATTTTTAAGAACTTACTGTAGCCACATGTCTTTATTTAACCTACGTCTTCTTCTTCTTTCTCTACCTCATTTATGCTGCTAAGCGTGGGAGTGCTGCCTTACCCAAAGGTACCTTTCCTAACTAAGACTCCCCAAGTCTCTCAATATAGTTAAGATAAAAGTATCTCGGTAAAGTATCTCCACCTAGATCGTCTTCCTTCTGGCCTACCTTTTAAAAACCACTTGGCCTTACGGCCGTCTCTTATTCTATTAACGTGTCTATACCATTTCTGTTTTCCTCAATTATTTCCTGAACGGCTCTAACACCCAGCTCCTCCCTTACACGACCATTCCTTATTCGATCTCTCCTAGTTTTCTCCAGGTGAAGGAATTTCATTTCGTAGGCAGTTACTAGGCTAGAATCAGATCTATGAAGCAGCAGTGAGAGAAAATGTAATTTAAAAAGCCTTATTTTTGCAGCAAACTCCTAAAATGATTTACGTAAAGTTGTTAATTTTAAAATATAAGATATCTTCGATATGAATGCAAGGTATCGGACGTGAAAAAAACAGTTTTTTTTTTTTGATCTTTAGTGATTGTTCTAGGATTGAAAGTTATTTTCAATGAACCCTGAAACAGTTTTTTCACCCTCCTGTATAAAGTAATTATTTTCATTTGTATCGACGAAATAATCGTTTCAGGTCGGAAAACAAAATGTCACTGAAGCTCGATGATCTAATCGGGAAAAAAAAAGAAGCAGTACAAGTCTTGGACCTGTCGAAGGCAACGGCCAACAATGCAGACGAGTTCAAAAGGGTCATGGAGAAGGTTCCGGACTTCAAAATAAAACCAGAAAAGGTATAAACCATATTTTTAGTAAGCACAATAGTCAAGAAGCAATAGAAATTGGAAGTTTCAATCCAGATGGCAGTGATAAAAAATTGTTTCAAGTATGTAGGTGGCGGGAAAAAACGATCAAAAACGAACATCTGATCTTTCTAGGGTGATCCTTTATATTTAGCCCTTAATAACAGTGGAACAATATTCTTACTTGTCCCAATGGAGTCATTATAGGACTTATGACAATTTCTTTTAGTCACAAGCTCTCTATTCGCACTGCAAAATCAATTCGGCAAAAATGGTCCATGTTGTTACCCGTGACTATTCATGTTTACAGCCATTATAAACTTAGTTAACACTGGATTGGTTTTTAATAGTTAACACTATAATTTGTTTATGCTAAGTTTGTTGGTGAGGTTTATATAATTTTATTTATTTAATGAGAGATGCTAGTGCAGTAGCTATGGATATATTACCACAGCCCAGCTTGGTAACTACTTTGATTGCTAGGTTACCGCCTAGCATAGGTTAATATTTACCGACGACCGAGGTGCCTTCCACTACCGATCAGATTACGAGTGGTGACTCAGTTTGGGCATAAGTGCAATAACCCATACCCCAAGTCAAGCTTGGAAACCCGTAAAAAAAAAAATCATTTATGCAAGGTTCTGCTATGTCCGTCTCTGTTTGAGTCCGGATCAGCATTAATCTAATTATTGGGATGCCAGCCAGGACTCAATCTCCTGACAAATGATAAATATGTATTTTAAATCTTTAATTAATTTAATTGAATCTTCTCCAGAAGGTGATTGTGGGGTCGATAATTATGTATGTTAATTATAAATAAGGGTAAACCAAATATATTAATTATTGAGTGGCATGCAAATGGTGAATAAATGACGGTTGAACTAAAACAATATATATTCCATTATGGGTTGAGACATAAAAATTACAGTTAGGAAAAGGAATCAAGGAATCTAGTATCTTAACTTTAACATAAGGAACTTAGCCTAAACTTATCTTGAATACGAGGGCGATGCTACGTATCTTGTGGGTTCATGGTGGTAAGCCGGGAACTCCAAAGCTCCGAAGGATCCAGGAACTAGCTCAGAAGGGATTAGACCAGAAATCCCCTAGACTCTCTCAAAAACTCTCTTCGACTGCTCGACTGATCAACTCAAACTGACTTTAAAAATATTTTGCCGGTAAGGGATAGGCAGGTAGAGAAATACCATATGTCTCACGACAACAAAGAATTCTCCTTTCTGGACCACCCGCGAGGGGCCACCCCTTTGGCAAGACGCGACTATTATTTTGTTAAATAAAAACCTATAGGTTTGATACATAGCAGTTCTTACAAAAGTCCTTGTACATAAGTATAACTTATTTCAGATTACATATTTAAAAGATTATTGAATACTACTCTTCATTATTGAAGTCCATTATTTTAAAATACTTTCACACGTCTTTCTGCCAGTAATTGGATTTGATGCCGGTACCACTTTTCTTTGATGTTAAAGCAAACAATCTACCCATTAAATGTTAACGTTCTCTTAATTATCAAAGATCTCACCCATAAAAAAATAAGCCAGGTATCAGATGATGCAATATCTCGGATGAAGCAAAATATATACCCATTACAGTTCTGATACGTTTTCTTTGGTCAAAAGAACTGTGTGCATGAGTATAGGCCGGTTTACAAGCTCAAGCCATTTGCGCAAATCAAGTCGATGCTGTTTACAAGTTCAGTTTTGCTTGCGCAGTTCTGAAGTGAAAACCTCTCTGTTTTGTTGAAAATTCAAAATTGAGACCAAGAATTACTAATTTTTGCAACGATAGCGATTTGTATTATTAAAAAAAGAACAAATCGAAGATCGCTAAAAAGATATTTGTAAATATATAAATACTAGCTGAAAGTGCCCTGCTTCGCTACGGTTTAATATCATTAGGATTAAGGAAAACTTAAATTAGTAAAAGTTAAGCTTAACGTTGATAATTATTATTACTAACCTAAACCTAATATAAACCTAAAGAATTTAATTCTTAGAATGTTGCAATAGACTCATCTGAACTGAGAAAAAGGTATATTCTAGGTTCAAGGAATGAAATTCAGAAATGCTAGGTACCACTTGTAAAATACAACTTGGGCCAGGTTGAGAAAAGCCGATTATCTTGTGACTGGAAAAGTGAAGAAGAGTAGTTGGGGACAAAGCTACTGGTGAAGCAATGTTGGTGGGTTGCTCGTAAGGAATATGTACATCGAACTGGCTTTACATGTCATCACCAAAGAACATAAGTCTTTTAATCTCCTCTTTAACATAAGTCTTTTAATAGCTTCTCGCCACGAAACAACTCAAACTTGTAAGGGTCCACCTCTGCAGCCACAGACTGTACCATATTATAAGGTTTCGACATCGATCGTATTTTTGTTTGTTTACAACTGTAAGGAACTTAAATTGTTGTCAAAGTGTGCGGCTTAAACATCTAACCTATTTTTTAACTTAGCTTATCTCCAAATACCATATGGCTATTAATTTATTATTATTCACCCAATAAAAATTTTAATCGCATTTTTGGCGAATTAGCCGCGATCCAGGCCGATTTTTTTAAATTCCTTTTTTAGCGAGCACCTACGGCCCTAGAGAAAGTTACCCATCGAATTTCATTCCAATCCGTTCGGTGGTTTCTGAGATTTTGTGTTAAATGAGTGAGTGCTATTTGACAAATATATAGTAGATTTAATTTAATTTAAATATTTAATGAATGAAATGACTTATACTTCTCAATGAAGTATATTCGACATTCTTTTGACATTTTGAATCCGCAATAATATTATCTACACAAACTGTATAAAATTAAGCTACATTCACTCAAAATATAGTATGGAACAGGTGGCCGAAAGTAAAATAGTGAAGAAGCTACGCTAGGCTTGAGGTAAGGCTTGAGCATCGTTTACACACCTCAAGCCAATGCACCAACCTCAAGTAACATTTTTGGCTTGCGCAAACTTCAAATCTGCGTTCACACGCTCCTATTTAACTGCACAAACTGGCTTCTGAAAAACAATTTGCGCAGATGGCTTGAGCGTATAAATCAGCCTTATTGTTTTGTTTCAAAATGGCTTCAAAAGCGAGATACTTTGCACTCAAAACTGCATAAACTCTGTCTAGCTGCTCACGGTTAAGGTTTGATTTAACTGCTCGACCATCAAGAGCAATCTTAAATTTTAAAACGCCTTCGGAGATCTACCAAACATAAAGCACCACATTTTTCCCAAACCGACACAAACAAATGAAAATTGGGAAGTATTTCGATGGATAACTGACTGTCCTCGACTGTCCTATGGCACAAATTTCTTCGGTGGCTGCTTTTGCCCTTAGACCATTTTCTTCTTTTATTTTTATTTTTGCAATAGCATGAGAGTTTGAAAATGTAAATGACCCCATAAAGCCAACTCAATTTAATTATTATTAACTCAAGTATCAGTCAAAGAACATTGACATAAATAGTATGGTAGGAACATAAACATTCTTGTAGGATGAATTATAAGAGTTGGAATTAAGATTGCGTTCATGCAAAAGGACTTTTGTAACAACCTAGCACTATGATGATGGAAATTATGTACCTTTAATTTTAGTAATATTCCATTTTTGTACAAATTTATATAGTATTCTTTTACATTAATCATTGATTTTTGCAATAAATATTTATATATTGAATCAGCATTAAGAATCGTAAAATATTAATACAGATCAAGCCAGAGGACGTCAAGATCCAAGACAAGCCGAAGAGGTGGCACAAGAAGCCGAAAAAGTTGGGCTACCAATTCGCAGACCCGATCCCCACCGAGATGAGGTCTCTTAACCTTGATGATCTCTGCTCTGTGCCGATTCAATGGAACATGCTCACTACCTTGAGGCCGAAATCGAAGATCGATGAAGAATATTTCTCCAGGTGATTTTCCTATTTGTCCTAATACATAATTAATGTCTTCAGTATATATGTAAACCGTATCCTTGTTGATTTAGAATGAGAATAAGACTGGGCATCTTGTTTCACTGTAAAAAGTATAAACAAATAAAACACATCATAAGACTATAGGCTTTCCAATCATTTTTTTTTTATAGCTATCTATTAAAATTTACAGCTGTATACAATATATATAAAATACAAGTAATTTTTTTTTTTCGGATTTGACGACCTTAGGTCATATACCGAGACCCAATACATTGGACCGCCAGTATTTGCGGTCTTCCTAATCTCCTTCCCGTAATCCTCTCGCCGCCATTACCTCCTCAACTACTTGAATCCATGTTTTCCTTGGGCGGCCTCTTTTTCGTCTTTCTTCCGGGAGGTAGTTAAATATCCTTTTAGGCCATCTTTCTTGGCCCATTCTCCTTAATGGCCATACCACAGCAGCTGTTTGGTGTGAATAGTGTGAACTATAGTGTTTCCCGCCTTGACGATACTTCGTATGGCAGAATTAGTCACCCTTTGAACCCTGGAAATGCGACAGCTTCTTCTCCAAAAATCCATTTCGACAGCTTGTAAGCTCTGTGCATCTCTTGTTCCAACCACCCACATTTCCGAACCATAAAGGATTACTCCTTCAAAAAAGGAGTGGAAAATCCTCTTCTTGGTTTCTAGTGAAACATTTGGGCTCCACAGTACAGAGTTCATCATGCCAATCAGCTTTCTTCCGTTCTTTATCTTTTCTTTTATGTCGCTCTCAAGCGTTCCCCTGCCATCGATATAAACTCCCAAATACTTGAAGATAGTACTGCGATGTAACGATCAATTTTCTAATAGCAGAGAAGCTGTTAGATCCCCTGCAGATGTAGGAAATAAAAGAATACATCTGCAGTAAACTCTGCTTGTCGTAAGAGGCGACTAAAAGAGTAACGGGGTAGACAGGACTCCCAAGCCGTATTGAAGGCAACCTGTCTAGGGGAGGTCACCCCGTATGGGCCAGCACCCCGTATCTCGTAAAAACAACACACCGCTTTCAGATCTAAACCGAAGAAAAAGCCGGAAGGATCAAATGGTAAACGACTAAGGCTTCGGAAAAGGACTATAAATCTTGCTACATGGAACGTTCAGGGGCTAAGTACAAAGAGGAAGGAGATTTTGGAATGTTTGGATAAATTTGAAGTTAAAATTGCGGTGTTAACCGAGACAAAGATAAAGGGAAGTGGAAGTGAAACATGTGGTGACTTTATTCATATTTTTAGCGGGGTAGATAAAAGTGAGAGGGCTAGAGCAGGTGTATCACTGCTGGTGCACAAGCGTTTTAACAAGTAAATGTGATAATTCTAAAAATTACATGTCAATTGCTTGAAAGCAACTACTCATTGGTAGCACTTATAAAGGTTCTACGTAATGAAGTATACTATATTAGAAGGTCCCGAGGCCTTCTCCTTTTCAGGCGCCTCGGAGGGTTATCTGGAATGAATTGAGAAGCAAGTTGTTGCGGCGGCTAGGGGTTCGTAGTGAACTCAGCCGAAAACCGTCCGCTTTTGTGAAACTGGTAACTCAATGGGATAAATATCGTTAAATAAACCTTTTGCCTGTAACTTTATTACATAATTAACAAGGTTTGTTTAGATATCATGCAGCCTCTCTTCATCATCTTATAAATAAATAAAGCTTATAAATTATTATGCATAAGTTAATGAACAATTATACCTTAATAATAATTTAACATTGCATACAAAGATAACCGTTTATTATAACCAATAAACATTAATAAATTACCATGGTAAAGTCCAACAAACTATGGTTCAACGATGGCTTGACCTTTTGTGTGAAAATGATAGTAGATGCCGTTTAGAGACCCGTGGTGAGTAAAGCGGTTATAGATGATGCTATATAGTCCCTTAGTATCAGCTCTGGATTGTTGAGCCTTGCGCTCCGAATGTAAAAACATGTAGCGAGAGAGCTCTCTCGTCCGCCATAACCTTGTTCCAAGGTAGACATGCCTGTTTCCTTCAATGTCTTGTCGCACACTGACTCTTCTTGAGGAGGAGAGGTGGCACGTCACGTGACTCACGCAGCCGCCAGAAGACCCACGCATAAATCAATCAATTAAAACAATCAATTCAATCCAAATATATAACGAATACTAATCTGTCGGTTTTGACATATGACAGATGTTTTTATTAATAACCATAAAAATAAAATTTATACAATTGACAACCTAAAAAACAAATTGATTCTTTATAACCAATTTAATTGTACATGAGGTAGAAATAATTATAATAATCTTAATTTGAACCAAGAATTAAGTGACCTCAGCTAGATAAACAAAACACATGTTGGCCTCAACACAAGTTGTGATACTAATGGATTTGAATGGTTTTGGAGTTGCTATGAAAGGATAGATGAAAGGATAGGTTTGGGCTAAATCAGCAACATATGGAACATTAAGGTCTTTATGGATAAGTTTATTAGTGACAAAGTAAGGGGCATTTGGAATTTGTCGGATTGTAAGGATTGGATACGAGATGAATTGGATGGTTTAGTGGATCCCCAAAGCTCAACTCCATGCGTCCAAATAGATCTAATAATTGTTATGTAAATGAGTCTTTTGTAACTAATCGGAAGATTAGAATGTTTGTCAACTGTTGAAGGAGTCGAAAACGACGTGCAGTTTCTTGTTGTTTTAGTCTTGTATGTAGGTTCCAAGTAAGAAGTTTACCATATATAGTCCTATCTATCGAATCTGTTCATCAGGGATTAAAGGAATATCATTAAAGGATACTGTAGTACAGGAAGTCATTGGTCTACGACGAGGGGTTAATTGGTGAGATTTGTTTGGATTTACTTTGATTCTTACTTTCCAATCATAAGACTGAAAATAACTTACAAGGCATTTAACTCTTTTCCTCGTAAATTAGAAAAACTGATAACTGAGGTTCCCTTTTCAATTTTATTCAGTGTAGTAAATAGAATTTGAGAATACTTTTTTAGTTATTCCTTTTAGAAAACATCTGAATCTATAAGAATCAACATATTACAGTTTTGAATAACAACGTATAACTATAATAAAAAATAGTCGTAAACATATCTGACTCGCCAAGCCTACCATGTTCGACAGCACCAAACGTCTTGACCGCGTATATCGTGGAACAGCTGAGCTTATTGGCTTTCTCCCAGCTTGCAGGTCTGCCATCTTGGGTCTTCTAAAAAGTACAACACTTTTTGTGAGGTACCCAACCTAATAGGACCTTTATATATTTTGATATTTTTTCATATAATTTGATGAAATTTGAGGGACATTGTTGTTCCGCTTGCCAGGAATAGGGTTAACCTAGATTTTTTCATTATATATTAGTACAATAGAGCAATTAAGTAGAAAATACGTACACATTTACAGAACTTACGTGCACTTAAATTCAAGAGAATGCTCTCATAAAGCTAAAAAAGAGTCAGGACAAATGAACTGATAAATATTCACTTATTATTGATATTATAAATCATAGTAATTAAAATTTTCTCAATTTTCTTTTTTTTTAACATGGTTTGTTCTTATTTAATTAATGTTTTTAAAAATCCTAATACGTTTAGTATGCCTCAGTTAAAGTATATTGGGATGTAAACAACTAAAAAACAAATGGAACTTTAAGTCGAGAAAATGAAAAAAAGAAATCAGTTTATATGTAAAAAGTAAAATACTTATTTCACTATACATTATTTTTTTCAGCAATAAAAATTGTAGATTTGAATAGTGTTTTTTTTTTTAATTTCATACCGACTGGAATCATCCGGAGATTAGTGGAGCTAGGAAAATTAGAATTGGCAGCAAGGCAGAAGGACAAGAAGACACCAGAAACCCAGTTCCTGAGGAAAATGAAAAACAAAGCAGGTGTTACTGAAACAAGGTTCCTCTCATGCAACGAGTGCGGCGAAGATTTCTGCCAAAGAGAGACATGCCATTTGATGATGTACGAAAACTTCAAAAGGTACTTATACTATTTTTTAAAAATATTATAATTGGTAGATTCGGATAGAGATTCTTCGATTAATACATACTTCTTCAGTGATGGTTTAAATAGTCTAATAATGCGATTTATAAAATATATATATTCCAAAAAAAACTAAGTGACAACTTGAGTTGATATAGTAAATTACTTCAAATCCTTATAAATATTCACAAATGGTCGCATGACTCCTTTCGTTTCAAAGACTTGTATCCTATGATGTATTTTTCAAACCAAGGCCGCACAGTACAATATTAAAGGACACCTTTTTCTCTTTTGTTTTTTACATTTAACATGTTTAACATATTAAAAATACTTCTTAAGAAACAGTCTTATCTTTCTTACCGAGAAATGCTTGAAGAAGTATTTGAGCGCGTCAGTTTTGAAAACGAACCCAATTACGCCATTTTCCACTAAGGCTTATGACCTAATGAGTGTAATCAGCTGATGTATAAATTTCAGCTGTTTATGTTTATTCATTCAACGGAAACATAAACAGCTGAAGTTTATACAACAGCTGTTTATGTGATTAAGTAAGTTGCGACGTATTCAATATAAGGTAATATATAATATATCAAAATAAATTTCATCTGAATCGATTGAATCTGTTGGTAATTTAATGTGTTTTAAAACATTGGTTGTTGGTACCCATTTTATTCAATCTGTCGAAATGTTTTATCTTGACGATTTTCCACTAAAATGAACGAGTGGGGATCTTGAAGACAAAAGAAAAAAATGTGAGTGATAAACATTTTTTTTTTTAATACAACTTTTCCGGAGCCGGTAGCACGGTAACGGTCCAGTTTTTGACAGAATTTTATGATCTTTATTCGCGATGTCAATACCCGCTGAATTATACAACTTGACATAAAAGTGGGCAGTATCATCGCAGTTATCTCCAATTTGTAAAAAGTCAACCTTACAACTTTAATTTTAATATTTTGAATATTTCCACACATTCAAGTGTATATAACCAAACTTGTAGAAAAATTTGAAAACGGTTTCATTGTGTACAGTGATGCATACTGAATTAATACAATGCACAGTTCTCGAGTTATAAATACGAAAAATAATATGAATTCTAAATTATAACATGAATGTAATATAGATTTGTAAACGAATTTTTAAAGCTTTCCCCCCCTCCCGGAGTTTTTTCGCGTCCTGGAGGTAATATATAATATATAGTCTTGTTGCTAATTTAATACTCTAGAAGTTTTATCGGCACGCGAATTTGGAGGTACTTTATTTTTTCTGGTTCAGGGGACCCTCCCCTACACATTCCTGAACAAAATAGAACTAGTATTTTTAGTTCCTCTGATTGCCTATTTTAGGTCTTGATTGATTTGACTAAAATGTTTTTGTTTTTTTGTTTTTTTTAAATAAAAACCTGTACCACGAAAACCCGAAAAATCTCTAAATAATCCCTTACTGAATTAAAATGATAAATCATGATTTGTATTTTGAAGATAGTTTTGTTGTGAGGTGTTATTCTATATCATTACATAACTTATTCATTGTCAATTTTCTGTTGCTAGGGAACCTATCTCTGAGACAATAAATAAGAAGGAAGAAAAAGAGAGAGGAAGGTCAAAATCGAGTTCTAAGAGAGGAAAGAGAAGGAGTAAGTCGCAAAGAGGAAGATCCAGGCAAAGATCCAAATCCAAAAGTAAGACGAGATCGAAAAGCAGCAATCGATCTGCTAGCAGCAAGAGATCGACAAGTAGGCAACGATCGACCAGCAGATCGAAGAGTTTAAGCAAAGAATCGAGTTTCGACAGTAGTACACTATCCAAACCGAAAACTGGAAAGAAGAAAAAGTCAAAAAAGAAAACCCAAACCAAGAACAAGGTGACGAGTAATCTCAAGCCCATTAAACGGAAGTCGAAACCTACTAAAAAGTAAAGGCTATTCAAAAGAAACCATATAAGTGTAGAAAATTAATAAATAAATGTTAGTATATAAATATATTATTATGGTTACATGCCTTCGATTAATTCTCTTAATCCTTAATAATAATCTAGGCAGTGATCTGATATTTATCCATGAAACTTTGTATGTTTTCCAGGTATTTCCTTGAAAATTGGTAGATAAAGGTAGATTTATCTTTATCAATCCATCTTATTGAGCGTTATGTAACTAAAGGATTAATGTTTATTAGTTAATCCGTCAACATTTCAAGGCTTAGTAATCACGAGTTTTTTTATCCGAAAATATAGAAACAGGAAAGAATACCAAGTTCATTAAAAATGTTTTTGACTACTTGCTAAACAATTCAGTATATTTAACATATTCTATTAAGAAATATTATATGTTGTATAACGATTTAAAGTTTTATAACTATCTCTTAATACTTTCTTATCATATATAATCCACTTCGTGCTGTAATTACAATTAAAAAAATGTATCGTTCAACTGTTTAACCCATGAAGATTCTTGGATTCAATAAAACTTGGTAAGAAAGGGCTGATTCTAAACAAACAATTACACAAGGAGATGAAGTGTGCCAGCAATCACGCTGATCGCCAGGTTTTTTTACTCACAATAAGGTTATCCATTTTACAGAAGGTGTATGCGAGTTGTGTCACAAAACCCCAACTCCACAACGGCTATAGTAAACGAAATTAAATTTTTTGCCATCAACCAGACTTGAACACGGACCCCAAAGTTTGAGGTTCAGTACAGTTAAAAAAACTGTAGACTATAATTTACAATAGAAGTTTAAAGTTTTAGAGGAAAATGAAGTCGACGATGTGCAATCACAGCTAACAAGTAATTTTTTACATTCACAAGATGATATTGAACTTGAAAGTATATACATATATGGAAGGATAGGTAGTTCAGTTGGTAAGGCACGAAACTGCCAAGCTCCCGGGTCCGAGTTCGAGTCTTTTACATTCTGTTACTTCAGTCGAAGATCAACTTCACGTTGAGGTCGGGAGCCCTACCTGGGGAACACCCATTCTATAAAGTGGGTACCTTAATCAGTGAAAAACTTATCGGTTGTGAGTGATAGCCATATTGTCTATTATCACATCCCTTGCAAAATGTTGATCCAAGATACTGCACAACCTTACCAATAACTAAACCCAACACCCTCCATGGGTTATTTGGGTACAAGTCTTAGTATACGCACTATTGGGACCTTTATCGTAGATGCAAACTTCCCCCAATATAAGGTTAGAAATAAAGTTTGTATCGTCATTTTTTTTTTGGTCAGGATGGGTGAATATGTCCGAAAACTTAAAGGACAAGAAACTAGATAGTCGTGGCACAGGATCGGTGAGAAAGGCGTAGGCTGATTCAGGAGACTTTAACTATAAACCTTAATGTGAAGATCATATAGTGTCTCTTGTTCGTCTAACTGAACACAATTTTTGAGTATTGTCTTTTTCATTCTGAATGTTCGATATATATTGATAATAGTAACTAATTTGAAAACGTTATTCAGTAAGTTCTTTCTATGTATGGTCTCTACACTGGATAAAGATCTATTAAGATCTTTTTTATCACGAATGATGAAGGTTTCAAAATAATAAAATGTAAATAAATGCATATTCTCTTTTTATTTGATTATAAGCTTCTTTTGTATCCCCTCTGAATACCCATTTAATAGGTGATATTGGCAGTGATCGGAAAGGACCTCCGCATCCCTAGGCACTTCTCCCTGTCAATGAAGAGTGAGTTGACCTTCATGTGAAGATCCGCTTCCAGATTGGATCTCGTGATCAGCAGCTGCTGGTGCTGGGCCTCGGCCTCTTGCAGCTTTCTGTGTAGGTGCTCCACCGTTTCTTGCAAGTCAGTAACCTCGCGTACCAATCTAAACAGACAAGAAACTTTCAATAAGAGATAGACAAATAATAGAATACTTTTTTCTAATGTATAGTTTCCATTAGTAGCATGAGCTCCTCCACTTAAAAATTTAGGCAAAATGTGACATTTTCATTCAAAACAATATAGCTCCTAAAGGTAGGTCCAAGAGAGAAATGTTAAATAACAAAAAAAATCCTGAGTCATGTAATTTAAATAATTCAATCAAGAGCCTCTTTAGATATTAAGAATCGATTAATGAATACATTACAGCTAATAAGAGTAATAAAATAAGCTGTCAGCAATATTTTTTTTTTTTTTTTAAAGAAACTATGTTCTTCCATAAGTTAGCAGAGCAGAAGAATATGTTCTGATAATTGTTTTTCTGAAACTAGTCATAAAGCAGCGGAAACCTTGATTGGAAATGAAAATTGTAAGTACCATGATTTAACCCTGGTTTTCGGTCATACAAATAAATATTTGAGTATAATTACTTTCATAAAATAAATAAAAACATTAAACATCAATATTATAAAAGAATCTATGGCCTTGTCCAAATGGAAGGAGAATGGAGAGTTAGAACAAATTAAGAATTAAAAGAGGCATATCGAGGTATAAACTGAAATACTGTTAAGTTTATAAAGGCAAGGCGTATCGAGTGGTTAGGCAAGGGGATGAGAATGATGGAAAACCGTAACCCAAGTAAACTGTTATTGGCGGAAATGTATGGCACAAGAAGAAGTCATCCCAGAAGATGGAGTAGCAAATTGAAGAAGAAGGCTCATGATAGAGACCAGGGGAACCTTATCGTCCAGCAGGGCTTGGCCCATATAGGGCTGTGCTAACGAAGAACAAAAAGAAGATTATAAAAAATAAAATAATACTAAATATTACCTTGATTGCGCTTCATCTTTACACAATTCGATTTCTTTCCTATGGGAGCGAGCTTCCAGCCGAGTCTGCGCAACTTTCATTGGGTTCGACTTGTCCATGATCGCCTTTCTCAGGAGCTCTATACTCTTTTCGATGTCGAAAATTTCTTGTAGAACCTGAAAAGTAAAATATACTGCACTTTTTCGCCGTTCTAGATTCAGATTTACAACAGTAAAAGCCAAATCATAACACTCAAGTTTTTATCATCTCACATTATCGCATTCAAAACAGAAATGAGATAGATTAATAAAGAGGAGGCGAAATAATACTTTCACCGCTTGTACACTCCACTATAACAATTGTGTGTATCACCGTCTGGTACCCAGCGGTACCTGTACGCAAAGATGACACTACAAATATTTTTTGTCCTAATTCTATTACCTATGTATTTATTTACCTTTATTTTCTTATTTATTTACCTATTTCTTATTTATTTACCTAATCCTATTACTTTGGATATGTAAATATCGAACTTCTGCACTGTGTTAATATATCTCCTTTGCGGCATGTTCTCCAATATTTTTATAATTTCTTAAGTATTAAAAGGTTCTCTTTCGTTTATGCTGATTATGAATTTAAAGTCATGGAAAGAAAATCTTATAACACCAACTCAGTAGGGACATTTTTAGAAGAGGTCATTTCATCGGTAATTGGGTCCTTCGATACGTCTGCTTCCATACAGAATCTTAGAAACATTCTGAAACACATAAGACCTTGATTCTGAGTCAGCCCTCTTTTATTAATTTAACAGTATCTGAATCATTAAACTGATCTCTGGTTTTTTAGTTTTTGTATTTTCGGCATTGCAGTTCCTTGCTAATTGTATTGGAACAACAACTTACCTGAATATCTTATGTTATAGTTCCAAGAGAGTATAGTATCTTGTAGAGTATAGATTTACACTAATCTGGGTCACTAAGTGATCTTTTAACCCAAAGTAGCAATATTTTGCAAAAATATTTCTCATGCATCATTTACTGGGTAATCACTAGTAATCTCTGGGGTCACCTGTGGTGTAGTGGTTAGCATAGCAACCTACTACGCGAGTACGCAGCCCGGCAGATGACCTTAGGATTTTTTAAAAGAGAGTAAAAAATCCTTAGCTATGCCGTCCTTCGGAAGGGACGTAAAATGGGGGCCCGAGCCTGTGCGATGTCAGGTACTCGTTAAAGATCCCTATCCTAATTATACCTGGATAGGCAAAATTTAGGACTCACACCGTAGCATCGTCCGATTAGCCATAGCAGCATAAAGTGAGGTTAAACGAAATAAACAAACAAAATAACTAGTAATCTCTAAGTCTAAGAATGCAATTTTATGCACGGTTTGAATTCTACGCTGATATCATCTTCTCTTTTGAATCTGTTAAGTATTCATTTTCTTTTTCCTCATTAAAATCCAAACATTCTGCCAAATATTTTAATGAGGGTGTAGCCAGTAGAAAAAAGTGGAATGTTAAAACATCACCCAGTTTTAATTCTCTGTTTGATATGCATTTAAGCCGAGGTACTGAATCTTCACAACACAGTTTAACTACTCCATGGTTATCGTAATCAGTCTAATAAGCATTGTGTGGATACTGAGATGAATTAAGGCTCTATAATTTAATTAACTAAAATTTGATTATTTCAGATAGTTGTCCTGAGCGAGAAGATAAAGTCTTTCTATTTCAATCCTTAAAGTCCAAAAAACCTTCGTACATTAGGGGTCACCTGTGGTGTAGTGGTTAGCATAGCAACCTACTAAACCCAAGATCGCGGGTTCGCAGCCCGGCAGATGACCTTAGGATTTTTTAAAGGGAGTAAAAAATCCTTAGCTATGCCGTCCTTCGGAAGGGACTTAAAATGGGGGTCCCGAGCCTGTGCGATGTCAGGTACTCGTTAAAGATCCTATCCTAATCATACCTGGATAGGCAAAATTTAGGACTCCCACCGTAGTATCGTCCGATTAGCCATAGCAGCATAAAGTGACGTTAAACGAAATAAACAAACAAACCTTCGTACATTTACATCCTTGCCCTTCGTTCTCCCATTCATCTTTTGAACACTAGATCCCTACCTATAGATTTGTATATCCCTTCTCATCGAACTGCTTACTTTGAAAAATTCTTTATTAATCGTGCAGCTTTATTTTGGAATTCCATACCCATTTCGATCCGCAATGCTCCTTCTCTCACTTTCTTTAAACATAATTTATTCATCCTCAATTATCAATCTTCCGAAATTATGTAATAATATATTAGTGTTAGAATATTTCTTTTTATTTTATTTTATTTTAATTTTGTTATTTACTTATTTTGTTTTTTCTGATATAAACCCAAAGACTTGTTTTTAAATATAAAAATTCACCATATATAATATTTATATGTATATAATTTACATTCTATATAAGTTGCTGCCTGATATCTACGCAGCCAGACAATAATACCTATTTATTGTACTTTTCTATTATTCTTAGGGGACAAGGTGTCCCAGAATAAAGATTATTTTTCATTCATTCATAATACAGCTTATCAGCTATTTATGGATGGGCATGATGATATTGCAATGGTAAATAAAGGTTTAAAATTACAACGAAATTATCTATGCTACTAATCGTTTCAGCGACCAGGTATTTAGGGTGAGTGGATTGGATTCCAAGCCGGTGGGGGGGGGGAGAATTAATTACTACCAATTAATTCTACCCTACCACTGACCAGATTTGAACCAACAATCTTCGGTTCATCACTTTGTTTCATGTGCGTTTACATCTGAGCCATGCCCGAATCCTTACTAATCTAATACTGGCCAACAAAAAAAAATAAATTGTTTGTTTCCTGTGACTATTTTGTTATTTCTAACTCAATTTGATCCATATTTTTTTAAATATGTTAAGAATTTTTCTCTAACAGCTTTTGTTTTTGTGTTATAGCTTACCAACTTTATTTAGTATTTTTACTTTGATTTTAAATTTTGTTTGACAGTAAAATATATTCTGTTGTTGTTTTCGATATGCATTCGTCGAGGTGGTGTTGTGTGCTTAATCCAGATTGTATTTGAAATATTTGTGCCGAATATATATTTGAAAAATATCGAAAACCTATATTAGACTTTGTAAAAATTGCATATCATCAATACTTCAAAATAGATTTGTACAATCAGGACAAGCCATGGGTTCCTCATATTGTTTGCCAAAAATGTGTTGTGTGTCTAGGGTTATGGCCAAGCTGGAAAAGAGAAGCAGTGAAGTTTGTAACTTATATAATTTGGCGAGAACCTCAAAACGATCATGACGACTGCTACTTCTGGGTTGTGAAAATAAACGGAATAAACCCTGGAAATCGAAGTTTTTCGTCATATCCTAAATTATCTTCTGCTCAACGATCTCAATCAAAATCTCGAGAAGTACAACCTATCACATCTAAACCCTCTGATGATTCAAATCTCTGTGAACGCGAACAAAATATATCAAGTGATGACTCTGATCCAGATTACAAATGTAGCATTTGAGAACCTCAACCATTTAATCAGAAATAACAAAATGACTTAGTGAGGGATCTCAACTTACCGAAAGAATCTTCAGAATATCTTTAAAAAAACAAATTTGCTAAATCCCGAAACCAACATTACTTTTTATCGTACCCGAGAAAAGAATCTGTTACCGTATTTTTCTCAAGAGAAAGATTTAGTCTTTTGAAACAATGTTGGCGGTATTTTGTAACAGACGGGTTTAATAAACTACAAGCATAGGGATTGGTGTATTTTTATGGAAAGCAGTGGAAGAACTCTAAAGTGTGTTTTGCTCCACAGCAGTAACAAGTACTATTGTACATTCGACGACTTTGAAAGAAGAATACACAAACATTTTATGCAAAGAGATCTACCTAAAGTCATTTATTCAAGGAAATCCTATAAAAGATCATTTGTTAATAATGTTTAATACAATTTTGTTAACATTATGTATTAAATATGGTAAAATAAAGCTGTTAGCAATCTCCCTGTATTTTTTTCATAGTCAGGGCCTTTAAAATAACCAGTAACAATAAAAAAAATGAAGGAAACAAAAATTGTGTTGACCAGTGTAATATATCTTATTCTATTGGGGGTATCTACAAAAATAAATAAATATAGATATTTATAAATATAGGTAAATATAAAATAAATACATTTAGTCCTGAATAGGCAATCCAGTTTCAGTTCCTTGACCGGCTAATAGCGAACAAATAATAGACAAAGTAATGTGTTCTTCAAAAAATGCGATTTGGGGAATACCTACATCATATGTACTAGATAGTATATATGCCTAGATAGTTCGAATGATATAATAGAACTAATTTCAAATCTACAAAATATTTTGACATTTCTATTAGTTATTACTAGGGCTGTGAAATATATGAATTTGCATATTTTTCCTAACTAACTAAAACATTTAATATTATCAAAATATATATGTTTTGAGGCATTTGGAATAAATTTGAGCTATTTTTAATTTGCATATTTTGCCATAAATGCATATTTTTACATATTTTTAACTAGACTTGCATATTTATCTACATGTCCGGCATATCAGCATTTGGCATATGAGTTTTTTTATGTTTCCGAGCAGAAAAAAAAATAGAATATAGATAAAAACCGAAAAATAGCTATAAGAATTCCTCCTATTTTTATTTTTTTTTCGCCTAATAAATGTGTTTGTATGTGTTGAAGTGCTGATTCTTCGGTTTCAGCGAACTTTCGATCGTATTTGCTTCTATTAGAATTGTTTAATCCGATTAATTTCCCGTGGTCGTTTAGAGTAGAGCGTTTCAAATCTATTTGAGGCTCAATAGACGATCTATTTTGTTTGAAAACCTGAAAAAGTGGTAGTCTGCAATTCAAATCTACAACGGTGAATAAGATAGATTTTGTAGACATAGTGTCGATTTTCGTGTCCTTAAAAACGAGCAAAAAAACTATTATGGTCAGTTACCCATATAAAACCGAGCAAAGAGAGCAACAATTCAATAGCAGAGAATGTATAAACAATAGTTCAATGCAAAAATGATGTGAGCAACTAATTTTTTTAGGAAACTATTATGGTCTAATTGAGCGTAATACTTATCAAAAACGAAAAAGTGTCGATTTTCGTTCCTTAAAAACGAGCAACAAATTCAGTTACCTATATTTCAATAGCAGAATGTATAAACAATAGTTCAATGCCAAAAAGATGTGAGCAACTTATTTTTTTAGGAAACTATTATGGTCTAATTGAGCGTAATACTTATCAAAAACGAAAAAGTGTCGATTTTCGTTCCTTAAAAACGAGCAACAAATTCAGTTACCTATATATTTCAATAGCAGAATGTATCAACAATAGTTCAATGCCAAAAAGATGTGAGCAACTAATTTTTTTTAGGAAACTATTATGGTCTAATTGAGCGGTAATACTTATCAAAACACGAAAAAGTGTCGATTTTCGTTCCTTAAAAACGAGCAACAAATTCAGTTACCTATATATTTCAATAGCAGAATGTATAAACAATAGTTCAATGCCAAAAAGATGTGAGCAACTAATTTTTTTTTAAAGGCAGGTTTTAAACCTTATTTTTTTTTTTCTAATTCTTTACACGACTGTAGCGGATCTTGGGGCCGTTTAGTATGGTATCAAAATAAAAATAATTTTGTTTGGGGTCGATTTTCCTCTGGGGGTGTTTTGTATATATATTATTCATAGTTTTTTTGTTAGTTTTAATTCTTTGTTTATAATTTCGTTCATTTAGCGGTATATTAAAAGGCGGTTCATATCATGCTATTAAATAATTGCTGCTAAGCGTTTGTTGTGTGTTTTAGTTGGATCTCCTGGCATTTTTTTGTTGTCTATAACTACATTCTGGTGTGTGTGGGTTTCTCCCTTACATTTTATGGAAATTCGTGTTATGGATTATTGTTTGTATGGAGATGTTTAATGTGTCTAAAAAACTTTGTGCGAAGTTCAATGAGTGTGTTTGGAGCGGGGGGGTGAGTTTTTTTTGAATGAAGGATTTTCCGATTGCTAAGTTTATTCCATAAAAAAGATACTGCTAGAAGGGGTGAAAGAGAGGGGACCCCATTTGGTAAATATGCCCTTCTGTCCTGTTTATAGAATGGTATTGTTAAATTGAAAATAATTATGTTTTTATGCAAACGGAACCTTAAATTTTAAAAAAAGTCTAATTTTTTCTAGTGGTTTGAAGGTACAATACCGGAAGATTAGTTCTTTCTTCAAAATTTGTCATCTATGTTTCTGTGTGTTGTGCAGCATCATACTTTTTTCCCTTCAGCCAAAAGACAAAATAGACCTTTTGTTCTTTTCCAAAAAAAGCGGCGTATACGAATTAAAATTGCAAATGACTGTGAAGCAAAATACATACACCGGAAAAACCGGACGATTCGGTAAATTCAAAGAGTAAATAAGAACATATTAAGAGCATACACTAATAAGACCCAACCAAAATTCCAATTTCGCTATCCATCCAAATCTAAATGAAAATAACTACACCAAAAATTAATATTAAGCACTCGGGAATGTAAAAAATAATTACCATCAAGTAGAAAATAAGCCCTAAATAAATTTAAATAACTTTTGAATCAACTATAAATTAATAAAATCGTTCTAAAACCGATCCAGTTTTTTGTTTCAATAATCAGATTTCAACATATCCCAATTAGCCCCCATTTTTAAAATTTGTTTCCCATATAGGAACAGGAAAAAAAACCAATGAGAGTCATAGTAAGGCGAACCACCCATGTAAATCTAAAAAGATTAACTTACACTTTGTCTTTACGGATAACGTTGTCGGTACTCTTTTTTTTTTGTTAAAACTCCAAAAGCTTTTACTCGATCTAAAAATTTTTTTTTTTTTTTTTTTTTTTTTTTGAAGTTTTTTTTATTGTGTATCTGAAAGCTGGTTAAATTTTTAACTGTCTACGTAAATAAGATAAGTTAAGGTAAATAAGTTGTTAAGTAGTAAGTAAATAAGGGCCTTCTTTATCTAACTAATTTTTTATTAAAGGTCCCTTTGAAACATCCATGCCAGCACGTAAGAACCCCATGTACTAGTTGATGAAATGCTATTTTTTTTGGACACATTTCACACGCGTATCTAACCAAGGCTCCAAAAATATTTGCTTTGTCCTCGAAAATTGTTTTTTTTTTCATCTCAAAACGCTGAGTTGACATGTACTATTCAGATGACTATATATAAAATTTTAATGTAATTTTGTTTAAATAACCCCCGTTTGCCAGCACGCTACCAAGTGTGAAAAACGTTTATAAAATCCAAATTGTTTTTTGCTTCATTTTCTATATAGCATAACTCCTAAACATTTGTCCTGATCTTAAATTCTTGTTCTTTCCATCTTAAAACTACTTAGAAATGTATCTAGCATGGTTCTGTATATCAAATCGTGATAAATTTCGTACAACTAGGCATTTACTAATTCCATACTAACTCGCTAAATGTATGTATGTCTGTTTTGGAAAAAAAAAAATGGACAGTTCTGATATGTGGAGTGGGCTGGGAGGGTACTTAACGGAATTAATTCAAAGTTTTGATTTAAGGATTTTCTCACAGCAAATTTAATCAGCTTGAATTAGTGTAGTTAGTGGCATGAATATCTCAGGGAGTTTCTCTTTGGTCGTTGCTTATTGTTCTTGATGTATATTGTTCTGTTTTAAAGTATAACTATTTTGGTTGTGATTGTTGTTTAAGTTTTCTGGAAATTAATATCATGATTTTTTCTCGTTTTTAATGCTCCCTGTTTAATGTGTATTATTTATCTTCAATAAAGGTTTTTAACATTTGTTTTTGGTTTATAATATTAGCTTTTTAATGTTTTTCTTCGTAATGTTCCCCTTTTCAACACAATTAGTTATTTTAACTTGAGTTTGTACTTAAGTATAGGCATGTATTGCGATTTTTTTATTTTTCTAATAATGCAGATAGTTGCATATTTTCGGTATTTAATTGCATATTTAACCTAATATCTCTGCATATTTTTCAGTTTTTAGTTATTACTCTTTGAAAATAATTAACCAACTTACCCTGTGAAGATGCATCTGAGCTTTGTTCTTAGCCTCCAGTACCTCAGTCGCTCTCCTGGACAGCGCTGCGTTGGTATCGTTCCAGTGATTCCATATTTCGTTATTTGTTGCATTGATGAGGTTGTCAGCGTCCAATCGGATCTGAGCAGACCTAGCTCTTTCGGCCTGTGACCTCGTCACGACTCTATTCGAATGTTCTGACCAAGTCTGAGGAGTGCTCAGCCTATGAAGAAGTAACGAAAATGAATGGCATTAAGCAGTTCCAAATGTGCAAAAGGGAAAGGCATCATGAAATAGTATCTGACGAATTGATTATTAATATAGAAATGTCAAAGGAAAAATATTCTTCAGTGAAATTATTAAAAAAACATTTTATTACGTGTTGTGTAATATTCATGAAAATTTGTGTATACAATAACTATAAATAGATCATTTAAATCTTGAAAGATACAGTGGACGCCGCTTATAAGACTCATGGGTTATAAGGTTCAGCCGCCTATAAGACTCAGAATCGACTTGAACGGTCCGGACGTATCCAAATAAACACAAAAAAAGTCGGTTATAAGACTCGCCACTCCGGATATAAGACTCCCGGTTTCCCCGAAATAAAAAAAAACAAAACAAAAAAAACAGTAACGTTTCACAAACTGTATTGGGCAGGATCTTGAAAAATAGACCAGAAATCGAAAGTGAAGCTTTACAAAATAAATCTCAGAGTCGGAAACAGAAAAGGGGTGGAAAGAACTCTAATGTTGAATGCTCGTTTATAAGAATGGTTTCTAAAAGTTAGGGATAAAGATGCTCCCGTTTCAGGAACATTGCTTCGCCAAAAAGCTGAAGAATTGGCTGAATAAATGGAGGCGCCTGTGGAGAACACAGCCACCAACCCCTACGCGCGCCCAGAATACCTGTTTTAGTCGCTACTATTCGAGGGAAGAGGTTATTCTCCTTTATTTATGGAGAAACTCTCGTATTTTAGGCAGTTGAAATTTCACTAAAAAGTATCATCATCAGAACTATGGATTCATATGAATGCAAAGGTGAACCATTCCTTTCCTCATACTTGAATATGTTTACAATTAAGACTTGATGTTATCAATTTTATTTCAAAACTATCTAAAATATTCAGTCCGAATTTATGACAATGAGGCGTATTCTGAGGACCTGATCTGTGAGTCTGTCATGAGATATGCCGGGAGCAGCAGTTCGTCGAATGTCACGAACGGTGACGAAGTTGACAAGCAAGAAACTGATGAAGTGACGCTTCCACCTTCACACTCGGAGGTTCTACGGGCTCTAGGGGTGTTGAGGAGAGCTGTCCAGCACCAAGGGACCAATTTTGAAAAGCATTATGATTACGAGCGATACGTTCTTGAAATACGAGGGTGAATCAAATATAAACGGTAATTTTCAAAATTATATTTATTGAATAATATTATACAGAAACTATACCTTCAACATTTTTCAATGTAGTCTCCTGCATTATCTACACACTTCTGCCACCGATTTGGAAGCTTGAATATTCCCTGTTCATAAAAAGACTGAGGGCGAGTTTTTAACCATTCGCGCACGTGCTTTTCGACGTCTTCATTGTTTTCAAATCGTTTTCCTCCAAGATTTTTTGAGGCGCATCGTCACATGTGATGAGACGTGGGTCCACCATTACACCCCCGAATCGAAAATGGCAAGTAAGGAGTGGCGAAGGAAGGATGAAGGCTGCCCAGTGAAAGCCAAAACTCGTCTCTCAGCCGGAAAAGTTCTTGCAACAATTTTTTTTGACACAAGGGGAGTTCTACTCATTGATTTTCTTCACGATCAACGAACTGTGAATGCGGCTTACTACTGCCAGGTGCTACAGTCAGCAAAAACCAGTTACCGGAACAAAAGACGAGGTGTGCCCATTAGAGATGTCATCCTTCTCCATGACAACGCAAGGCCTCACACCGCATTGTTGACAAGGGATAAATTGGAAGAAATGGGCTGGGAAACTCTCGAACACCCTCCTTACAGTCCAGACCTGTCCCCTTGTCACTATTTTTTGTTTGCGCCCCTGAAAGAATCACTTAGAGGAAAACGATTTGAAAACAATGAAGACGTCGAAAAGCACGTGCGTGAATGGTTAAAAACTCAGTCTTTTTATGAACAGGGAATATTCAAGCTTCCAAATCGGTGGCAGAAGTGTGTAGATAATGCAGGAGACTACATTGAAAAATGTTGAAGGTATAGTTTCTGTATAATATTATTCAATAAATATAATTTTGAAAATTACCGTTTATATTTGATTCACCCTCGTACTAGAAAATAATAAAAAACAAACGTAATTTTTAAAACCAACGTAAATTATGTTTGAGCATTATCTTCAACTCATACACGCTATATTAAAGTTTTTTTTCGTAAATTAAAAAAAATTTTATTATTATTTTTTCCTTTTCGCCTATAAGACACATCCGCCTATAAGACTCACTTTTTGTTGGTCCCAAAGTGAGTCTTATAAGCGGCGTCCACTGTATTTGAAAAAAAAAAATTGTTTGTACATTATGCATTTTTGGTCACTTTGGTAAAATAGCCAAAAGCTACAATCTCAGGTTTACATTTTTTTTTTTTTTTTTTTTTTTTTTTTAAATTGGTCATATTCGTCGTAAACCTACGACTTCCTGTCCTACAGTAACCTATAGCCATGTTCCACTTATCCCCGTTGAACAGATCCGCTACCTAGGACTTCATCTGGACAAACGCCTTACTTGGAATCCACATAAAAGACTAAAACGACAAGAAACTGCCAGTCGTTTTCGACTACTTCAACATTTACTTGACAAACGTTCCAACCTTCCAATTAATAACAAAAGACTTATTTACATAACAATAATTAGACCAATTTGGACATATGGAGTTGAGCTTTGGGGCTCCACAACCATTCAAATCCATTAGAATCACAACTTGCTTCTCATTCCAATCCAGATAACCCTCCGAGGTGCCTGAAAAGAAGATGGCCTCGGGACCTTCTAATATAGTACTTCATTATATCGAACCTTTATAAGTGCTACCGATGGGTAGTTGCTTTAAAAACAAGTGACGTGTCATTTTTATCTGAGTCATCACATTTACTTGATGTATTATATTGTATATTGTATATTGTATATACAGTTGTGAATTCCAATAAATATATATTTTTTTAAGTGGTCTTTATTTTAAAAACTACAGTCTTGGGCAATGTAAAAAATTAACTAGAACTATTTACAAAAGAATTTCTTTTCTTTTACAAAACTTACTTCTACTATTCCAGTGTTATTTCGATGGTAATTTCAATTAGTAGTATGTTTAAATGATCTTAAGCAAATAATTCAAATTAACAAGCGATCGGAGATCAATTTAGCTAAAAAAGTGATAATTTTTCAGAAATTGAAATTGTGGTCTCTAATGCTTTTCGACAGTCATCCCAATTAGTAGTATCAGCGTGGGATTGTACAATTGGCTTGTATAAGGCTAATGATGGCAGATAAAAATGGACTATGCTTAGAGTACTTATTGTTTTGTTTTTTTATTCTTTTATTAATAGAAATTTTAAACTGTATTTTAAAAAAACACATCAAGTAAATATGCGGTATATATGAGACATAATGACATGTATAAAACTTGTAGAGGAACTACCCATTGGTAGTACTCTAATGAATATTTACAAAAGAAGATCACGGGGCCATCTTCTTTTCAGACGCCTCGGAGGATTTCCAGGAATGGAATGGGAAGCAAGTTGTGCAACAAGTGGATTTGGATGAGCAGTGAGTTTATTATGAAAGAAAAGGTATCTGGTGCGTACCAATTCAGCAACATATGGGATATTAAGGTCGTTGTGGATCAATTCATTTGTGACAAAGTAAGGAGCATCTAGGATTTTTCGAAGGATTTTGGATTGCAGTGATTGGATGCGGGAAGAATTCGATGGTTTGGTGGATCCCCATAACTCAATTCCGTAAGTCCAAATAGGTCTGATGATCGTCATGTAGATGAGTGTTTTGTAGTGTATCGGGAGATTTGAACGTTTGTCAAGTAGGTGTTGTAGTAGTCGAAATCGACGTGCAGCTTCTTTTCTTTTCAATCGTGTATGAGGGTTCCAGGTAAGTCTCTCGTCCAGATAAAATCCAAGGTATATTATCTGTTCTACATTATTTAATGGTACTCCATAAAAGGATACAGGAGGACAGGATGAGGTGGGTTTTCGACGTAGGGTAAAGTTTATTTGCTGGGATTTATCTTAACTCTCCAGTTATGACACCATTCTTCAAGGGAAATGATATGTGACTGGAGTGTCTGGGATGCAGCAAATGGATCATCATTGACTGATAACACGCTTGTGTGTAGGTTGTGAGGATAGTATTAGGATGGGTTGGGATATCAGCTGTATACACTATATAAAGGATGGGACCCAGGGTACTACCTTGAGGAATACCAGCGGTTTGGGGAAAGGTGGGTGAGTATGTAGAATTGAGTATTAATTGTATTTTATATTTAAGAAGTAATAATATATGTATTTGGTTGAAAGACCGTGTTTTGTTTTTTTGTTTTGTTTTGCTTTTTATACATTACTAATTACATTGAATAGATTAAAGAGTTGAAGAACATTTTTTTTGTAATCATACTTTGAAAGAGAATTACTCACGTATTGTCATATTTTTCAACACCACCATAATAGTTGATACCTCTGGAGAAATTGTTCAGCTGATGGCAGACATTATCAATAGCGATGGCTGATTCTTTCGACTTCACGTCAGTTTCTAGCTCGTGTTGGCTAGCGCGGTTTGTCCTTATCTAACATATTATCAATATCAAAATTTAAAAAAATGATGAGGCTTATAATTTATACCGTAAAATGGGGCAACTTTGCCATGTTTAATTTTTCCTTACAACTTTTACCTCAACCAATAGCGTTCAAACCCATTATAATTATGTGTCTAGATCTTTTAATTTAAAATATATGCAATAAATACTATTTTAAATTATTAAATTAAATTTAAAAAATAAAGAAAAATAGCGTTGGCAAAGTTACCCTATTATAAAGCAACTTTGCCAAGTATAAAAAAAAACACTTAAAAAAAAAGAGGCAGCGACAGAGAAAAGGACTGTTTGAGCTAATATGAAAACATTTTAACGAGAAGATGACATATTGATAAGGTATTATTTGATTGAGAAGTATTTAGAGATGTAGATTGTTGGGGTATGCAGCCATAGATAGACATCAATTAAAAATAATATATTAATTTATAGTGCCGACGTTTCGACTAGCATTGCAAGTTTTCATCAGGGTTTCAGAGAGCGTGGTAATCAGAAAATGACATATATTTAGAGTTTACAGTATTTAGAATGAAATATTGTAATAATGAAATTCATTAAAACGAAACTTGAAATTAAAAAACCACAAAAACTTCTGACATTTTCATCCATAAATGTATATTTACCTCGGAGTTCAATATAAGGTGAGTCAATTATATAAATGACGTCTCCTACGTTTAATAAAGCTTCATCAGCCACGTTTGGGAAGTAAAATGATCTTCCTGTGTCGTTTGTGCGGAGGTAGGATATTTCAAACTCCTCGCCTCCGTAGAATTTGGTGAGTTAGCCCATGAAATGCTTTACACTTTTGCAATATAGATATTTATGTAAAAACAAACACAAAATTATAGGTTAGCAAAGTTGCCCCATCTTGACCTTACTTTCTTAGTGCAACTTTGGGAGGTTATATTATAAACCTAAAGAAAAAGTAAAATTTACAATTGTCAAGTTGTTCTAAATAAATATTAAATTATGTATTAGACAAAATAAATTGTTATTATTTACTTTTGAATGTATGAGCAAGGCGAGACACTTTGTAAGGGTATCAAAACAAACTGTTGCAAAACAAGCAAAGAAAAACACTGATAAAGCCTGTAAACATTGGATAAATCTAATTAAACATAAGAGTTTCTTTCAAACAATAACTTCTCTATGTGATGAAATCAATAGCGCTTCTATATAAACGCGTCAGAAACTTCACAAAGTGCCAAAAAACATTTTTTTTTTTTTTCAAAAACTGGCAAATTTGTCCCAGTTTACGATATATTTAATTAGTTAGCAAGGCAGATGAGGACTGTGGTAAGGGAGAGAATGGGATAGAGTAAAAGAGTAAGAAAAAAAGGAGAAGGTTATAGAATAGGGAATAAGTTAGGGAATACGTGGGGTGATGTAAAGATGGGATAGAGAGAGGAACATTGTGGAGAATGGCGTAGAATTAAGAAGATAGTACGGAGTGGATGAGAAAGAGGGAGAGAAAAAAATGTAAAACTTACTTGTTCGACCACTTTATTTCTCATGTCCGTCAATTGTTTTTGTGTGTTCTTCAAGTTGTCTATTTCCCTTAGTAAATACTGTTCCGGTTGGTCGTGGACTAAATCGATTCCTTTAAAATAACAAAAAAGTCAGTAACGCACTGTTAACTTTATTAATTACACAGGCCAACAACAAAAAAATGTTTTTGAAAACTTTTTTTACTTTAATAGCTGATTTTTGTGTGCTGAATCCAAATCTGGTCTTAGTTTTTTTTTTTGTATCACCCATAGTTTTTGAGAAATTTGCTTTATTTATATAATTTAAAAAAGCATATATAACTGTTTCATAAAAATATAAAACATTATATAACTGTTTCATGAGGCTAACTTTATATGTAGAGGTGGTAAGAGAATGTTTCTAGGATCTACAAGGTTTTTGCGGAGAATGTTCTTCTTGCCGGGTTTTAAAGACTCCCTCAAAGGCCAGTTCTTTCTGCACCAATGTTGATCCCTTGCTCTACTGTCCCATTCACACAAAAAACATGGAAATTTGGTAAAACCGCCTTGTTGACCAAGAAGCATGCATGCTACTTTCAAGTCACCACTTATCATCCAACCATGAGCCGAATAGCCAATTTTATTCAACACTATTTCTAGGTTTTCATAGCTCTCTTTCATAAGTACAGAATGGCCAATAGGTATAGATGCATAAGTGTTACTATTGTCTAATAAAACAGCTTTTATACTAATTTTGGAAGAATCAATAAACAGCCTCCAGTCTTCTTTTTTGTATTCAACACCAAACTCTTTGATCAGACCTGGAATGTCTGAGCAGTACACTAAATCACCTTGTTCGAAAAATTTCGAAAACTGCTGCCCTCTCTTCCTATACACATATATGCTAGTTCCAACTGCCAACAAGTTCTTTTCTTTTAGTCTAGAACCAAGCAATTCAGCTTTTTCTTTTTTTTAACCCAAGATCCCTAACTAAGTCGTTAAGCTCAATCTGAGTAAACAGTTTAGACTATATATTTGCTGTAGCACATTAGAACTCTTCATCATCTTGCTCATCTATATCTATATCTGTTTCAGCAGTGCTGCCAACTCTTCTACATCCAGCACAAATTATTTTACAATTTTATTTGTAGTATATAAAAGCTGTTAAATTCTGTAATTAATCAAAACATTTAATATATTGATGTGCCAATGTGAAAAAATGGTAGGTGATAGAGCTTCATAAGTGTTATATTTGGATTTAGCACCATAAAAAACAGAATAATACGGTGTTTTAAGTAAAAAAGTTTTTTCATCGTTGGCCTGTGTTATAGAATATGAGGTATTGATACAAAAGTATTGTTCCGACAGTTAAAAACATTAAAAACAAAAATAAGTCGATAATTTTAGTTGCATATTCATAAATTGAGTGAAAACTAATAACTACGAAATTTTCAAATTATATAATTAACACTGTTTAAATTTAGGGATATTTCTAGTAAGTCGTTTCTCGATACCGATACTTTTCTCAAGTAAACAATTATTTTAAGTATCGACATATCTCAGGATATGTTGTTTTGATCCCAAAATAAAATTCTGTACCTCGGAGGTACAGAACACTAACAATAAGTCACATTTCCGTAACTTTACAGGAGAGCAGTTTGAAGAAAAAACATTTTCATTTCCTGAACTGTTATTACACTTATGTATACGAAATAAATCTTGACTTTCCCATTCAGGCTAGAATAGGTTGGTAACCCGTCCTTCCTGTCCTAATTGAAGTACATAAGGACGTTATGTCCTCTCCCTTCCCCCCCAAAAAAAAAAAAAAAAATTTTAAAAAACATTTTTATGTAACTTACCTTACAATTAATTTGTCTAGGACATAGAATTCTATACCTCTCCAGTATAAACGGAAAAAGGGTGAATAAGAATACGTAATAATATATTTTTGGTAAAAAAAGGACATAGTGTTCTGTACCTCCGAGGTACAGAATTACAAATCAAAAATAATGAAATTGATATTCGTTTCGATAATGCGATAGAAAAGAATATAATTAAAGCCAGCCATTCACAGTTCGACTTTAAGAAGTGGATAGTGGGACTATAATTGGAAGGTTTACCCGATCACGCTTAAAATATCCATCTCGTTGATCCAATTTGTTTTGTTTTTTTTCAGATTTCCGACTGAAAGGAAGAGAATGAGGAATTGATTCTACTCTGCCACTAACCGGAGTTGAACTTGAATCTTCAATTCATCAGGTTCCTTGTAGGTAGTGTACACTTTGGTGCGTTACCTCTAAGCGTTACCCCATCATTGATCCACTATTTCTTTTTCTATTCCCTTCCCTACCATTTCGACAACATAAGGTTTTCTAGGCCCGGGAAGGTGGGGGAAGAAGTAATTATTACGAATAATTGCCGTAATCGGATTAGACAAAAGACCGGATTCAAACATAAGAACTTCGGTTTATCAGGCTAGAAATGTAACGCGGTTTTTTACAAGAGCCATACCTTAAGGCGGGTTTTCCCCGCAGCAGGATAGATACGCCGCGTAGAATGTATGACAGCCTATTGCGCCGGCAGGAACGTATAACCGAAGTACGCCGAGCATGTCTGTTTTCCTACAAATAGAAATTGCGAGCGTTCTGAAAAATTATTTAGTTCATGCCTAACTTCATGAACCGCCTTGGATCCTTCAAGAAACATGATGTTGAGGTAAATCCTGAGGGATAGACCAATTTTAAGACTCTGATTAATGATAGGAGGACGTCTTATTTTCAAGTAAATTAAAATTTGAATATGAAACGCTGCCCTGGGATTGGTGATTCGAAATTTCCATATTCGTCACTATTTGAAAAACTTACACGTTGGCTTCCGTTATGAGATGAGGAGGAAATTTTTTCACAGTCAATGCCATCATTTTGAAAAACGTATCTACATCATATAATCATTTCGTTGGTAGTTATTTGTTTTGTTGATTTTTTTCTCCGATTTTAGTCCAAATCAAGTCTTTCTTCAATACATTCTTGAAATCGAAGAAACATACAGCTTCAATAAATGTTTCATCCTCCTCTACACTGAAGCAGGATGGCAATTTTATTGGAAGATAGAAAAAAAATGAAAATGAACAATATTTCGCAATAAAACTCGCGGCATAGAACTGACTGACTCCTTTGAGATGAGTCGCCCCATCACGCTCGACGTAAAACGCTGGCGTACAACGTGTTGCGCTCTGTAGGAAAACACACTAAAATTTAGTATATATGAGTGTACGGCGTATTTCGCCGGGCGCGATGTCTAGGCATATCTATCCTGCCGCGGGGAAAACCCGCCTTTACAAAATACAAATCGCGTTACCTCTTAGCCATGCCCATCCCTAATAGTTATCTTGGGTAATTTCTAAATATTTCCTCTTCAGTGATGATAATTAATACATTGTAAGCCGATTCTCCATTCGAGATTCTACCACTTACGTACTTAGTAGAATGACATAAGGGGGACCCTTTTCAGGATCGTCTGATAGTCCTATAGCAACCCCCGGACTCATATTCTCCTACATGAACTCCCATACTAACAGTAGACCGAGGTCAGATTTTCGACTATGAATGATTGAAGGTAATTACTAGTTTAATAGAGGAAGGTAGGTACCTTGACGATGCTCTCGATGATACAGGCACTCCTGAGCTATGTGGTAAGGTACCTCGGTGTCGTTCAAAGCCTTGTCCAGGGCCCTCTTCGTGTCCTGGAGGAGGCTCAGCTCCGATATCATCTTCTCCAGCTCAGTGGCCACTTCGTTCCTCCAGTATGTAGTGTCCGTTATTCTTTCTCCGAGCCTTCTGCCTGAATCCCTCTGGTCGGCTGATGTTCTCTCATCGGTCATTCTTCATAAAAATACAATATTTTAAACTAGTCTTTACTTTTTTAGTAGGGTATTGTAGATGATTAAATTAGCTCATCAACTTATAGTACAAATGATCTAAAATAGACATTTACTTTAAAATGTCAATAAACCGTTGACCAAAATAACTTATATAAGATTTGAAGGTAAATGAATTTACTCCGGGGCCACCACACTGTAACTGTATATATAATGTTAACTAAAGGTAAGAAACAAAGGACTATAATTTTCTTTTTCCCTCAAAATCATCGATCTTTTTTATTTCCCGTACTACTGAAAATCGGATTGATTATTTGGTAAGTAATGGAAGAAATTTTTTTTTTTTCTGAACCCCATTTTTATTAAAAACATTTTTACTCTGGAGTTGGATCAGAACGATAAATAGTTGACCTTTAGCTGTATACATAAATAGATTGTAAGGGCTGGACAACGGTATATAGTTTTCTGGTGGTGAGGGTACAGGAAGTGTATGTTTCAGGTGCTGGTGCCCACCTAAGTTTACTAATTGTAAGTTCTAAAACTCAGAAAACTTATCAGTTTTTCTGAATCTTTTCCATCTAAAGTGATGAGCAAAGTGAATAGACTTCAAGCTAGACTTAAATAATGTATAGTAACAGTTATAATATTGTAAAATAAATAAATATATTTACATTGTATAGATTAAAATTAAGTTTAAAATAATATTTGTATTGAACTCACCTCATTAACCTAACGGCATCAGACCTCACCCTTTCTGCGATATTTCTGTTACTATCCGATTCATTGTAATGACTCAGAGCGTTTTGAACCCATTCGTAAGGTGTATACCTGAAATATTTAATTAATGTATCATTTCATAAGTTTCAACATGATATACATTAAGTCCAACAACAATTTCCATTTGAAGAAAATATTGCTCCGAGACATGAAAAAGAAAAATTATAACAGTTAAAATTTGTTATATATAATATAATATAACAAGGTCAATATGATATTTATTTGTTTGTCTCCTCTCCATACCTGGTGTAAAGGGCTGCCCTAGCAGCGTGGGTGGGATTCTTTTCGAACCCTGTAATGAGATTCGGGAACTTTAATCCTTCGGTGATCATGCCGGACGGAGTACAGACTGGTTCCATGAGTCTGTTCGTCGCTCCCAAAGCGGGTCTGTGGAAGAAGGATACGTGATTTTATAACTTCAATAGCAGTTGATATTTAAATAACAGTTGTCAAAGTTAAATTACAGAGGAGTAACTTGTATGTTCTCGTAGCCCATAACGGGGCGCCATGGGTGTTGGCGGGGTGTCATGTAAGATTTGGTGATTCGTTCTGGAACGTTACCACCAGCTATGCTTTCCATACACGGTGGAGCCCCTGCTGCGCTCCACGGCTGCAATTGCTGTGGCAAAAAAATATCAAACTAGAAATATAAAACAATAAACAAAATAATTTTCAACCATTGATTACAATACCTGCCCAAATATAAAAAATAATTATCTAGTATCAATCTAGCAAGGACACATTCATCAAAGTAAAATAATTAAATTATTTTTATAATTATATCAGAGAAGAGATCAGGAAAAAGGAAAGATTGTGAGGAAGATATTGGGAAACAGAACAGTGAGAGAAACTTCCAAATTGATAAATAACACAGAATTATTCAAACATATAGAAAAGGTTAAAAGGCAAACCCAATTAGTTTTAGAAGGTACATGCAGTTTTAAAAGAAATTGGCCTAAATAAAGAATAAATTGAAGACAGGACAAGCTATAGACAAAAAATTAAAGAGTGGGGAGGTTTCCAAGACAAATCAGCTCCAAATTGAAAGGGAAGAAAATGGACGGCAGAAGAGAGGAGAGAGAAAAGTGAACAGATGAAGGAGTATTGGAGAAAGCGTTAAGCTAACTTGATTGCTTAAGCGTGGTCCTTGCTGGCCTGTAACGAATAATAATAATCAGAGAATAGTTACAGTAGAGTGTCGAAAATCCCAACCAATCGGGACCATAGTTAGTTCGGATTACCGAGTTGTTCGGATTTGCGAACATAACCTATAAATGCCGCTTAGACCCATAATTAAAAATACAGTTCTGAAATACAGTACAGGAAATAAAAACAATAGTTTTTATGTACTTACATACGTATGTTGCAAAACGTATATTATGAGCATTGCTGTAGTTGGTTTTTAGAAGAAATATGTAGAGTACGTACAATGGAAACGAAAAGAGCATTCAAGAGTTACAGTTCACAAAAAGAAACACTCTAAACCTTGCTGTACAAAATCACTTACGTATATGTATCTATTTTACATTTGAAAAAAAAGTCGCTAATTTTTCGTTGCGTTTGCTTCGATAATCGTTTTCTGCAAGCCAAGTCCTTCTTTCACTTAAGTAGCAATAACTGAACTTGATTACATTCTGGCTGTTTCGTGCCAAGTCATCACTGTCTCTAACGCTGTGAAAGCTTCAGAATGTGAAGGGGCTGAGTCGTCGTCGTCTGCTGGTTATTCTTTACCATCACTGACTTCATTTGGATTTTCTGACTCTTGAACTGATGCAATATCGTTATTTTCCAGGATCTCTTTAACTTTAATTCCGTACTTTAATACCCCGACAACATTTTGGCCCGCAAAATTATAAAACTTCCGTTGTTTCTGCGCTAATTAAATATTCAAAAACAATCCTCAGGAGGCGTTCGGATTTTCGACGCTCTACTGTATTATAATTATCAATTAAATACCAAAAACAGAGGATCTGATAAAATATTTCCTCGTCCTCACTACCATCCGTAGTCACCTTAGTCCACCTAAGTAATCAAGTGGTAGGTAACTTTGTTACAGAGATGAATTGAATATATAGTTGTGTTTTTTTTTTTTTGTTTTTTTTTTTTTTTTTTTTTTTTTTTTTTTTTTTTTTTTTTTTTTTTTTTTGTTTTTTTTTTAGATGTTTCTCTATGGTAAATCGTTAGTAAATCATTAAATCTGCAATCACCTATCAAAACGTTATAAGGGGGAGCAAGTCAGAAAAGCTCGATTCGCGAAATTATTAAAGATATTATAATTATCACATTTTCAGGTGTAAATAACTCTCGCCAGAACCAAAATCACTCTCTGCAAAATCCTGTTATGCCTGATACTAATATATGGATCAGAATCAAGAAAAAATCATCAAGTCTGTGGAGAACAGATTCTTGATATTTATAACAAAGATTCTTTGGAGCTGTTACTTAAGGTGGTGTGTGGAGAAAAAATAAAAGCAGGGAATTGTACGAAATGCTAAAGGAAAACGAAATAGCTTGGGTTAAGAAGCTTGGAAAACTCCGACGGAGGCGCCATGTTGCGCGCATAGGTACAACGAGATACAAAAAAAAAATCACAAAGGAGGAACTACATTGAACTAGGAGATCGAGACGACCAAATGTAAGATGGATTGAATTAGTATACTAATGCTAATCGTTGGGATAAATGTCTACTTATAGTCTATTTTTGTGGAACTTCAAAAAAGGGTCTATCAAGCACTCAAAAAAGTTATAGCTTGACAATTAGCAATACTTGATGGCTTCCGCCATATATCCTTTTCTCTTATATATATTTTAAATGGAAAGGAAAATAATGAGAACTGTCAGAGCTGATTTCGGAGTGGTTTCGATCAAAACTACACTTTGTTTAGTTAATGATTTGCCGTGGAGAAGTCTCTGTATAGATGCTGCGCACTAAAATTGCAGCAACTCAAAAGTATATAATTCCATTAACGATAAGAAGTGTCGATAAAAGTTAGAAGCCATTGAAATATTTAAAAAAATTTAATTCTACAAGTAGTAAAACCCTTCCTTCCTCTTGTGGTCATAGTACAAAAGGAAGAAAAGTCTCAATAAACAACATTAAGTACAAATTTATAATTCGCAATAGTTGACTACACGTGCTAGAAAATCTTCGTTTATCTTTACGACTTATATAACATTTGTGTAAGATGTAGAATCTGAAATTGACCCCTGTAATAACAGAGAAATTTTTAAAAATATTGTATAGTAGCAGAGACTTTTTGTCGACAAATAAATGTATGCCAACGATTGCTGAAATACATCAGCCCTTCTTACATGACCACATGTTCAGTATCAATAAATAAGGATAAACGAAAATAAGTCATTCATTCATGACAAGTTTTTTATTTGTTATTACCATGGATTAGTATGTTGTGAATACTATTTGTTCCATTATTATTTACCTAAAACTAGAGTTACTAGGTTCGTCAGTTAGTGGTTTGTCAAAATTGCTTCCATCATTGCAAAGTAATTCAATATAATATTATTTAATAAAATTGAAAATGTAAACCTATTAATTAAATGTCGTTAAACTTTCGTCTGTATGTTTTTAAAATAACACCAAAGACTAAAAGCAGATATAAATATATATGTGTTACTTTGAAGTTCAACTCTTTGACCTCGGCAATGAAAGTAAATAAGATGCAGTCGGATTATAGAACAAAGGATATTGTGTCAATACTATCTTGCCAAGAAGAAGTTTGTTATATACTTGTTTAAATGATGTGAACACTGAAATTCTAACACTTTATAGTAAAGAAGTTTTAAGTTGTCATTGTTACATACCGTATACATTACAGTTTTAGTTCCCATGTTGATATTTCTGTTAAATCCAGATATTAAGTATATAAATAAAATTAATAGAATTTAAATAACCAAACACTATCTCCAATTTTGTTTTGTTGGACTATTCTACTATAAGTAGATTCTAACTTCGAACATCTGATCGAGTTTCAATCGATATACATCCTAAAGATAACCACAAAGGAGGCTATAAAGCGGTTAATTTGTCTTTTTATCAGTTGAATGATAAGAGTGTTCAGATTTTAATTTTTATTTTTATTTATCATGAGTGAAACTAGTGACCGACCCGAAGATGCGCCAGAGCGTATGTATTTTTGAAATGTTATTTAAAGTCTACTTTGTAAGTTTTCTGGAATGTTATTTACTACTTATATCTTGTTCAGACTGCCCTGGAACTCAAAGTGATTCAGCAGGTAAGGCCTCTGCCTGTGCTGGGTGTCCTAATCAATCTATCTGTGCCTCTGGAGTGACAAAAGGACCTGACATTGGTATTATTCAAGTGGTTTATTCAGCATAATATTTTAACATTAATCTTACCCAGCTAATTTTGCGGTTCTTGCAGGTGCTGAAATGGTCAAAGCGAAAATGTCTTCTGTTAAACACAAAATTTTTGTACTCTCAGGTAAAGGAGGAGTAGGAAAAAGTACAGTCACGTCACTGCTTGGTAGAGCATTAGCTGCCAGATTCCCAGAGAACAATGTAAGTAGGACCAAACTTGACAAACTGGGCCTTGTGTGTGCCAGGATCTGTGCAGGGGTTCGTCAACTTGGTAACAGTCTCCATCTGACACTGTATAGACCTATTGATCTGTGTAAATCTGTGACTTACCCTTATGACCCCATTCCCAACTGAGATGCTTACCCCATTCCTTAAACATAAGGCCAATTTACTTAATATTGTATTTAACTTTCCAGTATGCCTAAAACACAAATTTTCTTTCAAATAAACCATTATAGGATGCTCTACTGTAATAATACCGATGCATCCCCCACAAAAAATATATCCTGAATACAAAGCATTTTTAAATATTTTTCCAGCTTTAAGAATATTTATAACTCAGCTTGACTGTGTCTACATGAAATATTTGCTCCAAATCTAATTTTGAATCTGTCCCAAACAAAACTATAATGTTATGCTTCACTATCACTCCTATGATGTGTAGTCAACAGATATTTTCAGGAAAAAAAGTGTGCTCTAAAGATTCAGTTCTTCCAATATTACATAGAAGGTTTAATTAGATTGCAGTTCTTAGTATTTTCTTGGTAATTTGGAAAAGAATGCATAAGCGAATAACAATCCAGAGGGTTTTTTTTTCCCCTACTGCAGCAATGTACAAAAATACCTGTTTTAAAATTGTGCATTATTTAACATGAAATCATTTATAAGTCATACATATTTTCCAAAATATAATTTGATACTTGATTATTCCTTGCTAATAGTAAAAACAGTGTATAATAACTAATCATTTATTTTTATTTTATTTTTTTGTACAAACTTTTAATTATGTTATTCTCATTTTATTAAGAAATATTCTTTTGAATTTACATTATTTTCAATAAATTGGTGGCATACTATAGTTGTTTCAAGAGTATGCTACAAAAAACATTTTCATCGAATGTTTAGTTCATACTGATGAATGATTTAAATGTGTAAGGAAAAATGATTGGACAGTCTGTGTAAAAATGAAGTTTTAAGTTCCTGTTCTCTTATGATATAAGATTTTTTTTTTCTTAATGCCTTCAGAAATATGAAACAGTACTATAATTTAAATTGTTAAGCAAGTTTTTTAAATTTTTAATTCTCCTTAAATCTAATAAAAATATATATATGTATCCTCTAAATCTTTATCAAAAGGGTTCATAGAAATATATTTTACAACTGAACTGCATTTTTTTTTGTTTTTAATGAGCTAATGACACCATAAATATGCAGAATTAATTACATGGTCTCGGGAAATAAGTAGCTATAAAATCAAAGTTTTTATTCAGAGCAAAACTAATTCCTTCTTAACTTTCTCTATAAATCCATTAATTGAAAAAAAAAAAAAAAAAAAAAAAAAAAAAAAAAAAAATTATATCGTCACTCAAATAGCATAATTTGAACCATGAGTTAAAAATTTCTTTGCAGTGTGCTTGTAAGCTTGGAAAAAAATTAGTTACTTATATTGTCCATTTTTTTGACTTAATAACTTATTCTTGTGACCATGAAAATAGTGAGATTTCTCTCTACTACATATTTTTAGATAAGGAAAATATTTATCAATACAGAGAATATTTTATATAGAAAAAATCTGTTGCAGGTTGGCATTGTTGATATAGACATTTGTGGGCCTTCAATGCCAAGAATAATGGGTCTCCTCAATGAACAGGTATGTCAAAAATATTTCTTATCAGTTTTGTATAAAATTGAAGAAATAAGTTTTATTTGATTAAAAATATTCTTACAGGTTCATCAGAGTGGTTCGGGATGGTGTCCTGTGGTATTTACTTTAAAATTATTAAAAAGATATTATTTCACTTGAATTATGTATAATTTTGAAAATAAATTGATTCTATTTTTACTAGTACGTAGAAGACAATTTGGCTGTAATGTCAGTAGGATTTCTTTTATCTTCACCTGATGATTCGGTGATTTGGAGAGGACCAAAAAAGAATAGTAAGATAAATAAAAAATCTACTGCCTTATTATTATTTGTTAGGCAAAACCACTAATAACTGTGCACTAATAATTAGTTTATACTTGTAGTCACATAATGTCTCATATAGAGTTATTAATTTCAATGTTAACCATTCAACTCTGTTAAAATAAGAAAAACTTTATTATCCTATTTCCATTTTAAAATTAGTCATATCTCCATTTGTAACTACATTCGCTTTCCTCGTTGCCTTTTCCTCAGTTGACCATTAACACTCACAAACTTTTTAAATATTAATCTGTCTCTAAAAATTATCTGTTCTTGTTTTAAACTTTAATTTTACATTACAGATATGATCCGGCAGTTTTTGTCAGAGACCGATTGGGGAGAAGAGGGTCTCGATTATATGTTATTAGATGCGCCACCGGGGACTTCTGACGAGCACTTATCCTCAACTGGCTATCTGAAACCTACTGGCAATACCAGTGCTATAATTGTGACTACTCCTCCCGAGCTGGCACTTCTTGACGTTCGTAAAGAAATTGATTTTTGTCGAAAAATAGGCCTAAATATTTTAGGGGTCATTGAGAACATGTCTCCATTTGTATGTCCTAAATGCCATGTTAGTAATTTTTTTTTATTATGAATTTGTGAAGTATTTCAGTGAAAGTTAAAATTATTTTATTTTTCCTGTATTTACCAGTTTGCATCAGATATATTTCCCAAGAATACTGGAGGCGGAGAAAAAATGTGTGAAGAAATGGAAGTTAAATATCTTGGTCATCTTCCTTTGGATCCAATGCTCGGTAGAGCTTGTGATGAAGGAGAAAGCATCATAGATAAATTTCCTGCAATTAATCCTATTGTAGATAGTAAGTTCAGTATTTGATTTATCAAAGAAAATTATTATTAAAGTCGATTCACTTTAATTCACTGGCAAGTGGAACTACAGCTCCCCTCAACTTTGGTCAAAGTAAATGAAGTCACTATCTGAATGGAGACGTTGCAAACGGCGTTGATCTGTTCAGAAGACCCTTCTCAACAAGTAGGCAGCTCTACGGGGTGGGATAAACACGCTGATCTTAGCTTTTCGATTATATTTGCGGCAAAGTCCAGTTGGGCTGTTCACCATAATTGGCTCTGTGAGTCAGGCATGTTTACAACAGGTTTTTAATAGTTATTCATTGTTTCTCAGGCCTGTTATTTATTGATCCATTTAAATTCAGTTGTTGTTCTAAAGAAAATAGCAAAAAAAGAATATAAACTTACATTCACACTTTTATAATCGAAGAAATTGAATAGGAAACCTCAGTTCCCCTTGCCAGGTTACAAGTACATCTACTAGGGAAATTGAAGTTCAATACTGGTGCCTGGATACCAGTATTGAAAAAAAGGCGATTCTTCTTCTGCGATCTTCCCGTAGATGACTAGGTCGGGGGTCAAGGTGAGGGAGGAATTCAGTGGTCCTCCAGGTCGCCATGGAGCTTGGTCCGCTCATCGGTTGGAGAGGGCCAGATCAGCTTCCTTTGCTCAGAATAGAGCCTGCAGGTCTGAAGGATGTGCTCGGTATTTTGTTCGATAAAAGGTGATTAATTTTACTTCTTGCCTGAATAAAAATCTTTATAAAAAGAACATCAAGAAAATGAAGATTGAAAAAGGACGAAAAATGTCAATAAAACGCCTAGCGGAAAGAATAGAGCACCAAATTTGCTAGAATTTTCTCTATAAGAATCCAGAGCTGATGTCGCCTAACAGCTCATCCTTGCTGGAGTTTGTTCTGTATCCAGGAATGGAGCCTAGTTGTGCTTTGTTTGCAAGCCACACTCGAATAACTCATGGAGTCACTACCGCAATATGGCATTTCCAAACCTTCACAGGAAAAGGTAAATGTCCTCCATGTCACATCAACAAAACAATTTTTCTGTTATCAAAATTTGACAGTTCCACGGTTCCCTTTTTGTTGCAAGAGCAACCTTACGGAAACCTGGCAAGGGGAACTACAGTTCCCTTTATTGACAAATGGGGATAAAAATAATTAAAACCAATTTTAGGCGGAATAAATAATCGTTTCTTGCTTTGTGAAGTCTAAACTTCAATTTTTCAAAAGAATTCTAAAAAAATTCCCAATACTTCTGTTTTTGCCAGGAAAAGGGTTAAAAGCTAGTCATAATAGAAAGAGAGAAAAAATGTTCGCTTTGAATATAAATTTTCCATCTTTGTCACCTTTGATAGGAAGTAATTAAAAAAAAAAACAGCTGTGTGGCGCTCCATGAATGGCTGAGGTGGGAAGGATAGCTTTCTTAAAGCTCTGAAGCACGATTCAACCAAACTAACATTAATGGAATGAATGAATGAATGAAAAATAAACTTTATTCTGGGATTTACTGTCCTCTAAGAATAATAATAATGCACAATTACAGGTATAATTGTCTGGCCGTATTATTTACAAGCTAAACGCTTCAGAAAAAAAAACGTATTCAAATATCCCTGGCTCGCCCATTAAAGGGTTAAAAGACCATTTCACTCACTTTCGTGTCATGTGCCAATGCTAGTGTCATAAATTAGTTCTGCATGTATAGATTTTTTTCTTCAGAATAATTTTTAAATTAAACTTAAAATCTGTTTGTTTCGGAAATTTAAAACTTCTTTAGTTTTATATTTGTCATATTATCGAGACTGTACTGTATTATAAGTAGTATAATTAAATAACATTCAATTATGAAAGTTAATTTTTTTTTTCTCACTAGATATAATTCAGCAGTTGGAATCAGCCTGACCTATTGAAGCTATGTATATAAAGAAATAGAAGCAGTTTTCAAATTTTAATTTTATACAAATTTTATATTTACCATGTATATGAATATTTCCAATAAATTATATGTATATTTTGATTTTAATATTATAAAATCATTGGAATACCCTTTTCTATTGATCTTAAACAATAAAACTATGGATGAATGAAATATAACATATTTAGTCTATTTTATTTTAATTATTACAATGTTCTTTTAAATTGAGTTATATTTTAATACATTCCTATTGGTATGTAAATATTGTAATTATATAAACCTTGAAAAATTGGGGGAGAAAAAAACAAGTTCCAAACAGTTTAAAAAAACAAAAAACAATATTAGGTACTGTACCTTACATCATGATATTCAAAAAACATTTTTTTTTTTATTTATCTTTTTTTTTAAGAAAAATAAATTTAATTTACTCATAACTGTGTAATTAACTGGCAAAGTTTTAATGAATAAAACTATACAATTCAAATAAGTATTGATTCACGTAAGTAAAAAAGGTTGGCAACACTTTCAACGAGTATAAGAAAAATCAATATATCATAAAAATAACTAGTTTTAACAGTACCAAATTACTCACAAATTTTTTTTTACAAATATAGGAGTTATTCAAATACACATAGTTTCTCGAAGAATGGTAAGACTAAAGATGTACATACATTAATATCATAAATGTATAAAAAAACAAAACATATAAATTAATTTTTAGTGTATAACTTATAAATATATTGTTTCATTGGTTTCTAAATTACGAGGCAGCTCTTCAGTCCGCCGCTTCTTAACCGGCACGGGAACTCTATCCTCGATCTTCCTCTTTCTAGAATCTTCTTCCTCTTCTTCTATTATCATTAGCTCATCATCGTCTTCGACAATAACTTCTTTGTTATCTTCACCTGAAATATCATTTTATGAATTAATTGTTCATTCACAGGGTGACCACTAATTATTACTGAGTAAATTCCCTACTTAGTCCCTGATTTTCATTTATATTTCAGAAATTACCGACCGGACGGAATCTTGCTAGCAAAAAAATAATTTTTGAGCGGAAATTAGAATTTACACGTATTTTAGCAGGTATAAAGAATATATTAAATTTCTTACATAATAAATATTAAAATGCTAATTACTAGTTACGAAGCATTTTTAATAACTAGACAATCACAACAGAACGAACAATTAACAAAATAATACTAAGAAATTACTTTAATAAAAAAATAAAAGAGCCTAAAAAAGCATTGACTGATGGAAGAAAGACCATAACAACGCCCCCAGGTAACCCAAGAATTACCTATCATGGATACATTGAATGACAGAGACAATCAGGGTTTCTCAGCAGCAGAAATAAGAATGGTTCAGGATACAGATGAATACAAGAAATGGGTCAAGGCTTCTCAATGCTAAACGGCACAAAGGGGAGCAGAAGAATTATTGTTTTTCTAATGGACTGGTTTTGTTTTTTTAGTACTCATAAAAAGGTTATTTTGTATAATATAAATTTATTTTCAAACCGAGATATCAGAATCGAGAATAGATTTTTCAGGATTGGTGTTAAGCACTGAAAAATTTCGGTAATGATACATCACTAATATCAATCTAACTAAATTTATAAAAATTATTAATTTATTATTTATATAAGAAATAATAAAATATAAATTAATTATTTAACATAAAAAAAATTATTTATGATTTACATTAGTACTACAATAATAATAGATAACAATCGCCACTTGCTTAAATGATAAAGAAACCGTGATAAGGTCCAAATCAACAGTGGTTATGCACATAACAGCTGATTTATTTATTTTTTTTTAATGAAAGCAACCATCTGTGATAATAACTATACAAGAGGGTTGTGCACTAAGATGGTATATGCTAGAGTTGTAAAACAGTTCAGATATGATATAGACACAGTGTTATCAACCTACAGACTGCAAGACATATTGAATGTTTACAGCATATTTCGAGTAAAGAACAGGAATTCTAAACTATTTTTGTTATTTCAAATATTCGTAGGTTAAAATTTTAAATTGTTTTAATTAGTTTTATAAATTTAAATTTACCATTCTTTTCTGGTTTATTATCTGGTTTGACTTCTTCTTCTTGAGGTTTAAGTTCACTTGGATCCCCAGCGATGAAAAATGGAGGGTCCTCTCTTCCCAACTCTCTAAAATTATAGTTGAAAAAAATTTTTTAGAAACAATCAAAATATAAGTACTAATATTATACCATTTATTTACAACAATACATAATTTATAATTTTCTAATAATCTGTTAAATAAATAAATCATCCAATATCGACCACCTTACACTTACTGCTCCGACAACTATTTAGTAAGATAGCGATTGATTAGAGTAATAAACAGAGTCCTACTACTGTGTCCTGCTACTTACTCTATAGCAAAATCATTATCATTGAAAAATATCATTTCAAATGATGTAAAAAATATTCATTAGAGTATTTTTATATTATTTAAACAATTAATGGAACCAAAACTGTTAAATCTGTCTGGTAGACGTAATATCAAGAAAAACATATCCTCTATGGAAACTGTCATAGTTAAGATACATACAGAAAGGAATAGTGCGCTGGTATCAGAGTTCTCAGGGCACATTCTGAGGATCCAATTACAGTGGAGTCTCACTTAGAAACATTCAGTTATAGGAAGAATTTTTCATTCCCCGGCGAACAAATAACTATAGCTTACTAACTAATTGTAAGATACAAGCTTAAATTATTTGTCTGGTTGGGGTGCTGGTTGATATGGTGTAAATACTGGTTGATAAACCTTTGATTATCTTAATTTTTTCAGCACATTCACTAAGATATTCAGTTTAAATCAATCAAATAGGCACTACAACTCAGAGTGAGTCCAAACTATCTCCAGCCTCCCGTAGAATGAGTTAACTAAGGCTTAATATCCTTCCGCCATCTTAAAAACAGTTAAATAATCAAATATTTCATCAAAACATTGTCCTTATAAGGACAACAATAGTGAAAGTTATCCTTTCGCCATATTAAAATCGTTAAATATTTTAAAACAGTATCCTTAAGGACAACAATGGCGGAAGTTATCCTTCGGATAACTTAAAAACTGTTAAATATTTTAAAACAGCATCCTTAAGGACGAAAAATAATTCTAATTGTGGAAGGAGGGAGGGGCCAAGGATGTCCTTCGGCCTCAAAAAATCGTCAGGTCCTGGCAGATCTGTAAAACAGTGTCCTTATATTCAGTTGTAAGAAGTATTCACTTATCTGAAACGTTTCTGTTCCCCCTCACATTTGTATAAGTGAGACCACTGTATACAGACAGAAGAGGTGTGATGTTAGTTGGTTTCATCACTTGGAGTCAGCTTCCCATGATTAACAAGCCCTGCTAAAAATAGTTTAAAATACCTCTTCATAGCTCTACGATCTGATACAATCGAGTGGAATTGTATAGACGTCATAATAGTGTCATTAGCAGTAACAAGATACTTTCTTAATTGAACCCACCTATCTAAGATGAATTCTGAGCCAGCATGTTTCCATGGTACTCTGGGATATTGGAGTAATTTGAAGAAGGGATATAGAAGAAAAATAAATTTTCTGCCTTCAGTCAGACTCGAAGTTTGGCCCGGGAGCTTGGCAGTTGGGCAACAATGTGGCTGTACCAGAGGCAAGGGAATTTCGGACTTAAGTCCTGGGACTAAGTAATAGCAGAGAAATCTACAATTAACTGAAGGGTTTGGTGGATGAAGGGGTTATATAACAATACAATTTTGAGTTTTTATATTTAAAGTTTTTTATTTTTATTTTTACATTTTCCTTTTGAAGACCATTACTGCCTTGATAAGGAATAATTTCCAGAAAGAAGGAAGATAATAAGGAGGAAAGTCCTGGAGCATCTGCTTTCACAAGCTTGCAAAAAATAACTGCAGGGTCAATTCATCTACAACATTATGGCTATACCATAAGGAAGGGAATTGCTGGTGCCGCCGTGCTGCAAATGGTGAGAGACATGGAGAAGGAGTATGTTGTTGTTGCTGTTCAACAAATGCCTTTGACAGCATACAGTACTCAGGTACAACAGCTAGATCAGTATAATGCCTTCAGCAACTTATACATCCTAGTTTAAAATCTATCTTTAAAATAATAGGAAGCGATTACAAAATGGAGCCTTCCTTGGAGAGGATATTGACTATCTATGCAAGGTCTGTCACTATTGAAGCTAATTTTTGAAGAGCATTTCCTTCCTATCATCCATACAAATGGAACATACAAAATTTTATTTCTAAAAAAGAATTCTTCTATAGAAGCATACGACTTAAGAGGTAATAGAAATATATAAACATGAATTAATACTGAGACTGTTAATACCTGTGTGTCATGATGATCCTTAACTGGTAGTTTTGTACAAAGTCATCAGCAAGCAAAATAGTACCATCAGATATTCCTAAATCCTGAAAACAACAATTAAATAATGTCATCGAAGAATTTGTTAACAATAACTAGAAGTAAACTTGTAACAAAACAAAACTAGATTATTTAGAAACTTATAGTAATCCATTAAGTTATATATACCTTAAGACTTTTATCATTGTTATGGTCCGTTTCACCTTCTTCACTCGAAATTATTACACAGCCTGTAGAATCTCTTTGAACATCAGGTTCAATCATATTTAATTTTTCTTTCAAAACTAGAGTTTCAAAATCTTTTAACTTCATTTTTGTTAAATCTGTTGCTATAGTGACCTAAAATTAAATAAATAAATAAAATAAAATTTGACAATATTTTAAATCATAGAGAAGCAACAAAAAAAAAAAAATTTTCAGAAAAATATAAATAAAATTAAAAAAAAAAAAAAAAGGTGTTTTTAAAGCATTTCAAAGGTAATTGAATCACACTGATAAGATGTAGATAATTTTAATACCTGCGGTTTTTCAGAGCAAACGCAGCATTTCGGATTGGGCTTCTCTAAATATCTTTCTCTCACAATTAAAACATTTCTGGGGTTCGGCCCTTTCCTTAAATAAACTGACTGGCACTGATCCATTTTTCCACGAAGAACATTAATGGCATTCAAGACCACAAGACCAGCCACGACAGCATTACTCGTTGCAATGGCTGGAATGATATTTCCTGCCATTGCTGAAACATATTTAAACAATAACATAAGCAATAAATAACCATAATATGAAAGCCTAACATTAAAAAAAAAAACTATTAAGTACAAATAAAAATATCACTTGAGGTACGCATGATGATATAGAAGGATCAATACAATTAGGATTGATGATTTAAGTGCCACTTCTATTGAGATTATTTTATTTGAAAACTAGTTTCGAATGCTAAACATTCATCTTCTGTTCTAAAACATGCAAAAAAATTTTCAACACATTAGTACTCATCTCAATCTTAATTCATCAATCCTAAATAAAAATATAATCTTTATTAAAAATACATTTGAAGTATTATTCTTTAGATAAAAAAATTGACTTACATTTTATATCAAATCTAGACTTGACAGGTATACCAAAAATGTGAGCTCGGATATTCGCAGCAGATGCTACAAAATCCATTGAAGGCTTGTCGTCTTTGTCCCAAACCAAAAATTCAGTTTTATTCTCCTTTAAAAAAAAAAAAAAGAAGATAAATACTGATTATTAATTTAGTTATATAATATACATATTTATATATAACAATTCTAAATCTCATATGAAAAAAATATATATATAAAATTTCCACCAATCAAAACATCTATGGGGAAATAACTATGAACGGTCAGTTGGTAAAAAATCTTGTTCTTAAATATATTGTTATTCCAAAACCAATACAGGTCCATAGGTTTAAAAATCACACTATGTCTTTATTCCTAAGGGATGAACAATTACATGTTTCTTTTTTCAATGGGGCAACAATTTTGAAGCCTGTATAATACAAAGAGGAATGAAAGTTATGTTCATATTTTATCTCAGTTCCTATATTCCTGAGGATATTTATAGAACTGTTTCAATTAAAAAAAGCAAATAGTCTTCAATACAGAAAGAATAAAAATTGTTATATGTACTCTTGAGGTCATTTGCTTAAGAGGCAAGAGAAACTCTAAGAAAAACTTTTTTGACTTAAAACTGGAAAGTGGTATGAACGTTACACTCAAACCATGCCTCGACGAAACAATATGTTCTCTGCCCTCGATATATTTTCAGTCAGCTATCAGTCATTAATCAATAAGGCACGATTTTGTTTTACTGATAAACTTCTCGGATACCTATTCTCTTATATTGATAGAAAATCTCTTTAAGTTCTTCTTAACCTCTGAGGGTGAAGGGCTTTAACAGGACACTAATAGAAATTAAACCTTTCTTCAATAAACTTCTTACAAATACAAAACTATAAGAAAGTAGTTCCACCATGCACCTATAGAGGCAGGGGATATATAGACTACTAATCAAAGATACAGTGAAACTCCAATTATCCGGATTGATTTGAAGAAAAATATAAAATTATACAAAAAATACAATTATATAAAAAAAATATATATTTTTTTTATTACATACAATTTTTTTTTAATAGTTTATTAAGTTATTGTCAGCTGTGGTTTCTAGTTCACGTAAAATGTGATAGGTACCGTCGTCTTATTAGTTTTCATGACATACTAAACGATATAAAACTAAATAAACCAAGCGGCAGCTACCAGGACTGCATCTCAGAATTAGCAACAGAGCCCACACACCTCATAACAGTCAAGTTCTGATTAAAAGTACTTAGTGAATTTTAGAAGCATAGCACATCCATCCTGCATGGGTTTTACCCAGCCCTGGGCCCTATTGCCATCGCGAATACTGTCTTTATAAACCTAAAGAGCTATGGCACCTAAAAGAAAATGTGTTTCAGTAACTGGGCCCGAAAAACTGTCTATTGTAGAATGTTTTAGGAAAGGTGAATCAGGGAAAAAATTGGTGGATTAGTTCTGTGTTGGAACATAATTGTAACTAAACTTTGTTGTTACATAAATATAATTTTATAAACAAAAATTAGCTTTCTGGTAATATTCATTACCCAAAATTCACACACTTAATGCTCAAAATACACTTGACTGACTATTCACAAGTGCCACCGATATCAAACTAAATTTTTATAATAAACTTACCTCCATCCCCTTCTTAAGACCAGATAAACTTTCTTGAAATATTTTAAGACATTCAGATAAATTCCAGATTTTCTGATCTTTTAAGAGATTCTGATCATCAGGTTGTACAACATTATCAACTAGAAAATAAAAAATTAAAAAACATTAAATAAAGCAGATGGCATGTGGTTCTCTGTTGGCCCATTCGAGAAAAGAAAAAAAAAAAAAAAAAAAAAAAAAAAAAAGTAGACAAAAATATTCAAAACAAAAAGTTATATTATTAATCTTATCATATCTTAAATCAACAAGTGAAAAATTGAATTAATCAAGAAAATAAAAACATCGGCAGTTGCAATGGATTTTAGGCCAGAAATCAAGTGAATACCGATTTTGATGTGGTACATACAACAGAAAAATATTTCAGTTTTAATGGTAAGCTTTTTTTGTTGAAGGATCTGCCAATTTATAATAATAATAATAATCCGATAATAACTGATCATATGATCATAAACAACAGGCCAGATATAGGGATCATAAACAAAGTAGGGAAATCAGCTTTTATCATTGAAATCGGTGTGCCATAGGATGACAATAAGTTCCAAGTTTTAGCTAAGAAGAAGAGGAAATACCAGGAGCTGGCAGAAGAACTCAAGCAACTATATAGACTGGATAAGTGCAGTGTCTTGCCCATAATTATATCTTGTAATGGGCTGGTTCCAAAATACACAATTTGTTCTATAGAGAAGTTGGAGCTGCCAAAAACAGTGCTGGAAAAAATGCAACAAGCGGTATTGTTGGGAACTACAACAATAGCTCGGAAGTTTTTAAATTCCAAATAAACATTGATGGTTTACCATGTTTGGTCCCCAGAATGTTTGCTACCACTAGGTGTGAAAAAACAAATAAATATAATAATAATAATAATAACAAGAGAAATCTTTTCATTTATATTACTTAATTTATGCAAACTGATGTTTCGGACAACATACAATGTCAACCACTATTAGCAATACTAAACAGAAATGTAAGAAGTACTAAATAAGAAAACAAACAAGAATATTAAAAAGATAATGAAAATCAAATATCAAAAATAGTATAAGTAAATGAAAATGAAAAATTGAACATTTAATTATTAGTATGTTAAAGAGAAAAAAAATAATATAGGCAAGTAATAATATAGAATAACAACAATTCATTATTGTTGAAAAAGTGTAATTGTGGAAAAATAATGACCTTGATATTTAATTTAAACTTGAATATTTTATTTAAACCTACCAACACTGATAGCTTCGTTCCATTTCAGTGGTGTAGGTGGTCTCCTTTCTTCCCATAATCCTTTTAATGTCAGTAAATACCTGATATCATCCTCGAAAAGTTTTGTAAAAAGTTGTTCAGGGTCGTACCCGACCTGTTTTGCCCACTCTCTAGTAGAGAGTCTTGGAGTCTCAGGATTTGGATCACCGCCTGATTCGGCATCAGTCGGATCAGGCGAAACATCAAAATCTTCCTCCCTAGGATCATGCTCTCCAAATAGTTGACTGAAAATTGAAATTTAATTATTAAAAACAGGAGACACTACAATTTTAATATAAATAAGAATTGCAACATACTAGCAATAGTTAAATCATCTAACGACTGCTAATGAATGTGAAATAATCTATGCTATTATATAAAAGAATAAGCTATTTTTTGTTTGATATCACTAACCACGAAAACTACTGAACCAATATGTAATAATTTTTTACATCATCTTCATAGTCCAAGAAAGATTTAGCAATAATAAAATGTACATATTTTCAAATAAATTGTCATAAAAAAGCGATAAATATGTGGTGTGCAGTGATGTTTGATAATCTACTAACAGGTAGCGAGCACCATTCGAGAGAGATACATATTCCAGATTTGTAGAGATATGGTGTAATATAGAGCTAGAAAATTATGATAAAATATAATTATTTTCAATTAAACTGCATTTTAAAAAACAATCAAACATGTTAATTCACACCTAAGGTGGCGAAGCAGAACGGTTTTTTGAAGCTATCAGTTCCTAGAGTAAACTAAGATGTATAACATATTTAAATGAAAATAAACATAAAAATCAACAAAGACTCAAGGGTAAAACTACTAAAACACATAGAAAATACAATAAAACTAAATATTTATACATCATTATAAATGTAAAAACCAAATTTTGGTTTAAATGGCCAGATAACTATTCCCTAAATATAAATATGATCTAATTTAAATCTACTAGCCATAGGGGAAACCTAAGGGATTGTCGAATCACCTAATCATTCAGCAGACTCCCCCGATCGATGAACTGATACCTTAAAAAAGCTCTTCCACTTTGCCTCCTAAGGTGTGTATCTTATTATGTATTATATGTATCTGATTACTTGTCTTACTTTTTTTAAATTAATATACATAATATGTATACCACAGTAAGTTTTGTGTATGCTTATAGAACTGAAAATGAATGTTTAACATTCAAAACTATTCTGTGATAATTATTTTCAATTTTAACAGGATTATATAAAAACAATATTTTTATTGACAATAAAAGCCTCTAATTCGGTTTCAATTTTACTTTCTGGATAAGGGAATAAATCCTAATTTTAGATCAAAACTAAATATAAAATTTTACTTTGTTATTTAGATTACCTTATATGTGTGGAGGTGCTTATATGTGAATTAACATAAACAATGTTAATGACGAAAAGTGTGAAAGAAGAAATAAGATTAAGTGGAATAGCACTGCAGTATATAGATGAACTTGTTTATTTGGGACACCTTGTATCTTTTAATAATCGTGCAACAAACGAAGTACAGAGGAGAATCACCGAAGGTTGGCAGAAATACTGGTCCTTAAGAGAAGTAATGAAGGGTGACTCTAACTTGGAAGATAAGAAAGTGATGTTTGAAAGCCGCGTTCTTCCCTCAGTCACTTATGGCTGCCAAACCTGGGCACTCACCAAGCAGCAAGAATCGAAGTTAAGAGTATGGAAAAATTCTGTGCTAAGAAGCATGATGAACTACAAGAAAAAGGAAAAAATTAAGTCTGCAGCTATGCGCAACGAATCTGGGATAGAGGATATAAGTCTACATATAGGGAAAATTAAATGGAAATGGCCTAATCTTGCCAGAATGCAGGATAACAGATGGTCTTTAAAGGTTACCGAACGGATCCCATACAATTTAAAGAGAAGGTGAGGAAGGCAACACAGACGCTGGAGTGATGTCCTCAAAACTGTTGCTGGTCCCAATTGGATTAGAACTGCTCGTCATAAAGAAAAATGGAGAGAACTATGGAATGAAATTGTGAACTCCACTTTCCAGTAGGTTTTGGTCTCCAAGGAAGTTAGAGAGTTACATTTTATTTATATTGTTACAAGTTATTATTTATTTTACAAAACATTGTTTGTTTTCTAATGCAATAGACCTTATTTATTTATTTATATGTGTGAAGGACTAAAAGTTGCGAATTGAAAGTCATTTTTAACTATAGTCCCTTTCAGCTCATTCTAACTCTCCAATGTATCACTCACAATATAATCCTGCAATTAGGACAAGGATAAATACTGTAATAGTTATTATATATGATCTTTAATGCGTCAATTTATAGATACAATAAATGTTAATATTGTATCTATACTATAATATTAATTCCTGTTTCGATATTGAAGATTTCACCGAGCACATCAGATTAAAGTTAGAACTTTTTGAAAATGTATTACGTGCAAGAGTAGGTGGCACAGCTACTGAAGTAAAGGGATACTAAAATTAATCCCGAGAAAGAATATGAAAAAAAAAACACTTACCTATAAAGATGTTTTGCCCAAACTATACAATGTATCAATTGAGAAGGTGTATTGCGTATAGTACACCCTGGAAAAGTTTTGGGATTCGCTTTTGGATCACACTCGTAACATTTTGTTAGTTGTTTAACAATTAATTCTACTTGGCCTGAATACCCAGCACTTCCACTCTCAATCAGAGGAACCTTAGCAGCCAAGCAAAGTCTGTTGACATGATTTCTTGCAACTCTGTTGTCTAAGGCATTCATAACAAGGTTGAATTTCTGAATGAATCCAACACCAAAGTCTGGGCTGAAAAAAATTATAGAGACAACTGGGTTAAAATAAAAGAAACAATTCATTACTTTCAAAAAATAAAAAGAATATTACAATGACTGTCATTTATAAGAACTAAAATTATACAAATTAGAATGAACCAATAATTTAATCTTTAAACCATGATAACAAATGTTCATAATGACCAAATATTATGAAAGCAAGATTAAAAATATAAATTTGATAACTCATAAAAATAAGTATCCGTTTTTACCATATTGTAAAATTCAATAAATATGAAATTAAAATGACAGCTATCTACACCATACAAATGGACTAATACTTTTTCATGGTGTTATAAAGTCATGCAATTTAAAAAATATCTATCAAGATCAGTAATTGAAACATTTTATACTTTGAAAAATAAAACATGCAAGCTTTTATAAAAAAAAATATTTTTGCTAGATAGAGCAATAATAATGAAGTTGTATAGTAAAGATATAATTATGTCGACCCTTATGAAAGTATCTATGAATTACAGTTGATCTATAATGAAGTTGGAGTATAAATGGAAACTAAAGGTTCTTTTAATCCAAATCTCAAACTTCTATTTTTGTCATATCTATAAACAGATAAATTCTAATAACTTTCATAATACATATTCATTAATTCCTCTTTAAATGACAGCAGAAAATCATGAATATTAATAAATCAAAGCTAAATGTGAAACAGACTTACCTAGTAACACTTGCATGGTGAGCAATTATTTTTGCATTAGGGTTGAATTGGAGAACACTTTGTCTTGCTACTTCAGCCTTGGATTTCCCAACATGTTTCTTTTGAAATAGAAACTGTCGGTTCAGATTGCTTACATCAATAGTATCCAAATCGATCTAAAATTTTTATAAATTCAAAGTAAATCATGATAAATGAGAATTACTAACAGAACTCGTTTTATCTGCCATGAAACTTACGACTTCAATATCTTCAAATCCTGATAATACAAGATTTTTAAGTAATTCACATCCTATTCCACCAGCACCAACTACTAATACTTTTGAACTATTAATTACTTTTTTCAATTCAGAATTGAATATTAAGGGGCTAGTATTAGTCATGCTGTTGTTGTTGTTTACTTTAAGAGTAACCTCCGTTGCTCCAGAAGAAGCCATTTTGCCGGTAGAGAACAGTCACTAATGTTTACTTCTAAGAACTACTCGACCAATTGTGACATCAAATTATAAGAAAAGTTATTCTTTCTTGAAATTAAAAAAAAAATAATAATAAGCTAAAAATAAATAATGAATCATACATTCATTTTCAAAAGGCTATAATCATATATCTGAAATTGAGGTTATAATTTAAGTATATAATTATGGTTAGTATCTCCTTCCCTCATAACATTAAAATATAACATGTTTCTGGCTCTATTATGTAAACAATTACAATTTAAATATTAGATGAGAGTAGATTAACATACTAGAGGCATCGTTTTAATAATATATTTCGTCATTTCAGATTGTTAGTATGGTGAAACATGTATTAAAACCAAGAATATTAAATAGTTATAATCAGTAGAAATAATATATAGTCGAAATATTACTTGCAAGAAGGATCTCTTCACTACAAGAAACAATTATTCAGGTAGTGCAAACCTTATTGAAGGTATTGGATTCTCAATAGTCATCTTCAATGTAGAGGATACTATTTTTTCAAGATCGCAGCCCAAGCGATATAGCGCAATATAGTTTATTAAGTCATGGAAAATGACCTTCACTCAATTCATAACAAGACTATACGGAGGTTCACATGCCTCGCAGTGGTGCAAAATTCGTGTGAGGCATGTATACAGTATGTGTACGTGTATATACAGTTGGGTCGCTTAGATCTTCGCGCTCCTCGGGTTACTTCAATTATGATAATAGCCTTACCTTCTAACGTGGTAGCGTGGAAATCTCCATGCTTTAAAACAACCGTCTTCAGAGGTGTTACCTAGCTAAAAGCTACCCTAAACAGAAATCAGATAACAATAACGTATAATCGTTATTTAGCCTTTTTATAAGTCATAGGAATATCTTGGATATCCTATCGGGTTCAATGTTATCAGATTGTGGTCTGAATTTGTCTCCGACCTGAGGACCCAATCAAAATTCATCATTGAGACCAACATCGTATCAATCGAGCTCTTCCACCATTGAATTATAGAATTTTACTCAAGAAGAGTTTGGCAAGCCCAACTGGCTCTTGGCAATCATTTTACCAAGCATAGTGATTTTTTTCCGACGACTAAAACCTAAGACCGTGTTACAGGAGTTCATATCTGAGCATACGGCTATGTATCTTGTACATTCCCGTGATCGAAAACTCCATTTAATAACAGTGTTAGACTTGCATCTGGCTAAATATAATGAGCTGGATAACATAGCTGAGTTAAAAAATTGTGATCTTATTCAACATTTCTTTAAATCCTGGGAACAAGATGGCTTCTGCCCCACCGAGAACCTTAAAAAATTGTGACCTAAGAAAATATACTAACAGTTAGTAGTTCCTAAAATTGTATTTCTTTCTCAGGCTTGTTGATTTCCACATGCATAAGTAATTGTTTTTATTTCCTACCTCGCCTTTTCAGGAATACGGGTTTTTTGGCAGCAACGGGTTCAACGTATGGGTTTTATGTATGCCGCTGCTGCCAATAATAATCTTTATTTACAATTTTTTTTTATTTATTTTCAAAATATTATTAGGCCTCATTTATTTAGGGGAATAATCCTGTGGTGCGGCCTGGCAATGCTTTGCACGCCTTAACGACCGCACCTTCAATTAATTTCATGTTGTGCGGTCCAGCCATGGATAAGCACGCCTTAGCAACCGCACCTTTTCTCCTTCCGGACGGTTTGCCCGGTCCAGCCCTCCTGGTCCATTGCGTCCGTCCGGTCCACTTCTCCCAGTTCTCCTGATACTGCATCTGTCCAGTCTGCCAGGTCCAGCCCTCCTGGTCCACAGCATCTTCTGGTCCGGGGAACAGTCCTCCCAGGGAGGTCCTCAGGCTCGCTAGTCCTTTTCTTCGAGTTTTGTTACAGGATCTGTTAGGATTGGTCTTAAAAAGTTTATTCAGATGAAATATTGAAATAATGACAAAGATGCAGCTTCAATTGAACCACATCCCAACATTAATACTAATTTCAGTTTTTCAATATACCTCCATAACCGTTTGGTAAAATATAGTTTCATGTGATAAAATATTCCAAATAAGAGGCATACACATTGTTCAAGTTGGACCTACTGCTATGCTCAGTGGTAATTAAAGGTCTTCGGAAAAGGCAAAGGTTTTCCAAAGATTCTATAGTGAAAAGTTCAAGACGACTACCGAGCATTTAGGTTGCTCCACAATATGACACAGACAAGAAAGTTATGTCTATCCTTGCCTTAAACATCAATAGTTTTATTCTTCTCTGTTTAAACATAGGCATTATTTTAGGCCAAATCCTCATATTGCCCAAATCTTGCAATGATCAATGCGTACTTTCATTCTATTTCACTGATCCTGCCATCTCCTTCCCCAAACTACATATAGATTTGGAATTCCATTTTGTCTAAAAATGTAGGGTATTAGGCTTTTCAGCGGAACTTAGTTAATAAATAAAGCAGTTGGAATTCAAGAGAGGTAGCATAAGGAATAAATCACCTCCCAAAAAATAATGAAACTGCATTTCTCAGAGTAAAAAGCTTCTTAAACAATGCTGTGATTCAATTGTTAAAGTACTGTTTATTTTTTTATTTACAAAAAATATCACAATGTATTGTACATAATCTGTGTATCAAATACATAAATATACAGTGTATCAAATTGCTAATACTTTGAATTTTTTTGTATGTTTTTATTACTAATGTAAAATTTTAAACTAGTATTTGAATAAATACATCCAATACAAATGGGAAACTATTGATTAATCCTATTTTAATTTGAATCTTTATTGTTTTTTTTTAAACATTAGTATACGATAAAGTTTTTTCACATTAAATTTTACTGCTTGAAGACATTATATGCACGATATTTTTTAAAATTATTATTATATAACACTACAGCAGACATGGGAAAACTTTTTAAGGGAAAGGCCGAATGAAATAGAAAAACATCAACTTTATTTTTGACTTTATCTCATTACACTCAACTTATATGGTACAACGGCAGAAGATCCAGAATGCAACGAGAAGAAAACAATCATTCTATTCTAGCTTTGCAGAAAATAAATTTTGTCATATGTATAATTGTGTGTGACCAAGTCGCGGCCGGATTGACTAACCCAAAGGGCCGCACTTGTGACACGGGCCGTACTTAAAGAGTATGCGGGCCCATCACTGCACTAGAGTATTTGAAGTGTTGAAATTTGGTAGATAATGCAGAGAACATGGATAATTGGCAATTGCTGTTCAAATGCTTGGAAATTGGAACACACCACAAATTATAGTGCTAATCGATGTTGGTGATTTAATTCTATATTGATAAATAATAAAAAAAAAAAAAAAATGTAGCAAAGTTTTTAAAATAAACAGATAACATAGGATTGAAAATAAATATTTTTAATGATTTAATAAATTAATAAACATATAATTAGTTGAAACAATAATCAGTCACATCACATAGTACAGCAGAAATCATTGGTCGCTTATTCATTCCATAGGTGAGTAAATATGATAATAAATTCATGCAGTGAGTAAAGGATATATTATCATAATAATCAACTATTATCACATAACAAAATAACAACCATGAACGCTTAAGTATAAAAATGGTACATATCAATACTTAATGTACATAGAAATACTCGTTGGACCCAATTCAGACAAATGAGGGCCAACTATTTAATAATATAAAAACAATAATAAATAAATATATACATAGCTTAATAATGAAAGCATAACTGTTTTGTTTAAACAGTAAAGGAATAGACATCACAATTATTAAAAAAATTAATACAATCAATAATTATCCATATACTTATTTTAATATAAATAAATATCTCAACCAGTGTCAGATGTATATGGTGATGAATCCTGTTGACTGTTATTACAACTTTCACTAGACCAACTATTTCCTCTTTTCATTATGTTCACAGGACCTGGAGAAAATGTTTAAAAGTAATAAGATCAGAAAAAATGCCCTCATATTAAACTTAATAAATAAGAATTTAACGTATGGTAAAATTATACCTGACGCAGCAGGAGGCTCATCAATTGCAGGATTGTTGTTACTTGAAGAATTTTCAGCAGAATCAGATTCTTTTTCATTAGTTTTTGGCATTGCTAAACCATAAAAACATTTTTTATTTGTAAGTTAATATGAAGAAACACAAAATACAAACTGCATGTTCAACAAAAGTTTACCAGCAAATGCTTCAGGGTATTGAGCACTTGTTTTCGTTTTGAGTACTTGAATACGTTTAAAAATGTTATCTAGATCTTTCCTCATTTCAACTAAAAGAGTGGTATGCTTTTTGAAATCAGCTGAAGCAGTTTTTAATCTTGTAACACACAAGTTATTGCAATTAGTTAACATTTCGTTTGTTTTTTCAAATCTCTGTAACCTACAATAATAGATAGTTATAAAACATTTTGTCAATTTGAAAGATAATTTATGATACATAATTAATACTTAACAAGAAAACCTAATATGGCAATGTAATACTCTACATAATTTTAGCATGTTTCATAGAATATAAAATTGATAAAATATTATAGTACAATAATACTTATCATAAGAAGATGATCAGGGATGCAGTCAGTAAAAATAAACAGGTCCAAGTAAAGATATTAAAAGAATGGGTAATATAAGAATCCCCATAATAGCTTATGAATGGGAAGTAGAAGGGAGGAGTAGGAGAGGTAGGCCTCGCATCAGTTGGAGAGATATGGCTGGCCAGGGACTAACATAAAATAAAGTGATGGGCAGAGAGGAGTGGAGCAACCGTCTGAGGGAGGAGTTTGGTTGAAGGAAACTTCGAATAGCGAAGAAAATCCTTTCAAAGAAGAATTTTTATTTCTTTTAGTACCAACCAAAATGATACTTATTACCCTATATTAACAAATATGAGAACATGAAACATTTAAAATTGGTGCATGTAGCCCATAAATTCTATTAGCAATTGAAAAATTACTATTTAAATGTTAGTATATAATATTGGTTAAAAAAAATCTTTTGAAACTGCAACAAACAATTATATAAACAAACACAAGAACAAGAGATAAACGATGTAAATATACATGGGATAGATTAATTACTGATTAACATCTAAACAGTTAACCAATGAATAAAAGTTTAAAAGCAACAAAGAGAGGGTACTACTAAAATATATTTTTTGATTAGCAGGGGAATGAAAAGGAAATCAAATGTCTTTCTTTAAACTTTAATTATTCTTACATCTGTTTCTGAGCTCTGATCATTGACTCAACATCTTGTTGATCAACTATGCCAGCTAGTCCCTGGATAAATACTTCAGAAGCAGTATAGTTCTGAAAACATTCTATACTGCCTATTTCACTTTCAGGAGTGTTGTCAGCCATTCTATATACAGATAGAAACAAGAATATCCCGAAATAATATAGACAGAAAGATAATTCGGTTTAAAATGGACTATGAAAGACAATATAAACAAAAAGGTTATGTTTAAGTTTGATAATGCCAAAGAACTACCCTAGAGGACAGGAATAGCAGTAATAGTAAGAAATGAGTTTGCCATTCGTGGAAATATTCTTACTTTTCTTCTTCTGACGAGACAAACAACTATTTATTAAAAGAAGCCTGAATAAATGATGCATCAAAAAGAAAACTATTTACGAACGAGGATGAGAGATTAGTACTTCAAAAAACACAATTATCGTAAGAATGGTTCAACACGATAGTCATCTGAGTTACTCGTATATTGGTATATTGAAAAATTTGCTAAAAAATTCGTCTACACGAATCAAAAGATATCATTGAGAAAGGGATCCGCTAATTCAAAACCATGGATATGGCCATGGAAATTCTTGAGAAGAACAATATCAAGAACCATACTTCTGAACAATGTTCAGAGAGTATGGTAAACAAACTGACTTTGTTTACCACACTCTCTGAATCCCTGATGAAGGCTTGCAATGCAAGTCGAAACGTCGGCATTATAAATTAAAATATTATTTTGATTTGCTGTGTATCTTTGACTGCCTACCCCAACTATCTACATCTCTAAATATCTTTTATTTGCGTTAAAATGATGAAAAAATTGTAGTAAATTGGAAAATTACTTTGATAAATACTCTTTAATTGAATTTTTATCTATAGTTCCAAACATGTTTTGATTAATCAATACATATTTTTTTTAATTGTGGTATTACTTTGTGAAATCTTTTAGTGACGAATGAAACTGGATAATTGACGCTTCAATCATTTATGGCCTCATTCACATTTATTCTAGAAGAGTAATAGTTAAAATGAAACTAAAAGTAGAATTTATACTAATTTAAGAAATATTTGAATTTGTTAGATTTTGGTTATAGTTCCTTAATTGTATTTTATTACACTTCCTGAAATCGATATATCAGTTGTTTTTTCCAATGGTAATGGTTGAATTTAAAAATATGTCAGTAGTACATTTAAACAATCATGTACACATAAAGACTTCAAAAGAACCTTCCATTGAGTATTTCTAATTTATATTTTGAAAACTAATTTTTAAACGAATATTTTTGAAATATTGAGAATATTTAAAAAATAAATACGCTTCTATGAACCAAATATTTTACTTTAGTTAAATGTAAACTTTTTATTGGCATCTGTGTTTTAATATTTGCATTAATGATTTTCTACATCTGTAATGCTAAGATTTTATGTACATATGGTACTTATCATTTGTTTCTTTTTTATAAATACATATTTTGCTATGATTCTTAGTAATACGTTAAAATATTAAATTTACATTTCTATTTCAGAGACAATATATTTAGGTTGTTTAAGAATAAGGCTCCTCCATATTAGGATCTGATTCTACTCTCTTCAACCTTAGTCTTTTGGAGTAAGTAAATATTAATATAATAATTTTAAAATGATGGTCTTTTTTTTATATTTGGTGGTTTAAATATTTTGAATACAATATTAGTGTATTTTATTCTTGATTGGAAAAATGCCCTCTACAAATATAAATAAAACTTTCCATGGAGGATCAAAGCGATGATTACAGGATTTCAGGAAAGCATTATGTTTTATTTTCCATTTTTAAGCGATATATTTTGTCGAGGTAGATTGTTGGGGTATGCAATCATAAGATACACAGCCATTCAAAATAATATTTTAATTTATAATGCCGACGTTTCGACTTGCATTGCAAGCCTTCATCAAGGTTTCAGAGAGAGTGGTAGTCAGAAACTGACTACTTGAGTTTCTGACTACCACTCTCTCTGAAACCCTGATGAACGCTTGCAATGCAGTCGAAATGTCGGCATCATAAATTAAAATATCATTTTTAATTGCTGTGTATATATGACTGCATACCCCAACAATCTACATCTCTAAATACTTCTCATTAACTATAATAGTTTATCGATTTTTGTCATACAATACCGGCAATACTGCTTCTTTTGGCCCATTTTTCGGCCTGGTGGCATTGATAGCATGAAAGAATAAAAACATTGATACAAGTATGGTAAAATATAATTGAATAAAGGGTTGATCACTTAACTCCTAACGGTTATACTTCAATAAACCGTTCACTCAAGTTGAATAAATTAATTTTTTACTAAATGCAAACATTTGAAAAAAAAAGAGCTTCCAATTTAAAAAATCTTGTAAAATGTTCCCACATGATATACTCCAAAAAATGGTATACATTTTCTACCAACTTGTCATTACTTTCACAAGTAATTATCTATTTTCGATTGAAGATATTGGTGGATGAAGGTTTTATGCTACAAACTTAAAGTTTTTTATTTACAAACAAAAATAAAACAACTCTTCATCGAATAATCGTGCCTTTAACGAAAAATAGAAGTTCACTTAACCAAGAGTCTTGGGATGTTAATGTAACAAGACAAAGATAAGCATAAAACATCAGTTTTCGAAAATTTGTTGTATATCGCATTCATCCACTAAGGTCTTCGATGATTGACCTAAGCCATGGCTGAAAAATATTATTTTCCTAAATATAATAAAAGTGACCATTAAGCTAATGATTTTTCAGATATTCTTATACGTAACTGAAGTAAATAAGGGGAACTTGTTTGCAAGAATTTGAAAACTTTTTTTGTACTATGTAAGTTTATTTCCCTACATGAAAGTAAGTCCAGTTGAATACCTAGTTTCATTTTGCAATTTGTAGACAGACCTTTATACTTATTTTCTTTCATATTCTATCAGTGGTCATCGAAATGAATGTTGGAGTGGCCTAGTAACATACGTTTTAGCTGAACCAAAACTACCAATAATAGTATATTGTTGTATAATAATACCAATAGTATATGTCAAATATCCTCTTGAGAAGCCAATTATTCAAGTCTCAATTTTCAAATTAAAAAAAAAAATACCATAAGTGTTGGTTTTATCTGAATGAAACCATCCTCTTCTTCTTCTTCTCCATGGCGCTACAACCTTTGGTAATTCCTGGTCTCCTCAATGGGCCGTCGCCATTTGGTTCGATCTTGTGTAGCCGTTCACCCGCTACCTTATATAGGGGGCGCTTTGAGACCCTCGACCAAACGCGTTCTGAAATCGTATTCCTTGAATCATTGTCCCGCAGAACCCTACTATGGGTCGCGATTTATTACTTATTTGATAATCCTTTTGTTGGATATATTATTTTCTTATCTTTAAAACTGTTGTTTTCAAGAGTTTTAAAAATTGGAAAATGTGCCCCAATTGTCACAATGTTGTTTTTTGCTCCCAACATTTCACAAACAAACGCTATTGAATGAGTGTCACACTTAAACCAGAAGTGGACAGATATTCAGAACTGGTGTTATGTTGTTTTATTCAGATCAGAAGACATAATCACCATGAATTACAGCTATTTAAACTTTATTCATCACTTCATAGTGAATAAAAATATTATTGTAACTGCCCAGTCCAACAAAAAGTATGATTGGAAAAGAGAATGAGGAATAATCCTGAAGCTATCCCACAAAATTGTGGCATAAATTAATGTTTCCTTTTATTTATTTAAAGATATAAATAATTTTGCAATAATGTGCTTATCAATTGGAAAGATTCTCATTTTATAGTTTATCGTTTATAAATTATTATTTACAAATTTAAAATAACACAACAATTAGTAGTGAATAGACTAAGGTCTTACTGAATTGCAAAAATGTTCGAGGAGTTATTTTATTATTGTCAATACATGTTAAAATAATAATAGTATGAGAAAAAATGATTTAAGTCAATTTACAATTCTTAAAATAATACATATGCCAGATTTCATCATAAGTTCTAATAACTGAGTATTGTATCACTACAAGAAGAAAATAAAATAATTGAGCTTTTATTTTAAATGAGAATTATTATTAGCCATGTTATTGACCTTTGTAGGTTATAATTTTTTGATGGATTCATATGTTTAGCATACTCAACAACAATATTAAAATTTTACAGCATATTAAAATTATCAATATAAACGTATAAAATAGATGTTGTATTTTTAAATTAAATAATCTTGTCATATTTTTTTTATTCTGTTGCCACATCAAGCTTAAAGAATATTGGTTTTATATAATTTTATCTGCCATCCCAGGGAATAAGTGGTTAAATCGAAATTTGATGAAAATGAGTTAAGTGACTGAAAAGAAACATTCTTTTTAGGCATGTAACTCATTTCTGTCGAAATTCAACTTAACCATTTATTCTCTGTGATGACAGATATAATAGACAAGAATTTAGTCAAGGAGAACATAAGAAACAATCGTTTACTTTTTGTTAATTGAAGAAATGAAAAATATTTTCATCAGTCTTTGACTATTCTCATCCAAATTTATTTATTTTACTTTTATCATAGCATTGCTTTATATTCAAAGTAACGAGTATCAAGATATCAAAATAAGTGTTTTGCTCAGGACTTACAGAAGCTATTATAAAAAGAACGATTATGACGATTACTCCTCTTACAATGGTAACTATAATGACACTTATGGTAGCTTTGGTGATGGGTTGGAAGCTGTTTCCTGGGAGAACCATTCACTTCCTGAGTTCACAAAAAATTTTTACATTCCACATCCAAATGTTTTGAATAGACCTTCTGCTGATGTACAGCAATATAGAGAAAGCAGAGGTATCAAAATCGAAGGAGATGCAGATAATAATAACAACCCTATCATGTATTTTGAAGAAGGTAATTTTCCGGAATACGTTGCAGGAACTATCAAGTGAGCTTTTTTTTTCTTATTTCCATATTAATTAATTATTTTCATAAATACCTCTGTAGCAAATTTGAGGAAAAACTTGTTACTTAATAATTACTTACTATTTTCATAATTAGCCATTATGAAACAGGTTTGGGTAATCACAGTCAGAAGTAAGTTTGTTCAATGATTTATTTGTCATTTATAGATCAATTGGTCATTTTTAACTTATTTCTAGAAAAATATGATTTACTATGCACATAAATATCATCCAGGGTCATACTTGTCAGTAGGTAGAATTAGGTTTTAAAAAAAGTGTCTTCTACAATACAACACAAGAACGATTTAAGTAAAACAAACTCAGGTATTTCTATTATGGTAATATTTATTCATTTCTTTTTTTCTTTTTAGGGTTTCTTTATGTATATTAGGTTTCTTCTCAACCACATTCTTTTAAAGCTTGTTTCTCCATTCATCTCTGTTTAGTGCCTCCTCTTTTAGTAACCCATATCTGGCCATGCCCTCATCTAATTTATCTTTCAATTTCTTATGAGGTCTTCCTGTTTCTTTTACCTTTAACTTTCCACTCCATTATTTTTGTGCTTTCATTTTTTTTAGGTGGCCACTGTACCTTTACCTTCTTGGATTTTTTTTTTTATTCTTATATTCTTATTATTATTTTATGGCACTACAACTCGGTGACGAGTCCTGGCCTACTTCACCAGCTTTCTTCAGTTACCTCTGTTTTGTGCAGCCGCCATCCAGTTCCTCATTTCCAGGATATTTCTTGTGTCTCCAGCTACACCATCTGACCACCTCAGCTTCGGTCTTCCCCTTCCCCTCGTGCCATACAGAGGTTCCACTAACAGCCTTTTAGGAATGCCCACATCCTCCGTTCTAGCCACATGGCCAGCCCATCGTAGCCTTCTAATCTTCAATGACTGAACTACATCTGCTTCGTTGTATTTTGAGTAGACGTCGCTATTTGTTCTTCTTCACCAGTTTCCATCGACAAAAACTCCACCCAAGATTCTTTGAGGTATTCTTCTCTCAAATACAAGGAGGTCATTTATTCTTATATACTTTCCATAATTTTATCTTTCAAAACATTCTTCAGATCCTGGCAGCTATCCTCCAGAAATCCATCTCCAATGCTGGAGATAGCAACCTGCTAAGCTAAGGTTCCATTTCTCAAAACGATAAAGGATTACATTTCCGTTCATTGCACTACATATTAGTTTATATGTATTGCCTTTTTACTACTACTAATTAATTTTTTTACCTGAGCATTTATGGTTGTGTTACTTTGTTATATTAAACCCTGGTGGCAGAAATGTATTCACAATGTATGGGTTGCTCACTCCATCCTCCACTTGTACTTTTTTTTTTTTAAATTAACACTTAAGCTCCATTGTTTATATTGCTCTTTCATTTTTCTAAGGAAATAACTTGGACCACCTTCACATTGATAATAGATTCTATTAAATTAAAAAATGACTAATTTATATCTTTTTTAAAATGATTTTTATTTTTTACATTTTATTATCATTCTATGATTTTTAGTCACTACCAATATAATTTATTAGTAGTTAACCATCGATCATAACTTTGATTATAGTTGGCCCAACTTAGGTATACAGATTGTAATTCAATTTCTTGCATTCAATTATTTAAGTAAATCATAAACTTGAGAAATGTATTTTCAAAGTTTGTTTCTAGAAAAATGGGATTTGATTTCCCCACTGCTATTCAAGCTCAAAGTTGGCCCATTGCTTTAAGTGGAAGGAATATGGTTGGAATTGCTCAGACTGGAAGTGGAAAAACTCTAGCTGTAAGTTGGTTTAAATAATCTTGAAGTAAATCGTATTATTTGGTTATTTTTTTCACATGTAATAGATCTTGCTAATGAAAATACGAAAAAATATAACATTTCAAACAAATGAAATATTAGCATGATTACTATTCTCTCCCATTTAAATTTATTTTCAGTATATGCTCCCTGCAGTTATACATAGTACTAATCAACCAAGGGTACAGCGTGGAGATGGTCCAATAGTTTTAGTATTGACTCCTACCCGCGAGTTAGCCCAGCAAATTCAATCAATTCCTATGAAGTTTGGTGATGTTTGCCAACAAAAAGCTGTCGCTGTTTTTGGTGGTGCTCCTAAGGGACCCCAAGCCAGAGATTTAGAGAATGGAGCGGACATAGTAATTGCCACACCAGGTCGCTTGATAGATTTTTTGACAACAGGTATTAATTAATTCTTGTATTATTCTTAAGAAGTAGTTCACAAAATTTTTAAATAATTGATTTTTATTCTCTCAATCTAGTTAACGACAAAGAACATATCCTTGAAATGCTTTTTTTTTTTCTTTTTTTTTTAACCTGTAATGGCTAACAATTTTGATTTAAATTAAGATCTCTTTTTGTCCCAATAAATAAGCTACATAACAATATATTTAATGTAAAGATTGCTATCGCATTTAAAAACGGGTTCACCCAAACAGAGATTTCAGATTTTGTCCACATCCATCTTGATTATGTCATGTACTAAGCACATCCTGCTTCCTATGTATGGCACCAATGAGTAGGTACCATAGCCTATAAACACATATCAAGTGTTGATTAATCAACTTTTTGATGTACTGCTAATTCTATTGTGATTTAACAAACATTTCTTTGATCTAGTGATTCATATTTGGAATATTAAAATATTTTTTGCCTGTTCTGGGCATTATCCATGAAATTAAATATAGAGGGATGGTACACAAGGTTAAGAACATTAGAAGAAAAAAGTCTAGAATAATTGACATCAATGGTTTACACATAGCCAAGCATAATAATACTTAATAATACAAGACAAAAAAATAATTGTTCGTAAATAAAATCAAAAATGAAGTTATAAGCATTTCAAACAACTTTTTTATTATGAAGATGAAGGTTCCTCTTAATACTTGTTCAAAAATCATTAAAAAAAGTTCTAGGAAATGTAACGTCAGCTATTAGAAAATCTGAATTTTTAATTTACTTGCTAAATTTATAATTAGTGGTCCCGTCCATTATAATAATTTTGAGGAAGTCATGTCTGATTTCCATGTCTGTACATCTTCAAATTAAAACTACTATTTTCTTATCTGGTTTGTTTGTTGGGTGTATTAGCTGGTGATAAAATGAAGAACAAAAAATATTTACTTCATAAAATCTATCAAAAACTTCAGTCTCCATTGTGCGAATTGTTTAGTCCCCCTTAAAACTCACTGTTCCCAAATATATTCTATAAATATACATGTATTCAATTTTAAGTTATTAAATTTTTCTGTGATTCTTCTGCAGGTACTACCAATCTAAGGAGGTGTACTTACTTGGTTCTTGATGAAGCAGACAGAATGTTGCATATGGGGTTCGAACAACAAATTAGAAAAATCATGGAACAGATCAGGGTAAGTAAATGGTTTTACAAATCATAATCTTGTTAGCATTTCTTACGTATAATAACTAATAAATAACATTAATACAATCAGTTATAATAAAATAACTGAATACAACCAAAATAAAATTATCTATAAATTTAAATGGATTCAGTGTAGAAAATAACATAACAGATTTAAAAAAACAGAACAACATTATCAATTAAAGTTTAGTAAAAGATTAAACATTGTACAGATCTGCTCCTCGATAAGCACATGAGGATGGTACTTTTACTGAAAGTCCTTGTGCATTAAAAAATAAAGATTTGTGGGTAGACAATGTTTACATTTTCCACCAATTAACATAAAATGCACAACCAGGAATAAATATTAATAATTAAACTTACATAAATATCATAAGCAGACTTCAGTTAAATAAAAAACAAAAAGTAATTCCGTAATGTCACTTTTCAGCCTGACCGTCAGGTACTAATGTGGTCAGCTACCTGGCCCAAAGAAGTCAGATCTCTAGCAGCAGATTTTCTTCAAGATTATGTTCAAGTACAAATTCATTATTACTAATCAATACTAAAAAAAAAAAAAAAAATTACAAAAATGTTCACACAGAAATATAACACATATTTATATTATTTTCAGGTTAATATTGGATCATTAGGTTTGACAGCAAATCACAATATTCACCAAATTGTAGACGTTTGTCAGGAAAACGATAAGCAATTAAAACTTCACAATTTACTAGAAGGAATTGGAAACCAGAAATTAGAACGGACAATTATTTTTGTAGAAACCAAGAAGAAAGTAGATTCGATCACTAACGATCTTAGAAAGAATGGGTATATTTTCTCTATTTGCCATAATATATATTAAAATAAAGAACAATGATAGATATAACACTTATATCTATCACCATTTTTATTTCAGATGGCCAGCAGCTAGTATCCATGGCAATAAGACACAAAAGGAAAGAGATTATGTTTTAAAAGGTATGTAACAATGAAATTAGATTTATAGTATTGAAGCATTTTTACTTTCTTTACCTTCTGTAGTAACATTTCTTTTGCACTTCACTTCAACTCTGTTTCATTGACTTTTTATTTAACATTTAAGGAAATGCTTAATTTTCTTATAACAATGAATGTATATATTTTTTTTTTTCAGAATTTAGAAATGGCAAATCGCTCATCCTTGTAGCAACAGATGTAGCAGCACGTGGCCTTGGTAAGTTTTTGAAAACATGAATAACTTTTGTTAGCATTTTTACAGAATTTCTTTTGTCCTTATTATGTAATTAAAAGGTTTAAAAATAATAATAATAATAATAATTGTTCAGGGTTGGCCAAAGCACTTGGTTTATTTGTTTTAACTGTGATTTAAAAAAACCTTCCTCCATATTCTGGTGGACTCTCATTTCAAAACACAAGAGACAAATCTAAACTATGGAGATGTGATACTTTTGCGAAGTGAAGGAAACAGTTTGAGGAAATAAGACCCAAAATGCTACAATATGGGCTAATCTCAAAAGTCAAAATAGCCAAGACCATGCAGAAGTAACATAAGCTAAAGTGATTCAGACACATGAAAGAACTTCTAGAAAGACTTTCTAGACGCGTGTAAGGGATGAAGGCCAAGAGGAAGACCATAATTTACATAGGAGGACAGTCTCCAGGAGTGTTCTGGAAAAGAAGTTGGCCCAAGAACATGAATCCTGGTCCAGATTTGGCAGAATGTTATCCCAAACTTCCTAACACAGTACAGTACTATGGGGATTTTTCAATCTATTAAAGCATAAATACAACTTCATTTAATTGTGTCCATTCAGATATTGGGAGGGTTGAGTATCTGTAAGAGATTTTATTAAAATTCTGATGTTAATAGGAGTGAAGGTTTATTTTAAACCTTATACTAACATATGTTTACTGTGTATTAAAAAAAAAATAGTTTAATACCACTTCCTTGGAGATTGTCATAGATTCATTTAAGTATTTGTTATAACTTTACCTATATTTATACTGTAATAAAATAAATGTAATAACAAATTAACTTTTCCTCTCATTCTTATAATTGTCAATTAAAAAAAATTCACTTTTTAATCCCTTTTTTTTTACTTTTTTTTTTTTTTTTTTTTTAGATGTTGAAAATGTCATGTATGTAATCAATTACGATTTCCCAAAAAGTTCAGAGGATTACATTCATAGAATTGGTCGTACAGGAAGATCAAATTCATCAGGAACAGCTTATACATTTTTTACATCCGCTAATCAAAGACAAGCTAAGGATCTGATTTCAGTATTAGCTGAAGCGAAGCAAGACATAACTCCTGAATTACAATCCATGTTGTGGTTTAATGGTCGAAGACATGGTTTTTCAAACGGAGGTAACTTTTTCTCATATATTTCATCTTTTAACAATATTTTTATTATGTATTCAGTTATAATGTAAAAATAATTTTTTTTTTAGTTTATTGAATGATTCCTTAGGAAAACTTTCGTGAAGTAACGAGTGAAAGATATTAAGTCAAAATACATGGTTTTGAGTAAACGCCGTTCAAAGATTTTTTAGCTTTATCTACTTTGGTACTAACATTATTTTATCAAATAAGTTAAAGATCTGAAATTGCAGATTTGCTTTAAAAAAAATGCTAGTGATACAATAATGATGTCAGTATCAAGGTAGACAAACTAATCTTTGACCAGCGTTTGTTTACCACCCCTAACCTTATTTTTTTATTTATTGTCTTTAACTTGTAACCCCACGATATTAAATAGTAATATCGCTTTTTTTTTTACAGTGCTATAAATAATATGTATGTAATAGAATTAACAAATAACCAATCATGTGAATAACACTAAAATTAATGAATGAAGGGCATTTGTAAAAAATATTGTGAACTTCCTTCTTAAATTTTCTTAGTTCATTAATAATTGTGCGACGATGATCTTTTGGACAGGGGTTGTGTTATAAGTTAATATAATGGAAATTATTCACATTATTTATTTATCTTTAAAAAAACAATCTACGGGTCCCAACAACCAAAAAGAGGGTTTCCTAATTTAAATACTCGACTTTAAACACCCATCACTTATATATCAGATCCATTGATTCTAGTTTCTCCCGTTCAAGTCCACTCTCTTGGGCCACTTCTGTCACTCTCCCAGCTTCTGGCACACCCCCACTTCAAATGGATCTCCTCATAACATAACATATTAATTATCGCATTGTTGGAAGGTTTAATTTATTCGATTACTTCAGAGAATACCAGATACATCATTTTTTTTTTTTTTTTTTTTTTTTTTTTTTTTTTTTTTTTTTTTTTTTTTTTTTTTTTTTTTTTTTTTTTTTAGTGAACGACCATTTACCTAGACATATATTTATACTTGAGCATATTAATTTATTGTTTTTCTCTTTTTTTATTAGGGTATAAGAACAATTTCCACAATAATACGGAACAGAGTATTTACCTTGAAAATCCAGTGGATGATTTATCGTATAAAACTAAAGAGGCCACTAGCTGTAACCTTTACTATTGATCTAGAGGCACTGTTAATATACTTTATAATTATTTCAACTAAATATATTTGTATTGTCAAATTGCATATCGATTGACAAAGATATGATAAAACTTTTCTTTTTTTTTATAATACACCATTTATTTCCGTAATAAAACAGATTTAAATCCCAATCTAACAATTCATTTAAATATTTAGTCATTAATTACCTAGTTACTATATACTTACATTTTACTGCAATTTACATTGCAGGTCTCAACTTAGTTTAGTTTTGTAACCAACATGGTTAAAAATTAAGTTTAATTTACTGTTCCTCCATTTTATATTAGCAAGTAGCAGTACTTTTATATAAATTCTACTATGTTAACAACTGAATAGAAAAATAAAGTAGGAAAAAATAAATTTAACAGTACTTAATTTGCAAGCAGTTTTTTTTATAAAGAGAAGCCTGTACCTCTATAGGACAAAAAAAAGCTGAGAGGTTTTGACAACTCATCAGCGAAGAAATTTAGTTCAAGTTGTAAACTCAGAATATCTGATTAGCTATATAGCCCGTAATGATCTGAGTAGAATGGGGGCACCTTTAGGGTCCTGAGATACTCAAAAGACAATTAATGAAGTGTCTAGTAACAAAGAAAGATAATTCCATATACAAAAGCTTGAAGTTATCGCCTTTGGTTACTCACTACTTCTTGTAAAGTCAGATTTTAATTATTCTGAGAGAGCCTTTCCCAGTCTGAAATAGAGACCTTTCATTTCATAAATATACGGCTGGCCAACGATTCTTTAGGGCCGAATCTAGGAATGAAGTGGGAAACTATCTGTACTTCTTCGAGGCTTTTGTGTGTGTGTGGAAAGAAACTGAGTGGTTTATATTTTAATCTGGCCTAAGGAAGAAGATGGAAGAGTAAGGCCCGGAAGTCCTTATGTCACGTTGGCATCCCATCTTCCATTGTTCTTCCTATAAGTGTACTAAAATATTCTTTCATTAGGTATGGTAGCTCAGTGGATAAAGGCACTAGACTCCAAGATCCTGAGTCCGAGTTTCAGTCCAGCTGTAGACAGAAAATTTCTTTTTTGGTTTCTGAGAAGTGTATCGACATCGGAGTCAGAGGACCCAATTGGGACACATCCAGCCTCTATAAAGTGGATACTGTTCATTGAGAGAAATATCTAATTGTCAAGTGCGACTTCAGCCAAATCTCTTCCTTTCACAACCATTGAAACAGTACATCCTCACCAAAGTAGTGAACCAAAGACCCTCTATAGACTAGTGGTATAGGATTTTTTATTTTTTTTCATTAATCTTAGTGGATCCCTGTGTGTCTAGCCTTCACTCCCAATAAATGGGGGAATAGGTTTCTCTATTGTATCTGGAATAGGGGTTTCTGTATGGTACATATAGTATGAATGTTTCTTAATTTTTTTTTTTTTGTATTTTAATTTTTGTCACTTAATTTTTATTATTTCATTTTAGTTTTGATGATTGTAAGTAATTATTAGTTTTATTTTTATAATGATTATTTGTTTTATTTTTATTTCTTATGATTATTAATTGTGTGTGTAAGAGAACTTGAATATATGGTAAAAATGAATTCATCATTAGCACTGTTACTAGCCTAAACTGAGGCAGATTGTACATCTATTTCAATAAAAGTATTAAATTAAAAAAATAAATTAATCTTATTGTAAAACAAAGTAATAAATAAAGGATTAAAATAAAGATTTGTCTAAAATAAAGGTTGTATACACTAAAATTAAGGTTGTAGTAAAAATAGAAAAAATAGTTGTCCAGAATTCTGTTCAATTTTTTCAGTAACTTATCTACTGCAAAATTTTAATTCTCTTCAGTCATAATGTGTTGTGATACCTCAACAAGATACTCTAACATTAGTAGAGATAATTCATCCTATACACAATCATAGTCTCTGAAGACAGCAGCCTGACAGAATGCTTTTTGATTCAGCTAATATGGCATACAAGGTAAATTATTTACTAAACTTTATCATCGCAATTATTATTCTAATTGAATATCTTTTAAAATATGGTAAATATGTCAGCTAACTATCCACTACAAAAAAAGAGTTTATTGAGACCAAAAATAATAGACAATGTGCATAAATCACAGTAAACGAGAACCCTAAGGATGGGACTAAAGTCCCGAAACATGTAGTGAAACAAGCCAAATAAAGGTTTTATTTTATTTTATTTTTTATTCTGTATTTATTTTTATAAAATAAATCTAGTACAGTAGCTTTGGCAGAACCATTCAACTAGATAATCGATTTAAAAGGATAATAGAAATTATTTCAATTAACATCAAGCTAATAGGAAAATATAAGCAGATTTTCCTTGGTAACGGTCGGGTTAAGAGGAGGCAGCAAACTGGCTTGACCCGCAATACACCGACCAGTTCGATGGTTACGCTTCACTTCGAGTTTACATTTATCGATAGCTCTTTCCTATAACCTCACATGTAAACAATCACTTCTACAGTTTCAACTTGGATTGTGTTGTTTAGTTTGTTATATTGATATTTAGTCTTCTTAAATGAAAATAAGTGAAACAGAAGTTAACAAAATGAATTTCATAAAGGATTAAGTGTTTTATCAATTCATGTTTTCTTGTTCCCTCTTATCTAATCTGTATAAGTGTTACAAAATTTAAGAACATTAAATTGTACATGGATTTGGTGTCTAATATATTTTTATTTGTTGTATGAATTGAAGTGATTAAATTTCAGTATGCATATTTTGTGAATGGATTCTTTGTCATCCATAATACTTATTGTCCTAAATTGTAACAGATTGTATATTGTAAATAAGTGAAACAGAAGTTAACAAAATTAGTTTCATAAAGGATTATGTGTTTTATCAATTCATGTTTTCTTATTTTCTCTTATCTAATGTGTAAAAGTGTAACAAAATTTAAGTACATTAATTTGTACATGGATTTGGTGTTTTATATATTTTTATTTGTTGCATCAATTTAATTTAAGTTGTATAATTATTTCAATAAAACATATCGATCTAAAAATAAAAATCATATTTTCTTATTTCCACTTCCCTTGAGAAAACAGCAGAAATTAACACCATAACTTTCAACAAGGATTCTGCCTTATATTATATAATCCCTTGTAACATGGAGAATGGACAATGTGAAAATAATCACAGATTAAGAGGTAAATGACATATTAAATAATTGTTAAACTATTGGTGTAATGTTATAGATTGATTTATTTTCAAACATTTTTATAAGCCTGATGATGGAGCATTTTCTCCGAAACATGTAGCTACAAATGTTAAATAAATAGGAGTTATATGAAATAAATACTTAAGGATTCTGTCTTTTAAATATTTATAATTTGTTATTTACACTTCCCTCACATCACAAAGTTTACCTAGAATTAACATTACTGGTGGTTTAGCATTATATTAATTTTCATTTAATATAAAATTAATTCAAAATTGATTTAGTGTCTTATATTTTGACATTTTCTTATTTCCACTTCATTATTTTCTTATTTCACATTTTAATATCATAAGGTAAACAGAAGTTAATATTACTTTGAACAGGGACTTAAAGTTTCTCCGTAAATAAATGAGAATAACCTTTCCCCTCGAAAAGTAGCGACTAAAACACCGAAATAAATCGGAAGAAGGTAAGAATCGATAAAAGGTATTCTCAGCGCGCGTAGGAGCTGCCTCCTCTTAACCCGACCGTTACCAAACAAAAGTACAAATTTATTGAACAATAATTATGTGTTTATAAACATTAGAGTTAATTATATGTAATGATGTCATTTGGGTACACAAAATTCAAAAAGCTACCTTCTCTGGGATTCAGTGCTGCCGATCCCCCCAACCCAAAATACCCGCCACCATGCATAAAAATTCCCGTTTTTACCGAGAAATATCCGCTAATGCTTGAAGTAATACCCGTTTTCGGGAATTATCTTTATTAACCCAGCGAGGGACGGGGGGCAGGGAGGGGGTATCAAATACTCATAAAGGGGAGCCAAATGGTCCGCAAAACAAAAAATTACTGGATAATTTTTATATTTATTATAATTGATTTTTGGAAAATATATTTTAAATACAATATACAAATACAATACAATACAATAATACAATACAATAAATACAATATACAACTCAGCGATATACGTTGAAGTGAGAAAAAACGGTTATTAATTTCCTAATAAATTTAAAGGGATGTGGTTGTGGTGGGGGTGACAAGAAATTGGTATTCCTGGAAGGCTGAGAAAGGTTAGGGATGCGAGTATCTCGGGCTGAAGGGCGGGAAAAGAGCTAATGTGTTGCGGGCTCTCGTACTGAGGCCAGTACCGAGTTTGCTAGTTATACCAAAATTTTATATTTTAATAGCATCTAATTTGTTTAATTCAGACTTTTATTTATGATATATCACGAACTGGCACACATAAAGACTAATAAGAGGCAGACTAGTAAACATATATATATTTTAAATAAATTATTTGTATTAAAAAAACTCTAAATAAAATTATTATGTTATTATCTAATATAATACTTAAACACTATTGCCTTTATTTCCAAGGATCACCAATTATCATATTATCTAATATTGTTCTTAAAATAACGTCTTAATCGTTTAATTCAGACTTGATGGCCATTTATCACAAACTGTCACAAGGTTATAAATTATTATCTTATTGTGTAACATATCTATCTATCTATCTATATCGGGCGCTACAGTCCATGAAGGACCTGGGCCTCTGCGCTTTCTCCACTCCTCTCTGTCCGCGACCACGTTCCTCCAATTCCGGATATTCAGCCGCCGGATGTCCCCCTCTAAATCATCCACCCATCTTTGCCTGGGCCTGCCTCTTCTCCTTGCTCCTCCACGCGTTCCCGTCCACATTTGTCTTGACAGCCTTTGAGGTTCCATTCTCTCCAAATGACCCAGCCATCGCAACCTCGCTTTTTTCACAACAGTGACAACATCCGTCTCCCTGATCTCTGCATTGCTTCTGATGCGCCACCTTTGTTGCTCTTTGACTGGGCCATATATCTTTCGCAGAACCCTTCTTTCCCATACTAGTAGAGACTTCTGATATTCTTTTTTTGGGGGTCCATGTTTCACTACCATATGTCACTACTGGTCTTATTACAGTTTTGTATATGGTTACTTTTGCCCGTCTGGAAAGACTTTTAAACCGTAGAGCTTTCTCCATCGCATAAAAACACCTTGTTCCCGCTGCTATTCTGGCTTTAATCCCAGCTCCTACATCATTGTCCTCTGTTACAATGCCTCCCAGATACTTAAATTCTTTACAGGTATGAAATTGTGTAATATAACACTTAAAATAACGTCTTAATCGTTTAATTCAGACTTAATTGTCATTTATCACAAACTGTCACAATGTTATAAACTTAAAATATGATAATTTAATAAACTCAAAACGTAGAAAACAAAAAGACTAGTAGGTACAAATTTGTACATAACCTTTTTAAAAAGAAATAATGATGTCTATTCAAAACCTAAACATTTATCATAGTATATATATACATTTATAGATATAAATGTGGCGCCTACAAGTTAGGTAATAACATAATATATAATATAACATACAGGTAATAACCAAAATTTTAAATTATTTATAAAACATTAAAATTTATTTGCTCTTCTAAATCACTATCGCCTTTACTTTCAAGGGTTGCCCAATCATTAGTCGTCGACATGGTATTGTTGGGTTTAAAAGTTTTTAACGAACTGCCTATGTTGTTGCTTACTTACAAAATTGCTGTCAGTGTCTCACAACCTAAGCTCTTGCGGTAGAGATTTTTTATATTTTTTAAGTCGCTAAAAACCCTTTCCTCGGCACTATTCGAAAAAGGCAGTGACAAAACAGACTCAAACATTTAAGTAGCATCGAAGAAAGGTCAGCAGCGCTGGTGGCTGTACCTAACATTCACGTGGACATCTGAGGAACTTAACGGCTTTCATCCCCCTGATTGTCGTCGAAGGCTGACCTTTTCGATTCTTCCTTGACCAAAAAATATTACAATCGCTATTGAACTTTTTGACGATAATGGTTTTTATCAATTTAGAAATAGATAACGATGTAATAGGTATTAACATTATCAGTTATGGAAAGCAAAAATACCCGAAATTACCCGCTTTTCAGAGATACCCGTTAAATTCCCGCCGATGCCAAACATTTCCCGATTTCGGGAAAAAATACCCGCATCGGCAGCACTGCTGGGATTAGAAGGTTATAACCTTAAAGTACATAGAGATTCGAAATGTTTACTCATGGAGAGTAATTTAAGTTGATATTAATATCACAGATTTATGTATGTAGAAAAAAATACATAATTCTTTTAAAAGTGTATTTCATACCATTTAACCTTGGAATTCAAGTAAATTCATTAAAGTAAATAATAATATGATTGTACTTTAAGCTACCTATGGTAGCTATAAAAGTGATTAACTGTTTTTATTAAAGAAATGTAAAATTTAAAATTCGTGTATATTAAAGGTGTTATGTAGATAGTACGTTCTCATAAGTTTTGGTTCAGTTCAATATTATGAGCAAGCTTTATTATATGCTTATAAATGCGGGCAGTTCATTTGTGTTAAGAATATTGGAAAATTGCTAAACTTCAATCAGCAAAATTTTTAAATTCATCTTAATAATAAAATTTGCTTTTTCAAGCATTTAGCATAAAACCTAACAACATAATTGAATATAAAACTTTAATTTAAAAGTTTTGATACGTATTATGTATATCTTTAGGCATTTCTACTTCATTGGAATACAATATTATCGTTAGAGGTTATAAACATAAACAATTGGTTGGTAATTTGTTATTTGATATGTTCTCACAATTTTGTTAGAATGCCTTTGGATATAACAAGACTTACAGATGGGTGGCTAGAACTGGAAAGTGACCCTGGTTTATTCACTTTATTACTTGAGGATTTTGGAGTGAAAGGTGTGCAAGTGGAAGAAATATATGATCTACAGAAATCACTGGAAGGTCCTGTTTATGGTTTTATATTTCTTTTCCGCTGGATTGAAGAACGAAGATCAAGAAGGAAAGTTGTTGATCAAAGTGAAACTTATGTCGATGATGAAGAAATTGTTAACAACATATTTTTTGCTCAGCAAATGGTTCCCAATAGCTGTGCTACCCATTCATTGTTATCTGTTCTCTTGAATTGTCCAAATATTCATTTAGGATCCACATTGACTCGTCTTAAGACTCATACAATTGGGATGGATCCAGAAAATAAAGGCTGGGCTATTGGTAATACTCCTGAATTAGCAAGAGCTCATAATTCGCATGCTATGCCACAAGCTAAAAGACGGCTTGATAAATCTTCTGGTGTATCAACTGGCAGGTATTATATAATTAGTCTATGTAACATTACAGTATACTGAATACTCTTTTTGTATAAATTCGTATTGCATCATATGATTTTTTTTTTTTTGGAAGATTCCAAATTATATTTTATTTTAATTGATATATATTTTCAATTCAATTTTATATCTTTACTTTATATGTTGATTTGTATTATATATATTTACCTTTATTGTTTAGTAGATACACAGGAGAAGCATTCCACTTTGTTAGCTTTGTTCCAATCAATGATAGACTATTTGAATTAGATGGTCTTAAACCTTATCCCATTGACCATGGACCTTGGGCTAATGGGGAAGAATGGACAGACAAAGCAAGGAGAGTTATAGCTGATCGTTTGGGTGGCAAATATAATGACATACGATTTAATCTTATGGCAGTTGTACCAGATAAAAGATTAGCCTTACAACATAAATTAAACATGCTTCGAACCAATCGGTATGTCTTATTGCTGCAAATAGATATCTAGACATTGGACTAATAATTTTTTTTTTTGCTTCTTTAATTAGATAATATATTGATATTTTTCTATATTATTTATTTAATTTAAAAATTATATTTTAATATTAAAAGTAGTGCTCAGTTTGAAAATCTAAACTTTCTGTCTCCTTTAACTCAACCTCCTCAAGAAATCCTTCTGTTTGATTTATGTTATATTTACCTTAAGTTGAAGGAATTTACTTGAATGGTATTTATAACTTTATTTTGTCTTTTGCAACAAGGCTATAATTTTTGATAAGCTCCTTTGGATCATAGCCGATTTAAAAAAAAAACTTGGTACATGCCTTACTCATAGGCTTACTAATGATTCTTTATGAGCTCCCATCTTTTGGGCAGTTTATTATCTGTTTTGGTAAAACTTGGTTTATACACATTTCTGGATTGGTATTAAATAAATTGGGCTTTGGATGATTTCTCAAATTCAATTAAGTTTTAAAATAAATGTCACCTAATCATCTGAAACAAATTACCTTCCTAAAAATACATTAATAAGTTACAATTTACCTGAACTCTTGTTATTCAAAAGTTATCTGCCAGACTCTTGTTAATTCAACAAACTTTATATTTATGTTGACGTTACCCACAACAATGATGACCATCATCAGGGCAGTGTAAAGTAGGCTGAGACTGTCTCCCTGTTCAACAACCCTATGGAATATAAAATGCTTTGAAAAGTGCCCATTCACTCTTTAAAAACTTTCAGAACCTTGAATGTTGACTTTATTGCCCTGATAAGTTATGGGACACCCTTTTGTTTACCTGGAGTCGATAAATGCTCTGTCCCACACTTTTTCTATTTTTGTCCATAGATCGAAAATGTGATCCTGGGTCTAATTGCCTGATCAAAATGCTGCTTGTTTTTCCTTTAAGTTCTCTTACACGTTTTCTCATAATCTCTAAAAGATACGGGTGCCTTATTTAATACCGAGAACAAACATATTGGTCTGTAGTTCTTGCAAAGAGTTGGATCCCCTCTTTTATCAATGAATGTTTTATATAGTGTAAATTATGTATTACTTTTAAGAATATGTTCAAAATATACTGCAGACCACCTAAAGCATAGATTATATGATGGGAAAATCAAAAGACCAATTTATTTTAGAATGACCCTTCTTAGAAGCTTACTAATAGTTTCAGCTCTTATTTTTTTAATCAACACATAACCCTTTAACAGGCAGGCCGGGAATTTTGGAATATATTTCTTTCTTTTTTTTCCCCTTTGAATGGCTATAGCCACGATAACCCCCACTCATGCATCATAAAATTCAAGGTTAAATAAAGGATATTAGGCGACAATGAGTAGGATAATGCATCGGACATTATGTCATTTATTGAGCCAAAGACATTAAATATGTGTATCCTCCAGGATACATTGCCTGTTAAAGGGTTAAGAATGACTTTCTCTATTTTAATTAGACATATAGACAAAATTTAAACTTTTGTACAAACTATTGGTTTTTTAAAAAGGATTTTATTTATTACCATAAGATTAACGTATAATATTAATAAGAATAAGGAAGTTTAGATTTCAATACAGCAATTCCTCATTCCTCATAAAATCACTTTAATTATTAAAATTGTACAATTATGCTAGGTAATAAGTGAAATCTAATTCATAAGTTTATTATTTACAATTTTGTTTTTTATTTTTCAGACAAATTGTTGTTGACGCATTACAGCAATTAATGAATGATAAAGGAAGTAAAGAAGATGAAATATCTGTTGTAATCGGATCTGAGGTCAAAGACTATGCATCACCCATCATATTGCAGACTGCTGAAAGCGAAGAAAACAAATATGTCGTTATAAGGGTTGCAAAAGAATCACAAACACCAGACAATTCATTAGCACCCAAAGATTTGTTAGCCCTGCTAAAAAATTTGGATTCAGAGGTCAGTCTTTGTGAAACGTCTCTGAGGGAAGAAAATGATAAAAGGAAGAAGTACAAAATCGATGATTGTCGAAGAACTCATAACTATGATGAATTCATTTGTACTTTTCTATCAATGCTCGCAGAACAAGGCAAACTTGCTGATCTTGTTCAGCCTGCTGTAATTCTTCAAAAGAAAACTGTTCCTATGAAAGTTGTCCAAAAACTTAAGCGACAGGATAAAGTAGGAAAAAGAAAAATAAAAGGTAGAAGGAAAAAGTAATAATTCATGTTGAATGTCAAAGGAGTTTATTTATGTTTATACTAAGGAAAGAATGTCCTTTATGCTAAGGTTCTTTTTGTATAATAATAGCATTTATGCAGAGTATTTTTATAAGAAGGTGATGAATTTTGAATTGCTTATTAAGAACATAAGAAATGAATATATTATACATGTATGTACATTTCTTTGATTTGTTATTCTGTTGGACTAAATTTGTCTGTCAGATGACACATCCATGAAAAAGTTTTTATCTATGTAAGGTTCTACATCTATATATATATATATATATATATATATATATATATATATATATATATATATATATATATATATATATATATATAGTATTAATATTACCATTATTATGGTTTAATTATACGGTATTACTTGCGAAGAGGTGACTTGCTCCTTTTAACAGTTACTTTTTGGTAATCAGTTACCGTTTAACCGCGCGCATTCTAGTGGTACCCATTCGAAATGAGAGCTCAATTTTCATGCTCAACATGCTAACTTAGCCCTGATGTTTTTCAGCATTTAAAATTCCCTCACCGCTCTTCACTATAGTCCGCCTTTTTAGCAAAAAGCAAGCATATAATGTTCATTTATTATTCTATATCGCTTTTAAACATAAAATAAATACTTTATTTGAGGTACGCATGATGGTATAGAAGGATCAATACAATTAGGATTGATGAATTAATTGCCACTTCTATTGAGATTATTTTAATAGAAAACTAGTTTCGAATGCTAAACATTCATCTTCAGTTCTTCGAAGGTAACTAATTAGTTACCTCTTTAGTATTATAATTATTATTATAATTATTATAATTAGGTAACTCTTTAGTTACCTCAAAGAACTGAAGATGAATGTTTAGCATTCGAAACTAGTTTTCTAATAAAATAATCTCAATAGAAGTGGCAATTAATTCATCAATCCTAATTAAATACTTTATACTCGTATATTATTTATCAATATAAGTAATATACTTCTTATATTATTTAGATAATATTATTTGACTATTAATGACAATATTATTAGCTTTCAATGAAATCATACTCGCACCTTGCCATTTATTTATGGCGTCTCAGGCTTTTTACTGTTGTCATTTTAATAGGGTGTATAAAAAAAAAAAAATGACCGTTTTTTTAAACAAATATTTGTATTATTATTTCTTTGATATAAAATACAATTAATACTCAAAGTATAGTCCATTGTTATCTACCGTCATTACTTATCTGCTAGCCAATTGCTCGATGCCACGCTGATACCATTCCTTGGGATGGCTGTCAAAGAACTCTTGGACAGAATTTTCAACTTCCGCAAAATTATCAAATTTTTTCCCTTGAAGAAAATGGGCCATGGATCGAAATAAGTAGTAATCCAAAGGTGCGATGTCTGGACTAAATGGTGGATAAGATAGGAGTTCAAACCCATGAAGTTCTGTAAACTTTTCTTTGGTTCGACGGGAAGTGTGTGGACGAGCATTATCTTGTTGGGATAAAACTCGTTTTTGGTTGATCAGAGCTAGATAACGCTCTGACAACTTTGCTTACAATCTTTCCAGTTGTTCGCAGTAGAGTTCAGAATTCATAGAGCATTCATCAGGAACAAATTCGTGATGAATAACACCTTCAAAATTCCAAAAAACGCAAAGCATGGATTTTTTTTTTAAATTGCCCTCTTGCAGCAACCGGTGAAGGAGTTTGACCGCGGTCTAGCCATTGCTTATGGGTATTCGGATTTTGCCAGTAAACCCCCTTTTCATCACATGTAACAATCCTCCGATAAAATCTCATATCAGAAGGGTTTTCCAATAAATTTTCACAAATTTCTAGCTTCTTAGCTGATTGTTGAGGAGTAAGTTGAGGGACTGTCTTCAGGTATTTTTCACCTTCCCCATGGAGAGAAGATGGCGACTAACAGTATCTTTCAACACACTACACTCCCTGGCATGTTTGCGAGTACTTGTGGATGGATTTGATTCAACAGCTTCCTTCAGAACCTCATCAATATCCATTAATGGCCGACTGGAGCCCTTCTTCCTTTCCAACGTCGTATCTCCACTTCTAAATTTTTCAAACCAATGCCACACAGTGCACTCTTCAAGGACACCGTCCCCTTCATATTTCATAAAAAAGGCTGAGAAATTTTTTTTCCAGTAATGTCTTAAAATTACGAGAATTTCGTAGGACACTGTCATGTTTCTTCTTTGAAATAAATAACTGAACTGAGCTTGTTTACTGTTAGTAAACAAGCTTAGAGAATGCTCTAAAGGGAATATTAAGTATTGGTAAATAATAAATAGGATTAAGATATTTACAGACTTTTGAACTCTGGAATTTGATAAAACTGTCATTTTTTTTTATATGCCCCATTATTATAAAGTGTTGTTTGTTTCATTTAAAGATTATTTCTAATATTTATGGCTTATTTAAATATACTAAAATTTTAACAATTTTATTCATTTCTTTTCTGGCTATATATTTTTTTTCTCTACTTTTGGAATACAATGTATATTTAATAGTATAACAAGGATTTCATATTTATTGAGTAAAATAGAATTTTAAACATTGATGTACAATTTATAAAATCATGTGGTGTGATTTCTATTTGCATGTAGAATAGAATCTGAGGATCTCGTGCGGTAAAACAATAACTGGTTACCAAAAAGTCACTGTTAAAAGGGGCAAGCCACCTCTTCGCAAGTAATACCAATTATACTATTGTTTAATTTAAATGCATTAACCATTATGTTTGGTCCTATGTAATCAAATCAAAGACTGATTTAAAGTATAAGCATTTCAAATGATTATTATTGATATTTGAGTTTAATGTGCTTAAAACGAAGGTAGGAAGGATAGTTATTTAGTTTACTAAACCATTGTAGTTTCAATGTGAAGGTTGAGAATTAATATATGGGCCAATAACATAATGAAAGTTGACCTCCGGCTGGATTCAATACTCCTGATTTCATTGTCTGTTATTAAAAAAAAAAAAAAAATTATTACTATTTTCATATTATGTTGCAGAGTAATATGTATTGTCTCACTACTTCCTTTTGATTTGAGTGAAAGTTATTGTCTAATTGAATTTATAACATGTTACCTATAAATGATCTGTTTTCATTAATATGATTCTTGATTTATTTTTTAAGTCCTGGCTAAAAATAAGTTTGTCAGTATCACACACATTCAACCTTCACTGTTTAAGATCTTTCAATAGTTCCCCTTGGACCTCCAAGAATACAATGAGATGTAATTTTAAATACTTCGGTCCCAGTGTGAATATTGTTTGTAAAGTATGGCTGTGCTTAGAATTGTGCAAATGAATGTATCTAATTGTTTTATTTATATGTTGTGAATATAAACATTTATCACTAGAACTTATTGTTCTTTTGAAAAAAGATTTTAATAAAATGTATGAAATAAAGGAAAGATGAAAAAAAAAAAAAGTTCTTGATTATTTCCTTTTGGTTATTGAAAGCATAAAAAATATATACCAAATCTATAGTTTTTTTAAAAAGATGTAGGTAGTTGGGGTATGCAGTAATAGATACACATCAATTAAAAATAAAGTTTAATTTATAATGCCGACGTTTCAACTCACATTGCTAGCCTTCATCAGGGCTAGAAGAATAAGAAAAACAAAAAAATATGATGAAATTGCAGAGAGTATAAAAAAGGTATGAATATAATATCTGTCGAATAAAGACAATAACATACCATATAATTAATTAATGGCTAAATATAAAAAAATTTAAATTACTGTGTAGATACAAAGTAAATGATTAATGAGGTTAAGTTACTGAGTAAATACAAATGATAAATAAAAATTATAATTTAAAAAATCTAGAAAAACACGCTTTTATAGGAAATCTAGCTAAGTGTGGTGAACAATTTGCAGCAAGCAGAACTTTTAATTTTTTGAGTTCAAGGTTCGAAGCTAATTTCTTTGTACTATTCATCATTCATCATTTATCTTTTTACTATTTCTCATACTATTCATTATTTGGGCGTAGGGTTGGGCGATAGTCGATAGTTACTATCGATATATCGATAGGTCATGCCTATCGATATATCGATAGGTCATGCCTATCGATAGTGCCGACTATCGATAGATCTTTTTTACTAATTTCAAGTTTTGAAACTCTCGGAATTATGCTGATCTGTCTCTGTCCAATGTCAAGTTCTTTTGAAGTTGAATTCGGAATTCCTAGAGCTCAAGGGTTTTCTCAAAGATTAAGCTAGTTTTTCTTTCGGCAAATATGTGGCTCAAAGAGCACACTTGACTCTTGAAATTAACTATTTCTTTATTTTTCTTTTCTAAAGATTTGATTTGTTGATTATTATTGTAACCATATTAATTGTAAATACCTTTTTTAAAATCCAAATAAATTAGTTTTTTCTCTCATCTTTAAGATATAATCTTATAATTTATAATCCTGCAAATTTCAAATAGTAAGTAGATAATTGAATTTAATTAAATTAGTTGAAATTCTTTATTGAATAGCTTTGGAAAAAAAAGAAGAAACTATCGAAAAACTATCGATAGCAATCGATAGTTCTCAACCGATAGTATCGGCCTATCGATAGTGCTAACTATCGACTATCGCCCAACCCTATCTCTGAGAAGGAATTGGCAAATTTTTACTTTAAAAATCCTATATTGCACAAAATGTAATGATTTAAAACTTTTAGTATATAACATTTTTTAATTGAGTTAGCCATTTCTGCGTTATAGACTCTTAAAAATGACTAAAACTAACTTTTTAAAATTGGCAAAATTCTTTGATGCATTACAATCGATTGCGGCTAAACACCTTAATCGAATTCAGCTTAAGGGATATCTTTAAAAACACAATTTAATTAACTTAAATTTTGTAAATAAAACATTTTTCGATTGAAAGTATTTTGCTATATATTTTGTTTCAAAATCTGAAAAAAGTTCGGATTTTTTTGCCCTCAAATATTTTCCCCTTATCAAATTTAGTTTCATTTCTGATATTTTATTCTCAGGACCCATCTGGACCATATAAAAACCAACTTCTTTGACCTTTTGCATGGCAGACCCCCATTTTGGGCGTAATTTAACTAGACTAAGTGAGAACATTAGAACAAAGTTGTGCAATTATTGTATTGTCATTGGTCCTTGAAACGTGTAAATATTTTGAAGTTAATCAGATTGCTGGAAATTAGTGAAACTTACGATGAAAGATTCTGTTGCATACAGGTGAAGTTAATAAAAGCATATTAATAAATATACAAAGTATAGAAATGAGAAGTACATAGCAGTAAAGGAATGATGAATATTGAGGCATAAGTATTACAACAATTATTAACATACATAGTGGGGGAAAAAGAGGAAAAGAATAAGCGGGCAGATGTGAGGAAAGTGAAAGTTTGCATGATCTGTGGAAAACACATAAATTTAAAAGAAGGAAAAAGAATTATTTAAATATAAAGAATTGATAATTAAAAAGATGAGTGATCTGTGAAGCAACCGAGAGTAATGAGCGGGAAGAGGAATTATGGGATATAAAAGAAATAAAATATATGTACAGGACTTACTTTCAGCATGAGTGATGATTGGAAACTGAGGCCTGTCACATTTATAACTGAGGACTAATTGTCACTCTTACTGAAAATAAGTCCTGCAAATTGGTCCTATTTAAATTCCAAAAGACAGATACAATAGTAAGATAGGGGAAATCTGACAAATCTATCGAAAACTAATCAATAATTGTATAGAAATAGACTTCGGAATTTATGAATTATTTTCCACTTCTACAGGTATTTTTATTTCGAAGACGAATTAATAAACGAAAATGTTAAAAATTCATCTTCACTTCTAAAATCATACAATAATTCAAAATATTAGCACTTTGACGGATATATATATATATATATCATATATATATATATATATATATATATATATATATAAAAAAAATTAAAAAATTAAACATGTAACAAAGCTGGAGGGTGGCTTGAAGCCCAATATTGGTTCATATTGTTAACTATGGGGTAGTAGAAAGAAAGGGGGTGAGGTAGTCAGTTAAGTAATCATGTTAATATAAAATCTGTTAGGTTTTCCCTATGACTAGTCGGTTAACCTTCAAAACTACTCTTTGAATATAAAATGCTAATAGAAGTGGTAAATAATTCATCTGTTCTAAATTATATTGATCATTTTATACCATTCATTATATTTTTAAATATATGTAAAACTGACTTTTTTTTTTTTTTCTTTGCTGAAATTGAACTGGATGTTTAAATTTTTTCAACTTTCACCAATGATAAAATCTAATAATCACCTTTTGGTACCTTTTAAATCCATAATTGCTTTTTCAAAAACCTATGAGGATTATTTTTTATTTTATTTTTTCAATTATTTTGTTTTTCCCTTTTGTTTTATATTTAATAAATAATATTAATATGGTTATTGTTTTTTTAAAATATTCAATAATATTTAGGGCTCGATAATTTTATATTGTATTTTAGAATATTTTATAAATAAAATAGTTTGGGATGCATTGAGGTAATCCATGAATCTAAGTTTAAAAACTTTTATTAGAGTGCCAATGTTTCGGCCTTCTTCAGGGCTATAAATAACTATATATATTTGTGTTTATTTTTAGAACTTGACTACATTCCAGACTATTTTTTCAATAAAATGTTATACCTATTTGGATGAGTTATTCAGGAACCTAGTTTTATCTATTAAAAAAAAAAAAAATACATGTTTTCTTTAACATGCCACTAACTAATAAATCTGTGGCAGATTTATTAATTTTAATAAGTAACATCCTACAGCTGTAATGGGCAGAAATTATAGTAAAAAAATTGAAATAAATGATTAGATAGAGAAAATGATTGTTTCGTCAATTGCATCTATTATCTGGTATCTCTTGAAGTTGAAATAAATGTACCATAGCTATAGGTTCTTAACCTGCACGTAGTAAAGATTATTGTGTCACCAGCATTTGCTAAAAGATTTAAATTAACACGGATCTTTCATTTTTTTTTTTAATTCTAATTGGCTTCCCTGCATGTTTTTAATATATTATATTTCATACAGTGATAATACATTCACTTTCCAATGTGTTTAATATAGTATTAAACACTCTCTTACATATTTTAACTGCAACAAATTATATGCGCACTTATTATAAATGCTTTCATTACAAATTCCAAGGGCATTTGTATGAACTTATAAAAAATATAGTTACATGCGACTTACCTAACTTTACTTACCAAAGGCTCAGAAGGAGTTGTATGAGGGTCTCACCTTGTCTAATATCAATTGACTGAAGGCCAAAAGGATGCACCGCTAGGTGGTGTCTTCATGCCATGAACTTGTACTACAACTCATTTGTTGGTTGTATTTTTACGCATGCAGGTGCAACTAAAAAAAGTAAATATATAAAAAATATATATAAATCATGAAAAGGAGAGACTGCAAGCATGACGATTGCGGGCTGTTGTCTCAAACTCTTTTGACTTTTAGAAGAAAAATTAGTTCCCTGCATCTTTTTCTATTTAACTATTAAATATGATCAACTGTAAAGTATAATTAATTGAAAAAAACTAAAGATACCTCCTATTAAATTTTTTGATTAGTGAAAACTAGTGGGGCTTTTCAAGATAGGTATTGTGGTTTAAGACATTTCTTGTATTCTATCAATCAAAATCAATCATCTGTTAAATGACATCACACACAGGATTAGATACCTCTGTCCTCTAGTGCTTATTGACTAGTGGGTTATTCATTGATTATGATAGAATGCAAAAACTATTTAATCAGCTGGGATATTACAATTTTACTGGATATTACAGATTAGTAAGTGTAAAAAATTTGTTCTCAATCACTGGAAGTCAAAATTGAATAATTTGCATTAAATTTGAGAAATAAATGTATCACCTAGTCCTCCTTATCTATGTATGTATTTCAAAATGAAATGTATATGTACTCAGTTCAGGACCTGCTTATATAACATACCAAATTATATTTCAATATAATAGTTAACTAGATATAAATTAGACGTTTTCAAAGTTAAAACTATTTAGACAGAAGTGAAAACTGGTTTAAAATTGAAAAGAAGACTGATGGTTCAGCTTCAAAATTGAAAGTTAAAGGAGCAATTAAAATAAGACAAAGGTGTGAGATAATCCTCAACTAATACCCTGCTTATTTATTCCTTTATAATTCAGAACTTATAGTTTTCTAATGCAATGTATAGAGAGAAACTCTCGGTTGCACTGCAATCTCAATTTAGCAAAAATAAACTATGATCCTTATTTCCAGTGACCCTTCAATTATTTTATAATGCTGTTTTCATTAAGCCATAATGTTTATTTCAATCCTTGATTCAAAATCATTTCCCAGTTATCTTTCTTTTCCCTAAACAGTTAATAAGAATAACGGGAGAAACATTAATAAGTAATTTAATTTTGTCCATTTCTTTTGTCAACTTGAACAATGGAAAAAGAATGAAGTAGGATAATTGAGAATGTTTACAAGTCAAAACTGGGAATGACAATACTTGTGGTAAATCAGAAATAATTGTTTATTTTTGTAATATTACTCATTAATTAGTCATTTAAAAGTAATCATAATCTCAAAATTCATGATCAACTTGAGATAATTGGGTGTACACGTGGTTTTTGCCAAGCTTTTTTCGAATCGATTTTAAGAATACACAGTTTAATTTTAAATTTTAAGTATTCTTTTTATTTAATTTTTTTTTTTAAATGTTATGATCCGTGTAAAATCATAAATAAAATGTTCATTTTACGTTATAATGCTTATATTATAATACGTTGTTTTGATTAAAACTACTTGAATTGTTATTTATTTCTTAGTAAAATTTAAAATTATTCCATTATTTTGGGTTTGCTACATAATAAATATATTTGTTATAAATAACTAAATGTTTACATCAAACTTTTTATCGAAAATAATTACATAAAGATATTGTATATTTGCATGTGGCGCTCTCTATAGAGAGGTGAATTTTGGTATATCGATCTTGGAACAGATCCTTTTCCCTATTGCTGGTCATCGTGGTAAGTTCTCTCTTGGTCGTCACTTATTAGTAAGGTTAAAATGCTTAGTAAGTTTGAAGTAATTAATGTTATTTTAAATAATCGTGACTAATACATACTGTTTTTGAGCTCAAAGGCATTACTAATTCCTTATTTTTCTCTTTTCATTTACAGATCGTATTCCAATTCAGATCACGAAACTCGTTAGCAGAACATTTCTCCTCAAGGATTTTAAGTCGCCTATATATTCCAGCATCATGTAAGTGTTATTTCTTATTACTTATTATATAATTCTAAACATATAAAGCCTCAAATATTTTATTGTTAATCGTTGAACTAAGACTGATGTTTTAGGGCAGTTACATATGTCGCCATATTGGGTAACCCCCTTTCAATTTGGTATTGCACGAGTAATTATTAGTTTCAGATTGCTGGTTCTCATCATTTTTTCTTTTGTATTGAATAATGTAATTATGATCCAGTGCTTCAATTTTATTTTCATTGTTTAGAGCTTAGTTCAATAATTAACAAGCAATACTATTTTTAATTATAGTTTGTATGATCAGACAATGTTTAGAAGGAGTATATTCCTAATTTATTCTTTGTTATGTATGGTTAACACAGTTTTGCCCATTATGTTGTGGTTATCTTGGTTTAGGTCTATAATTCTATGACCATGTACCATGTGGTTCCCATGAAAGTTTGTATTAACTTCACATTATGTTTTTTGGATTTGCATGACATTTCTTAACTGCATAACGTTACGTGTGACATTTTTATTTCTAATTTTTTGCGTAATTTGTATTATTTTCATATTGTAAATTATTGGGCAAGCACTATTAATCAGAAATTACATTTAGCTTATGCCTCATTCTCTGTTTAGTGTTAACCTCATATTTAGTTTATAATTAAGTTTTCCAATAAGGAATCATTGTTTCACCACTATGATGATATTTTTTTCTTAGATGTTCTATGATAAGTTAACCCTTAAGAAGAACTGAGTGAGTGAAACAAGTGAACTGATTCAAAAGAGTTTTTCGGATTATCTGTAATGATGGGCCTATTTTTCTTAGTGTTTGATTTCAGTTGGTTTATGCAATCTCTTTATGTAACCCTTTACTTTTAAGGGACAAATATTATTTTAGTTCAAGTAGGTTATCCTACTTACACGAAAAATTAAATATGGGATGATCTTGTTTTTATTGAAATCACAGAAATTAATGTTGAATTCTTACTTACTAAGAATATCAATTTTAATCGGAAAACATAATTTTTAAGTGTTAACCAACCTGTGAATTACCTTTTATGCCAATAAAAACTGAACTTGAATAATATCGTTCTAAAGGTACATTTAGACGATGCCTTTTTTTGTGTTACAAGAGGCATGCACCGGTGCAATTCCCAAAACGAGAAGTTCCAAGTGCTTCCCAGTCTTTATGAATTCTTGTGCCTTTTCCTGTAACGTCCATGTTAACCAGTGTTTTAGGGCATCTTAAATCAAAAGTGTTTGTTTTTAAATAAGGATTGGGGAGAAGAGAAAAGAGACTTGAGTGAATACTTCAATAGATGTCCTGCACGGTTATATAATTTTTAATTGTTCATTCTAAACACTGATATCTATCTTCAAAATAATATTTAACTCAGCACTTTCGTTTCTTTTTCTGAAAGTTTAATTGCAATATAGGCAGCAGCTATGCCAGCAGTGTTAAAGAGTTTTCGCTATAGTGGCATAGCTTAAAACCTGATGGCATTTTTGAAACTGCGGCTTATAATTGCATGAGAACAGTTTGTGACATTGCACAATTAAAGGCATCGTCTAAACTTTCAGTGATAGTACTAAACACTTATCACTCAAGAATGATCGGCAACAAGTTGCTTACAAATGTTTAATTTCAAATTAAATTTAAATTTACCTATAGTTTAGTTTAGTGTAACTTCTTTAATTTATATTAGATATTGCTAAGGCACTTGTTACTAGCACAAGAGTTAGCCCTCTTGATCATTTGTCATAAAAAAAAAATTTCTTTTAAAAGCCGACTTATTATAAGGAATTACTGTATTTTTGAACTTACCATGGACTTCAAACTTAACTGGTTAGTCTTAAGCTAAGCACAGACTACTCTGACGTTACGTGTTCCCACGTCTTATCAGGCATCGTGGGACCATGTCAGATATAAAGCGGTGTTCACATTGGCCTGACGTATAGCAACTACTTCGTGCCCATTGCGTTTCCCGACAGTTTGTATTGAACCTCCAACCATGACTTTATTCCATGTTTTTGACATGCTGGAAGAAGAAGAAGAAATGGCTGCTTTGTGTATTGCATCCATTCACTCGTCTAGAGAATGGGTCCATCATAGGATCAACATGGGGCGAGACGAATTTGGGGAGTTCCAAAATTTAATGCCTCAATTAATAGAAGATGAAGAGCGAGCGGTTTAAGTGCAATTACAGAATGACAAAAACTATAACCTAATTTAGATCATAAATATCTGTTATAATCATGTCTGGTTATATTTTATATTGATTGATACTTTTTCTTATCAATAGGTGCTTTTACACATACATGCTTTCCGTACGGAAAGAGCCTCAAACAGGAAAGCGTGTAGGTCAAACTTGTGGAGCCAAAATGTGAGGCCGCGCTTTCCGTACGAACAGCGTGTCGACTTGATGTGTAAACTTCATCTCTATACCCGTTTAATTTGATATTCAAGTTACATACCGATATTTCTATAAAGGTTAAACATTTTTTTTTTTTTTTTCTCCGAGGGTGGCGACAGGGAGGAGGAGGGATCGGAATTCAATTGATTTTTGAAAAATTTGATATTAAAGTTACATACCTATATACCAATAATTTTATAAGTGTGAAACACCACTCTATTGATTTATTTTATTTTTTGAAGGGGGCGATGGGAGGAGGGTCAGATTTCAACTGATTTTCTAAAAATTTGGTACTCAAGTTGCATACCTACATACCTACATACCAATAATTTTATAAGCGTGAAACATCACTTTGTTGATTTTTATTTATTTTTTTTTTTTTAATGGAAGTGGGAGAGGGGGGGGGGATTAAAATTCAAACGACAAACAATTTTTTAAGGGTGAAGGATCACTAAATATATTTCTTAATTTGGGGGTGCAGGGATTACCGATTATCTGATATTCAAGCTACATACCTACGTACAAACAAATTTATAAGGGCGAAACATCACACTATTCCACAGGGAAAGCCACCTGACTCTTCTGACGCCTTCCCACATCTGACGAAAATCTAAAACTTTTGATATTCTTCTCACGCGTCAGATGGCGTGTGGTGTCAGATTGCCTCATCCCACGTCACGTCAGGTCAATATGAACATAACCGCCCAAAACCCTGTGTTAGATTTTATATCCCACGCATTATGACGTGGTCCCACATCATCACAATCGCACATGATTTTCCTTTTGATTTTATAAGTCTTATTAAATTAATAATATTAAAACAGATTAGCTGGTTAAATCATAGCTTCTGTTTGGTTATAGGTGGGAATCAACTTAACAGGCCTATTAGTGGCTAGATAGATGATTCCATGCTTAAAACCTTCTTAGCCCCATCTATAAATAATTTTCCGATCAATTACAACATTAAGTCTAAATTTAAAAATTGTGCATTGCCAGTATTTTTATGTTTTGTCATCTCTTTAGTTATTGTTGTAGACATAACAAGAAAATCATTGAATTAAATGTACTGTTTAAGATAATGATCACGTTCTTATTTTTTGATACAGGAAATATAATAGCCAGTCAAACAAAAAAGGAGGATTCGGAGGTGGAAGTGGTGGATTCAGGAATAGTAAATTTGGTGGCAGTAGTGGTGGTGGAGGTTTCAAAGGAAGAGTTAATAAAAAGAATGACCAAGATAACTTCGGAAGTGGACTCAGAGCTGTAGATTGGGAAGACCACAATCTTTCAGATTTTAAGAAGGATTTTTACTGTCCTCATCCCAATGTTTTAAACCGACCCTATTCTGAAGTTCAACGTTATAGAGAAAGTAAAGACATTATTATTAGAGGAGCTGCTGATCCAAGTCTCAATCCGATCCAGTTTTTCGAGGAGGGGAATTTTCCAGAATATGTTGCTTCAAACATCAAGTAAGTATTAATAGCCAAGTTAAACTTACTTATGTTTACAAGCTTTTAATAAGTAGTTAAAACTTTCTATGTTCACAATTCATTGCCAGCATAAGTTCTAACTTTTATCATTATGTATGTGCTCCACCCCTTTCTTTCAGATTTATTTATTAGGAATTAGTATATTGAAGTAAAATGTATCTTTTTTTAAATATTAATTTACTTTTTCAGAAAATTGGGATTTGACTTTCCAACTGCTATCCAAGCACAAGGCTGGCCAATAGCTTTGAGTGGAAAAAATATGGTTGGCATTGCACAGACTGGTAGTGGAAAAACTTTAGCTGTAAGTAATCACTTTTTAGCTAACATGCTCTCAAGTAGTACAAAATTTTTGACATTTAATATTGGTGTTTATATAAACCATCAATGTTGTGTTAATATGGTATTTGTCTTTTTTCTTGTAGTATATTCTTCCTGCAGTAATTCATATCAGAAATCAGCCAAGAATACAACGTGGGGATGGTCCCATTGCTCTTGTGTTAGCACCGACAAGAGAATTGGCTCAACAAATTCAGACAGTTGCTAGTCAGTTTGGTGGTGCATGTGGGCAAAAATCAGTAGCAGTCTTTGGAGGTGCCCCCAAAGGACCTCAAGCCAGGGATTTGGAGAGGGGAGTTGAAATAGTTATCGCTACTCCCGGGCGGCTCATTGATTTCTTGGCCAGAGGTTAGTGTTTGATAAAGTATTAAGTTCAACTTAATGCCTATTTAAATAATTTTGGCTGTAAAATCTAATGTTAACCTTATTTTTATTGATGTTGATCTAATGTGTTATTTGACATAGGTACTACCAATCTGAGAAGGTGCACCTATTTGGTTCTTGATGAAGCTGATCGAATGTTGGATATGGGATTCGAACCTCAAATCAGGAAAATAATGCAACAAATCAGAGTAAGTTCTAATTTTTTGTTATTAAAACAATATATTATGTCATTTCTATGGTACATTTGAAGTTTACTTTTTGTTTAATATAGTATTTTTTGTGTCAATCGAACAAAACATTTAGATAATGTATTTCCATTTTAACACACCTGGCTAGTTCTTAGCTAAATTATAATTAAAGCTCTTTTTTAAAATCAAGCCTTTGTTGTAAATATATCTGTTAATATGTATATTCATAGTCTTCATTTTTTGTATGATTACTTACCTCTGAACTTGGAGCATTACCACCGAATATTGCTGGTTTTGTTAATGTCTGACAGAGGGATATAAAAATCAGGTAGTTACCTTCGGTGCCAGAATTTATATATTCTAGGTCCCTTCCTCTAGGCTACCTACAAGGTTAATTAATTCATGCCTCATCTAATTTGATGATAGTGTCTCAATTGATTCAGATAATTGTTCAGTTATGCTGATCGAAGTTTAATGGGTGTTTTTGAAATTATTTTATTAAAAAGAACTAAGTTATTATTTGATGAGTGCGGGGGAAAGAATAGGCCAAGTCGGATTTTTAGTTGTTTTTTTTTTTTTTTTTTTTTGTAGCAAACGATCTCATTATTATTTTTTAATTCAAAAATGGTGTAGTTTTCTTCATGTTCTGGGATAAGAATATCAGAAAATTACAAAATATCACTATATCAAACAATTATAGATGCAAATCTTGAAATTAATTCACAAAAAAACCCGTTTTTTGCCTTGTACCCTTTATTTATTAATGCTATAGATGTTGAAATTTAATTATTGAAAGTTTTAGCTCGTCTTCTCCCTTTCTATGCTCAAAAACATAATAAGGGTTCCTGATTGCTGTTAAATATGTTGCTTTTTCTGAAGTCATCTTTTAAATTTATATATATTTATCAATATTATTCAGGAATTATTGCCTGAATTATTTTTAAACTAAAGCCTTGGTTCAAAAATTTGATATTCTCAATGATATTGAAAGAAGTATGATGATGAAATTCATTGATTAAAGAATAACTTGCTGAGAGATCAATAGTCTACTGTATCCTACAATATAACTATATTTTATATCCTTTAAACTTTAGCTAATAAATTGTTTTCTTGCATAGCCTGACCGTCAGGTGCTAATGTGGTCTGCAACTTGGCCAAAAGAAGTGAAAGCTCTTGCTGAAGATTTTCTCCAAGATTATGTTCAGGTGATTAGATTATTTTTATTATAATTAATATTACACTTTAGTTTATCATCTTATTTTATGGAATGTTAATCGTTTACTACATGTCAATTTAATGTTTTCAGGTCAACATTGGTTCTCTAGAATTGGCCGCTAATCACAATATTCACCAAATAGTAGAAGTTTGTGAGGAAAGTGATAAACAATCTAAACTTAACACCTTACTTGAAGAAATCGGAAATGAAAAACTAGAGAGAACTATTATTTTTGTTGAAACTAAAAAAAAAGTAGAAGCTATTGCCAATGCCCTCAAAAGAGTTGGGTATGTATCAATATATTTCTATATGTTAATATTAATTTATTATTAAACCTTGTTTTTAGTCGTTTTATTAATGTTATATAGGTGGCCTGCTGTTTGTATTCATGGTGATAAGTCACAAAATGAGAGAGATTATGTTTTAAGAGGCAAGTATTTTTTTTTTTTTCTCTATACTATTTCTATTATTTAATCCTCTTGACTTGGAACATTACCACTTTTAACTACTGGTAACGTTAATGCATAACAGAGGTAAATCAAATTTTAGTAGTTACCTTCGGTGCCAGAATTTAAATATTCTAGGTCCCTTCCTCTAGGCTGCTTACATATTATTCCATTTTTAAAATTAATTTGAAAACCTGCATCTAAATTATCAATAGGTTATTATTATTTATTGAATCTTTCCTGATTTATTTTACCAAAATCAATCAAAGTGTTGTCTAGTTGTGCATTTCTTCTTAAAATATAATTTTAATTTTAGTATGTTATTCATGCTCAAAGTAGCCATTGTCGGTTTATTATTTGCTATGTATAAGGTTGAGGGAAGAGTAATATACAGGAATCAATTCATTAACTTAGTATTTATTTTATGATGTCAGTAATTTCTCTCTTTTAATATCTTGTACACATTTTTTGAACTTGATGGAAATGGATTGTATTCATTCTTTCCCATAACCCTTCATATGTACCTAATAATTTATGTACTGTTTTCGTTCATAAATTGAACAATTTTTTATAATTATAGTTCATGAACTTTATTATATTATTAAAATTAAAAGGTTTTATCTCTCAAAAAAATTTGACTGTTCTTTCCTCAGTCTTAATTGATTTTGTAAATTTTTATTAATTATTTAGTAGTCTAGTAATTTCTTTTTTTTTAAAACATTTTTGTTTTCCTTTCCAGATTTTAGACGAGGTAAATCATTGATTCTAGTTGCAACAGATGTTGCCGCTCGGGGATTAGGTACGTTGTCTTATTTCGATGACAAATAATTTATAGAATGACCAAAGAGTTGATATTCTTTGGGAATTTAAAACTTAAAATTGGCCATAAATATCTGATGGGCTAATTGGGGACAGTCTTACATTGTAGGTAATTGATCGGGTCGCTGGTAATATAACACGTTCTCTGTAAGACCCATGTTAATACCATTGTTTTATTATTTGCTCGATATTGTTTCAGTGCTTTTCAATAGTTGCAAGATTTAATTTAAATTCTCCCTCCCATGTGTTTGTATTAAATCAATTTTTTATTTTATTATTCAAAGTTTTTCATCTATTGCAACGCAACTATAATTTTTTTATAATTTAACTTATAAAAATTAATCTCCTTTCGATAAAACTCTTGTCCTTCTTCTTTTAGAATTTATTTTTGCATGTTGATAATAGATCTGTTATTTTAATATGTTCCACTTAGTTTCTTTAGAATTATCGAATATTAATAAGAGAAAAGTAATATAATTTATGAATTATTAATGATTGATTCACTTCCTTAACGAAAAGCACTGTAATTTTTTTAGTACCTGTAGTTAATGCCTTGTAACTTAAAAGTTTCATGGAACGTTACTTCAGGGTTTGTAACTGATAGTCAACGTTTCATTTTTGTTTAGCTACCTTTTAAATTGTTTTGTCTTGTTTTTTAAACAATACTCGAAATCATAATGTATAGGAGATGATAATTAAAAATATTGATTATTGTTTTAATTAATAACATGGGAATAATGATGAACGTGTTTTCTTCGTATTTGTTGTTACAGAGGCACTAGTGCTAGCGCAAATTTTGAAAATGAAAATATAGAAAATATGCGCACATTGCAAAGGTGCCTCTCTAATGCACATTTATCGTGCAAGTTTGTGAGAGTGTGATTTGCATTTGAAGATTTTGAATGAGCTTGTTAAAAATATTGTCTTCTTGAGCAGAAAGCAATAGAAGATAAAACAGATCAGATATACGAGGATGTATGTCTGAAAGAAATATTTAAAATGAGGAGGATCAGAATTAATGCAAGCGATTTCGAAGGGCTTTTTGCACTCTGCAAACAAACAACAATATACCAGCACCCTAACTGTTGTAGACCGAAGTCTCCTTTTAGCAGAACTCAGGTTGGTTTATGTCTTATTATTTACTGAATTTAAGTTGGGATAAGTATTTTATTTATTTATTTTCTTGACAGTAAATGCATGTTTAAATAATTATCTTATTAATAAAAAAAATTTAGGCTTAATCTTGTTCTTAAGCCCTAATTAAATTAGTTTCTTTTCTTTATTTCAAGTTTGTTTTTTGTATTGTAGATGTTGAAGATGTTATGTTTGTTATCAATTATGATTTCCCCAACTCCTCTGAGGATTATATTCATCGAATTGGTCGTACTGGGCGATCAACTGCCTCTGGCACTGCCTATACCTTTTTCACTTCTGCTAACCAAAAGCAGGCTAGGGACCTTGTAGCAGTTCTTAGTGAAGCCAAGCAGACCATATCTCCCGAACTACAGGCCATGACAAGGTTCTCTGGTGGTGGAGGTGGATATTCCCGAGGTAAATATATTTTTATCCATTGACCATTAATTTCATTAAATGTTATTTATTTTTGTGGACAATTATATAGTTTATCTCAAAGGCTCAGTTTTTTTCTCTTTTACTTACATCTAAATTGTAAGAATATCAGCTAATGGGTTGAAGTACAAAAAAAAAAATTATGATAAGCAATCCCTGACTAATACCTGTTAATACTTCCTCTTGCCTTAACTTTAAAATTGTTTTTTAATTAATATGGCCTATCAACAATTAATTTTGATGAAATTAAATTTTGTGAGCGAGTCATGGCTCCTGTTTATCTATCAAGATCCTATTGTATTACATTCGTAATGGTGGATGAATGATTTTAAAGATATTGTTTAGTGGTCTTATTTATTTTCTCTTTATATTCTATCTTAAAGGATAGCAATAGAAATTGTCATTTAAACTTGTTTTGATTTTTAGGTTATAGAAGCGGTACATTCAAAAGGAACGATAAGTTTGGTGGCAGTCGTTTCAATTCTGGCTTCCAAAGGAACTCTAGTAGTTATCAAAGAAATTCCAACTCCAATGGCTTTGGACAGCAAAACAGTAACAACTACAAAAGATTTGACTACGATTGATCCTTCTGAAGAAGAGAGTTTTTTATCCTCCTGTAATTAATATTGTACATAAGAGATGCAGATTAAAGCTGCAATAATAATTCCTATTGAATTAAATGTGATATTTTTATTAGTGTTAATTTTTTCACTTATTTAATTGAGAATTAATAAGCAGTGTCGTTGTAGACTCTATCTTACTTTGTTTTTTTGTTTTTTTTATCTGACTTATAAGATGTATAAGTTTCTTGATTTTATTATTTTTTATTTATTTATTTTTTTTTTGTATTATGAGGCTAAATTACTCACATTACACTTTGTATTTTATTTTATATTAATATTTCTCACGTAGTATTAATCTAATTGTATACCAAATGCAGGAGAACTGTTCTGTTAACTTTATAAATAAAAAAAAAAAAAGGAAGAGTAACTTACTGTTTAATAAATTTTTTATGTAATTGTATTCGTTACTTTATTTTATTATTCCCTGTTTACAATATCACTTATAAGCAAAGGTAAAGATGTTTAGCGGGAATAGTTTTTCATAATGTGAATAATGCCGTTTTTTTTTTTTTTTTAGTTATGATTAACATCAGTTTTTTAACTGACATTAATTATCAGCTTAAATAGCTAATAGGTACATATTGGGGGTCGCTGAAATCAGTCTATGTGGACTAAGCCCAAATTTACTGATACATGTTCAATCAAATTGGCTCATGAATGGTTCTGTTGAATTTTTTTAATGAAAGAAATCTGACCAATACAACTTATAAATTGCTGTTACCTATTACAAGGTCACTCCCACTCTCCCTATAAGTTAGTTTCTTGGCAAGAGATGGCCATAGTCAAGAGGTAAACATTAAACATGTTCATTACAGATCTATCATTATTCAGATAGAGGATCTCAGTGGATTATCCAGTCTTCCTAAATCTAGAAAATCTTACAAGTTTTTTCTATTTATTATTCCCTGCAGAAAAAAAGCAATATGGAACTACATTATTGATTGTTTCAGACTTTAATTTTTAGATCATTTATTGCTATTAGAAGTTTTGATGACGAACCAACATAGAAATGTTGATTTATCTTTTTTTCAGTCAATTAATAATTAATATTTCTGGATAAAATTAGTGCCTATGTCAAATTTAATAGCCTATTCCTTCTATCAATAGTAAATGATCACAACTTCTAATAATTGGATCTGATGCTGTCAAAATATATATATTTAGAATGTATTCATATTTTTTAGATATATATACAATACAATAACCGGCACAACTGGTCCGGGCCTCAAGTAGCCTCCAGTTGGCTTTATCCTGTGCAGCAGTCCTCCAGTCCCGCTCGCCAAGAAGAGTCTTAGCGTCCTCAGTCACACCATCCATCCATCTTAAGTTCGGACGTCCCACTCTCCTTGTTCCAAAGATCTCTTCTGTGGCCACCTTCTTCGGAATCTCTCGCATCATCGATTCTGGCTAGATGGCCAGCCCATCGAAGTCTTCCCAATTTTATGATTTTAGAGATCTTGTTATCTTCAAAGAGTTAGTACAATTCCACGTTTTCTCGTCTCCATGTCTCGCCTACTTTGATTGGTCCATATATCCTCCTTTTGAACACCAAAAGCTGTTTTTCATCCGCCTTCTTTATAGCCTATGGTTCCGAGCCATAATTAGTACTGGGCGGACTATTGTTTTATATAGCTTGATTTTTGTCTTTCTTGACAGATATCGGCTCCTGAAGTTTCTTGATAAGCTGTAGTAGCACCTGTTAGAGGTTAAAAACTTTCAAAGTGACAAAATTTCCAAAGTGACGATTTTAAAGGTTTTAAAATGTATAATAGTACGCCATAGCATGATAATGTGCTCCATTATGTCATTATACATGTAAATATGAAAAATTTGTATTTAAACATATAATCTAACCTACAAAACAAACAAAAACGTTAGATTATGATTTTCTTTCACTGATTATTCAAAATTTTATGTTTGTGGCTTAGAACGTTTTTCGGCGGACCCATTCATCTGTTATAAAATGTATTTCTGTCTTTCTTGATTTCTTTTTTAATGTACAAGTGTTAACCTCCATTAGTCATGATTTATTTCATGATGCATTAAAAAGGTTTGTAGGAATCATTTAACTTAAATTTCTTAAGAAACTTTTTTATAATTTTAGATTTTCAACCCACACTGTGGCACTTACTCCTGACTGTCCAAGTGTAAAAGTGATTTTTCATTGTTTGATTTTGCATTTATTAAACCAGTTTTTTATATGCTGTAACTTCTTGAAACCTGAATGATATCTGCGTTTTTAGTCAGAAAAGTTGCTATTAGAATTATAAGGTAAGCTGGTAATTCATTCTAAATATACAATGTACAGGAAAGATGAAAGAATCAAAACTATCTGTAATCCAGTCCTGATTATCAGAGGTATCTGAACCTTTTCTAAAAGAAAAAAACTTGTCAGAAAGGTAAGAGTGAGTAGAATGGAGGGATGATCCAAGTTTGAATAGAAGTCTACTGTGCTTAACTATGTCGAATGCTTGAGCTTCATCCAGGAATAGACCAGTGGTCTACAGTCTTTTATCCAGTGTAATTTAATGTAATGTTGGGGCTGGTATATTGTTGAGAACAGTTAACAAAATCCTAATTGTTGTTCAGGTAGTATTTGTTTGATAGTAGGTCGATTACAAGTCTGTTATTTTTAAAACTTTCTGCAAATCAAAAGTAGAATGATAGGTTTGGATGAAGGACTTGTATCTTGGTTATATTTTTTATCATTGGTTCAAACCAATTTTTTTTTGTAAACAAGTATTTTGATTGCAATGGAAATTTAGTTTGTGAAGAATTTTAATGTTATTTTCAAAGTTTCTTCATTCACTAATCCTATTTAATACTTCTAAAATTACTATAAAACAATACTTCTATAGAACTATAAAACAATAACGTAGGAACGACTAGCTCGAAAACAAACTGCAACAAAACAAGAAAATGGTAGGAAAGGTAAGCAATTACATACTTGTACGAGAATGAAAGTAAAACAACGGGTTTCGGTAAAGTAGTATAAAATACTAGTGAGTATTACAAACTATAATAGGTTTGAGATACTTTATACGAAATACCTGTTTACGTTAAAGAATAAAAAATAATAGATAAGAATCACTTGTTTTCAATAGGAGAGGTGAATTTATTCACTTGTATGGAAATACAGCTTGTGCAAACACAAGAAGTCAGCCAAATTAGAAAATATAAATATATTAAATTTTGGCTTGTGGGGGGGGGGAATCTTGATGGCCGAACGCGTTGAGGCGAAGTTCTCATAATAGCACTCTGTACAGAAGATTGTACTTTCCCACTACGCTTGGCAGTTGATTTTAATTTCGTGAAGGTCCCGTTAAATGAATCTCACTCGGAACTTCCCACACTGAATAGGATGGTCCCCAGTAAGAACAAAAAGTTCTCCAGATCTCTTCACGGAAGAGTGTTTATATGATGAATGATCTTTAGTTATTTTAATTTCCCATCTGACCTGATGACGGCCATAAAAAATATGGCCAAAATGTTCGCAAAACAAAAATTTGTTTTGTTAATCTCAGACATTGCTTATATTTTAACTGATCCATCTCAATAATACATTTAATAACTGAAGAACTCTGGGTAAAACCATCCCACCATATGATTATTCCTCTAGAGCTGTTTGTAATGTATGGCTTTTCTTATGAACATTTAAGCCCTTAAGAGAAACCTAAAAAAATAATTTCATGAGTAGAAATAGACTTACAGAGGATATTTTACAGGGTTTCAAAACATGGAGCATGTCTAAATAATCTTTTTCCAACAACAATTCCTAAAATTTGTGATACGTTACTGTTGACATACGTTACATTAAAGGGTGGTCGGTCCCATTTGTTAAATTGATGGAAAAAACAAAACAAAAAAAAACAGAATTATGCAATAAAAACGTCTTTTTTCTTATCCATATATATTTACAGTGGAAAAAGACTGTGATAGCTAGAAATAAAAAGTAGGTACTAGCATTTTGCTCATCGACTACCTATCAGACTAAAACCCATTTTCGTTTTGAATCATTAATTAATTTGGCTGTTACAGGAGCTCACACCTACAAAAAAATTATGATAAATAAAGTTAATTTTTTAATAGATTTTTTCTAAAAGTGAATTTTTTCTAAGTGTGAACACATTTTTAACATATGTTACCAGCTATTAAAAATGAATAAATAAATTAATAAATACTTTTTGTAAATGTAAGATTATTGAAAGGGTCTAGACATTCTTAATAGATGTTAATATCTTTTGAGGGGGTAATAATAAAATTCATGAGCATTTTAATGAAGTGTAAAGTATGTCAATTTTTTTCCTGGATAAATAACGCTTTAATTTCTCAAATAAAATTTATTACTTTTTCCCTTCCTGGGAAATCACTATAAATTAACTATCTGAAGAATCCTTTACTGAAACCTGAATAAAAACCATAATTCTGACCAGGTACAAACCCGATAACGTATGCCAAATTATTAAAAGTTTTTTTTTCTCTTAAAATTCAGTTTGAAATCAAGAAAGTGGAAATTCTATGAACAAAGTGAGATATATTTTCTCTAATAGTGTGGTAACATCCTAGTATGCCACAGAACATGAATAACTATAACTTTTTATGGTGGAATGTCTGGGTTATCTGGAAAGCTGAATTGCCATTTCATTTGAAAATGACTCATGATCAAATCTTTCAGATATATGAAAATCATGGCCGAATGTTTAAAAATAAAAATAATCAATATAATCATCTGTGGGAATGAATAATTAAACTATACAATTATTTTGAGCTAGTTTAGTAGAGGGATAAATCTCCAAAGTAATAAAAAATTATTTCCTCAAAAGGAATGACTTTCCCTGTCCTTAAAAATAACTACATTATAACTTCTCATATAATTTCAAGGTCATTGCAGGTCACGCAGAGGCATTGATTTTTCATAGGTGTTACAAAAAAAAACGAGAAACATCTGTTGGCAGATAACATTTAAATTTCTAATTTCGCTAAGAAGTAGTTTATAAAGGCATAGTTTTACATAAGTTTAATATCCAAATAGGCAGTATTTTATATTTTGTTAGTAATAGTAATACATACTTATCAAGAGTGCCGTTGTATACAAAATTGCTGTTAGCATTTTAATTTCAAAAGCCTAAGTCAAATTATAATTTATTATACAGAGTTCTATTAATATAATTTATTTAACAGATAATTTAGAGTTTTCAACGGTGAAATAATTAAAAGTATTTTATATATATCGATTTTTGTGGTGCACTCTGTAGGGTAGACTGTTCAACATATGGTTTCGTCACTCCTTCCATTGCCGTCATTCGTCCTGGTTGGTAGGTCTCTTATGTTGATTTATTTTAAGGTTTTACTGGTTTGTAGTATTTGTTATTTGTAGAAACCAGTGGAACATTAGTTTTAGTTACTTTTTGTATTGTTTATGTAGTTTTTTTTACAATAAATTAAAAGTTTGGTTCTTTCTCTGTTACAGATTACGCATTATATCAGAACTTCTCTTCTTTTGAATCGTAAAGTTATCGTTTACGCTTAAATCATGTAAGAAATTCTCTGTTTTTAGTAAATAGCATTAATATAGCATGTAAGATATGGTTTAGCTGTCCCTGTACAATTCTGGGGTCTTGATAGACTTGGATTGTACCGTCCGCCATCTTGGTTCCTGGAGAAACAAAGGCACTTAAATTACCACTTTAATCAGGGAATACTAGGATTTTCCTTCTTGTTCAGAAATTTATTGTAAAATACTGTTAGTTGACTGTAAGAAGCTTTTATTTGCCCCTCTTGTTTTTATAGTTATAAAATATGTCTTATTCTGGTCCTCAATCAATACAGTTATGCTTTCTGCTCATGCCCCAGTTTGCATGGATCAATTTCAACACAGTATTATATGATTGTATTGATTGATTTTTCTCTTTAGACTTTCAATCCATATTGATCTATGCAGTATCTGAAAAAATTATCACATTTTAATCTTACTTCTCCTATTATCATTTAATACTATACTTAGGTAACTTCCTGCCTTTAATATTACACTTACAGTTATATTAACTAATTTTATAGTTAGTATCAATATTATATAATGACTCCTCCTGATAATCTTAATAAGTTCATTCCACAAACATCAATTTTATTTGAATAATTTCCTACTAATTTTATATATAATTTAGTTTGTTAAAAAATAAATGCTCAAGTTTAAATAAAAGTTTTTACTCCGAACGACATAGAAATACTAATGTTTAACAACAAACTCCCAACTGGTTTTATTTAGTTAAGACTATTATAGTATTTTGTAGCTTTTGAATAAAAACTTCAAATTATAATTATTTGTCAAGGTACAAGTTAATATTAACTCTACTGTTTTTAAAATAAACAATAGCAATTAATTGTTATGTTAACATTATGCTTTTTACTTAAGTAATATTACACATTACTGAGCTATTATAGGGAAGATGTATCATTTTGAAAATTTATTATCTATTCATTTGAGAAGAGTAGTTTGTTATTAAGGTGATTTACAAGCTGCATTAGCTCATAATAGAAATAAAGTACTGAAGGGGTATTTGTTGCCTGAGAAGTATTTAAAGATTAAAGTAGTTGGGGTATGCAGTCATACATACACAGAAATTAAAAATAAGTTTTAATTTATAATGCCGATGTTTCGACTTGCATTTCAAGGTTTCAGCAAGAGTGGCAATTGGTTCAGTTTCCGATTGCCTCACTTGCTGAAGGCTTGTAATTCAAGTTGAAACAGCATTATAAATTAAAATTTATTTATAATTGCTGTGTATCTATGACTGCATTCCCCAACTACCTTCGCCTTTTGAAATGATGTACTGTTTACTTTCTTTGGTATATAAAGTTTGGGTCAGAAGTTAATGATGCCTTGACAATTATCAGAATTATGAAAAGGGAGTAGTGGGATAAGATAGGCCCCCATGGATTTTATTCAATCGACCCCTAAACCTTGGAGAGGGTCAAAAAAAAATATTGAGGTTTTTTCTGACCCCTCCCCTGAAATCCCTAAGGGAAAAAACGTGTTTTGTTTTTTTTTATATTTGAATTTTTTTCGAGAGTTTAAATTAATTTTTAAGTGGTTCCTACGCAAATAAAATTTTGTTTGGGATGTGTAGATGGATGTTTCTCTACACATCCCAAACAAAATTTTACTTGTGTGGGAACCGCTTAAAAATTTATTTGAACTCACGAAAAAAATTCAAATATCTAAAAAACACGTTTTTTCCCTTAAGGGATTTCAGAGGAGGGAGGGGGGTTGTCGGAAAAAATCTCTAAAAAAAGTTTTGGGGTCAATTGATTAAAATCCGTGGTCTATCTTATCCCGCTACACCCTTTAGATCTTAGAGTTCTTCTCAACTATGTTTTCTGGTATAATAATAATATTAATTAAATTTATAACTTCAATTCTTCCTTCCTTTAAAACTAATCATGGCATCCCTTTACTATTGTAGCTCTGCTTCTGCTCCCATGTGAAATAATTTTTCAGGAAGTTAAAAACATGCACTGATATTTCAGGAGTTATTTTTCAGAACTGAACATGTCCATTTCAGATAATGCTTAAAAAACTGCAAAAAAATGATCCCAATCCCCTCCCTGCTTAAAGATGTTGTAACAATATCTTTAAGTACAACAAACAATTTTATCATTTTAATGTTTAATAGATGGCTACTAACGAAGAAAAAAAAATGACCAAAAGTGTACATGTTCAGTTTTGAAAGAATAACTCCTTATTTTCAGTGTGAATCTTTGATATCGATATTGCTGTTATATTACCAGTTATTTCAGCTATAAAATCAAGTTTAATAAGAACATGAAATTATCTATAACAGTTTTTATCCTTACCCTTATGATTGTATTGTGCCACGAGTGAAACAATGGAGCATTAAAATGAGCTAAATGGGACTGTTTTAGTAGCATTAATTTGAGAGTTTTAGTTTGAGATACTAAGTTACGATTAATCTACTTTGCATATGAGGTAATGTAAGTTAAAGTAAAATTTTATTTTTAGTTTTGTTCTGATTTTACAATTTGTTCTCGTTACTAAAAAATTAATTGATGTCAAACTTGAGACTTCATTTTTAATGCAAATATCTATCAAACCTAATCCAGATTAAAGGGAAAGTTGTTTGTAGTTAAAAGAAGCTGAAGATCTTATATGTAATAGATCAATGCTTTAAAGTATACAATCTTAAAAAATTAGAATTTCTAATGAGAATTTTTTAAGTTTTGGTCCCTGTATCTTGCACTCAAAGGATGGATATAGTTATAGAACATCGAGAGATTGTCAGTATTATTGAAGATAAAAATGAAAACAAATCCACTTATTTGAATCGACCCAAGTTAATATTTATTAATCTCACATACAATCAATTGTAATAGTTTTTATTATCTTATATAAAATAGTTTCTTCAAATCATTAAGTGGGTAATAAATGTTACGTCTTGCTTGCAATGTTCAATTTCTTTTCTACTTGTGGTGGGGCTCCAATACAGTGTCTCTTTACATCTAGTAACTATTTAACTTTTTCTATGTATCTTTCTTTCTTTTTTTCTCTGACTGATGATTTAATCTGCACCTGTCAAATGAGCATCAGCAGATATGCAGTAATTTATATGAAAAAACATTATACAAAAAAAAAGAAGAAACTTATGAAGAGATATTTAGAGGCATTTGTCTTTGTTTTACTCGCTTTAATGCAAGTAGCTATCTCATGTTCATTTATCAGTCACATCCTGCCTGGTATTCTCTGGCATAAGAGATGTGGCCTTACATTTATGTCTTGATTTGGTTTTCCAAAATCAAGAATATATTCATTTTACTGAATAGATAGTTTAATTATGGGTTCTTTTTTAGAACACGGTCACCAGGTACTTATCACTAACATTAAGTAATTGCTGTTATTTGAAAAATATAAATACTTGATTTAAAACAATTATGTTAAATTTATTTAACCCAACAAAATTTAATAATTATAAATTATTACCGATTAATATTAATTCTGTGGAGACCAATATTCCACAATATCAATCGAAATTCTTTCAAAAAGATCAGTGTGACTGTATTTTTGCCTTCAGGGTTACCCATTCCTTCTTATTACACCACCATTTCGCCTTTGACCACATTGATTCCACGGTTTGTGTTCATGCTCCAGTCTCTGGATCAACAAAATTATTTGAGTTAATAGTTTTTTTCTAATTATTTCTTCAATTCCTTGATATGATTTCTACATGTCTGAAATGATAATAGACCCGGCTTCTGTTGTGAAGCAATCCTTTTTCTATGATCTAAAAGTAAAGTATGTGCAATTTCATTGATTGATGTTTATAACTGTCATAAACCTCAAACAAATTTATTATTTTAACTGAAAGTTACATTAATATAAAACACATTTTAGCTGAATTACGTGGTAACTGGCGAACGTGTTCTAGAAAAAAACCCTTAAAACGTAATTGGGCTCATTTCATAGATTCCTTTTTAACTGGAATACCCAGAGCCTTGGTTGGTCTGGATTAATTATGTATTCTGAATTTTAAAAAAAATGATTGATTCAAATTTCTTTTTCGAACAAATTCCATTATTTTTCAGTTCTGTAAGTATGAAATTGTTGGAACTCTTTCATTTGTTCCTTCAAATATCCCCCCAAAAGTGATAATCACTGTCTTGTTTGTATTATCATATCACTGTTTGCTTAGTACAAATAGCTTTTATATGTAACTTGAAATAAATATTATTTACTGTTTTTGTTCCTGAAATAATTATCTTTTGGAAATAAAGGTTGATTCTTAAGTTATGGTTTAGAGCTCTAAAGGTTAGGGGGGGTTGGTTTTAGTTTATTGTTAACCATGTTCATGTACTAAAAATTATAAGAATATTTTAATACGATTATGTAGAGATGGGCAGCCAATAAATATTAAGATTAAATTATTTTCATAAGCATCTTATTAGTTATTAAATTACATAACAGTTACTTATATTAAAGTTTTTGTTTCTATTTCCTGAAAAGGCCCAATCAAACAGTAATAGACACATTTTAATCAGTGATTATTACCTTGGTTCCTTTAAACACATGGTAATTCCTAATCTAATTTAGATGGTTATTAAAACGGTGTTCTGAAATATTTGTCATGACTACTGTCAATGAGATATAACCAATACAGCCTGTTTGTGAAGATGGCTAATAGCATAAAGTTCATGGAAAAAATATTATAACCTATTTCTGAAGGAAATCTTGTTTTACCCATCATTTTGTTTTCTTAAGCTGCTCTTCATTGAAGTGTCTATGTTAAGAACTAGTCTTTAATTATTTTCCCCCCTAACTCGGTTTTCATTTTTTTTTAGGTTCTTCCTTAGTCAGTATCTTGTATGGATGATATATGTATACTAGTTTTGGTAACGGTTTTGATGCCTGACACCAACCCCCTACGCACGCCCAGAATACCTTTTATCGATTTTAACCTTGTTCCGATTTATTTCGATGCTCTAGTCGCTACTTTAAGAGAGGAAAGGTTATTCTTCTTCATTTACGGAGAAACTCTAAATCCTGTTCAAAGTAATATTAACTTCTGTTTACTTTTTAATATTTAAATGAGAAATATCAAAATATAAGACAAATCAATTTTGAATTAATATTAATTAAATCAAGAATTAATATAGTGCTAAACCACCAGTAATGTGAATTCCTGATAAACTTCCTGTCAGAGAAGTGAAAATAACAAATTAAAAATATACAAAAGACAAAATCCTTAAGTATTTATTTGGCATAACTCCTATTTATTTAACATTTGTAGCTACGTGTTTCGGAGACAATGCTCCATCATCAGACTTTTAAAAATGTATGTGTATATTCTAAAGAAATATCTTTTTTCGACAGTTCTTCTGCATGTTTCTGGGTTAATTATGTAGATACCCAGGGGTTCTCTTGTACCAATGCTGCGAGGAGTCTTATTAGTTCTGTTCGGGTCCCATTATCCATTAAGTGAGAGTTTCCTTAACAAATGATACCTACCTACATTTTAAAATTTAATTGACTAATTTTAAATTAAAACACCAATTTTATATTAAAATTTTTTTATCTATTTTTAGGAAATACAATACTTCAAACCAACAAGGAATGTATAGTAACGGAAATGGGTACAGGAATAACAAGCCAAGCAGTTTTGGAGGAAGAATAAATAAGACGGATGATGGCAACTTTGGAAGTGGGTTGCAAGCCGTTGCTTGGGAGAACCACACACTCTCAAACTTCAAAAAAGATTTCTATTGCCCCCACACTAATGTCTTGAACAGACCTTACCCTGAAGTTGAACGTTACAGGGAAAGCAAGGATATCATGATCAAAGGAATTGCTGATGCTTTCTTGAATCCGATCCAGTTTTTTGAAGAAGGAAACTTTCCTGAATATGTTGCTTCAAGCATTAAGTAAGTTTTACTTCTTGAATTCAAACTTTTGTGGATAAAGGTGCTTTGCAATAATCTTTGAAAATTAAGCTTATGTCATGATTCATGATGTTTGTACTTATCATAAGCTTTAAAAAAATTAAAAAATCAAGTTTTTTGTTTAGTAGCATCATCTCTTATCATTCAAGTTACTAACGCCATAAGACCATCATAACGACCTATCCACATTTATGTTACTTACATTTTTCCTTTATTATAATTGTGTTCTTGTTTTTCAGAAAAATGGGATTTGACTTTCCAACTGCTATTCAAGCCCAAGGTTGGCCGATTGCTTTGAGTGGAAAAAATATGGTCGGCATTGCCCAGACTGGCAGTGGTAAAACTTTAGCTGTAAGTTCAATTTTTTATTTATTTACTTTTTTTAACTAGGCCTTTATATTATATTTATATATTTTTTTGTTAAAATACTTCTATTATTATAAATTTATTAATTTAATTGGTATCTTAAATTTTTATAGTATATACTTCCGGCTGTTATTCATATCCGAAACCAGCCTAGAGTACAGCGTGGTGATGGCCCCATTGCTCTTGTGCTAGCGCCTACGAGAGAATTGGCTCAACAAATTCAAACTGTTTCATCTCAGTTTGGTGGCCAGTGCGGACAAAGATCTGTTGCAATTTTCGGTGGTGCTCCGAAGGGACCCCAAGCCAGGGATTTAGAGAGGGGAGTCGAAATAGTTATTGCTACTCCTGGCCGATTGATTGATTTCTTAACAAGAGGTAATTTATTCTTTTTTTTTTTTTTAATTTGTTATTCGCAAAATAATTTTTTGGCTGTCAACTTCACAATAGTTAGATTACTGTAACACTAACTCTGAGATAATTAGCATATGATCTTTGAAAAAAAAATTTTTTTTGGTTTTTTGATTCAAGGATTTACCCTTAGTGTTAATACAAGAAACCTTAAAACGACATGACAGATTTTATGTTTAAAAAAAAAGAAAAAAAAAAATTATTTTAACAAATAGACTTATTAATTTTTCTATATTTTAGGCACTATTAATCTTAGAAGATGCACCTACTTGGTTCTTGATGAAGCTGATAGAATGTTAGACATGGGATTTGAACCCCAAATCAGAAAAATTATGCATCAAATCAGGGTAAGGCTAAGCAATGCCTTATTTATTATTTACTAGAAATTTTTGATATTTTTTAAACTTAATTAATTTGGAGGTTGAAGATATCATTTTTATTCTGTATATCACTGAGTAAAACCAATTAAGTCTTCTGGTTGTTAAAAAAAGATACAAATATAATTTGTTTGTGTAACATAATTGTAATTTAATTTGCCACTTCTATTGATTTTTTTTTTTTTTTTTTTTTTTCCAAGACTAGTTTTGAATGTAAACATTTATCATCAGTTCTCAAAGCATACAAAAAGTTCATAACATTAGCACGTAGGTTCTAAGATCATATATTTTAAATTTAAAAAATTTAAGACAAGAAATCAGACCTGTTAATACTTATTCAAAATATAACAGAAAGGGGAGCTATGTAGTTGGTTCAATACATGTTTATTTGTCATGTAAATCCCTTAGATTTCCCCTATGACTAGTCTGTTTTTCTGTTCCTACTAGAAAGAAATCTAAAATGGAACTATTAGAAATATTTATTTGATAATTAAAAAAAAATTAATCTAAATTTGTTTTAAAAATTTTATTATTTCTAAATGGTTTGTTAATATTTAATTTTCAACTATTTTCTATGTGGTGTATTGAGTTCACTCACGAGTCCTTGTTGAATTTATGGTTATTTACATTTAAATGGCTAGGGAAGTTGGAAATTTTGCATCTTATTGTATGCCCTGCCCTTCATGTGTTCATTTTATCTTTGATTTACTGATTTAGTTTTTCTGTTTCTCTATTAGCCTGACCGCCAGGTTCTTATGTGGTCTGCAACATGGCCCAAGGAAGTTAAAGCTTTAGCTGAAGATTTTCTTCAAGATTATGTTCAGGTAATCATTGAGATGGTTGAGAAATTCAATAGTTTTGAAATATAATTCCTACCCTATTAATCATGCTAATATCTGTAATTTTATATGTTTTTAGGTTAATATAGGTTCGCTTGAGCTAGCTGCTAACCATAATATCTTACAGATAGTAGATGTTTGCGAAGAAGGTGATAAACAAACTAAGCTCAACACCTTACTTGAGGAGATTGGAACCCAAAAATTAGAGAAAACCATTATTTTTGTCGAGACCAAGAAGAAAGTTGAGTCTATCGCTAATGGTCTCAAAAGAATTGGGTATGTACTTTTATTGTACACTGCATATAGGGCAATCCCAAAAGTAAGGTCCCTTATTTTGTAAAAATTATTTTCAGTATCTTAAAAATTTTTAATCATCTCACTTTTGTTCAATGCATCTTTGTGGATACAGAGTAAAGATGTTGCAGAGCAGAATTTTTTTAAATATTAAAAAAGAAGAAAACTTAATTTTGGGATTATTGCCTTAAGCTGATGTAATAACCCAGTTATCGTGATAAATATATATTATTAACATTCATTTGTTATTGAACTGTAAAATATTTGTACTTGAATTTTTAGGTGGCCTGCTGTATGTATTCATGGTGACAAATCACAAAACGAGAGAGATTATGTATTAAGAGGTAGGTTTATTAACATAACTCTTACGAATTTTTGTATATATTTATTAATATATTATCACAGATATGGTTCCAATAATTTTTAAAATTATATTAAGAGGTTGGTGTTTAAAAAGATGGTCAAAGCAGCTTTGTTGAAATACTTGTAAATATTGGATACAGCACTTGGTATATCCTGTATAGCCACCACTTAACCTTCCACTCGTCGCGCCCCAATTTTCATAACGCAAGCGGTCGCGTGTTGTACAAATTTCAATACCCTGTTTTTTATACTTTTTTTTTTTTTTATTAAATCTATTAAATTACATATTTTGACTTATTTTACAATTAAAGTAGAGTATATGTACAAAATATTACATTAAAGAATATTTCGAACATTAAAAAAAAATTTTTATTCACAATATTAAAACCAAATATAATTAGTTGCAGGTCTAAAATGTTTGTTTTTATGATCAATTATAATAAACTAATTTTTCTGAGGAATGATTTTTACTAATAAAATGTATATATCCCCTGGTTCCCTCCTCCCCTCCAGGAGTAGTTATCCCACAGCGCAACCGATAGAAGGTTACTAACTGTTTTCTTTCTTACCGATATGGTATCTTTGTTCCCTTTTTGCACTTTAGTCAAATGAGCTATGATCATTCTTTCCTGCTGTCCTTCGTAATATCTTTTAGTTCCTGTTCAATTTTTTTTTTTTTTTAAATATCTACTTTAACAGTTGCTTGGTTCAACTTATATAAAAATTAATGTATTTGTTTATTTTTTTTTCAGACTTTAGACGAGGTAAATCACTGATCCTCGTTGCAACAGATGTTGCTGCTCGGGGGCTAGGTAAGTTGGCCATAGATCGGTGGCACATAACATAGCTAAATCCCAAAGGGGGAGGGAGGTCTCCTTGGGATTTTGGTGTAAACAGACCCTAAATATAATGGGCTAACTGGGGACGGACAAAATTTTGGTTAATGCTGGTAAAGTAACACGTTCTCTATAGGACCCATGTTTTATTACAACTTAATTCTATTGTGCTTAACAAATTTCTTGTTTTAGTGCTTTTCTCAACATTTGATAAATTAGGTAACATTCTCTTCTTCTGTGATTAATTGTAAGTTTTATCTTGTGATGATTCTTATTCCATCGTGATTTACCAAATCACATCTGATCTATCTAATACTTGCTTCACGTTAATAACTGTTAGTGTATTATTAAAATTCCGTGATTGTCATTTAATTAATGAAATCCAATTTTGTGAAATATCTATGATTTTTTATTATTGGTTTAGTTAAGTTTTATTTATTATTAATCTTAGTGCATAGATATGAATTATTTTAATTTTATTTTTTTCTATTTTGATATATATTTATAAGTTGTTTCAAAAACTTTATATTCAGTTCTGTTTTGAAATTTACAGCTGAAGTATTGATGGATGTTCTCTGTTTTTCATCATTGTGGAAAGCACTGCTCAATAGTTAATTAAGACGCGTTGGTTATCTTTATCACTTTTTTTACACTTCCTTCAATTTATTTATTTATATTTATTTTACATTTTTCAGATTTTCTTTTAAATGAAGTATGTTTCACTAAATTTTTAATATCAATATTTTAATTTTATGTGCATTTTGTTTTTTTTACAATCACTTAAATAGCACTTTTAAAGAGGGAAGTATTGGTTAGTATTAATTAATCGATAACAAGTTTTTGCTTAAATATTTCTTTTTTAATAACAAAATTTGAACATGGGAATAATATCGAACGTAGTTTCTTGAATTTGTTGTTACAGAGGCACTAGTGCTAGCGCTAATTTTAATATAAAATGCGCTCTATGCAAGGGTGCCTCTTTTTTGCACAAATATTGTGCATGTTTGTGAGTGTGATTTGCAAGGCTGATCTACATCGGCCTGGTTTAAATTTTCCTCTTAAGCAGAGTGAACAGATGGTTATAGATTACATACATGGATCATGGATGTATGTCTCAAAAGCCAAAAATTAAAAAAATTGAGGAGCTACAGATTAAAATTCCAAGATAATTTTGATGGGCTTTTTGCACTCTACAAACACAAACAACAATATCCCCAGCACCTTAACTGTCCTTGAACCGATGTCTCCTATTAGCTGATCACAGGTTTGTTTATATCATTTTTACATTACTTAAGTTTGGATGAGTATTACTTTTTTTTTTTTTTCTTTTTTTAATTTTTTTTTTTATTGTTTAATGCATGTTTCTATTTATTTATTTTTTTTTAAGTTCATTATCTCATAAAAGTGATGAGTTTATTTAAGTTACAATATCTTACTGGTAGCATCAATGTTTTTATTCATTCTTTATGTATTATAGATGTTGAAGATGTAATGTATGTCATCAATTATGACTTCCCCAACTCCTCTGAGGATTATATTCATCGAATTGGTCGTACCGGGCGATCATCTGCCTCTGGCACTGCCTATACCTTTTTCACTTCCGCTAACCAAAAGCAGGCTAGGGACCTCGTGGCAGTTCTGGCCGAAGCTAAACAGAGCATCTCTAACGAGTTGCAAGCTATGACCAGGTTCAATGGTGGAGGAAGTGGATTTTCCCGAGGAGGTACTTACAGATCTTCATAATACTTACTTAAAAAATAAAATAAAACCAGTAAGCAAAAATTGACCAGACAATTATTTGAAACTGGATTTTATATATGTTAGGTCAACAGAAAGCTTTTTGAAGTAGTACTAAATACACTGAAATCATATAAAAGAAGGGGGGAAATTTTCAAACTTAACTTTTATGAGTTATTGTAAGCGTTTTTAACACATTTACTTGATTTATATTTGTACAGTTTTAAATTTCAATAAATTGTTAAAAATAAACATTATTTTTATTAAAGAATATGAGACTTTTAAACTAGCCATGGGGGTTCAGTTAAGTGAAATTGAACAGCAAAGAATAGTTAACTTATAGAACTGGGATGAAATTCAAGGCCAATTGCTCATGAGTTTAAAAACTCTCAAATGATCGTTAAAATTGTTGAAAATTTGTAAGAATTGCAAATACTACAAGATTTTCTGATCATGTAATGAAATGCACCATTTTGAAGAAAATTTCATAATGTTCTAAAATAGTGAGATGATTTAAGATTAAATTGGATGCCATAGTAGTATTAAAAGTAAATAGCTTAAACCTCAGCTCTAAAATTATTACTTTCATCTTTGCATATTCCAGAAAGCCAAGTTTGGCACAGGGTTAATTTTAGTGTTAACCAATTTTTTTTTTTAATATTCTCTCGTTTTAATATATGATACTTTGTTGGCCAGTCTCACTTAACCTTAGGCCTATGCGATTTGTTTTAAAAGAATCAACGTGAAAAGATAATATGAATTTATATTCTATCATAATTTTTTTTGTAAATTGATATTGAAAACCTTATATGTTTAAATTTATTTTAGCCTTTAAAGTTCTATTTTATATTTTTTGTTGTTTTTAGTTGATAAAAGAAATCAATAAGTTTTTAATTATTTCTACGAATTCGATAATATGAAATCTAATTTATCATAATTGTTAAATTAAATTTTTTTCTTACTGTTTTTAAAATATTTCAATATTATCTTATGAGTTTGTATGTTTTCACTGGATTGTATAAACCACATCATTTTTACCTTTTAACTTATTGTGAATCGTGTTTTAATTGTATCTTATATAGGTTTCAGAAACGGAAAATTTAACAACAAAGGACCTGGTAATAAGTTTGGTGGTGGCAACCGCTATAACTCAGGTTTCCAGAGGAGTTCTTCAGCCATGTATGGTCAGAAACCCAGTACCTTCCGAAGATTCGACTAAGACTTTGATTTAATTTAAACAAAAATTTTTATTATCTCTTGTAATTATAAATGTAAAAAGAAAAAAAAAAATAAAGGGGGGGAGAGAATAAGCAGATTGTGAATTAAGATTATTGATGTAACTTTAGGATTTGAGAAGAATTCTTTAAATCAATATTTCCAAGAAGGCTTAACATTTTTGTTCCTTAGTCGATTGTTTGAGGGAGGGGTACAACCCTTCCCTACCCATGAATGCCCTTGTGAGGCTAGTTTATCTCTTAAATGTAAATAATTATAATAATAAAACTGTACCTACCTTAAATTTAATTTTCTATTTTATATGTTATGTTAGTTATTAATTTATCACATATGGCTCGTTTTTGCCTCTTTTTTTTTGATGTGATATTTGTTTATACAATATGAGTTGTATTTATTAAGTATTCATATCAACTTAGTATTTTTATATTTTTCTGCATCAGTATTATTTATAATTTTAAAGTCGTTCCGTTGATAATGGTTTTAAGAGGAGAGTAATTTTCAATAAACATTTAAAAATTAAACTTTTTTTTTTTAATTTCAGATCCCCTGTACCCTATTCATTGTAAACAAGTAATTAACATAGCTGCAGTATAGAAAATGCTCCTATGAACTTAAAGGTTTAACTTCAAAATTCGAAAGCTGATATATCTAGTTTCATATATTAAATGAAGCGATCGTATACCTACACAATAACAAAACCCCTTGGTCATCTACACAACTGTTCCAATGGACAAATTTTCATTTTTTTGATCTCTATGAAAGCTCCTTACTTCTGAAAGGAAACATTACTTAAAAATAAGTTGAAGATGTAGGTTGTCGGGGTTTGCAGCCATAGATGGTAAACAGTAATTGAAAAATTCTAATTTATAGTTTCGGCCTAAAATGTAAGCCTTTCGGGGCTAGAGGAAAGACCCAGAAAGGTATGAAGAAGAGAAGGAATAAGTGAACAATAGTATGAATGAAAATAAATTAAAGAATAAAAAAATAAATAGGACAGAACTAAATATTTTGTTTAATGAGGATATAAAAAAATTTAAAAATCCTTGTTAAATGAAATACTTTATTAATTTGTTTTCATTTATATTATTGTTTATTTGTTTTCTTCTTCATTTATTTCTTTCATATATTTTTGTTTGAATTTCTTCTAGCCCTGAAGAAGGCTTACATTGTAGGCTGAAATGGTGGCACTATAAATTGAAATTCATCTTTAATTGCTGTGAATCTATGATAGCATACCCAACAACCTACATCTCAGTTAACTAATTCCCCATCAATATGAAAATATTTTGTATTATTTCAACACCATTGCGTTTTATAAAATATTAATCTATAACCAAGTGGACTCTGGGGGTCACCTGTGGTGTATTGGTTAGCATAGCAACCTACTAAACCCAAGATCGCGGGTTCGCAGCCCGGCAGATGACCTTATGATTTTTTAAAGGGAGTAAACAATCCTTAGCTATGCCGTCCTTCGGAAGGGACGTTAAATGGGGTTCCCGAGCCTGTGTGATGTCAGGTACTCGTTAAAGATCCCTATCCTAATTATACCTGAATAGGCAAAATTTAGGACTCCCACCGTAGCATTGTCCGATTAGCCATCGCAGCATAAAGTGACGTTAAACGAAATAAACAAACAAACCAAGTGGACTCTTAATAAATTGAACAAAATCTACGTTTTGGTTTGCTTTTTGCAGCTGTATTGAAACAGGCACAGGATGGTTAGTTCATTTCTACCAATTTAAGTGATATTTAACAAATTCTATTCCATTTGACTCCATACTGATACTTTTACCTTTTTATGATGAGTCGACCTTCGAAGATTTCCTTTCTTTTGGAGTAACCAAAATGTCCATTTTCTCAAAATAATTTTCAAGTAATAGTTCCTCATTGTTAAACTGTTGGTATGTTTTGATGAAAATAAGATCTTTTTGCACCAAGCTTCCCCTACCCCCTTAGGTCAGGTACAATGAAATTTGTTGGATAATGCTGGAGAAGTTGCTCATACAAGTAATTTCTTTTATTTTTTATTATTTTTTTTATTATATTTTTTTATTTATTTTTTTTTTTTCGAATAAACACAGATTACTTAGGCTGTTGCCAGACAATATCAAATTGATATTTATAATGAGAAATCAGCAATTATAAAGAAAGATTGAAAATTTATTCACAAAAATTTTTTATTTTTTTTCTATAACAAAACAATTTCCTTACAATACTATAAATATAAATAATTATTCAATAAATAAAAACTTACTATATAATTAAAGATAATTAGTTTTTAAAATAAATATATTTGGTACAAATTATTGTTAAATTTACTTTGTAGTGCTTAAATTAATCTTATCAGCTATTGTACAGTTATCTTATTTTTAAACATTTTTTTTTTTCCTTGAATAGAAGAATGTCAGTAAAAAATGAAAATTCAGTTTTAATTTATTCAAACTTCCTCTTTTGAAGAAAAAAAAAAAAAAAAAAGCTACAGTAAAAAATCTATTTTTATATGAAAATTGAGTTATTTGTGAAAACTAACTTTTGCTTGTCTGCAGGCAAGCAAATTTTTTTTTTTTTTTAATTTATTCCTAACTTGTAATCATTTCACCTTTTACTTTTATAATGTGATAGAAAATAAATCTATGAGTAAATGATTCACAGCTTGATTGATTTCAGTCATCATTTCTTTTTTTTTTATATTTCTTTATAAAAATAGTTTTGAATTTTCAGTTGTCAATATTTAGTCGCTTGATTTTAGCCATTTGGTGAAAGAGTTCAAATGTGTACTCCCTGGGTTGTATTTTGCAAAGATTTTCAGAAAATCTTGAGGCCTCTGCTTAATTAATTTATTGAATGCAGTTTTGATTTGCTTCTTCTGTTCTTTGGTGCACTTTCCACAGTTAGTTCGGAACACCTCTGCAAAATATTCTGTAACAGAAGTAATTATTTTTATAACAGTCATAATTTAATCAATGGACAACAAGTGTTTAGTTTTATTAAAGGAGGCGTTAACAAATACTCTAGTCTCAATTATCTGATTTAGGAATCATCAGCAACTTTCTTAGAGAATAAAAACCTACAACAGTAGAATTTTTAAATGTATATTTTAGACAGAAAAATTAATTATGCAATTGAGTCTATAAGTTAATGTTATAATAACTAATAATAATAACAGTAAATTATGTACCCTCACAACTAAACATATGTGTCAGATCCAAGCTATGGAAATTTATCTTTAAAAACTGGAAGAAAGAAACTGAGAGGAACACTACTATTAGAGCCAGGCTCAATTGATTATGGAGGAAATTAATTTAATTGATTTATTTTTTTAAAATCAATTGTGTGTTTTTAGAAAAGACACTTGGTGTGAGGTATTGGAGGAGAGCAGCTGGTGACAGAAACAAATGGAGGGGAATCGTGGATGAGGCCAAGGTTCTGCATGGACCGTAGCGCCATTGTATTTTTTTTATAATTTTCAATTCAATAAGGTTATAAATTCAATGATAATAATCATATACCACAATTTTACCGATAGCTTCTGAATGCAGATGATGTTGAAGAATACTACTTTTTGAGGTGAATTTATGGGAAGATGAGTCTGTTTTTACAGGGGAAGGCATTTCTACCTTATCAGCGTAAAGCGTATCGTTTTTATTATTTTTTTTACTGCTATCGAACAGTATTGGAAAATCATAGTTTGCCCAACAGATTGAATGATGAGAATTACAAGGATTTGTTACAAAATATCTTACCACAACTTCATTACGATATTCCACCTCAAGTTCGGCAAAATATAATTTTCCAACGCCATGGTGCTTCTCCACATTATTCAGTACTAAGAAGGTCCCATTTTTGGGTTTTTTTCGATTATATCTCGAGAATGGTAGACTCTAGAAAAATATGCTGTAGATCAAAATTAAAGTTAATTAATTTTCTAATACAGGGTGTCCCGAATTTAAATGGCAAAACTTCAGGAACTTATAGGGGACCGAAAAACTAACACAAAAAGTCCTTTAGAGATTTGCTCGTTTTTGCTTAGTTTTAGAGGAAAAACAAAAAAAAAAAAAAAAAAAAACAAAACAAAAATGTTACAGGTAGCGATTATCACCTTTCAAAGTTCGTCAGGCTAGGCAGTTAGATATGTAAACACTTACTGTTATCCTTTACATTCTTTTATTTGTTTACATTTTGGCTTCCTTCTAGGATTATAATCCCTAAATCAGTCTTCAGTCAGTTACTCAGATGCCGCATACATATTCTAATGTTGAATACGCTGATATGAATTTTGTGTATGGTTTCTGTAACGGTAATGCTTTAGAAGCGGTGCGGGAGTATGCGCGCCGATTTCCAAATAGAAGAGTGCCTAATCGACGAGTCTTTTCGTTAGCTTTTAATAGACTACGAGAGACTGGGTCATTCTTAATACGTAATGAAGGCGACCAATTCCAGGCAGCAATAAGAGCAGATTATCGGGGAAGAAATTGTGAAGAGCATCTGCTGCATTAGCAATATCGCGGCAAGCAATATGGCGAACTTTGAAAGGTGATAATCGCTACCCATACATCTTCAAAAAGTTCAGAATTTATTACCTCAAGATTATGTCAAGAGATTGAATTTTAGTAACTGGTTTCTTGATATAATTAGCAATGATAATTTATTTCCATTAAAAATTATATGGACCGATGAAGCTACCTTTACAAGAGGAGGAATTGTTAATCAAAGGAATTATCATGTATGGGCTATTGAAAATCCCAGAGCTATTAGAGAGAATAGGTTTCAGCATGAATTTGCTATTAACGTTTGGCTTGGAATTTTGAACGGATTACTAGTGGGACCATATTTTTTACCTGGAAGATTGAATGGTATCACATTTACATATTTTTTGGAGAACGACTTTTCTAATCGTTTAGATGACATTCCCTTACAGCAGCGGATTGAAATGTGGTCCCAACTCGATGGATGTCCAGCTCATTATAGCGGAGTTGCTCGAGCTTGGCTGGATATAAATTATCCACAACATAGGATTGGCCGTGGAGGAGTGGTACGTTGGCCACCCAGATCACCTGATATGACACCCATGGATTTCTTCGTATGGGGAACCTTGAAGCAGAAAGTTTATTCGGTGTCATTCAAATCAAGAGAGCAATTAAGAGACCGAATCATAGATGCAGTGCACCAAATATCATCAGAACAATGTTTAGCTGCAATTTATCAAGTGAGTGCTAGATGTAATGCTTGCATTGGTGCAAGAGGACAACATTTTGAGCAATATTTACATTAAAAAGAACATGACATAAATATAAATGTAAATAAATAAGTATAAAAATGAAAACTTGTTTTGTTTATTTTTTTTTTTTGCGATTTTCTCTAAAACTAAGCAAAAACGAGCAAATCTCTAAAGGACTTTTTGTCTTAGTTTTTCGGTCCTCTATAAGTTCCTGAAGTTTTGCCATTTAAATTCGGGACACCCTGTATAATTGTTTCTATACATATTTGTCGTTCTTTCAACTGTTTTCGATATATACGTTATTAGTTGATAATTTTCGAAAGCGAAATAATTTTTACCTCACTTACAGAAGCAAATGTTTGGCATAAAGTGAGATAGAAATTTTATTTTCTTCCGAATATTACCGAATTTCAATAACGTATATCTTGAAAACCGATGGAAGTTCGACAAATATGTATAAAATAATTTTTATAGGAAATTTAATTATCTTTAATTTTGATTTGTAACATATTTTTCTAGAGTCCACTGTTTTCGAGATATAATCGAAAAACCCATAAACGGGAAATTCTTCCCTCCCCTACACCGTTAGCTCATCCCCCAGGGGCGGGGACTTTAAGTATGTTTACCTTCTAACTACTTAGTCCAAGCAACGAAGGATTTTCAGAGGACTTAATTCATGTAGAAGCCAATTTTGGCACAGTTGTAGGGGGAGGTGTCCTTAACAACATACTAAAAGTACTGGGGGGTGGGGGTGGAGCTAAGGGTGGGGGGGGGCTCTAAAGGTCGGTTTTTTCAGTTTTTCGTTAATAACTCGAAAATTATTGCCTCTAGCGAAAATGTGTTTATATACTAAATTAATTAACATAAAATTGTTTACAAAAAAGGTTCTATACATTTTGGTTCTAGGATCAATGCTTAAGAAGATATAGTGGGGGAAATATGGAAAATGTAAAAAAAAAACACGTTTTTATTGTTAAAATTTATATATATATTGTTGAAATTGCAATGTTTATTGCTAAAAATCAATAGTTTATTATTATAATTTGAAAGCTTATTGCTAAAAATAAAATTATTGTTGTTAAGCCAAATATGCTTATTATAGTACAGGGAAATTAGCATTCGAACCTTGATATCGAACCAAAAATAAAAAGATCTGACTATTGCATATTGTTCATCAACCTTAGCTGTAAATGTGGTTAAAATTTCTTTGAAACATCTTCAGGTTTGGGCAGGGGAGGGGGGAAAGTGTTGAAAATTGTATGTATTTAGCACTTTGATCCAGTAACTCGGAAACCGTTACTTTCAGCAAATTTTGTGTTATATACATTATTAAAGCTAAGCAAATTTGCAATAAATTTGGTTCTATTCGTTTTTTGTCAGATCGATAGTTTTAGAACTGTGAAGGAAGAAAAATTGGCTAACTTGCGGTAAGTCGCACTTTTCCTCAAAAACGCGTTTGTCGGTACTCTTTTGTCTATAACTCCGAAACTGTTTGTCTAATCTCGAATTTCTTTTTTTCATCTTAAAGCTGGTTAAATTTATCATCAGATACTATATATTTCATTTTAATTAAGTTCCATGAAATATCTATTCCACCTCGCTGAATACCGCGTACTGTTGTAAAATCCTTATTTTTTCGGAACATTTCTCGTTATAACTCTAAAAATATTTGTTCGATTCCAAATTTCTTTTTTCCATCTCATAGCTGGTTAAATTTTCTATAAGGTCCTATATATCAAATTTTGATAAAATGCCATGTAATACCCTTGCCAGCACGCTAACAACTGCGAGTTGTTAAACATTTCTAGTTTTTTGTGGCATTTTTCTCTATAACTCCTAAAAAATATGTCCGATTCCAAATTGCTTTATTTCATTTTAAAGCTACTTAAATTATCAATCAGGTCCTATCTATGACTTTTAATTATATTCCATGAAATACCCATGCTAGCACACTAAATGTGTATGTTTTGGCAAAACCTGACATTTTTGAAATGTTGAGTGGGCTGGCGTTGGGTGTTTCACGGACTTAAATCAAAATTTGATATATAGGATCTAATTGCAAATTTAACCAGCTTTAAGATTAAAAAACGAAATTCAGGATCGAATAAATATTTTTAGAGTTATAACGAGAAATGTTCCGAAAAAATAAGGATTTCACAACAGTACACGGAATTTAACGAGGTAGAATGGATATTTCATGGAACTTTATTAAACTTAAATCTATAGAATATAATAGGAAATTTAACCAGCTTTGAGATGAAAAAAAGAAATTTGGGATCGGACCAATATTTTTGGAGTTGTAGTGAGAAATGAACCAAAAATAAAAGAATTGCACAATAGTATGGGTTTCTCAACGTGTTGGCATGGGTGTTTTACGAGACTTGATCAAAATTTCACATTTGTGGGTTCAGAAAGCAAATTTAATCAGCGTTCAGTTAAAAAAAAAAAATTCAAATCGAACAAATAATTTTGGAGTTATAGTCAAAAAAGTGGCGACAAACGTGTTTTTGCGGAAAAGTGCAACTTACCACAAGTTAGCCAATTTTTTCGTCCTCCACAGTTCTATAACTATTGATCTTAGCAAAAAAATAAATAGAACCAAATTTGTTGCAAAATTTCTTATCTTTAATAATGTATAGAAAACAAAATGTGCTAAAAGTAACGGTATCCAAGTTATTTAATCAAACAGCTCTGATACTTCCTGGGCTCGATAAGTATCACTTAGTTTAATGTTCTTTATTTTAACTATTTATTATGTATTTAATTAACTAAGGATCTCCAAGGTCTATAAAAGCCTTACATACATACATACATACATACATACATACATACATACATACATACATACATACATACATACATACATACATACATACATACATACATACATATGTAAGCTGTTTTTGATATTTGTAACCAAGGGCGCTAAAAGATTAATTATATAAACCATAAACATTTCATTTTTAACAATAAAAAAGGGCGATGTCAGGTACTCGTTAAAGATCCCTATCCTAATTATACCTGGATAGGCAAAATTTAGGACTCTCACCGTAGCATCGTCCGATTAGCCATAGCAGCATAAAAGTGACGTTAAACGAAACAAACAAACAATAAAAAAGGGTTTTTTCTTTTAATTTTCGTTTTTCTCGCTCCATATCTCCTTAAGCATTGCTGTTAGCAAAAAAGTGTATAGCACCTTTTTTGTAAAGAATTTTATAATTATTAATTTAGTACATAAACACATTTTCGCTAGGGGCAAGAGTCTTCAAGTTATTAACGAAAAACTGAAAAAAACGACCTTTAGAGCGCCCCCCCTCCGTTAGCTCCACCCCCACCCCCCAGTACTTTTAGTATGTTGTTAAGGACACCTTCCCCTACAACTGTGCCAAAATTGGCTTCTACATGAATTAAGTCCCCTAGTCGGCCTTTTTTGGTCTTCGTTGCTTGGACTAACTACTAACGAAGCTATGAAGTCAAAAAATTTCGAATATTTCATGCGCTCTACAATATGCTTATTGACTGGACTAAAACTGGACTCTATAAAATCTGACTGTGTACCATTATATTCTGCTGAATTTTGAGAGTGAACTTTGTCCGGTGCAGGTCTCTCAGTTAAAAGAGCATTGATGGAATTTATTATTCAAAGGGAAATTTAAAACACCATTCCTCAAATAACAATCATAAAAATCTATTTATATGCTTTATAAAATGAAATTAACACCATAATTATCTCTATTGTTATTGTTGTCTGTTTCATAGTGCTTTACGTCGTTATGTATTCCGACTAGGTTAGGAAGGACGGGTTATCCTACAGGTTGTCAACCTATTGTAGCCATTGTGGGAAGGTCAAGATTCATTCCGTGGGTCCGCCATAAAATAAATTTTAATCCGCTTCTGTACCATCGCGCTCGGCCACCAAGTACCCTCTTTAGTTATAAAAGATGACCTAAGCTTATTGAGCTTGTAATCATTTATGATGACATTTTACTAAATACCGCTGAAGGAGCATATTCAAAAAGAACAACATTCTTGGCAATATAAACTTAACACTTTCTACAAACTCATTGTTATTTTTAATTTATATCCTTTATGTGAATATTTGAAAGGTCATGCTGGCTGGTGATGAACAATAGTAGGTATTTCACTTAATGGACAGTTAATCGTTCAGTTCACTTTGTCAATCTGGACTATACATTTTTCAAATTTCAACCTCTTTCAAACCGTTGGGCACGTTTTGAGATGGGGCAATAAAAGCAAAGACGCGTTACGTGCAGTACCATATCGTACCCTATCCCTGCAGGTTTAGATTTTCTTTCTAAATTTAGATTTGTTTAATATCTTCCCGATGAGCTAGGGACTTGAAACTTGGAACATATCTTAGGAGAGGATGACAATGCAATAATTGGAGTGGGGACCACGCAGTTCGCAGCTCTTAGGACACTCTCAGACGACGACTTCTGACGTATTCGTCCGGTCTTAAGGTTGTTTTATATTATCCGGCACGACACGTAGCGGACCGTAACGATTCAGACAAGACAAATATTAGTATAGTTAGTTTTATAGTGACTCTATATATATAGCGGATCGGATCCGGCAAGACACGGCACGTTTCAAACAAGACCTTAAGACATTTCTCGAAAAGAATATTTGGTCCGAGCCAGGCCGTGTCTTAAGGTGTATTTTTCGTAGTATACTTTACTTTCCGACTCCGACAGTGCAGTACTGCAGTGACTTTGCCCCGTTCCAGTTCTTTTTCTGTGTTTAAATTTGATTCCATTTTTTTTTTTTAAATTAATTGAGTGCGTAAGGAGTAACCCATTGAACATTTTATATTAATAAAAGAATATAAAAACAGAAATTTAACATATGAAATTATAAAAAAAAGAAATCTAATCAAAACAATTTGCATAAATTTCTACTCGATGTTCAGGACATGTAGGTTTTCTACATTTAGTGCATGCTTTCTTGACTTTTTTTTTATCTTTTTGTCTTGGACAAATAACACACCTGGACTAAACCTAATGACTAAACACTAGTATGAAGTATGCGGGTTTTTCCCACTGTTCACAGATAAACTTTAAAGTGTAAAACTATTCACCAAAGTATAAAATTATGTTAATCATGTAGAGGACTTTAGACCGGCACATGTATTCTAAATGTAATTGTAAATATGTCAATAAAGCCTTATTACTATATTGTAGTATGAAGTAATATACTATAAATAAAAAGTGGTTAAAAAAAATTATCTCCGCTTCGTCTGTGCTCCCGGTCCGTACTGAGTCTGATAATATAAATACACCATGTATTAAACAGGAACAGTGCGTCCGACTTTTATTAGTTTTTACGACAGTTTAATATGCAGCGCTCACAGCCTTAGACGAATATATACTCAAATCTACAAATTTATTTATATATTTTTTCAATATATACATGAAGAGAAGTAACATGTCAGGCTTAGTGAGGGGTCATTCTGGGTGGAACGGAACTTGGAACTGGTTCCAGCTTTGAAACGGTTTGGAACGAAACTAATCTCTCAACTCGGCTTTTTCTTTCGGATTCAGATAAATGAACCACACAACATTTTAATGCATGTGTAATTGATTGATTTTTTCGCTATTTGATCAAAAGCTAATGGAGCTGTTACAAGAATTGATTACTTCTTTTTTTCTCGGAACCAATGTGATTGGAAAATTCTCGTCTAATTGTGGAATTGCAATGCTAACTTTTTTCCAAAAAAAAAAAAAAAAAATCTTTATTGAATAAAACTATTTTAGAAGTATAAATTTTGTTAATAAGTATACTTAGCTATTCTAACCTTCTTTCTTTCGGCCTAAACAATTTTAATTATAAAATAGGAGGAGGTTAACTGCTTGAAGTCACAAGGGATGGAACGAAAATGTATGGTATATAGGTAGTAGAGGTAAGTTAAACTGATGTGGAACGAAAAGTGGAACAGACCGTAAAATCTGATTCCACTTTGAACTTGGAGCGGTCCTTCACTAGTATGTAGTAGGTTAGTCAAACTGAAGTGGAACGGAACAGAGAATGGAACCGGTTCCAAAAGTGAAACGGAACGTAACATCTCAATAGCAATGAATATTCATTTACTACACTGTTTTACAGATTTTTTGAGGCCGAAGGACATCCTTGGCCACTCTCTCCTTCTACAATTAGTATAAGTTTTCGTCCTTAAAGATGCTGTTTTAAGATGGCGGAATTTTATTAGTTTTTTTTTTTTTCGTCCTTAAGGATCCTGTTTTAACGGTTAAGTTATCCGAAGGATGATTTCCGCCATGGTTGTCCTCCTGGATACTGTTTTGAAATATTTAACGGTTTTAAGATGGCGGACTTCCGCCATTGTTGTCCTTATAAGGACACTGTTTTACAGATCTAACAGGATCTGACGATTTTTTGAGGCCGAAGGACATACTTGGCCACTCTCTCCTTCCACAATTAGAATTAGCTTTTTCGTCCTTAAGGTAAATATGTTTTTAACGGTTTTTAAGTTATCCGAAGGATAACTTCTGCCATTTTTGTCCTCCAGGATACTGTTTTAAAATATTTAACGATTTTAAGATGGCGGACTTCCGCCATTGTTGTCCTTAAAAGGACACTTTTTCAAAAATACTTAACGATATAACTTTATTTAAGATGGCGGAAGGATATTCATTCCTTGTTAACGCATTTTACGGGAGGCTGTAGATAGTTTTTCAACGTTAACGACCCCTTCCCGTTTACTCTTTTTGCTATGAAGATGTTGATTAAAGATTGATTTGCTATGAAATTGAACCATGCAAGTCGTCGAATCTCCTGGTGAAAGAAAATTTCTCTTGCTTTAATGATATTTTCTTCTGCAATGCACTTTTTTTTTTTCTTTTAATGACGGATCATTTTAAAGAAATCAAACCATTATAGAAATCAAACCGTCAAAGAAATCAAATAATGATTGATTTGAATGACAGAAAAAGTGAAAGGACGAAAGTGGATTGCTCACTTTCTACCGCCTCCTACAAACTGACACGGATTCCCGTGGCTGTTCAATGAGTCATGAATGATCTCTTTTTCGTGTTCTTAGCTTTCTTCAGGAGAAAGTAACTTAGAAAGGACATTTTCTCTTGTGAAGGCTATAGTTTACCTCGAAGAACTGAAGATGAATGTTAAGCATTCGAAACTAGTTTTCAAATAAAATAATCTCAATAGAAGTGGCATTTAATTCATCAATCCTAATTGTATTGATCCTTCTATATCATCATGCGTACCTCAAGTGAAGTTTACTTTTTTTTTTTTTTTTTTTTTTTTTTTTTTTTTTTTTTTTTTTTTTTTTTTTTTTTTTTTTTTTTTTTTTTTTTTTTTTTTTTTTAATCTTTTATTAATATAATACTGTTTTGTTCCTAACGGTTAGGATAGACTATATCAGATACGATATGAGGAAAACGTTTGTATTGAATCAACTTAATCCATGAAACAGTGCTGACGTGTTGAAAATTTTGTATTTTTTAGAACTGAAGATGAATGTTTAGCGATGTAGATTGTTGGAGTAGGCAGTCTTAGATACACAGCAATTCAAAATAATATTTTAATATATTCTTCAATGAAGGAGTTACATACATTGATAAATAATTCTATTGTACAAAGCATTTACTCCTCTTTATTAATAGTAAAAACATGTGACATGTTTCGGGAAACAAGGTCCCATCATCAGACTGAAAACAGTATTTACAATTTACTATAATCACACTACATTTTCTAACATCAAAACAATATATATCATTATAAATTTACCTTTAAAACAATCTCTTGGTGTTAACACACCGTGTCAGTTTCATTTACATTGTCAATAGAATAACTCTTCTACTTTATGGGTACAAGGGTCAATCCTAATCTGTACTATTGCTATTAGTACTGAAACAGCCCTATTAGAACACGCATAAAAACTGAACCACAAATTCAATTTCGATAATGTTAAAATCTTGCAACATGAAACCAAAACACATAATAGAAAATAAAAGAATCGATATACATTAAATAAAACAATCAATAATGCAATAAACTATAAAACGGACACAGATAAAACAGGATCTATATATGCTGGTATAATTAATAAATTAATGAAATGAAATGAAAAATAATCTTTATTCTGGGACACCTTCTCCCCTAAGAATAACATATAAGAACAATAAAAAGGTATTATTGTCTGACTGCGTACATATCAGGCAGTAACTTATATAGAGTGTAAATTATATACTAAAAGTCTTTGGGTTTACATAAAAAAAGTAAATAAATAAGTAAATAACAAAATTAAAATAAAATAAAAGAAAAATAAAGATTCTAGCAATAAAATATTATTACATAATTTCGGAAGATTGATAATTGAGGAGGTAGATGAATAAATTATGTTTAAAGGAAGTGAGAGAAGGAACATTGCGGATCGAAATTAATAATATAAGATTGGCCAACTTAGTATTAATAACAATAGTAGAGATTAGGATTGACCCTCGTACCCATAAAGTAGAAGAGTTATTCTATTGACAATGTAAATGAAACTGATACGGTGTGTTAACACCAAGATATTGTTTTAAAGGTAAATTTATAATGAGATATATTGTTTTGATGTTAGAAAATGTAGTGTGATTATAGTAAATTGTAAATACTGTTTTCAGTCTGATGATGGGACCTTGTTTCCCGAAACGTCACATGTTTTTACTATTAATAAAGAGGAGTGAATGCTTTGTATAATACAATTATTTAATAATATTTTAATTTATAATGCCGACGTTTCGACTTGCATTGCAAGCCTTCATCAGGGCTAGAAGAAAAGAAAACAAGCACGAAGGTATGACTAAATTGTAGAGAATATATAAAAAACAAAAGTATGAAAAGAATAAATGTATAAGAGCAAAGACAGTAACATAAAGGCAAAATCTAAAGGCCATGAAGACAATACATAAAGACTATTGAATTAAGATTAAAATGAGCGATAGTTAATTAAAAGTTAATGAGTAAATTCAATAGTATAATTGTTAAACATAAAAAATGAGTAGATATATCTACTAATTTAGTCATACCTTTTTGCTTGTTTTCTTTTCTTCTAGCCTTGATGAAGGCTTGCAATGCAAGTCGAAACGTCGGCATTATAAATTAAAATATTATTTTAAATTGCTGTGTATCTATGACTGCCTACCCCAATAATCTACATATCTAAATACTTCAAAGTCGACTAATACCTTAAGAATATAAATGTTTAGCATTCGAAACTAGTGTTCTAAAATAATAATTCCAATAGAAGTGGCAATTAATTCACCAATCCTAATTTTTTCTATTGAAATGGAATGTGATTCGATGGCTATTTTTTTCTTCTCATTATTCTAGCCTATTCTATAAAACAAAACTCAATCTTTTAAAATGTAGGTAAAAAGTGACGTCGCACATAGGGGTATTTTACGAATCTAGGCAGCCAAAATTATTTAATCCCAGTTTACTGCAGAAAATATATACCAATCATACTAAGCATAGAAAAATTGTTTTTCAAGGTTTTTATTTTAAAAAAAAAAGTTGATTTAATATTCTTTAACATTCCTCCCAGGAAACGTTTCGTGTAGAATTCTAACTGCATAGCTTGAAATATTTGTCGTGTGCATCAGCGGCTTCTTCGAAGAAAAACCCTTTTGACAACATTGCTTTTCCTGTAGGTACACCTTGAATAATAATGTTATGAATAATTTTGATATTTAATGTCAGTCGTCAAGCGTTTGTAAATGAACTTTGTGGTCACTTGATTTCACTTCAATGATGACTTTAAATTGGTATAAAAACTGAAATCAACACCAGTGATATCTACATCTAATAAACCTGCAGGCATTATGATCGTTAGTGTTGCCAAATCCAGCTTTAGGGATATCCACAATCTATTCTGTTTTTTGTATTAATTATTCTAGAATTTCATTTTTCCCTTGCATTCCAATTGCTTTGTCAGTATCTGTTCTTAGCTACCACATTTTTTACAGGGTGCTAAAAAAACTGTCCCCTCCCATTAGGCCAACGGATCTCTCTCTGCTTTTTAAGTGTAACAGCTTCAATAAAAATTGGTTTTCTTATATTTAGTGATATTCTACATAAATAGAGCTATTGATCTAAAAACTGCAGGTGAAGACACATACTTTTGAAGTGGTTATTATTTTATCAATTAATGTATCAGTACCATTTCGGCTGTTAGAAAAAAAAAAATATATTTTTTGTTTAATACGCTTTTATTACCTTCACCTATATGTAACGGAATTTTTCATCGTAATTTTCACCAATTTCCAGCTATCTGATTAACTGGAAAATTTGCACACGTTTTAAGGACCAATGGCAATACAATAATTGCACAACTTCGTTCTAATATTTTTACTTAGTCTAGTTAAAATACCCACAAAATGGAGATCTGCCTTGTAAAAAATGAAGCAGTAGGTTTTACGTTTTTATATGGTCCAGATAATAAAATAACAAAAATGAAACTAAATTTTATAAGGGCAAAATGTTTGGGGGACAAAAAACTTTTTGAACTTATTTTAGATTTTGGAAAAAAAAGCATATAAAAAATGCTTTAAATCGCAAAATATATTATTTACAAATTTAAAGCTTATTAAACTATGCGTCTAAAGACATCCCTTAAGGTGTGGTTCCACATGGAGCAGCCAGCCGCAGCTGCTGCGTTCAGGGTGGTTCCGCATGTAGCTTCCAAACGCAGCAGCTGGAAGTTCATCAGTTCTGGTGATGAATTCACAACATATAGAAAGAGAGTTAAGAAAACTCGCTGGAACCACAATTTTACTATTTTTTCAGACGATGTATAAAGTTCCAGTTTTTTACTGTGAATATTTTATTGACAACCCGGTTTTCGTTAAATCAATTTTATCATGTAAGATTTTTGATAACTTACACTTTTATTATCTTACATAATAAAAATTATTTAACGAAAATAAGGTTGTCAATAAAATATTTACAGTAAAAAACTGGAACTTTATACATCGTCTGAAAAATATTGTAAAATTGTGGTTCCAGCAACTTTTCTTTTGTCTTTTTTTATATACTGTCTTTCTATATTTTGTGAAATCATCAAAGGGAAAATTTATACATATATTGGTACCAAAGTATCACCATTTTCGACTATTTTTTTTTTTTTAATGTCATACCGATCTTTATGGTATTTTTGAAAAACAATGCTTAAAATACATTCCAGAACATAATTTTCAGATTTATAAATAATAGGATGAAACTTGAGGTTGAAATACCACAATATATATATATATGCGAGTATATACACACATAAATTTATAAATATATTTGTTATATAGATTTTTATATAAATAAATAAATAAATCTATATAATAAATATATTTATAAATTTATGTGTGTATATACTCGTATATATATATATATATATATATATATTGTGGTATTTCAACCTGAGGTTTTATCCAATTATTTATAAATGTATATTAAATATACCAAAACCCTAAAATTGTGTTCTGCAATGTATTTTAAGCATTGTTTTTCGAAAATACCATATAGATCGGTATGACATTAAAAAAAAAAATCTAAAATGATACAAGAAACTTTGGTGATGTGGGTTTGCATACTAAAGACGCGAAGGAGTGCGTCTGGACTGGTCCCTAGAGCAGTCCGAACGCAGCAGCCAGCTTCTCAAATTTCTGGCTGCAGCCGCAGCTGCTCCCTCTTGCAACACTTCTATTAAAACCAACTGAAGCAGTGCTCAGCTTCCAGCCGCTGCGTCTGGCAGACGCAGCTGCTGCTCCATGCGGAACCACACCTTTAAGCTGAATTAGATTTAGGCGTTTAGCCACATTCGATTGTCAAACATCGAATGCTTTTTGCGAACTTTAAAAAGTTAGTTTTGGTCATGTTTAAGAGCCTATAACGCTGAAATGGCTTATTCAATAAAAAAAATTTATATACTAGAAGTTTTAGTCATGCAAGATAGGATTTTTAAAAAAAAATTACCACTCTGAGATATGTCAAAAAAAAAGTTTTTTGATTGATTTTTAAAAAACTGTAAAAATGCAAACAAATCACGAATAGTACAGCTTCGAACCTTTCGAACTAAAAAATTTAAAAGTTCTGGCTGCTTCGGAATTGTTCACAGCACTTAGCTTTTTAGTTAGCTTTGCTACGAAAGCGTGTTTTTCTAGTTTTATTTTTTTTAAATAATAATTTTTTATTCATTTTCAACCACATTTTAGTGTTTTTGTTGTACTTCAGGGTGCGTCCCGGCTGGTATTTTTAATGTCTTTGAATGATTGAAAAACCTCTAGATTTTCCATGACATATCTATGCCAAATAAATAAATAAATAAATAAATAAATAATATATATATATATATATATATATATATATATATATATATATATATATATATATATATATATGTGTGTGTGTGTTTTTTTTTAATTTGGTACACTCAATCCGGTAATGTTTATAAGATAATTGTTGATAAAAGATATAATGAAATTAGAAATTTTTATTCAAATTAATATAATAGAATTCTAAATCCAGACCCCGATTACCCAGGCATCTTGGCGGCAATAAAATCCATTAATTGGAATTTAAATTCAATCTCTAGTAATATTTATAAAGAAGTTTTAACATGGAGATAGAATAAAAAAAAAAACTAAAAAAAAAACTTGGTCTTTCAAAACAATAACGCATCTTCTTTTTCAGTAATTCAAAATATATCCTTGAGCACATGAGGTGAAATGTTAGGCACGGAGCTGGTTCGAATCCAGCCTGGGCGATTTGAAACTTGACCTTCCCACCCTGGCTAGAATAGGTTGGTAACCTGTAGGATAACCGGTCCTCATTTTAATTTCTTTTCAATTTAATTGTTAATTCAATCGTCTTTATGTATTGTCTTCATGGTCTTTATATATTGCCTTTATATTATTGTCTTTATTCTCATACAGTTATTCTTTTCATATATATATATATGGATAATTTTATGACTGAACCTCAAGAACCTTAGTAAACAAAATATATATATATATATATATATATATATATATATATATATATATATATATATATATATTTTTTTTTTTTTATACTCCCTGCAATTTTGTCATGTCTTTCTGTTTGTTTTATTTTTCTTCTTGCCTTGATGAAGACTTGCAATGTAAGTCGAAACGTCGGCATTATAAATTAAAGTTTATTTTTAATTCCTGTATATCTATGACTACATACCCCAAACGACCTATATCTTTTGAAAATTAAATTTATTAAAAAAAAATTATACAAATGAACGAGAATTTTATATTTTCAAATGATTAATATTCAGTTTTATTCTATTTATAAAAATATATGCAAGACAAATGATAAAACAAATTTTTATGTAAGGAGAATGTATTCTGTACGTACTCTTAGCCTCTCTTGCGGGGGGCGCACAAGGCCCCTTGTCCAGGTAACATCTAGTGTAGGCATCCATGAGCCTCCGGTTGCTCAGAATCGAGTCGACATCCACGGACTCGAAGTTGGCCTGGTATTGTGCAAAGACCACGAAGGCCAAACAGAAGAAAACCAAGAGCTGGAAGGACGACCTCATGTCTGAGCGATGGTTTGATGTTGACTACGAAGAAAGAGTGCTCTTGTCCGGCTGTCGGTTCCGATCGGCACCTTTCGCCACCTTCCGATTCGAAAGATAGGTCCCGCGTTTCTTTTGTCATTTAGCTCATTAAATCCACAATATTTTTTTAGAAAAAAGTTCGAAATTTGTCTCTAAATAATCGAGAGAATTGAGAATAATATTGAAAGAAAAACGGACTATTTCAGACTAAAAGTTTCTTTTAAAACTGTAGCCGTTTGTTGTTTTTTAAATCTATACCTATACTATTATATAAAAGGACAAGCCATTTTTTGTTGGTGATCACTAACCGCGAAAACTTCTGAACCAATCTGTACAAAACTTTTAACATCATCTTCATAGGTCGAGGAAGGTTTATCAATTATAAAATTTACAGATTTTCAATTAAATGTGAGATTACAAAGGTAGTGTGTTATATTAAATTGCTAATGAAATTAACTTATTTTCAGTCAAGTTGTTATTTTCATACACCTACTGCATTCACTAAAATACGATTACTATGATTCTTGTTGAACAAAAATAATTTTTTTTGACGATTTCATATTCTTCCCCGTTCACGTGAGAAACACATCTAATAATTAAAACACCCAAAATCTGGGTAATATTTATGTATTTACTCTGTAAACAGAAAAAAGTGTAAACTGACTGCAGCAAACGTTTTCGTACAGCATCAAATTATCTCCTTTTATTATTTATTGGGTATGATGTACAGAAGTTAACTAGTTGTTAATCTTGCCTCTTTCTAGCTATGTTCTCATCAGTTTCCACTCTAACAGTGTTTTATAAAAAAGCTACGGCCCGAAATTCAGAATATCTCTATTCAACAGCGGTTACATGTACTTTTCCTTAGATAACAGCGATATTCGTACGTCCAGATTAGTTCAATGATCAATATACCTCGTTCAACGGTCTAATACACAATCAAATGCATTAAAACAAAAGAAAGACTGGAAGAAAAGGGCCGATCGGGATGGCCGAGAATTTCCTCAGTTTACAATTTTTTCTATTTACAAAGTAAATACATAAATACTATCCAGATTTTGGGGTTTTTAATTATTAAATGTGTTTCTCACGCGAATGAGGAAGAATATCGAATCGTCAAAAAAATTATTTTTCTACGAAAGTGATACTAATCGGATTTTCGTGAATGTGTAGGTATACAAAAACTTTTGCTGCTAACTGCATAAATATTTGGCGTGACATGTGGAACCCAATGAAGTTTAAAAAGGCGACCAATATCCCGGTTTTGACTAGCGCCATTTTGCAATTGTAAAACTATTGTACCCATCTTTAGCAAATTATAATTTTTTCATCTTCATAGTTTTAGGACCATTTTGCAATAATAAAATTTACAACGATAAAAATTGAAACGTACAATTTTGAGTGGCACGAGATTTGCCAAACATCTGTTATGATGAGAAATTAATATCCAACCAGGAGAAACAAATAGAATTATTTCTACCGAATAAAAATTATTACTAAATCAAAATATCGATTTTTTTCTTTTTTTTACATTCTTTGTCAAAATATGATTCATGGGACTTTAGTTGTAAGCACTGATAATTCAGTCCGTTATCCGCTAGAGTTTTTTAATAGTCTCTGCCCATGTGGATTACCAACTCATATATTAAAATTAAAAATCGGAAGTCCAATTATACTTTTACGCAATCTTTTAACACCTAATCAGTGCAATTTTAACTTGGTTAAAAATTATTGCTATGCGTGAAAATATCATTGAAGAAATAATACTCAATTGCACACTTCAATACGATATTTTCATTAATAAAATCTTAATCACTTAAAATTATTTAAGTTCTTTGCTCATGTGAGCGGGTGAAGCCGAATTTAAGTCCGGCTTGAAACTTCGAGGTCGGTATACTTTCCTCACACTCAAGATTCTATACTTCGGGACTTTTAACTCTGGTAACTATTTACCTTTTAACTTTTTAAAATATGAAAATAAATAAAAAGTATTCTGATCGATAAAAACATAAAAAAAAAGGCGCACAAGTTACATAATTTTTTATTTTAAAAAAACCTGAACCACTACAACAAATGAAGTGTTTTGGGTTCAATAATTAGGCAAGGATGTATGGTTACTGGGCCAACGGTTGTGAAATGATATTTGGCTAAAATCACGCTCTACCACCTGATTTCCCCACAATTAAGGATACCCACTTTATAGAGACTGAGAGTGCCCCAGAAGGGCCTTCCGTCCTTGGATTCGATCTACAGCTAAAATAAAATAAAACAAGATAAATTTTCTGCCCTCAGCCAGACTGGAACGTGGATCCTGAATAATGGTAGTGGAGTACCTTACTCCTGTGCCTCAGCAATAATCTAATAACAATTACTAATAATTTGAAAAGGATTATTAAAGAAGGCAATATTTATCATATTTCCAACATATATTGTGGTTGGACATGCAATACAAGTAATCTGGGGATAATGTCGACATTTCAAAGTACAAAAAAAATATTATAATTTCTTGAACTAATTTTGAAATAATGTAATGCTCAAGTAGCTCACATGATCAGGCAGAGCCCTAACACATCTGAACTCTGGATGCGCATCCTGTCTTCAGATCCGTATTTCAATGTGTTTCTCACTTTTCCTAACCAAATCACAACTGGAATTTTTCCTAGTGTTAAAAATTATGTTATCCCCACTACTAATTATTCATTTGACCAATAAAGAGAGTAAGTACAACTAATTATTTGCAGTAGCTATCAATACTGAAGTTGAGCACTGTCTAGATTGGTTTCCACTTAAATGGGGGACCTCCAACCATTCCCTGACAATCCACCAATGATCAAGTGCTCCTTGCTAAGATGAAATATGATACTTTATTTATCCTTCGTGTATACTTGGTGACCATACTCAAAAAGATTGGTACATACCAACAAGAATCTATCTGGACTATCATGCTCAGAAAAAAAAAAATGAATAAAAAGTATAAAGCCAGCACCTAAATTGATTGAAACACCACTAATGGCTACTCAGCAAGACAAGAATAACTAGAAAGCCACATACTGAAAGCTGAAATAATCTCAAGGATATAAAATCATTGTTACCATTACTATTACCAAAGAAGCTAGATAGGGTATGCACAGGAGACTATTGGAGGATTCCTGGTTTTGAAACCAAGATGCAGTGCCTGATTAGGTACAATCATTGAAATTAGAAATAAAGAATTTATCAGAACGATGGTTAGATCTGTTTAACCATTTGATGTGATAGCCTGTGGTTAGATCAAATAGAGTGTTTAAATTAGTTTTATTATAATAATGTTAGCAAACAAGCTTTTTAAATCTTCTTTAAAAATTATTATGAAGAATCTAAATAAACTATAAACAATTTTATATATAAATATATATATCAAAATTATATTTTGTCGACCCTTAGAAATTATATAGTTAACTGTTTTACAATAATCGGGTTTTTGGTCCTTTATATTTAACAATATTTTGTTCATACAATATTATTATCCATATATATATTTTCTCTCTTCCTTCTCCTCTCTCCTCTCTTTTTGACGTTTCGACCCCTTATTTAATGGGGTCCTCCTCAGAACAAAAACTGGGTACCCCGAAACTCCAGGCCAGTAAGCCCACCGACTCCTGCAGCAAGTGCTTGCCAGCTCAGACACCAGGGTACCCAGTTTTTGTTCTGAGGAGGACCCCATTAAATAAGGGGTCGAAACGTCAAAAAGAGAGGAGAGAGGAGAAGGAAGAGAGAAAATATATATATGGATAATAATATTGTATGAACAAAATATTGTTAAATATAAAGGACCAAAAACCCGATTATTGTAAAACAGTTAATTATATATATATATATATATATATATATATATATATATATATATATATATATATATATATATATATATATATATATATATATATATATATCATATAATATAATGGAAGTATATCATGATTATGAAATGATCCAGGGCAGTCAACAACATTTTATGACAGGATAGGAAGCATTTATCTTCCTTCATTGAAAATCCATATCAGACATTTAAAATGTAAGCAAAAAGATTAAATTATAATCAAAGAACATTTGACAGTTTCCATTGGTTATGATTTGAAATCTTGAAGATTATGTATTATATGATTCACATCGTTACACGATTATATGAAAAAAAAAATTCACATAAAGTAGCAGTTAAGGGGGAAAAAATAAAAAAGGAGGCATTATGTCTCATTCTTTGATGGTCAAAAATATTTTTACTTCAATTTTTACCAACTAGTGTAAAATGAAATAATAAAGAGTTTAAATTAAAAATGCATGGCATCATTTCTGCTTAAGATTAACAGATAACAGTAAGATAGGATCATTCATTTGCAGAAACCAAACAGCAGATAGTGGAAAATATTTGTGTCGATTAAGCTAATAGAGTATTCAGATTACATTTCTTCTAATCAAAATCCATAGGATGTAATGCCTTCACAAGAGGAGAATGAAGGACATAGCTCCATATTTAAAGGCTAAGTAATGAGACTCGAATAGGAATTAAAGTACACCATTTTACTTACTAGGCTATCTTATCTATTTTTGATAATAATAATATTGTTCTACTAGTTTAAAGAACTCATTTTTATTTATAACTACAATATTGGAATTAATATTAAAGTTTTAGAACAATGAGCCTCTTAAGGCTGAAGTGCACAAAAGCCGTGAGGATGGGGGGGATTACAGTTTAATGGTTATAATACTTTTCTTTTTTTAATTATATTATGAAGTTTAACGGAGTTAATACTTCATAACACTGTTCAATGAGGTAAAATATTAAGACATTTCCAAAAAAATCTCAAGTTCAAATAGATGATGAACAATGATAACTCATAATTAATAGGTTGAACTTATTTTAATTTTAAATAATCGTATTATAAATCACACTATTAGTAAAACCCTTCAATGGCCATCAATGAAGACAGAAAAAAAAAAAATTGGGTTAATGGTATTTTCAAGCTAATTTTTAAGTGTTCAAGTATCCAAGTGAATAATTATATATAAAAAAGCTAAAAATGGTTGTAAACATTAATTGAGATAACAATTAACCCACCATTATTCAAGCAAGTTAAAAATCAAAGCTAAACTAATTTATAATAATTATTAACTAAAATAATTATTAGGTATTGTACCTGGCAATATAACATGGAAAGTGAACTTTTGGAATTAAAAAAAAAATAAAAACGGGTAAATACAATAATATATTGAACAGTAAAGAATTTATGATTTAAGTATTGGTGTAGACCTATTTTCCTGTATAATTAACAACAAACCATCTCATAGCTGATAATCGAAAAATTACATGGTTTCAGAATTGACGTTTGACAGATTCACAACCCCTTTCCAAGTCCTTAGGCTAGTTTCTAAAAAGCCGAGCCTTTAAAACTGATTTTGAAAAAAATACCTCCTTCTGGGAAATTACATTCAAAATTCAATCTAATGAAAATATAGGATTTAAGAACACCACATTTATTTGAATTTAGTAGGAGTCAAGGAGCATATTTTAATTATATAATAAAAAATAATTGTTTTATATTAAACATTATAAATTTTTTATAAACGATTCCAAAAAAATTAAATCACATGAAATAAAACTGCACACAAGGGAAAGGAAAAATTGATGAAAGTCTTTTTCATACACAAGATATATTACTTCATAATGGGTACAGTAATATTTAACAATTTTATAGTATCAAACACTAACATATATAAACTAACTACTTATCTACCATGGCCTTAGTTTGCTTTGACTCGCATGACTTATAATCCATGTATATTTTGGTTTTTTAACCATAGACATTTGTTTATGTCTGGGATGAGTGGGACAAATAACATAACTTCTTTGGTTCCTAACAACAATGTAACAATCTTTACACCGTCTTTTCAATTTGAGCTTAACTTTAAATCCACAAACTTGTGATACAATGGGTAACTGTGGCGATAGGAACGGTTGTATGAATTTATCATTACTGCTTAATCCCAGAGAGTTGATAGCAGGTGCTGAAGATCTTAGAAAGGATAGGTTCCTTGAAACCACATTGAAATTACTAATTGCTCTAAGTAAAGGTGATATAATTGACGTCATCCTAGAATAAAAAGAACATAACTAATAGAAGTCTAACATTTAAAAACGTTTATTATAATAATTAAAATGTTTATTGTCAAATAATTACCTTTAAAAAAAACCTATTTTAAAAAAATTATATGTATCAAAGGAATTTCCTTGAATACATCTAAAACCTTTACAACTGATAAATGAAATAATCAAATTTTAAAACCAAAAATAAAAATCTTTGTTTATAACCTACAATTACCTTCATTTGTGTTAGTTCCACAGGGTTGCCGTTAATGATTTGAAATTTAGGCTTATATTTTGAAATATTTAATTTTTAATTTAAGATTTATGAAAATGTCCAACAGTAAATATTATTTTACATAACTTTTAAATATTAATACATCTTATTACCTATAAGTGGTGATCTGAGAGGCTAAAGTAAAGGAACATTTTGGAAGTCATGTTTAGTAGAATAATGCATATTACAGGAGAAAACGATTACAACGGGTGAGGAGCAGGAACTTAATTCTACCTGCCATTAACTAGCGCCTTCTTTACATAGATATAGGCGTACTTATATTAAAAAGATAGAGTGTATCGCTATTCTAAAATGTTCATAATACTTGGGGATACCACGCTAATAGGTTCCAAAATTTTAAGCGTCCAATACTGAGAAAAGAAATCTAGTAGCAGGATTTTACTTGATTGCCAATGTACTGAATAGATGGTGACCTTTTCCTCAAAATATTAATCTGTAATCATTTTCACGTTTTTGATCGTCATTAGAAAAACCTGTCTCATACCAAAACGCCGGCATGAAAAATACTTTTTTTTTCAACCTAGGTGTATTTTTCTTCCGCTAACCACATCCCAAAATACCTTTTTCATCATTGATTACAATTTTCGTTTTAAAAATACATCAACTTTAAAACACTAAATTTAAGTGCTGATAATGAACCTGAAATGCTTTATTTTCTTTCTACACAAGTTATTCATAATAATTTCTTTCACCCAGCTTCTTTAACAGTATTGGGTGGAACATTTTCAGTTTTAGGCCATTTATACTGGCTTCATTTCGTTTACCCTTTGCCTTAAACTGAGTATTTCTGAAAAAGGTTTGCCAGAATGTAGTCAGAATAATTTGCCACTGAAAGGGTGCATACTTGATCATCTACTAATTTGAAGATAGACTAGATATATTTAATAAATTTAGCTTTTATTGAGTCAATGTATTGTCAAAAAATGTCTGCAAAGGTATTCTGGATTTCATGCTTCCATATAGATATAGGTATAGATTTCTAATTTCATCCTATCACCTTTTTTAAATGATTAAAAACTTAACCATTCCGCAAATTCAATAAATAGCTAGAAGTAATGGTCTGTCATGGTATATGTTTACAAATATTAGATGTTTTAGATCCTAAATATTAGTTTAATATAAAAAAAAAAAAAGCTACTGGAATGTGTGGTCTTAGTGAAAAAAACAAAACAAAAACGGTTAGCTCAATAGACAGAACAACTACTTAAAGCTAGTGGTTAATTTGGCTTTTACATTCTGAAGTCAAAAAGGAAAAAAAAAAAAATATTGAAATATATAGCAATGAGAAGTTATAAACTTCATATACAATAGATTTTATAGAATTATCATAACATTAAAAATGCTCACAAAACAATGCATCTGCATGAGTTAGAAAAATAGTAAAAAGTAGGGCAGTATTAAAAGGTTTAAATAAAAGCAACACAATTTAAAAGTAGTATTTATACATAAATATTACATTTAACAATATATTTACAAGAAAAAAAGTAAATAAAAATTGCAACAAAATATAATTCTTACATAAACAAAATCAAGCAGGAAAAAAAAAAAAAAAAAAAAAAAAAAAAAAATCAAATGAGCATTTTTCAAATTCATTCAATTTAATAATGGATATTTACAACTAACAATATTATTTACAAAATAATAATAAATTTGTTCCTCAACAGCCTACAAAAGATACTAATGGTAGAGGTGTTCAAAATCTTAGGTCTTAGTTTTTAAATTTAGTAAATATTCTTATGGCAAAGTGTTGTCAAAACTGCTTAATTAATCTTATATCTAATGTCAGGTACTCTTTTTAGGGTTGAGTGGACCCACAAAGCGCAATCAAACCACGGTTCCCAAACAGACCAAATCCACTAATTTTCTATCCAAAGAAAACTTAGTTACGTGAGGCCAGGATTTGAACCAGGTTCATTTACTATAGGAAGCCAGTTCTATCCATTAAGATATTGTACTCCCTACAGCATTATAAATTTTTAATCTTAATACCTACTTCATGATAAAATAAAAATATAGATTAAGTTAAATTAAAACTGTTCATAAACTGTATAGTACATTATAAAAATATAACAAAGCAATAAAAATTAACTTATTAAGGGAAAAAAAGAAAGAAAGAAAAAAAGCAAGAGTTATTAAAAAATAAAATGTAAACTGTTCAGTTCATTATTTAAAACTAACAGTAAACTAAAAAATCTATATTTTTAAAAATAATTCTTTAGAATTTTACTCTGAGACTATCTTGTAAAAGATAATACTGTCTAACACAACCATTTGATAATTTATAGATGGAGTATCTAGAAAAAATATATTTAAATATGTAGGCGATAGAATTTAATATGAATTGCAAAACAGAATATAAAAGAACATGCTGATAAAAAAAAAGATTCTATATGTTAGAAAACTTATAACAAACAACTATGAACCAGGTTATGAAATTCATTAGATCACAAGTATTGAGCAAATAGCACCTTTACGCATACTTTCTAACAGTACTTATTTTAAAGTTTGAAATAAATTTGAAAATCTAATATTAATTTATACATTCAGTTTTTAAGTCCTGTTCAAAATAAAATTATCTCTCTCCATTTCATTATAATTAAATTTGAAGAGTAAGAAAATTCAATAATACAAAATTCTATATTTTACAACACACGGGAATCAAATCAACTTAAAATAATAAATTTCATAGTTAAAACTTTTAAAATAATATAAAATTCATATACTATATGAATTGTAATTACAATGCAGCTTATACCTAAATTGTATCTAAAATATAAAATCATAAAAACTAAAAGCAGATGGATATTATAAATACATATGTCACAACCGTTGGACATTTATATATTTATAAATCATAACGAACTAAAATCCAATAAAATATGATAAAATTTTACCCTAGCGAATAATATCACATTGTAACTAAATTAATCATTTAGTTTGATTTTAATTTCATCGCTTGATTTCAAGTAATAAATCCATAATTTCAAATTAGAAAATTTCATAATTTTAATAATAAATAAAAATATCCAATGCTATAAACAACGCTAACATTTTATCTGGACCAAGTAAGAAACTGCCCATTTATTTAAAAACTTATCTTAATTATTCACTGCATATAAAACTAAAAAAAAAGAAAACAAAAAACAAAGGAAGAAGATAATGTATTCATAGAATAATAAAACTGTATTAAGACCTCAATAGAAAATAAATTATCTGAGGTATCTATTTCAACATGGAGGCTGATATTGAAAATATGATAATGATACCAAACATCATTACAAACATACTAAAGTATTGTTTTCATGATTAGTTGAAACAAACATTTAGATCTGTAAATGATACACTATCTCCTTCAGCAATAATTTAATCAAATATAAAATTCATATAATTAAGCTAAAATAGATCTAAATTATAACATCATTATAGAAGCGTAAAAAATTTACCATAAAATGTAACATAAAATCTAATCGATATTCATTTAAATTAAATACTTAATCAAATTAATAAAACTATATCAAATATAACATAATAATAGTCATCTGAACAAGTTTCTGCATTCATTAAAAACCTATTCATCATTATTACAATAAATATCTTTATTACGTCGTTTAAATTTTTTTGGACCATTAATTGTTTTTGCTATTTCCTCTTCAACTGGTCTTTTGGGAGATTCATCTGAAAAAAAATAAAAATAATAATAATAATTAAGTTGACAATATAACATGGTTATAGCCCTGAAGAAGGCTCGCAATGCAGGCTGAAACATTACCACTCCTTTTAAGTTTTCTTAACTTGGAAGTGTTTCTTTTTTACACCTTGACTGCATTGGAGACTATTTTATTTATAAATTAAGTTGATAGTATTATTCTAAAATATTATAATCCCTTTGATCCTTAAAAAAACAAATGTCAATAACTCTAGTTTAAGCCATAGGGTGCTTAAAATTTTTGGAGTCTCACATTCTAAACTTAACTATACTATTATATTATAATATAATACATAAGATGTATCCTTTTACAAGATGTCTCAGTTATTTTGTTACTCATAATTTAATTATATATCAATTTTTATTATCTATTATTATTATTTATCATAGCCAGACAATTGTCCCATGCACTGTAATCATATGTTATTCTCAGGGGACAAGTAGTCCCAGAATAAAGTTCATTTTCTTCTTTATTCTTCTATAAAAAGACAAGCCATTTTTCGTTTGTGAAACTAACTGCGAAAACTACTGAACCAATCTGTACAAACTTTTAATCATATCATCTTGATAGCTGAAAGAAGGGTTTAGCAATAATAAAATTTAAAGATTTTCAACTATATTGCCATACAAAAGTAATAAATATGTGATGCGCAGTGAACTATAATAATCAACCGATAGGTGGCGAGCACCATTCGAGAGAGGTTACAAAGTTGTACAGTGTTATATAGAGTTAGAAATTTACTTATTTTCAATTCAATTGTTATTAAAGCTATAAATATATGGAGCAACATATTGATCCCTGTGCATGTGGCCGTTCTGCAACAGAGTTTGAAATGAGATATTTAGCCTGATTTGAATGTGGGATCACTTTATTATTTATGGTTATGGGTTGATAGTTGATTTTTTTGTTAGTAAAATCAACATGTACAAATTTTGTTTCATTTAGTTTAATTTTTCATTTTGTGGTCCATCTTTGTATATTGGCTGCAAAGGAGATACTAATGCAAAAAAATAAAAAATAAAATATATATGTAATAAATTATATTATTAAATATAGTCTGTAACTTTCTTCTGCATATATGTAGAGATGTAATGATCTATATCACACACTGATTTGTTTGCAAAGCTGCAATGACAGGAGCTTCTACCACTGGTAGCCATGGCTAATAAAAAAACAAAAAAACAATGAACACAATAAACGTCTGTCATGTCTGTGAAATGAAACAGTACTGAGGATAAGTGAGGATAGTATAGAGATGTTTGTATAATGGTTTGTACTTCGACTTATATAGAGGGTGTCCCGAATTTAAATGGCAAAACTTCAGGAACTTATAGGGGACCGAAAAACTAAGACATAAAATCCTTTAGAGATTTGCTCGTTTTTGCTTAGTTTTAGAGAAAATCGCAAAAAAAGAAAAAAACAAAAATGTTACAGGTAGCGATTATCACCTTTCAAAGTTTGTCACACTAGGCATTGAGATATGTAAACACTTAATGTTATCCTTTACATTCTTTTATTTGTTTACATTTTGGCTTCCTTCTAGGATTATAATTCCTAAATCAGTCTTCAGTCAGTCACTCAGATATTTTTGTGCGAATAGCATCAGCCACAATGCCGCAAACATATTCTAATGTTGAATACGCTGATATGATTTTTGTGTATGGTTTCTGTAACGGTAATGCTTTAGAAGTGGTGCGGGAGTATGCGCGCCGATTTCTAAATAGAAGAGTGCCTAATCGATGAGTCTTTTCGTGAACTTTTAATAGACTATGAGAGATTGGGCCATTCTTAATACGTAATGAAGGCGACCAATTCCAGGCAGCAATAAGAGCAGATTATCGGAGAAGAAATTGTGTCCAACGCCACTTCGATAACAATCCTGAGACTAGCATCCGAAGAGCATCTGCTGCATTAGCAATATGGCGAACTTTGAAAGGTGATAATCGCTACCCATACCATCTTCAAAAAGTTCAGAATTTATTACCTCAAGATTATGTCAAAAGATAGATTTTAGTAACTGGTTTCTTGACAAAATTCGCGATGATAATTTATTTCCATTAAAAATTAAATGGACCGATAAATCAAAGAAATTATCATGTATGGGCTCTTGAAAATCCCCAGAGCTATTAGAGAGAGTAGGTTTCAGCATGAATTTGCTATGAACGTTTGGTTTGGAATTTGAAACGGATTACTGGTATTAATTGGGACCGTATTTTTTACCTGGAAGATTGAATGGTATCAAATTTTTTAGAGAACGACTTTTCTAATTATTTAGATGACATTGCCTTACAGCAGCGGATTGAAATGTGGTCCCAACTCGATGGATGTACAGCTCATTATAGCAGAGTTGCTCGAGCTTGGTTGGATATGAATTATCCACAACGATGGATTGGACGTGGAGGAGCAGTACCTTGGACACCCAGATCACCTGATATGACACCCATGGATTTCTTCGTATGGGGAACCTTGAAGCAGAAAGTTTATTCGGTGTCAATCAACTCAAGAGAGCAATTAAGAGACCGAATCATAGATGCAGTGCACCAAATATAATCAGAACAATGTTTAGCTGCAATTTATCAAGTGAGTGCTAGATGTAATGCTTGCATTGGTGCAAGAGGAAAACATTTTGAGCAATATTTACATTAAAAAGAACATAACATAAATATAAATGTAAATAAATAAGTATCAAAATGAAAACTTGTTTTGTTTCTTTTTTTGCGATTTTCTCTAAAACTAAGCAAAAACGAGCAAATCTCTAAAGGACATTTTGTCTTAGTTTTTCGGTCCCCTATAAGTTACTGAAGTTTTGCCATTTAAATTCGGGACACCATGTATGGAGTCTGAGGAGTTGTGTAGACAAAAATTTTACTTTGAGTTAACGATTGTTAGTTAGAGTAAACTAATACAATTCATCATATAAACATAATTGGGAAATGGCGTCTACTTCGACTTATTCAAATTTGACTGTAATTGCCACTTCTGTTGGAATTATTTTTGTTTGAAAATTAGTTTTGAATGTTAAACATTGGTTATCAGTTCTAAGGGGGGGGGGGATGAAAAAGACTTCTGAAAGATATGAGGACCTAGACCAGACTGCTAAACTGTGGAACCAGTTTTCAAACAAAAATAATTCCAATAGAAGAGGCAATTAATTCATCAATCCTAAAATCATCCTTTCTCCACCAAAAGTTTGCAGGCTAATATACATATATATTACACCGAACATTTTATTTTTCAAGAATTTCCCAACAAAATCCTGTCAAACGACTGATGTTTGTGTTAGTTGTCATCTATTATACATAGATTAAAAGACAAAATTTGTTTCATGGAGTAGGCTGGTTAGAAGGGGGAGGGGTTCTACTATATATAATTTTTTACATATTACAAATTAAATTTTCGTAGAATATGGTTGATATAACCCTGTAGCACCAAGCCAATTTTATTCATAAAAACAAAAAATTAACCCTCCGTCCCTACTGTGGGGTCCCTGCGGACCCCACTCCATTTTAATGTACGCGCACATGCATTTTTTCGTTGATAACCCTAGATCATGTTTTACCTACCTGCCCCTCCATTGTCCACTCACCTGCCTACAAAGGAGCGCATTATTTCGAATAAGTGTTTTTGTGAATAAGTTTGTTTTGTGTGGTAAAATCGGGGTCCACTTGGACACCATTGTAGTGTTTAAGTACCTGTTTTTTTTTCTTCTAAGTTCATCAATGTCATACAATTTTTTTTGTGATTACGTATCATAATTCATATTAAAACGCGCAATCGTGAACAATTATTTTTCTAATCATTTTCTAATCTTTTATAGGGATTAGTCATTTTATTACGGAAGAAGAAATAAGGGCAGAGGTGGAGAAGCAAATGTGAGAGGATGATTTGAGTGATGATGACTGGACTGTTGGTGATGATCACATGCTTGCAGTGAAGATAAAGATGGCAGATTATCTAACGATGACAACCAATTTGATGAAATCGAAATTCGACTAGAAGACGACGCACCTCAGACCTGATTTTGATCCTCAGAGCAGCGGGAGAAGTTTCATTCTGGGCAAAGATGAGGAAACAACTTGGAACGATATAAATTTTATATTTTATCTATGTTTGAAAATTGCCAAATATAAACTAATAATATTTTGTTTCCAAAAAACAAATAAGATTGAAATAGGGTTATCAACGTTAAATGTTTTTATATATTTATAATTTTCTTTTCTCTAATTTTACCAAATATAATTACTTGTTTTAAAAATATCTTTTCTATTAATACTTACTTCATTCCTATTCACAGTGCTGTGAAAACTAACTCGAAGAAAGATGGGGTCCAAATAGACCTCACCATAGGGAATAAGTTCCAATACCCCACTGTAGGGACGGAGGGTTAAAATACAAAACAAAAAAAACAAATGATCCTCCATACAGTTATGATTGTAAAGGCTCAATTATCATGTCACGATGCATCAGCCATTAGCTATCAATTTAACACACAGACATACATACATCAATTTAATCAGTAGTATTGACCTTACCGATAACAAATAAAGTCTGCTCTGAACTCTTATTTTCTTCCAGCTCTCTCGAGATATCGGATTCACTTCTTTCTTCTAGTTCTTCAGTAAACGAATCATTGAATTTTGGTGGCGGTAGAACGAGAGCAGATATTTTACAACGAGACTGAGGGCTCTCTGATTCATCCTTTTCTGAATCTACAAGGCTAATAAAAACCAATAAAACAATTAATAATCATAAAAATGTTTTACTTGACAATAGCTTTTTTTTCTAATAAAGAATTGCATAGAAAAGTTAATGTTTCTTTTCTTTTTTTACCTAAATGAATTTTCATTCGCGGAATCCACAAATGTTAAATCATCAGTAAATGATGAATCAGTTGGATCGGGTGTTTCATTAGTTCCTGGTGTAGAAGATGGAGAGCCTTCGAAGAGGGTCATTGGATCATCAATTCCTAAAAATAAATGAAACAAAGCATTGATGAAAGGTCACTTATATGATATTTAGATTATTAGAAGACAAGGTTAAAATGTTTTTGAAACTATCCTTCAAATAGCTAAATATCACAGATTATATACTCTAGCTAAATACAATTCCTAGTTGTATTGATCCTCCTATACTACCATGCGTACATCAACTGTTTACTTATGTTTATTTTACTCGAAGAGCTATGTTGAATGATTGAATGAATGAATATATTGAGTAGGATGATGAATCATTGTATGTAAAGAATTAATATTCTTTATTAACCCTATTATATTATACTGGTATCTCCCATTGCAGCTTCACCCGCTCTCATAAGTAAGAAACGTCTATAGTTTTAACTAATAATTGAACTTTTCTTTGCTTATCGATAGAAATCTTGTATTGAAGTATGCAATTGAGAATTATTTCTTCAATATTTTCATGCATAGCAGTAATTTGTAACTGGGTTAAAATTGCACTTATAGGGTATTTGAAGATTATGTAAAAGTGTATCCAATTTTTAATTTAAACTATGAGTTAGTAATCCAGATGAACATAGACAATTAATAAATTCTAGGGGATGCATTACTAGACTTACAACTAAATTATCAGTGCTTACAACTAAAGGCCTACGAATCAAACAATATCTAAAAGCAAAGGATCGGCGTTTTGATTTGGTAATAATTTTTATTCAGAAAAAATAATTTTATTGATTTCATTGGGTTGCTTTTTAATTTCTAACCATAAATATATATGACAATGTCACAAACATCGTTCGTTTCTGCCCCACAACATTGTAAACTTTATCATTGCTAAATTTTCAAACTTGATTGGGATCCACATTTTGCACTACATTTAAATATGTATAAATGAAATAAGTAAATTTCATTATCAATTTCTAGCTATATTTAACATTACTATTGTAACCTCTCATGTAGAATGGTGCTGGACACTTGTAAGTTAACTTTCAAACTACACTGTTATCCACATATTATCGCATTTTTAATAACAAATTATTGTTAAAAAAAACAAAAACATATTTTATTATTGTTAAACCTTCCTTAAACTATAAAGATGATGTGGTTAAAATGTGGTACAGATTGGTTCAGTAGGTTTCATGGTTAGTGATTATTAGGGTCTGGATTTATATGTATTTACATATTGTTTTTTGAACCTTGTAAATCCATATTCGATAGTTTTTTGTACGTTTAATACAATTTTTTTTTTTTTTAAACTATTTATTGATATTTACAACTGTACATTAATATACATCAAGTAAATTTGAAGAAATGATTATAATGACATGTAAATCACTTGTGAAGAACTACTCACTAGTAGCACTTCAAAAAATGTTCTAAACTAGAAGGTCTCTTGGCCATCTTCTTTTCAGACGCCTCGGTGGGTTATCAGGTATCGAATGAGAAGCAAGTTGAGAGACTAATGGATTCGTGTGGGAGTGCAGTTTAATATGAAAGGATTGGTATCTGGTTTGGGCTAAATCAGCAACATATGGAACATTGAGGTCTTTATGGATAAGTTTATTCGTGACAAAGTAAGGAGCATTAAGGATTTTTCAAAGGATTTTGGATTGTAAGGATTGGATTCGAGAAGAATTAGATGGTTTAGTAGAGCCCCAAAGCTCAACTCCGTATGTCCATATAGGTCTAATAACTGTCATCAAAATTAGCCTCTTGTAATTTATTGGAAGCTTTGATCGTTTGTCTAGTAAATGTTGGAGTAGTCTATAACGACAGGCCGTTTCTTGTCGTTTTAGTCTTGTATGTGGATTCCAAGTGAGGCGTTTGTCCAAATGGAGTCCCAGGTAGCGGATCTGTTCAACAGGGATTAGAGGAATATCGTTAAAGGATACCGTAGGACAGGATGTCGTAGGTTTATGACGGAGGGTAAAGGTTATTTGATGGGATTTATTTGGATTTATTTTAATTCTCCATTTTTGACACCATTCTTGAAGGTTTATGATGTGGGATTGGAGTGCTTGGGATGCAATGAAGGGATCATTATTTACTGATAACAAACATGTGTCATCAGCGTAAGTGGTGAGGACAGTGCTAGGATTGGTCGGGATGTCAGCTGTATACACTGTGTAGAGGATGGGAGCTAGGATACTTCCTTGAGGAACTCCGGCAGACTGAGTAAAGAGGGATGAATGGGCGGAATTGTGACTTACTCTGAATGTTCTGTCATTAAGATAGGATTGCATAATAAGGAAGTATGTAGGAGGAAGGAAATTACGGAGTTTGTAAAGCAGTCCCTGGTGCCAGACTCGGTCAAAGGCTTGTTCTACGTCGAGAAAGGCTCCAGTGCAGTACATCCCGCGCTCCAATGTGGATGAGACAACGTCCACCACACGATGGCATTGCTGGATAGTGGAGTGTGACGTTCGGAAACCAAACTGGTGATCAGGGATGATGTGATAGGATTTTAGGATAGGATTCAGGCGTTTCAGAATGAGTTTTTCCAGGATTTTGCCCACAATGGGCAAGAGTGATATTGGACGATATGAGGATGGGTGTTCAGGTGGCTTTTTTGTTTAGGTATCATCTTTACTATGGATAGTTTTCAAGGATTGGGAAAGTATGTGGTGCGGGGAACAGCATTATAAATATAGGTTAGGAATAGGATCGCTTTCTGAGGAAAGAGTCTTAGGATTTGGGCTGTAATTAGATCATGTCCAGGGGCTTTGTTTGAGGGTAATCTGTGGATTATGTTAGATACCTCCGAAGGATGGAATGCTTTAGGAGGAGGAGACATTTGGAGTGGAATATTTAGTTCTGCTTCAACACATTGGAGGTGATGAGGATTGAATATATCAGGATGGGGGTTGAATGATTTAAAGAGGTGCTGGCCGAAAATTTGGGATTTTTCTTCGTCTGATCTTGTCCAGGTTTTGGAATCTGTAAGGAGAGGATGATTAAAGTTTTTGTAATTAACAAGTTTTTTGTAGTTATCCATAATGACTTATCACAAGTATTAAGACTTTGAGTACAGTTCTGTAGGTTTTGAATTTTCTTATTTCTGTCTTAAGTTTGTTGGTTAAGTTGTTGTAATTATTTTTGTCTGATGGGTATCTAGTACGGTGCCACTTCGCTCTTGCTCTGCGTTTTTCAGTTAGTAAGGTACGAATATGTTGTGGCAGGTTATTGTGTTGTGTACTATGAATTTTTCGGGGTAAAGTATTTTCCTGTATACTAATTTTTACTGATGTTATAAGTCTGTCAATTGCTAAGTTGATGTCTTCTTTTGTTTTAAGGGGAGTTTTTAAGTCTAATTTGTTTTCAAGATCATACCGAAATCCGTCCCAGTCTACACGTCCTGTAATCAGTCTAGGAAGAGAGGGTTTAGGAACGGGATTTGAATGCAGGAGAAGCAGAACAGGGCTATGATCTGATGAAAGGTCATCAAGGGAATTGATGATGGTTTGAGAGAATGAAATTTGAGAAGATATAAATATATCGAGAATATCTGGACGTTTTTTGAGGGATGTAGGCCAGTAAGTAGGGTTCAAGGGTGAGAGGACAGAATAACATTTGAAGGTTGATAAACGGGATAAAATGCTGCCGCGGGAGTTGGTTGTTCGACAACCCCATCGCTGGTGTTTGGCATTGTAGTCTCCTCCAGCAATGAAGCATGGTCCGAAGGATCGGAATAAAGAATCAAGGAGGCTCTGAGAAAGGGAATTACCAGGAGGAATTACCCAGCTATTCCAGATGACTTTCGTCCCATTTCAATGCTCAAAACCATCACAAAAATATTTACTAATATATTAAACAATAGAATTGGTGATTGGATAGAACTTTGTAACCCACTAGTAGAAACACAAAATGGTTTTCGAAAAGGAAGAGGTTGTGTAGACAGTATTTTCTCACTCTTAGCTTTGATTCAAATTCACATTCAAAAACCTAAACGAAAATTATATGCAATCACAGTAGACCTCAAAAAAGCCTTTGATTCTATCAATCAAGAAATACTTTGGGATAAACTTTATAAATTTGGGTTAAGCCGGAAAATAATAAGAATAATAGGAGATTTATATAAAAAATCCAATATGAGATATAAAATAAATGAAAATACTACGGACAGCTTCCCAATTATCAAAGGAGTTTTACAAGGGGACCCGATGTCACCAGCCTGCTTTGCTATATATATAAATGATCTAGAAAACTACTTAACATCACAGAACTGTAATCCAGTATCTATAGACGGCAAAAATAATATCAACGCAATCTTATTTGCCGACGACCTAATTCTGTTCTCAGATACCAAACGGGAAACCCAAAAGAAATTAGACGCATTACAAAAATATTGTTTCCATAATAAATTATCAGTAAACCATAAAAAAACAAAAATTATTATTTTCAGTAAAGGAGGAAAAAAAATCAAACAAAGATGTGTTTTTCTACAATAATGAAATAATAGAAGTGGTAAACTCTCATAAATATCTAGGAGTCATTATTTCTAGAACAGGATTATTCCATCTTCAAGCTAAATCTGTCACTACCAGAGCTAAAGCAGCAAATAATAATTTAAGGGCTATATTTTCAAGCCTAAAGAGTTCTCCCTGGGAGGCAAAGATCAGATTGTTTCAAAGCCTAGTAGAATCACAAATATTGTACACCAGTGAGTTATGGGCATTAAGGTATTTAGAGGTAGTAGAAAAAGTACAATCAAACTTCTTAAAATGTTTATTGCATTTACCTTTCAATACTCCAGGACATTACGTAAGACTCGAAACAGGTCAAGTGAAAATAAGTTTAAAAATATTTAAACGTCTTATAAAATGGTGGATTAATATACTAAACATGCCAGCTAATAGAATCCCCCGATATCTTATACAATAAATTATATGACCTTCATATCGCACATCCTCAAGAAATAAAATATAACTGGATGGGCCAACTAAAAAATTTACTACTTATATCAAACAATAGTTATTTATGGGAAAATCAAGATCCTGTCCTAATAAAGAAGAATTTAGGAAAAGCGGTGGGAGAATATAAAAACATGTTGATAGCCGATGATTTAGAAAGGGTAAATAATTCTACCTTTAATCCCTACTATAAGGAAATAAAACCCACACACATTACTGGTGCCAAATACATCCTTTTAAATGCCCCATTTTACAAAATAAGAATAATATCACAACTCAGGCTTGCCTCAGATAAAAAAATTCAGATTTATTATAAAAATAACATATACAAAATAGACTCCGAAACCATATGCAACTTATGTAATAAAAATGAAAAAGAAACCTTAAATCATATCCTATTCAACTGCCCTCAATATCAAATATTCAGGCGGATTTTTTTAATTGATAATAAAATAAAAAAACGCCTCCCGTAATATAGCCACGATTTTATCAATTAAAGATGAACAAAAAATTAACGAATTATATAATTTCATAACAAATGTCATTAAACTTAGATCATTCCTTTTGAACGAATAATAACATAACACCCAAGAGGATTAGTTACAGTAATAAGATGTAATTTTTTGTTTTATTTTAGTTTCGATTTGTTGTTATAATTTAAATTGTTAAATTAGGAAATTATGTTATATCATAAAATATTATTATTTTAAAATTAAGATTTTGTCTTATATATATAAAATCAAATGGATCTATATTTTATTTTCTTGAAAATATGTAACTATACATGTGTATTTTGCTGTATAAATTTAACTAAATTGGCCAAGCTCTATTGTAACAAGCGTAACGCTTATTCAATAAATAATTTCATTCATTCATTCATTCATTCATTCATTCAATTACCAGGAGGACAGTATAGAGCTGAAAATGTTATATGGACAGGGCGAGTTGAAATGGATACTGAGGTGGATTGAATGGCATCAATTGAAGTAGAAGGGATAACTGAATGAGGAATTGTTTTATGGATAAGGATGCAGGATCCGCCATGGGAGGTGTTGTCTGGGTGATCAGATCTGTAAGTGATGTAGTCACGTATGTAAAAATATGACCGTTGAGTAAAGTGTGTTTCAGTCAACAGGGCAATGTCTATTTGATTGTCATGGAGAAAAATGTCAAGTTCGTCTCGGTGATTTTGTAGTCTGTTGGCATTCTACAAAATGACAGCTAGAGGCTCAGCGCTCATCTAGCTACATTGAATGGAATTTCCAAAAGGGCTCTGGTGAGGAGGATGATGAGGGGTTTGATGGTATCTTTTAATTCAGATAGGAATGAGGAAAGGATGGTGTTAATATCATTGGTATTTGGATGGGGAAGAGGAAATGTATCTGGAGCTTGGGATGGATGATATGTCTGAATAGGAGCGTTGGTTAAGGGCTGGGCCCTTTGTAGGGTACTAGGAGTAGAATCAACCGGTAATGGTAATTGGGGTGACGGTTTATTAACGGTAAATTATGGATAAGAGTGTTCTGGTATAGAGGTTGAGGTTGGGAGGTCTGGGGATGTGATTGGGAGATTCGAGGCGCCTGACGTTGAGCTGATACCTGATTTTATAAGAGTACGAAGCTTTTTGTCGTGGTTGATCGTCCGGTGCTGAAGTTGATTGCTGTTCTGTTCTCTGGAAATGGGCTTCTTGAGTTCTATTATATTTTTGTGAACTGTTGATTTCTGGTTCTTGACTTCTTTGTTGTAAGTTTGGTTTTGAATTTCTATGGCTGTGCACACTTTTGTATACTAGACAGCCTCTGTAGCTTGCAGGATGGTCTTGTCCACACAGCGCGCATACTGCAGGTGTATCCTTTGATTTTTGGCATGTCTCAGTTGAGTGTGGGCCAGCACATTTCACACACCTGGCTTGGTGATGGCAGTAAGTTTTGGTGTGTCCGAGACTTTGACATCGAGTGCACTGGACTATAGTGGCCCTTCTTCTTGGCTCTTCGAATCTTACGACTGAATATACCAGTCTGGTTACGTCGAATATTTCATCATTGTTGCCAGCCGGCTCCAAGTCGTTAAAGAATAATGGCAATGAAAATTTTTCTTTGGGGTGAAGTACGGAAGACACTTGCCTTACATTGTGACCAATTGCTTCCAAATCATGTTTTATAGCGCTCGTGGGGGTGGTAGAATGAAGACCACGTAATACCACTCTATACGCTTTTTCTTCTTTTAATTGGTAGCAATGGAATTCATAATTTTTGCTGGTGAGGTGATTGACCAATTTTTTGTAATCATCTTTATTTGATGTTTTTATTTTTATATCTTTGACCCGAGAGAAGCAGTTGAAATTAGTTTCTCCGATCAGAGCTGATATTTCACGGCAAAATGAAATGAAATTTTCAATTTTAGATACAAAGATAGGAGGTGGTTCTGGATCAGATGTGTGATGCGGATTTGAGTTATTATTGTTGGTTGATGAAGTAGACGGATTAGATATATTTGGTATGGTGATTGGCTGTGACTTTTTGGCTGCAGTAGTTTTACTGCGGGTTTGAAGATTATTATTATTATTTGATAGATTATTAGTGTTGCTGGTTGTCTTTTTTGATTTATTAGTTTTATTTTTATTTGGCGAATTGCACGCTGAACCTGGAGCGGCATTTCTATGTCGCTTCTGAAGGGTTCTTCTGGACTGGTATTCAGTTTCACTGAATTCTGAATAAGAAAGGGTTTCAGTCTCTGAGTCATCAGATGTTACCACTTCCATTATGTAATAGTATTAAAAAAATAATAATAAAAATAACAAAAATAATTATAACTGTGAAGTAAATAATGAAAAACTAGAATAATGACATAATTATCCACAATATGTAAACTAAAAAATACATTATTCGAGAAATATGATTATAAAATAAGAAAGAAAAAATAAACTAAAAAAGTTTTTAAGTAAAAAAATAAATAAATAAAATTAAATATTTGGCTACGAACTAGTGGTAGCAGAAAACAACAACAGGCCCTTGACCTTGTCTGATAGTGCCGCTGTATTCAAACAAGTGGGAGGATTACGGGTTAGGCTAGCCAGTTAAACTGCCTCACCTATATATATTAAATCAGTTCACTGTTAATAATGTTTTAACTCACCTCACTCAAAAAGTTATTGTCAAAATGATCTATAGTTTATACTGTCACTATTTGTTAAATACGAAACTGCAACATAAGTTAAACACTCAGTAGAAAATGTCACAAACAGAGAGCGATTCTAAATGTGATGTGCAGAAGCGGCCATCTTGTCTGAGACTTAATACAATTTAAAATGTAATTTAAACATTTTTTTTTTGGATGAAATTACATATTTACATTCTTTTTTTTCTTTACATATTTTTATCCATATTTAGTCAAAAATGAAAACTGAAGAAAAAAAAAAAAAAAAAAAAAAAAAAAAAAAAAAAAAAGTTACTTTACTAAAATAAAATAGATTAGTTTTTTTTTTTTTTTTTTTTTTTTTTTAATTTCATATTCCTTATTTTTACTAACATATTCATTAAATAGTAAATCCATATATACGAGGGTGAATCAAATGTAAACGGTAATTTTCAAAATTATATTTATTGAATAATATTATACAGAAACTATACCTTCAACATTTTTCAATGTAGTCTCCTGCATTATCTACACACTTCTGCCACCGATTTGGAAGCTTGAATATTCCCTGTTCATAAAAAGACTGAGGGCGAGTTTTTAAACCATTCGCGCACGTGCTTTTCGACGTCTTCATTGTTTTCAAATCCTTTTCCTCCAAGTGATTCTTTCAGGGGCGCAAACAAAAAATAGTCACAAGGGGACAGGTCTGGACTGTAAGGAGGTTGTTCGAGAGTTTCCCAGCCCATTTCTTCCAATTTATCCCTTGTCAACAATGCGGTGTGAGGCCTTGCGTTGTCATGGAGAAGGATGACATCTCTAATGGGCACACCTCGTCTTTTGTTCCGGTAACTGGTTTTTGCTGACTGTAGCACCTGGCAGTAGTAAGCCGCATTCACTGTTCGTTGATCGTGAAGAAAATCAATGAGTAGAACTCCCCTTGAGTCAAAAAAAAAATTGTTGCAAGAACTTTTCCGGCTGAGAGACGAGTTTTGGCTTTCACTGGGCAGCCTTCATACTTCCTTCGCCACTCCTTACTTGCCATTTTCGATTCGGGGGTGTAATGGTGGACCCACGTCTCATCACATGTGATGTGATGTGGAGGAAAACGATTTGAAAACAATGAAGACGTCGAAAAGCACGTGCGCGAATGGTTAAAAACTCGCCCTCAGTCTTTTTATGAACAGGGAATATTCAAGCTTCCAAATCGGTGGTAGAAGTGTGTAGATAATGCAGGAGACTACATTGAAAAATGTTGAAGGTACAGTTTCTGTATAATATTATTCAATAAATATAATTTTGAAAATTACCGTTTATATTTGATTCACCCTCGTATGTACATATTTCAATATTTGGCACATAAATCCGGTCCCTAGTGATTACAAATGAAAAATGGCTTGCCTTTTATATAATAGTATAGATTTCATTTTATTTATATTTTCTTTATGATTGTATAGCTTATCTAAATTTTTTCAGATAATTTTGAATTTTTATTAAACCTATTGTTTTTTATTTTATTTATTTTTCCCCCTTAATCTTTTTTATTTCTGTATTAGACTAATTTAAGCCTTTAGCCTTAATGATGGCCATCGATAATATGACTGAAAAATTAGCAAAAAAAGATTTGTTTATTTTTTTTTATGACTGATACCTCTCAACATCCAACTCAAAATTTTTATTTTATAGGTAACTTTCTAATGACTCCCAAGAAATGAATCTTGACCTTCCCATCCTGGCTGGAATAGGTTGATAACCAGTAGAATAACACATCCTTCCTGTCCTAGTTGGAATATAAAAAGTTAAGCTCCAACTACACTTGTTCTAATAAGAAAGATGATAAATGGATTTAAAAAAAAAAATTATTATTAATTTAGAAAGTCATGAGGTGATACTTGCCCCCCCCCACTCCCCCCTGTTTATTGATGACCAAGCAGTCCAACAAACTGAAACTATAACTGACCTAGGACTTACCTTTGATAAAAGATAAGACATGAAGCCAATATACAAGATAAAAAAGAAAGGCTGCAAACCTTCTGTACTCAACTTTTGTGAAATAAATCGAAACTTCTGATGTCACAAAGACAACATGTGGCATCTCCTTACTGAATGAAACTTATCTGGGCATATGGAATACAAATTTATGGCACTAGTAAAAAGTCTACAATATTCATATTGCAACCGTTTTAGACATAGGTTTGGTGAAGTCAGAAACAATATACAATATCAAGATCTCAACATTTTGACAATCCATTTGTTCAATAACAAATCATATAGACTCTTCCAGACACAAAGTAAATACAAAATCCCAGGACACACCTACCCACTAATAAAGGACATTTTTATAAGAGACATATCTCATAACCCTTGATGAAGACTCAAAAGGACCTGAATAGTGGACCTGTTATTATTATTATTTTTTAAAAAATTTACTATTATTATTTATTCATTCCCTTCTATTCTTCATCACTACACAATTTCAGGTCAAGAGGAATCTTCTTCAGTCATGCTCGATCAACCTCCGTCATGCTTGGCAAGCCACATTATTTTATATTCCATTATTGGTAAGTATTTCTTAGTAGTCTCTCTCCATCTGGATTACCAATTCATAGATTAAAATTAAAAATTAGATGTCTAATTATGCTTTCATGTAATCTTCAACAACCCAATCAGTGGGATTTTACCTAAGTTAAAAATTACTGCTATGCATGATCCATTTAGGATATAATGCTTATTAATTGCATGCTACAATACAAGAACTTTTTAATCGATGAACAAATACTTCTGAGAGCAGGCTAAGCTGTGACAGAGGAAACTAGTGAAGAAAATAATTCTATTAATGAGAAATATATTTAATAATTAAAGACTGCAATTTCCAACTGTTAATAATTTGTTCATTATACTAAAAGTAAAGAAAGGAATATTTTACCAAGTTTGTCGCACAGTTCTCTCGTTTGATGATTAATTGAAAGTCCTTTTTTCGGACTCACTGCACCTGGCTCATCGGGATTAAACTGGAAATTATGTGGGACTTCCAAATTTCCACCCATTTTTTGAAGTATAAAATATTTTTCTTCATCTGTCGGGGTGAAATCCCATCTAAAAAAATAAAATAAGAGATATGAGTTTTCAAAAAGATAAAACCTAATATATAAAAATCTGACTGCTTTCAGACACCATTATTGAGGCAGAACAAGTTTTAGTAACTATTCAATTCATAACAACTCTGATGCAAGAAAATTAAAACCTCAAAATACACAATACAAATAAGCAGAATTGTAATAGTTTCAAAGCTATAATGCATATGAATATGTCAATGCAGTTTATAAGAGACAATAAGTAAATAAAGGCTTAGCCAACTCGAAGATTCGCAGCCATCACCATCAACCTTCAGCTACAGACCTGACGACTCAAAACTGATAACTCAAAATGTATTCTTTATCTTTTCAATATATTACATCCCACCACTTATAACCAGCCAATAATATACATTATGAAAATACTAGTGTTTCTAAAAAATTGATAATAATTTTTTACTTTCACTAAATAAAAATTTATATGAGGTATGATCTTTTTTCTTTACACCTATTGTTTTTCCTGACTGAAGCATTGGTGGGCTGAAATATTGGCATAGATCAAATAGAACATGCCTACAGTGTACTTTATTTTATCTAACCCCTAGATTATGATTATTATCAAATATTTCAATAATAATATGGTATAAAACATATCCATGTGCTGGATTGAACTTAAAATTATCCTACACAGAAAAATATATTTACCTTTCATCACAGCCTGGAGCAGGGAGAGGATTCATGTAAGGTTTAACACTAGTTAAATGATTCGTGAAATGCAAAATAGCTAACCATTCAAGGTCATAAAGCAGCTCTAATTTTTCATTTTCATCATGTGGAATGTCTATAACCTACAAAAAAATTATAAATAAATATTTATTAACAAGAATATCATAAAATTTTTTTGAAAGAGAAGTCATGAAAAGGTATTACCCTGATTACATTCTGCGACAAAATGTTAGACACACCCTTGTAAATAAGAAAAACATTTTATGATTTCTTTATTTTTTTTTATTGATTTTAACTTTTAAAAACAGCTTAATGTATAATTTAAGATATTTCAAAAGGAGACAGAATCAGACCTTGCTGAATATTTATATTCACATTTTATGTGCGACAAAATGACAAGATGCACTGCTGTTTTTAACAATTTTCTTAATCGTCTTAAGGTTGAGACTAATAAATACCATTTCTTTTCAATTCATTTAAAATAGTTTCACTCCTCTTAAAACATCTATTTCATAGTTACATGTTTCGGGACCACCATGTCCCATCTTCAGACTGAAACAATGCTTACAATACCTTTCACTTTCATATAAACAATACTACCAAATGAACCATTTGGTGAAATGAACCCCAAGTGAACCCGAAACATGTAACTAAGTAATAAATGTTTTAAGAGGAGTGAAGCTATTTTACATTAATTGAAAAAAAAAAATTATATAAATACTCATTTATTGAAGAAATTAAATACAATTTCTACTTTAGAGTTGTGTGGAATTTGTAAGAAAGAAGACACAACTAAACACGGCTATTATGGTGAAAAATTAATGTTTTTCAAATAAAGAGCACCGTTTGATTTCTTCACTAATGAGGATGAGATGTGTTTTAAGAAAATCGCAAACCGCATCAGAGTTTTTCATCAGTTGTGAGTTTTATAAGGCACGGAGAAACATATGGAACCCACCACTTAACTGAGGGCCTCCTGGTTTGTCATTACAAGAAAAACGGAATATGTATCTAACTTTTGTAAAACGAATCTTAGGAATGTCCAAAGATTATCGAAAATTCATAAACACTAGTTAGAAAAAAAAGGACCAGTTTTTTAGCCACCACAAATTAGTAAATTTCCTCCTTTCAGTTGCTGCTTTGATAAAACCTTTTCTCATTCATGAGAATCAGACACATTCACATTAATTTTGTTTTATCAATAAAGACAACTTTTTTATGTTCAGTCCATAATGTTACATTTCAAGCAAAGGCCATACTAGCTAATTTGTTAGCCGTCTTTGAAGTTTTTCTTATTTACAAGGGTGTGTCTAACATTTTGTTGCAGTGTATATGAAATGTATGATGATGTTTCAATTGCCTGGTTCATCAAAGTGAACAGGCTGAGATGGGCAGGCCATGTCCAAACAATTCCTAGAGATCAATGGCCAAGTAAAAATAATGAACTACATACCTATAGGTAAAAGAAAACCAGGACATCCTAGGACCAGATGGCTAGTGTCCATTCCACCAAGTCAGAAGCGGTGGCTGAAGGCTAAGGATAGGGACGAATGGGGAAGATTTCTTATGGAGGCCAAGGCTCGGCCTAGGCTATATTGCCAAAAATCTATCATTAACTACTAAACTAAATTTGTCCACAAAACAGGTAACATAAGTGCTAAAGATCATAAAAATTATAAACACACACATGCACGACCCTACTGAGGTTATATCAATAAACATATTTATTTTATTGAATTCCTTGATAGTATAGGTAAACGTCGACAAACTTCAAAACTGAAGGTACCTTAAAACATGGATTTTTCTTTATTCAGATTCCAACTTCAGCGAAACCCTCTACAGGACATTGTTCAACAACTGAACCTCTATAGTAAGGCGTGGTGCACACGGGAGAAACTGGTTTCTAGAAATATGAAACTGAAGTTGCTTGCAACAGATTAAAGATAACGTTTCATGAATCGCTGGATGCACCAACCTACATTAATCATATCTATCTGTTGCAAGCAACTTCAGTTTTATGTTTCAAGAAACCAGTTTCTCCAGTGTGCACTTCGACTAAGAGTTAAAAAAATCAATTATTTTGTTACAAAAAATTTACTTGAATATAAAAAATACATTATTATTATTAGTCTGTTTTTAGCAACATGCAATAATTTTAATTAGGTTTTTGTTAAATAATCCTAAATAACATGGATATTGCAGCTTATAACACACATGTATTTCAAAAGTGACACAACTCAAAAACTTGCATTAAAAAAATGTAAAATTATCAGTCTTGAATGAAATATCAAAAGTGTATCTAAATTATCTTTTAAATTCAACCGCTAGAGAGATGTATCAGGTGGGATTTAAAGTGATTTCGATACATTTTTGGCATTTCATAAAATAATATTGAACCTTAACATGATAAATCAAAAATACAGATTTTTAAATAGTGTAACTTTTGAAATACACGTGCGATATCAGTTTAAGTAAGGAGTTTGCCACAGAAATAACGGATTGTTAAAACATGGTAAGAGTTAAAAGAATCAGAATTTTATTTTTCTAACATGAATTTTTGATTGGACATATTGGTGGTCACAAGGAATAAGTTGGTAAGTCTAAAATTGCAACTTTTCAGGACAGCACTTTTTAACTTTGAACTATTACTGTTAAATTATTATTTATAATTAATTATTACTATTCAACTTGTATAGTTGTTCCCTAGAAGATCCATTACTCAATTATAGTAACTTGAATTAACATAGAACATCCACTATTTTGCGAGATGCCAAGAAACTCACATCCTTATAAACCGGGCGGGTATAAGTAAGCCTCAGAGTTAGCAACTTATTCACAGGGTCCAAGAGGTATAGGAGATAGTCACAGTGCACTTTGGCCTATTTTCGACATTCCAACTTCTTCCCTATGACCATCAATATATTTACTATTTGAAATTAATTGGAAACTTTTACTTGCTTATGATTATAATAGAATTATAGAACTGAAAATTAAATGATTAATGAAAACCTTAATCATAGTAAATAATTAATAAAAATTTTATTTTGTACCTGCATAAATTTTCGCTTTGGAAGGCACTTGTCAAGAGCCAAGAATCGTGTGCATTCTATTCCATTTTCTCCCTACAACAAGTATGATACATACACAAGTTTAAAACTTATGACTGATAATCAAGTTTTAATACCTATAATTCAGAAATCAATACATATTATAGTTGTGATCACAAAATTAGGCACTTCAGAAAAATTGAGCTGTCGTCACCTGCAAGATTTTCTCTCCTCAGTAAGTCTTTACAATTTAGCTGAAGTAATATTGAATGCCTATATTTCTATATCAAGTTTCCCTACTTACAACAACTCATTTAACTTTATAATAAATCAAGCTTAACAAAATTTTCTCTCAATTTTAAGCCATTCACAAAAGTTATAACTATACTCACTGTTTGAACCTACAGTACTAAGATCGTGATAAGAATTTTCAACCACCTTTTAATTTAACATACTAATCTAGTTACTGAGACTTTATAATAATAACAACATATTTTATTAATGAAAGATAAATCTCAAATACCTTATGTGGAACTAAAGCAGAGAATTTACAATGCAAGTGAGCAGCAAACCAGTACCGAGGTTTCAAGTGGAAAAGAAGTTCTTCACAAGGTTGACTACCGAGAGTATTTTCTGCTATTTCATCCCTAAAAATTAATTATTTTAATATAATAAAGTAAAGTAAAATTAAATTCAAGTTTGAATATAGAAAAGTTATTAAAAATTACTAACATAGATTAAGTTTAAATAATAAAAACATAACTCCTTAGATAGTGATTTTCTTTATAGTTCTAGAAGATAGATTAGAAATTAGAATTGATGAATTAATTGCCACTTCTATAGGATTTATACAATTATAGTCTAGGCGCTGGCTAATGGCACTTGGGGAAAGATGGAGGGAGAGATGCGTGGCTGGTCAAGGCCAATGAGAGATGAGCAGGGTTTCCAGTTCTCTCCGCACCTATCTAGAGAGGATCATAACAGTCTCACCTCTCATAAAGGTCTCACTGTATTTTTCCTTTTTAAGTTTGTGTTATATAATGTCAGGGGAAAGTAGCACATCAGATCGTAAAGTGCTCACTTCACAAGCTCGGGAAATGGTGATAAGTGTCTGAAAATATTTTGAGGAGAAAGCACTCGACGCTACTGCTATTCCTTTCAGTGAGGTGGTGGAAAGGACGGTGGCCCCTACTAATGTTGCCGCCACTTTATTCTGGGTTTGAGTCCCTTAAGAAGAACAATTATGAAAAGAAAAAACAAAAAATCGTCTCTGACTATGATACCTTTTCTGTGCATTTTAAAAATAACATTAAGTGACAATTAAGAAAAAAAAAAAAAATTGTTTGAGAGAGGACCAAAATATTTAAAACTTAGTTATTAGACGAACAAAAGATAAAATAATGCTAATTATTATAATATGAATATAATGCTTAAAATGGCTAGGCTGTAATTGAAATTATAAAAACATATTAAAAAAAAAAAAAATAAAATTTAGAGAAAAATCTCAGCAAAATCCCAGACACCCTGTACAGGCGGACCCGTGTGAATATTAGGTAAAGGAGCTTTGGCAACATTGATCGCCCTCTTCTCGCCGGCCAGGTGCCCTCAGCCAGCGCTCAGACTATAATTCATCAATCCAAATTGCAATGATCCTTCTATACCATCATTCATACCTCAAGTGAAATTAGAAATTAGATGATCACAAAACTTGTTTTTTACAATAACAATATGGTCATACAGAAGCAAGTCATCTCCAAGACACTTATCAAATTATTTATTATCAGGAACAATCAGATAAAAAATTATATAATTAAAACTGCAGGATTACAACAGATAATAATTTATGTTCTCAATTGATTCTTAAGTCGATGGTAAACATACCTCTTAGCAGTCTATAAGAGCTTTTTATGGACTCAGTTATCACCGGACAAAAATGTATACATTTAATGAATGATGTAACAAGAACAGATATGCATTAAAACAATTAATAAAACAACAGCTTACTTAAAAAATGGTTTAGTGTTTAGCAGCTTATCAACATTTCCATAGTTATATACACCACGAGGCCAATCATGTGAAAGACAGATATCTATTGGAGATTTAATCTGAAATTCAAATAATTTTACATTTCTCACCAAATACCCTAACAACATCACAATCTTAAATATTTTTTTATTAAAACATAAAATTAACCATGTTATAATTTGAACTTGTTTACCTGTTTAAGTCTAAAAACTTCAGTATTCCTGATATGGTACACACTCCTTTTAGTTTTTTCATTATAGGGGGGTTTCTCGAAATGTCCTCTGTTGAAATCATATGGTTTGTAGATTCCTGAAATACCTGCAATTCTCAAGCCTCCATAGTTCACAATACCAGCATACCCAAGATAATATATATTTGGAGCAACCCATCCACCATAAGGTAATTCTTGAAGATAATTAGATGCTTCATGGTTGCCTCCAATAAATAGAGTGAGAATTGGAGCCAATTTTTCACCTGTATAATATCTAAACAAAATAATACAAGGATAATGTCGAGAAGTAAAATAACACTATGTGACCATAATCATTAATTGATACAAAAACCTACTTGTGGAAAGAACACATCTGTCGATATTTTGGAGGAACAGCCATGGTTTGCAAATCTTCTTCATTTCTAGTTGCTTGAAAGTCTCCACAACAAATTAACAAGTCAATCTTAATGTTTTCCTTATGTTCTAGCAATTCAATAGCGTCATATATTCTTTCAAGTTCTCCGTGAGCACAACCTTCTATAACAATCTTCATTGTTATGAACTAGATAAAAACTACTTTTATAAATTTCAAAAATCGGAAACCAGGTAATACAACTAAATAAAACTATCTGAATGAACTATATCACAAAACTTTGCAAAGATCATTCAAACATACGAATAATGAAAATGTAAACAACAAAAACAAAGTGGGAAATAAAAGCCGATTCTTAAAAAAAAACAACGGTTATGATACCATACGGTTGGTAAAACAAACTGAGTTTACCCTAAACAATAACTCACAGAGTTCTCATTTAAACAACCGAAAATCTTTACCACAACCGCCACAAAACGACACTAACTAGTAGACTAAACAAGTATTAGATGCGGTGTTTACGAGTGCTGATAGTGAAGGTTAATTTACTGTTATAGATTATTTAAAACATATATTTTGAATAAGATTTTATTTAACTATGAATCACTAAAATAAAACTATTGAATTTCTTAAATAAAATAATAAAAACCTAAGAAGGCTAATTTTTTTCCTGTTAGGAAAAATTAGTAAATTTATTTTTCTTTTTAGGCGGAAGCCAGGATCTCATCTTCACAATGGCAACATGTCTTCTTAGAGGCTAGTAATGGCTTAAATTTTTGCAAGAGGCCATGGAACAAACTATCCAGGTATCAAATTGTGTTCGTATACTTATATATTTTGACTTTTTGTGGCGAATTTGGGCTTATTGTATGTGAAGTAATGTTTTCTAAAAGTTGAGAAGTTTTGGGAGAAGAAGAGGTTTTATTTCAGGCATGATTTGACTTTTATGTGATCAAAATGTCGGTAAGGTAAACTTAACTGTGCGGCACACGTGGGGGTTTCTTTTTTTGTGTAATTATTGTTGTTATTGCGATTGTAACAGTTGATTTTAGACTTACTAGTTGAAGAAATAAATATAAGTTGAAATTCAGTTTGTATCTTTATTATTTTCTTATACTGGAATGTGGGAGGTTTGCCCTAAATGTTCTGTAAGTAATTCTCTATAATAATAAGTTTAATTTTGGATCGTTTTCGATTAAACATTTAACTATTACCAGAACATAGATAAAAAGTTTCTTTAGTTTTAATTATTGGTTTAATTCTCTAATGTTAGGTTAGTTGCAGTGTTATTTTTAGTTTTTCTTTTTGTTTTTTTTTAAAAGTGTTTATCTGAAATGTGTTTGTGGTTTCAGTTACAATTCCTGGATTTAGATGATATTGATCTTAATGAAATAGATCATGTGAAGTCTCTGTTGTATTCTGTAAGATCTCCCAGGTTAACACTCCCATGGGTTGAACCTGAGGAAGTTCAACAGTGGGATCAACAACAATATGGTAATTATTCAGCCAAATTTTCTTAGTGATGCATGTAATATTTTATATTAAGTCATAGTTTCCTTGTTATTACATTTTCTCCTTGTGCTGTTCTAGTTTTAATGTTATAATGCTTTTTATCTGATTTATTTGACTGTTAATTTTATAATTGTCTGATGTAAGCCTGTGGTTATATATGTGATATAAAAGGTTATCTAGTGGTTTAGGATATTCCAATCTGTCATCAACCAACAGGATATGATTTCTTTTTTCAATTTAAACAATTTTTTCTGACATAAGCTTTAATTTTGTTTACTGATATATTATGTTTGCATAATGATTTGTAAATATTTGGTTCCTGTTTGTCATGTTATTTCTTCTAATAAGTCTTTCATTTAATGGTACCTGTTAAAAGTTTCTAGGGATTGTCGAATTCTCATTTAGTATATTATCGGTTTCTAAGTATTAATTTATTTACTAATGTCTGAATACTATTGAAGCTTTTGAACCTTTGGGCTCTTTGCCAAATATTTCTCCCCTTGAATCTCAGCACTGCTTCTTTATCTGTTATAATTGTTGTTTAGTGAAGAATCACGTTTTAATATTCGTAGTTTCAGGGTTCCATTTGATGTTATTTTTCATTTGTAACTTTTGTTGTTACTATCTTATTATGTTTTTGGATCATATCATAATTCTTTGAGCTAGTTATTTTTATTTTTATATTTTTCTGTGTTCATTTTAGTATTTTTATATTTTATATAATATCAGCTAATTAGTGTTGCCGTCATTCTCTTGATTTCTTAGAAAATATATTGCTGATGGTTAATAAAAGAAAGAAGTCTGGATATCTGTTCTCGGATGAATGATTTCATTTATAGGTTCATTAATTTATTCATTACTACATTAGGTTTGACTGTTATAAATTTGTATTGATAATTACTAACTTCAATTCATTAGTCGATGAGTTTTAAATTACTTAACAATTTATTGTGTAAATATTTGAAAATTCAAAACAAGTAGGTTGATCAGTAAAAATTGCAATTTTTCTTGTTGAAGTTGTTTCGCCTATTTTCATAATTTACAATCTATTTGAGAATTATAATAAAATGTTATTAATTTCATTTGAAAAATAGTTCTTATGAGTTGATTTAACTATATTGCTATAAGTATTTTGTTACATGGACAAAATTTTTATTTACTGTTTCTCTGGGTTGAATGGTAGGTTCAATGAATTCCGAATTTATTTAGTCAACTAAGTGCTAAGTTTAATTTAAAATAAACCTGATCTTGTGATTCAGAAACATTGATATTTGAAAATTGAAAAAAATGATTAATTTTATTGTTTCACTAACAAATTTATAAAATAAGTTTTCTCTTGTTTTTTTTTTAGAGTTATAAATAAAGTTATTTTATTTCATCAAATTCTGTTTACATTAAACACTTCATTGGATCACAATTGTTAAGATTGACATTTCTCCTTCTTTATTACAAATACTTTTTATTGCTGTCACTGTCAGTTAAATATTTAATTAAAAATGGTACACTTCATTCCCTTAATAACCAATTTATTTTCTATTTAAAATAAAAATGATTGTCTCTTTTACTTCAAAGCCATAAAAACAAAATTGAGCATTACAGAAATGTTAGGTTAATGGAAGGAGTGATTTCATATTGTTAGCTCATTGCATAATAATTCTTAACTGGTTTAATATATGAAAATATGTTATGTTCTAGTTTATCAAATTTATCTTTATAATTGTATTTATAAGTACTATAACTATTTCATAGATGTTTGTATATCTTAAAATCAATTATCTCCCTCTTTTATATTCATATCAATTGTTTCTCATGAATTTTTCAAATTTTAATTTTAACCTTTCATCTCCTAATGTGAATTCATATATTATTTTATGAATGTTAACATAAATTTTTAACTAAATTTATTTTTGATAAATGTTGTGCCACTTCTTTGAAATTTAGTTTATTTGAAAACAAGTTCCAAATAAACTTAATACATGGAAATTGCTCATAATTGATTAATCATTGATCAGATTGATCCATCTAGACCAAGCTATTCTTATCTCAACTAAAGTTTACATCATTTGTTATTTATATATTTTTTCATTCATTGAATTAATATCTTCGATAGCCTGAAATTGTTATATGTATTTCTGCTCATATGTTTACTAGTAGTTAATTAGTTTTGATATTTAAATTCTGTGACAATTAAGTTTTATTTGACAAAGAATTAGAAAATGACTAAATTGATGAGCATAAATTAGTAAAATATAGATTGTGCTTACCCAATTTAGATTATTTTAAAAGATCATTTTTCACCCCCTCACCAAGGATTTCTTAGTCTGTATAGGATGTTCAATATTTTATAGACTAAGTTTAATTTATTTTTTTATTTCTATTTTTTTTTTTCCCATTTGAATCTCTGGCAAATATTATTATTAATTATATATAAGTTACTCGATATTTAAATTAATCTTTCACTGTCAAAATTAATACTTTAGATTAGATATATAACTTAATGATTATTAAAGATATTTAAAAGACCTAAGAGTTTTTTAAGTTTTGGTATCTGTTTACAGATGGCGAACCTGAAATTAGTGGAATTGAAGCAAGTGGAGTTGCTGCAGCCAGTGAGGTGTATCAGGTTCCCGTTGCTGTTGCTACCACTATGCATCAGATGTATCACCAAGTTGTGCCTCCTATGCCAAACCTACCTCCAGCAGCTTATGTTGGGAACATACCTCCAAATATGGGCTATCCCATTCAACCACAATACATATTCCCAGAAGAGCGCACTCGTCGTTCTAGGTCCAAGCCTAGCCCTAAGAGATCCGATCGGAGAGATGCTCCATCATACCCCCCCACAGCAGTCCCCTATTCCCCAGCTTACCCGATCCATGTTACTATGCCACCAACGCCTTATTCATATATCCCTCAGGCTCCGCACATACCTTCAGCACAGCATGCCACTGGTCCCCCGCTCCACTACTTACCTCCTCCCCCAGCCACTATTCCTGTTTACCCTGCTCATCCTATCTACCCTAGCTATACCACACTTTTTTCTCCACATGTGCATCATGATGATTATAATAAGGAGCCACCTCAAGAAGAAAAAAATGATTGTGATGAGGAAGAAAAACCTGTTGAAAAACCACTTTCAGTTCCAATAAATGCAATCAAAACTACTGCCCCTCCTACCACATCTGTTAAAAAGCAGCAGACTCGCCCTCCTTCTAATCCTCCTGCGACAGCTCCCGTCGTAGCTGTAACATCAACTTCATCTCCTGCACCACCCACACCTACACCTACACCTACACCACCCGTAGCTACTGTGGATGAGAAAACACCAGAATCGAGCAAGTCATGGGCTGGCTTGTTTAAGGAGGATCCCCCGAGGGAAGCTACCGTTCAACGTAAGCCTCCTATATCTGCTGTAGCAGTGTCTGTTCCTCCTCGGCTTGATCCGAACCTTAAGCCTACACAGGCAGTCGCTCCAACTTTGCGCCAGCATCAGAATTCAGAAGAGGACCCTCTACTTAGGAGCCTTGGAGGTGGGTCTGACTAACTTTCTCCTTTTACTCTGCTTTAAATTTAGAAGCTACTGTTTCTCTTATATTTTAAATTGTGTGCCTTCAAATTCTTTTTTGCATATCTCATTCAATGCAGTATGTTTCATTAAATCTTTAATCTGTTTGATGTTGAAATATACTGAAGAAGACAGTGTTAAAATGGTGCATGGGAAAGAAGTATATATGTTGTAGATAGTTCTCAGGCTGTGAAATATTTACTGATTTGTCGCAAGACTGTTTTTTCTTTTCATTTTTTTTTTAATTCTAAAATTTCTTATTAAACTATTAATTGTTCAAAGTATTTTGTTGTTTTATAAAGAATAATGTTATATATTATTATTAATGGTCTCTTAATTTATTTATTGCATTTCAAATGTTGGTTTTATGTGGTTTTGGAGTGATATTTTTGTTGTTTATTTTTTATAATTATGTTTTTCTTTATTATAATAATAGTTTAACATAAAATTATAAAATTAACTCTAAAACCATATTTATTTTTTCTAGTCTATTTCCTTCTAATTTATTTTCTTTTTTTGACTACCTATTTTTAAAATATATTTTTATTTTATCTTTTGTAATAGACTAAAGATGTGTATCTTTAATCGAAGCAAGGAATTGTTTAACTAAATAAAAATTTTAATGTAATTAGCATAAAATATTTAAAAATATATATATTAAAATTTTTTAATTGACATAAATGTTTGTTGAAGGATTATATTTTTAAATATAATAAAAATATCCCAATTATGAGAAGGTTGTTTTTTCTTTTCTTTTCTTTTTTTTTTTAATTTAACAATTACCTTCTCTACTAATCCTTATTAATTCATAACAATAATAAAGAATGGTCTAGGGAATGAAAAAAATCGTAGTCAGTTTTTTTTTCGTTTTTTTTTTATAGCAAAATGGTGTCACCTATTGCAGTTTCATGTTAACTTTCTGATGTTTATGTTAAAAATAAACGGCAGTTCAGAAATTATTTTAGCCTATAACATATTGGTGGAGGATGGAGGGAACGGGAAATCATAAGTTAATATCGAAAAGTTTATGGATGGATGTAATTTTTGAATTGTGAAATGTAGCTAGAAATTAAGCTTACATTCTGTTTATGATTAAACTGACACAGCAAACTTAATAAGGAGCTGAAGGAAGGAGTAGAAAGAGGCACTAAGTCCCATCCAAACTTTAACAATAAGTTAGTTAAAATATAACTAGATCTCCTTATTAGTTTGTAAAAACTTAAAATTAAGAAAAAAAATTGCAATCTAAGATTAACTGCAAAAATAATCTCCAATGCTCTCACTTCTTGAAAATCTGAACACAAGTGGTAAAGATGTGGACCTTGTTGAAATATTCGACAATGTTATGAAAAAAAACTTCTGTTTTGTATTATTTCATTCCACCCTTCAAAACAATAATTAAAAAGTATTTTTATTTATTTATTTTTTTATAAATTCATTTTAACTGGCTATGATTAATCTTTCCCTTGAACTTTTAAAGAATTGTGATGTATGAATTTTGATTGATCGCAAGTTCTTTGGGGGGAAAAGGAACTTACTGTGGTCGCTGTACCCTGATATGGATTTACAAGCTTTGTTGAAAGGTATCAGATAGCTATTGTTGAGTCGCTTTGGCGACATTACAATAATTAAAAGATTAACTATTAAAATATTTTTGTACCTCTAAAAGATATTTTTTTGTGTTGAATATTTTTTATATATGTGATGATTTATTTGTCATAAGGTTACAATAGCTCTCTGTCAGCCACATTTGTGGTGCATTTTTTATTTTTCTTTCCTCGTGAATTACTACTCCTTCGTTCTTGAAATCTGACGTTCCCGCTGAAATTATTTTTACTCTTGTCTTCACCTCGAGATGGCCTATTCCTGAGTCTTACAGTCTTTTCATGGTCATCTAGAATTTTAATTTTTTTTCATCAGGATGCTTCACTACTCCTACTCTTCTTAAGATACAATAAGATAATGTTTTGTATTTATTTTTGAGCCCTACGCACATGAATTAATCTCCTATCGGAAAAGTTTCGGTGGCATTTTGTACCTATGCTTCCATTTACTAATATTTACTTCTAGGTTCAGCTGCGTGTACTTGATCTTAATTTATAACCTTCATCGTTATTGATGAAGTTTGGTTATTCAGTAAAGTAATTTTAATTATGTTAAAAGCGAAGTAATTTTTTGGCTTCTGTTATCCATTTGGATTTAATGGATGGCTATTCCCTCATATTTGTTTTTGTACCACACTAGTATACATAGTAGTCGGTTTTCAACTGTGACTATTTTACTCATGTGCACTACTTTACTAATAATAAAATAAAAATTAATTTAATTAAATGTAGCCGCTTACTGACAAGCTCTGAAAAGTAACCAATTGGTTAATGGCTTTTTTAAACACTTATCAATCAGATCGAATAGAATTAAGGGTGTATTTCCTGTCAGCTGATCAACCTTCCTGAAATAGATCCCTATTTTCTCTAAGGAGGATAGTGCTACGTATAATAGGATTTGATATTTTTATCAGTATTTTGAATGAAAGACTGATTTTTTTTTTTTTTTGTGGTGTCTTAAATTTCATTAAAAGAGTAGTTATACAATATACTTTTCAATAGATGTGATTTCACTAAATTTTATCTGCGACAAAGGATAAGTCACAGTTTTTCATTTTGATTGATTATGCATTTGTAAAATTACTCATATTGTTTGCGTTGGTAGCAAGGAACTTCTTATTGATTTCTTAAAATGCATCGCTTCTCTGTAAATTGATATAATAGAATTTACAGCTTAAATAAGTTTATGAACTTCAGATATACATAATATAGTTTAGTAAGTTGTAAGCTTAAATAATAATTATATATATTTTTTATGTTATTCATTTCCCAAATTCACTCATTATTAATAATTATTGGTAATAATATCCTCTTATTTTAATTATATATAATATTGTTCAAATTAATCTTATGACTGAGTCGATTAGTTATTAAACGTGCTTTATTGTTCAAAGGGTCAAACATTATAATAATTAATTATATTCAAAATATTCATTATAATGTTTGCTAAAATCTAATTAATTTTGCAATCATGAGCCTAGTCCATTTTTGGACTAGATTTATAATTAAATATTATAAAGGGCACACAATTATAATGTATGTTTAAACTCACTCCATACATCTCTTAAAATTTAGGTAATATAATTAATTTAAAAACAAAAATCCTAATTCACATTAATCAGCTACCTCATTCTTTTAATTGGATATAGAACGCCTCTCATCATACCAACTTGAACATAAGGCCATAGTCCTGACACCCCGAGGTCTCACAAACCCTTCTAACTATTGCTACATCAATGCTACTCTCCAAGCGCTACTCGCCTGTCCAGCGTTTTACAATCTGATCAAGGTGATATCACAGGTGAAAGATGCCGCCGGCGGACCACCTCCTGGTGCTTTGCCACCCAAATCGAAGACGCCCATCATTGACAGCATGTAAGTATAGGTATTTGACAGATTGATAATGTGATAAAATCATTCAAGTAGTCCAGCACATTTTTCTGACTTTTACACTTGAATATTATATAACTGTAACCCAAAAATACTTTTATATTAAGAAAGGTAAAAAAAAAAAAAAAGAAAAAAAGAAGTACTTTCAATGTTTAGTTTATTTATACTGTCACTTACGCATACATGGGAGTATCCAGTCATATGGCTTAAGCAATTTTTTGTTTAATTATTCCTATATTCCCAGGGGCATTTGTATATTGGAGTAAATAAAGTATAAAGCAATAATAATATCAAGGTAAACATGCTAGATGTTTTGCTGGTAATTTAAAGTTTATAGTATCCTGACGTTGCTGTAAAATAATCATAGAGGGGTAACAGTTTGGTCACCAAATTTGTGGCTGGTTTGTTCTTAATTATTTTTATCTGATTTAATCAAATCGAATATCAGTTTGATTTGAAGCTGAAAGTTTTGTGAGTATGTCAACTATATATAAACTGTTATCACATAAAAAATCAATGTTTTTCAAAATTTCAATTATATAACAATAGGTTATATTGCGCATTATCAGGTGATTGATGCCTTGTAAAATGAATGGCCTTCTAGGAGTCATCTGCAGAACTTGGAGAATCACCAAAATCGGTTTCATCAATTTATTTTTATTAATGATTCAATTTGAAGAAATTTTTGTTTTATTATGACACCTCTTTGACAATCTATACCATTTGCAAAATCTGAAAAAGCATTGATCTGCAATAGTGCTTCGTTAGCTCATAAATATCTCAACTATGACTAGTTTATTATAAATATTAGCACTAGGTTGTTCGTCCTTTTCTCATCTAACATCTTTTCAACGTGCTGTGCTATTACAATAAATATGGTCGATTTTTGAATGAGTTACCTTATTCGAGGAACCATCATGATATTGAAACAGAACTATGCACTAATTTGTGCTAGTTGCTGGGCTTATGCTTTCTTTTTTACTAAAAAAAAATTAAGGGTTTTTATAAAATCCAAGATTGATTAATATATTTGCTATGATAAAGTAAGTGGAAATATATTTTTATTATAATTGTAAGAAATTAAATTAAAAATCAAATAGATTATTTGTCAAAACTTGAAAAAAAAAAAAAAAAAAAAAAAAAAAAAAAAAAAAAAACACTTGGTATGTCTAAAACTTTAGGGACAAAGTTTCAGATTAATAAATAGTTAAGTATTAGTAAAGACCTTGGAAATTCAATCATTCGAAAAATTAGTTACCATTAAATAATCTCTAAGGCTTGAAGAATTGATGTTCTTCAGTATTTCCATAACCAGTCATATATCTTCAAGACAGCTTCTCTTTTATATATATTATTTCTTGGAGCTATTATGAAAAGTAACTTCAAAAATCTTTTATTGTAATAAAAGCCAAGAAGTACATTTTGATTATTTCATAGTGGATTCAGGTTTTATTAATTTTATTCCAAAAATTGACATTTCCTCTTTTACAACCAATAAAAAAAAGTATATGTTGAAAAATAAAACTGATAAAATCGAGTTGAAGCAGCAATTGTTTAAATATATAATATATTTAAAAATATAATTAAATTTAGATGATCATTTATTTAGTCACTGTGGTTTTCATAATCAAGTGATGCTATTTGTTCAAAAAATATCAGAAGGAAAAACTTCATAACATAATATTGCCTTGATCGGCAAATAAAGCCACAGGATCATGTTTGTTTAGGAACGCCTTGAACATTCATCATCCATGCATCTTCATTCATGAATGAACAAAGTTCATTGTATTTTTAAAATTGCTTATTGCTCATATTGGTTTGTATATAAATGTGAAAAAAAAAGAAAAAACTCAAATCAATCAGCACTCCATCAAGATTACAAAGACATAGTTGTATTAGTCAATTAAGAACGGTAACAAAAAATTCAAAAATACATGCCGATCATAATGGCATCATAGGTACGATTCGTTTTATGTATTAAAACAACAATAATGTCTTCTTGCTGTTTACTGTTAAAATGTCAAATATTTACTACCTGCCATTCTGGAGCCTAATCAATCGTCGTCACACTAAACAGTGATATATATAATTGAGAAAGATTAAGCATTAAACACTATACTATTGTTGATCATTAGTTGACTTACTTAAATTTAGTGTGAGGAATTGGTGGAGAGCATCCGGGGACTGAATTAAATGGTGGATAGTTATAGAAAAGGCTAAGGTTCTGTATGGACCGTTGTACCATTTTTGTAGTCATCAAGAATGATATCAGAATGTTCCAACTCTGGTATGCCATCAGTTAGGCAGACATGGCACTTTTTGGAAATGTCCAGGACTGTTGTATAGAAACAGTGTAGGAATGTTGCTTGTATGCCTATTATTTTTAGCTCCGTTGACAGTGATGTTATATATTTAGTTCTGGAATTATTTATGGAAGAATGAGCTTTTGTAAAGCTGTGTTAGATCTTAAAATAGAATTACGATAGAAAAAAAAAATATATAAATCTGTGAAGAGTTGACTAGGAATGGACCCTTCTAAAATAATAATAAAACTATTGTATAGAGCTAGTTCCGAATTTTATTTACTAGTGTTGAATAAAGTCATCATATTTCTTGAAAGTTAATAATAATAACAACGGATATATGATATATTAAAAATACAATTTTATTTTTATTAAGATCTTCCACATAACGATTTATAAAGCTTGGTCTTTCCACTACAGAAAAAGGTTCATTGTCCTTACGAATCATGTTTATGATTGCTTGTACAATATTATTGCTAGCAAAACCACTATCTTTGATGTGTCTGATATAAAATTGTATAATATTAGTACTTTACTGTTATTTTTTCACTTTCTTGATCTGCCTGTGAAGTCAGTGTTGAACTTGAAGAGGATGATGTTGGGATCATATAACAAATTTGAATGGTATGATACCTATCCATTTGAGCCTTCCAATTGGAAGTGTTCCCAGAGGATTTAATGGGCTTGAAACAATGTTAGCAAATGCACACACTAGCTTCTTCAGATTCACTGAAATGAGCCCAGAATTCCACTTTTTCTAATTATTTTGGCATAATCTCAGTTTGATGTTTCACACAATATAATAAAATAAACATCGAGAGTATTTAGATATAACAATAGCCCAATCTCTTAAAAATGAAATGTGAATGCGACGATTAAAAGGCTAGTAAAATGTTGAATTCGAAGAAAAAATAACAGTTGAATGAGCGCTACAGAACAAATTAACTCAGTACAGTCAACTACTAAACAAATGAACCTCAAATAATTCAATAAAAACGATGCAGTCAATACCAGTCCTTCCAACTGTCCTGCCTCTACCACTTAAAACCTTACCTTATTTAAACGAATTTTATAAGGTTTGGTTACTTTCTTTTTAAATATATTCAGTTGTATTTTGTATTTTTATATTTTAGATAAATGGTATATCGTAACGTATATATCAATATATTGTAAGAAAAAATATTGGATTATCAAGGAAAAATATCGATATATTATTAGGATTGATGGATTAAATGCCACTTCTATTGAGATTATTTATTATTTAAAATAATCTCAATAGAAGTGGCATTTAATCCATCAATCCTAATTGTATTGATCCTTCTATATCATCATGCGTACCTCAAGTGATATCGATATATTGTTTATCTATCTATACCCATTTCTACTATTTCATAATATTATTGTAAGATGAAAATAAGATAATCTTTGTTACATGTTTTTCATGGGTGGTTCAGGCATTTGTTTATATCTTGAATATAATTTCTTTGTATGTATTTTATGTCAGAAAGGGTTATGTTTTGTTTTGTAGGAGTCTTTGTACTGACATTTTATTCTCTCTCTCTAATTTCACTTTCAGTCATGTTTGTAAATTATCTATAGTAGTGTTTGTCATATTTTTATGTGCGCTTGCATTTGTTTCTAAATATTTTTAATCTATCAGAGAAAGAAAGTAACAGTTCTTTCTCTATCCTTTGTTTAATAATTTTAATATCTTATTCGAATTCTCTTAAACTATCTACCTCAATGAATGATACGTAAGTGATTAATTTGTTTATGCAGTGTTTAAGTTGGTAGCTGTTTAGATATGTTATAATCTTCAAGTATGATGTTACTAAAGTGATTTTTTTTTAAAATATCTATATAATAAAGTGTAGTTTTATCTGAAACAAAATATACTTAAAAATATTTTCTATAATATCTCGATATAATATAAACTTCAAAGCAATTGTTTAATGCTTTTAAATCAAATATTTTTGCATACAATTGGACTCTAATGAAATAGGCATCTGTGTCAGAGGTTTTCAAATTTGAAAGTAATGCAAGGTTGTATAAAATGTTTTAAAAAAACATATAGGATTCTATCAGTTGTACCGCATTTATTGTCAAAGGAAAAACAATATTAGATAACTATCATGTAAACTTAGCAGCATTTCTTTGAATATATAATTTAACTGTCGAATGAAATTATGGCATTTGTTTAAAATATTCAATTTTTTCCCATAACTTACCCCTAAGAGTGTTCATGAATTATAGATATTGTTGGTTCGGTGAAGAGTGCAAATGAAATATTAGTCAATTTTCGGATTTTCAGAACAAATGAGTTATATTCTGGTCTATTAACATTGACGTTTTACTTTCCGCTGAGTTGAGCAGTATGTTGTTATAACAACTACCTAATGATAACTATTTTATTGTAGTTGTAGCTACCAGCTATATTTGGAGTAAAAAATGACAATTTTTTTTTAACTAGTTGTTGGTAGGTAAATATTAACTGTTAACTGGTAAAAAAAAATATATATATTTTTAACTTATAATTACAAATGTAGTTGCTAGTAGAAACTTCAATTACACTGGAGTAATTTTAATCGGTAGTTGGTAGTTATAACTACATATTGCCCAACTCTGTCTTTCTGTGATGATTAGTTATTACATTACATTTATATGAAAATATGTCTGTACTAAAGAGTATTGGCTCCTAAACTTCAAAAAACAAAAACAAGTATTCGGATATAGGTTATAACTTCCACTCTCTTTGTCAGTGAAGGTCGAACAAATGACAGTTGTATATTTACTACATTTTCAAAAATTAATATCAATAATAAACCATTAAACATTTTTTTAAAGCTGTATCTTTAAAAATGGACCAAGTCCTTCCTATTTATTTTTGCTGTTCCACATCTTATTATAAGTGTAGTATCAGTCTTATGATTTTCCTTCTTCTATCTAAGTATCTGATTTTCAGGAATTCTTGCCATATGTCCCACTCATTGAAACCTTCCTACTTGAGTTGACAATATCCGCTTTTGTAAAAAAAAGTTCTAGAAGTGCTATTTTAGTTTAATCAAGATTAAAAAAAATTAAATAATCATTAAAAATGATAAAAATTGTGGTAGCTGTTATTAGAAAAATTTATTAAAAATTATGAAAAAAAAGTTGAAGCCTGTTTCTGACTGGATTATTACCTAAAATAATAAGCTCTAAGAACAGAATTTTATTAATTTCTTATGTTACTGTAATTGTTTATTTAATTCATTAATTTATTACAATTTGATATCATTTTTTTTAAGGGTACAATTTATCAAGGAATTCTCTCCTGCTCCTGCTGTGAATCGGAGTGGTCGTCGTGAAAAAGCTTTCTGGAAGGATAAGGAAGACCTGGATATACCCGTTGGTCCAGCATTTGAACCTACTTATGTTTACAAGATGCTGCATGCGCTGAGGAATGAAACAGCATTCCAGGTACGTTATGATTAATGTTTTTATTTTACTTATTGATTACATTTGGGATTGTATTTAATTTATATTTGGAAATGTTAAGTGATCTCACTCAATTTAATGGATGAAATGTATGAAACAAAATATTGCTTTTTAACAGATTGTTTTATTTATATTTATTTAAAATTATACTAAGTTAATATTCATAATAGAGTAGAACCTCGCTAATCTGCCTCCCTCTAGTCCGACTCTTCGTGTAATTCGAACCTCCTGCAGAGTCTGGGAAAGAGGACATTTTTGTGGAATCCCAAACAGTCCAGTAAAATTGCACATTTTAAATAGATATAAAACTTCACGAATCATGTAGAAAAATTGTGTAATAAATTCTTAATAAGGATTACAATGCCATGTTGAAGATCTTTACTCATCTTGTTTTACTGCAGCTTATAAAATAAGGCTTTAAAGTGTCAAATAATTTAAACCCATCTTGATTAATTCTTTCACACAGTAGTATTGTTTATTTGTTAAAATTGAAATGGTTTAAAGTACATTCCTAGATAAAAATTTTATTTTTTATTTAGTAATATTGATTGTTATTTAAAAAAAATTTTTTTTGTTATAAGGTCGAAGGTAGGCAAGAGGATGCAGAAGAATTCCTATCCCTTCTCCTTAATGGTTTGAATGATGAAATGCTTGAGGTTAGTTGCTTTTATGTTTATTCTTATAGATATTAGCATATAAATTATTTTAATAATATCGTGAGTAATGTACTTAATTTTTTTTTTAGTTAGTTAAGCTTGTCGAGGAGCCGAAGGAGGTCCCCGTCGTCAATGGAGATGTAACTGCTAACGGAGAATCTCATGATGACAATTCTGATTGGAAGGTAGTTATTTAATAAATTTTCTATAAAATCGTACATATTGCTCTAGTTATTGGTCCTCCTATCAATATTCTTTTCTCCTTTGAGTTTTATATCATTTTGCGATTCTCCGTTCTTCTGCCTTGATTTTTATTACAAAAATAAAAAAATCTAAAACACACTAATAATATTAATTTAGTACCTACCAGTGGTACTATTCTAGAAATTTAAATAAAAATATGGGTTTTATTTACTGCAGAAATGGGTTGGACCTATAAATATTTTATGCATTAAGTTTTATATTAATCTTGAAGTAAGTAGACACAACTAAATATTTTTAATGTCTAGAATATGCTTTCTATATCTATTTGAAATTTCTAAAATATTTCATGATTTATTAATTTGATGTAATGTATTCCACTAATAATTTTGCAACATGCATTTATGTAGTGTTTGTGTAAGTTATTAGTGGTAAATTAAATATCACAAAAAGAGAACTTCGTCTTGAAGTTTTTTTTGTGGTAAGCTTTCCTGAGAGTTGAATTAAGCTAACTAATGGCTTAAGTCTTAGAAAAGGAAGGTACAGTACGTTATTATTCGAGTTAAGAATGCTTTGAGGTGCTTGTTTTTTGGATGGGATGATTGAAGGATTTACTGCAAAAAGGAGGTAGCTCCACTTATCAATTTTTCATAAGAAAGTATAAAACTTGTTTGAAAATTTTTAACAAATTTGCGACAAACAAACATGAGAAGCAGTCCCAACTTATGGTTTACATGAGAACTAACATTTGGAGCTAAGTAATCTAACAAAAGAAATATATATTTATTAAAGATTTAGGTAGTGAGGGTATGCAGTCATGGATACACAGCAATTAAAAATAAATTTTAATTTGTAATCCTGACGTTTTGACTTGCATTGCAAGCCTTCATCAGGGTTTCAGCGAGAGTGGCAATGGGAAATTAAGAGGTTACTTACATTTTTTTTTTTTTTTTTTTTTAATCACAAGATTTTATATAAGCTTCAATCTCTGACTGGAGCTACCTCCTTTTTTTTCCAGCAAATCCTTCAATTGCTTTAATTTTCTGTATCAAGCAATGATGATTTAGTATGTGAAACTACGCACTAATGGCTTAAGTTTTAGAAAAGGAAGGTGCATTACGTTAATATTTGAAGTGTGAAGTGTTATCTTTTCTGTGGTTTTAATTTCAACAGTTTATTTAATTCTTGAATTCATGTAATAAATGTAATAAGATAACAACAAAATTTTAATCCTGATACTTTTAAAGAATGTTTTGATATTTCTTATTAAATAGGTTGTTGGATTATGAATGATTATTATTAGTGGACATTGAATGATATTTTGTGTACATGTAGCAGATTGAGTCCCTTTCATTGATTCATTCATTCTTGAAGTCATCTGGTGTATAGAAAACTTAAAATTCTAATGCCAATCTTGAAACTTTTTTGATTATTCTAGATCAGCGGATTTTAAGGAACTTGTTAGATTCTTAAACTAAAAAGGTAGGCAGGTTCTAGTGGATATTTAGTATGCTTACATGATCGTAACGATTTCTCATGAAAATTGGCGCCCTATTTAAAAATGACACATTTATGTTCCATAAGCTTTATTTATTTATTGATATTTACAACTTTACAATACAAATAAATCAAGTAAATTTGAAGGATTAGGAATTTAATAACTATGTATTTGTAGCACTCCAATTAAAATACTATATTAAAAGATCCTGATGCCATTTGCTTTTCAAATGTCCTATGTGAGTATCACACAGGGGGATCGAGTGAGAAGCAAATTGTGAAACTAGTGGGTTACTGTTTGTGGAGTTTTAATGTGAATAGATATATATCTAATTCAGACCAAATCAGGACATTGTCATTTAAGCTTATGATAATTTTGCACGATTAATCCATATTACAAATTAATGAACGTCCTTCGGAAGGGACGTAAAATGGAGGTCCCGAGCCTGTGCGATGTCAGGTACTCGTTAAAGATCCCTAACCTAATTATACCTGGATAGGCAAAAGTTAGGACTCCCACCATAGCATCGTCCGATTAGCTATAGCAGCATAAAGTGACGTTGAACGAAATAAGCAAACAAACAAATTAATTAAATTTGTATAAGGTTTACTTGAACAACTTTTTGTTTTATTTTAGAATTTCCTCATGTTTACCCAACCCTAGTTGGTTATTCTATATATATATTGGAATATACCTAGGTCGGTTGGAATATCAATTTTTCAAGTCACCTTTTAGATTTGTTTTTCTTAATTCATTAAGGAAAATAAGGTTGGCTTGATACAATTAATCTTTTTATATACCATATTTTTGGTGCTCTAAGGGTTAAAATGTAATTCCTTGATTTTATACTGAGATTTCTTTCTCAGATAATGGATAAATTTTGCATGTATTATGTAATAGGATACTGTTGTTTTTTAAGAGTTTTATTGGAGAGTCAATGGTCGAGCGAGTTGGGATGAGGATCTCAGCGAGCTCAGTACCAAAGGTTATGGGTTTGAATTTGCCCACCTGGGCAGGTTAAAATTTATTTCGTGGCGGACCCACGAAATGAATATTGACCTTCACCCCCTGGATATTATAGGTTGGTAACCTGTACTTCCTGCCCTAGTTGGTGTACATAACGATGTTAAGTCCCAATAAATAGCAAGAACAAGCTTTATTTTCCATGAACTATGTTATATGTTATATTGTGATTGAAATGACTTGCTATAATTTTTCCAACCCTAGTTGGTCGTTCTATATATATTGGAATATACCTAGGTCGGTTGGAATATTAATGTTCTGGTAACATCTTGGATTTTGTTTTTCTTATTTATTAAGGAAAATAAAGATGGATTGATACATTTCATTTTCTAAAATTTTTCTCTCCACACTGTTTAAGCAAACAGTGTTTTCCTGGTTGGGAGAACAGACAAAGAATTAATTTTCTAAGCAACTAATACCACCTTGTCTCTCGTTCTTAAAGTCCCAATCTTATAACAATATAATAATAATAACAGCTGATTCTATAAGGACAAAGTCTAAACCACATCTCAGCTATTCACTTCCAACCTAGTAGTTCCACGAGTTCAAATTCAAATCATACATCAAACTCCTCTTCAAAACACTCTGTAAATATTTATAACAATTAATATATTTTAAACATTGAGTTTTTAATTATTTTAGTTAATAAAATAAAAATAAAATTTTTTTAGTTAATGTTACGTTAATAATGGTTGCAGAAAAAAATTCTTTTAACTCTGTAAATTTAGTATTTTACCCACACTCGGCAATTCGCTACACTTTGCATTTGCTTGCATTTGCGTGCTGACCTAGCCTCGACTGTGTAAAAGTAGCTCTATACACACTTGTCAAGTAATTAACTATTACTTCTCATTTGTTCTAGTTAACATTTCATTTTGATCAAATGAACTAATCTTTACAGAGCGAGTCCATGAAGATATCTTTTTGTTGCTATTAATTGTAGAAATTAATGTTGAATTTTTAATGTTTCAAGTTTAACCTAAATTTATTATTATTGTATGTATATACTTATACATTATTTAGTTTTTCTATAAAATGAGTTTGAACCTCTGAACTTGGAGCATTACCACCGAAAATTGCTGGTTTTGTTAATGTCTTACAGAGGAATATAAAAATCAGGTAGTTACCTTCGGTGCCAGAATTTATATATTCTAGGTCCCTTCCTCTAGGCTACCTACAAGGTCAATTCATGTTTCTTATTATCAAGTTGATTGACCCTACTAATATTAAAATGAATTATGTATCTAAAATCTTATGGTATTAAAGGATATTGTTCAGATTTTTCTGTTTAGAAATTTTATCATTCTTCAGCCAAAATATTATATTTCTGTATGTTTTCCTAATACTTGATAAAATTATTATTTGCAGGAAGTTTCCAAGGGCGTCAAGAGCGGTAGGATCACCCGTAGGGCAGAAATGGGAAAGACTCCCTTAACCGATATATTCCGTGGTCAATTACGCTCTCGACTCCAACGAGCTGATGAAACAACTGACAACGTTCAACCTTTCTTTACCCTCCAACTTGACATTGAGGTAAGCCTAATTCTTTATTTTCTTTTATATCTGATCTTATTATGTTAGTATTAATTTGTTTTATGTTTTTGTAAATATAAAGTATCAAACAATATTATAAGTTTTTAAATGATATGAGAGAGTTTAATAATCCATATGGAGTCAACAAGTATACTGCATTATAAGTATATGTGTGTTAGCCTGTGGTAGATTAAGAAAAAGTTTAAAGGGGTTTTTCGAAATCTGTGTTTTTACAGATTTCACTAACTTCCAAAACTTCAGTCTGTTAGTAATTCATCTGAAATAATGTTATTTCAGAAATACCTGGCAGACTTACATAATTATGAAAAAAAATTATTAATTTCAAACTCTATTTTTTGTTTTTATTTTATGATAGGTTAAATTAGGAATTTTATTTTGTGTTGGATTTATCTCAATACATTTATATGATGCTATGTTTAGTATATACATTATTATGTTTAAATAAGCCATCTCTGTTAATTTGGATCATGCTCTACATTACAATGGGTGTGGGAGGGAGACAAATACAGTGTAATAATAAATGCTGCAAAGCCAAAAAACTTATCAGCACGATGTCACCATATTTCCGAAGAAAATTTCCACTATCAACTCGCAACAAAATTATTTTATATAAGTCAATCATTCGACCATTATTAACATACGCCTCTCCGGTAGGGAGCTACACATGTGACTCCAACTACAAAAAAATAGGATCCAAAACCTATGCTTGAGGATCATTAACGACTACCCAAGGTACACAAAAATAACTGACATGCTGCACGACCTAGATTTTCAAACAATTAAACAGTTTATTTGCACCCAGACCCAGACCTTTTCTAACTCAACAATAAACTCAGAGAATCCCAAAATACAAGCAATAGGAAATTATAACAAACTAACCTTAAGAAGATACGTACACAAACGTACCAGGCACATTCTACTGGAATAAAAATTTATTAAATAAGACATTCTTAGAATTTACTAGTTTTAGTTATATTTTAATTTAACAAACCGAAGTATTGTATAAGTAAATTTATTCTTTAATTTTGATCAATTTTAACGTTCAAAACTTAAGCTTATTTTTATATATTTATTTTATTACTTTATTTTATTTTTTATTACTTTTTTTTTGAGTAGGTTTTTTTGTTACTTTTTCCTACAGCTTAAAAAATCTATTCTAATTTGTAATTTATTATTATAATTATTATGTTTAATAACAAATAATAAAGCCTGAAACAGTTACTTATTCATGAAAAGTAGTTCTAAAGGTGATTTTACACATGAGTTTTACACTCTTGAGAGGTAAATAGAGTTATCAACAAATGTAGTGATGGAGCTCTCGAAGAGTCTTAACACTAAAACTACCATGACGGGTCAAATGAAATTTTTTGAACTTTTTGGCAGAAGTTCTTGGAATATATATATATATATATATGGAAATGATATACCTACTTGAGAAAACTTATTGATTATGGACTGGTTATTAAGTTAATGCAACTAGTTATATATACATTTTAAATTCTATCTATCTCTGTGCTAAAACCCGTTGCTGGGTCTGGGCCTCCTCCAGCAACTTCCGCCATTCGTCACCATGGTTTTGTGCAGCCACCATCCAGTTGCGCAATCCAAGGATGCTCCAAGCGCCAGTCGCAACTCCATCCTTCCACCTGCATCTCGGCCTTCCTCTTCTTCTTGTTCCATGAAGCGGTTCCTTCAATAGCTTCCCAGGTAATTCTTCTTCGCCCATGCGAGCCACATGTCCCGCCCACCTTAATCGGGCCAGTTTGATGACCTGAAGGATATTCTGTTCCGTAAATAAACCGTATTCCTCCTGGTTTGTGCGTCTCCTCCAGGTTCCGTCCACCAAAACTCCTCCAAATATCCTACAGAGGATTTTCCGCTCAAAAACAAGGAGATTTTGTTCACTACTCTTGGTTGTAGTCATGTCTCTGAGCCGTATGTTAGAACTGGGCGTATTATGCTTCTATATAAGTGCAGCTTCGTTTGACGCGAGAGGATGCGGTGACCATGTTGTTTACTTAGGCTATAATAACATTTGTTGGCAGACATTCTTCTTCTTCTAATCTCAACTTCTGCACGATTGTCTTGGGTTACCATCGAACCGAGATATATGAAGTCAGTGACTTGCTCGAATGTGCATTTTAAATTAGATTATTTTTTTTTTTTACTTCAAATTTTCATAATCATTTAGTGTAGATGTATGATTTTTTTTTGATTTTTTAGAAGGTCATTTGAACTTTCTTAATTGGCCTTTAACATTATTTATGTGAAGAAATTATTATTTACTGTAAGTCTGAGACCTCAGGCTGTATGGACAACTATTTTATTAATTTTTTTCAAATAAAGAGCTCTATTAATGTAGCCTTTCTTTTTTAAAAGAAAAAAAAACAATAATTATGTAAACATTTTTTCTACATATCGCTCTTCCAGTTAAACAAATTCAAATCTGTGAGTTACAAGTCAAAATGTCACCTTGTTCGCAATCTTTTTTACTCATATTTCACAGTTATGTTGTTGTTCCATCGGATAAGCGATAAGTTGATGTACTATTTTAATTTGTCTCAGTACTTTTTTTTTTTCATTATTATTAATTTATTTTTTAAAATTATTATTAAAAATAAAGTGATTCTATAACTGTTTTTCTATTATTCTATTCCTAGTTCTATTTTAAATTATTTTATAGGCTTAGCAAACTAAAGTCTATACATTAGTTTGAAGTTAATGTATTCATTACTTCAAAATGATTTTATTTATTTGAATAAAAATTAGTTATACGATATAGACATTTTTCTTCTTCATATTAGATCTATGAATTTATGTTTCATTTATATAATTTACTGATTTTGAAATTGAAATTTTCGTTTACAGTCTTCTGATTCAGTGTCAGAGGCCTTAGAGAAATACTTTGGATGGGGTCAGGTGGAGGGTGCTGGAAGCAGCGGAGGTTGCGGTGGCGACGACGCTTGGCAGCAGCACTATCTTGAAGAACTTCCCAGCGTTCTCATCCTCCACCTCAAGTGTTTCCACTACAAGCAGCAGTCTTGTCACAAGATAGCTAAAGCTTTTGAGTTTCCCATCGATCTTAAAATTGATCAAAGTGAGTTTGAATTTTTTTTTATATTTTATTACTGAATTCAGTTAGTTTTAAGAACTTTAAATGTGTAGTCTAACCTGTGAAATATTCTAAACTACTGAATTTTGTTGGTTGATCACTAAGGTCCAATTTAAACTATTAAACTGCTGAGTGAGGGCTGTGTTAAAAAAAAAAAAACTTTTGTCCTGTCTCTGTGAACTTGACCCTCAGTTGTTTCAGTTGTATCAGTTGTATTTAGACACTCTTAATTTTTTATAATTGTTCTACAGTTGAACATCAAAAATTGGGACCATAGGTTGTTCGGATTTGCGAACATAATCTGGAAATGCCGCCGAGACCCATAATTAAAAATACAGTACAGGAAATTAAAACAGAGTTTTTGTGTACTTACTTACGTATATTATGTACATTACTGTAGTTGGTATCTTGAAGGAATATGTTGGGTACATACAATGGAAACTGACAGAGCACTGAATAGTTATAATACACAAAAAGGAATACTAAACCTACCTTTACAAAATCACTTATGTATATGTATCTATTTTACATTAAAAAAGTCGCTAATTTTTGGTTGCATTTGCTTCAATACTCTTTGTCTGCCTGTCAATTTTTTCATTCGCTTAAGTAGGAAGAAAGAGGCGCGGTAGCTCAGTGGGTAAGGCGCTTGACTACCATGCTCCTGGGCCCGAGTTCAAGTCCGACCGAGGGTAGAAAATTTATATTCTGTCATTTTGGTCGTGGATCGAATTCGAGTTCGGGTGACCCTCCTGGGGCACACCCAGCCTCTTAAAAAGTGGGTACCCTTAATTGGGGGAAAAACCTGGCGGTTGAGCATGAATTCTGGCCAAATCACCTCCTTTCACAACCGTTGGCTTAGAAACAGTACAGCCTACCTAAGTAATGAACCCGAGACCCTTCATGGGTTGTGAGTGGTACAGGGTTTTTTTTTTTTTTTTTTTTTTTTTTTTTTTTTTTTTTTTTTTTTTTTTTTTTTTTTTTTTTTTTTTTTTAAGTAGGAAGAGCTGAACTTGACTACATTCTGGCTGGGTTTCGTACCAAGTCATCACTGTCTCTAACGCTGTAAAAGCTTCAGAAAGTGAAGGGACTAAGTTTTCGCCTGCTGGTTCTTCTTCACTGTCACTGCTTTCATTTGTATTTTCTGACTCTTGAACTGAAGTTGCAATATCGTTGTCTTCCAGGATCTCTTTAACTTTAATTCTGTTCTTTAATAATCCTGAAGACAGTTTGGCCCGCAAAATTATAAAACTTCCGCTGTTTCCGCGCTGATTAAACATTAAAAAAAAAAATCCTCAGGTGGCATTTATATTTTCGACGCTCTACTGCATTTTTATATTAACTTATTGTTAAATAATTATTTAAGTTAACAATATTTCATAGCTTATTTGAAAAATTCACGTATTTATTTAGTTAATTTTTTTTTTCCAGAGCTGATTTCTAACAAGAATAAAAGTACTAATAAATCAAGGCAGTACAAGCTTTTTGCAGGTAATTATATATTTTTTTAAATTTATATATTGAACAATTAATAGTTCATTTTCACAAAAATATTAGATGCATTGAAATTTTAGTTAATTTAAATTGAATTTTTTCTAATTATATCCTCAGTGTTGCTTACTGTGTCTTAATTTTTATTAGCATTTTTTTTTTTAATTTTGATTATATGCATATTAATATTAATTTTTTATTAAATCTATATATTTTTTATTATATCGTAGCAGTTTTTGAAAGATATAAAACTATGAATACTTGTTTTATTCTTTCTGTTTTAGTTAGTATCAGATTTATATTTTATTATTTTTATGTGATCATCATATTCAACTTGAGGTTTAAACATTATAAAATTTAAAAAATGCTTGTAGTTCTATAGTCTTAGTATTTTATCATGTCTAGACTGCTGAAGCAGCCATTCACGGTCTGATTTATATGACTGCACGGTAGGACTGTAGCTAAACATATATATCCACTTATGCACATACTCAAAAAATGTTAAATAGTATATAGCTGTAAAGAAAATAATTGTATAAATATCATTAAACAGATTTATTTATTAAACTCTATAATTACTTAATTGTGAAATAAGAGGGAGGAAATATTTTTTGTGAAATAAGAGGGAGAAAATATTTTTTGTGAAATAAGAGGGAGAAAATATTTTTTGCGAAATAAGAGGGAGAAAATATTTTTTGTGGAAATAAGAGGGAGAAAATATTTTTGATTATTATTATTCTTAATTGAACCCAGATCTTAGCCTTCTTATTCATTCGAAGTAACGTGTCTAAGTGTGCCAAATCTGGGAATAGTAATCATCGTCTTTTTTCTATATTTTTATTGCATTTAAGTAATTGCTGTAGTAATGGAAAAGACTAACATGTTAAGTATGTGTTATAATTCAAGTTGATATTATTCTTGTTTATATTTATTTATTCCTCTATATTGTTTTATTTTATAGTGCCATCCAAAATTTAAAGTTTATTACATTTTTTAAATCCTTAATTTTTGTTTCACTACATTTATGTACTTTGTTTCTTTCATAGTAAATATTGTTCAGTAAATAAATTTGAAATAGGCGATTTTGATGTTCCCACTCTGATTAGTATTGGTTGTAAACTGAAGAGCAACCAGTTCTTCCTTCCTTAGTTGGAGTACATAAGGACTTGAAGCCCCCAAAATCAACTAGTGAATTTTTGAATATATTTGTATTATATTTAAACTAATCAGAGAGGTGTCATGTTAATACTATCTCAGTTTTTCTATCTAAAACTTCTTAGATCTGTTTGTTTATTGTGTAGAATTGAAGATGAAATTATGCTGAAGGGAAAGGTGTATTTTAAAAAAAAAAAAAAAAAAAAAAAAAAAAAAAAAAAAAAAAAAAAAATATAAAAAAAAAAAAAAAATATATAATATATATATATATATATATATATATATATATATATATATATATATATATATATATATATATATATATATATATATATGGATAAATTTTTAAAGTCGAAACAACATTATTTGATTCAGTTTATGGGTGATGTGGGTAAGATCTATTCCGGCCTAGTCCAGATTAGTTGGACTCAGTTGTAAATATTTCATGGTTTATAATTTGTGACCGTTAGGTAATAAGTTTTATCAACATCTGCTTACCTATTCCTTTTTACTTTTAGCCTAAGATATCTAAATTTGTAATTAAAGGATATTTAATGATTTTATAGTGGTTTACCACGATGGTAAGGAAGCGTCAAAAGGCCATTATTTGGCCGATGCTTTCCATGTCGGCTCTAGTGGCTGGATCCGCTACGATGACGCTGTTGTTAAAACAGTAACGGAAAGCACCCTCCTCAAGCCTAGGCCGCCTCGTGTCCCCTATCTACTCTATTACAGGAGGGCAGATACCATTGGCCAACATACTCAGATACCAAGGTAATATCATTTTTTTTCTTCAAAATGTTGGTTTATTTATATAAATTAATTTTTTTAATGTTGAATCAGTTTTTGTTAATAGTACCTCTAAAGAAAGAAAGGTAAAAATAATTCATAATATATCAACTATTCAAGTCATTGAGTTTCACGCAGAAGTTTATGTCATAGTTATCCTAGTTTTACGTAGGACTAATTAAAGTTCCTGGTGTGGATTAATGTTTCCCCAGATTTCTAATATTATTAATGCACTGTATACATACAGGGTGTCCCAGACATAGTGTAAAAAAAAAAATTGGGTAATACTGCATACTGAACGGGGTAGAATGGCACAGAAACTAGTTTCATATCTCAATCTGTTGAGGAGATAGAATTTTTTTTGTTTTTATTTTTAAAATCTTTATTTTTTCTGAAAAATGGCAGTTTTCTCTACTTTGGTTTAGCGTAGAAACAAAAACGATGATATTTTCTTAATCAACATTAAATTTTTAATATTTTTTGAGAATTTCTCACTCCCCACTGGAGCACCCTAGAAGCCGTCAAATTTCCTAAAAACTGCGGAATTTAGTTACCTTTTTAGTGGTGTAACTCATGATACAATTGCATTTCACCTTTTGAGTCTAACAGAAGTTTTTCTGATGAAAAACACGCTAGAGAATAAATAATTGATTGCTTCACGTACTTACTTGATTGAATAAATGTTATTCTTAGAATTATGTAATTCTTGGAGATTACCTAATGTTACATAAACGTACTTTTTTTATAACTAATCCCACTGTTTGCAAAGGTCATAAGAAGTTGTCCTCTCATTTCATGTCTGCATCAATTGCTATTCATCTTCAGCCATGGACTTCACTATAAGTGAGTACACAGATATGATTTTCGTCATATAGGTGGCAAGCCCTCCCCCCCCCCACCAAAAAAAATTGTTATTTATAGGGAGTTAATGGGGGGGACCCAAATTCTTGCTGATTACTAGCTTGGAACCCAACGATTTGGGTATCGGTTCTGATACTCTCTCTGAGCTGCTAGGGCATTGCCATTGCAGAACCCGTTGACGAAAATCATATCTGCGTACTCACTTGTAACTGAAGTCCATGAAATGAGAGAAAACTTCTTATGACCTTTGCAAACAGTGAGATTATAATTGTTTACAAAGCTTAATTAATCAGAACGTGATATCATTGTCTGGGCTAATGAGTAGCAGGCACATTATGAAATGTCATTTTTCTGGTGGTGTATTTAATTTCTTCAAATAATCCTAAATTGTTATTTTTTATATTTAAAAAAAAAAGAAAGAGAAAAGTACGTTTATGTAACATTAGGTAATCAGCAAGAATTTGGGTCCCCCCTAACTCACAATAAATAACATTTTTTTTGGGGGGGGGAGGGGGAGGGAGGGCTTGCCACCTTCACAACTCTTTACCCCTCATGCATATGGACAAGAGATAAAATAACTAACACTTTTATTCAATCCAGTAGGTTCGTGAAGCAATCAAGTATTTATTCTCTAGCGTGTTTTCCATCAGAAAAACTTCTGTTAGACTCAAAAGGTGAAGTGCAATTGTATTATGAGTTACACCACTAAAAAGGTAACTAAATTCCGCAGTTTTTAGGAAATTTGACAGCTTTTTATTTTACACTATGTCTGGGACACCCTGTATATTACAAAATGTTGGCATTTATGAATGATTTGTACGGTTATGCTATGGGCTGAACAAAATATCTAAAGTGATAACCTAGTTGAGCATCATACATACAAAATTGAATTTCATTGAACATCTAATAATATTTTATTTGTTTTCCAATAATAGATATTATTTGGAAAGACTAAGCTTTGCCACAAGCAATCCATATAATAAAAGGAGCCTGTCAATAAACACGAAGATAAGACATTACAATACAGTTGTCAAACCGGCGATACTGTACGGAATGGAAACCGCTTCCCTCCCCAGCCTAAGGAAAATTTTTAGGATAGAAAGAAGAATACTGAGAAGAATTTATGGCCCAAAGAAGACACAAGAAGGCTATAGGTTGAGATCTAATAAGGAAATATACAAGGAAATAAATGATTTGGAAATGGAGATAAGAATAAGAAGTTTAAGGTTCTTAAGATTAAATAGAGAAATCTTCTATAAAATGAGATGATACAAGAGTGCCCCAGGGGGGGGGGGGGGGGGATTATATCAAACAGATAAAGGAAGAAACTGAAAATGACTGACCAAGACTGTTTCGATAGGGATGACTATTGGAAAAGACTATAAGAAATTAAGGTCCTTGTGCGAGAAAAGGAATAGCGTGGATGTGGTCTGAGGAAAGAAGGAAGGAGCAATCGGAAAGAATATGGAAGAGGTGGGAAGAGAGAAGGCAGGCCGGGGATTTTTGTATCCCACTCATGTATCATGAAATTCAAGGTTAAATAAAGGATATTATCCGATAATGAGTAGTATAATCCGTTGGACAATAGGCCATTTATTGAGCAAAAGGTATTAAATATGGGTATCCTCCAGGATACATCGCCTGTTAAAGGGTCAAAGTCGTTCTGGGGGGAATTCATAATTTGATCATTCATTATTTATTCGAAGATTCGTAATTATAAATAATCCATGCTACAACAGAGAATTAAGTTAAGTGAGACAGATTAAATGTTATGAGTAACATGTATTACAGTAGAACTTTGATAATCCGAACTAATTGGGACTGGGGGTGGTTCGGACTACCAAATCGTTCGGATTACCAAACAAAGTGCTTTCCAGGCATAGTATGTAGCATGCAAAAAATCAACACTGACATACTAGTTCCCATAAAATAAGAAGCACGTTGTATTGTTAAAGGTAAATAGTTTGTTTTATGAAATACTACTGTGCTACAGTAAGGTAACTATATTTTATGTAATATATTGCACATGAATTTCGTAATATTTTACATAGTATGTATATAATCTTATATACACACAGGTAGTACAGTACTGTACACACAAAAAAAATATGCTGTACAGAAAGATAAAAAAATTAAATAAAACAAAAAACTAAACATTTGGAAAATAGTCACTCATTTTTTTTTCTGAACTAAGGTTGAAGAACGTTTCTTGGGTGCTAAATCACGGATTTTTTTTTTTGCGTAATCAACTGAGGTAAACAGCATTCAGGCTGTTGCTGTAGCAGCCGATACAAGTATCCAAGCTACTAATAGAACAAAGGAATCATTGTTAAAAGGCTATGCCTCTTCGGACTGCGATTCCAGCCGCCGACGCCTATCCGATACTCAAAACGAGTAGCCTGTCCCCTTCAGCCGCCACGATACTTTTTGAATCAGTTCTCGGAATCCTAGTGTGAATGGGGGAAGATACTTTGCGCATTAGGCTTTATTCACACTGAGATTCTGAAGCGTGCTACTTCACTCGTTTTTGTTGTCTGTTTGATAATTTAATAATTCAAATAGTTTTAATTTAATAATTTTAATAGTTTTAATTTAATAATTGTGTGTGGAGAGAAGTGGGAGTGGGAGAAGCAGCAGCCGAGCGGCTGAATCACGATTCTTTTTGCGTCTCATACAGTGTCAGATGCAAGGGGGAGAGTGGGAGAAGGAGCCGCCAGGCTACTGAATCAGGATTCTTTTTGTGTCTCATACAGTGTCGGATACGTGTATTGGTTGCTCGGTACCGCAGTGTGAAACTGGCCTTAGAGAGTGACTGATGGAAAAAGCCAACACAGGCACAATAACAACACTCCCCCTTCCCTCTCTCAGTTTGTGCTTACGATTCTGATTATTTTTATTTTTCCCAAAACGGCGTTTGGATTATCGAGCTTTTGGATTACAAAGGTTCGGATTATCGAGGTTCTTCTATATTTGAATGATATTATATTAGTTATTCAGTAAGAAAATGTTTTTATTTATCAAATAATGGATTATTTCAATGATCGATGAATAAAAAATTTGAATAAATTTTTTATTCGCTAATATTTCCCAACTCTGCCTTTGTATCTATGTGTTGTGTGGTTCTGTCAAAATGTGTTACTGATTAAATTTTTTATCAGGAGATAATTTGTCTTTAAATTTTTAATATTTTTTGTAATCTTATCAATAAACTAATTGTTAATGTATATTTTTCTAGGTAAAAGAGGAATGGAATCGCTTTGGTCTTAATGGTAATATATGTCTTAATATAAATGCTTCTTGAGAATTATTTATATGTATACAATTTACATGTGCATGTGTAAAAAGCAACTAAATGGAAGTATATATGTATGTATAGATCATACTAAAAAATAAAAATTTAAAAAAAAAAAAAGGAAAAGATTTATAGCAACTTTAAATTATTACCAAATATAAATGAATGAATCATCTGAGTAAATTTCTGAATTTATATTTGTGTAATATACTTAACATGAATAGTGACAAATATTTTTAGTATATATATATATATATATATATATATATATATATATATATTATAGCTTTATTTTTATTAATTTCAATTTGATTTAGTGGTTTCCTGTATCTTGTTATTCCACAAAACAAGTGAGCATTTTATGTCATGAATTTAATTTATTGTAAAATATGGACTGATATATGGAAAGCCTTAGGGGGTTAGTAGAAGGACGTACAGCTTAGATACAAATATCTAGCAATTATATTCTAATTCAAAAGCTTTATCTAGATTAATATTTATTTAAAACTAATTCTAGAATTTCAGTCGTTAATAATCAATATTGAAACAGTATTGATGATTCCGCGGTTGATATAGGGAACCACAAAGCTACGTTAACTATATAGATAGCTATCAAGTTATATATATTTTTTTTGGTGTTTTGTTTTTTAAATTAGTGGTTCTTAACTGTTGACGTTATTTGTAAACATTAGTAAATTAAGATTGTTATTCACTAGAAATGAGTTGTTTTTGTATTTTTACATAATTTTCTCTCATGATATAAACATGTACTACATATATGAATGTTCATGAAGTCTGATAATTTTTTTTTTTTTTTTTTTTTTTTTTTTTTTGCATTTACATTAAAAGTTTATTGGTTGAATATTAAAAATTATATGCTACATGAATAAATTACTAATGGTTCCTGTATATTTTAAGAGCCACTGATTTAACTGTTATGTTTGTGTCCTATACTTGTTACATTTTTTTTTTTTAATGATTATAATTTTTATTCTAATAGAAGCAAGTAGTGAATGTATCAATCCATCAACTTGTGTCGAAACTATGAATTTAGAATTTATAGTTAATTTTTTTTATATTATTATTAAGAATAAAAGACTACAAATGTGTTTTTGGTATAGGAATGAGCAAGATGATTTTGAAATTTTAATAGTTTAATTTTTTTTTTTTTAATGTATGTATATTTCTTTTAATGTGTCATCTTACAGACTGATGAAAATAAAAGAATAATGTAAATTTAGTTTTATACCGATTTGTGTAATTTGGTTACGATGTAGATATATATAATGTTAAGTTTTCACGTGTTAAGCTCAAGTTTTCTTCAGTTTGCTTAGGGGTTTATATGTATACATAGTTCTGCTGATTGTTTTCATGATATTTAAATCGCAACTTTTTTTTAATTTAATTTTTTTTTTTAGAAATAAAATACCCAAAATTCGATGTTGATAATTTTATTTCTTATTTATTTTATAAATCGCCATTTTAAGTTTACAATAAGATATATATATATATATATATATATATATATATATATATATATATATATATATATATATAAATATATATTTACTAATTTAATAATTAATTAAAAATAATATGCTTTTTTTTAATTAATAACATTAAAAGAGACTATTACCCTTGTTACTGATTCATTGTGCAAATATATTTATAATTTTAATTGTATGTTTGTTAGAATAATTGCCTTTTGCGCTGTGCTGTTATTTATCGATGTTAATATATTAATAATAATAGTAATAGTAATTATTTTAAGTATTACTGTACGTTTACAACAGACAAGAATCCTTGAAGACGTATCAGCGAAATCTTTTTTTTATCTTTTGGTACGTAATGAATATATTTACATTTATCATTATTTGAATTAGTAAAAAAAAAAAAATAATAATAAAAAGAATAGTAAAAAATGTGATATATCTGATATATAAATTTCTTTATAGCAGTATAAGATCTCGTAATATGTCTGTTTCTTGTATGTTGTGAATTTGTACTTAAAGGTTATAAAATATAAGGTTATATTATAAAGTAATAATATACTGTAAATATTATAGGAAAATAATTGTTTGTAACATAGAATGTTTAATTTAAATTTAAAACTGGTAAGACTTCAAATGTTAGGTCTATTTTTGTGGCCTAATGTAGTTTTCTTTTGTTTTGTTTTTTTCTGTGTTTTTCTTTTGTTTTGTCTAGTCACTTCTGGTAAACATTAGGTCTGTTTTATATTTATATTTGATGCCTTAAATTTTTAAAATGATTTTTTTTTTTTTATTATAATTTTTTTTTTCTGTTGTAACGTAATTATATTATTAATAATTCCCTTTTTTAATAAAAAGTTTCCTTGTTTGTCCCGATTGTTACTAAATTTAAAATGGTGACTATTATCAGTTTGTACAATTGTGTATCGATAGATTTGATTGACTAATATATATATAAATAGTTTATAAATGTATAAAGATGAATCAAAGTAAAATGTGTATAATATGTAAAATTTTGGATGGTTCATGCCCTTTTTCTGGCAAGATATGTTTTATGATATGTATTAATAGTCATTAACACCCGATAAAACATATATGAGTAAAATATTCTGGAGAATAGATATGTAGATCAGTACGGGGCTTTCTATCAAAATGGATAAAGCAAATAAAAAATGAAAAAAATAATAATAAAAAGCTTCTAGAGATTTTTGAAGAAAATGTATGGAGTTTTAATGGAATTATAAGTGCACTTAATCGTATTTGTATGCTGAGTGTTTTCAAAGGGGGTTGTGTCGTTCGTTTTAGCCTGCTCTCATTGTACAGTGTAATATAATCTGTCCTTGTGCTCTTTTGTATGTATAATATATACATTTATAAATATATATATTATATTTTTGTTCTTACCCTTTTATAAGAGTTGTGAGAAAAAGTTACAGTGATATTGCTTTTTAGAATAAAAATTCTTAATATTTATTTCCATTTGCGATATCTTACTAAAGTTGCCGATAGTGATAATCAAAGTTTTGTGTTTTTTTTTTTTTTTTTAAAAAAGAATGCATTTTCATCATTTTATTTGTATTCTTTTTTCTTTTTTTTATACATATATTGATGGGAATTATTAACACCTTTGAAATATGTTAAATATTAGATTTTTAAAATATTAATTCTTCTTTATTATATTTAGACCTCTATATATTGAACTTAAAGGATCTTTTTTTATAGTAATTTTATTAAATAGATATATAATTAATTTTTGTTTTATATAGTTATTATAGATATTCAGCATGTCGCACGTTTTCGTGCTAATAATAATTCAAGAATTAAAATAAAAAAAATTAAATTTTGGAAATTATCCATCTTTAGTTCAATAAATAGAGGTTATGAACTGTAAATAGGCATCTCACGATAATGCAGTTGTGAGTTTTAACTGGTAAATTTTCAGTGTTTCAGATCTATATTTCTAAATTGTGCCAAATTTTCAATGTTTGTTATTTTATTTTTTAATGTTATATTTCCCTTGTTTAATTATCATTGTGAAAAACCCCTAGTCTCACGGTCTTGTAAAGACTTTTCTATATTTTTATTTTGTTTTAAACCCTCTTTGACATGATATAAAAATTCTTTTCATAAATATACGTTTTATTTCTTATAATCATGCTTGTATTTCCTGATAACCACTCCAATGTACTAATATGGTAGAATCCGACTGATCTGTTTCATATGTAACACGAGCTCGTCTGGAATGCACAAGATGAATATTTTTTTTTTAATCAGAAATATCAATTTTCCCCTATACATTTGAACTGAGACTGGGTAATCAAAATAAAAAACTTTGTCATTAATTTTCAAAATTTACGATTATAGTACATTAACCCATTTGTGAATTTTTATTTGTTGCTGAAAAAATTGGAGTGATACCTCTATGGCTGCAGATAATGAAAAACAATGTTGCACATTTAAAATTCAGTACATTTTGGCGCCTCAATTGTTAATTTGTCATGTTCTCTGTTAATTTAATACAGAAGGTTAATTTAATTAAAAAATACTGTTAATTGTATTTTTAACAGAGGAAAAACACCTGAGGCTGATAGTAGGAGACTTCTTTAATTCAGATAAACAGAACATTGAATAAATCCTGATGAGTTGTCAAGAAATTCTTTTAATCTTCCCAGGTCTTTTCATTTACGATGCTTAAAATTTACAACAATTTTAGTTGAACAAAGTCACTACAGAACGCACTGAGAATGAAAATACAGAAATGTTTCAGATCTGCTACACAAATATTTCTAAGATTTAATGTTGTGAAGTAAAATAAAGAATTTTAGAATAAAAGAAAAATTTAAAATTCTGAACAGGATTATAAACTGCAGTACCTAATGAAAACAATATTATTTGCTTCAACCGACGTTTTACCTATACTATATCAAACTTTGATATTTAGACTTAAAGTATTTTAAATAAATTTTTATTATTTAAAAATCCTGTCTGAACACACGACGTTCTTACATTGAATGACTAATTTAAATAGGATAGATTAGAAATATAATTTTATTCTGGGACAAAGTTCCTTAAGAGTAAAATGTTCATAATTAAATGCAATAACATCTGGTCAGAGAAGAGATTAGAATGAAAAAATAATAAACATAGTATCTACTTAACCCTCTAGTGTATAGTGTACCATATCTGCAACATTATATTTATACTTATGGCAGCGAACTCTCGTGTTTTTTGGAACTAAATCTTGTATTAGAGATGCTACATCATCCCTCTAGGCATGAGAGGGCTTTGCATGCCTTAAATGGACCAGGCATGTCTCTAATTGTCACTTGCATATTAAGTCCTCAGTTGTGGAGACTCCTTCCTTCCAGTAAAGTGTTCTTATTTCTTTTTATAACATCCATTGTGTTTTTTTTTAATCAAATAAAATTTCTGTGGCTTTTCCTAAGATATGTAGTTTGTAAAATATCAATGAGGATAAAATTCTTGTTTTTTATTATCGAGATAAATCACTTTTTAGTTATGTGCAACTAATGTATATTATTAATTAAAATGGTTTGTAGGTGAAAAATATTTTTTTCAGTATTTTTCTGTTAATAACCTGACCAAAACATATTCAAAAAAATTTATTAGAATGAAAAAGAAAAAAATCATGTACTAAAGGTTTAAATACTAACTAAAGATACAGAGAGGAAGGAGATAAATAAAATATTACTCCACAAATAATGTTAACAGAATATAACGTATCGTCGCATAATAAGCTGAAAATCTTTTACCTCAAAATCTTGAGCTGATGAAAAAACTGTTTTACACACATTAAGGCCGCACTCTACAGCAAGCGAAACAAAAAAAATGGTTGCAACCAAAACAGACATGAATGAATGCCTTCATTCTCTCCACACACTTGAACAAACACAAAACATTCTTGACTTACTGTGAAAAGAAAATTTGATTGCTACAGTGTGCGGCCAGCCTTATGCTACAGTAGAGTCTGTTTATATGAACAAATTTCTGTGCTAATAAAATATGAAAATATTGAATTATAGCTTTGAGTTTGTTTTTTAATTACATTGGTGATTTGATTTATATGAATATGTACTGTTAAACTAACAATAATAATAAAACCACTGCAACCCATTATGGTTCAGTACTCTGCTTAGGTTATAGTGTTAAACTAAACCAACAGTTGTGAAAGGAGGAGATTTTCCCAAAATTATAGTCAACCGCCTAGTTTTTCCTCAATTAAGGAAGCTCACTTTATAGAGGCTGAGTTTGCCCAAGGAGGGTCTCCTTATCTCAAAGTGGATCCACGGCTGAAATAACAGAAAATAAATGTTCTCCCTTCAGCCAGACTAGAACTTAGCTCTAGGCCCGGAGCTTGGCAGTTTGGTGTCTTACCCACTGATCTACCGCACTTCCCAATAAAAAAAAAAAAGAAGAGATTAATTATTAGATGGTTTATAAAACAAAACATATGTACGAATGAAAAGGGCATAATAATCACTTGTTTCCTTTTAGTATAGAAAATATTGTGAAGTTTAGAAAACGAGCAAAGTTCACTCGTGTTAAAAACAAAATCTGTCATTAGCTATTTACTTTGTAAAAAAAAAATTAAACGTAAAAAATTATTTACTGTACTATGACGTAAGTACATCCTTAATCATGTGATTAAGTTCTTGAGACATCACTGAAATTCACCCTGATGTAAATGTAAATCATTTTAAGATGTAAAGGTACATCGCTGAAGATTTAATTGAACAGCTGATGTTTCCAGTTTTCAATGTTCATCACCACTACTGACTGTTTAAAAACTGTTTCCTACATTGTTTGAATTCTTAAGGCAACCTTATTTGATGTGACAATCTGGATTTTTGCAATTATACAATATCTTTTTATTAAAAAAAAAAAAAAAAAAATTAGAATTTTACCTCAGTAAGATTAATTTTTTACACTGATTTTTTTCATTATGAAAATTTTTAGCCATTTTCAGTTGAACAGTTTCTAGATTACGAGATTAGAAAGAGGGTTAAACATAAGCGAATTATTTTGCAATATACATTTATTTCAATCACATATATTGTATTCCATGTATGAAACAAACAGCAATTCGAACTATGTCAACTTAAAATAATAAATATGAACACTTTACATGAACTAAGCTATTTACAATAGAAAAACATGTTAAAACTAAGTATATTTATATATATACACTCATAACAAATCTTAATGCTATATATACATGTCTTATTCACGCAAATTAGTGAATCTTAAACAGTTTTATTAAGCTTAAATAAAGTTAACATTTTATAAAAATTTAACGGTTAAGGAACCATTAATCACTGTAAACCTGGTACAATCTTATTTATTGGTTTACTTTTACCATAATAAATATTTTTAATTTGACTATCATTAGAATTGAAAAATAATTTTAACTTTAATGAAGACCAGAAGAGTTATTTTATTTAATTAGGATGATAAATAAATGATCCAATCCATAGAAGTTGTTTCAAATGTGAAAAATTAATATTATGAATACAGATCATTCATATTGTAACTATGGTAAGTACTGTGTACACATTGTTTTATAGCCAAAAGTGTCATTTTCTGTAGTAATAAAGGGTACATTTTGATTTTATGACATTATATTTTACATTTATGACTCGTATTTTATTTTTATATTATATTTCTTATAAATTTAATGGGGCTTCAGAACTATAATTCTTATTTTTTCCAAGCCCATTCAACTATATTTGGAATGAGTGAAGCAAAAATTTTTGTATGGTCCCACCCCTTCTTACAGAATCAGATTCACAGGAACAGAGTGGTTTGGGAAAGAGAATTGAAGAGAAGAGAAGAAAAATGTAATCATTAACTTAAAATGTATATGGCATCATTGGATTCATTAATTAACCGATAAGGACAGAAAACAACTTTGCACTTTGGAGACATCTGTATCCAGCGATGATAAAACGGTCTCTGGAAAGACCAAAAGTTCAATCTATGGAAATTATAAAAAAACAAAAACAATAATTATAAAATTTGTCTTTAAGTTAAGGATAGATAGGTTTGAACTATTGAGAATTGGAGAAGGACAGTGATGTTATTGGTAAGTTGAGGTTATGGAAAAAGAAGAATTTCCTTTTCAATGAAAGCTTCTGAACATAACTTCGAAACAAGTGAAAGAATGCATGTAGAAACTGAAGTCGTTTGCCTGCTAGAAATCTAACACTGCTTTAGGGTTTTATAAAGAGTCGAGGGTTATGATAAACTTTAAATTTAAAGAATGAAAGTTCTTAATTTTTTAAAAACAATAGAAGGGAGCAAGCTTCTTAAGAATAAGATAAGAGGAATATTAATGAAAACAGCACACAGCTTTTGTACAGTCAAATTAATGGATAACCATATTGTTTTGAACAATATTACCAACTCTAAAAAACAGTTAATAAATTTTTATTGTTTAAATTTTTTTATTGTAAATTATGTCCATCCATTTAGAGTGAAGGAGGAAACTGAAATAGCATTCAGAAATTAAAATTTAATTGAAGTTAGTTAAGGCAGATGAGAATACTAGATTTTATTTTTTTAAAATAAAGATCTGAGGGAAAATTAAAATGCTTGAATCATGGAACGAATCTTTACTGATTGACCAAAAACATTTTACCACTCTGTTCCCTAAGCCTCATTATTATGCATGTTATGGTATTAAAATAAGAAAACATCATTTCTCTATCTTTCAACATTATTTTTATTTTTTAATAATAAGTTTATTTCTTTATTTTTGCTTTTTCTTTATAAATTCATTTATGAATTATTTTCTGAATTTTGGTTTCAAGAACTTTATCTCACTAACTCATTAACAGAATATATTATGTTCATAACTAACATTAACTACATCATTAATATTTACATAAAAGATTTTTAATATTTTTTACTCCATTACTTACATGTAAGACTTCAGAATGAAATATTGACATTTTGCTATTAAATTTGCTTAACATGAAGTCAATTTTTAATATCATGTAATAAGGAGCTATTGAAGCTTATAAATATAACAATTTAATTACTAATGGTAAAAATAATAACTTATGCAAATTATAATCTCTAATGGTATTACATGAATGATTATTATGTTCTGTTTAAAATGTTGATATCTTAACTTTTTTTTATAGCTTAATCACAATTTTTGATTAGTAAACCTTTCAAAATTTTAGTAAACCTAAAATTGTAACAAAATTATTTTGCTAAAATTTATAAATTACAATCTTGTAGTAAGAAAGGTAAACTTGTGCGTGAGTAGTGAAGTCTTATCATTCTGGTTAAAGCTCATAATCTTTCATTTTATTTTCAGCATCTTCTTTTTTTCAGGCTGTAAAAAGGCATTTAGTTAAATTAGTAATTCACATAATTATAATTCTTAAATATAAATTAAAATATTAAAAAAATATATATAATACTGTTTGTGTTAAATATTTTCTTTCTTTTGAGGAATGATTTTACTATATTGTGGGCTTATTTTTATTTTTGAATAGTTTTTGGGTTTTGTTGCCTGAACCAAATTAAAATTAGGAAAGTCATTTTGATAATTTAAATATATGAAAACAAACTTACTGGTAAAATACTGAAACAGCAAGTAAGGTCTTCTGATACAGACATCACTGCACCAGCATTGTCGAATTCACCACAGTAATTTGCAGCAGAAAAAAGTGTTAGTAGTGCTCGTTGTGAAAAGAACTGATATCCATCTTCCACAACCTAAAAAAAAAGTTATAGGTTTATGGGTCTTTCAAAAAATAATAATGTTAATTAAATTCAAACTGGTTAATTCTAAATATCATTAAATAATGTAGATAATATTTAAAACTTAATTAATGCTAGGTTTTTCCCATTATCAAAGTTTCTAATGTTACCAATTTTTTTTTGCTTTTATGATCGGAAATGAGATACAACTTTATTTCAACACTATTAATTTATATGATATGTAATAATCTTACCTGATGTGCTCTTACGATTAAGGAAACACCGTGCCTTCGTAGAAATCCACGGACAACATCTGAACCAAAAACATAGCTTACTCCCCTATCGTTTTGACCCCAGCCTACCACACGCTGAAAGAAAAAAAAAATTATATTTGTATATGTACACATTTATAATCGTAGAGAGTATTCTTATTGGTAATATGTTTTTGGAAGCAATAAGTTAAGATTTTTCAAAATAGAAACTGCAACAGTTATTTCTTTTTTTAAGAAAAATGTCTTTAATTATCAAAAGTGGTTTACCAATAAAATTCATTTGAATGTAATGACTTGAATATGGCTTTCACGAATTTATGATATAATTTCTAGTTACTTATTGTTCATCATAATGCTTTTTTTTAGTAATTAAAATATTAATCCAATCAACTAAAAATTTTCTTTGTAACTATTTTTATCAAACAATAAAAATACTTTTAAAAAAATCAATTTCTATCTGACTGTAAAAAACAATAGATCATGGATATATCTATCTATAATCTACTTTGTTTCCCAATTTACATTTTATAATTAAAAGGGTTAAATTATCTTTAATCTTTAACTTTAATTAACGATTAATGATTAATCATCAATGTCGGCAAATTTTCGATCCAAGCAAGACCAACAGAGCTGGAGTGTGTCAAAATGTTACATTTTTGAAGATTAAAAAATGTTACAAAAAAAAAACCCCAAAAAAACCACTATAGACCCCCAGCCAAAAGACATATCCATTTCTATATCAGTTTGGCTATTATTTTTATAAACTGTTCAATTAATTTTTGTAAAAATAATGTTTATTAATAAGCTCAATTGTTTGATAAAGTTAATTTACTTGTTTTTTTTTTTGTTTTTTTTGGGGGGGGGGGAAGGAAAAACTAAAATAACCCTGCCATATTTATGTTATCAATTTTTCAAATAATTCGAGTCAAATTTTAAAATATTAATTATTATTAGCTAAGTGTAAAAGAGAGAAATTTACCTCATCAGGATCTCCCCACAAAAGGTCACAAACAAGTCCACTTTCTGGTACATCCAAGGGTCTTTGAATCTTTTTAATCTGAAAGAATATGAGATCAAAATTACTACCGATTATATAAAACTAAATTTTTATTTAATATTTATATTTTTAATTTTTTACCTGGTTCAAATCAACAAGCTGTGGCGAAAGCCCACCGTGCATGCAAAATATTGTGCCTTCAATTAGTGCAGCTGCAAAATAAATAAATATTTTTAAATTTTACAAAAGAAATATATTTTATGAACATAAAATGAACTATCTTAAAGACTACAGTTTTCTGGGCTGATAGCATTGTTAAAATCTTACAGTGATTAAGAGTGAGTTATCATAATATACAATGGTTATTCACTCATTTTAGATTCAAAGGTTTTTAATTTTATAGACAAGTTTCTGATATCAAGTTTAAAAAGCTAGTAATATAAATAGTATGTATAAATGAAATTTTCATCATGAAAATTTTAAAAGAATTAATGTGATTTCAACAATCTTATGGTTAAGGGGGAAAAATATGTGCTGAAATTGGTTTTAACTGGCACTATACAATGTTTGATAAAATAATGCTAGAGGCCATTTGATATTTTTTCAATCTGAAACTGAAGCATTTGTTTTTCTATTGCTTTTTCAAGGTTATATGTTTGTACTCAAAACAATATTTCAGAATATTGGTGATTGTTCTGAGAGTAAGGCAAGGGTAAGGACTGCCATGTTCCGGGGCCTGAGACTGGCTGAAGACGGACTTTTTTTTTTAATTTTCTTTAATAATAATAAAATATTCTTTTTTAAAATTTCGATCGTGGATCGACCATGAGGTCAAGAGATTCTATTAGGGCACACCTAGCCTTTATAAATTAGGGTGTTAATTAAGGGTACTTAGTTGGGGAAAAACCTGGCAGTGGAGTGTGATTTTGGCCAAATTTCCTCCTTTCACAACCATTGGCCCAGAAAAAGTTTACCTTACCTAAGTTCTGAACCCAAGACCCTAAATGGGTTTTAGTGGAACAAGTATTTTTTTTGTTTAAGGAATAACAAAAAAATTAAATTTTAGAAAATATAGTTAATGTACAAATAAATTAATAAAGTATAGCAGTTAGGTAGTACATTACAATAAAAGTATAATTAAGATTGAGGTGTGAATAGTATCATAAATTATAAAGTACATAGTGAAAAGGTAAAGAGAAGGGAAAAGAAAAAGGGAAGCAAATTTTATAAATTATGCAGTTTTATAAGATGGAAGTATATAACCTTTGAAACTAGTTTTCTTGTAAACTAAATATCATAGAAGTAGCAAATAATTTATCAATTCCTTATTAAATTGAACCTTCTAAATTCATATGGGTGCATGAACTGAACTAAAAAAAAAATATTGGTTACATTAATATTGTAACACATCCAGAATAACAGAGATGCAATGCAAAAAGTATGTTTTAGTTAGAACTAGTATTAGATACACAACAATATTTACATATAGAAGCACAGCTGACCTAACAGTTTCTAGATAACTATTTGCACCAATTATTCTAGCCCAAAATTTGAGCTGTCCAAGTTTCATTCTGGATGTTTATATAAATATAATGCAATCATGTCAAGTTAACTATTTCAGAACTTACCAATAGGTAAACAATTGAACAGATCGGTGAAAGTTTTCCATAATTTGACTGAATATCGCCTTTTGCACTCATCGTAAAAACCATAAACTCTGCATCAGAATTAAAATTATATTTTAGAACGATATTTAAGTAATATCTGGTATTTCAAAGTATTTATCTATGTTTTGAAAAATAGAAAACTTACCTATTTATCGATGCACACTCATGATTACCACGTAGCAGAAAAAAGTTGTTGGGATATTTTATTTTGTAAGCTAAGAGAAGACATATGGTCTCAAGTGAATTTTTCCCTCTGGAACAAAATGAAAGAAAAAAAGATAAGATTAAAATGAATACATCTTTTAGTAAAGGTTGATTCTGCAAAGAAACATTCAAAGAACTTTCTCTGACCTAATAACATATTTCTATTGTTGTTCTATAGATAGTGTATCTGTTTTTATTGAAAGGATTATACTAATATATTTTAAGAATAATTAATAAACTAGTTAAAAATTACAACATAGAATACATTATATAATAAAAACAGTTGCTCCATTGGTTAAGCATTTTGTATTGCGTATGCTAGGAGTCAATTTTATTATTGATTAATATTCAGGATAATCTTGTAACTGGTCAAACCACTTAGCTACATGGCTTCATTATTTCCATTAATTTCATTAAGTGTTAAAATAAATTTAAAGTAACTAAAACTATGTAGTAACTTGTATTCAAAATTAAAAAAACAAAATAATTCAGGATGATTATGTAATTCAAGAACATAGTGTATATTATATTTGATAAATAATATTGGGATATGTAAAGAACAATTTAAATTAAAAAAAAAATACGACTGCCAAGTGAAGAAGTTGTATAAGAGATATTATGTTATAACTTCGCAAGACATTAATGAAATTTTGAAACTGATGAATCATGTTGAAATATACAAAACTGAAAGAAAAGGTAAAATGGCATTTCATTGAGCAAAACGGCTGATTTATTCAAATAATTTAGAAAATTCGCTGTCCATAAAATACACTGATGATTGCTTGCATTGTAAACACAAAGTTTAGCACAATAAATTGATGTATTTTTATTGTTTTTTTTAATTGACTGCTCACTCAAACCATCTTGTTCTTCTCATTATTTATTTATTTTATTTTTTTTGTATATGCTGTAAAAGAGAAATGTGAAAATTTGGAAGAATAGATGAAATAGACAAAACTGTCTAGTACAAAAAGGTAAAATAACTGTTCTATTCAAATAATTTAGAAAATTCCACTTCCACACAATAACCTAATTAATGCTTGAAATATAAACCCAAACATTAACATGATAAATTGATTTATTTGTATTGAGTTTTTTAAATGACCTCTCACTCCAACCATCTTCATATTTTTATTTATAAAACTAGCTAACAAAAGTAAAAGGTTTAAAATTTGTTTTTCACTTTTAAGAAATAACAGGAAATTTTTAATCAGATCTTCATTTATTTTAAATATATATTTTGTTCTTCAGCAGTTTGAAGTTTGCCAATTATTATTTAATCTATGTAAATACCTGCTTGCGTGTAATAAATGTATGCAAGTTAGTGAATGTGTAAATCTAAGTGTGATATTTTATAAATAAATGTTATATTTCCATATAAATTTATGCAAGAGTGCGACTGTATAATTAATATATTATGGCAAGTGCCAGTTAATATGTTACATCATTTAAATCTTTAGTATGTTAAATAATTTTTATGTTATAATTATACTTGTATATAAAATGCCAAGCGGTTTTAATTTGCATATTAATTCCAAAGATAAGTTTATTTTCGTAGTCACGAAGATTACGACAATCTTCAATGTTTCTGTATAACAGTTATCACCTTATCAATATTTATGGTTTTTCACCTATCATAAAAAATAATTCACCCTAAGAACATAAAAAATGATAAAAAGTAAATCTAGAAATTTGGTTTAAAACTCTAAAAATTCAGAATTCTTTAAAATAATAATGTAGTTCAAGAATACATGAGTTTTCTCATGTAAAAAAAAAGAAATACAGTCATTCAGTGAAAATCAAGAGGGCAGTGCAGAGACCGGCCGTTTTCAAAATGGACTTTACTTTTGATATTAAGGAAGTAATGCGAATTTGTATCCATTCATTCATTCATATTCATAGAAAGATATGTACTTAAAATCAAAACTTTTTTTTTTTTTTAATTTCTAAAGATTAGAATAGAGAAACATTTCATACAGAGTGATTGAATGTTAGTTACTTATGATATTTAGGAAAGTTACTAATACTCTTTGATCCACCAAAATCAAGTGAACCAATCATCATTAAAAGGTTTGACTTTCTTTTTTTTTCTTATCGATTAATAACCTCATTGGCATATTATGTAAAAAATATTACTGGTGAAGGAGAGAGTGCTTTGGGCAAATTTTCTACCTTTACTTCAATTTCCTTTTGATAAATATCTAAACTATATTACAAGTTTGTACCTATTACATTATTTTATACTTGTTATTTTTTTGTAAATTAACTCGATGGTGTTACACGATTAGTTTTAAGACATTTTATAAAATCTTAACGATTATATGTGTAACATAATAGAATCATAGGTAAAAACTTGAAAAAAAGGTTCAGACGTATATTAACCTGAAGATGGAATATGTTTCCCGAAACATGTAGTATTAAAATAGAGTTTAAATAAAGGGAGAAAATCTTCCAAAAATGAATACGTATTATCAACGATGAATATAACTTATAATTAATGTTTCTAATAAATTATATATTTTTAAGTTTTACTTCCGTATTTTTATTTATACTTGATTAAAATTTTTAATTATTTTATACCACTAATTTTTATATCTGTTTTTACCCAAGTAAAAGTGTTTAAACTTAAAATTGTCTATTTGTTTTTAAGGAAATAGGTCGAATAATTGATACAGAGATTTTGTGTACCAACATAACAATATTTAAATATTTTTTTCCATGAAATATTTTTCTGACATATATTGCTGTGCTTTTCTTAAAACCGATCTATCTGCCACTAAAAAGAAACAATTAAAATGTTTTTAGGTCATTGAAATGATACCGAAAAGTGTTTTCCAACAACCATAGTAAGGTAAGGGCCGGAGAAAGAGGGCTACTGGCCCAAACATGTGATAAGTCAAATTAGCTTCCCTGAAAACATGAAAAGCTCATAATGAAAGTAGGTTAATTTGCAAAATGGTGTATTTTAATGAGTAACTTTTTAGCCTTCCTCTCTATAACTATAATGGAATGTTTAACGTAGTTGGAAACAACAAATATAAATATAAATAGGTAATTAAATGGTTTCCGTTGTAAGGTGGAGATTAGTTATATCAATGAGGACATGGAACTGGAACTATTTTTTTGTTTTTGTCACAGCTTACATGCACCTTCTAAATTTAGTAAACAGTCCTTGAGTTAATCCGTATTACACTTTAGAATTAATATTCATGGTTATGAAAACAACGAAGTTGATGTGTCATACTGACTCCGTTTTTTTTTTTGCGAAAAAAAAAGAAGCAATTTTTATCAATTAGGACAAGTTTACCTATAGGCTACAAACCTATTCTTGCGAAAGTGAGGAGGTCAAGATTTATCCCGTGGGGCTCTAAATATCAGTGAATGTAGTATTAGTTTTAATTATGGGGAAAAGGACATTAATACGGCGAGGGAAAAAAAAGCTAACATTTTTCTATAGTAATATCCTATGAGCCATTAAAACAAATAAATATATTCGAATCATACAAACACACTATTGTAATAAGAAAATAAGAGACCAATAATAAGCAAGGCAGGTCGCAAAATTGGGCCTCCATTAAAAGTTTTTTTTAACTTGTACGTGTTTTTTCTTTCTACTGATTGCACGCACCCTAGACCTAGTTGAATGATTTTTTTTTTTTAATATTTACAATTTTTAAGTCAGCTTAAAAGCTTTAAGTGGGTCATAGCTGTCGATTTCCTCTCACTCAACATACATCTACAACTAGGCGCTTATCAATGGTGGTCGAACAGAAAGCGATTATGTTTATTTAATTTTTAATAAAAATAATTCCTGAGCTTTCAATACATATATATCTTTGATAATTATTAAATCTATTAAAAATGTCTTTGTCTATTATATTACAGTATCAGTTTCAGTTTTCTGAGTATGTTTACGAAGAAACTCTGTTCCTTTCAAAATAGTCATTTTTCTACCAGATTATTTGAACAGTAAAATTCTAATTTGTATTTAGTTACAGTTTTTTCACATTATAATTTTTGAATATCCTTGAATAGCCTACATTGTTGCAGTTCTTGCTTCCGTCAGTGTGAAAATCTGTGCAGTCTATTGGTATTCTGTTTTTGAAATGAGTTGGTAATTTTTAAAAATAGGTGACTTATATAATCGTGCGTCAATGGGCATCCACTGCAGAGTCATTTATAACATAGTGTATATATAATTCAGTCAAAACAAAAATGTGGACATCTACTGCAATATATTTAGCTGATAGCAAAATAATAAGTGATATTAATATATAGAAATTTGCGGTGCCCTTTGCGCAGACAGATAAGTAACCGATTAGAGTATAGCCTCGGTACTTGAAAAGACCTGACCCACTTTTTCGAAATGCTTGTCACTAAGGTAAATAGAGCACACTGGAGCAATCGAGATTGGAAAGAATAAATTCAGGTTAGATGGAGGGGTTACACTCCTATTTTAGATGAGCTCGGGAAATGAAATCTTTTTAGATTTTGGATTGTAAGGATTGGATACGAGATGAATCGGATGATTTAGTGGAGCCCCAAAGCTCAACTCCGTATGTCCGAATTGGTCTAATTATTGTTATGTAAATAAGTCTTTTGTAATTAATAGTAAGGTTGGAACGTTTGTCAAGTAAATGTTGAAGTAGTCGATAACGACGGGCAGTTTCTTGTCGTTTTAGTCTTATATGTGGATTCCAAGTAAGACGTTTGTCCAGATGGAGTCCTAGGTAGCGGATCTGTTCAACGGGGATTAGTGGAACATCGCTAAAGGATATAGGAAGGATTTTCTAAAGGATGTAGGCAAGGAAGTCGTAGGCTTGTGACGAAGGGTGGAGGTTATTTGATGGGATTTATTTTGATTCTCCATTTTTGACACCATTCTTGAAGTTTTATGATATGGGATTGGAATGTTTGGGAGGGAAGTGGTATTTGAAATTGGAAAGGGTAATTAAATGACGAATGTTGAGAGTGATGGACTTCCATGGAGGAGAGGATCGGATTACGAAAGGTTTGTCGAAAACAGCTGAGCAATGAGCAGTATACAAATCTGATTGGCGGGAACGGGTTTGGCGGGTAAGAACTGAAGATTTGAGTTGAAGGAGTTCGGAAATGTAAGGTTGGGATAATAATAAGTAAATACAACTTAATATCTCGGCCAACATCGGAATCGAGAGACTGAAATGGTTTGGCCATCTAATAAAAGTGGGAAACAGTAAGATTTTAAGAAAAACGCAGAGACGCCTCGAATATATCCCAGGTGGAAAGAAAAATATAGGAAGACCGAGGGTTCTCAATAAAAACGGTGTAATAAAAAAAAAATAAGACACGAAAGTAAATGGATTATGGTGAATAGACAGAGAAAAATGGAACTGGACTATGGACTGATATATGTTGCCTGTTGAGCGAGGAAAAGAAGAAGTTGTGGATCATTAATTAACATAATACTCGTATTATCTCTTCAATGGAGTGAATATCTATCAAACGCTTCATAATAAAATATTGTGGAAGATGTTCTGTAATTTAAATATCCAAAATATGTTGTCATTAGATAGATTTATTATAAAATGGAACCTTTTAAAAGAAATGATTTTGCTGGTGGAAATCTTTGTGAAAATGTTATATTTATTTAAATTGTTTATTTGAATGAAATGAAAAAAAAAAAAAATCTTTATTCTGGGACATAATGTCCCCTAAGAATAACAAAATTGCATCACAAGGTAGTACAATGGCTTGACCTGCATAATTTCATATAAAGGTATTTATATATGAATAATATGAGACATGTAAATACAGTTAATTGCAAATAATTGCATATAGAACCTCAGCAAATATAATAACATAAGAAGGAGAAATGAAATAAAAAATATAACCATGAGAAAATATGAAAAGATATACACAAATATACAGAAAATAAACTATATCTATATGTACATTGAATGAAGAACATATTTACAGATACTAATATACACATTTCTTGTCTTTTTTTTCTTTCTTGTTTTCCCTCTTACAGTAACCCTGTAAGAGGGGCGTGTATTTGAATATCTGTATGTATCTAACATGTTTAGTATTTTATAAAATATTTTAAATTTAGAAGTAATTTACATTTAAGTATTTATATTGAATTTTGAACCGGTACAATAAACAATGTAAAAAAGAAACAAAACAAAATTAGGTGAAAATTTCATAACTAGCACAAAACATAAGTGAATAAACACAAAACAAATAAAAACATCAATGAGACCGGCTCCACGTCGTTGGTCGTCTTCTGCACTTCTTTGAGGAGTTCTAAATCACATTCAGTGATAAATTTTTTCATTTCCTTGAGATATTTTTTGAAAATATCCTTCTCCGGAAGCGGCCAATCGTTTCCTTTTAATAGTATGGATTTTATTAGGTGTACTCTCTTGTTGTCAAATAGAGGGCAGTTGTATAGAATGTAATGAAAAGTCTGTTGTGTTTGTCTGTCGCAGTGGCATGTAGGTGAGTCAGTTAATGAAATCGGTTAATCTTCTTAAGTTTATAACACTTTTTAGCACAAGTAGGCATTACTTTGTCCTTGTCCAGTCAAGAATTGGGACACTTTGTAATGTGTACTTTTAATTTTATCCTAATTGGTAAGTGTGATATCTGGAATAAAGCTGTGTAGAGGTCGTCCTTTTGTAGTCTGTTGCCAGTTTTGATTCCAAACATTTATCACGTCATTCAAAATGCATTTGTTGATATAGGTTATAGGGACTTTGTCATATGTAATTGGGACTTTGTCATATACACTTGCACATATGAATTGTCAAGTTAATAGACAATAAGTGAAGTGAATGTTTCTTTATATAGGAAAAATAATAAAGTAAAACCAAATTTGAATTTTTATAAAAGAAATGGTTATGTACCATTGTGGAACGAATAAAGGATTATTATTATATAAAAGAAAATTTATCAACTAAATCACCGGTATCTGATTTATTCAATTTGAAAAAATGAAAGTTTAATTCTTATTCAGAATGACAGGAGTCTTACTGGGATGAGAGGAGATATAGGAAAAGGAGTGTTTTAAATGAGTTTAAGGAGGGAGCGTGTCTTATTTTAGGAGGGAGAGTGTTCCAGAGGGTAGCGGATCGGGCTAGGAAAGAATGCTGGTATGAAGTAGTTTTATGGAAAGGCAAGTATAGGTCAGAGGAACGTGATCTTGTTTCGAATTGGGAGTAGATGGAAGACTTAAATTTCAAAAGAACATAAATGTAGGATTTGTGTTGTTTTATAAATATTTTGATGTTTGTCGTAGCATTAAAGTTGTGACGTTATCAGGAGTACGTAATGTAAAAGTGCCACATGTTGGTACTCGTGATGCGGCCTTAAATTGATTCTATCGAATTGAACTAAATGTATCTAACACTATTTTATACTAACGGATTTCTGTTTTATACATATATACTGACACCAACAACAACCAGTTTTAATTGAAGCTAAATTATTATCACTTATAATAATGTTAAAAGTTGAACATATCACTTTCTTTATAAATAGACATTTCTTACGAATCCGAATCTTAGAGGTACGTCATTTTGGTAACTAAATAGGTTCTTAGTTATTGACTTTCACTTATTGGTCATAGGGGCCCATCCTTCACCTCTTCCTCGTTGGATATTTTTTTTTCCGTATGTCCTTCAACCCTTGGCCTCTGCCTTCAGGTACTTAGTCTTTCACTTGATAATATTGATGATATGGTTGAAAATCGTATGTTTCTAGCTGTTTCATCAAATAACTCGAAAACTGTTACTTTTACCACATTTTCTGTTCTATACATTATTAAAGCAAATCAAATTTTCAAAAAATTTGCTTATATTTATTTTTTTCTCAGATCAATAGTTTTAGAGCTGTAGGAAAAGGAAAAATTGAAGAAATTGGCTAACTTGCGGTAACCCCCACTTCTCCGCGAAAACACGTATATTGGTAGTCTTTTGGCTATAACTCCGGAACTCTTTGTCCGGTCCAAAATTTCTATTGTTAATCTGAAAGCCGGTTAAATTTACTATCAGATCCCATTTATGAACTGCTGATCAAGCCCGTAAAACACCAGCCAGACCTCTGAGAATCCCCTACTGGTGTGAAATCCTGTGTTTTTTTTCCTTCTCTTTTTGGCACATTTCTCGCTATAATTCGTAAAATATTTCTCAGATCCCAAATTTCTTTTTGGATTCGGAAATTCGGAACGATTGAAATTTGGATCGGACAAATATGTAGTTTCGGAGTTGTAGCCAAAAGAGTAACGACAAACGTGTTTTTGTGGAGAATTAAGAATTACAGCAAGTTAGCAAATCTCTTCAATCTTTCCTTCCCCACATCTCTAAAACTATTGATATGAGAAAAAAATGAATAGAACAAAATTTGTCGCAAATTTGATTTGCTTTAATAATGTATAGAACATGCAATGTGCTAAAAGTAACGGTTTTCGAGTTATTTGATCAAACAGCTGAGAACATAAGATTTTCAACCCTTTATCCACCCTCCCACGCTCACACCCACCGCTGCTGGACTAGCTGACGAGTGGATTCAATACAATGAGAAAACTACTCTTGGGAGAAAATTCGTCGTGAGATCGTCACTTGTTCAAAAGTGACACTACCTCCCGAACTAGAACGTAAAAATTTTAAACAAAATATCAAATGCATGTTGGTACTCAACAAGGCCTAAGTGGAAAAATACTAATTAATCATTCATAATTATGAATGAGGGAAACCTTTAGGCACTTCCATATACCTTTTATGCACCTAACCTCTTTATTTTTTTTATGATAATTTTTTGACAGTCCAAATCCAGTGGAAGAACATGCAAGGAATATTTTTACTATTACTCTTTTAAGATTTGTTCACGTACCCTTGATTTCTTGCCTTATATTTGTGCATTAATGTAATAAATGTAATATATACCTTAAAACGGCCTAACTTTGCACCCGTGAGTTAACTTTGCACCAAACTGACTAAAAAGTTTCAGTTGAAGAAAAAGTATTTTGCTTTTGTCTTAATGAGGGATATTTTATATTTCTTACTTACGTATGACAACACTGATTGGGTCTAAGGAATTTTCACGGTGATCCTAGTTACCTCTCATGTTTTGTAACAGTTAGTTGATTGTAGTTTTTCAACAGGTGTGATTGCTTTGTGGGGTAAATTCCTACTTTCAACAACTATATATTTCTCAAATCGATTAGCTTTTGCATTAATTTTATTCTACGATTATTGTAATTTAAATATATGATATTCATTTTTCTCAAAATATTTGCCTAAAGTCATGGTATTTGAAAATAAAATAGAATCCCCTTTTTTATATGAATTAGGAATGACTTTGCACCAAGTATATTTTGACGCAAAGTGACCTCCCTGTGGGAAGAAGTCTTAGCCAGGAATGTTCCTCCTAAACAAATCAATAAACGAGGATGATTTGAAGTTAGGTGTTAATAGGCAGGTTAAAATCCAAATTATTTGTGATAACGTTTTGCTTCCTGTTAATTAAGTTTTTGCCATCTATGTGCAAGTATATTGACGAATGCTGTTAGAATTTTGCCTAGTTATAGGTTTAAGTTTTTTCAAGTCATAGTGTTCGTTTTTATATTTTAACAAGTTTTTTCTAACTATTGCAGATTGTATTTTTCCAAAAGTGTTTCTCCAAGAATCTGTGCAATTTATTTTATAGGTATCGTTTTGTTCCCTGTTTACCAAAATTATAGTTGTTTACGTTATTTAGGCATGTTTTAAGTCGTTATTATATTTCTATATAATATTTTGTTGGTATGTTCTAGTATTTTCTATCGGTCCTTAGTAAACCATTAAAAATTGTTCAATTTTCTTTCTCATTTCAATGAAAACATTGTAATTTAGAATAGTTTCCTTTAACAAAATCCTTACAAACAGAGAAAAAAAATCACTCGGCTAATCTCCAAACACTATCAAGAAATGAATTGTATCTCATAAGTACAATCAAGCATTGACTTTGCTCCAGCATACGTTTCTAATGCTTTTTTAATTGAAAAAATATAGTGGTGCAAAGTCACGGGTATCCGGTTGACTTTGCACCAAAATTTAAAAACAATAAAATTAATTATAAGTTTTGTAAATTTTGCAATTCCAAGATTATGCGATGAGTCAAACTAATTATTCAAAACAAATATTTTACTACATGCATTTTAAACATTATTGATAGTTAGTTAAAGAATTAAGTTCAACAAAAGTGGTGCAAAGTCACGCCGTTTTACGGTATTTCAAATTGCTGATGCTTTAAATGTTTTTATGTTTATAGAACTGAATATGGACGTCTAACATCTAAAACTAGTCTTCTAATGAACTAAATAGCATATAAGTGGCAAATCATTCATCCATTCTTCATTAGATCGACCCTTCAACACTAACATGCATAAGTCAACTGATGTACATTTACGTCTCGGCAATGTCTTGGAATCTAAGGGTATTTTAATTTAAATAATTAAAGTAAGAACTTGAGGATCAAAGGTTAAAGTTACAATAAGGAATTAATAAAAAGAAAAAAAAGTAAAAAAAAGTCTGAAGAAGCCAAAACATTAGGCCCAAGATAGCAAAACCGAAGAAAATAGCTCGAAAGAGCGACTGGCTTTTGTCCAGACAACTGACGGTGTGTTGGCTGTCAGTCTGATGGGATTAGATACAACGTACTAACTTCTAATGCCAATGAGTTAAGGGCTACGTGATGTTTGTTGTTCCTGCATACAATTAGATACAGTTAGTCACTGGGCTTAAGCCAGCTGTGTAAAGCTTTTATACTGAATGCAAACCAGGTAGCGCCACCATCTAATTCATCCTATTAAATGTTTAGTAGAATATTTTTTTATAAGAAATTAACATATTCGAATGAATAATATCATTTTGAATAAACTTCATTCATATTTGCAATCGTTATTAACTATGCCGTCATAGAAATTCTTTTCGACAACTATCCATATATTGGGTTGGTAAATTAGTCCTTTCGGTTTTTATGTATATTTTTATATCATTACGGTCCATTTTTTATCTGAATTAATTCATTGGATTGTTTACTCTGTTTGTAATATGTCAACTGAAATCTCTGCAAATCCTTGTTTACATTACCTGAGCTACGCATGATGGTATAGAAGGATCAATACAATTAGGATTGAAGAATTAATAGCCACTTCTATTGGGATTATTTTATTAGAAAACTAGTTTCGAATGCTAAAACATAAAAAATTTTCAACACATCAGTACTATGTTACATAGATCATATTCACTAAAGTTTTCAAAAATGTAAGACAAGAAATCTAATAATAACTGAAGTTATCTCTTGGATCTCCTGAGGTGAGCACTATTGTTTGTTTTCTTGTCTTACATTTTTGAAAACTTTAGTGTATACAATCTATGTAACATTGTACTGATGTGTTGAAAATTTTGTATGTTTTAGAACTGAAGATGAATTTTTAGCATTCGAAACTAGTTTTCTAATAAAATAATCCCAATATAAGTGGCAATTAATTCATCAATCCTAATTTTTTACATTAGCTTAGCATTGTGATTGCTATTGCACTCTGAACATGAAAAAAAAAATAACATTCGTTATCGGCATATTTTGCTGTATTATTTTAAAAAAGATAACCGTGCTGCAGACGCCCATAAAAAAAATTGCAGTGTTTATGGGGATGATTCCTTAACCGAACGCACCTGTCAAAATTGGTTTGCCAAATTTCGTTTAGAAAATTTTGACATCAATGACGCTCCACGGTCTGGTCGCCCACAAGAAATTGAAAGGAGCTATTGCTATCAGGACAAACAATCGATTCAACCCTACACTGTTCGCAATTAGCAAAGTTGGATCAATCAATTTAAAAAAATGCGCCCAGAACTGTAAAATCGAAAGTGTGTTGTATTCCATCAACCAAGGCAACGCAAGGTCTTGTTGAAGTCACTCGCAATAAATTATTAAGCTTTGTATGGGACCTTTTGCCCCATCCTCCGTATTCACCAGACCTAGCTCCAAGTGACTACCACTTATTCCGGTCTCTGCAGAACTCCATGAATGGAAATCAATTCCAAAAAGAAAAGTACATCAAAAACCACTTGGATCAGTTTTTTTACAATAGACCTTAGACGTTCTATGAACGTGGCATTATGCAATTGGTCGAAAGATGGGAACAAGTTATACTAAATAATGGTGAATATATTGTAGATTAAAATCAAGTTCACATCTGTATACACAGAATTTTAAGTGACTTACAAGAACCGAACGGACTTATTTGTTGACCCAATACCTGAAAATATATCTGAAAAACATTTTTTGCCTTATACATAAAGATAAAGAACAACAGTTAGCCGCCCAAGCATTATACTGTGCATGTTTATTATATGAATATTATAATACCAGGTCATAAAGCCATCTTTACAGACTATTTTGTAGGGTTATCGGGAAACGAGTGGGGGACTAGAGGATTCGAGAGGTTTACAATAAAGACTAAAAAAAAATGTCTGCAATGTTAGGTCTAACTAAAACATGTTTTGCTATATTGAATGGATTTTAGGATCGACATATATTCGTTTTTTCCCCTAAAACCAAAATAAAACAAAAAAAAACTTTAGAATTCTGGTTCTAAATATCTCTTTATCTCTAGCTAAGAGGATTTGACTCAGAAGCCATTATATCCAACCTAAAACCACCTCTCGAAGTAGACTTTCAAAACTCGTTAAATCTACATTTTTTTTATCAGTGTTTATTTGTTTTGTTTTAAAAAACGGACATTATGGTTTCTCTTTTTCAAAATATCATGCATAAATTTATCAATACAAAAATAAGATTTCTATTATATGTTCATTTCTCGATAATTGGAAACTCCAGGAATTTAAGTTCTGGTTACCTTTTTCCTCAGCTTCGTTCAAATAGTAGGTTAAAACAGAACTATTTAAGCCAAGTTATGTGTTAAACTTATTTGTTAATATAATTTTTTCAGTTTTTACAGTAAACTTTTTAATAATTCAACGATACCTTCAAGATTAAAAAAACTGCAAACTTAATACTTAAGTTATACGTTGATGTTGTTTTTTTTCTGCCTAAGACAGTACTTCAAAATATAATAATCTTTGAATACGTAACTATATATCTGTATCACCTGTGCATAGTGGGCTAAGTGTTAAAATTGCGATTTTAGGAAAACTGAATTGAATGTTTGAGATTTTTTCCAAAATCGTCCAGTTAAAAAAAATTCAAATTTATGGGGCTTAAACTCTTGATAGTACATTTCTATTTATATCGGTTAGGTATCTTTCAATTCTTGCCAATATTGTAATATTTAATACTGATCGTTCCAAAAAAAAAATCGAACTCCTAGCCCGCATTACACTAATCGATTTTGTGTAAGTGATTAATGTTAACGTGATTGGCCTCTCAAATCACTTATAATTTTATAAGTCTTTTATTCGTCTTCTTCACCTAAATCTAGGTACAGATCCTGCTTAGATGTAGATATCAGCTGTTCATAGAATCGTCTAGATGCTGGACTTATGTAGGGAAGAAGATCTAACAGATCTTTCTTCTTATCTGCCGCTATCGGAAGTGATTCAACATATCTGATTGCTGGCTCTAATTTTTGTAGCCTGCCCTTTTTAAAAAAATATACTGTTTTAAAATTAACATTTATATCGAGAGTCGACTTGTAGTAGAGAACACCGCAGCTATCTTTGTTATAGTTAAGCCATCTTACCTTCCCCCAATGCGTAGTGCCTTTTTCATTATATTTTTTTTTTCTATGAACTACGGCAGTTTTTAAAAGAGACGAAAATTTTAATTCTGAAAAATTGTGGGGCTTAGTAAACATGACTCGCTTTTCACAAGTATAAGTTCAAGATTGGAGTATTAGCCCACGATTCACAAAGGAATATCCTTCATTGCAATGAACGGAACACTTAGCCCGTTAGACAAAAGAAAAGAGAAAATAATTACAATTCTGGTGATGTAGATAGCTCGAAATTCACAAAATCCGACTTAGCCCACTATGCGCAGGTGCCACAGATATATATTACGTATAGAAAAAACAAAAATAACCCATAACTCAAGTATTAAGTTTGCAGTTTTTTAATCTTAAAATTATCGTTGAATTATTAAAAAGTTTATAATGTAAAAATCATATTAACAAGTAAGTGTTCCACATAATTTGTCTTCCATCCTTATGTTTTAGCATATTATTTGAACGAAGCTGAGTGTTAGGGCACCGTAAGGGTAACAGAAGTTGCACCCTTGAACAGCTTTTTTTCCCTTGCGTACCAACTCTGGAACGCTGGTTCTGAAAGTTAAAGGTTCACTTGACCAATAATTAGTCAATAAAAAAAATATATTGAATGCCTTTTTTTTCTTTTTGAAGCACTTATTTATTAATAGACATTAGTAATATAATTCATTCAATTTCTCTCATATATCAATCTCAATTCCAATTACATCTGTGTTTATATATTAAAAAAAATATATATATATCTGCCGTAATGTTCAAAAAAAGAAAAATAATAAAACAAACAGAACTCTGATTTAACAAAAACATAAAATTCAACCAAAAAAAAAAAAAATCAACTGCTAATATATATACATATTTGAAACTAATATTTATCTTTACGATAAAATTACAAAATAAAAATATGTCTAAACCTTTACAATGAAGCAAACATATTCAAAAAAAAAAAAATCGTCGACAATATAAAAATATATATTTTTTCTTGCAAAATTCAATTATAAATACCCTGTGAAAAATGTCCTCCTTTCGGTCCTGTTAATTACTAAATTTGATTTTTTTTATCTTGGCCGGCCGCATACGAACTGCTTGACGATGGTCGTGGTCCAGGAGTCCCAGACGAAATAAAATAAAGTCCTGAGTTGAGATAAAAAACAACAATATAGGAGCTATACGGCCTCCCAGTTGCCGATAACCGAAAGTTTGGGTATATCTTTCGGAAATTTAATCGTAATAGTTACGATTAATGATAAAAAATGAAAAATGTTCTGGCGAGACACACAATTAACAAAAAAAACATCGTCTGTTTTACATGACGCTCACTGGTCAACAACCGGCCACCAACTCAGCCTTAATACTACGTCTAATACATGATTATGATTATGACAACAAACCGCTGTTATAAACATTTAATATAAGATATAAAAATATTTTGTGATTAACCTTTTTTTAAATAAAGTATTTTTTCTAAAAATATGAAATTGAGAGGTAAAGTTTTAGACTAATTAAATTTAAACCAATTATCAGGAATTGTTTTTAAATATAACATGAACGGCTGAAACACTGAGGAAAAAACAAACTTAAGACATAAAGGTTTGAAATGGTTATTATTATTGATACTAGATCATTTCCTGAATCGCTTTATTACAATTGCACGACACATAAAAGGATAGCTGCTCGGTTCAGAGTGGTTCCTGGCAGAGAAGCAGAGAATAACAAACTAATTAACATAACCCAGTGACCCTTGGGCTTCGTCCAGGGCTGCTGGTACGTTACTATAACAATGCGATTTGGCTGGTGTATATGTACTGTCCTATTATAGTAAATATATTTTAATTCTGATATATTTTACTAAATATACTATCAGGCAATCAAATCCACCCAATTAATATTTTTAATTTTCGCTGTTTTTTTTTTTTTTTTTTTTCCTAGCCCCTATTGGATGATTTCTTGAGTTGGATGGAATTTAGGAATTTCTAGGGATGTTTGGCCTTTTTCTGTACTGGGTACACTGTAAGGCCAACAGGAAGTTTGTGATGATATCTTGAGCTGTGGGTTTCAGAAAGAGTATATTTAGGTGATGGGGCTCACCTAAATCATGTAGTAAGGAAAATAAAACTATTTACACTTACGACTTAAAAGAGAAAATGTCTTTGTGGCCACATTTCTGACCAGTGGCCTTCCTCTTGCTTTTGACGCTGCTTAAAGTTTCATTCTGATTTAGATATGTAGGTTCCCGTATTCTTTAACCTAATAAAATTATTAGGATCATTAAAAACATTAATTAAATAAAAGCAAGCAAAAATTTAATTTCTTTATAGTTTTACGTTGTATGGGGAAATAAACCTCCCTATCGTAGGAGGTCCATTTCCCAGCTTCTTTTCTGGATTTTTCGAGTATATAAACTCGAATTTAATATATTGTGTGACTGATTACAATTGTATTGATTACCATTGTAACTCTGTTTAACTGAACCATAAATAAATGAAAATAAAACAATAAAAGTATAGTTGACTGTAAAGATGAATGGATAAGAAGATAATGAGGGATGCAGTCTAAGAGAAACACCACGTCTAAGTAGATATACTTTAATTGTGTGCCAACGTTTCACACACTAGTGAGGAGACGATGACCAATCGTTAATCGTCATCGTTCGCCTTCTCTTCAGGGTGGTTCCGTGGCCCTGAAGAAGACCTGTAAGGCAGGTCGAAACGTTGGCACACAATTAAAGTATATTTACTTAAACGTGGTTTTTCTCTTTGACTGCATCCCTGATTATCTTCTTCTCCATAAAAATAAAATATTCACATATTCAGCAGGAAGTCCATTGCAGTTCTCAATCAGCTCCTATGATTTTGTGATTCATTTCCACCAATGCTCTTTGTTCCCCCACTTTGAATACTGATACTTAGAGTATGGAGGACTGTCTGGTGAGTTTGAAAAGAGATGTAAAATACTGATGAATTCTGTACCATTTGGGAAAAACTAGATAAGTTCATTTTTGTCCACAATAAGATAAATACTTAAAAGCAACACATATTGGTCCTACAAATCTTGTAAAAGTAGACAAGTTGTAATGTCAGTTGTATAAAAGGATACCATTGCCATTACAATTTGGCTACTTGTACATGATGAGTATGACTCCAATATGGCTTCCTCGAAATATTTATCTTATTGTGGACAAAAATGAACTTGTCTAGTTTTTTCCAAACTGAATTGCTTTACTAGATTTATTTTCGGGATTCCCAGATGCTCACGCATCTCGTGCTGCTATTCTGATACTGGGTGCCTTTATCCTGATTTCCGACTCGACACTTCCTAGGCATAGTCATACTAAAATCCTCAAAACAGGGAAAAACTCACCTATATTCATAATTTAATTTCTGTGCGTTTTTCCATCCACCTCTTAAATAAAAGATCCCAACGCACTAACTTTTACGTACGAGGTGTGATCAAAAAGTTCCAGGACTGAATTTTTATACATTTATTCATACAACATACAGGTTATTCAAATTTGTCTCCTTCGAAGTACTCCCCTTGGGAAGCTACACACTTTTCCCACCGGTGAATTCACTGATCAAAGGCCCCAGAAAACTCTTCTTTTGTAAAGGTGTTTAGCAGCTCCGTTGTTTTTTCTTTAATTTCGTCAACTGTTTGAAATCTTCGTCCTTTCAGGTGTCTCTTGAGCTTCGGGAAAAGAAAAAAGTCGGCTGGAGCCAGGTCAGGTGAGTAGGGGGGCTGAGGAATGACAGTCATTGCGTTTTTTTACACAAAAGTTACGGATAACTAATGCAGAGTGAACAGGAGCATTGTCATGGTGAAGGACCCAATCACCACTTTGCCCCAGCTCAGGTCTCTTTCTTCTCACAGCATTACGCAATTTTCTGAGGGTTTCAAGATAAACAAAATGATTAATTGTTTGACCTTGTGGAAGGAATTCATAGTAGACAACACCTTTACAGTCAAAGAAAACCGTAAGCTTGACCTTCACATTTGATTTGACTTGGCGTGCTTTCTTGGGTCTTGGAGAACCTTTTGATGTCCATTGTGCTGATTGGGCTTTTGTTTCCACATCGTAACCAAAAACCCATGTCTCGTCTCCCGTAATGACATGTTTCAAGAAGCTTTCGCCGTCATTTGCCTTTTGAAGAAGTTCCTTAGAAACATGAGTTTGGTGTTGTTTTTTTGTCTTCAGTCAACAGTTTTGGCACAAACTTTGCTGCAACACGACGCATTTGAAATTTTTCAGTTAAAATTTCCTGACATGACCCAAATGAAATGTTACACTCTTCTGCCATTTCACGGATTGTTAGTCGACGGTCTGATCGTACGAGAGCGTTCACTTTAGCAACATTGTCATCATTGATTGACGTTGAAGGGCGTCCGGAACGAGCATCGTCGTCTGTGGATGTTCGGCCATCTTTAAACCTCTTGAACCACTGATGGCAGCATGATCGGCTTAGACATTCTTCACCAAAAGCCTCTTGTGACATCAAAAAGGTTTCAGAAAACGTTTTGTTCAGTTTCACACAAAACTTCACACAAACACGTTGCTCTTCTTTCACATTCATTTTCATAAAATAGCCAAACTCTATAAAACTAACCTCAAACAAACTGTGCTAATGTTACTTTCAGCGATGTTATGATTGATCTGCTGTGTTCCTGTTGAGTCAGGCAATACAATGCTGCCAACCGCATCGCTGTGAGACATTGCATTCCCATAGTATATAAAAAGTCCTGGAACTTTTTGATCACACCTCGTATACTATTGTTCATGAAACTACAGCTTTGGGAAAATCCTTTATCATTGTTGCTTCTTCTATGTAAATATAAAATATATATATGTATGTTATATCTATATATTTTGTTTTTGTAATTTATAGATGTTATTCATAATAAATTATCGTAACCAGACTATTGCCCTTTGAATTGTATCTTTATGATATTCTTAAGAATCAAGTTGACCCAGAATAAATTTTATTTTCTTCTTCTGCTGGAAACCGTAACATCAATATGCTTTTGAAATATTCCTTCACTCTTTGAAATGTTAAAAAATATATAAATAAATTGTGGATTAAGATCTGTTACTGGCTATGTGATGATGATCAGAAGATGATCAGTGATGCGAATGACAGGGGCCATCGCGTACCCTACTGGCCTTCAGCTTCTCAATTTGGACTGTCCAATAAATAAACCAGTCCAGCTCCTTTCGATCCTTTAAAGGATATCTGCCACTATCTCTCCTTATCCTGATAAGGTCTAGAATCTTAGTCTGTATAATTTATAATCGAAAAATCTTAAATTTGATTGAAACCCTAACATAAAACATTTCTTGCGAAGTGATATGCCTTCCAAAACATTCTTGTTCTTATGTTGTTATCTTCCTTGGGTTGTATGGAAATTAATTCGGGATTTAATGTTATCATTAAATCACCTTCCTGGAAAATAAACTGTTTACGTTCCACGGATTATTTCTTTGAATGAATATTGGTTTACCTCTGTAGGATGTTGTGAGGTTGTGAGGTAAAAATAATTATTTTTTTTTTCAAACATTATCCGTGTTCATTGGCGTATATCTCTAACACCATTGGTGTTAAATACAAATATGTATAAAATCAATGTTTTAGGAAATTTAATTAACTTTAATTTTGATTTGAAACATATTTTTCTAGAGTCCACTGTTTTTCAGATATAATAGAAAAATCCAAAAATGGGACCTTCTCCCTTTCCAACCATCATAATACATTATCTTTTATATTGTTTTATTTTGTCTTAGGGCCATCTCATAGCCTCAGCTAAAATTAAAAAAAAAAATTGAATTTTTAAAGTTGCTTAAATTTTTATTATTTTTAAGTTTTCTATTATAATACTATATACTACTATATACCTTCTATGTATTGAATTCCCAGGTGGGGCCAATTTTTTTTTTTCTATTTAGTACTGTTTTGAGCATTTTATAAAGCTTTTCATAGAAATGCTCTTGACCGTTACTCTTTCTTTAAACATTTTTTTTTCGTATTAAAAAATTATTAATTTCCTATAAACCTAAATAATAAAATTTAAATTGTAATAAAAAAAAGTAATAAAAAAATTTGTGATTAATTCTGGAAGAATTTTACAAAAAAAAAAACAGTTTAGTTGTTCAACTATTTTATTGAATGAGATTTAATTTTTAATATTTCTTTTTAAGGCATAATTACCTATATGTGCAACTGAGGGTCGGTATGGACCTGCACTTGTTACTATGTGAGGGAAATCACAGTTATCCTAAAGATGGAGCAATGTACTCCGAAACTTTTTTTTTCTTTTTTTTTTTTTTTATTTTTTTTTTTTTTTTATATTTATATTTAGTATATGTAGTTTCATTGAAATGGCATGGGAAATGTTACCTTCAATAAATCTTTCTTGCCACTGGTTGACATGAAAGAAAATTATAAATATATAGATCTATTTCTGTTTGTATTTAAGATACTCATCACAGAACTGAGATTTCTTTTCGTCTACTATTTAATCTCGATGCAGATATAACTACAGCGGGAGGCAGAGGAACTAATAATAACTACGCTAATCCGATTTATATTTAAAGTCTACTACGCCGGGCTAAATATGTTTTGCCAAAGAGGAAAAACGGACATTTTCAATTTGTCTTGCTGCATTAAAATGTTCAAACCTGAATAATATTAGCATTTTGGATTTGATATGTAGAGAAATGAAAAACAAATATCCACGACTGTTCAGTGATTTAATGTTTACTTTCAACATTAGGATTAATTTTTTTCTATTTTAGAATTAAACAGAAATATTACAGACTAACAATTAGGTACAGATAGAACAGACCAAGCAACACTAGCACTAACTAAAACTACTTGACTTTACGTACGAAGTTTCACAGTGTATTGTTTGTTATATTAAAAACCAGTTGCTTAGCAACGAGAAGCTAAAAGATCTAGACGAGTCTACGGTTGCCTAGCAACGGCTGTTCTCGTCAATTTCGTTACAGAGTATTATTCATCGAAGAGTAATCTCAAAAAAAAAAAAAAAAGAATTGGAAAATGAATTTCCTAAGATGAAATATTAGGATCCGATAGACTCACCGAACTCTAAAATAATGTGGAAGCGGTTAATCCGGTTTACTTACAATATTAAATGAAAATATTGGTTGAGTTTTTTTTTTTTTTTTTTTTTTTTTTTTTTTTTTTTTTTTTTGTCAACCTTCCACGCCCGGCGACATCTTGTCAACCCACTGTGAGCGTGGGGTTTTACAAATTTTAATCTTAAAATAATAAAAAACGATAATACAAGATAAACGTTCTTTATAATCATGCTAGGGTATCGTAAAAGTAGAAAACAAGGTGCCATCTAGAACGCACATTCTTTTATTTTACATCTGACACCTGATTTAACTAGGTAAATATATTTTAATACTATTGGGTTGGCAAATAAGTCATTTCGATTTTTCTTTTTCTTTTTAAATCATTACGGTCCATTTCTTATCTTGTTAAGAATGAATTGTTAAGTGAATTGTTAAGGATGAATTGTTCATTAATCCCTAAGGTAGATTGTTTACTCTGTTTCTAATGTCAACAAACATTTCTGCAAATTCTTCTTTATTATTCTTCATCATTCATTATCGGCATAATTTGCTGCATTATTTTAAAAAAGGTAACCGTGCTACAGAAGCCCATAAAAAAATTTGCAGTGTTTATGGGGATGATTCATTAACCGAACGCACCTTTCAAAAATTGGTTAGCCATATTTCGTTCAGGAAATTTTGACATTAATGACGCTCAATGGTCTGGTCGCCTACAAGAAAATGAAACGAGCTATTGCCATAAGGACAAAGAATTGATTCAACTCTATACTGTTCGCAATTAACAAAGTTGGATCAATCAATTAAAAAAAAGTGCCCAGAACTGGCAAATCAAACAGCATAGGTTGTTGTTTTCCACCAAGACAACGCAAGCCATCACACGTCTTTGGTCACTTGCAATAAATTTTTAAGCTTTGGATAGGACCTTTTGCCCCATCCTTCGTATTCACCAGACCTAGCTCCAAGTGACTACCACATATTTCGGTATCACCAGAACTCTATGAATTGAAAGCAATTCCAAAACGACCATGACATCAAAAACCACTTGGATCAGTTTTTTGACAATTAACCTCAGACATTCTCTGAACTTGGCATTATGCAGTTGGTCAAAATATGGGAACAAGTTATACTAAATAATGGTGAAAGTATTGTAGATTAAATTTTATTTCTATTATACACAGAGTTTTATATCAGCATCAAAAACCGAATGGACTTATTTGCCACCCAATAAGAAGGAGATTTGACCGCAATCACGCCAAATCGCAAGATTAACCCCCCCCCCCCCCCCCCCCCCAATAATGGGTACCCACATATCCGGGATGTGTGTGTCCCAGAAGGGTCTTCCGACCTCGAAATCAACTACACGGCTGAAATAACAGAAAATACACTTTCTGCCTTCAGCTAGACTCGACCCCGGGCCAGGGAGTTCGGCGTCTAGTGCCCACTGAACTACCGCACCTCCCTACACTCTTATTATTATATCATTACAATAATTGTGTTGTATGTCATACTGCACGCATGGCCAATGAATTTTAATTCTGTACAAGTAGATATTCATGCTCTAGAGAATCGGATAATGAAGAGAGAAAGATCTCCTAGAGAAGACAATGCCCAAAGGAGGACATCAAGATTGTGGCAGGTGATCTAAATACACAGCCATTGTTAACATCGATTTAAAAATTTATGTAATGACAAATTAAGATTATAGAGGCATTGCCTCTTGTTAATTACGTTACTCTTTTACTACCTACTAACTCTATATTATATTTTTAGAATTTTATCTACTTCCTTATTGTTTGTTTGGGTTTAACTCCCTTGTGTACAAGGGACGGAAAGGCGTGTTTTCCAACAGTTTTATCAACATTTTCTAGCTAAATTGGAAAAGGTCGAGCTATGTTCCATGAGACTCCTGAGAATAAATTTCAACTGGCCCATATTGGATTGGAACCGGCACTGCAAAGGTTTAGAAAAGCAAAGTGTCTAGCACTTTTAACACTCATCTCATTTAAATATTCAAAAATACCAATGATCTATCTTAAAAAAGTTCAAACCAAATAAGTATCTTGTTTCTGATTTCGTTATTGATGAACAGAGATCTAGTTCTGCCTGTCTTTTCATTTCCTGTTGCTAGCAGGATTTTTCTTCTATTTCTCTCAATTCTCTGGATATTTTCATGATAATACGCACTTGGGCTATCGCCTGATCTTTTCCCCGTAAGTCTGGCTTCCATCGTCTTCCTGGGCTCTTCATCTTCATCCGTTCGACAAACATGTCCAAACTATTTGAGCTGTCTGTTTTCTTAGAAATCTGATTTTCTATATCGGAATCACTTCAAATAGCTCCTATCTATTTCTAAAGCACTATCTCTATTTGGTGACTTTAATTTAGTATCATTATACTCTAAAAAAACATTATTCCTAAAGTGATCATATTTACAGGACACGATAAACCAGTGTGGGACAACAGAGAGGAGATCTGGGATTAACTCCTCTAAACTCTTTTGAAACTAGGAGAAAAGTGGTGACTTTTTACAATATTTGAAAAAAGCTTTAATAGCTTTGAATTTAATCTATTTTTCTATTTAATGGTCTATTCTACTGTGAAAACTGTTACTGTTTGATTGTACATAAATCAATTAAATCGAAGCTGGAACAGTAGGGAAATCAAAAGGTTTTTATTAATGAAACAATGACCAAACATTATATGACAATGTAATATTGTTAAATTTACAACATATTAACTGATTAAGACAGCAATGTGTTATAAAAAGAATAAATAAGAATCAAACATTACGCTTAAAACATATTATTATTATATGTTAAAAAAAAAAAAAAAGAAGTTATATACATACAAGAGGATTGATTTTGGTTTGTAGGTTTATAAAAGGATAGGTATCTGGTTCGTGTCTAATCAATAACATACTTTAATTTAACTTTAAATAAATTAATGATAACTTTAAGGTTATTGTGGAGTAGATCATTGGTAACATAGTAAGGAGCATTGAAGATTTTATGTAGGATTTTGGATTGGTAAGATTGGATACGGAAATACTTCTTATTGTTACTTATCGAAATATTTCTAAGACTTCTACCAGGTGAATTCCTTCGATGCTTCAGACTGTAGTTTTAATTTTACTACGGACTTCCATTCCATCCTTTGATGCTATCAGATTGAACAAATCGACCAGAACAGAGAGCACAGATAACAAATCTTACTTCCTTAAATCAAAATGGAACCGTTTCTTTGATTAAAAATTTCTGTCTCATGGTTACTTCAGAATAAGAACTCGCAAGCCAGTGCAAAAAAGTTCCATTGTTTGGATTAATTAGTTTATTATTAAAAGATTCCCAAAGGAATCTTTTATCTTTTCGAATATCAGATAATAATTGACCGATTTTCGGCTATTCAAGTATTATCAGGATAAAATAAAACAGTATCACACTAATTAAAACAAAAAAATAATAATAAAAGTTTTGGGTCAATTCTTAGTTAAGAATGAACTATTATTAGGCCAACGGTTGTTAAAGAAAATTGGGCCGAAATCACGTTCAACAACCTCGTTTTTTCTCCAATTAAGGGTACCCTAATTACATGAGCTGGGTGTGCCTCAGTTGGGTCTACCGACCTCAAAGTCGATTCACGGATGAAATAAGCGAGTATTAATTTTCTGCCTTTAGCCAGATTCGAACTGGGGCCCGGGTGCATGGCTGTCTAGTACTCTACCAACTGACCTACCACGCCTCTCTAAGTCTGACCAATAGTGAGAAATCCCATTTTCAAATAACTTATTCTCTGTATTTTTTTAAAATTTAGTTTGATTATCATGGTTGACATTCGATATGTTGGCTTCTAGTGAAAAATTAGGTTTACAAATTACTGTAGCTATTTGGCGATAACGTAAAAAAAAAAAAAAAAAAAAAAAAAAATTAAATACTTCCTTTTCTTTATTTATATGTATTATGAAATCAAGAAGTATTGAATGAACAGAAAAAGTTCATATTCACCAACCTTAGGAACAATGAAATTACTTTATAGTACGGTAATTCGAAAACCTTTTAAAGAAGCCGTTTATGAAGCTGATTCTATGTATCTGGTATTGTTTAATTTTATTTATGACTTTTACGGTCAACTGATATAAAAGTGTTTATTTTCGAAATAAATTTTCCACAAACTGGACAAAATGACAAGTACAATTCAAATTACATCACACAGCTTTTCCCAGATCAGACTAGACATATTCTACTTCAGCAGCCAACACAATATGTATTCTATGTCACTATAACTGAAATCAAGTAATTACAACATATAAATGCTATAATCTATACTATTATATTAAATGACAAACTATTTTTCGTTTGTGATCACTAACCGCGAAAATTACTGAACCAAATCATTCTCATAGTTCAAGGAAGGTTAAGCAATAATCAAATTTACACGTTTCCTATTAAATTGTTGCTAAAAAGCGTTAAATCTGTGGTGCGCAGTGAAGTTTGAAAATTTACCGATAGGTAGCGAGTGCCATTTAAGAGAGGTTACAGAGATAAGGTGTTATACGAGGTGTGATCAAAAAGTTCCAGGACTTTTTATATACTATGGGAATGCAATGTCTCACAGCGATGCGGTTGGCAGCATTGTATTGCCTGACTCAACAGGAACACAGCTGTGTTTGCAGAGCAATCATAACATCACATTAGCACAGTTTGTTTGAGTTTAGTTTTATAGAGTTTGGCTATTTTATGAAAATGAATGTGAAAGAAGAGCAACGTGTTTGTGTGAAGTTTTGTGTGAAACTGAAAAAAAAACATTTTCTGAAACCTTTTTGGTGTTACAAGAGGCTTTTGGTGAAGAATGTCTAAGCCGATCATGCTGCCATCAGTGGTTCAAGAGGTTTAAAGATGGCCTTTTTGAGTAAAAAACGCAATGACTGTCATTCCTCAGCCCCCTACTCACCTGACCTGGCTCCAGCCGACTTTTTTCTTTTCCCGAAGCTCAAGAGACACCTGAAAGGACGAAGATTTCAAACAGTTGACGAAATTAAAGAAAAAAAACAACGGAGCTGCTAAACACCTTTACAAAAGAAGAGTTTTCTGGGGCCTTTGATCAGTGGAAACACCGGTGGGAAAAGTGTGTAGCTTCCCAAGGGGAGTACTTCGAATGAGACAAATTTGAATAACCTGTATGTTGTATGAATAAATGTATAAAAATTCAGTCCTGGAACTTTTTGATCACACCTCGTATACAGCTAGGAACCGATAGTAAAATTTACTTATATTTAATTAAATTATTAAAAAATATTTGAATAAGTAGAGCGGCTTATGGATCCCGTTGAAGTTTGAGTATAGATATTTGGTTAATATTTTGCAATATTGCCACGCAATGGTATAACTGCTTAATCCATCCGTTCCAAATTTTAACTATATTATATCCATAATTCTAGGAAGGTTTAGAAGTACTATAATCATAATTTAAATGTACAATATTGGATGTCATAAACGTGATTTGCTATATAATGCCCATTGTTATATAATTTTATGTCTAGAATTTAAAATCCAACTTGATGAAATCAATAAAATTATTTCTGCCTCAAAAAATTATAACCAAATCAAAATGTCGATCCTTTGCTTTTTGATTTCGTGTGTAAAAATATGATTCATGGGCCTTTAGTTGTAAGCACTGATAATGAGGTTCATAATCAGCAAGAGCTTTTTAATAGTCTTTGTCCATCTGGATTACCAAATTATGCATTTATGTTATACTAGCTGAAAGTACCCTGCTCCGCTACGGTTTAATATCATTAGGATGAAGACAACTTAAATTAGTAAAAGTTAAGCTTAACGTTGATAATTATTATTACTTAAATAAACCTGAACAATTCCATTCTTAGAATAATTTCAATAAGTAGATTTGACAATTTGCAAAAGTTAATTTTATATTATTTTGATAGCCCTCCAGGGAAGCTTCGAGGCAGCACTACCATCTTACCCAGCTCTGATACCAGACCATCAGCTTTTCTTATGGCATACTTTAAGTGAATATAGTCTAAACTTCTCAACTTTTTTTAAGAAAGTTTAGTCTTTCTGTTTCTATTTCTGTGTACATATCAAGCATAAATTGGTTGAGGAGATAACGAAATCAAAGTAAATGAGGTTCTTCACCTCCTCGCTCCACTAACATTTAGGCGTAAAAATCAGCTGCAGACACAGTTTTCTTAAGTGATGTATTGGAATTTGGGTCACGCTGAGGGATGTTAATACTGTACCTTTCTTCTCTATGGTAGAACATGATACGATACTAAAGAGAATCATACACTTGGTAGAACTATTGATTCTTATCTGTTTTTTGTCCCTACATCGAACTGGCCTTACATGTCATCACCAGAGAACATAAGTCTTTTAACCTCCTCTTTAACATAAGTCTTTTAATAGCTTCTCTTCACGAAACAACTCAAACTTGTAAGTTGTAAGTAACCTCTGCAGCTACCATGAGTTCACAGAAATTACCAATATTATAAGGTTTCGACATCGATGGTATTTTTGTTTGTTTACAACTATAAGGAACTTAAACGGTGGTCAAAGTTTGCGGCTTAAAGATCTAACCTATTTTTTAACTTAGCTTATATCCAAATACCATATGATAATTAATCTTTTATTATTCACCCAATAAAAATTGAAATCGCATTTTTCGCAAATTAGCCGCGATCGAGGCCGATTTTTTAAAATTCCTTTCTTAGCGAGCACCTACGGCCCTAGAGGAAGCTACATATCGAATTTCATTCCAATCCGTTCGGTGGTTTCTGAGATTTCGTGTTAAGTGAGTGAGTGGTATTTGACAAATATATAATAGATTATGCTTTTATTTATGCATGAAAATATAATCGAGGAAATAATGCAAAAATGCATAATCTATACTATTATATAAAAGGACAAACTATTTTTCGTTGGTGATCACTAACCGCGAAAACTACTGAACCAAATCATCTTTAAAGTTCAAGGAAGGTTTAGCAGTAATAAAATTTAAAGATTTTCAATTATATTGCCATAAAAAAGCGATACAACATGTGGTGCGCAGTGAAGTTTGGTAATCGACCGATAGGTGGCGATCACCCTTCAGAGAGGTAACAAAGGTACGGTATTATATAGAGCTAGAAATTTATGATAAAAATTACTTATTTTCAATTCAATTGTTACTAAAAAAACTATAAACATATGGAGCGACATGTGGATCCTAGTGCAGTTTAAACTAATATGTATGTATAAAATCAACTAATATGTAGGCATGCTGCAACAGAGTTTGCAATGGTAAAACTATTAAACCTTACTTTACCAAATCTTAACTAAGACATTTTCATAGTTCTAGGAAAGTTTATAATAATAAATTTTACTACAATAATAATTAAAATGTTCAGTCTTGAGTACCAAAAATGAGGTTTGCCAAACTGTCATATATTTTTATGGTGAGAAATAAAAATCTAACCAGATGGATCGATAAAATTGTTTCCGCCAAAGTGGATGTAATTATTCTTTTACGTATTCTTTAAACACCTAATCAATGCAATTTTTAACAGCTTAAAAATTACTGCTATGCGCAAAAATATCATTGTAGAAATGATAAATTGTATCCATACTTCGATACAAGATTTTTATCGATAAACAAATGAAATTTAATTATCAGTTCATTAACAATAAACAATAATCTAAGTTCATTATTTATGAGAGCGAGCAAAGCCGCGACGGGGTATGCTAGTAAATAAATAAAATTAAGTAAACATTATTCATACTTATAAAATAATAATAATGTTACATGGGGGTTCTGTATCTATTGAACACACCCTCATGCATTTTTGCCTCTTCTAATCTTACAATTCTAATCTCGTATTATAATTCCACTTCAATTACTTTTGAAGTAAGAAGTAATCCTATTGGTGGATTTGCTCCAGTTATATCCCAGAGGACCAATAAGAGGACTCTATACTTTAATCCTCTTTTCCGTGACAATACTTTCACCTGCGTGCGGTTTGCGGAAAGTTTAAAAAAAGAAAGGTTGAGTCGCCTGGAAATCGTATGGTGTAAGCCGAAACCGCATCTTTGAATATCGCCATCGAGTGTTCCATGTTGGCAAACTTACTAAGTCTGTTCCAGCATACATTGTAAATTATGTAAGTTTTCTTCCTCCTCAACGCAATAAAAAAATAAAATAAATAAATAAAAAGGAATTCGTAAAATAATTGTTTATTATACCTAAATAATTTCGAAATGTCAAGAGACGGAAAAACAAATCGAAGAAAAAAGAAAAAAAAAAATGGACCTGTTGTTTTGAAAAGGTCACGAGCCCATTGTATACATTTTTTTTCGGGAACGGAAAATATATATTTTATCCAAGAAATGTTAATTGAGGACTCAATGGCCGAGTGAGTTGGGGCGAGGGTCTTAGCGCGCTCGTAACCTAGGTCGTGGGTTTGAATCCCACCTGGGCGGGTTAAAATTTATTTCGTGGCGGACCCATGAAATGAATCTTGACCTTCCCACCCAGGCCGGTATAAAAAAAAAAAAAAAATAAAATGTTAATTGTGCTGAAGAAATTGCAAGGCCTCGAAATCTATTGTAAAATTCGACGATGGAGTCCTGGATTTGCCAACTTTTCGCCTCATGTTAGGATAGTTTTAAGATGTACTAAATCTGCATGAATTCAAGTTTATTTCAATTTTTAAAAAAAAATTTATTATTCTCTTTTTTCAATTGGCACTTTACCAGCATAAGCGCGTATATATATATGGATGGCCTGTTGCCCATCTTCTGTAATAGTTAGTATTTATCACTGAAAACAGGCAATTGTTTCATGTATTCTCACAATACATTGTGTGGACTTTAAGAAATGTGAAACACCTTAGAAATAGCAAAAGTTTTTTTGTATTTTTTGGCTGTGTAGACAATTTTTTTCGTTGCAGTAGGAAACTACACATAGCACCAGTTTCTTATAATGATTCGGACATTTTGTAATGTTGCCAGATCTTTCTTACATAGTTTATAAAAGCTATTATGGACGTCCCAGCATTTTTTTTTGTTATATTCTTTATTCCGAACATTAGACACTTTTTTTGAGATGAGTAAGCAATTTTGGCAACTCACAATTTTCGTAAAAAATATTGTAAGGTCGTGTAAGGTTGTTTCAGGCAAAATTAATTTTAGATTGTATTACGTGTTGGGGTACGTGCTGTATGAAGATATACTGTTTTCACAGGGAATATTTAAAACAGTTATAGAAACACAATGACATCAAAACGTTATTTGGAGAAAATATTACAACTCGTAGCCTATTCAAAATGATATTTTGTTATTTTATTTTTTATTTTTTATTGGTTTCCCTTTCATAATAACCGTATGGAAGGGGCGTATGGAAGAGGCGTAGTTCGGCAATTTGTAAAAAAATTTCATTTTAAGTGTAAAAGAATATAAAATGGTTAAACTCTTGTGTTAACAAAAAAAATTAAAAAAAAAGTTCTGCAAACACAAAATTAATTAGTGGTTTCTTCTTTCAGTTCTTCTCCTTGGCAATTCTTTTGATGTTTATTAAATTACCGTTTTTTGTAGATTTCATTTTAAGTGGCCATTCGTCACTGGTTAAGACTCCTGATCAAACTATGGTTAAACTCTTGAGTTATTTGCCGCAGAAATAAATTTTTGCATGTATCGTGCGTTTAAAAAAGTGTGAGGTGAGAACGTTTGAAATAATGTTTATTCTGTCCATGTTCAGGAAGGCATGGTGTTAGTTTGTAATGTGTGGTTTTGAGTTTGTCGAGGTTTGATAGTGTAATGATGGGTTAAAAAACTCACACATGAATAGCAAATATTTCAGCAATCCTAATAGTATTAATCCTTGTATACCATCATGCGTATCTCAATTGTTTCAAATGTATTTTTAGAAAAGCTGAATTCCAACGAATAACATATAAAAATTTGTACTTTTATCCATTCTTTGAAGAAAAAGAAACTCAATATCTCGCTTACTTGGAAAATTAAATTAAATTAACAATTAACGATCGTTCGAAATAAAAAAGGTGAGAGAAAATAGAAGTTTCAAAAGTTACTTTTTATAGCTTCTAAACGGTCCTAGCGACAAATGTTATAGAACAAAAAATATTCTCCATTAAATTTCCGATTAGGAAATTGTCTGTAAATTTTCGATCTGAGCAACCCCAGCAGAGCTAGAGTGTGTCAAAATATAACATTGGAAAAAAAAAAGTTAAATAAAAACTACTGACCTCCACCCAAAACATAGGAACTCCTGTGAGAAACATAGGAAGGAGACGTTCTTCGTCTACGTCGTACTTTCTGAAACCACTTTCGATGACTTCGATGACTCTCTTCTTCTCCTAGAATGATTAGGACTTTTAACTGCGTACATGACGGCACCTGAAGTGATAAGGATATGTTGAGGACGGGCTCCAGTGAGGGTGATGACCATGGCTCATTCCAAAATGGCTCTTACTTTTAAAGAGTTTCAAATATTTATCTTCGAAATATTGAGAGTTTTTCCTGGGGACCGAGTATGTAACGGTATTATTTCGAATGATCAAGAATCGACTGTATTATGGAAAATGGACGTCCAATCAGCCTTTGCATGACAGGTCGATTTATAAATTATAAGATAATAATTAGAAAAAAAAAAAAAAAAAAAAAAAAATTAGGCTATTCAAGAAAATCAAATACACCATTACAATTATTATCTAAAACAGTAAAACTAATTTAAGATGAGCTCCATTTTCTCAAAATGTTTCTTGTCACTCCTAATACGACCAGTGCTGCCGATTCCAACATAATATTTTTCCCTCGGGTAGCAGTAAAATTTCCCCCGTTTTTCCCCAGCAATTTAAGAAATTTCCCCAATTTCCTCCAAATGACAAATGACTAATGCTGCTTTTCAAATTTAATAATGAGATATTAAGTTCAGAGTTGGGCAAAATGTAATTAAAATATATTCTATGAATTACGATTACACTGTAATTGTAATCCCGGCCGGGATTACATTACATGATATAATGCAATTACTTCATGAATTACGATTACAATGTAATTCATCAATGTAATTCAATTACGGATTACATAATTGGATTACAGATTTCGATTACTTGTAATTCAAGGCATGAATTATTTGAAAATTTAGTTCGATTACAATATTTCTTCCATTAAATAGGCAAATAAATATCGGAATATCAGTTTTCACCTTCACCATTTAAGTTTTAAGTTTTCTCTTATTGTTAACAGTTTTGAACTATCGCCATCTTATTCTTAGAGAGAGGAGTGGGGGCTAAATTTCTAAATTGAGAACGGCTGGTCCGATCTTAATGAAATTTGATAATTATGTTTCTTTTGTACTTATTAGCGTATATTTGAGGTTTTAACTGTTTTACTAATTAGGGGGGGGGGCTAAATTTCTAAATTGAGAACGGCTGGTCCGATTTTAATGAAATTTGATAATTATGTTTCTTTTGTACTGATTAGCGTATATTTGGGGTTTTAACTGTTTTACTAATTAGGGGGGGTGGGGTGGGGGGGCTAAATTTCTAAATTGAGAACGGCTGGTCCGATCTTAATGAAATTTGATAATTATTTTTCTTTTGTACTTATTAGCGTATATTTGGGGTTTAAACTGTTTTACTAATTAGGGGGGGAGTGGGGGGGGGGGGCTAAATTTCTAAATTGGGAACGGCTGGTCCGATCTTAATGAAATTTGATAATTATGTTTCTTTTGTACTTATTAGCGTATATTTGGGGTTTTAACTGTTTTACTAATTAGGGGGGGTGGGGGGGGGGCTTAATTTCTAAATTGAGAACGGCTGGTCCGATTTTAATGAAATTTGATAATTATGTTTCTTTTGTACTTATTAGCATATATTTGGGGTTTTAACTGTTTTACTAATTAGGGGGGGGAGTGTGGGGGGGGGCTAAATTTCTAAATTGAGAACGGCTGGTCCGATCTTAATGAAATTTGATAATTATGTTTCTTTTGTACTTATTAGCGTATATTTGGGGTTTTAACTGTTTTACTAATTAGGGGGGGGTGGGGGGGGGGGGGCTAAATTTCTAAATTGAGAACGGCTGGTCCGATTTTAATGAAATTTGATAATTATATTTCTTTTGTACTTATTAGCGTATATTTGGGGTTTTAACTGTTTTACTAATAAGGGGGGGAGTGGGGGGGGGCTAAATTTCGAAATTGAGAACGCCTGGTCCGATCTTAATGAAATTTGATAATTATGTTTCTTTTGTACCTATTAGCGTATATTTCGGGTTTTTAAAATACCTTCATTTAAAGTGAAGGAAATTAAATTTATAGCTCTTTGCTGTACCAAAATTTATATTGAAGTTGAACTTATTTAAATGAAATAATAATGATCGTTATATAACATCATAAAAGTTAAGAATGAGTGTTAATAACATATTAAAAAAGAACTTTAATCCATTCTTTTTACGATATAATAAATAATAAAGTAAAGATGGTAAAAGAAATTACGAAATCACATTGCAATTTTAAATATGTATACATATTTTTATTACTAAAAATGTTAAACGCTAATAAGTCCGAAATAAACACAATTATCATATTTCATTAGCATCGGACCAGCCGTTTTCAATTTAGAAATATACCCCCACCCCCCCCCTAATTAGTAAAACAGTTTTTAAAAACCCCAAATATACGCTAATAAGTACAAAAGAAACATAATTATCAAATTTCATTAAGAACGGACCAGCCGTTATCAATTTAGAAATTTAGCCCCCCCCCATCCCCCCCTAATTAGTAAAACAGTTAAAACCCAAATATACGCTAATAAGTACAAAAGAAACATAATTATCAAATTTCATTAAAATCGGACCAGCCGTTCTCAATTTAGAAATTTAGCCCCCCCACCCCCCCCCCCCCTAATTAGTAAAACAGTTAAAAACCCCAAATATACACTAATAAGTACAAAAGAAACATAATTATCAAATTTCATTAAGATCGGACCAGCCGATCTCAATTTAGAAATTTAGCCCCCCCCTATCCCCCCCTTATTAGTAAAACAGTTAAAACCCCAAATATACGCTAATAAGTACAAAAGAAACATAATTATCAAATTTCATTAAAATCGGACCAGCTGTTCTCAATTTAGAAATTTAGCCCCCCCCCCCAACCCCCCCCCCCCCCCTAATTAGTAAAACAGTTTAAAACCCCAAATATACGCTAATAAGTACAAAAGAAACATAATTATCAAATTTCATTAAGATCGGACCAGCCGTTCTTAATTTAGAAATTTAGCTCCCCCCCCCAACTCCCCCTCTAATTAGTAAAACAGTTAAAACCCCAAATATACGCTAATAAGTACAAAAGAAACATAATTATCAAATTTCATTAAGATCGGACCAGCCGTTCTCAATTTAGAAATTTAGCCCCCCCCCCCCCCCCCCCCTAATTAGTAAAACAGTTAAAACCCCAAATATACACTAATAAGTACAAAAGAAACATAATTATCAAATTTCATTAAGATCGGACCAGCCGATCTCAATTTAGAAATTTAGCCCCCCCCCTATCCCCCCCTTATTAGTAAAACAGTTAAAACCCCAAATATACGCTAATAAGTACAAAAGAAACATAATTATCAAATTTCATTAAAATCGGACCAGCCGTTCTCAATTTAGAAATTTAGCCCCCCCCCCCCCCCCCCCCCCCCTAATTAGTAAAACAGTTAAAACCCCAAATATACGCTAATAAGTACAAAAGAAACATAATTATCAAATTTCATTAAAATCGGACCAGCCGTTCTCAATTTAGAAATTTAGCCCCCCACCCCACCCCCCCCCCCCCTAATTAGTAAAACAGTTAAAACCCCAAATATACGCTAATAAGTACAAAAGAAACATAATTATCAAATTTCATTAAAATCGGACCAGCCGTTCTCAATTTAGAAATTTAGCCCCCCCCACTAATTAGTAAAACAGTTAAAACCCCAAATATACGCTAATAAGTACAAAAGAAACATAATTATCAAATTTCATTAAGAACGGACCAGCCGTTCTCAATTTAGAAATTTAGCCCCCCCCCCCCCCCCCCCTAATTATTAGTAAAACAGTTAAAACCCCAAATATACGCTAATAAGTACAAAAGAAACATAATTATCAAATTTCATTAAGATCGGACCAGCCGATCTCAATTTAGAAATTTAGCCCCCCCTATCCCCCCCTTATTAGTAAAACAGTTAAAACCCCAAATATACGCTAATAAGTACAAAAGAAACATAATTATCAAATTTCATTAAAATCGGACCAGCTGTTCTCAATTTAGAAATTTAGCCCCCCCCCCCCCCCCCCCCCCCCCTAATTAGTAAAACAGTTTAAAACCCCAAATATACGCTAATAAGTACAAAAGAAACATAATTATCAAATTTCATTAAGATCGGACCAGCCGTTCTTAATTTAGAAATTTAGCCCCCCCCCCCCCCCCCCCCCCCCCCCTAATTAGTAAAACAGTTAAAACCCCAAATATACGCTAATAAGTACAAAAGAAACATAATTATCAAATTTCATTAAGATCGGACCAGCCGTTCTCAATTTAGAAATTTAGCCCCCCCCCCCCCCTAAATTAGTAAAACAGTTAAAACCCCAAATATACACTAATAAGTACAAAAGAAACATAATTATCAAATTTCATTAAGATCGGACCAGCCGATCTCAATTTAGAAATTTAGCCCCCCCCCCCCCCCCCCCCATTATTAGTAAAACAGTTAAAACCCCAAATATACGCTAATAAGTACAAAAGAAACATAATTATCAAATTTCATTAAAATCGGACCAGCCGTTCTCAATTTAGAAATTTAGCCCCCCCCCCCCCCCCCCCCTTAGTAAAACAGTTAAAACCCCAAATATACGCTAATAAGTACAAAAGAAACATAATTATCAAATTTCATTAAAATCGGACCAGCCGTTCTCAATTTAGAAATTTAGCCCCCCCCCCCCCCCCCCCCCTAATTAGTAAAACAGTTAAAACCCCAAATATACGCTAATAAGTACAAAAGAAACATAATTATCAAATTTCATTAAAATCGGACCAGCCGTTCTCAATTTAGAAATTTAGCCCACCCTCTAATTAGTAAAACAGTTAAAACCCCAAATATACGCTAATAAGTACAAAAGAAACATAATTATCAAATTTCATTAAGAACGGACCAGCCGTTCTCAATTTAGAAATTTAGCCCCCCCCCCCACCCCCCCCCCCTATTAGTAAAACAGTTAAAACCCCAAATATACGCTAATAAGTACAAAAGAAACATAATTATCAAATTTCATTAAAATCGGACCAGCCGTTCTCAATTTAGAAATTTAGCCCCCCCCCCCCCCCCCCCCCCTAATTAGTAAAACAGTTTAAAACCCCAAATATACGCTAATAAGTACAAAAGAAACATAATTATCAAATTTCATTAAGAACGGACCAGCCGTTCTCAATTTAGAAATTTAGCCCCCCCCCCCCCCCCCCTAATTAGTAAAACAGTTAAAACCCCAAATATACGCTAATAAGTACAAAAGAAACATAATTATCAAATTTCATTAAGATCGGACCAGCCGTTCTCAATTTAGAAATTTAGCCCCCCCACACCCCCCCCCCCCCTAATTAGTAAAACAGTTAAAACCCCAAATATACGCTAATAAGTACAAAAGAAACATAATTATCAAATTTCATTAAGATCGGACCAGCCGTTCCCAATTTAGAAATTTAGCCCCCCCCCCCCCCCCCCCCCCCCTAATTAGTAAAACAGTTAAAACCCCAAATATACGCTAATAAGTACAAAAGAAACATAATTATCAAATTTCATTAAAATCGGACCAGCCGTTCTCAATTTAGAAATTTAGCCCCCCCCCCACCCCCCCCCTAATTAGTAAAACAGTTAAAACCCCAAATATACGCTAATAAGTACAAAAGAAACATAATTATCAAATTTCATTAAAATCGGACCAGCCGTTCTCAATTTAGAAATTTAGCCCCCCCCCTAATTAGTAAAACAGTTAAAACCCCAAATATACGCTAATAAGTACAAAAGAAACATAATTATCAAATTTCATTAAAATCGGACCAGCCGTTCTCAATTTAGAAATTTAGCCCCCCCCCCCCCCCCCCTAATTAGTAAAACAGTTAAAACCCCAAATATACGCTAATAAGTACAAAAGAAACATAATTATCAAATTTCATTAAGATCGGACCAGCCGTTCCCAATTTAGAAATTTAGCCCCCCCCCCACCCCCCCCTAATTAGTAAAACAGTTAAAACCCCAAATATACGCTAATAAGTACAAAAGAAACATAATTATCAAATTTCATTAAAATCGGACCAGCCGTTCTCAATTTAGAAATTTAGCCCCCCCCCCCCCCCCCCCCCTAAGTAGTAAAACAGTTAAAACCCCAAATATACGCTAATAAGTACAAAAGAAACATAATTATCAAATTTCATTAAGATCGGACCAGCCGTTCCCAATTTAGAAATTTAGCCCCCCCCCCACCCCCCCCCCTAATTAGTAAAACAGTTAAAACCCCAAATATACGCTAATAAGTACAAAAGAAACATAATTATCAAATTTCATTAAAATCGGACCAGCCGTTCTCAATTTAGAAATTAAGCCCCCCCCCCACCCCCCCCCCCCCTAATTAGTAAAACAGTTAAAACCCCAAATATACGCTAATAAGTACAAAAGAAACATAATTATCAAATTTCATTAAGATCGGACCAGCCGTTCTCAATTTAGAAATTTAGCCCCCCCCCCCCACTCCCCCCCCCCTAATTAGTAAAACAGTTAAAACCCCAAATATACGCTAATAAGTACAAAAGAAACATAATTATCAAATTTCATTAAAATCGGACCAGCCGTTCTCAATTTAGAAATTAAGCCCCCCCCCCCCCCCCCCCCCCTAATTAGTAAAACAGTTAAAACCCCAAATATACGCTAATAAGTACAAAAGAAACATAATTATCAAATTTCATTAAAATCGGACCAGCCGTTCTCAATTTAGAAATTTAGCCCCCCCCCCCCTAATTAGTAAAACAGTTAAAACCCCAAATATACGCTAATAAGTACAAAAGAAACATAATTATCAAATTTCATTAAGATCGGACCAGCCGTTCCCAATTTAGAAATTTAGCCCCCCCCCCCCCCCCCCCCCCCCCTAATTAGTAAAACAGTTAAAACCCCAAATATACGCTAATAAGTACAAAAGAAACATAATTATCAAATTTCATTAAAATCGGACCAGCCGTTCTCAATTTAGAAATTTAGCCCCCCCCCCCCCCCCCCCTAATTAGTAAAACAGTTAAAACCCCAAATATACGCTAATAAGTACAAAAGAAACATAATTATCAAATTTCATTAAGATCGGACCAGCCGTTCCCAATTTAGAAATTTAGCCCCCCCCCCACTCCCCCCCCCCTAATTAGTAAAACAGTTAAAACCCCAAATATACGCTAATAAGTACAAAAGAAACATAATTATCAAATTTCATTAAAATCGGACCAGCCGTTCTCAATTTAGAAATTTAGCCCCCCACCCCACCCCCCCCCTAATTAGTAAAACAGTTAAAACCCCAAATATACGCTAATAAGTACAAAAGAAACATAATTATCAAATTTCATTAAGATCGGACCAGCCGTTCTCAATTTAGAAATTTAGCCCCCCCCCCCCCACACTCCCCCCCCCCCCCCTAATTAGTAAAACAGTTAAAACCCCAAATATACGCTAATAAGTACAAAAGAAACATAATTATCAAATTTCATTAAAATCGGACCAGCCGTTCTCAATTTAGAAATTAAGCCCCCCCCCACTCCCCCCCCTAATTAGTAAAACAGTTAAAACCCCAAATATACGCTAATAAGTACAAAAGAAACATAATTATCAAATTTCATTAAAATCGGACCAGCCGTTCTCAATTTAGAAATTTAGCCCCCACTCCTCTCTCTAAGAAAAAGATGGCGATAGTTCAAAACCGTTAACAATAAGAGAAAACTTAAAACTTAAATGGTGAAGGTGAAAACTGATATTCCGATATTTATTTGCCTATTTAATGGAAGAAATATTGTAATCGAACTAAATATTTGAATAATTCATGCCTTGAATTACAAGTAATCGAAATCTGTAATCCAATTATGTAATCCGTAATTGAATTACATTGATGAATTACATTGTAATCCCAATTGAATTACTTTGTGGGAATACTGTAATTCATACAGGATGTATTTCGATTACATCTCTTTGAAATATAATGTAATGCAATTGTAATCGGATTACAATGTAATTGAATTTTGCCCAACTCTGATTAAGTTTATACATGCCTTTACATCTTAATTAGAAATTAAGATATAATTCGTATATTTAATGTAATTTATGTGATTTGGTATTGATAAAAAATAAAAATAAATACTTTTTATTTAATTATTCATTATAGCCAAATTCTACGCTACTGGGGCAAATTGACATTTTTGAATTAAAAAATGTGGGGTAAAAAATGGCAAAAAAATTTTATTATAAACTTTTATTTGCAAATTGATGATTATAACAAAACTAAAGCATTGTCACAAGAGCACACAAAAAGTACATCAGTAACTAAAAACTTGTCACCAGCAGGAGTGATGTATCTAATGGATTTACCACAGCTGGTTATAAAAATGAAAGTTACAAAATATTGTTATAAAAAATAATTATAAATCAAAATGTCCTCAGAATTAAAATGATCAAAAATAAAAACGATTATAAAGTGAATACGGCAGTGACAAGTCCATTTCACAGTTCTTTTTTGGTTAGCACACCTTGCACTAACCTCCTCAAATTCAATAATCGCTCGAATTTCCACCAAAAAAACATTTTCTCATTTGGGTGCAAAGACTTCTAAAATTTCTCCCCGGGGGGGGGGATATTTCCCCCCAATCGGCAGCTCTGAATATGACCATTATAATTATTATCTATAACAGCTTATTTTTACTTTTAAAAACAGCTGATTGTTAATAAAAGAACATCTGAATATTAGACCGCTATAAGTAGATATTGTAGATTCTTCTTAAATACGGATCTCGTTTACTATAAAAAGAACTTTTAGGATGTTGTTTGATAAAATATTAATTAATTACCTGAGGCGAAGGAATTTATTTTTAGAAACCTATTCATAAGTTTACATCCTTATAGTAAATAAAGATGAACAGGATGACCTTTAAATTTCAAATTAGAAAATTCTAAATATAACTTAAGAAGGCACGAAGCAAATTTTTATCGAAGACGAGATTCTCATTAAAAACGGTGTTAAGACTTTGATTCTTGGTATTTTTTTCTTTCTTTTTTTTTTTTTTACTTTTAACAAAACAAAACTTTATAATGGTATGGAGTTCGTAAATAAACCTACGAGGTTAATTTTATATAAAATTAAATAAATTGAAACTTCTCCACAACACTCACGGGTCCAACGGCTTTGTCCGTAGAACAAAAGTGTCCGTTGAGAAGAGTAATAGGTATGCTTATTAAATAAGTAAATTCTCCCATGAATCATGATAGGTTAATGAAAAATAAATCTCAAGTTTACAATTTTGTGCTCTATTTGTATACTTGCTATTTCTAGAATTTAATGCCGTGCTAGAAAAGCGTTTTCATCGTTGGATTATTAATTGATGCCGTTTCACCAAATATTTAGACCATTTTAACAAGCTTAACTTGGATGATCGGTCTAGGAATAGAGAGAGGTTTATGTGAGATTGTACCCGCCGAAATCAGTTCTGCTTTGCCTATTATCGCTTTTCCCATCACACTATGAAACATGGCTGTATGTTATCCCATCACTTCTTTATTATAGTTATTCATTAGAGACAACATATATATTTGGTTGCTCGTTTGATTATTTTAAAGTTAATCAAACAGCTGAAATGAAACAGGTGTTAATAATTTATTTTTACAAGTTTACTTTAACTTAAGTTGCATTTGTCTTTAAATTAAAACATGAGCAAACAGAGAACAGTCACGACTATTATTCTAGTCACTAGGGGAAAAAATGCAAAGCAATTTTTTAAAATAATTTTGCATCTTAATGTAAAAAATCGCATTGCTTTATGTATAAAAAATCTTTATTCAAAAAGAATCTGAATATCTTACAAATTATGTTATTTACGTTTTATTGCGTCCACCACGAAATAAATTTTAATCTGCCCAAGTGGGATTCGAACTCACTCGGCCATCGACTTGTATATCTTTTGAACTATAGTCAAAATAAATTGATACTTTTTCGCTGTCCGTTTATTTCAGTTCCAGCTATTTAACTTCAATGAACACTAGCACCTGAATAGTTGTTGAATTAAACTCTATTTATTTATTTTATTAAAACTTTTTTTGAAATATATGTACAATCTGACTTAGTTAAGGGCAATTAGTAACAGTGCTAATGATGAATTCATTCGTACCATATATACAAGTTCTCATACACACACAATTAATAATAATAGTACATACAAATAAAACAAATAATCATCATAAATATAAAACTAATAATTACAATAAAATATATATATATACATTCAATATATATATATATATATATATTCAATTATATATATATATATATACCTGGATAGGCAAAATTTAGGACTCCCACCGTAGCATCGTCCGATTAGCCATAGCAGCATAAAAGTGACGTTAAACGAAATAAACAAACAAACAAACATTCATATCAAATGTACAATACACAACAGATGCTCAGGACCTAGTCGAGAAGCTGGTCATTGCCAGGACTCCAACATAACTTTATATTACAAAAGGCCTCGGGGCCATTGCCGTTTCAATCTTTTGTGAAGGTTATAGGGATGGTTAAAACTGGATAGGGATTGAGCCAGAGGATTGGGATGATTGGATAGATCTTGATGAAATTTCAAGAATTTTGAAGGAATGAGATCAAGGACAAAGGTATTTTTTAGTTCATTATGTAGGGTTTTTTTTAGTAACATAATATGGTGCATTTACAATTGTTCGGAGGACTTTGGATTGGAAGGATTGAAAGCGTTTGATATTGGACTGTCTTGTTGTCCCCCGCAGTTCAAGTCCGTATGTCCATATTGGTTTTAGGATTGTTTTGTATATATGAGAATGATAGTCTGTAAAGTTGGTTGAATATTCTATTTAGTTCTTGGCTTATGGGTCTAGAACGAGGGTAAATTAAACCCTAGACATCTCCTTTTGACTATCGACTATCGATATAAAGGCCAGTTCACACGCTACGTCTTGTACATTTTGTAGAACAGGACAAATCCTATCCAATAAGAAGTGGCGTGTAAACAGAAACACGTCGAATCGAAATGAAATCCAAGTTCAGATTGAAGAACTAATGGGAGAAACATAATTTAGCGAGAACTGATAAAACAAAACGTAACGTGTAGACGCATGTTCAGACAAGATGTCCGATCTTGGCTAAGTTCATGACCAGCTCCACTCCAGTTCGCTTCCTTTTCCCCAAGACAAACTAATAATGTACGGCAATGCATAAACTAATAATTACGGCAATGCACCCACGATTTTCTCGTGAAATACATTGAAATGTATAAACGTTTTTCGTGTTGGTGGCAAGTAAAAAATTAAGAATATATTGACCGTAATAAAAAAAAAAAACGTTGCGTATGAGGGAGGAACTTATAAAAAAATACAAAGAAATATACACAATGACAATTAAAGAGACACTTACAAAAAATAAATAAACTCGTTTGTAATTGATAAAATAAAAGAAATCAGTTGTGTCTCCTCCATAATCAAAAAAATAATATCTCTCAAAAAGATTCACTAAACAAACTTCACACAAATCAAGAGTCTGGATTGGAACTGAGGTAGAAAACGGAAGGGAAAACACGTGGTGTGTAAACAATGAACAAAATGTACGTTTTGAGAACTATCAGTTCGACAAGAAGTACGCTTTGCTGTTTACACGCCACTTCATATCAGATAGGATTTTCCCTGTCCGACAAAACGTACAATAAGACGTAGAGTGTAAACCGGCCTTAAGACAAAAATTTCAATCGAACTACCATTTTTATAATTTGTTTACATAATGTTTTCTTTATCAGTATTATGTTTAAGGGATCGATATAGCTGCTAAAAGAGATAAGGTTTTGATTTAGAAGGCATAATGAGGCCATCGTTGATCCTAGAGGCTACGTGTGATTGAGGATGTGAAGGAGCACACGCCATTCGCTCGTTGCGGACTATGTCTGCTGTAGGCACGGCAAGGGACCGATCGCCTCGCTCCTTCATCAATGTCGTCTATTTCTCACCTCGCTACCGGGAAATGGCTCTCTTATTTACTCCGTTCAGGGTAATCTCTACTGGAAAATATTACTAGCTCCATTAACCTTAAGCCAATCCTCCTGCAGGAAATGAGTCCAATAGCACTGAAAGTCAAAACGAAGAATATCCTTATTTCACAATATTACACCGCATCTTTAAAACGAAATAAAAAATAGATTTGAATCCCGCATTTAATCTATAGGGGCATCGATGGCCGTGCGAATTAGTGCGAGGGTACTGAAGTTCGTGGGTTCGAATCCCACCTGAGCGTGTTAAAATTTATTTCGTGACGGACGTAATGAAAGAACATAATTTGCATGATATTTAGGTTATTTTTGTATAACGATTTCTGATACATGAAACAATGCAATTTTTTACATTTTGATGCAAAAATTTTTAAAAATCTTTGTGCATTTCCCCCCCCTTAGTGACCAGAATAATAGTCGTGATTTTCGCTCTTTTTTAGATTGATTAAATTTTAGATTTAGATTGATTAGGTGTTTGAAGATAACAAAGCATAATTAGACATCCAATTTTCAATTTTAATATATGAGTTGGTAATCCAGATGGACAGAGAATATTAAGAAACTGCATTATCAGTGCTTACAACTAAAGGTTCAAAATTCATATTTTTACACACAATATTAAACAGCTGAGGATCGGCATTTTGATTTGTAATAATTTTCATTCGAGAGAAATGTTATTGATTTGATCTGGTTGGATTTTAATTTCTAACCATGAAAGTATGTGATAGTGTGGCAAAACCCGTTTCTAACACTCAACATTGTACATTTAAATTTTTATTGCTGCTAAACCTAGAATTATGAAAATAATGTTAAAATTTGGTATATTTCACTCCATATAGCTGTTTTTATAACAATTTAATTGAAAATAAGTAAATTTTATTATCAATGTTCACCTCTATGTAACACTGTACCTTTTAACCTTTCATGTAGATGGCAATTGCCAGGGAAAGTTCGTGGGTTCGAATCCCACCTGAGCGTGTTAAAATTTATTTCGTGGCGGACGTAATCAAAGAACATAATTTGCATGATATTTAGGTTATTTTTGTATAACGATTTTTGATACATGAAACAATGCAATTTTTTACATTTTGATGCAAAAATTTTTAAAAAATCTTTGTGCATTTCCCCCCCTTAGTGACCAGAATAATAGTCGTGATTTTCGCTCTTGTTTAAATTTCATAAGACAAATGCAACTTAAGTTAAAACAAACTTGTAAAACTAAATAATTAACAGCTGTTTGATTTACTTTCAAATAATCAAACGAGCAACCAAATATATAAGTTGTCTCTAATTAATAACCATAATACACAAAAAAGTGACATCGGATAACATAAAGACATGTTTCATAGTGTGATGGGAAAAGCGATAACAGGCAAAGCAGAACTGATTTCGGCGGGTACAATCTCACATAAACCTCTCTCTATTCCTAGACCGATCATCCAAGTTAAGCTTGTTAAAATGGTCTAAATATTTGGTGAAACGGCATCAATTAATAATCCAACGATGAAAACGCTTTCCTAGCACGGCATTAAATTCTAAAAATAGCAAGTATACAAATAGAGCACAAAGTTGTAAACTTGAGATTTATTTTTCACTAGCATCCTCCGCCGCGGCTTCGCCCGCTCTCATAAGAAAATAATTCAGATAATTTGAACTAATGACTGAATTTCTTCAATGAACTTTTCACACTTAGCAGAAATTTTTAACCTGGTTAAAATGGTCCAGATGAGGTGGTCGAGCTTCACGTAAAACCATTATTCGACATCCAATTTTTGGTTTTAATATATGAGTTGGTAATCCAGATGGACAAAGACTATTAAGAAACTCTTGCGGATAATGGACTGTATAATCAGTGCTTACAACTAAAGGCCCATGAATCATATTTTTACAAACAATATGACAAAGCAAAGGGTCGACATTTCGAATTTTGGTTGAGCAGAAATAATTTTATTGATTCCATCTGGTTGGAGTTTAATCTCTTATAATAATAATAACCGATCACCCAAGTTGAGCCTCTTAAAATGTTCTAAATGTTTGGTGAAACGGCATCAATCAAAGCATCCAACAGGTGATGAGAACCCTGCACTTCACGAAATGAATCTAGATTTTCTCACCATGCCTGGAATAGGTTGTTAACCTGTAGGATAAACTGGATAACCTTCCTGCCCTTGCTGGAGTACATAATATATTTCTTGGTCTCACATATTTTTTTTTCCAGTAGGAACGGAAAAACTGACTAGCCATAGGTACGAGCTCTAACTGACCCTTTCGTCTCTTTACATTCAGTCTATTCTAGTCCTTATATCTTTCATGTTAAGTCTTTTTCAAGTTGCCTTCTTGGGTGATTATCCACATAAATCATTTCTTTTCTTACACTAAAAAAAAAAAATATATATATAATCTTAAGTAGCAATGTGCTGATGTTTTTAGAACAAATTTTTTATTTGTTTTTAGAACTGATGATAAGTGGTTTACATACGGAACTAGTCTTTAAATAAAAATATTCCTTTAGAAGTAAAACACTTAATCAATTCTAATAAAAATATATATTGACTGAGGTTGCATGACAAATGTTGAAAGACAACTATTCAATGTGATACAGTATGATATTAGGAAGGATTAATCATATGCTGCAGAACTGCAGGACTAAGGAGACAGGTCGAAAGGAGAAAGGTCCCGGTCTGGGCTATTATCGAAGTAGTCTAGTAAAGTAAAGGGTCGGCGATAGTTTGAAAGCACTATGTAGATTATCGACAGTTCTCACTACTTAGATAATTTCCTTGATTGTCATTTAATCCTCTCTGTTTCGAAAAAATTATATTATTTTTTACTTTTTAATTTAACCTACATGTTAATCTTGAAGTCGGTTTTTGTTTTCATAATTTTTTTTTTTTCACTTTTTAGTGGTAAGTGAGTGTATTTTTGTACACACTCGATTTATTAAATTACAGTATTACTCTCGATAAGTCGATATTCAAGCTACCCTGAAAAATAGTTCGACTTATTGAACAACGTCTCATCAAGGTTATCATTCGATTTATCTTCATGTAAATGGGAAAAATGAACAACTGAAATCATTACGTATGTTTTTCATGTATGTTGTTTGTATATACATATAAAGCATGTATATTATTGCGTACTTAAGTTCATATGCTTTTTTGCTAATAATTTAGATTTAATCACAATGGAGAAATGTCATGGAGTTATAGACAAGTGGAGGGGGCTTACCTCTCAGTAGCCCAGGGCAGGCAGCCATTTTGGATTGCACCGTATTATCAGTATATTAGCCGCTTATCAGTTCAAATTTTGGCTTCCTAGGCTTTATACTGCTGTTATTTTATTTTAGTGATTTATTTACTTTAGTGATTTTCTTATTTTATTTATTACGAACCCTTTCAATTATCCATGCCTAATTATGCATATGGAACGCAAGTCGCCAGTTGGGCATTGTAGGCGTGGCTGGTTAGTGTTTTGGTCTCGCCCCTCACGGAACAATATATGGGAAGGGCCTCTCCATAGTACTATAACTCCATGTATTAACTGCATTTTTAATTTTGTTATGGGACCACCTCTGAAGTATGACCTACCGATAAAAAAAAAAGAATCATCAAAATCGATTCATAAATGATGGAGTAATCGCCTAATTAAAAAAACAAAAAAAAATACAGACGAATTGAGAACCTCCTCTTTTTTTTGAAGTCGGTTGAAAAATAATTTTATTTAAAACGACTGAAAATTAATATTAAAAAAAATATATTCAATTCACTATGGATAAAGAAATTTGGTAAATATTTAATTTAATTCAAGGCAAGAAGGTTGTAAATTCTGAAAACTTAATTTTTGTTTTTTCAAAGCTGTATATTGTAAATGTATTTATTTTAAATTGAAATAGTACACAAATAAAAAAATCTGAATTTTCGAGTTCTCCGTAAAAAAATTGCATAATTAGTTTACTCTGAAAGGGAATGCTTGTAATTTTTATGACAAAATTTTAAATTTTCATGTATAGTTCTTTTTTTCCTTTCCTTCTTTACTGTTCCGGCAACATGGCCTTTTCCAAAACTGGAGGGTCGAGATGGGAATTCATTGGTAAGAAGTAATTCCATCCTCTCACTGACCGGATTCCAAATCACGATTTTTATTTTTTAATGTTTTCAACGTTTATCATGTTGCTAGGGTAACGCACCTTTTAACAAGTGAATTACCTCTAAGCTACGCCCTCCCCCTCCTGTCTATTGTCTAAATCTGAAAAAATAATAATTTATTAAACTATTCAACTTTTAACCCTCTTTACGAGCACGAATTGTGGTAAAATAACATTTTAAGGCTGACTAAAATAATTATTGTTTAAAATATCATCCGAAGAAATATGAGCCACCATGACAGTGTAGACAGCTACACGGAATTGCGTGACCTGTAACTGTAAATGTAATGAAATAATATCATCGTGGTGAATGAAACGTGTCTGTGTATATGTTGGTTTGGATAACAAAAGAATCGCTACAATCATCGCTAAAACAATTGTTCCTGTGTACATTTTAGTAGCATATCTAAAAATAACCTATAGATACAATAACAACCTATAATTGACCGACCCAACCATCTTGCAGTCAATTTGAGTACATTTTCAAGCCAAGTAAAAGAAAGGTTTTAACATAGAATAGTTTTCACAGCCGACTCGACTATACACTTGAACTGATCTGTCCCATTCGACATGTGCAACGAACCCGCAAGATGCATTGCGACACATCCTCTAAGTGTAACGATACCTTGCGAAGATAGGGCACAAGTGTTACGGCTTGCCTAAGAATATCCGGTGTTCAGGGCACTCCTTTGCTCTTTAGCATGCGTTAAAATGTCCAAGCACGTATTCCTTTTTTTTTTTTTGTTTATATATAGGGCAAGATAGCATGGAATTAAAAGTATATGAACAGAAAATAGTGATTATAATAATTGCGGACATGATCTTATCGATCACTGATCAGGTTTGACTACTTGCATTAGTAAGCAATTGCGAATGTCACCCCGGTCCTACCATTGTAATACAGAAAAATAATTGAAACAGAGATCTTTTCGGAATGTGCCGAAAAACGGATTTCAGAAATACTACGGGGTTCTCAGCGTGGGTGTTTTATGGGACTTGGTCAAAATTCCATATATGAGGTCTAATAGTAAATTCAACCAACTTTCAGATGAAAAAAGAAATGTGGGATCGGACTAGTAGTTATAGCCAAAAGAGTTTTGACAAACTTGTTTTCGCGGAGAAGTAAGACTCTGCAATTTTCCTTCCCCCACTGCTCTAAAACTATTGATCTGAGGAAAAAATAATAGAACAATATCTGTTGCAAATTTGATTAGCTTTAATAATGTACTTAACACAAAATGTGCTAACAGTAACAGTTAATTAATCAAACAGCTAAGAACGTACGATTTTTTTTCCCCTTCCCACCTCTTCCGCCCAAATCCAACACTGTTTTGTGGAAGACTTTTTACCACATTTGGATCTAAGGGTGGTAAGCAATTTCCAGCAGTCCTTTTGGAGTTCAAGTTTTGGCCATTTTATGGTCTAATCTCCTTGTACTTAATTGGAGGCACAGGAATGGTTCGGGGATCCCTACGCTGAGTTTATATTTTCTATATAGAGTATGATTGTATTTCAAACTTAATTAATTAATTATTTTACTTATATTTTTACTATTAATATTGTTTTTTTGTTACTTTTTTATTTCTTTATTTCACTTTATATATGAGGCGTGGAGACGCAAAAGGGGGTAAATCCAAAATTGAAAATTTTTCAGTTCATTCACTTCATTCCAAAAATATGCATAATTAAAGTGATTCTTTTTTTTAAAACAATTATTATTGGATTAGAAGTTTTAAAACAACATCAGAAACATATCTGTAAAATATTGTTTAGCTTTTCTGAACTTTAAATGTTTAAATAATTCAAATAAATTGGATTTATCTCAATCTGCAAGGGAAAATTAAAAAAAGACAATAAATAAGTAAAAAACTCTTGAAAATCAACACATTGTATTGTTTTGTTAATTTAACATTGAAAAAACTTTGATGAAAAAAATAATTAATAAAAAATTAATTTTCCCGAGATAAATAAAATCGCAATAAACAACGTAATAAATTGATTATCACACGTGTAAAAATATATCGACAACTAAAACCTTTTAAATGTTCATTACTTCTTTTGTTACAAGCGTAAGTGGTGCTCCAAGCGGCTGTTTTGAGAAACAAGGATTTACCCGCTTCTGAAACCCAACCTAAACTTTGAAGGTAAAATTAGATTGGATTTAGCGTGTTTTGAAGGGTGAACGATTTACCACCTTATAGAGGATGCTAACTTTGTGAAAAAAACCTTTAAAAAATTAAAAATGATAAAAAGTGGATTACCCCCTTTTGCTTCTCCACGCCTCATATTGTCAAGGTTCTTTAACTTTTTTTTTTTTTTCATTTATATTTATTTCTTATATTCTTATATGTGTGAATAGAATCATTAAGCCATCCATTTTACTTATTGCCCTCAATTAAGGCAGATTACAATACTGCATCTACAAAAGCTTTTTAAAGAAAAATAAATACACGAAATAATATAAATTTAAATATTTACTAGTACAACAAAAAACAAATTTTGTTCGAATGGCCAAATACTTATTTTCAATAGTACTTTTGTATATTTTCAGAAGGAACAGAAGAACCGATTAATTATAAAAAAACCCTTTAGGTTACTACATTTATCAGTGAGTACCTATCCAGTTCTTTCAATTACATAATTTTAAAATCCTTAGAGCTGCAACGAGCTATATTACTTGTATTTTTCTTTCAGTAACCTTGGTGAGTGCCAACATGCATTTGATTTCTTATCTTACTATTTGATATTAATAAAATAAATATAATTTTATATTAAATTTCTGTTTTTTCGAATGTTTGTATGTTTAATAATTCTTCGATTTCTAAATTAAATAACTTATTTAAATGAAACATACCAAAATCCAGGTACTATTTGTTAGTTTTGAATCTCTTTTCTTACCTATAAAAAAAAAGAAGGATTAGTTTTACAAATATAATATAAGGCAATTTATTAGTATTCTCAATTTAAAACTTTATTAGAATATTTAAATTGTATTATAGAAAATAATTCAATAAAAAAAAAAAGTTAAAAATTATTGGTCTAGACTAAGTTTTCTCTTTCTTTTTAGTTTAATATTTTAAATATTTTATTTAATTTGAAAAAAAAGTGTCATGTTATGAGATTTAAAAAAAATATTTTATTGCTTATAATAGCAATAAGTAATTAGGATTGATGAATTAATTGCCACTTCTATTGGGATTATTTTATTAGAAAACTTGTTTCGAATGCTAAACATTCATCTTCAGTACTGAAACATACAAAATTTTTGTTTTCAACACATCAGAACTATAGATTATATACACAAAAGTTTTCAAAAACATAAGACAAGAAATAAAACATCAGTTCTCACCTTAGGAGGTCTAAGAGATAACTGAAATATACCCATCGTGGGAAGTGGAAGGGGCAGGTAGGTTAAATTTTGGGATTTACATGGGATTTCTCTTATTACTTATTGGATTTTCCGTTCCTATGGGAAACAAATTTAAAATGGGGCTATTGGATATGTTTATCTGATCATTTAAACAAAAGTCTGGATCGGTTTTAAACGATTTTATTATTTCTAATGATTCACAAATATTTAATTTTAAGCTATTTTCTACTTGATGTAGTATTTTTACTCCCGAGTCTTTATTAAATTTGTGGTTATTTTTATTTAGATGGATAGCGAAATTGGAGTTTTGGGGTCTTATTAGTGTATGCTCTTATATGTTCTTTTATTCTTTGATTTACCGATCGTCCAGTTTTTCCCATGTATTTTGCTTCACAGTCATTACATTTTAGTCAATATACACCGCTTTTTTGGAAAGGTCTATTTTGTCTTTAGGTGAAGGGAAGTATGATGACAATGGTTTATCTATTTTAAATGCAGGGTTTTAACCTAACTTTTTTAATTGTTTTCCGAGTTTAGTGGATATTGGGCCGTAATATGGTATCAAAATATATTTCTTCGGGGTAGCTTTATCCTATGGGGGTGTTATGTATATATTATTTATAGTTTTTTTTTATATTTGTTTTCTTAAAATAATATCGATTGCGATTTTATTGTATCCGTTATTGCTAGCTATAGTGTATATTGTTTGAATTTCTTTGTTCATTTAACGGTATATTTAAAGGGGACAAAAGAGAGAAAAATGTTTTATAATAACTCTTTAAAATTAATAAACGACTTTATGAGAATGCACATGTGAATACATCTCTAATTTTGTTTTATATTGGTCAACACATAATAAAATTCAGCGATATAAAGTTCTAAAAATAAAGTCTATAGTTCTGAAAACAAGTGTATATAGTTAGAAAACGAATGAAACCCGCGCTGGCAACAATCCAACATAGGAACTTTATAATACCCTTGTAGAATATTAGCTAACTTATTTTTAATTTCTTTCTTTATAAAGCAGAGGTGAAATATAAACCTTATATTCTGTTTCGCAACAAAAATAAAATATTAAAATTAGATTTGCATCAGCGTTATATTTCAAAAACCGAAACTAATTAATATGTAATCGTCTACTTATATGATATTTAGTTTATTAGAAGTTAAAGAATTGGAATGAAAAAGATTCTATATATTTACAACTGAAATTGAAACCCGATTCTTAATTGTATTGATTAAATGTTGGTATCGATCCTATATTAATCGGTGTTTAGAACCGATTATAGAAATTCGTTTCCTTGGTGCCCATCGTAACACTGACGTTGGGTATAGTTTTGAGATACCTAATTATGTAGTTATCACAAAGTCTTCTCATTAATGTTGAAGAAAAGAAAAATGATACTTTTATCTTCTTTAATAGCATGGAAATTTTTCTTGTACTAGATCAACGCTGCTTGGTATAGAATTTAGAACAATTGTTCTGGTAGTTGGAGTCAGAGTAAATTATTACACAGAAATTTATTAATTAAGAAAATAAACACACTGTAATTGTTAACCCGACACGTACTACACATATGGATAACCTTCCCATGTGTTAATCCAATCACCATATGTTCTTACAGAAGGTTATAAAATTTAAAATGAAAAATCATTATGTTGTTAATCATAAAAATGATTAACAATATAATGAATAAAATAATGTGACGGGTTACGATAAATGATTTACGATAATAATAATAATTTATAAATGATAATAATAATAATAAATGATAATAATAATAATAATAATAAATGATTTACGATTAAAAACGGGTTACGATAAATGAGTGACGGATCACTCATGACGGTCACACAATTATCTTCGAAAATCAAGCATTGCTACTGAAACTCACCTCACATTGTTGAAGGTACGTATAGTATATATAAATTTTCCTTATAGTATATATAGTATATATATAAATTCCTTATAGTATATTGAAAAAACGAAGAAATAGGATAAAAATCTAAAACTTCTTAAACGAAATCGATTCTCTTTCTTCAAGGAAGAAGATGGTTGGGGTGTGCGTTCATATATAACATATTAAAATTGTATTAATTTATAGTGCCGACGTTTAGGCTTACATGCAAGAATTCATCGGGGCTAGAAGAATACCAGAAAAATAGATATGACAGAAAAGTGATTTAAAAAAAAATTAAAAATAATATAAAATGATAACAGCAAAATATAAATGTATATAGCTTATAAACAATTGGATATATTTAAAAAGTTGTTTAAATTACATTATGTATAATTATTCTGTTATAATTATGTATTTCGTTTTAATTATTCATTTAGAAATCCGTTTAATTCCCACATTCCTCTAAAAAAATATAAATTCTCAAATATCCGTCCATATAATAATAATAATTTTTAATAATATAATATCTACCTAGTATAAACATCAGTAATCGTAAATATTAAGACAAAAACCTGCTTCAAAAATTATATTTAGCTATTTAATTAATTATACTTGTTCTGGAACAGTCTCCTGGCAATGATTCTAGGTTTTATCCTCAACGGGTAGTTGTCAGGTGTTTTAATTTATAAATAGATGGGAAAATATAATATTCTATTTATTTGAATTTAATTTCTCGTTATGAGAAATTTCTCAGAAATATTTTGCAATACGGAAGCTTAACATTACCGTTGTCCAGAAAAGCCTTTAATTAGAAATAACATCAAATTAAAAAAAAAAAAATTGCATGCTTTTAAATAAAAGTTATTGAAAGAAAATCCTATTAAAATTAAACTAGCTAACATTATAAAAAAGTTTCCATCTTTTGAGTTATTATTCATGTAAACTTTCCTTTAAGGAAAGTTCAACATAATGTATTTATATTTTAAAAATTAAAATCAATTTTTATAAGTTCAACTTATTTAAAATCAGCTGTTTCATTTAAAACAGCTGATTGAAATAATCAGTTTGCCCATCTCTAGCTCGAGCTCTGGATCCAGGTGGCATGTGAATACTTTCCTTTTCAATCTTCCACTCATGTTCTCCTGCTGTCATTTACTGTCCACACTATTTCTTGACAAAACCTGAACAGCAGCTGTTTCTGAAGTCCGTAAACGAGCTATCCTTGGAGGTACTTTTGGTCAGACTAACCTTCCCTCCAGGCGGAATTGGAACATAGACAATGTGTGGCGGCCGACATCTTGCCATTTAGGGGACGCCTGCCTTGACTGAGTTCCTCAGTCAGGGTTCCCCGGATCGAATCATCTGGAACCTGCAGCTGGTGAGTGATGATTGTCTATGATGACTTGATGATCCGTAATCAGCTTTGGAGGGCTTCGTGAACTTTTAGACCATTTGAAATATATTTAATGGCTAAAAACGCAAAACGTTTTTGTCTTTTTTAAATTTAATAAATATAAAGTGCTGATGTTTAAAATTTTTGTTGTATGTTTTAGAAACTGATGAATGTTTAACATTTGAAACGAAACTTCGTATAAAAAATAGAAGTGGCAAATAATTCATCAATCCTAACGCAAATAATATGTAGTCAATTCTGGAAACAAATTATCTTAGTATGGTGATTTAACCTTGTTTATTTTCGTTGACACATTAATAGGCACAAAAATATTTAAAAAAAGTCAATTCCACTAAATATTTCGATACTGGACCCCAAAATAATGAAGGATTTGGTGGATAAAGGGGTTATGTAACAGAACAATATTGAGTATTTTATGTTTAAAGTTTTTTTTATTACTTATAGTAGGAAAATATTACATAACCCCTTCACCTTCTTCATATTTTTCTAGTTGTTTTAAAATATCCTTGAAATTGTTTTAGATATCCTTAAGGTGTCGTTTTACCAAAATTCTTACTCGTTAAGAGACAAACAGATCAGATATAGTAACTGGTTTTGATTTTACCTATGGCTAGTCGGTTTTCCTGTTCCTACTAGAAAAAATAAATAAAATGGGACTATAGAAATATTTATCAGGTCAATTAAAAAAAAAAAATTGGATTTGTTTTGAACAATTATTATTATTTATTATATTATTTCTTAGATTCATAAATATTTAATTTTAGACTATTTTCTACGTTGTTTGATTAGTTTCATTGCCGAGTCGTTGTTGAATTTATGGTTATTTTTATTTAGATAGATAGCGAAGTTGGAATATTTTTTTTTTTCCTTAGCAGAAAAATATTACATTACCCCTTCATCTTCCTCACATAACTTATTCTAGTTGTTTTGAAATATTCAAAATTCTGCTACCTAACCCTTCTGCATATAAATACTTCATCCATTGAACTAGATTGTATTTAAAAAAAAAAAAATATGACATAACCACTTCATACACCAAACCCTTCAAATATGATCCACAAAGCTTGTGATGATTATCATGACATAGATAAATGCTGTAGGAAATTAAACATTTGTTAATTTAAATATTTAAAATTAACAGCTGATATATTTTTTTTTAATATCAATTTATTGAAATTTACAACTATACAAATATGTACATCAAGTAAATGAGCTAATAACGATTACCATGGCATGTAAAAACTTGAAAAGAGCTACTCATCAGTAGCACTTCAATAAAATTCTACACAAGATCTCTAGGCCATCTTCTTTTCAGACGCCTCGGAGGATTATCGGGTATGGGTTGGGAAACAAGTTGAGAAACTAATGGATTTGAGTGGTTATGGGGCTTACTATGAAAGGATAGGTATCTGCTTTGGGCTAACTCAGCAACATATGGAACATTAAGATGTTTATGGATAGGTTTATTGGTGACAAAGTAAGGAGCATTTAGGATTTTTCGAAGGATTTTGGATTGTAAGGATTGGATACGAGATGAATTGGATGGTTTAGTAGAGCCCCAAAGCTCAAATCCGTACGTCCAAATAATTCTAATAACAGTCATGTAAATAAGTCTTTTGTAATTAATTGGGAGGTTCGATCATTTGTCTAGTAAATGTTGAAGTAGTCTGTAACGACGAGCAGTTTCTTGTCGCTTTAGTCTTTAGCTGATATTTAAAGTGTGAAACTAACAGTTTATTATCTCATACATTATTACTAGATATACAAATAACAAAATATGTTATCAATCGATGAACTGTCACATCTATCCGTAATTTGTTTATTCCAAGACTAGTTTCAAATGTTAAAATATAATCAAAACTTTTATTTAATTATTCAGATAAATATTTCCAAGTTGTACATTAAACAATAGCATATTTAATTCTTACATATATTTAAGTAATTTTCTATATTTGTGTACGTAAGAATATCAATATTATATTAATTTTTATTGACTTTTTTTTTTTTTTTTTTTTTTTTTTTTTTTTTTTTTTTTTTTTTTTTTTAGAACATTTATTTTTTTAAAAATATTAATTGAATTTCACAACCATAACAATACAAAATTAGATTTATTGATAAAAGAATCAACAGAACAGTTCATTGGCCATATATTTGTTCAGATATCCGAGTTTGTTTTCAGAACTGTTGGCGTGAAGTCGGCCGTGATCAACTTCTATATGTTCGCCTGACCAGCTCTCAATTCTCGTAGGAAGATGGAAGTGACCTAGAAATAGGGTTCACAACACAATATTGTAAACTTTGAAATATTTTAGATAGTTTAGTTTAAAAAAAAAAGTTAAATAACAAATAAAATAATGTAAAAAACAAAACAAAACATGTGCTGTATAGTGACAGGCAAAAAATTCCATCCAATGATTTTTTAAAAACATTTTCACGGCTAAAGTTTCAATTTTCGTTAAGTGTTTGCGCCCCCATATTTCTTAATAACGACGTAAGAAACGTACAAGGATTATTAAAAACATTCATGAAATAAAAGTAAGCAATATTTATACGAAAACAAATTGTAATTACGAAATTTTAAATTAAAATGATTTAGGAGATGTAGATAATTAGGGTAGGCAGTCATGGATATTCTTTTCATTATATATATATGTTTTATATACAGTTTTATATATTCTTTTCAATTCTAATTCAATAGTTTACATTTATTGTACTGGCTTCATTGCCTTCAGATATTATTTCAGTTATCTGTTCTCAACATATCAGTAACTCTGTATCTACTCATTAAGTATTAACTCCTTTAAGTATTAACTCAGTAACTTGTCCTCATTATCTCAACAACTTATCATCTACACTGTTTATGTTCACCAATTATTTTGTCGAGATTACTCATTAGCATTTAAGTAACTATCACCCATTTTAATTCTCATTTTAACCTCAATTCAATAATCTTTATTGGCCTTATGGCCTTTATATATTGCCTTTAAGTTACTATCCTTACTCTTATACAGTTATTTATGTTTCATTTTATGTTTATTCATTTTTCTCACTCATTCCTATATGTTCTGGTGTGTGTTTATTCATATATTTTTACAATGTAGTCATACCTCTTTGCTTGTTTTCTTTTTTTTTTTTTCTAGCCCTGATGAAGACTTGCATTGCAAGTCGAAACGTTGGCTTTAAGAATTAGAATAAAATAAACATTTTATTTTGATCTGCCGAATATCTATGACTGCCTACCCTAATTATCTACATCTCCTATATATATCACTGTCATCTATACCTTATGATTATTAAAACGATTTATTTCAATTCTAAATTTTATGGGGCATATCCCTCAATAATTTCTTCAAATTCACATTAGACCTATACACCATTGAATGTATGAAGTATGCCGTCGGATATAAATCTTATTTATTAAAAATTTAGTAATTTTGATGAGGTATAGTTGACTGTTAAGTATTTAGAGAAGTAGATAGTTGGGGAATGCAGTCAAAAAGATACACAACAATTAAAAAAATAAGTTTTTTAATTTGTAATGCCTACGTTTCAACTTGCGTTGCAAGCCTTCATCGAGGTTTCAGAGATATATGTAAACAGAAACTGTGAAAATACTGCCTGCTTCTATTTAATTAATATTTTAATAATCCTAACGTTTCAAATAACCTGGATGATGTATACCAGGTATGCAAGTTTAAAATGTCGTTTATTTCTTAAAATATATACACAGTAATTTAAAAAAAAGTATAATATATTTTATTCAAAGTACTGACCCTCGCTTTTTACACATTTTGTCCATCTCTCGGGCAATATATGGATACCATTCCAAAAGAATGCTTCATCTTTATTTGAAATCCATTCATCGAGCCAAGTGTTGCTCCGCCAATGAGTGTCCCATCGATGAGAAGAGGTGATAATCAGAAGGCGCCAGGTCAGGTGAATACGGCGGGTGGGGTAGGAGTTCCCAACCAAGCGAAGAAATCGTTTCCTTAGTCAATCTGGCTGAATGTGCAGGAGCGTTATCATGCTGAAGAATGACTTTGGCGTGCCTGTGAGCCCATTCTGGGCGTTTTTTTTCGATCAATGCGTGACTCAAATTGATCATTTGTTGTCGGTAGCGCTCGGTATTGACTGTTTCGCCGGGTTTGAGAAGCTCGTAGTAGACTACTCCCTTCTGATCCCACCACACACACAGCATTGTCTTCTTCCCAAAACGATCCGGTCTTGCACTCGATGTGGATGGTTGTCCTGGCGTTACCCATGATTTTTTTTTCGTTTGGGATTCTGAAAATAAATCCATTTTTCATCGCCAGTTACAACTCGATGCAAAAAACCCTTTCTTTCGTGGCGTAAAAGCAGCATTTCGCACACAGTTTTTCGTTTTTTTTTTTTTTTCCATCTGTCGTTCGTCCAATTCATGTGGAACCCATTTTCCAACCTTTTGAATCTTTCCCATAGCTCTCAGGCGATCGGAAATGGCTTGCCTAGTGACATTCAACTGTTCTGCCATCATTTGTTGGGTTTGGGTATTGTCTTCGTCTAATAAAGATTGCAATTCGAAGTCCTCAAACTTTTTTGGTCGATTTTCTCGTTTTTGATCAGTAACATCAAAATCACCACGTTTGAAACTTTGAAACCAACGTTCACATGTCCTGACGGTTGGAGCAACATCGCCATAAGTCTCAACAAGAATTCGATGACATTCAGATGCCTTTTTCTTTTGATTAAATAAGAAAATCATGACATGCCGCAAATGCTCTTTATTTGGCTTAAAATTAGACATTTTTAACACCAAAGAAAGGTATGATACGTCCACGTAAACGACTTAAAAACGACTGACTTTTGTAAACAAATGACTAACAAACAAAATAGCGTTTAGAGATAAGCAAATCCTTCAATAGGCTAAGAGCGCATTCTATTGGAATTAAAACGACATTTTAAACTTGCATACCTGGTATGGGGACATGAACCTTTAAAAAATAATTGAACTTTTAAACTGAGAAAGTCAAAAAAATCCATTGGGTGGAATTTTTTGCATTTCAGTGTATATTCAATGGCTTTCAAAACTGATTAAGTCTCTGTCTGTAGGTCTTTGCAGTATGTTATTATTCGGTATTGTTTGTTCACGTTTTGTTCATATACATACATAAACACATATAAATACATACTAAACTATGTTTCATTCATTTTTTAAAATATTTTTTTATATTTGTTGAACCAGCACCCGGATACGATTCTGACATTGATTACATCAAACAGAATTTGGCTCATAGAACGGTTCTACTTTTAGAAAATTACCTGATCTTGAAATTAAAATAACTGCTTCCTTGAAGAGGTAGTATTTCCTCTTCATGTTGTAAATTTCGTTTTTATTATTATTATTTCATTTTTTTTAATGATTTACATATATTTAAATAAATAATTAAGATCTATTATCATTTCAATATCAATATTTTAAATTAATGATATTCCACTAATCCCTGTGGAACAAATCCGCTAAGACTCCACGTTTTACTTGGAATCCACATACAAGACTAAAACGACAAGAAACAGCTCGTCGTTACAGACTACTTCAACATTTACTAGACAAACGTTCAAAGCTCCCAATTAATTTCCAAAGACTGGGATTAGACCTATTTGGACGTAAGGAGTTGAGCATTGGTGCTCCTCTAAACCATCCAATTCATCTCGTATCCAATCCTTACAGTCCAAAATCCATAGAAAAATCCTCAATGCTCCTTAGTTTGTTACAAATAAACTTATCCATAAAGATCTTAATGTTCCATATGTTTCTGATTTAGCCCTAAGCAGATACCTATCCTTCTATAGTAATATAGTAAGCTCCACAAACACTCCAATCCACTAGTCCCCCAACTTGCTTCCCACTCCATTCCCAATAATCCTCCGAGGCGTCTGAAAAGAGACCTTTAAGTGTAGATGTTTATTGAAGTGCTACTATTGAGTTTACAAGTTATTTAGATGCCATTTTATTCACTATCAACACATTTACTTGATGTATATTATTTTGTACAGTTGTAAATATCAATTAAAAAACAAAAAATGAAAAAAAGGATAGACTATGTCTGGTATGGAAAGATCAATACAATTAGGATTGATGAATTAATTGCCACATCTATTGGGATTATTTTAATAGAATACTAGTTTCAAATGCTTAACATTCATCTTCAGTTCTAAAACATACAAAAATTTTCAACACATCAGTACTATGTTGCATGGATTATATATACTAACCTAAATTTAACCTACCTGCTCCCCTCCCTTTTTCATGATGAATATATTTCAGATGTCTCTTAGATCTCCTCAGGTGAGTAGCAATGTGTGATTTCATGTCTTAAATTTTAAAAACTTTAGTATATATAATCCATGTAACATAGTAATGATGTGTTGAAAATTTTGTATGTTTTAGAACTGAAGATGAATATTAGCTAGCAAAGCTAGTATTCTAATAAAATAATCCCAACAGAAGTGGCACTTAATTCATCAATCCTAATAATAATTATTTCTATGTTTCAAGATTGTCTTATTTATTTATTGATTTTTATATTAACAGCACTTTTGTTTTATTCTTATATTCATTAACTCTCATGAAAAAACAAACAAAACAAAACAAAACATAGAATAATCAGTAAATATTATTCCAAACCATGATCTATAGTTATTAAAATAAAAACCAGCTCATTTATGATTCATAACTAAGATTTTGTTTTACTTGTCATCACCTGACTGTAACCTTATCCTTCATTTGTTTATTAGTTGTTTGACTTTTATTATAGACAGACATATCCAAGATCTATTGTTTTCCCAGTCAAAGGGTAATATGAAATGCATTAGTTTATTTTTAATAGTGCTAAATATACAATCAGTTAACCTGTATTGATCGTGTAACTTAATATTACCAAAAAATATATTAATTTATTATACAATCAAAGAAAATTTTCTGACCATATTCAGTTCAAATCAGTAAAAAAAGGAAGGAAGAGTAAAAACATATAAATGATATAAAAGAAAAAAAGAGAAAGCAGGCAGTTCCTAAAAGAAGATGGGTCATGAAGAAATACTGAAGTAAGCAGTCCTTGAGAACGGAAAGGAAGCCAATAATAGAGCATGGGTTTACTTTGAAAAAAGAATACTCTGCGAAAGTAGGTGAAGAGGAAGCTGATAGGGCCAAAATGGGGTTAGTGATATATTGATGTCGAATATTTTATTGTTGTATTTGTAAATAATAATTATTTATTAAATAGTTGGGGGTAAGGCTGGTGACCATACATTGATAGATATCAGCCATAATCAACACGTTGTTAATTCGACTTGATCCTGCCTAGTATAGAAAGACGTAAAACACAAAACAAAATAAAACAAGGAAAATAATTCACAATTACGGGATTTGTTTTCTATATCTAGTAATATTACTCATTCAATTAATTATCTGTTTGTGTCAAACAATTTTTATATGTTTAAAGAATCAGGACAAGGAACATGTGAACGAGCACCTGATTCGAGAGAAAAACGGAAGGCGATAGTTGAGGAAGTCAAGATTGTAGTAATAGATTGTATGGAGCTCAGGAAGATGTTGTAGTTGCGTTATTATGACGTTCCGAAATATTTGAAATGGTACAATCAACGAAATTAATCAGTGAAGATTTGTATATGATTATAAGAAACTATAATCTTAAATAATAATACATTTTTTATATAAATATGTACATATATTACAATTTACTAAAAATCGGAACGATCATAGCTACTTTGTTCAAAAACTAAAAATCTGGAAATTTTCAATAACAATTGGAATTTCATTAAAAAATATAATGGAGATAATAAGGCTTAGTGAGTCCCCTTGCTTGACTCCTTTTTCATTTCTGAATATTTTCGATTCCTAACCAATTTGGTATAATAAATTTTATTTTATGTATTTATTTTTTGGTTAAACGGCTTTTTTCTTTAGAACATGCTAGGTTTTTAAACTCTTTTAGAATGAAGATGTGCCACTCATCTTCAAATAGGTTTGCTACATCTTGTTTATTATTTATTTGTTGTTGTTTGATTTTAAGGGGGAAACTGATGATAGTTATTGTTGCCTTTATATTTGAATTTAATTATACTGTCGGACTCCACTTGGACAAACGACTAACTTGGAATCCACATACAAGACTAAAACGACAAGAAACTGCCCGTCGTTTCAGACTACTTTAACATTTACTAGACAATCGTTCAAAGCTCCCAATTAATTACAAAAGACTCATATGCATGACTGTGATTAGACCTATTTGGACGTAAGGAGTTGAGCTTTGGGGCTCCACTAAACCACCCAATTCATCTCGTATTCAATCCTTACAATCCAAAATCCTTCGTAAAATCCTCAATGCTCCTTACTTTGTCACCAATAAACTTATCCATAAAGATCTTAATGTTCCATATGTTGCTGATTTAGCCCACACCAGATACCTATCCTTTCATAGTAAGCTCCATAATCACTCAAATCCGTTAGTTTCTCAACTTGCTTCCCACTCCATTCCTGATAATCCTCCGAGGCGTCTGAAAGTCCTAGAGACCTTCTAGTGTAGAAGTTTTAATAAAGTGCTACTGATGAGTAGTTCTTTCCAAGTTTTAACATGTTATTATAATCGTTGTCAATACATTTACTTGATGTATATATTCTGTACAGTTGTAAATTTCAATAAATGCATATAAAAAAAATTATACTGTCTGCATTGTAACAATAACAGCCATTTCAACTTTACCATACTAACATTAAATTTACCTTATTATATTTTAAACTGTAGCAATAAGCAATTTTAAAGTAATTGTTCCATCTAAATTATAAGAAAATCAATCAAAGGAAAAAAAATCATTAAATAAAATTATATAATCCAATATGTCTAATGGATTTGATGGTACTATTGGGTTGGCACATAAGTCTTTTCGGTTTTTCAGTTTATTTTTAAATCATTACGGTCCATTTCTTATCTGATGAATTAATCCCTAAATTGGATTATTTACTCTGTTTGTAACATATTAAAAAAAAAATTATGCGAATTCTTGTTTATATTGTCGGCATATTATGCTGTATTATTTTTAAAAAGGTAACCGTACTGTTAGAACTGAAGATGAATGTTTAGCATTCGAAACTAGTTTTCTAATAAAATAATCCCAATAGAAGTGGCAATTAATTCATCTATCCTAATTTTTTACATTAGCTTAGCATTGTGATTGCTATTACACTGTGAACATGAAAAAAAAAATAACATTCGTTATCGGCATATTTTGCTGTATTGTTTTAAAAAAGGTAACCGTGCTGCAGAAGCCCATAAAAAAAAAATTGCAGTATTTATTGGGATGATTCCGTAACCGAACGCAGTTGTCAAAATTGGTTTGCCAAATTTCGTTCAGGAAATGTAGACATTAATGACGCTTCATGGTCTGGTCGCCCACAAGAAATTGAAACGAGCTATTGCCAGCAGGACAAACAATTGATTTAACTCTATACTGTTCGCAATTAACAAAGTTCGTTCAATTAATTTTACAAAAGCTCCCAGAACTGGCAAATCTAAAGGGTGTTTTTTTCCACCAAGACAACACAAGGCCCCACACCTCGTTGGCCACTCTCAATAAATTATTAAGCTTTGAATAGGACCGTTTGCCCCATCCTCCGTTTTCACCAGATCTAGCTCTAAGTGACTACCACTGATTCCGGTCTTTGCAGAACTTCATGAATGAATTCCAAAACGAACAGAACATCAAAAGCCACTTGGATCAGTTTTTTTGACAATAAACCCTAGACGTTCTATGAACGTGGCATTATGGTATTGGATATTGGATTTATAATCTTGGTCCTGAATTTTGTTTATCATAACTTATTACTATACGACATGATAATTGCCCCTGTGATCCGATGGGATAAGGGCATTGTGTCACTTCACTACAGGACGTCGCCTATGTTGCTTTGATCGATATGTTTCGTCGTTGCCTATCAGATGGTTACAAGGCTCTTTAAGCCTCCTGTGACAAGGAGTTGAGTTCTGACCTCTCACCTGTCAACTCACCTGTCACCGAATGATGATACTAATACCTGATATATTTTATCAGAGCCTTCAAATCAAGTAAGTCTTCCATTAGGATTTCGGGAACCCATTTAATTATCAGCAGTGGCTACAAAGTATCCCGAATCGAATGTTAAACTGATTAAAAACTTATTGATTTCGAGTTCTCAGTTGTTTCGAGTTCTCAGAAAATCAGGTCGCTAAGAGAACAGAGGAGACTGATTCCATTTCCAAGAAAAGCAGTTCAAACAGCAACCCCTTTCAAAGCTGGATTTTCAAAAACACGTTCATCTAACCAATACAAAAATAAATTAATTTAAAAAAAATGTATTTTGCACATAAAAATATGTTTATGTTTATAAAAAATATGTCTAACTGTTTAAAAACAAAATACACCAAGTAAATGTGATAATAACCTTCGTAACAACATGACAATCCCACTGGTAGCACTTAATAAAAGTTCTGTATGAGAAGGTCCTGAGGCCATCTTATTTTCAGACACTTCGGAGGGTTTTCGGGAATAGAATGGGAAGCAAGTTGAAAGACTAGTGGGTTTGAAAGGTTATAGAGTTAACGATGATAGGATTGGTATCTAGCTTTTTAGAACCAGGAAGAAAATAAAAATTTGATATCGAATCTAACATATTTTTATATTATTTTATTTTTGAAGAGAAAAGATTTGACCCGGTCGGGATTCGAACCCAAGTTTCCACCTCTCTAGCGTGGCACCTTATCCAACTATTTGCCTGGTTCGGATACGACCCCGGTGGTTCGCCACGCTAGAGAGGATACGGGTCAAATCTTTTCTCTTCAAAATAAAATAATATATTTAATAATATTAATTTATATCCCCCCGGTGCCTGGGCAGCGGAATGACCGTGATAAAAGTTTTCACATTTTTACATTGGTAAGCAATTTTCATCGCAAAAAAAAAAAAAAAATCGTTCGGAAATTGCGAGTTTCCATGGCCACGGCTAAAATTATACTAAAATCTGTATGCCTACTTGGAAAAAAAACAAAGACAGTTTGCAAATAGAACATTAACAAAAAAAAAATGCTTATTATAGATAGTTTGAATAGAACATTAACAAGTGCTTATTATAGATAGTGAATATTTTGCTAGGAATCAAAAGGCAACGCTTTACTCCTCTATAAAGAAAAATCGGATATTTCATGTGTGACAACACAATAGTACAGGCTGAATCAGCAGCGTATACTACATTAAGATCTTTGTGGATATGTTTATTTGTGACAAAGTAAGGAATATTAAGAATTTTTCAGAGGATTTTGGATTGCAAGGATTGGATATAAAATGAATTAGATGGTTTAGTGGAACTCCAGATCTCAAATCCATATGTCCAAAAGGGTCTAATTACTTTCATGTAAATGAATCGTATATAATTAATTAATCGACATCTTAGAGCTCAAAAAAATATAATTTAATTTTTTTGTTGTTTTCATAAATAATTGTTAGAAACTTATGTCTGATGATATAATGAAATAAAACTAAACTTAACCAAAATAAAATAAATCAACCCTGAAACATACTTTCTCATTAATAACAGTAATCTAGGGTTGCTTTGTTTTAAGGCTTGACAGAATTGGTGTTTCTAGCTAAAACTTAACATGACTTTTCAAAGGTTTTAACTATTGTTTTACTTGAAATGTTTCCTCATTCTGCAATTTTGTCATATATTAAATGAATATCTCAGAAACATTTACGAGGAATGACTGTTTACGGATTTCAACGAGGTATATCAAGAAATCAATGCATCGATATGTTTACAAACACTTTAGATAACGAAGCCCCATTTGCTGCCAAAGTAGATCGATGGTAAAATAAATTCATTCACCGTGAAGGTCGTCCAAAATCAGCTGAGGGTAAACAAGAAATATCGATGCTGTGATAGCATAAAAATCGACATGTGATATAACGAGATGTAAGCTCCCTTGGTGTTTGTATGAGTAGCTTACAAACGGTATAGCACCAGCATTTAGCGGTAAAAAAGATTTGTTGACAATTAAAAAAAAAAAAAAAAAAAAAAAAAAAAATGGTGCTGTGAATTGGTTCTAAGATGGCGAAACAAATGTAATGCAGAACTTTTGTTAAAGTGCTACTGAATGGTTAGTTCTTTACAAGTGATTGAAAAGTCATTGTAATCATATTCTTTAAAACGTTTACATTTATAATAATAATAATAATAATAGCTCCTTTATTTCCACATAAGATAATTACAAAATAATGAAAGAAATTTATATATATATATTTTTTTTTTCAAGGAAAAGTGGCCCATCTTTGGGCATAAGCCTCTCCCAGTTTTTTCCAAATGTCTTTATCATTTGCTGACCGGTGCCATAGACCCCAGAAGATCTTCGATGTCATCCCGCCATCTCGAACTAGGTCTTCCTCTCTTCCGTGTTGAATGGACAGAATACCAATCTGTGGTTCTTTTGGCCCATCTTCTACTGTCCATTCTTGCTATGTGGCCTGCCCATTTCCACTTAATTTCTAAGAAGGTTGTCACCGCATCTTTTGTCTTGGTTATTTTGCGGATCTTCCTGCTACGGATTTTATCACTTAGCTTTATCCCTAGCATGCTCCTTTCCATCGCTCTTTGGGTAATAGCTAGGCTATTAATTATATGTCTGTTTGCAGGCCAAGTTTGGCAACCGTAAATTAGGGAAGGTAGAATGCAAATATCGAAGACTTTTTTCTTCAGGGCGATAGGCATGTTACTTTTGAATATATCTTTGTTTGACCAATATTTAGACCAAGCTATTTTGGTTCGCCTTTTTAATTCTTTTTTAAATCTTTCTTCAAAAGATATATATTACCCGAGATAAACGGTTTCTTCTACCCATTCTAACTTGCGATCTTCTACGTAAATTTTTTCCTTGTTTCTGTTAGTCATTAGGAAAGATTTGTTATAGTTCATTTCTAGTCCTGCTTCTTTCCCTTCTTCGTTTAGTTGCTGCAGCAAGCAATTTATTTCTTCAATAGATTCCGAAATCAGGGCAATATCGTCCGCAAATCTCAGATTCGATAGTTTTGCTCCATTGATAGTTATTCCCATTTTTTCCCAGTCCAGTTTTGGAAATACTTCTTCTAGAATACAATTGAAGAGTTCAGGTGATAAAGGATCTCCTTGACGTTTACATTTACTTGTTGTATATATTGTACACAGTAGTATATTTCAATAAATTGATTTTTTTTTTTTAATAAAATAAAATATTGTCATAAACCTTTTTTTATATTTGTAAATACTAGAAACTTGTTATTTTAATAATTATCATTATTTTAATTAGCATGAAGTATAAATAAAGAATAAGCAAAAAACAAAAAAGGGAAAATCTCACATAAAATTGATATCATCAACTGAAAGAGAATCAAGAATTGAATTAGTCATCTAATATAATACTATAATATTTTGTTTCGTTTTATCGCTGTTAGTGTCTACTAAATTACTCTCATTTGGAAATAAACTATACAATCATACAAGTAAGTGGAAAAAAAAAAGAACATAAGCTTATAGACAGTCTGCAGGATTAAGCTATTTAATTAAAAAATTTATCTCCTACAGAAAACTGAATCACGGGTAAGCGAAACGAAAGAATAGAAAACATATGATCATCGACGGTTACTAGGACAACCCCTAAAACATGTGCTGTATCAAGTAAATGTGCTGATAGCGATTACAATAACATGTCAAAACATGAAAAGAACGTTGTAGAACAAAAATTCTACACTAGAAGATTTCTAGGCCATCTTCTTTTCAGACGCCTCGGAGGATTATCGGGAATGGAGTGGGAAGCAAGTTGAGAGGCTAATAGATCTGAATGGTTATGGAGCATACTATGAAAGGATAGGTATCTGGTTTGAGCTAACTCAGCAACACATGAAACATTGAGGTCTTTATGGATAAGTTTATTGGTGAAAAAGTAAGGGGAATTTAGGATTTTTCGAAGGATTTTGGATTGTAAGGATTGGATACGAGATGAATTGGATGGTTTAGTACAACTCTAAAGCTCAACTCCGTACGTCCAAATAGGTCTAATTACAGTCATGTTAATAAGTCTTTTGTAATGAATTGGGAGTTTTGATCGTTTGTCTAGTAAATATTGAAGTAGTCTGTAACGACGAGCAGAATCTTGTCACTTTAAAATCAAATTTTAATTACAATATCGAATTATTTGAGACATTTATAGACCACGTTATCCAGATAAACGTTCAAGGTCTAACTTATCTATTTTCCGAGAAACCAACACTACAAAAAAAAAGGTATCAACCAAGATCGGTCTAATCCAGATTAAAATTGTTTAGTTTACTTCGTATTAGGAGAAACGAAGCAAACAGGAACTCACTCATTAGAAACTGTCTGCAAGTGATAGTGCAATTTATTATGACGAGAGTTAAGCTCTTATCTGCTCCTATTCTCCTAATAAAAAAATATCAAACTTCCCGTAACGCCGTCGCATTCCCCTAAAACTTATCTCTTTTAAGCAATTAGGTCACCGGTAAAACATGTTCCATATTAAAAAAGTATTTAAGCTATCACGAGTTGCTATATATCAGTGGTTCCCAAACTTTTTTGTACCACGCCCCTTTTTGTTGAAATGAAAGCTTCTCGCGCCCCCCCCCTCCCCATAACAATAAATTGTATGGGCCTAGGAACAAAACAAAAACAAATAAGTGTTACATTGAAAACATATTTATACTGCCATAAGATACAACAATATCAGTTTTCATAAAAAACAAAAATTATTAATAAAAGAAAAATAGATTAGGTTGGTTAGTGAGATAGATGGGCTTGCATTTCCTTTACTAGTATGTCTATTCGTGGCTGAGTTTTAGTAAGTGCACAACCCAAGTCACTAGCAAAATCAAGTTTATTCCGATACTTTGTTTTAATTGCCACAAGTGTTGAAAATGCTTTTTCGCCCAAATAGGTGCTTGAAAAAGGCAAATATAAACGAAGAGCTTCCCGTGATACACTTTGAAATATTTTAACCAAAATGAAGGTTTGTCCATTATATCAAAGTTGTATTTGGCAGAGGAATCATGTTTTATTTCCAAAGCATCTTCTTGAAGTGATTCAGGCAGGGAGTCTACGTTGTCATGGAATGGGTCAGTTGACATTCTGTAAATACTATCTTCACAAGTGTTTGGGAAGTATTTCTGGAACTCTTCAATTAGGCTCTTCAAATGGTATGATATTTGGATTTTCAAACTTGATCCTTCATAAATGTACTGAAGCATGTATCTTCTGAGATTGACTTTACTTTAGGGAAATTTGAATAATTGCAGGGGTTCGCTGATATTTTACGCCTCCAAAGTTGCAATTCCTCAATATACATCGTGATCGCATCACGATGAGTTACTAAATTTGAGTCTCCAACCTGCAGTTTTAGGTTATGGCTGTTCAACGAGTCAAAGATGTCTGACAAATTATCCAATATTACTTGGGTACAAGGTTTTTTGAAGGCCAAGATTAGTTCATTTTGCTTTTGATGTTCCAAGAAGGTGATTATTTCATCTCGAAGGTCAAATAATCTTGCCAACATTTATCCTTTTAAGAACCATCGTACTTTTGTATGAAATAGCAGTGTTTTTTTATCACTTCCTAAATCTTCACAAAGAGTTTTAAAAAGTCGAGTATTCAACGCACTGTTTTTATGTAATTCACTACTTTAATATATAAATTTAAGACACTATTGAGTTCATTTGGAAGGGTTTTCGCTGCCAAGACTTGTCGATGTATAAAAAAATGTATCCCAGTCACATCAGCATTTTTCTCTCTTACTAATTACACAAAGACTGAGCGAGAACCAAGCATTGAAGGCGCGCCATCGGTACATACACCGATCAGTTTTTGCCAAGAGAGTTCGTGTTTGTCAAAAAAGTCTGACACTGCTTTCATAACATTAATAGCTTTTGTCGTGGGCTCCAACTCTGTAGAAAAGACTAGCTCCTCTTTCATTCTTTTGTTTTTAATATAACGAACATAAACAATTAACTGAGAACATTGTGCTATGTCTTTTAAAATTTAGAATTTTAGAAAGACTACCAAATTTTAATTTATTGTTCAGCTTTTCTCGCGTCCCCCCTGACATGTCCTCACGCCCCCCAGTTTGGGAACCAATGCTATATATAGTCCACAGTTTTCTTTAGACTTAATGTTATAAAAACTTTATAATCTACTTGTTTAATTTTTCAATTTTTTTTAGCTGAATATATCAGAAATGTTCGTTTCGATGAAAGAGATTCAGTTAAAAAAAACTAAAACAAAAGACTACTAACAATGAAGTTTTGATTTGTGCTTGTTTCATTCTAAGATACAGCCTTTTATCTTTTTAACGATATTGTTTTGTTTCAAAGAAGTTTACTAGGAACTTAAAGTTGTTGGTAAACTGGTTCACTAGAGGGGTAAACTCGACCCTTAAGAAGAGTTTAGCCCAAATAAGCCCTCCTTTGCCGAAGTGGCGTGATAGAATCTGAAACAGGCGAGAAAATAACTTGGGAGCTCCTTAGTCCATCGACTCTTTAGTAAGTTACCCAACCCCTTCTTCTAAACTGTTCCATTTTCTTTTCAACATTTTCAGTGCGTGTCAACAATGTTTCATAATTTCCAATTTTTTTAGTTCTTTGCACCATTTTGCCATTTCATATACCATTAGCAATTTGTGTAGATGCGTCAGCATCCTTTTTTCAGATTTGGGGAACAAGGTTTTGAGTAATAATTGTCACGCATCGAAAGGTCATTGTTATTGCAATCAACTCTAGTTTCTTAGTGTCATGCTCTTTTTTTAAGCGTTGAGATTCAAAATATATTTATTTCGCTCATGAAGAAGAGTCCTATTTCAGTACTAGCATCTCCCGTCGCGGCTTCGCCCGCTCCCATAAGTAATGACTTTAGACAATTTTAACTAATAATTGAAGTTTAATTTTTTTATCGATAAAAATCTTTTATTGAAGTATGCAATTGAACATTATTTCTTCATTGACATTTTCACACATTGTGGTTTTACACATTTTAACCTAGATAAAATTGCACTGATTAGGCGTTTGAAGATTACGAAAAAGCATAATTATTAATTTAAACGTAGAGTTGGTAATTTTTAATTTTAATGTATGAATTGGTAATCAAGATGGATAAAGACTATTAAGAAACTCTAGCGGATAATGGACTGCATTATCAGAGCTTATAACTAAAGGCCTATAACCATATTTCTACAAACAATATAAAAAAAATCAACGGATTGGCATTTTGATTCGGTATTAATTTTTATTTGGCAGAAATAATTTTATTGATTTCATGTAGTTGGATTTTGATTTCTAACCATAAAAGTAGCAAACCTCGTTGTCAAACACGTCGCACCCCATATTAAACACCTAAACTACTGATTTTAATCAAATTTGCAGACCGTGTGCAGTTTGATCAAACAAAAAGATAGGATACCTTATATCTTAATTTATAGTCGCAATATTATTTGTATATTATCTGTAAGTCACAATTATCTGTTAGCTCTATACGATTCTAACATATGGCGGTATAAGGTTATACTATTATATAAAAGGACAAGCAATGTTTCGTTTGTGTTCACTAACCGCCAAAAACTACTGAACCAATCTCTACCAAATTTTGACTACATCATCTTTATAGGATGGTTTAGCAATAGTAAAATATAATGATTTTCAACTAATTCTTTAATGACAAATGAATAAGAAGTGGATAACAGTGAAGTTCAAAAATGGCGGCAATTGCCATCTACATGAGAGGTTAAAAGGTATAGTGTTACATAGAGGTGAACATTGATAATAAAATTTATTTATTTTCAATTAAATTGTTATAAAAACAGGTATATGGAGTGAAATATACCAAAGTTTAACTACATCATGTTCATTATTCTAGGTTTAGCAACAATAAAAATTTAAATGTACAATGTTGAGTGTTAGAAACGGGTTTTGCCACACTACCACATACTTTTATGGTTAGAAATTAAAATCCAACCAGATCAAATCAATAACATTATTTCTGTCGAATGAAAATTATTAAAAATCAAAATGCCGATCCTCAGCTGTTTGATATTGTGTGTAAAAATATGAACTTTGAACCTTTAGTTGTATGCACTGATAATGCAGTTTCTTAATAGTCTCTGTCCATCTGGATTACCAACTCATATATTAAAATTGAAATTTTCAATTCTTCACTTTAATACAAGATTTTTATCGATAAATATTTAAAAAAATTAATTATTAGTTAAAATTATCTAAGATCTTCTCTTATGAGAGCGGGCGAAGCCTCCAGAGAGGGATGATGAAGTTATATATATAAAGGACAAGCCATTTTCGTTCGTTATCACTAACCGCGAAAACTATAGAACTATTCTGTACCAAATATAACTATATCATCTTCATAGTTCAAGTAAGGTTTAGCAATAATAAAATTTATATATTTTCTATTAAATAACTGTTTAAAAAGCGATAAATATGTGGAGTGCAGTAAAGCGAGCGCCATTTAAGAGAGGTTAAAATGATCCGGTGTTAAATATAGCTAGAAATTGATAATAAAGTTACTTAATTCAATTCAATTGTTATCCAAAAAGCTATAAATATGTGGTGTGACGTGTGGATTCCAGTGAAATTTAAAAATCGAATATGTGGCAAGCGACAATAGCATTTTAGTAAAACTAATGAACCTATATGAACCAAATTTTAACTACATCATCTTCATAGTTCTTGAAAGATTTACAATTAGAAAATTTACTATAATAATAATTTATACTGTTATATAAAAGGACAAGCCATTTTTCGTTTGTGATCACTAACCGCGAATATTACTGAACCAATCTGTACTAAATATTAACTACATCATTTTCATAGTTCTAAGAAGGTTTAGCAATATTAAAATCTACTGATTTTTAATTTATATTTTATTAAAAAAGGTTAATATGTGGACAACAGTGCAGTATGAAAATTGACCGATAGGTGGGGAGTGCTATTCTACACGAGAGGTTACAAAACAGCTTGAAATTGATGATAAAATTTACTTATAAAACTATCAAGAAAATTATTAAAAAATATTTAAATATGATGTGCGATATGTGGATCCCAGTGAAGCTTGAAAATCGACCGATTGTGTATAGAGCCATTCCACAATAGAGTTAACAATGGTAAACTGAACCTATCTGTACCGACATCTAAATAAATAATTTTTATAATTCTAGGAAGGTTTTACAATGGTAAAATTTAGAATAACTAAAATTTAAATGTACAATTTTGAGAGGCAGGACCGAGGTTTGCCACATTGTCATATACTTTTATAGTTCGAAATCAACATCCAACCAGATCAAATCAATAAAGTTTTTTCTGTCGAATACAAATTATTAATAAATCAAAATTCGATCCTTTGCTTTTTTATATCATGTGTAAAAATATGATTCACGGGCCTTTTTTCGTAAGCACTGATAATGCAGTTTATTTTCCGCAAGAGTTTCTTAATAGTCTTTATCTATCATGATTACCAATTCATACATTAAAGTTTAAAATTTTATGCCTAATGGTGCTTATATGTAATCTTCAACCACCTAATCAGTGCAATTATAACTAGATTAATAATTACTGCTAAAAAATCATTGAAGAAATAATGCTCAACCACATGCTAAAATACAAGAATCTCATCGATAAACAAATAAAACTTTAATTTTTAGTTGAAATTATCTTTAGTTATGAGGGCGGGCGAAGCCGCGACGGGAATGCTAGTATTAATATATATTTTTAATTATTTGCTTAAATATAAGTTAATTTTATTATCTGTTTGAAGTTGTATATAATACCCTTGTATATATAATACCCTTATATATATAATACCCTTGTATATAATACCCTTCCATTGACCATCTACTGATAAAAGGTGGTCAATGGAAGTGACTGTTTGGACACCCTATTACTACAAAAGGCGAAGAGGAAGACAGTTGAAAAGATGGAGTGACAAATTTAAGAAGGGCGGACCACTATGGTGGAGAATGGCAAGGGACAGAGATAAATGGAAAGAGAAGTGGATCCAAATCGCGAACCCGGCTTCCCAGTAGGCTGGTCGTCTGGGAAAGTCTAGACCTATACTCCCTGAGGGAATGCCCATGTTCAAACTCACAGAAGAATTTTTCTTGTAAATATTATGATAGTTGTGGACTTATTTGTAGATATGTTAAATTTTATTTTTATTGTATTTATTTGAATTATGGTTTATTTGATGAGTTATGGACATAATAAAAGGCTATTATTATTATTATTATAATAATACCCTTGTAACCTCTCATGTAGAATGGCGTTCACCACCTATCGGTGTTCTTCACTGTTCTTCATTTATTATCGCTTTTTAAAATTAAGAATTAAAGTAAAATAAGTATATTTTATTATAGATAAACCATCCTGGAACTAAAAAGATGTAAATCATTGCCAGGATAAATAAATTTATTTTCTCTTTCATACTGCACTTATCTATTATTTCTAAATTACGTTAAAATCTATATAGATGTTAAAATCCCCTACTGTTGATTATAATCAACTAAAAATTGATAACATTACAATTTTATTATTATCTTTAATTGCTTTTATAAATTAATGGTTATCAATTTAAAAAATTAAATTACAAAAAAAATAATAGCATTTCTTTGTATCATTCAATTAAAAAAAAAAAAAAAAAAATCAATTTATTGAAATTTACTACTGTACAAATATACTCATCAAGTAAATGTGCTAATAGCGATTACAATAACATGTCAAAACATGAAAAGAACGTTGTAGAACAAAAATTCTACACTAGAAGATTTCTAGGCCATCTTCGTTTCAGACGCCTCGGAGGATTATCAGGAATGGAGTGGGAAGCAAGTTGAGAAACTTACTATTTTACTATTAAGTTGAGTGGTTATGGAGCTTACTATGAAAGGATAGGTATCTGATGTCGGCTAAATCAGCAAAATATGGAACATTAAGATCTTTATGGATAAGTTTATTGATGACAAAGTAAGGAGCATTGAGGATTTTTCGAAGGGTTTTGGATCGTAAGTATTGAATAGGAGATGAATTGGATGGTTTAGTGGAGCCCCAAAGCTCAACTCCGTACGTCCAAATAGGTCTAATCACAGTCATGCATATGAGTCTTTCGTAATTAATTGGGAGCTTTGAACGTTTGTCTAGTAAATGTTGAAGTAGTCTGTAATGACGGGCAGTTTCTTGTCGTTTTAGTCTTATACATAAAAAGTAAATTGCAAAATGTCGGGTTTCCGATTAATTATCAAATTATTTAATATGAATGATTTACCCATACAAATTATGTTAGTAAAGAAGTTATTATTTTGACTCTAGTAGTGTGCCTCAATTTGAACAGCGTTGTATAGGTGGCTGTTGATTGGTTGACCCCCGACTTCCTGCCGTCTTTATTAAGGGCTATTTTCTCAACTAGCAAGCTCCTCTCTCTCAATTCGCACAACCATCCGCCGTTTGGTATAGGACTCCTTCCTCTCTTCCTCATCTCTCAGCGTTCAATAACATCATCGATGGTATGGGGAAGTAATTATAATTATAATTGTATACTAATTGGAATTAGTATGGTGTAAATCTAGTATCGTCCGGGAGAGGCATGTAAACTTTTAAGTCAACTATCGATACCTAAGACTACGTATATATGGCAAAACAAATGACACACGTTTATAGCCACCGGGTAAATAGTCTATAACATGCTTGAACCGGTCACTGTAGGGCGGTATTAATTCTCCCGCTTTCTCAGTTTCACGCAAATCGATATTCTTCAGTGTATCGATTATTTAACTCAAAACTTTACCCATCTTTTGAAACTTTTGGGTTTTCCGGAAGTTAATGCACGGTTTCATGTTACGAATGATGTTCAATTACGAAATCTGTGCATCAGAAACGACACACTTCACTCAAATATGTACCCACTGTGAAAGAATATAAACATGAAACTTATAATCGACTTTATATTTAAGTCGAACTCCATGGACATAATAACATACTTATTAATGTTGACAAAATATTATGAATACGAGATGAGAAGACTCCACTCCGAATTTTAAAATAGATTATTTCATTTCAATTGATATTGTTTTTTAATTCCACTTTCTGACTTTCTGGTTGTAATTGTATGGTGAGGTAACTACAATAAGAAAAGCTTGGAACATTAGGATCTTTACTGGGATTATTATAGTATCGATCTATTGGGTTGTCCGGAAATTAATGCAGGATTTTATTTTAAACCAAAACCTGTTATTATTATTTTTAAGAGATTATTTATCTCTTTACAAATGCATTCCTTTTACTCTACGTCGTAGTTTCGGCCCAAAAGTCCTATTAAATAGTATCCCATTACCCAGATCTGATACAGTGTGGTTGCATCTTCAAGGAGACGTTTTGAGTTGTAACTCACAGATTTGAATGCCGATTTTTGTAGGTAGTAGGGACCTATAATAGTGCAAAACTAGAGTTATAGCCGCCAATGGGCATTAGGAGCCGAGAAAAAAAGAATAAAAAGCAATATGAAAATCACGTTTTATTTTTTTTCTCAAATCTGAGACAAGATAGAGAAATAATTTGTTCACTAAAATTGTGGTTTTTTTATGCTATCTCTTTACCAAAACCAAAATTCGTTGTCCTGAAATTAATGCAGGATTTCATGTTTAAACTAAAACCTGATATTATTATTAAAGAGATTATTTATCAGGTTTTGGTTGTGATTATGGGATAGCATACAAAACTACAATTTACGTGAAAAAAAAAAATTCTGTATCTTGACTGAGAGCTGAGAAAAAAATAAAACGTGATTTTCATATTGGTCTTTATTTTTATTTTTTTCTTGGGTCCCAATGCTCATTGGCGGCTATAACTCTAGTTTCGCACTTTTATATATCCCTACTACCCACACAAAAATCGGCATTCAAATCTGTGAGTTACAAGTCAAAACGTCTCCTGGTAAGATGAAACCAAGATATTACACTGTATCAGATCTGGGTAATGGGATCTTATTTAATAGGACTTTTGGGCCGAAACTACGACATAGAGTAAAAGTAATGTATCAGGTTTTGGCTGCAGCAAAGAGATAAATAATCTCTTTAATAATAATATCAGGTTTTGGTTTCAACATGGAATCCTGCATTAATTTCCGGACGACCCAATATATCGATACCATAATAATCCCAGTAAATTAAATACAAATTAAACACTCACCGTACAATTACAACCAGAAAGTCAGGAAGCAGGATTAAAAAGAAGTATCAATTGAAATGAAATTGTAAAATTCGAAGTGGAGTCTTGGCTATGGCCACCTTGTTTCTCGTATTCAGAATATTTTGTCATGTTAATCATTAATGAGTATGTTAATACGTCTATGGAGTCTATAATGGAATCGGTTATATAGTTCATTGTGTATATTCTTTAACTGTGGGTAAATGTATATCTGAGTAAAGTGTGTTTTTAGTAATGCACCTATTTCGTGATTCGTTCAAGTATTTTTGATTAAAATATTTGTATTTTTTTATGTTGTGAATTTTTCGCAATTCCGTATATTTGTGTAGCGTATGTCCATATGGGCTTAGATAAATAAATATATGTTTTTAGTCGCTGTCGAAGTTTTAATTTCGACCGTTTTTGTAGGACTGGATACAACAGCTACAGTCCCTTGTTTGAGAAGCTTTTGTTTTAGGTGTGGGCCCCAGGCCATTCTTTTATCGAATGTTAGTGCTTCAATAAATAGATTGAAAAATATTTATTTAAAATTTATATCCTATTTATAACTTTTAAATATAATTAATATTTAAAAAATGAGAGCCATAATATATATTGATTCACCTCACGAATTTTCATATATTTGAGTTTTGTAGTAGTAGAGCGTTTATATGACAAAACGTTAAAATTATAAACTGAAGAAGCATGAATATAGTGACATATTAAAACCAGTAAAATTACAGGGAGCGGCTTACCAATTTTCCTACTCTGAATTATGTGCTATTGCAACTTACTGAGTTATATAAAGAAGTTATTTTTGACATTTTCAGTATAAGTTTCTTTGAAAACTTCTTTGAGAAGAAAGGTCCTTCAACAGTTCAATGTTTCTTTTAGACGTGACTGGGATCTTTAGGAGGCCCAGGTGCCAAACAAAAGAAAAACGAACAATAATTAAAACAACGGAATCGGATATTGGTAAAAGTGAAGGTAATTGCTGTGATGAAAGTGGTATAAAGATTCAGAAGGCCTTGAAGCTGAGGCCTCGGCAGGTTCTACTCATTTAAATACTTTTATTGATAACCGCTGACCTAGTTTTATACTTTCCAATCATATTTTCAAATTATTCTTATTTTTTTTTAAATAGGACAAGTATGAGAATAAGTAATAGATATACTTAAACTACTATTTTCATTTGAAAATAATATAACATCTCTATAGAGTAGAATAGAGAGAAAACTTATTTTTGGGATAATGTCTCTTAAGAATAAATATTACATAACAGATAGTAAAATTAAATCTGGCTAAGAGATTGTTAAAATAAGACAAGATAAATAAATAAATATTATAAAAGAAGTTAAATTATTATAAAATTAATTAAAAATAAAAATTATAATTAAAAAATGTCCAAACCATATCACTGCATGTTTCTCGAGGCTTGTATGCAACAATCTCTGTATGAGATTGTTGATATGCCCTTAGGATTAGTAATGAAATCATCACATCCATTGTGGTATTAGTTATTAAGTGAACAAAAAAACAAAACTAAAATAATATAATTTCTTTGGCATAACTTCTATATATTTATATACGAAACTACATGTTTAGGAGTCTTGGCTCCATCTTCAGGCTTCTAAGATGGAGCCAAGACTCCGAAACATATATATTTGAGTATGCCAAATGAATTATATTATAATTACATCTCCTTCAACATAAAAAGTTATACAAAACTAAAATATATTATTGGGGGAGTTTATAAACAAAAATTAATACATACCTACATTATTAATATTTTGTTTTAATAAATTATTTGAAATAATACGTAAGTTATTTATTCGCATGACTTAATATCCATTTTTATCTAAAAAATTATAAATTATATCATAATTCGAAAGTTTTGTTATCTTCCATTATATTATAGCTTATTAATGATTCAGATGGCATTGCTAGAGATAATACTTGCTGTGATTAGGACAAGTATGACTAATGCAATCGGCAGATATAAGATATCATGTTTCTGTAAAACGAAAAATATACGAAAATAAAAAACAGAACCATATTTATGAGTATTTTTTATTTGTCTTTATAGATATATTCACAAATGTCGGAATACCAAAATGACAGAAAACGAATGTGATAGCAATTAAAAAAAATAAAAATTCCTTATACAACCTAAGACAAACTATCTCAATTCCTCCCTGACTGGGAAAACAGTAGACACGGTATGCTTATCTATAATGTACTGTTTTTCTCAATTTACATTTTAAAATTAAAATGATCAATTTTTTTTTCTAATCCCCTTTTATTTTTATTTATTTATTTATTATATAATTAATATGGATCCACCCCCATTTCTGCACTTGGAGCATTTTAAGGGGGTTCTGTGAAAAGTACAAAATCTTGATACAAAAATACAACAGAAAATCTTGTTTAGTGATGGGGCTCACTAGGTGTTTGGCAAAGCGGGTGTGTTAAGTCATCTTAATCGAGTCTAAGTATTTTGGCGTAGTTTTGCCACCTCTGTGGTTTTTCAGAATTTTATATGTTTTTGATGTATTTTGTTACCCGTGGTGAGTCTAGTGTTTTGGTCCTTTGTCGAAAGATTCGTCTCAATACCCCGTTCTGAAACTGTTCGTTCTGAAACTGGAGTCGTTTCGATGTTGATTTTGATATGTTTTCTGAGACCGGCTCTCCTTTATGGAGCTCCATAAAGGAGAGCCGGTCTCAGCAAACATTTATAAATCATTAATTTGAGGCGGAAGGTTTTAGGAAGAAGACGCTTATATTTCTGGAAGGACAAGATAATGCAGTCAGTCTTCTTGGGATTGACTGCAATATTTAATCCTAAAATTAATTTTTTTTTTCTAAGCCCCTATGGCAAAAAAAGGTTTTGATTAATTCTTGATAATGACGATTCTACCTCGTTTACTGCACCAAGGTGCAATTTAAGAAGGTTCTGAAGAGAGAGTGGTTTGGATAAACATAGCATTATAAGTCACTATCTAGTGATGGGGCTCATTAGGGTTAAAAAAATTCATAATTAAATTAAATCAAGAATTAATTATTTTCCAAAGTAAACAATATAGCGAGAAAGTAAGTGTTTCAAACATGACTTTTTTCATTCAAACCATTATTCATCCTAAACGGTAGGACTTATGTTAAATATTCTCTATAATATTTCTGATAAGGAAACTGTTCGATCCGAACAACACCGAAAGAATTCAGACAAAAGTCTTTGAGAAAATGTTACACATTTGAGTATATAAAAAAATGTTATACATTGTTGAGTGTGAAAATATCGTTACATCAGAAAAGTATATACCCCCATTCAAAATACATATATATGTCGAAATAAAAATATAAAATCAAATATGTAAATTGTAAAATTAGGCGCATGTTTTATGTCTGATATACAAGAATTATATTCATTACGGGACATCCGTATAATTAGATTGCGTCAGTCTGGATAGAAAGAAGGTGGTATAAGAAGAGTGTTTTGAATGTTCCGAGGGAAGAAGTATTGAGAATACAAAGAGGGAGAGAATTCCAGAGAGTAGAGGATCGGGCAAGAAGAAACATCGGAAAGTAGTTCTGTAGGATGGAGTATAGAGATCGCAAAGAACGGATCTCTTATGTAGTTTGGCCTGGGGTATTGTAAGGTACTGTAAATAAAGGGAGGGTAACGGATGTTGATAACTTTGAAAAGGTGTGTACCAATGAAGTACTCTTTAAGGAAGTAGGTGTCGAAAACAAACCTTATAAAGCAACTCATGATCCATTTTAATGTTTCTTCGAGAGCCCACCATATATTATACAACCATAGTAAAATTGGGGAATGGTTAGGGTGGATACTTGGAGTTTTAAGTTAGGGTAGGAGAAGGAGACGACGAGAGCGATGGAATAATGTTAGGACACCAATTGACCAACGAGAGCTTGTGGTTATGCCTAAATTTTAACAGTTCTATGCCTAATTTATATTTCTTAGTCATAACTTTATGATAATCTACCGAATACATTATTCAATATGGTATTCGATAGTTTTTTTTTGCTTTCTAAATCATTATACATAATCACATTTATAAATAATTAATTTGTTTACTATTACATAGTTACTCAAAGAAGTAAGGTTAAATACATAATTAACAACTTGCAATTTCATAACTAGATTACGTAGTTAAAGTTGCTGGTTTGATTGACCTTCAAGTTATCTCATCTAGTTTGGCGATCTGTATCGACAAGTTTCCGATAATCATAATAGAAGGTGATTGTAATATTTTTTTTTTTGCGTACTTGAAGTAAAAATACAAAATAATCATGCCCTACAGTGAAAAAACAGGTTACGATTAAATTATATAAGTTATACAAGATATTTCAAAATATAATGTTAGTTACCGTATAAATATGTATAAAAACACGCGTTAAAATATTTAACTACATATAATTACAAAGTATGGAGGAGCATGAAACTACTTACCATTTTGCTAGTGGATATGCTATTGGTATCTACTACTCACTCAATTATAACAATTCAAGTACACAAGTGAAATGGGGAAATTTCTCAAAAAAGATAGGATTGAAAGGATTCCCAGGTACAGGTAGAAGGGATTTCCGTATTTAATGTAATATATACATGGCAAAATAATTTATATGATGAATATTAATGTAAATGTATATTATTGGTCTGAATGTATTAAACTGTGTTGAGATTTATGACGTTTGATTTTTCGCTTACATTTATTTTTTTTCTTTCCTATGGTTATCATTTCTTTAATATTTCGTTTAAAACAATTTTGTTCACGGTGATTTATTTTGGGGGAATCAAACTTAAAAGAATATTTTGTTTGTCTGAATTGTTATAATTTACAAGGGGACGTTTGCAGTTGTAACTTACAGATTTGAATGCCGATTTCTGTGTGGGTAGTAGGGACCTATAATAGTGCAAAACTAGAGTTATAGCCGCCAATGGGCATTAGGAGCCGAAAAAAAAAAATAAAATATGAAAATCACGTTTTATTTTTTTTCTCGGCTCTCAGTCAATATAGAGAAATGATTCTTTCACGTTTAATTGCAGTTATGTATGCTATTAGATATAAAAATACTTCCGTTATGCTCAAAACACGACCCGGCTTCGTGGTGCTCAAAAACACTTATATGTGAAATTTGATCAAAATAAAATATATTGATTTTTTACCCCTTTCGAGGAGGTTAAAATTTTGAAGTTGAGATTTCATCAACAATTTCTACCGGCCATAACAACTGCTGCGTTCAACCGATTACAATAATAATAGCATCACTAGAATCAGCATACATTCTGCTTTTTATCCATGTGTATAACATTGGATTTACTCTAGATTTTAGTGGACAAAAACTGATGTGAATGAAAAAATCCAAGGTAAGCTATAACTTGAGATATTTCAATAAGGGGAAATCCTGTTACCTCCGGATTTGGGCTAAACTATGCAGTTTTACGTCTTCTAGATGACCTTAAAATTTGGTCTTAATCGGTAGTGAAATATGTGAGATAGCGCAAATTATTTACACTTTTTCAGAAATTGACATCCCCTTTGCCTACTAAAATCCTACAAAATTTTAAAGGTAAAAAAAAAATTATTTTTGATTTCGACAAAATTAAGTTTCTACATGTTTTTTGAGATGAGGAATTTGAAAATAATATCAAGTTTTTAGTTTAAAAATTTTCCTCACCTATATTATATAAATAACATAATAATAAACTGCAATTAAACGTGAAAGAATCATTTCTCTATCTTGACTGAGAGCAGAGAAAAAAATAAAACGTGATTTTCATATTTTAATTTTTTTCTCGGCTCCTAATGCCCATTGGCGGCTATAACTCCAGTTTTGCACTATTATAGGTCCCTACTACCTACACACAAATCGACATTCAAATCTGTGAGTTACAACTGCAAACGTCCCCTTGTTAGTAGCAAATATCAAATGCATATCCACTAGTAACATTGGCATGATTATGAGAACACGTCTCGAAACGTCGCCAAAATAGGTTTTATGGAGTGAACCTCAAGAACCTTATTAAACATATATATACTATCATATTAAAAAACAAGCCATTTTTCTTTTGGGATCACTTACCACGAAAATTAATAAAAACAATCTGTACCCAATTTTAACCACATCATCTTTACAGATCAGTTAACTATTTCAGTCTATCCCAGCGTTTTGATTTGAAAAAACTCCTGTTTATTATTAATACTTTCATAAATGTATTAAGTGGGACCCAATGTTTAATACATTAGTTAATTAACTGTTTGTTTTAAAATGATTCCTAAACTTAAAAATGCTTTTCCCAAAAGATTAGAAATTAGTTATTACACTGTTCTTGCCGAAGTGCCGTTTCTATAAGTTCTAAGGTACTTATTGCTATGAAATGCATATAAGTTTGTGAGACTGTTATGTATAGTAGTATACTTTTATAGTAGCATATGAAATATTAAAACTATACTATTCTTAATAACTCAGATATTTTATTTTTCATTTTAAACTCAATAACTAGAGTAAAATGAATATACTTTTTAGCCTAGGAAAATTTAATAGTGACTCACCGGACTCTTGTTTTTAGTGAGTTCTGCCAACCGCAATGTTCGATTTTATAGGACTTGTGTCTATAAAGTGGAAGCGCTATACATTTTATTACCGTCGTTTCAATAACTCGTTCCCCAAAGATATGACATATTGTGCAAAGAAAAACCACAAATGACTGTGAAGGATCTATCCCTCTGTACAATGATTTGATTTTTATTTATTATACCGCAATGAGGTTATAATAACTGCAATGGTTATAAATAAAATAATTACAAATTTTTATTGAAAAATGTTATATGACACTCTAGCATCCCGCTTAGCAGCTTTGCCCATCATGAGTTTAGAAATTAGATAACTTTAACTAATAATCGGTTTTATTGGTTTATCGAAAAAAAATCTTGTATTGAAGTATTCAATTGAGCATTATTTCTTCAATGATGGGGTCACCTGTGGTTAGGAGTTTTTTTTTGGTTGAATTAAGCATTTTTTTAGCATATAACCTACTAAAACCAAGATCGCGGGTTCGCAGCCCGGCAGATGACCTTAGGATTTTTTAGAAGGTAGTAAAAACCCTTAGCTATGCCGTCCTTCGGAAGGGACGTAAAATGGGGGTCCCGAGCCTGTGCGATGTCAGGTACTCGTTAAAGATCCCTATCCTAATTATACCTGAATAGGCAAAATTTAGGACTCCCACCGTAGCATCGTCCGATTAGCCATAGCAGCATGAAGTGACGTTAAACGTTAATTTTAATTTGGTGATTACGTGTTTGAAGATTACGTAAAAGCATAATTAGACATCCAATTTTCAATTTTAAAATATGAGTGGCAATCCAGATGGACGGAGCCTAATAAGAAACTCTTGCCAATAATGGACTGCATTATCAGTGCTTACAACTAATAGCGCATGTATAATGTTTTTACACACAATATCATAAAGATACATACATATATAAATTTTGATATATATATGGTAAAATTATTTTTATTGATTAGAAATAATTTTATAGGTTTCATCTTGTCGGATTATAATTTCTAACCATAAAAGTATATGAAAATATGGCAAACCTCGTTTCCACCACTCGACATTATACATTTAAATTTTTATTATTGCTAAATCTTAAAACAATGGAGATGATGAGTTAAAATTTGGTACAGATGGGTTCCGTAGTTTGGCTCTCATGTAGAATGACGCTCAACACATATCGATCGATTATCACACTTATTTATTTATTTATTTATTTGAGAGTTTTGGAGCGTAAAACTTATTGGTCATCAACGCTCGTCTGTTCTCGATGGAAATTTATCTATATTTTGTAATATAGCTTTTCTCTATAAAGGAGGGCTATTACTTTTTCAATAATTTTTTCGTCGTCGCCAAGCGCCTTTGAGATGTTTCGAGGTATTCCAGATTCGGCTAGCTTTTTGGTGTAGTATGGGCATTCAGTAAACATATGGTTTATTGATAAAACATTGCCACATATTTCACAATTGGGAGGAGCCTCTTTGGTTATTAGGTGGAGATGTGTTATTCTGGAGTGGCCAATTCTTAGTCGCGTTAAAATTAAAAAAATCTATAGAGGTAGTTCGCTTGAAAAACTAATCATTTTTTTAGAATTTAATTAACCTAAACCAGAATCTATGGAGCGACGGATTTTTCCTTAAATCTGCAATCAAAACAAAAAATCTTGGTGAAGAATCATGTCGATATCATTTTTTCAACTCGAGATAAAAAATAAATTAGTTTAATGCTACTTTATTTTTTTTCTCGGCTTCTAGGGCCCATTGGTCGGAACGGCAAAATACGTGTCTATTATTTTTTGACCAGGAACATCCAAAAAATTGCCAACAAGATCCGTGGAGACTGAGTGTGTCCTCCCCTTGTTGCAAAAAAACAAATTGTTTGAAACTAGATCAAAAATGAAGAAACATGCCGCAGACCTCACCTTTCTATTACAATCCGTTGCAAATCTATTATATATTTGTCAAATACCACTCACTCATTTAACACGAAATCTCAGAAACCACCAAACGGATTGGAATGAAATTCGATATGTAGCTTCCTCTAGGGCCGTACGTGCTCGCTAAGAAAGGAATTTAAAAAAATCGGCCTGGATCGCGGCTAATTCTCGAAAAATGAAATTACAATTTTTATTGGGTGAATAATAAAAGCTTATTTATCATATGATATTTGGAGATAAGCTAAGTTAAAAAATAGGTTAGATGTTTAAGCCGCACACTTTAACCACAGATTAAGTTCCTTGTAGTTGTAAAAAAACAAATATACGATCGATGTCGAAACCTTATAATATGGTACTTTCTGTGAACTGATGGTGGCTGCTGAGGTGGACCCTTACATGTTTGAGTTGTTTCGTGAAGAGACGCTATTAAAAGACTAATGTTGAAGAGGAGGTTAAAAGACTTATGTTCTCTGGTGATGTCATGTAAGGCCAGTTCGATGTAGGGACAAAAAACTGATAAGAATCAGTGAGTTCTATCAAGTGTATGATTCTCTCCAGTATCGTCTCATGTTCTACCATGGGGAAGATGGGTACATTATTAACATCCCTCAGCGTGACCCAAACACCAATACATCACTTGAGAAAGCTCTGTCTGCAGCTGATTTTTACGTCTAAATGTTATGAGGTGAAGAACCTTATTTACTTTAATTTCGTCGTCTCCTCAACCAATTTATGCTTGATATGTACGCAAAAATAGAAACAGAAAGACTAAACTTTATTCGAGATAAAAGAAAAGAAAGATAAAAAAAAAACGAGAAGTGGAGACTATATTCACTTAAAGTATGCCATAAGAAAAGCTGATGATCTGTTTCGATTGTAGTGCTGCCTCGAAGCTTCACTGGAGGACTATCAAAATAATATAAAATTAACTTTTGCAAATTGTCAAATTTACTTATTGAAATTATTCTAAGAATGTAATTCTTTAGGTTTATTTAAATAATAATAATTATCAACGCTAAGCTTAACTTTTATTAATTTAAGTTGCCCTTCATCCTAACGATATTAAACCGTAGCGGAGCAGGGTACTTTCAGCTAGTATACAATAATTCAAAGATTTTTTTGAGGAAACCACGTTTTTTATCATAAAAGCTGTAATATCTCCAAGTTTGAATATTTTGACCACATTTTTGGATTTAGCATTAAATTTCCTATAAGAGAAGTGTACATGTAACCTTGAATTTTACAAACTTGGGACCTAAAGAACAGCTTGATCTTCACCTTATTTAGAGAAGTTACAATGTCTTATATTACTTCATCGCTCACCGTTTTTCAAAAAAAACTATCGACAAAACTTCAAATCTCACAAAAACCTGGCCAATTTAATCAGCTTTCGAATGATATGTTAAAAGTAATGATTCTGTTTCGATTTCATGGAGAAACTACTTTTAAAATCGAAAAAACATGGAGTTCTCATCAGGCATACAAATCAGTTACTTGGGTAAATGAAACATTATGACATTCCCAACAAAATGGAGATATTACAGCTTTTATGACAAAAAACGTAGTTTACTCAAAAAGGTCTTTGATTTATCGTATATCTACAACGGATTGGAATAGAAAGGTAAGGTCTGCGGCATTTTTCTTCAATTTTGATCTATTTTTACCCTTTTTTTTTTTTACGTTAAGAGGTACTCACCCTGTATATTGTTTGATTTTTTTGTTATGATTTACAATAGTTTTGTGATATATAATGATGTAATTATTACATATTGATTCTTCTTTTTAATCGATTTAATTCGCCCCAGCCATAGTGAAGCGATGCTGCTGACTCCTCTCCTCATGTGAAGATAGGATCAATATACTCATAAATAATTTTTATCAATGGATATTTTCTTCCTAACGGTTTCCACCATCACTTTCAGAACCCGATGAAAGCTTTCCCAAACCGAAAAAGGCGAGAATCTCTTATATAAATTTGCTATCTTAATGGATTTTCCGAAAGAGGCTCAGGGGATCCATACCAGGAGAAAGTAGTTTACTAATTGTTGCCCTGAGAAAGGTTAGAACATTGTTCTCGGGCTTCGGAGGTTTTCTCTCGCTTCGGAACAATTCTTCATTAACCGCTGCATAAGGGATCCGAATTAGAGTAATTCCTCTCTCAAACATTAATGAGCCGGCGAAACTACGACTTCTTCCTTTCTTAGTACTCCCTGGCAAGACGGTTCGCCGTGGGTAAGGCACACGCAACTCTTCACTTTTCATATCGTATAAGTCGCATGCAACAAAGCGGAGAAATCTATTTTTCTCTTAATTAGACCGCGTCTCAGTTGTAAAGAACTAAATAAAAAAAAATTATCAAGATGAACTTTAGAGCAGAAGAATAGAGAGGAAAAGTAGGCTTTTCTGCTTTAAGACATTTAATTTTTTATACAATATATACTACTAAAGGAGAGTTTAGTTATAAGGTGTTTTATAAAAGCAATTTAATCTCCCAACATTATTTATTCAAAAACCATATCATATTAACAATGATTTTCCAAAAATGGGCAACGTTTCATGGCTATTGGGAGGCGCGGTAGCTCAGTGGGTAAAGCCGTGTTTTCCTAGCGACGCATTTTTCGCGTCGCATGCGACGTGTTACGCTCAGCTTAATACGTCACCTACTCCTCCATAGGGATTCAATAGGACTGTTTTCCTAAAGAGCGCAACACGTTCCATGCCGACGTGATGCGCTCAACGTTTTAGACCGACTGCTTGGAGAGGAGTCTACTTTATTTCACGCTACGCAATAGTCAGATTTTGTCAGTCACAGAACGTTTATTTTGTTGTGTGTAGTGTTTGTGATTTGACTGAAATGGGAAAAAAAAACGGCAAATGTGCAAAAACTGCGTTTTTCGGCTGATGAAGACGAACTTCTGATAGAGTTTTTTCAACACCACAGAATTTTATATGATTTAAAAGACCCAGAATTTAAAAACAACGTGAAGAAAGATCTGATCTGGAATGAAGCCGGAAAAGTCCTCAATAGAGAAGGTGAGTTTATTTATTTCCTTATTTTTGAAACAACAAAATTGTAATTTACTTAGAAACAAATGAGATTTTTTTTAACGAAATATAGCAAATTGGGTTTTACTCCCTCTTCAATTCTTCTCATGGAATATATTTTTTGGTTCAATAATAAAAATTCTTATTAAAGAATTCATTCATTTGCGATATCTTGGCTTAAAAGTTTTATTTATGAAAATCAGAAAATCCATTTTTAGAACTCATAACTCAATAACAAACAGTAGAAGTGGTTCTCTATGGTTCTCTCACTTATTTATTTCTTTTCTAAATTTCGCGTGTTTCAAGAAAATATGGTCCTCTTCATCATTTTTCATTTGTTTCAGAATAAACATTGCAATAAGTTTCTTTCTTCTTTGGATTCGTTCCATAATGACACACCCGAGACACTGTCCGTTGTCCGTCAGTACGTCAACTGAACACGCTTTGCTAGAAAACATTAAAACGCCGCGTGATAAGTTTCATGCCCCTGCCGACGCAATTGGGACGAACCCGGTTCCTGCTGCGCAAAAAACACGTCGCTAGGAAAACCTACCTTAAGGCGCTACTTGACTACCATGCTCCCGGGCCCGAGTTCGAGTCCGACTGAAGGCAGAAATTTTATATTCTGTTAATTCAGTCGCGGATCGAATTCGAGGTCGGGAGACCCTCCTGGGGCCCACCCAGCCTCTTAAAAAGTGGGTACCCTTAATTGGGGGAAAAACCTGGCGGTTGAGCGTGAATTCTGGCCAAATTCTGTAAGTGGTACAGGACCCTTCATTTTTTTTTTTTTTTTTTTTTTTTTTTTCATGGCTATTGCCACATTTTCAAGCCCTAAAACATGCGAAAACATACATGTACGACAAATACATGCACAAATACAAAATAGAAATTGTCGTACTTGTATGTTTTCGGGCTTGAAAATGAGGTAATAGCCATGAAACGTTGCCCATTTTTGGAAAATCATTGTTAATATGATATGGCTTTTGAATAAATAATGTTGGGAGATTAAATTGCTTTTATAAAACACCTTATTTAATTTTTCTTTTTTTAAATAATCAGCTGTTAATTAATAACAGCTGATCTGCTTTGTTTTTTTCGTCGTCACAATAAAGGACGCTACTATAAATAAAGCGGACCAAGGAACAATGATGAAGAGAACTGACAGCACAGGACAATTTTTCACTGCATTAAATCAAGTAATTCCACTTTTGATATAGATATGCCTTTTAGATTCATACTTTTTTGGTGTAACGTTTTTTTTTCATTCTAAAAAATATAACATTTTGGCATGCTCTAGCTCTATTGCTGTTGCTCTGAGGACAGTTTTCTTATCAGAAATTAATAAGAAAATATTTTTTATTATATAACCATCCAATTCGTCTCGTATAAAACTTATCCATAACCAATAAACGTATCCATAAAGATCTTAATGTTCCATATGTTGCTGATTTAGCCCACACCAGATACCTTTCCTTTCATAGTAAGCTCCATAACCACTCAAATCCATTAGTTTCTCAACTTGCTTCCCACTCCATTCCCGATAATCCTCCGAGGCGCCTGAAAAGAAGATGGCCTAGAGATCTTCTATTGTAGAATTTTTATTGAAGTGCTACTGATGAGTAGTTCTTTTCAAGTTTTGACATGTTATTATAATCGATGTCAATACATTTACTTGATGTAAATATTTTGTACAGTTTTTATGTATATTTAAAAAAACAAAAAAACATTTCATGTATAGTGTATATAATTTGAATGATAAAAAGAAATGCTATTATTTTTTTTTTTGTAATTTAATTTTTTAAATTGATAACCATTAATTTATAAAAGCAATTAAAGATAATAATAAAATTGTAATGTTATCAATTTTTAATTGATTATAAACAACAGTAGGGGATTTTAACATCTATAACGCAATTTAGAAATAATAGATAAGTGCAGTATGAAAGAGAAAATAAATTTATTTATCCTGGCAATGATTTACATCTTTATAGTTCGAGGATGGTTTAGCTATAATAAAATATACTGATTTTACTTTAATTCGTAATTTAAAAAAGCGATAATAAATGAAGAACAGTGAAGTTTGAAAATTGACCGATAGGTGGTGAACGCCATTACTACATGACACAAGGGTATTATATACAACTTCAAACAAATAATAAAATTAACTTATATTTAAGCAAATAATTAAAAATATATATTAATATGGGGTGCGACGTGTTTGACAACGAGGTTTGCTACTTTTATGGTTAGAAAGCAAAATCCAACTACATGAAATCAATAAAATTATTTCTTCCAAATAAAAAAAATGCCGATTCTTTGATTTTGTTTATATTGTTTGTAGAAATATGGTTATAGGCCGTTAGTTGTAAGCACTGATAATGCAGTCCATTATCCGCAAGTTTCTTAACAGTCTCCGTCCATTAGAATTGCCAATTCATACATTAAAATTGAAAATGTCTAATTATCCTTTTTCGCAATCTTCAAACGCCTAACCAGTGCAATTTCATCTAGGTTAAAATGTGTAAAACCACAATCTGTGGTTTTGACATGTTATTGTAATCGTTATCAGCTCATTTACTTGATGTATATACCAGGTATGCAAGTTTAAAATGTCGTTTATTTCTTAAAATATATACACAGTAATTTAAAAAAAAGTATAATATATTTTATTCAAAGTACTGACCCTCGCTTTCTACACATTTTGCCCATCTCTCGGGCAATATATGGATACCATTCCAAAAGAATGCTTCATCTTTATTTGAAATCCATTCATCGAGCCATTTTCGTACGTTTTCGAAATTGTTGAAGTGTTGCTCCGCCAATGAGTGTCCCATCGATGAAAAGAGGTGATAATCAGAAGGCGCCAGGTCAGGTGAATACGGCGGGTGGGGTAGGAGTTCCCAACCAAGCGAAGAAATCGTTTCCTTAGTCAATCTGGCTGAATGTGCAGGAGCGTTATCATGCTGAAGAATGACTTTGGCGTGCCTGTGAGCCCATTCTGGGCGTTTTTTCGATCAATGCGTGACTCAAATTGATCATTTGTTGTCGGTAGCGCTCGGTATTGACTGTTTCGCCGGGTTTGAGAAGCTCGTAGTAGACTACTCCCTTCTGATCCCACCACACACACAGCATTGTCTTCTTCCCAAAACGATCCGGTCTTGCACTCGATGTGGATGGTTGTCCTGGCGTTACCCATGATTTTTTTCGTTTGGGATTCTGAAAATAAATCCATTTTTCATCGCCAGTTACAACTCGATGCAAAAAAAACCCTTTCTTTCGTGGCGTAAAAGCAGCATTTCGCACACAGTTTTTCGTTTTTCCATCTGTCGTTCGTCCAATTCATGTGGAACCCATTTTCCAACCTTTTGAATCTTTCCCATAGCTCTCAGGCGATCGGAAATGGCTTGCCTAGTGACATTCAACTGTTCTGCCATCATTTGTTGGGTTTGGGTATTGTCTTCGTCTAATAAAGATTGCAATTCGAAGTCCTCAAACTTTTTTGGTCGATTTTCTCGTTTTTGATCAGTAACATCAAAATCACCACGTTTTGAAACTTTGAAACCAACGTTCACATGTCCTGACGGTTGGAGCATCATCGCCATAAGTCTCAACAAGAATTCGATGACATTCAGATGCCTTTTTCTTTTGATTAAATAAGAAAATCATGACATGCCGCAAATGCTCTTTATTTGGCTTAAAATTAGACATTTTTAACACCAAAGAAAGGTATGATACGTCCACGTAAACGACTTAAAAACAACTGACTTTTGTAAACAAATGACTAACAAACAAAATAGCGTTTAGAGATAAGCAAATCCTTCAATAGGCTAAGAGCGCATTCTATTGGAATTAAAACGACATTTTAAACTTGCATACCTGGTATTTGTACGGTTGTAACTTCCAATAAATTGATAGTTAAACAAACAAAAAATGTAGTAGGGAATATTTTTTGTTTTTTAACATTTGTCACTAGGCGCTACCCTTTTGAAGCTATTTTGGTTTCACTGAAAAAAGTCACGTTATGCCAACATTTCTTAAGTGTCGGCGCTTTTTTGACACGTTCCAGGTCTGCTGGTGTTCCTCGGATTAAAGGTTTTAGACAGTTTCCTTATCAAAAGCATAATGGAAAATGTATTTCGTTATATAACATTTGTCGCTGGGACCAAACGTTTAAGAGCTAGATTAGTTTGAATGAAAAAATTCATGTTTACCTACATTTTTCAAGTGTTGATAAAAGTATGGTTGACTGGATGATGAATGGAGAAGAAGATAGTCAGGGATGCAGTCAAAGTAACACCACGTCAAAGAAGAATTCTTTAATACATGCCAACGTTTAAAGAATTCTTCTTTGACGTGGTGCTACTTTGACCGCATCCCTGACTATCTTCTTCTCCTTTCAAGTGTTGGTTTTTTTTTGTTGTTTTTTTTAAGCTCTAGCTCTGTTGGTGTTTCACGGATCGAAAATTTGCTTTTTAAGGAAATCAGGGCTTATATTTTAAAAAACTTCAATGTATATATTAACGTATGTAACAAAGTTCTGATGTTTTGAAATTTTGTATGTTTTAGAACTGAAGATGAATGTTTGACATTCGAAACTAGTTTTCAAATAAAATAATTGCAATAGAAGTGGCAATTAATTCAGCAATCCTGATTGATCACTTGGTTATCAAGTTCCAAATGATCATAAAATAAGTGTGAAAGGCAATACAATAAAAATTAAAATGTCTCATTTAAAAGATCGTTGTAATGTCTGATTGATTAGGTATGAAAGGACTTTCCACCGTAGCCGCGACCTAGTTCACCCGTCTCAGCTAACAGCTTTTACAAAGTCAAATCGTTTTTTCATCAACTAATTATGAGGGAACCTAGTTAGCTCTAGACAACACGGCAGAGCTGAAAAAAAAAAATTGTTAAGTTTTTTAATTTAATGCAAGCGGTAATGCTTGTTATTTCTCGGTCGCAAAATTACTCAGTTCGCGCTTACTCTCCAAAAATTTAAAAATTAGGATATACAAAACTATTATACTACCAACAGTTCTCTACGGATGTGAAACATGGCCGCTGACGTTAAGGGAGGAACAACGTCTTAAAGTTTTCGAAAATAAAGTACTGCGTAGAATATTTTTTATTTATATGCCCAAAAAAGGATGAAGCAACAGGAGAATTTAGAAGGCTTCACAATGCGGAACTGCGCGAATTATATCCGGTAAATATAGTTCAAGTAATAGCAGCGCGACGCTTAAATTGGGCATGTAAAGTCGTTAGGTTTAAAAATGATCAAATTCCGAAAAAAGTAATCAGTTGTGAGCCGTCGGGTAAACGACCGAGGGGTAGACCGAGACGAAGATGGGAGGATTGCGTCAGGGCCGACCTGGGGGATTTGAGTTTTGGAGGAGTGGATTGGAGGGAAGTGTGAGGTCGACGGTTGGTGGTGTCGGCATCGATCCTTCGGGTTCGCTAAGCCTTAATTTATTATTTATTTTTTTATTTAATGCTATCTGCAGTTTGTTTGTCGATCAATTATTGCTCGTATGACTATTAAATAAACTGGTTATAGTTTAAGAACATTGAAAACTAATATCTCTTCTTGAAGTTACACTTGGTTTAATGTTATTTTCCTTTGAACTTTATGTAAGTACCATATTTCATCTTGGCTGAGCCATTGTCAAAACTTTTAATCTTATTATTATGACCATCTGAATCAAGAATATTCCGATATATTTTTTTTATACCATATATGGTATATATATATGGTATATATATGGTATATATATGGTATATATACCCAAAGAATTAGGACATGAAGCCCTCAACCAGCTTATTTTCAGCCTTTTCTGGGTGTTTTCTGGTATGAAAAAAGGTTGAATGTCAGACACGTAAACTGTACAAAAAATTAATGTGTTTTATGTTGACCTTGTTTTAATTTTATTAGAGGATTGCAACGGATTAAATAAGATAAAAAACAAAACAAAATTACACAATTGGGCAAACTTAGTTTAATTATATTTAAGCCAACTTGCCACCGTCAAGTTTAAAAATTTCCATTGAATCAGAGTAACCAAATTTCATCAAGTTTACTGAACACGAATTTGAAGTTACGGGATTTGATTAAAATTTTATATATATGGTCTAATAGTAAATGTAACTAGCTAGATAGAAAAAAGTTATAGAGCTCTAGCGAAATATTTTCGGCACAGATTTGCGCTATAACTCCAAAACTATTTCTCCGATCCAAAATTGGATTTCACAACAGTACGCGGTGTTTAGTGTGCTGGCATGGGTGTTTTACGGGACTCAAAATGTCATATGTGAGGTCTGTTAGTAAATTTTACCAGCTTTCAGATGGAAAAAAGAAATTTCAGATCGGAGTTTATGCTTTAATTTTGCATATAATAAGTATGTAAATGTTTTGTATGAAAAGATTCCTTGGAGGGTTTTCTGGAACAGAAGAGGAAGCAAGTTGAGATAATAGTGGATTTAAATGGTTACAGAGTTTACTATGAAAGGATAACTGTTCTGGTTTAGGCTAAATCTAAAGATCATTATGTATAAGTTTGTTAGTGACAATTTAAGGAGCATTGAGGATTTTTCTAAGGATTTTAGACCGTAGGGATTGGAAACGAGAAGAATTGGATGGTTTAGTGGAGTCCGAAAGCTCAACCCCCTATGTCCAAATAGGTCTAATAACTGTCATGTGAATGTGAATCTTGTAATTGATCGGTTTGAACGTTTGTCTAGTAAATTTTGAAGAAGTCGAAAACGACGGGCAGTTTATTGTATTTTTTAGTTTGGTATATCAATAAATATAAAAAAATAAATAATAAAAAATAATATAAGAGATTATTGTTCTAAATTAAAAAAAAATATATACTTAGCAGTCTGAACTTCGATTACAATTTTCAACCTTATTTTTTAGATTTTGAATTGAATAACTCAGTAGAAGGGAATAAGAAGGGATATCTCTATTTTATACATTCCAAAAGTATGATATAATATATATTTAATTATTTAAAAATATCAATTGACCAATTATTCACGTTACGAAGTGACATATAAAAAAACCGATGTACACATTCAAATTCCAACCTGAACATAAATTAGGTTCAATTGCTCAAGAGACTTGAAAGGGGACTTGCCCCGGGAAAAGATAATGAGGATAAAGAAAAAAGAAAGGGATCAACGAGTGCCATGGAACGAGTCAATAACGAACGGTAGGAATGTTGTTCCTTCGGGTGCTTTGCCTTTTTTGAAAAGGTTTCACCAATCGATAATTCTCTCTCTTAGGGGACAGCAAAAATTGCAAGAACCGGATCGATTCAGCTTTCGGCATGAATACCATGTTTTTGAATGCATTAGAAATATTTATATCGATTGCAACATAAATCGGAATGAATTTAGTTCATTCCTGTGATTAATTAATGCTCGATATATACATTCCCTCATTTATCTAGACGAGAATTTTAAAAATGTCAAATATAAAAGACTAGCATTTCCCGTCGCGGCTTCGCCGAACTTATGAGATAATTTTAACTTTTTGAGGTTTTAGTAGAATTTTTTTTTCCTCAAAAATTATCGATTTTCAATAACGTTTATCTCGAAAATGGTTGTAGTTCGACAGATATGTATGTTAACAATTTTATGGGAAATTTAATTAGCTTTAATTTTTATTTGTAACACATTTTTCTAGAGTCCACCGTTTTCGAGATATAATAAAAAAAAAAAACTGGATCATTCTCTCCTCCTCCTCCTCCACGTAAGCACACTCCTCCCCAGGGGCGGGGACTTTTAGTATGTTTACCTTCTAACTACTCATAACGAAGCTGTGAAGTCAAAAACTATCGCATATTTCATACACTCTACAATGTGTTTATTGACTGAACCAGAAAAACAATATGGAAATTAATTTCAATTTTTTTTTTTTTAAACGCCTAAGCCAACTAGGCCATTTGGCTTCTGGTAGCCCATTACATTCTTGCCATAGTGGTACTCTCCACTTGACTGTCGAAATACCTTTCAGAATGCACATCAGCCAAAGCACATCTTCCTGGCACAGAGGATATTGTAGCCTGCAATTATGTGCAGTTGTTAAAGATAATCACGATACGTCTTTATTTAGAAGCAGGCCACAAATATAAATACTCAAAAAGTCATTTTATTTAATAAATTAAAAAATATCTATTAATTTAATTTTTTTTTCTCGTTTATTGATATTTACAACTGTACAAAAACATATACATCAAGTAAATGTGTTGATCGAGAATACAATGGCATGTATATAACTTGTGAAGAACAACTCAGTAGTAGCACTTCAATAAAAATCTACACTAAAAGGTCTCTAGGCCATCTTCTTTTCAGACACCTCGGAGGATTATCGGGAATGGAGTGGGAAGCAAGTTGGGAGACTAGTGGATTGGAGTGGTTATGGAGCTTACTACGGAAGGATAGGTATCTCCTGTGGGCTATATCAGCAACATAAGGAACATTAAGATCTTTATGGATAAGTTTATTGGTCACAAAGTAAGGAGCATTGAGGATTTTTCGAAGGATTTTGGATTGTAAGGATTGGATACGAGATGAATTGGATGGTTTAGTAGAGCCCCAAAGCTCAACTCCGTACGTCCAAATAGGTCTAATCACAGTCATGTAAATGAGTTTTTTGTAATTAATTGGGAGCTTTGATCGTTTGTCTAGTAAATGTTGAAGTAGTCTGTAACAATTTAAAATTAAGTTTATCTATTGAGGCATTGTATAAAGAATGAGTACTTACGCGTCCTCTTGGTGGAAATTATTAGTTTAAAAGAAACGTTCGTTAATCCGACTTTAGCAATCTTGACGACTACTAGGAATACTAGAAGGATTTTTCATTTGTACTACTGGTTGTTTGAAACACGTTTCCAACAAAAAATACGATTCTTGATATGCCACATCACTAATTAAAATATTTTTTTCTTGCAATAGTCATATTCTATCGAAGTATTCAAAAGAAATTATTAAATGTCGACCAACATGAATATCAATCGTGTTAAAAAAAAAAAAATCTTATAGTGGACTTACCGAAGTGTTCAAGCAAAAAGTTTTCTTATTTCAGCTACAGAATTCTGGCTTAAAACATTAGAGATGTTTTATTACCACCTTGTCTCCTCAGAATCTTTATCTTTATAATGTACTCATAAAAGAAAGTTAGTTTAAACTTTTGAAAGGAAATGAAGTTGAGGGTGAAAGTGCTCGGTGAAGATACATGGAGCCGTTTCATTTCGCCTAGTGAATTACTGAACCGGCCGCAACCCCTAGCCCACATTAGACCGCAACATGGCCTTCTCTAACGCAGAAACTCGAAAGTGCTCGATGGAATTTATTTTTATTTTCATTTACTTATTTGTACTTATACCTATTAATATTATAGGTACCTTTTTCTCATACTTTCTATTCATAGTAGTTCTAATGAAAAGTGAAAAAAATTATACCCATTATAGCTTATTTACAAGGGGACGTTTGCAGTTGTAACTCACAGATTTGAATGGCGATTTTGTGTGGGTATTAGGGACCTATAATGGTGCAAAACTAGAGTTATAGCCGCCAATGGGCATAAGAAGCCGAGAAAAAAAATAATATGAAAATCAAGTTGTTTTTTTTCTTAGCTCTCAAAGTAGAGAAATGATTCTTTCACGTTTAATTGAAGTTGTGTATGCTATTTTTAATAAAAATACTTTCGTTATGCTCAAAACACTACCCGGCTTTAGTGTGCTAAAAAACTCCAAAAAAATGACAAAATTCCAAGGAAATCCGCTGTAAATCAGTGGGAATTTTTTTCCATGAACAACTGACCTCAAATCGAGATTTAACGCACCATAAAACCCTTATATGTGAAATTTTATCAAAATAAAAAAATATTGATTTTTTACCCCTCTCGAGGAGGTTAAAATTTTGAAGTTGAGATTTCATCAAGAATTTCTAAAGGCCATAACAACTGCTGCGTGCAACCGATTACAATAGTAATAGAATCACAAGAATCAACATACATTCTGCTTTCTATCCATGCATATAACATTGGATTTACTCCAGATTTTAGTGGACAAAAACTGATGTGAACGAAAAAATCCGAGGTCAGCTATAACTGCGACCTCCGGATTTGGGCTGAACTAACCAGTTTTACGGCTTCTAAATGACGTTAAAATATGGTGTAATCGGTGGCAAAATATGTGAGATAGCGCAAAGTATTTACATTTTTTCAGAAATTGACAGCCTCCTCCTGCCTTCTAAAATCCTACAAAATTTTAAAGGTATAAAAAAAATTATTTTTGATTTGGATAAAATTTAGTTTCTACATGTTTTTTGAGATAGGGAATCTGAAAATAATATCAGTTTTTAGTTTAAAAATTTTTCTCACCTATATTATATAAATAAGACGTTTTAATATGATCTATTTCTATTATTATTTTAATTTTTACACAAGAAATTTCAAATAAGACCATTTAAAAAAAATATACATATTTTTTCACCAAAACCTGATATTAATTTTAGATAATTCCTAAATCTTAGGATCTCAATGCAATTTGAAATAAAAATATGGGTGAGAAAAATTTTTAAACTAAAAACTGATAGTATTTTCAAATTCCTCATCTCAAGAAACACGTAGAAACTAAATTTCGTCGAAATCAAAAATAATTTATTTTTACCTTTAAAATTTTGTATGATTTTAGAAGGCAAGATGCTGTCAATTCTGAAAAATGTAAATAATTTTCGCTATCTCACATATTTCACCACCGATTAAGACCAAATTTTAAGGTCATTTAGAAGCCGGAAAACTGCATAGTTCAGCCCTAATCCGGAGGTCGCAGAATATCCCCTTATTGAAATATCTTAAGTTATAGCTGAACTCGGATTTTTTCATTCACATCAGCGTTTGTCCTCTAAAATCTGGGTTAAATCCAATGTTATATGCATAGAACCCTAAAGCCGGGCAGTGTCTTGAGCATAACGAAAGTATTTTTATTAAAAATAGCATACACAACTGCAATTAAACGTGAAAGAATCATTTCTCTATCTTGATTGAGAGCTAAGAAAAAAAAAAAAAAAAAACGTGATTTTCATATTTTATTTTTTTTCTCGGCTCCTGATGCCCATTGGCGGCTATAACTCTAGTTTTGCACTATTATAGGTCCCTAATACCCACACAAAAATCGGCATTCAAATCTGTGAGTTACAACTGCAAACGTCCCCTTGTTAAATAATTTAAGTCTTATTTGTTTATCGATATCTTATAATCTTGTATTGATGTATACAATTGAGAATTATTTTTTCAATAATATTTTCACGATTTGCAGTCATTTTTAACCAAGTTAAAATTGCATTGATTAGGTTTTTGAAGATTTCGTAAAAGCGTAATTAGATATCAAATTTTTAATTTTAATGTATGAGTTGGTGGTCAAAATGTAAAGAGACTATTATAGTCCAGTAAAATAAGGCTCCAAAAGTACGTTTTCAAGAAAAAACTGCCGACCTTTTATTCTCAACGGATCTTTATGTTTTGCGGGGTGCTGAATCCGAATTTGAAGTTTGCTACCAGAGCAGACGTCGGCTTCATACCCAAAATCGCAAAAAAACGCCCAAAATACAGGTTATTTTACCTATAACATGAAGATGAAGCTTTTATAAAAGAAAGTCTTTAAATATAAATTGCAGCTGGAATTATTACCAACAAAATGAAAAAAAAAAATACTCCGAAATCGGATCATTTATCGCTAAGATATGGTTTTGGGAAAAAGTGTAGAAATTGACCAGCTGGCGGTCAGTCCCTCTTCTCCGCGAAAACATGTTTGTTGTACTTTTTTGTTTATAAATCCGAAACTATTTGTCCAATTCAAAACTTCTTTTTTTTTTAATCTCAAAGCTGATAAAATTTTCTTTTTGAATACTATTTAAGAAGTTTTAATAATGTCCCTTAAAAGCACGCTAAAAAACCCGTACTGTTGTGAAATCCACGTTTTTTTGTACGTTTTGCACTATTACTCCGAAAGTATTCGTCCCACTCATATTTTCTTTTTTTTTCTCTAAAAACTTGTCAAATTTACTTTTAGACTCTATATATCAAGTTTAAATCGGGACTCTGGAAATACACAAGCCAGAACGCTAAACATTCCGTACTTTTACGAAATCCACGTTTTTTTTTTGGCACTTTGTCGCTATAGCTCCGAAACTATTTTCCCGATTTCATTTTTCCATATCAAAGCTGGTTAAATTTACTATTAGATCATATATATTTTCAATTCAATTCAATATTTTTTTATTTATTTGCAAAAGATATTTCTTGTATAAGTGTGGTAAAAATGATTAATTAGCCATTAACAGTTAGTTTAAAGTTCCGCCATCTTATAAACCGTTAAATATTTTAAAACAGTATCCTGGAGGACAACAATGGCAGAAGTTATCCTTCGGATAACTTAAAAACAGCAATCCTTAAGGACGAAAAAGCTAATTCTAATTGTGGATGGAGAGAGTGGCCAAGGATGTCCTTCGGCCTCGAAAAAACGTCAGATCCTAGCAGATCTGTAAAAAAGTGTCCTTTTTAAATCCGCTATCTTAAAACCGTTAAATATTTTAAAACAGTATCCTGGAGGACAACAATGGCGGAAGCTATCCTTCGGATAACTTAAAAAACCGTTAAAACAGCAATCCTTAAGGACGAAAAAGCTAATTCTAATTGTGGATGGAGAGAGTGGCCAAGGATGTCCTTCGGCCTCGAAAAAACGTCAGATCCTGGCAGATCTGTAAAACAGTGTCCAGTATACTACACATACTTTAATGACACGTTAGGAATTAAACTCCAAAGAAATAAAATCAATAAAATTATTTCTGCCAAATAAAAGTTATTACGAAATCATGTCGATCCTTTTCTTTTCGATATTGTGTGTGAACATAGGATGTGAAAAGTTCTTTACTTATAAGAGTGGGGGAGCCGCGATTAGGGATGCTAGTTTAACATAAAATGTAATAATAATCTAACAATAATATATAAATTTATATATATATATATATATATATATATATATATATATATATATATATATATATATATATAACATACGAAATAAAACAATTCTTTTTTTTTTTTTTTTTTGTCTAGCAGCACTAGGACTTTGTATAGATAATATTAAATTATATAAGTACTACAAATATAAAGGAATAGTTTAGACACTTTTACATAAAAAAAAATATAACAAAATAAATAATAATAATAAATAAATAAAATAATTATCAAGTTAATAACAAGATCAATGCAATTACAAGGTATACAGAATTACAGATTTATAACTTCCCACCAAGTCATATTTAGTCATTATTGAATTTAATTAAGGGTTAAGAGAATCAGAGAATCAGTGACCCAGTAATTTAGAAAAGAACCACAATAAGACCATAGTCAGAACCCTATTCCAAAAAATAAAAACATTTAGCTTTTCAGTCAATGGCACAACATATTACAAAATAATATAGTCTATTTAATTTTTGAATACAATCTACATTTAAGGTTTCCTCTATAGACAATGATTCAGAGATGTATGTACCTAAGAATTTTTTTCTCTGCTCTTCAAATTTGATGCACTGAGTAAGAAAATAGCTCAAGGGATCCGACACCAAACCACCGCAGATCATATATATTTAATTTATATAAAACACCATTTAACATCCACGCCAGCCCACTGAAAATGTCATAATTGTCATATTTTGCCAAAATATACATATTCAGGGGCTACGCCAGCCGTTTTTTCCACCCACACCGGGTGTTTTCTTCAGAATTTCTTCGATAAAAGCTTCAGTTTCATGATGTAGGTAAAAAACCGAAAATAACCGGTATTTTGTGCGTTTTTGTTTTGCGATTTTGGGTACGAAGCCGACGTCTGCCGTGGTAGCACACTTCAGAATCGGATTCAGCACCCCCAAAAAAAAAGATCCGTTGAGAATAAAAGTTAGGCAGTTTTTTCTTGAAAACGGACTTTTGGAGCCTTATTTTACTGGACTATTAAGAAACTCATGCGGATAATGGACTGCAATAATGAACCCACGGATCATATTTTTACACGAGATATCAAAAAGCAAAAGATCGGCATTTTGGTTGAATTATAATTTTTATTTTGCAGAAATAATTTTATGAATTTTATCTAGCTGGATTTTAATTTCTAACCATAAAAGTATATGATAGTGTAGCTAAATTCATTTCTGTCACTTAGCATTGTGCATTTAAATTTTTATTATTGTAAATTGTATTATAGCTATACCTTTCTAGAAATATGAAGATAGGTATAGCAATGTAGTTACAATTTGGTTCCGATTGGTTCAATAGTTTTACCATTGCAGAATGGCGCTATACTTCTATACTAGACACTGTTTTACAGATTTTCGTCCTTAAGGATTGCTGTTTTAACGGTTTTTTAAGTTATCCGAAGGATAGCTTCCGCCATTGTTGTCCTCCAGGATACTGTTTTAAAATATTTAACGGTTTTAAGATAGCGGATTTAAAAAGGACACTTTTTTACAGATCTGCTAGGATCTGACGTTTTTTCGAGGCCGAAGGACATCCTTGGCCACTCTCTCCATCCACAATTAGAATTAGCTTTTTCGTCCTTAAGGATTGCTGTTTTAACGGTTTTTAAGGACACTGTTTTACAGATCTGCCAGGATCAGAAGATTTTTTGAGGCCGAAGGGCATCCTTGGCCACTCTCTCCTTCCACAATTAGATATTAGTTTTCGTCCTTAAGGATGCTGTTTTAACGATTTTTAAGTTATCCGAAGGACAACTTCCGCCATTGTTGTCCTCCAGGATACTGTTTTAAGATGGCGGACCTTATGCCGTATAACTAAAGAACGCTCTCCTAACCCTGTATAACCGTATTTGGTGCCCTGGAGAATTTCCAAAGATCGGGAGAAGAGCAGTAATAATTCCGATTTTTAAAATACAATAAAAACAAACTATACGTTAACGCATTTTTCGAGTTTTAAACTTCACTGGGATCACGCGTCATAGGCCAGTTGCACACACACCGACTTTTTGCCGGCCGGCAAAAAACCGACCGATATTTTGCCGGTGCTAGTGCTTGCACACACACCGACTTTTTGCCGGTCAAACAATTAGTAGAATTATAATTTTATTTTATTCTTGACTTTTCGACCTAAAACTTTTAACAATTCCTGATTAACAAATTGATATTGTTTCATTCGATTCAGTAACTCAAACAAGTAGTAGCTTTTGTAATTATAGTGCATAAAACCGTAATTATAATGCAGTGGTAGGCGCCGGCAACTCACCGGCATTTTGCCGGCCGGCAAAAAGTCGGCGTGTGTGCAAGGTTACTATTTGACATGTCGTTCACAATCGAAATTTGGACGACCGGTAAAAAACCGGCCGTCCAAAACCGGTGTGTGTGCAACTAGCCATACCGAATATTTATAGCTTTTTTTTTTTATGACAATTTGGTTGAATATAAGCAATTTTTAGCTCTATATAACACCCTACTTTTGTAACATCTCTTGAATAGCAATCGCCACTTATCAGTCAATTTGCAAACTTCACTGCGCACCACACACACACACACATATATATATATATATCGCTTTTTTTTACAAAAATTAATTGAAATATGTAAATTTTATTATTCTAAACCGTCCTTAAACTACGAATATACGGGGTCACCTGTGGTGTAGTGGTTAGCATAGCAACCTACTAAACCTAAGATCACGGGTTCGCACCCCGGCAGATGACCTTAAAATTTTTTAAAGGAAGTAAAAAATCCTTAGCTATGCCGTCCTTCGGAAGGGACGTAAAATGGGGGTCCCGAGCCTTTGCGATGTCAGGTACTCGTTAAAGATCCCTATCCTAATTATACCTGGATAGGCAAAATTTAGGACTCCCACCGTAGCATCGTCCGATTAGCCATAGCAGCATAAAGTGACGTTAAACGAAATAAACAAATTTCCCAAAGCAACTGCTAAAGTAAAACAAATAATGCGTTATTTCACAATCGATACTTAGCATTTGTACCGACGATGTTATAAATGGATTTGAAGTCTGTTTAGTATATTTTTAGAACTTATACTTAACTTTCGAATAATCAAAATAACTATAGAAATATCTCATAGTTTATCAATTCCTAATTTTATATTTTCACTATTAGTCTCGACACTAGGAAATCGATTCTTGAATATAACGGATAAATATCTTCAACAAACTGTGGTTTAGCTAGCAGTTGCATGGCATTTGATTTTAATTATATACAATGAAGGCTTGGTCATTAGGAAAAGAATGATGTACAATAATAACATAATTAGATATCACAAAACCTATTTTGGATCATCGATTTTCTCAAGAATCGATGGAACCGAGAATCGACACATCTCCAATTGTTAAATGTTTATGTGTTGTAAATGTTTTAATACTTTTTTTTTGTTTTTATAACCAAGCTTTGAATGAACTGAAAGGGTTTTCAGAAATTATCTTACTTAATTACTTTATTTGCATTAGTTAGCTTTAATTATTTAAATCTTCTGGTTTAATCAGATTATACTCAAGACCTTAAGAATACGATGTTTACATATATTTGAACCTTATTCATATTAAGATGAATAATTTACATACATTATTAATTATGGTATGTGTACTATACTAATAGACATACTTTATAACATGCATTGACTGTGCATATATAAACGTATATATACTTTTGTTAAGTTTCTCAACTTGCATCTGTTTAGATAATGAATATAAGAATTTGGGTTCTGACAGAGATTATTAATAACGACTCTGAGCCAACTTATCTTTTGTTGGCAGAATACCTCATTTATTTTTGCTTCAGTTCATTGACACCAATTGTTGTAAACATGTCGCAGACCAAGAATTAAGGAGGCAAAACCTAAAATTATTTTAATTAGACATAATTTAGTTAGACACAATATGATCTATTTAAATCTTAAAAATTAAAGCTTTTTTTTTTTTCATTTATTGATATTTACAACTGTACAAAAACATATACATTATGTAAATGTGTTGATAGTGAATATAATGGCATGTAAATAACTTTTGAAGAACTACTCACTAGTAGCACTTCAATAAAATCCACACTAGAAGGTCTCTAGACCATCTTCTTTTCAGACGGCTCGGAGGATTATCGGGAATGGAGTGGGAAGCAAGTTGGGTGACTAGTGGATTGGAGTGGTTATGGAGCTTACTATGATAGGATAGGTATCTAGTTTGGGCTAAATCAGCAACATATGGAACATTAAGGTCTTTATGGATAAGTTTATTGGTGACAAAGTAAGGAGCATTGAGGATTTTACGAAGGATTTTAGATTGTAAGGATACCAGATGAATTGGATGATTTAATGGAGCCCCAAAGCTCAACTCCGTACGTTCAAATAGGTCAAATCACGGTCATGTAAATGAGTCTTTTATAATTTATTGGGAGGTTTGATCGTTTGTCTAGTAAATGTTGAAGTAGTCTGTAACGACGAGCAGTTTCTTATCGTTTTAATCTTGTATGTGGATAAAAATTAAAGCTATCGTTGGAAAAATATGTTAACTCATTATTGTTGAAATATTCAGGAGAAGCATTTTTCGCGTTACAGGTTTGGAACGTTTCCGGACGTTAGTATTTTCTTTATGAAACTGTTTCTATTGATCATACACTGTTTATTATTCATCATATCTTTATTTTAATGTTTTTAAATAAATATGATGAAAACTCATTCCTATTGAAAATAATGGTTCCTTGAGTTGACACATCTTTTAATGTGCAATTATAGCTAATTTCAGATGTCGTTTATTTTCTTAGATGTTCGCTTGTCTTGTTGTAGATGCTCGTTTGTTAGTCGGTTAATTTGAATGTACGTTGGTTAAATACTGTGTACTATTCATATGCAATATCATCCTTATTAAAATATGTCAAATATTTATTAAAAAAGATAGAAAAATAAAATTTATTAAACGTTATGTAACTGGCTACTGGTTTATTGAGGAATTGAAGCAAGCTAACTAAATTATATCTTGTGAAATAGATGCAACACTCAGTGTGTAATGAGCGCTTATGATAAGTGAAAGTATCTGGGCCAACGGCCCCTCGACCGAGCACCGACATTAATTCGATTCAAGGATAACAATCGATGTTTAGCCAGAATATGTTCGGTTTCAAAATTTGCTTTTATTATAAACAACATGTGTTCTTCGGCTGGTGATTACTAAACCGTTCGTTCGACATTCACTGGTTCAAACAACTCGCAGATATGGCTTTGTTGTCTGTGGAAGGATTTATGTAATTGGGCGTTGGATTTAAGTTATTCGATTGGCAATTCTTGAGTTGTTTTTTTTTTTTTTTTTTTTTTTTTTATATACATTTATTGAAATTTACAACTGTAAAAAATATATACATCAAGTAAATGTATTGACAACGATTATAATAACATGTTAAAACTTGAAAAGAACTACTCAAAAGCACTTTATTAAAAATTCTACACTAGATGGTCTCTAGGCCATCTTCGTTTCAGACGCCTCGGAGAATTATCAGGAATGGATTGGGAAGCAAGTTGAGAAACTAACGGATTTGAGTGATTATGAAGCTTACTATGAAAGGATAGGTATCAGGTGTGGGCTAAATCAGCCACATATGGACAGGGGCGGATTGGGAATTTTCGGCCCACCGGGCATATGCTCTTGACCGGCCCTCAGGGGCCAAGCCCCCCCCCCCCTTGCCCCAATCACATCCACAAAAGATAACCCTGTTCACAATATGAACTTCAATTCTAATCACAATCACTCTTTCATTTTATGAGGGCGTCGAAAGGTAAATAATGCTAAAGCATACAATTTAATTCAAACAAAAATTTTATTATAATTTTACCAAATTGATGGAATGATTTTAAGAAACTTTCTATATTCTTCAAAACTTGATACGAAGCCGTGTTTACTTAGTCCAGTAATGGGCAAACTACTAAGTGCGGCCCTTCGGGCTAGCCAATCTGGCCCGCGGCATTGTCTCACACAATTATACATAAGACAAAATTTATTTTCTGCAAAGCTAGAATAGTATGATTGTTTTCTTCTCGTTGCGTTCTGGATCTTCTACCGTTGTACCATATAAGTTGAGTGTAATGAGATAAAGTCAAAAATAAAGTTTATTAGTTGTAAAACTTTATTTTGTTCAATTTTTTCGTCCTGCCTAGATATTTTTCTATTTCATCCGGCCCGCCTAGATGTTTTTCTATTTCATCCGGCCATCCCCTTAAACAGTTTTCCCACCTCTGACTTAGACAATGCACGTCAAGAAATTTCGCTTTTTAGGGGGCCAAATAGGGCCTCAAGTCTCGAGTGGAATTTTTTTTTATAAGGATTTAGTTTTCCTATAACCAATAAAACGTAAATATTTACTTTTTCCCCTTTCTTTCCCGGCCCCACCGGCCCTTTTCCTTTCCGACCCACCGGGCGATTTCCCGGTATCCCGGTGGCCCGATCCGCCCCTGCATATGGTTTTAAGATCTTTATGGATACGTTTATTGGTGACAAAGTAAGGGGCATTGAGGATTTTTCGAAGGATTTTGGATTGTAAGGATTGAATACGAGATGAATTGGATGGTTTAGTGGAGCCCCAAAGCTCAACTCCGTACGTCCAAAGAGGTCTAAGCAGAGCCATGTATATGAGTCTTTTGTAATTAATTGGGAGCTTTGAACGTTTGTCTAGCAAAGGTTGAAGTAGTCTGTAACGATGGGCAGTTTCCTGTCATTTTAGTCTTGTATGTGGATTCCAAGTAAGACGTTTGTGGAGCCCTAGGTAGCGGATCTATTCAACAGGGATTAGTGGAATATCATTAAAGGATACTGTAGGACGGGAAGTCGTAGGTTAACGACGTTATTTGGTGGGATTTGTTTGGATTTATTTTGATTCTCCATTTTTGATACCATTCTTGAAGGTTTAGGATATGAGATTGGAGTGTTTGAGAGGCAATGTTTGGGCGATCATTGTTTTTGATAACACACATGTGTCATCAGCATAAGTGGTAGGATGAGTTGGGAATTGTTCATAATTTAAATTATAATAATGCAATTAAAATAATGAGAATTTTACTTAAGGAAAAATTTTTTTTTTTTTTTTTTTTAAATAAAATGATCACAAATTATATTTACAACTTATAGATAGTTTGATAATTAAATTAGTGGAAAAGCCATAGAAAATAGTTGTTTCAAACGTGACTTTTTTTTTTTATTTAAAACAAATAGCTCATAAACGGTAGGTCTTAGTGAAACAAGTTGTATAATAAAAAATATTTTCCATTAAATTTCTGATCGGGAAATAGTCGGCAAATTTTCAATCTAAGTAACACCGACAGAGCTACAGCGTGTCAAAATGTGAGGGTGAAAAACGTCACACAAAAAAAATTATAGACCTTTTTCGAAATAATGTTATTATTTATTAATTATGTATATTTAATATTTTTTCCAGCAATCTGAACTCGACAGTAGTGTAAAGTCGACAGGGAAGTTCATTTTTCCTTTTTTTAATTTTTAATCCAATCAAAGACTTTTATTATTGAAATGGACACAGTTAAAAATTGAAATTAAACATTTACCTGGAAAAATTTCTTTATCCTGAGAAATCCTTTAAACATTCCAGTTCCATTTTGTTATTGAAGCGGGAAACAGCTTGTTTGTTCATGCCAAACGAATTGAAATGGCACATCCTCCCTCTCTGCTTCGTAAATGGGATTGGTTATTTGCGAAGGTGCTTGGTTTCTGTTCGAAAGTAATTCTATAAGAGTTCTCTTCACTGGGATTAAATAGAAAATGTAAAAAAGAAAAAAAAAAAAAAAAAAAAAAAAAAGCCCTGAGGTGGAGAATATATATTGTTTTTTAAATTAGAGCCAAAGATGGAAAAGTCTTCCTTTTTGATGATACTAAATGGGCAATCTGTTGATTGTATCTGTGTCGTTGAATTGGTTTATGTTTATAAAATAGTTCTTGTTTATCTATATATCCAAATAGATCTAATTATTGCCATGTAAATGAGTCTCTTGTTATCGGAAGGTTTGAACGTTTGTCTGGTAAATGTTAAAGAAGTCGAGAACGACGAACAGTTTTTTTTTTTTTTCCTTTTAAGGCAGGTATCTATATAAATAAAAATGAATCGCCAAATGTGTTGCTAAGCGTAAAACTCGAGAACGACTCGACCAATTCGGCTAATTTTTTTTTTTTTTAACGTTATGTTTAGGCACAAGGAAAGTTTTTATCTATCTATATAAATAAAAATGAATCCCTAAATGTGTTGCTAAGCGTAAAACTCGAGAACGGCTTCACCAATTCGGCTATTTTTTTTTTTTAACGTTATGTTTAGGCACAAGGAAGGTTTTTATCTATCTATATAAATAAAATTGAATCGCCAAATGTGTTGCTAAGCGTAAAACTCGAGAACGGCTCGACCAAATCTGCTAATTTTTTTTTTTTAACGTAATGTTTAGGCACAAGGAAGGTTTTTATCTATTTATATAAATAAAAATGAATCGCCAAATGTGTTGCTAAACGTTAAACTCGAAAATGGCTTCACCAATTCGGCTAATTTTTTTTTTAACGTTTTTGTTTAGGCACAGGGTCAGTCGTTGAGTGTTTGCGGCGTCAATCTGCAAAACCCATGCTTCTCTCATGGACAGTTGTATGTTGCCTGCTCTCGCGTCGGAAAACTTACAGCTTTATTTATTTATGCGCCAAGTAATCAAACAAAAAATATCGTGTACCATAAGGCATTACAATGAAAATACCAGATTACACTACTAAAGTCTTGCAATGTACAAAATAGAAAACATATTTGTAAGCAATCGTTGTTTATTATGGAGACATAAATCTATAAATAAAGTGATCACTCTGAAATATTTTATTAATGCGAAGGGACAATAACTTTTGACAGAACAAAGTTTGTCGGGGAGGAACTATTTACATAAAAAATCAATGTTGTGTTGTTTTAGAGAAAATAGGGCAGAACTACGTCTGCCGGGGCAGCTAGTGTAAAAATAAAAGTTAAAAATTAAAATTTAAAGTTAAGGTTAATTGTCATCTTGGTATGTATGATCAGCTGATCGATAAAACAAAAGAAGTGGTTTGTTATTGCATCCGCTTATTAAGTATAGTAGCAAAAACCATCGTATAATACTTGCCCTATCAATAAGTAGCGGTGAAAGACAAAATTAAGTTAAAATTTATTAATTATTAAAAAATACAGTCACTTGTTTTTAATCACTAACAAAAATTACTTTTAGTTCACTTATAATAATAATAAAATTGGCAATAATGAGGCAAAACAACGAACCGTGTCCGGAACATTACTGATATATTTATATTTACACACATATCAACTATCACTTTCTCGATTTAGAAACGCACTTAATGTTTCATACTTACGGTTAATTACTCTCAAGTGGAAAAGTAATGTCGTTTTTAGCTGTACTAGTAAATTATTAGTAATCGTTAATAAAAAATAATTTATTGCAATACAATAATAATCTTATAGTTCGATGAATGTTGTGAAAAGCAATCGAATATTATTATCTAAATGGCATTAATTTAATGATGGGTGCACTATATAACATGTGTGGGAAAAGCGATTGCAATCTTATTTAGAACCTTTCATTGCTTTCATATTAAATTTAATACTCTAATAAGCCAAGGTAGTTCTTTTATATAGAATATAGAAACAGACCGTAAATTCACATTCCACTTTTAACTCGGAACGGCCCTTCACTTGTAGTGGTAGGTTAGTCAAAATGACGTGGAACGAAAAGTGGAACTGGTTCCAATCGTGGAACGGAACGTAAAATTTCATTCCACTTCTAAGTCGGAATGGCCCTTCACTAATACTAACTAGGACAATTACTCGATTAATTCACACACTACTCGACTCTACGTACGAAGTTTCCCGAGTCTACGGTTGCCTAGCAACGGCTGTTCTCGCCAATTTCGTTAAAATATTACTAAAAAAACATATGATCATGAAAATTATTTTTATATAGCATACCTAGTAAGCTTTTTAAAATAATTCTTGTTTATAAGTATAACTATATTTCAGATTTAATATTCTAATCATTACTAAATACTACTTTTTAAATTAACGTCCATTGTTTTCTGCCAGTAATTGGATTTGATACCGATACCACTTCTTTTTTATTGAGGCAAAGAACTCTTCTCATCCAATTATTACATTTAATTATCAAAGATCCAATCTATTAAAAAAATAGTCATTGATCTAAACAAACCATAGTGGGTTGTGGCGAGGGTCTGAGCGCACTCGGTACTGAAGTTCTTGGGTTCAAATCCCACCTGGGTGGGTTAAAATTTATTTCGTGGCGGAATGAATCTTGGGTTTCCCACCTTGGTTATAATAGGTTCGTAATCTGTAGGTTATCCTTCCCGCCCTAGTTGGAGTACATAAGGACGTTAAGGTCAAATAAACAAACGAACGACGGTATTTCGGTTGAGAATTACGCAAACTTCTTCAGTTACTGCGTTTGTGCTTAGACCTCTTATTATTTCATCTTCTGACATCGCACGGGAGTTTTAAAAATATAAATGACCCCATAAAGTCAAACAATTAAATGATTAGTCAAAATAAACATAGACATAAACAGTAGGAACAAATTTATCCTTAAAGAAATAACTATGAGAGTTAGAATTTAATGTTATGTAATAGAACTTTTGCAACGATCCACTAATACTGTTTATCTATTTATACAAATAAATACCGATATTAGTTAAGTATCTGATTCGGAACCCAAATCTGCTATTTCCTAGATTCCTTAACTGTCAGAGATTGCATCTTTGACCGGATTAAAATTTTTAATCCTTAAAGAAAATAATAAATAATAACCGGGAAGCGCGGTAGCTCAGTGGGTATGGCACTTGACTACCATACTCCCGGGCCCGAGTTCGAGTCCGACTGAATGTAGAAAAGTCTGTCATTTCAGCCGAATTCGAGCTCGGGAGACTCTTCTAGGGCACACCCAGCATCTTATAATATGGGTACCCTTAATTGGGAAAAAACCTGGTGGTTGAGCATGAATTCTGGCAAAATCACTTCCTTTCACAACCGTTGGCTCAAGAGACAGCACAACCTTACCTTCATGAGTTGTAAGCGGTACAGGTTTTTATTTTTTCCTTTTTTTTTTCAAAGAAAATAATAAATAGAGATTAATATAAGTGGGAAAAGTGAACATTTTTTAATATGATTTAATAATAAAATAAACTACAACCTAACGATAGACACTGACTTCACTATAGAGGTAGGTCTGCTTTGAGCCCAATAGTGACCGGGAACCCGGACTGCCTCCTGTCACGCGACCAGCGATCGTTACCTCATAATAAAGTACTTAGTAATATTATTAACTCAGTGATATGCAGTAAGTACCTTAGAAAGAACAAACAAACTATCCCGCCTCGGAATTAAACGACGGCCTAGATCATTTCAAGTAAGGCAGGTTGGGAAGCGTATTTGCTTTAGAAGAGAAAAAATAAATATACTATAAAAATAGATTGACTATATAAATTAATGTAAATGGATGGCTTTATGGACCCATTCACACAAAACGTAGAGTAAGAAATAAATGAAAAAGAATAAAAAAAATAAATTAACAACCTCAAACTATACTATATATCAAGGGAAAATAAATAAATATTATTTAAAACCAATAACAATAATAATAGTGAAAATAAAGATATAATTATATTAAACGTTGAAAAGCCAGACTAAAACGACAGGAAATTTCTCGTCGTTTTCGATTTCTTCAACATTTACTAAACAAACGTTCAAACTTCCGATTAGTTACAAAAGGCTCAATTAGATGACAGGAATTAGATCTATTTGGAATTACGGAGTTAAGCTTTGGGGATCCATCAAACCATCTAATTCATCCCGTATCCAATCCTTACAATCTAAAAATCTTCGAAAAACCCTTAATGCTCCAAACTTTGCCACAAATAAACTTATCTACAAATAACTTAATGTTTCATATGTTGTAGACTAAGAGCCCGTGAACCCCTGACCTTCGTTATTTTATAAAAGATGAAAATTTGTCAGCGCATGCTCCCAATAGAGGTACGAACGATGGGTCATGAATGAAGTTCGGGTTATCGTGGCCTTGGCAGGTAAACGGTGCTAAAGGTGTGTAAAATACCAGTCTACTATCGTCAATTATAAAGCGTGATTTTTTGATATTTCCTTCAGAATTGTACTTACGTTATAGTATAAAAGCTGATTTTTATATATATTACTCGGGCAATGCTTAGATGATGTTTCCTCATGATGTTTTCCTCATCAGCCAGACCGTTCTGACAGTTCCAACCCCTTGCCAGACAAGCATGAAGGGTAGTTGTAAGAGCGAGCACAAGGCAAGATACATATGGCTGGGTGCGAATGAGATAGTGAGTGAGGTCTGCCACGATCCTTCACTACGCTATTGTATTTTACTGCACATGTATTGTTTATTACTCAGTGCGAATTATAACAGCTTAAATAATTTTATATGTTCTTTTCAAGTATTAATAATTATAAGAAAAGGACCCTATTTTAGTCTCATCAAATAATCCTAACCATCCTTAAACCAGTCGTATTGTATGGGAGTGAAACCTGGACGCTCACTGCAAAGAATGAAAAAAAATTCACTCATGCCTATTAAAATAATAATTAATATTATAATAAAATAATAATAATAGCCCTCTCACAATCCCCATCAAACCATGGGTTCCTCCTTCCAGTCTTTCTCTCTCCTAGAACCTCGCTTGCTGTGATCCTTATTGCTTCTCCTAGTCTCCTCCACCCTTTCTCCACAGTCCACTCCCGGCACCGGTGCTGGAGTCGCTCTTGGTATTTCTGCCCAATAGCTTCCTCCATCAGCCCCTCCATCTCAAACCTGCTTGTTTTTCCTTCCATTGTCATCTTCTTCCGTGCCAGGTATTGGTTATATTTCGCCAGAACTAGGAAGTGGTCCGAGCAGCAGTCTGCTCCTCTGTAGCTTCGTGCGTCCGTTACGTGTGAACAGTGCCGTGTATCGACCAGTATGTGGTCAAGCTGTCTTCTGGTTCTGTCACCTGGGCTTATCCACGTTTCTTTGTGAATATTTTTGTGGGGAAACATAGTAGTCGTGACTCTCATATCTTTTGAGGCAGCTAACTCAACAGTTCGGAAGCCATTGTCATTTGTAGTCTCTGTTGTGTTTTCTTTATATTATCTTATTTCATTATTTTATTTAAAATATTTAGGCCAGATGTGAATTACTTTTTATAATTCATTTGCTGTTATTCTTAAGGGAATTTGTCCCAGAATAAAATTTATTTTCTATCTATCTATCTATCTATATTCACTTTTATTCTACGTTGTTATTATCCGTCCTACAAAATTCTTTAATGATATTCCTCTAGTGCTTGTTGAAGAGATTTGACTCAATCTAGATGAACGCGTTACTTCAAATCCATATACTAAACTGAAACGATAAGAAACAACTCGAAGTTATCCACTAATTCAACACTTACTAGACTAACATACAGAGCTTCCAATTAATTAAAAAAGACTAATTTTCACTACAGTATTCAGACCTATTAGAAAATATGGATCCGAACTTAATTGATTTCTGATAACCACAATTTAAATGTTATTTAAAAAATTTAACTAAAAAAAAGCGTTAATCATTTATTATATTTATTAAACATTTAGATGAAGATTATACTAACCATTTTGCGAGATTATATATACCTTTTCTAAATTTACTTAGACTTTTTCCTCAATAGTTTAATCACTTTCTAGTTATGTTTAATCGATTTCCATATTTATTTAATCTTTCTCAGTTATATCTAATCTTTTCCATTTTTATTTAGACTTTTCCATTTAAATTTTAACTTTCGCATTCATATTTTAGCATTTCCTTAAATATTATGTTAACAAAAAAGATTTTAATGTTTAATCTTTTTCCATTTTTTTTTTAACTATTACATTTATATTCCACCCTTTTCCATATATTTTTAGTATTTTTCCATTTATATCGAACCATTATCCAATTTTATTTAAAATCTTTCTCAATGGAATTACAATTCTAAATATTAATGAGAAATTGGAGAAAACGGATGATAATCATACAAACGACATATTCTGACAATTCAGCATTTATTGAATGAATTTCAAAGTTAATTAGTTAATTTTAATTTCCACGAGTAAAAATAAGGAGTTACAAGACTAGAAAAAAAATAAAAAATAAAAAAAATAACTAAGACTAAATATTTTGAAATTAACAAAATACAGTTCTAAACTATATAGTATTGTAATTTATAGCCATTCTAGGCTCTATTTGTATGGGGAGGCCCCCAAAGACAAATAAAATTACTATCTATCTAAATCTAAACTAAAGATTACAAATATTGTTTTGTTTTTCATAACTGGAAAGGTACAAATAAAAATAAAGGTTGACAGTTCAATTAGGTGGAATTAAATAATAAATAAACCATGCTTATATACGGGCAATTATTCGGATAATAATGGGACGTATTTCTCTCATTATACAGGGTGTCCCGAATTTAAATGGCAAAAATTCAGGAACTTATAGGGGATCGAAAAACTAAGACAAAAAGTCCTTTAGAGATTTGCTCGTTTTTGCTTAGTTTTAGAGAAAAGCGCAAAAAAATGAAACAAAGCAAAAATGTTACAGGTAGCTATTATTACCTTTCAAAGTTCGTCAGAGAGGTCACCTGTGGTGTAGTGGTTAGCATAGCAACCTACTAAACCCAAGATCGCGGGTTCGCAGCCCGGCAGATGACCTTAGGATTTTTTAAAGGGAGTAAAAAATCCTTAGCTATGCTGTCCTTCGGAAGGGACGTAAAATGGGGGTCCCGAGCCTGTGCGATGTCAGGTACTCGTTAAAGATCCCTATCCTAATTACACCTGGATAGGCAAAATTTAGGACTCCCACCGTAGCATCGTCCGATTAGCCATAGCAGCATAAAGTGACGTTAAACGAAACAAACAAACAAACAAGTTCGTCAGGCTAGGCAGTGAGATATGTAAACACTTAATGTTATCCTTTACATTCTTTTATTTGTTCACATTTTGGCTTCCTTCTAGGATTTTAATTCCTAAATTAGTCTTCAGTCAGTTACTCAGATATTTTTGTGTGAATAGCATCAGCCACAATGCCGCATACATATTCTAATGCTGAATACGCTGATATTATTTTTGTGTATGGTTTCTGTAACGGAAATGCTTTAGAAGCGGTGCGGGAGTATGCGCGCCGATTTCCAAATAGAAGAGTGCCTAATCGACGAGTCTTTTCGTTAACTTTTAATAGACTACGAGAGACTGGGTCATTTTTAATACGCAATGAAGGGGACCAATTCCAGGCAGCAATAAGAGCAGAATAGGGACGTAAAATGGGAAGAAATTGAGTCCAACGCCACTTCGATAACAATCCTGAGACTAGCATCCGAAGAGCATCTGCTGCATTAGCAATATCGGGGCAAGCAATATGGCGAACTTTGAAAGGTGATAATCGCTACCCATACCATCTTCAAAAAGTTCAGAATTTATTACCTCAAGATTATGTCAAGAGATTGAATTTTAGTAACTGGTTTCTTGACGAAATTCGCGATGATAATTTATTTCCATTAAACATTATATGGTCCGATGAAGCTACAAGAGGAGGAATCGTTAATCAAAGAAATTATCATGTATGGACTCTTGAAAATCCCAGAGCTATTAGAGAGAATAGGTTTCAGCATGAATTTGCTATTAACGTTTGGCTTGGAATTTGGAACGGATTACTGGTGGGACCATATTTTTTACTTGGAAGATTGAATGGTATCACATTTACACATTTTTTGGAGAACGACTTTTCTAATTATTTAGATGACATTCCCTTACAGCAGCGGATTGAAATGTGGTTCCAACTCGATGGATGTCCAGCTCATTATAGCAGAGTTGCTCGAGCTTGGCTGGATATAAATTATCCACAACGATGGATTGGACGTGGAGGAGTAGTACCTTGGCCACCCAGATCACCTGATATGACACCCATGGATTTCTTCGTATGGGGAACCTTGAAGCAGAAAGTTTATTCGGTGTCAATCAACTCAAGAGACAATTAGGAGACGAATCATAGATGCAGTGCACCAAATATCATCAGAACAATGTTTAGCTGCAATTTATCAAGTGAGTGCCAGATGTAATGCTTGCATTGGTGCAAGAGGGCAACATTTTGAGCAATATTTATATTAAAAAGAACATAACATAAATATAAATGTAAATAAATAAGTATAAAAATGAAAACTTGTTTTGTTTATTTTTTTTTGCGATTTTCTCTAAAACTAAGCAAAAACGAGCAAATCTCTAAAGGACTTTTTGTCTTAGTTTTTTGGTCCCCTATAAGTTCCTGAAGTTTTGCTATTTAAATTCAGGACACCCTGTATATTTAATTTTTTTTACCTTAAAGTCCATTTTTATGGAGGAATTTCGAGGTTTTCTTCGACACGCAATAATGTACTTGAAATAACCTGATAGTTACCCCAAATATCATTGTTTTATAAGATCCTAATTTATTCTAATAATAAAACCATCACTATCAATTTTTTCTTAGTTTAATCAGACTTGAACGAAGTAGAAAGTAATTGGTTATTTGAGATTATGAGATAGAATTATCAGTAAATAAAAAAAAAAACTTACAGGAACAAACAAAATCACTAGATACGTGCATTTTTATGTCAATTTTCATTACATTTTTATCTCAAACATAGAATGTTCGCTACGTATTTCTGGAACATTTCCAAATTTTCTTCCTAAGAGGTTAGATGGTGCAAAGTGGTCGGAGATTGAAATACATTTTTTTTTTTTTCTTGCACATCGGGGATTTTGGGTCATTCGTTCCACTGTGCGAGATGTGGATGGGAGGATTGTGTGAGGGCCTTTTTTCTGTAATTAAAAATTTTTTTTTGGTTAAATTAAAATAACGAAAAAACATTAGTATTGATGTTACGAAATTAAATGAGTATATTTTTATAAAATTAAATCACGAGTCCGCCATGGTAATATTCATGACTATTAGATAAAATTTTTGAACTTGATGCACTCTATTACGTTAACCATGATTCAAAAAAGACATCAATAGACTGTTTGGATAAAATAAAAAAAAAAAAAGGATAGAAACCCTAGGCGTCCAACAGTCTGCCCATTGTGGAACTCCATCCAATTTTGGTCTAGTGCCCAGCCTCCATTCTCCTATGTAAACAACTCTAATAAAACATCTGCTAGTGAATTTAAATTTAGCTCGAACGCGGGCTGAGCTCATGGAATAACTAACTTAAATAACAACCACGTAGTCGAAGATAATCGACTTGTTTAGGATACATAGAGCTTCAAACATTTCATTTCTAAATATATACTATTATACAGGGTGAGTATCTCTTAGTGTAAAAAAAAAAAAAAAAAAATTTTGTTTCAATGGGTGAAACTAGATAAAAAAATTTAGCAAAATTTCGCAGACCTCACCTTTCTATTCCAATCCGTTGCAGATATACGATAAATCAAAGACTTTTTTGAGGAAACACGTTTTTTTTTTTTATTTTATAAAAGCTGTAATATCTCCATTTTGTTTAAATATTTTTCATATTTTGACGACATTTTCGGATTTAGCAATTAATTTTCTATAATAGCTGAGTACCTGTAACCTTGAATTTTACAAACTTGTGACCTAAAGAAAACTTAACTAAAATTCTCCTTTGTTAGTATATATTGTATAGTATAATTTCTTTTTCTTTTTCTTTTATATCAATTTATTGGAATTAACAACTATACAAATATGTAAATCAAGTAAATGAGCTGATAACGATTACAATGGCATGTAAAAACTTGAAAAGAACTAATCATCAGTTGCACTTCAACAAAAATTCTACACTAGAAGATCTCTAGGCTATCTTCTTCTCAGACGCCTTGGAGGATTATTAGGAATGGAGTGGGAAGCAAGTGGGGAAACTAATGGATTTGAGTGGTTATGGAGCTTACTATGAAAGGATAGGTATCTGGTTTGGGCTAACTCAGCAACATATGGAACATTAAGGTCATTATGGATAAGTTTATTGGTGACAAAGTAAGGAGCATTGAGGATTTTTCGAAAAAACGAAATTCTTTTTTGTAGTTTCATTTCTGCAGGCTTTGGAGTACATCATGTATAGCTTCTGAGAAATAAAAGGAAAAAAAAACAAAAAAAAAAAAAAAAAAAAAAAAAACCTCTTATCATGGCGTTCGAACATTTTTTTACAACATCCGTCTGTATTCGCAAAGAATAAGTTAAGCTATATTTGAATCATTAAACCATATGAAAAAATAATTAGATATGCAATGAACAATCACGACTTGCCATGATGTGAATAATTTTATGCAAAATAATGAAAAAAAAAACACACACACACTATCCGGTCACTCCCATCGGAAGCTGAAGATGGTGAGAACAAAGTCTTAATGCGTTTAACAAACCTCACATTCTGCCTCTTATTAATGAAATATAAATATATGATTAGATCGTCTCTTCTTTTTTTACTAGTATACTCTGCTAACAAAAGAAGGTCGTATCCAACCAAAATTGTCGTAAAAAGAAAAATGGCTCAAAGTTTTGACATCGCTTTTTACAATTTCAGTTAAATCTTATGAAGTAGAATCGATTTTTTTCACTATTTACGATTAACATATGAGTTTTTCATATAAAATAATTGATTAAATTACTATCAAAATAACATAATATAAAATGATATATTGATGAAAAAAAAGAAATCCAAACAAAACGGGTGATCGTTAAATGTGTTAAAGGCAAAAGAAAAAAAAAATTATAACTTCAAGTTTAGGTTAAAAAAACAAAACAAAAGTAAGGGCAACAGCCGAATCCAAATTATTTTAAAAACTTCTCTTATTAATACTCTTTAAAAAAATACCATTTTCAGGCACGCAGCACAGATAAAACTATTTGTTACGCTTTGCATAAAAAACATGTTTTTAAAATTATTTGGATTTGTTGTTCTTAATTTTTTTTTTGCCTTTCACAAGATTTAACGATCTTCCTTTTTTTTTTGTATCTGTTTTATTCATCAAATCTTTGTTTTTATTTTACATGGACAATGTATAACTAATTACATAAATTAAAAAAAAATGGCTTTGATATATCAGTAAAAAACGAAGTTATAAGGCAATAAATGTTTGGTTTTGCCAATTTTTTCAGAACACTTCATTAAAAAAAACCGTAAGACTTTGTATATAGGTAAGTGACCTTAAATAGGTTCAAAATGAACCTCCCTACTCGAGATACCTCTTTAGCCAACGATCTTCCGGACACCCTGTATATGAGATGATATATAAGAACGTGTTGAACATAATTTGTCAACCACTTTCATCAGAGATTTTGTAGGATTAGATAATTTTACAGAAGTGTCAAAACAACTGAAGTTTGACTAAATTTAGTCAAAAGCAATGCTTATCCTGCTATCAGTTAACAATCCTCTTGAGATAAGACTCGAAAAGGTAGCAACTAGAAAGGCCCCCCCAAGGTTGATAAAACACCTTTCACTGCAGGCTCGGATTTTACTCAACATTCTAGCACATTATTTTAAATTACGAAAATTTGCCCCTTTAAATTCCGCTACGAAAGTTGTAGTTTTTTAATTAATGAAGATAATAATTCAGTGAAAACGATTTTGTTTGGAAGTCATTCGTTAGTGACTCGTTCGGCTAATTAATGAAAATGGGGATGCTTTCGTGAGAAGCAACCTCGCGGCAACCGGGTCAATGAAACAATGCTTTTTTAGAGAACCCCAGAGAAACAAATGATTTGTTCTATTTATTTCGGAGATATTCTGGTATCCATAAGTAAATTATGGTTTGGATTAAATGTATTCAGAAAATAACATATAAATATCTTTAAAAAAATACTCTTTTTTTTAAAATTTCGATGTTGTAATAGCGCGGGAAAGTTGCGAATTATATAGAAAAAAAATATTTAAAAAAATATCAAAATCGGTTAACATCTTCCAGTCGCGCATGCGTCTTAAAGTTTGACAATATGAAAAAAAAAATCGTTTTTGCGAATATTTTTAAAATTTTTGAATTAGATATTTTCGTAATGATTTAGTTTGTAACGTCTTCAAATCCTTCAAACATGTTTTAATTTGGTTTAGATCTGTTTATATCTTCCGAACGCGCGTAACTCCCAAAATTTGCCAAAATATTGAAAATTTTTAACTTTTGCTCGCGTAATGGCACAAATGCAATAGATAAATAGTACTTCAAAAAAGATAGTCCTATGACATCTTTATCGCTGATAACAGTAACAATGAACATCGTACTTTCCAATTCGCTATATGCACAAAAATCTTAAATATTTGAATGAATGAATGAATTACTGTATTTTGTAAAAATAATTACACAGGAGGTCTGACTTCAGAATGAAAAGTTAAAATAAAATATATAAATAAATCGAAACAAATATAAAATCCATATATCACACATAATATAAAATTAAATAAATATACTACACATAATAAGTACAACTAAAAAAAAGAAAATTTTCGGCTGAAAAACAAAACAAAATTTTAGACAAACAAAAATTAAACAAAATACTTCGAAATAACTAATCACCATCTGAATTAAATGTATGTGTTATAAATAAATAAAAAGCTTTTAAATGCTTTATGCTCTTAACGGTTAAAAGATTTTCCATGGTCAGCTCTGGAGTAGGTTTGGGCAGGAGATACTTCCTTAAATACTTTTGCCTTTGCCTCCTAAATGCCGAACAATCCAGCAAAAAGTGTGTGACTCCATCGCTAACATTTGTGTCACAAAACTCACACGATTGATCACTGTTAAATTGTCTATGCATGCCACCGTACGACAGTCGTGTATTCCTTTTGCTGGCCATCCTCAGTTGAGCGAGAATTCTCTGGTTTTCTATATGGGTGTTGAATTGTAGGTACGCTTGAGGTATATCAAAGGTTGCGATATTTCTATAATATAGATTAAACTCGGACTGCGCGACTCGATCGAAATCTAAACTCATGAGATGATTCATCATTGCGTCTTCGAGGTCGACGCCGTGCTGTTTAATGATTTCTAAGTTTGAACAAGTCAAAATGTCAGAATCTCGCACCATAGCAAGCAGTTTACCAAGCTTTAAATCTTAAATATTTATGTGACAGTGTAGTTTTTAATAAACAAACTTATAAAAAAAGAAATAACAGAGTTATGAATGTTAGTAGAACCAATTAATTTATATTGCTCTGGATTTTGTAGCCGAAGGTTCTTTGAAGGCTGATTTGCGAGTGAAGTTAGATAATAATTCAGAAAAATAAAATTTAAAAAAAAGAAGCAAAATCGGTTAACATCTTCCAGTCGCGCACATATTATCCACGGTTGGACAACCGATTTTTTTAATAAATACTTCTCGAGGTTCAGCTAAACAAACTTTTCTTGATGTAGAATGGCGCACGCCACCTACCGGCAAATAATCAAACTTCACTGTTATCCACATATTATCGCTTTTTAATAACATTTTAATTGAAAATCAGTGAACTTTGTTAATGCTAAACCTTCCTTGAACTATGAAGTCGATGTAGTTAAAATGTGGTAGTGATTGGCTCAGTAGTTTTTGCGGTTAGTGATAACAAACGAAAAATGGCTTGTCCTGGGAAGGTTATAGGAAACACATTGATAAATTTGAAACAGAAATTGAAGGCGCGAAAGCGACATTCTCCTGTTGTGCGGGTCTAACTTTACTGGGACCTGAATCAGGGAGTTGAAGATTCGTAACTACATCCTAGGGTTGGGCAATAGTCGATAGTTAGGACTATCGATTGGCCGAAACTATCGGTTGAGAACTATCGATTGCTATCGATAGTTTTTCGATAGTTGCTTCCTTTTTTTTCCAAAGCTATTGATTGAATAAAGAATTTTAACTAATTTAATTAAATTCAATTATCTACTTACTATTTGAAATTCGCAGGATTATAAATTATAAGATGATATCATAAAGATGAGAGAAAAACTAATTTATTAACAACTTATTATGAACAAACAATACTAATAAACAAATCAAATCTTCAGAAAAGAAAAATTACGAAATAGTTAATTTGAAGAGTCAAGTATATTTCCCGAAAGAAAAACTAGAATTTCTGCTTTCCTTTGGCTAGAGAGAACCCTTGAGTTCTAGGAATTCCGAATTCAGTTCCAAAAAAACTCGACACTGGACAGAGACAGATCAGCATAATTGCCAGAGTTTCAAAACTTGAGGGTAAAAAAGATCTATCGATAGTCGATACAATCGATAGTGACTATTGATAGGCATGACCTATCGATTTATCGATAGTAACTATCGACTATCGCCCAACCCTACAACATCCTATCATTTCAACTATTTATATGTTCCTTGTTTTAATATTATCTATCGGTATACATTTAATTTGATTACGACTTCATTTTTATTTGATATGCTTATTTCTATATTACTTAAATATATTTATATGTTTTTTCTTGTTTTTATTTCTCTGCCTGATTGCTAATAAGGTCGTAAAAAAAATTTCTCTGCCTAGACGCATTTTAGTTGTGATCAGTTTTTATTGTTATTATGATAATAATACAAGTTCTTCATTTATTCTGGGACCTTAAGTCCCTTAAGTATAAAAAATTATTTACAACCAAGGGCCTTCATAGCCTTAATTTTTATAACAAAATAACAAATGATGATAATAAAATAAAATTAAAAAAAATTAAAATGTTTTTTTTAAAAAAAAAAAAAAAAAAGATTTCATGAATATAAATAGTTCATATTTTATACAACTAAAAAGCGGCTGACAGTTTTTGAGTGGATAGTAGGTGGTTAAAGCAGTGATTTTTGAAAGTGGAAAGGGTAATTGAATGACGAATGTTGAGAGGGATGGAGTCATAGAGAGAAGAGGATTGTATTACGAAAGATCTGTCGAAAGCAGGTAAGCAATGAGCAGGAGTATACAAGTCTGATTGGCGGGAACGGGTTTAGCGGGTAAGAACTGAAGATTTGAGTTAAAGGAGTTCGGAAATGTAAGATGGACGTTGGGAATGGACGGTTTGAAAGAGAAAGGATGCCAGGAAATTCTGGCGACGGTAGAAAGGATTGATCCACTTAAACTCCGCATCTAACTGCGAAACGGAAAAAACGGTTATATATTAAACTGGATACAAATTATCTGTAATTCATTACCAATTTATTTTTTAATACACCCCCTTTAATTTGGTCAACATTTTTTTTTTTTTGGTGGTTTATAGACCGAGGGAAAGCCTGGACGCATGTCAAAATATTGGCACACCAATAAAGCCTTTGTTTAATAAACTCAGTGTGTATTTCTGTCTCTCTCTATCGTAACTCTAATTTAAACTCAACAACAACCTGCCTCTAATAGAATCACTTTCTTTAATCCTTAAAAAAATTATCAAAAAGATTGATTTTCTTCTTCAGCGTTATTATAAATTCGTTCACCTTGAAGGAATAAAATTCATAACTAAATTATTGAAAAATGAATACTTTCTTGAATTATACTTTATTTTTAATAATTTTAATAAAACAGACTAACCTGTCTACGTAGTCGCCTAAGAAGAGATAGTTTGCCAGAGGTGGATATCCCAACTTATCCAAGTGCCTGAGGAGGTCCGAGAACTGTCCATGGATATCGCCGACGATGTTAACGGGCGAGGACAGCTCCAGGAACATGGGCTGTCGGAGGAGTATCTCCCTCCCCGCAAGGCACAACTCTCGGATTTGCCATTCTCCGAGTGTCATCTGAAATATAATATTTTGTTTTGTAAAAATAATAAAAAATTATACTTATGTTAAAAAATAAATATAGAAAAGGAAGAAAGGGAAATCTTTAGAATAGCCACAGGGCCGTAACAGGTTGACGGTGAATGGAATACAAATCTCGGTGGAAAATAATGCTTTGATGGACTATGGGATTTAGATATGATGAGATCCAAGATATAAATGTGCTCAGGAAGAGATTTGTGGGATTTAAGAATTTTTGGGTAGTACCTAGAAGCAGAATTTCTAAGGCAAATTCTGTATATTACCAGATCTGCGATTCTGTGATTGGGAAATAGAGTTAGGAATAGATACAAAGCTCCACCTATTTAAGTCTGTTTTCTTTCCAGTACTTCTCTATGGAGCGGAGAGCTGGGTTGTGAATGAGAGGCTGCAAAGCCGTGTTACTGAAATTCTTAGAAGGATTGCAGGGAAGCCACGGAGAGACTCTGTCCGGAACGACAGGATTAGGGAGGTTCTGAAAATTTGTCCGGTGAGGGAGGGTCTGGAGAAGAGACAGTTGAGGTGGTACGGACATGTCTGCCGTATGGACAACCACTGAAACCCCATAAAAACTAGGGAAGTGAAGCCGGTGGGAAAAAGACCAAGAGGAAGGCCAAGAACCTTATATATCCACCATATAGAAGGAATAGGGAGGAGTAGAGGAAAGACTCTAGGAGAAATGAGAAATCTCGCCAGGGACGCATGGAATAAATGGCTGTAAGCACCCCCACGATGAGAGGGAAATGGGTGGAAGATAAAGAAGAAGAAGAAGGTAGTACCTAGAATCGAGAAACAAAGAATATAATCTCCAACAAAACGAAGCTCTTTTGTTTGGAATTTGATTGAAAAAGAAATAATATAAATCAGAGAAAAAAAAATGGAACATTTAAAATAAGATGTATTTTTTTGAAATATTTCACTTATTATGGCATCACTCCTCTTTATTATTCTTCTATTAAGTTACATGTTTCGGGAAAACTTTGTCCCATCCTCAGACTGAAAACAGTATTTCATTATAATTACATTCCTATTCTATTATTAACATCAATCAATACAACTCCTAGATTAATTAGCACATTACATATCATTATAATTTTACCTTTAACAGTTATTTCTCCTTGGTGTTAACACACCGTGTCTGTTCCTTTTACATATCTAAAATGATAATACTTCTACCTCATGGGTACAAGGGTCAATCTCAAAACTATTGTTATTAGTCCTTAGTTGGTCAATCTATATTATTAATTTGTTAATTATTCCTGCATATATTGTTCCTATTTTATCAGTGTCTGTTTTGTAGTTAACAGTACTATTAATTGTTTTATTGATGTAAATTGCCTCTTTTATTTTTCTACTATGTTTTACTTTCATGTTGAAGGATTTTTACTTTTTCAAAATTAAATCTATGGTTTAGTTTTTGTGCATGTTCTGATAAGGCTGTTTTATTATTGTTAGATTTACTTATTTTTTTCGTGTCATATTTATGTTGATTAATTCTTTTATATATATTTTGCTTCGTTTCCCCTATATAGTGTTTATTACAATCTAAACAGTCAATTCTGTATATGATATCTTTTTTATTCAAATGTTCTATTTCGTTTTTAGTTATTATATTTTTTATTTTATTTGTGTTGTATAATGCTACATCTATTTTAAAATTTTCATTTTTTAATTTCTTAATTACTTTTTGTGTTAATTCTAATACTATAATAATACGAATAATAAAGAGGAGTGATGCCATAATAAGTGAAATATTTCAATATTTGTTAACTCCTTCATTGAAGAATTATGTATTTTTTTTTTTTTTGTAGGATCCTAGACAATGTACAATAAAAAACATGAAGCAATATCTTTAAACGCATTATCCACTAAAAGCAGTCAATAATATAGTTTGGTTGCATTAATAGAAAAAAACTATTAAATTACATTAAAAAAGAAAAAGAAAAGTGTAATTACATTAGAAGGCGACAAAATAATTTAATTTGTTCAACCTTCTTCGTAAACCTACGACAATCCTTCCCTACAGTATCCTTTAATGATATTCCTCTAATTCCTGTTAAACATATCTACTACCTAAAACTTCATTTGGAGAAACGTCTCAGTTGGAATCCACATACAAGTCTAAAGCGACAAGAAACGGCCCGTCGTTACAGACTACTTTAACATTTACTAGACAAACGTTCTATCTCCCAATTAATTACAAAAGACTCATTTACATGACTGTGATTAGACGTATTTGGACGCACGGAGTTGACAAACCATCCAATTCATCTCGTATTCAATCCTTACAATCCAAAATCCTCAATGCTCCTTACTTTGTCACCAATAAACTTATCCATAAAGATCTTAATGTTTTATATGTTGCTGATTTAGCCCAAGCAATATAATTATCCTTTTATAGTAAGCTCCATAACCACTCCAATTCATTAGTCGCCCAACTTGCTTCCCACTCCATCCGCGATAATCCTCCGAGGCGTCTTACCTATAGACCTTTTATTATAGATTTTATTGAAGTGCTACTAGTGAGTAGTTCTTCACAAGTTATTTACATGCAATTGTATTCACTACCAACACATTTACTTGATGTATATTAGTTTGTACAGATGTAAATATCAAAAATTAAAATAAAAAAACTTCATGTTATTACATCGCTCATCCGGAGGAACAAGAATAGAACAACGAAACTCCTACATTTACTATACAGACGTTAATATACTAACGTTACTATACAGACAGTTATCAGACCTATTTGGACATATATAGTTGAGCTTTGGGACCCCACTAAACCATCCGATTCATCTCATATCCAATCCTTGCAATCCAAAATCCTTCGAAAAATCCTTAATGCCACTTACTTTGCCACAAATCAGCTTATCCATAAAGACCTCAATGTTTCGTATGTTATTGATTTAGCCCAGATCAGATACCTTTCCTTTCATAGTTAACTCCATTACCATTCTAATCCACTAGTCTCTCAACTTACTTCCCATTCTATTCCCGATAATCCTCCGAGGTGTACGAAAAGAAGATGGCCAAGAGATTTCTAGTTTATAATTTTATTTTTATACTTTGCTACTAGTGAGTAGTTCTTCATAAGTGATTTACATGTCATTATAATCATTTCCTCAAATTTACTTGATGTATATTATATACAGTTTAATAGTTTAAAAAAATAATAGTATTCAACAAAGGTGACTCAGTTTTTTCAACAGAATTTTGGAACATTATTGAAGTGTAGCGAAGAATGGGAGGGAATGGTGTGTTAGAGAAGGTATAAACATAGAACTTTCACATCTGGTTCTTTACAAATTAAATGCATTCTGGACACTAATAACTGCCTATTTATATCAAGTACCAACATTGGAACTATATCAGTTTATCTCCCGAAATAAGTTTCTTTTTATAAACCCCGGGTGATATAAACAAAGTTTAAACTAACTCCAAATTCAAGAGCTGACGTAAGCTAAGCCAAAATAGAAACAACAGAATAAATAACGAGGTGGGGAGGATATTTTTATATGAAATTGAAAAGATATCATTTTAAATCTTCGAAATTAGGCTGTGGTGGCCGAGGGAGTGTCGAGGACTTAAGCATTCTCGTAACCTCCGCGGTGCCGCACAGTGGTTACTTTTACTGACCTGTGTGACAGAAATTATTCAATTAGGTAAATTGCATTAATATCTACTGAACCAATTTGCACAAAATGTTAACTACATTATCTTCATAGTACAAGGGAGGTTTAGAAAAAAACAAAACCTTAGTTCTTATATACAATCTAAATGTTTTGGTTAACTTACTTGACCAATTTCATTTTGTTTTAATTCCAGGAACAAGTCGTGAGTAATTATTTAACACAATAGAATACGTTTTCCGGGGTTTCAAATGAAAAACCGATCACGAAAAGTAAACAAACGAAACAGGTTACAACAGCACGCTGGGATGCCGGGAGTCCTCAGTGTTGCCAGCTTATTACACACGCATGATTTTTCCGATTTGTTGTATGCGCTGATTTGATGTATAGCTGATGATTTGATGTATAGCTGATTGTATTCTAAAGTAGAGTTGCGTATGATGCGTCATAATAATATTAATAAGGTTTGGAATTATTTTGAATATTTTGAAAAGACTAGATAGCGCACTGTACTCCGGATTCAGTGCCGAGTTCGCTCCGGATTCAGTGCCGAGCTCACGCTTAGTCGAGTCGAGCCGATTCTACCCGAAACAGCGTTACATATTCGGGCGTGACGGCTCAATCTCATTCACACCTCACAAAAAGTTTTGCTGAGCCCTCACAAAAAAGTTTTGCTGAGCGCGCCTAAAGAAGTTTTCACTTCAAAAAGTAAGCGCAACAGCAAAATCCAAATTATTGAAGTGAAAACTTCTTTAGGCGCGCTCAGCAAAACTTTTTTGTGAGGGCTCAGCAAAACTTTTTGTGAGGTGTGAATGAGATTGAGCCGTCACGCCCGAATATGTAACGCTGTTTCGGGTAGAATCGGCTCGACTCGACTAAGCGTGAGCTCGGCACTGAATCCGGAGCGAACTCGGCACTGAATCCGGAGTACAGTGCGCTATCTAGTCTTTTCAAAATATTCAAAATAATTCCAAACCTTATTAATATTATTATGACGCATCATACGCAACTCTACTTTAGAATACAATCAGCTATACATCAAATCATCAGCTATACATCAAATCAGCGCATACAACAAATCGGAAAAATCATGCGTGTGTAATAAGCTGGCAACACTGAGGACTCCCGGCATCCCAGCGTGCTGTTGTAACCTGTTTCGTTTGTTTACTTTTCGTGATCGGTTTTTCATTTGAAACCCCGGAAAACGTATTCTATTGTGTTAAATAATTACTCACGACTTGTTCCTGGAATTAAAACAAAATGAAATTGGTCAAGTAAGTTAACCAAAACATTTAGATTGTATATAAGAACTAAGGTTTTGTTCGGTTAACGTTATCAAACGTTCAATGAAGTTTTCACTTCCACCATGTGGTCTAGAGCACACACACTTTTTTTTAAAAAAACTTCTCTATTTAGTACTCTTTAAAAAAATACCATTTGCAAGCACGCAGCACATCTAGTTTTTTTTATCTACTATATATTTGTCAAACACCACTCACTCATTTAACACGAAATCTCAGAAACCACCGAACGGATTGGAATGAAATTCGATATGTAGCTTCCTCTAGGGCCCTAGTTGCTCGCTATGAAAGAAATTTTCAAAAATCGCCCTGGATCGAGCGCGCCTAAAGAAGTAAAAAATTTACAGATTTTCATTTAAATTGTCATAAAAAAGCGATATGTGTGGCGCAGTAAAGTTTGATCGACCGATAAGTGGGAGCGCTATTCAAGAGAGGTTACAATCTTACGGTTATATTAGCTAAAATTTAATAATAAAATTTAGTTAATTAAATCAAATTGTTATTTAAAAAAATATAAATATGTGGTGTGACCGGTGAATTTCAGTGAAGTTTAAAAATCGATTGATATGTGACAAGCGACATTCTGCAATAGAGTTTTAGTAAAACTAATGAACCTATCTGAACTAAATTTTAACTATATTATCTTAATTATTCTATGGAAGATTTACAAAAGTAAAGTATATATAATATAATAATAATTTAAATGTACAATTTTAAGAAATAGAAACGAGGTTTGTCACACTGTGATTAGCTTTTAAAGTTAGAAATTAAAATCCAACAAGATGAAATCGATTAAATTATTTCTGCCGAATAAAAACTATTACCAAATCACAATGTCGATCCTTTGCTTTTTGATTGTTTGTTTATTTTGTTTAACGTCACTTTATGCTGCTATGGCTAGTCGGACGATGCTACGGTGGGAGTCTTAAATTTTTCCTATCCAGGTATAATTAGGATAGGGATCTTTAACGAGTACCTGACATCGCACAGGCTCGGAACCCCCATTTTACGTTCCTTCCGAAGGGCGGCATAGCTAAGGATTTTTTACTCCCTTTTAAAAAATCCTAAGGTCATCTGCCGGGCTGCGAACCCGCGATCTTGGATTTAGTAGGCTGCTATGCTAACCACTACACCACAGGTGACCCCTTTGCTTTTTGATATTGGGTGTAAAAATATGATCCATGTGCCTTTAGTTGTAAGCACTGATAATGCAGTCCATTGTCCGCGAGAGTTTCTTAATAGTCTCTATCCGTTTGGATTACCAACTAATATACTAAAATTAAGAATTGGATGTCCCATTATGTTTTTACGTGAACTTCGACCAACTAATCTGTGCAATGGTACCAGGTTAAAAATTACTGTGGAAATATTATTGTAGAACTAATGCTCAATCGCATACTTCAATACATGATTTCTATTGATAAACCAATGAAACTTCAAATATTATTTAAAATTATCTAAGCTCTTTGCTTTTGACAGCGAACGAAGCCGCGTTGACGAACCCTAGAGGTCGAAGATGACCTCTGCCGTACTCTTGCTCTTCGAGAGACCTCGGTAGTACTTCACTTTCACACACATGGAATCTTCCAGCGAAGTCTTCCCTGTTTAATAAAGATGAAGACATTCTTATTTTTATAGAGGCCTTTTATTTCGGCGTTACTTCTCCTTCAGGCGCTGCCTATGAGCATTCGAAGGAATACCTTTCTCTAAAACCGATACAAGGACATTTAATTGCTTTGAGCCATCGTCCATGACTCGGATCCATCCTAATCCATCAAGTACTGGTCTGGCTTGACAAAGATTTATTTATTTACAGCTAATGGTTACTATATCTTATAAATCAGATGAAAAAATCTTTGATAACATAACTATATGACAAACTTAAAAAAATAAACAAAATAAAAAACAAAACTTCAAGCTCATGTGGGTAACATACCGTCGGTACAAATATACTCACAGAACTTCACTAATCCTTCCCCTATAGAACCAAAACTGTCGGGTAAACTGGATATTTCAATAATGCACGTTCGTGTGTTATAATTCTATTAATACTTTTATATTAGCATTTTTAAAGAGTAAAGAAAATAGAAACGTACGTTTGAATTGAAACTTTTTTTATTAGCTATTTATGTATTAGTAATACTGTATTGTGTTTTGTCTGTAACAAACTAAATCATTTTAAAAAAAAATCTGTTTATTGAAATTAGTAACTGTATACAATATAAAAAAAAAATACATAAAGTAAATGTGATGATAATTTTAAAAACGACACGTCACTTGTTTTTAAAACAACTACCTATTGGTAGCACTTATGAAGGTTCTATATAATGATTATATTAGAATTCTAGCACTATATTAGAAGGTCTTTAGGCCATCTTCTTTTCAGTCGCCTCGGAGGGTTATCTGGAATGGAGTGAGAAACAAGTTGTGATACTATTGGATTTAAATGGTGTGGAGTTTGCTATGAAAGGATTAATACCTGGTTTGAGCTAAGTCAGAAACGCAAGGTATATTAAGATATTTGTAGATAAGTTTGTGACAAAGTAAGGAGCATTGAGGATTTATCTAAGGATTTTAGGTTGTAAGGATAGGATACGAGATGAATTGGGTGGTTTAGTGGAGCCCCAAAGCTCAACTCCATAAGTCTAAATTGGTCTAATTACAATTATATAAATGAGTCTTTTGTAAATAATTGAAATATTTGAACGTTTATCAAGTAAATGTTGAAGCAGTCGAAAACGACGGACTGTTTCAGTCTAGTATGTGGATTCCAAGTAATAATACGTTTGTCCAGATGGAGTCCTAGGTAGCGGATCAGTTCAACAGGGATTAGTAGGAGATCATTAAAGGATACTGTAGGGCAGGAAGTCGTAGGTTTAGGAATAAAGGTTATTTTATGGGATTTATTTTTATTCTCCATTTTCGACACCATTCTTGAAGGTTTATGATATCGAAAACAAAAACGAGTTTTTTAGCATAAAGTATCGATAACATTTTCAAGTTATCTGCAACACTGTGAATAACTGAAATAAGTGTATTCTAGCTGTTTTAATTAACAGATAGACGTATTTTAAAATTTCGATACCGAAGTTTTAGACGTTTTCATAGATATTTACAGTAAAATTTAAAACTATAAAAACAGAAATTTTTTTTTTTTTTTTATTTTTAATAATAAAACTTTAACTCCGACCGGATTAACCAGATGTCCGGACTCAACTTTATCGCTCAAAAATTTGATATATTAAACTATAACAGTGAACCACTTGAACAAGAGTTATTATATATAATTTTCTACTCAAGCTAGTTTTTATAAGCAAATTTTATAAACTTATCCAATCATGAAATGCCATGTCAGTGTTGCACTTCTAGCCACGCCCTTTAATTTTGCAACATTCTAATAGGTGGCGTTCAAGTCACAAACGTAATTTTTTAACTCAAAAAGAAAACCGTTTTTAAAGAAAGAAAAAAGTCTTGATTAATGGAATTGTACTTATAATGAGATAATTTAGCAGAACTTGAAATTTGAATAAGAGATATTTTAGAAGCAGAGAGGTTTTTCGGAGGTCAAGGTAAAAAAACTGGTTTCCTCGGTCAATTCTGAAATTTCGAATACGTGGCATATAAATCAAATTAATGATTATACCTTGAAAAATATATAATGTATAAATTTTTAAAAAATGTATATGCGCCTGTCAAACAGCCAAAGTAATGGTAGACATTATTTGAATTTTTTTTTTTTTTACAGAACAATTTATTAAATTTTCTTAATAATTTTCAGCAGAAACAGGTATCAATGAAAATTTTTAAGAGCTACAAATTTTCACCTCACTTCTCAAATGGATGCCATTTGACTAATTTATTCCATGTCCCTGCGTTTTTTTTTACAAGCATATTTTTTCCATTTTAGAATCTTCGTTTTAAATGAAATGACATTTTTAGAATGAAATTTGCATTTATGTGCTAGGGACACGAAGAGAAAACTTCCTATTTGGATATCCCTCATTACCATCATTATTTATTAGTGAAAATAATTTGATATCAGTTAACGATTATTTATTTACATAAAAAAAAAAAAAAAAAAAAAAAAAAAAAAAAATTAAGCACCACTCATTCATCTAATTCTTCTCGTGTCCAATAAAAAAAAAAAAAATTAATAACTTACAAAGTGTGTCATTAGATACAAATTTAAGAAGTTTTATAAAAGCCATAACATTTTAGGCCTTTGTCATGACATAGTAAGGAGCATTAAGGATTTTTTCATTATACTTTTACTAATACAGATTTACAATTGTACATCCAGTAAATACAAAATGCAAAGTAATGACATGACAAAAACTTGTATAGCAACTACTCATGGATAGTGATGAGTCGTTCTGGGTGGAACGGAACTTGGAACTGGTTTGGAACGAAACGAATAGCACAAATTTTTGGTTCCACATGGAACGAAAACCAACGCCAAAAGATCTTTCGTTTCGTTCCAAACCGATTCAAAGCTGGAAACAGTTCCAAGTTCCGTCCCCCGGTGTAGTAGAGTTTATTTTGCATCTCTGGTTTCGTTCCACCCAAGATCGTTCCGACTGCTTTGTTGCATTGATTCTGCTGCACTTGATTCCCTCCCCTCTTTCTATCGCCCCACCATCCTATGCATGGGTATCTTCAAAATAAACCGCTTTCGTTGAAATCTTCTATTCTACCGACAGAGCTCGGCTTCTTTCGGATTCAGAGAAGCAAGGTTTTACTGCATATGTAATTAAATATTTTTTTCGCTATTTGTTCAAAAGCTGTGCACAAGAGTTGATTACTCATTTTTTCTAGGAGCCAATGTAATTGAAAACTTCACGCTCAATTGTGCACTATACTTGAACTAACATTTAAAAAAATAAAATAAACAAAAAAATAAAAAATAAAGTTCATTCAATAAAACTATTTTAAAAGTTTACAAATTTTTAAAAAGTATACTTAGCTATTTAAATTTTCTTCATATTATAGTACCTATACAATTTTTAATTATAAAATAGAAGTAGATTAACAGTCCGAAGCCACAACAAGGGATGAAAAGAAACTGTATTGTAAGTAGGTAGTAGGTTAGTCAAACTGACGTGGAACGAAAAGTGGAACGGAACGAAAACTGGGACTGGTTCCAATAGCGGAACGGAACGTAAAATCTAATTCCAATTTAAAGTCGGAACGGCCCTCCACTACCCATTGGTTGCAAATGAAATTTCTACAATAGATCCCAAAGCCATCTTTTTTTCAGACGCCTTCTGGACGAGGATTCCTAGGAACGGAATGATATGCTCAAAAATAAGTGGATTCGAGTGAGTATTTAGTTTATTATGAAAGGGAAGGTATCGGTTTCGTGCAAACTCAGCGAGATATGGGGTGTTGAGGTCATTTTGGCTCAGTCCTCTTGTGACAAAGTAAGGAGCATTAAGGAGTTTACGAAGGATTTTTGATTGGAGTGATTTGATGCCGGAAGAATTGAGGGGTTTGGTGGAACACCAGAACTTTATACTGTAAGTTCATATAAGTCTGATAAATTTTATATAGATGAGTTTTTTTGTAGTGAATCGGGAAACGATTTTTAAAAATATTTTGGATTGTAATTTCGTAGTAGTCTACAGTATAACTGTGTTATATAATATATTATATTTGACTGAATTCTATTTTTTAAATACCGGCTATATCAAATTATTTAGCCTTTACGATTGTTTAATGAAAACGACTCGCAACATTTTTATGAGTTCAATATACGGTTTATACCCGTTCATCCAGGCCAATAAAATGTCTATCCTATCCAGAAGTTCGTTAGCAGTAGGCACTGTTTTAGGTCCAATATCTTCTTCAATGTCTTCCTCATCAATTGGCCGTTGTTACCACGGCCTTTACGAGTCAGTAAAAAGGTCGTAAAACGTTCTCATACGATCGGTTGTCTATTCTTAGAACAGTATACTGCCCATTCAGGTTGACCAATCGGGTCGTTTCACATGAAAAGTCTATAATAAGGTGAAAGGTTATCTATTAAAACAACTATAATGTCGTTTCTTAAAAGAAATCAAAACATTTTTATTCAAATTATCTACCCTCATTTTCTAAGAAAACTTGATGTAAGGAGTGCCGACGCTTCCACCTGCCTTGCAGGTCTTCTACAGGGCTAGAAATAACAACAAACTGGATGTGACCAAAATGATACAATAATTTAAAAAAAAGTAAATTAAATTATAGAAGAATATCGAAACTATTAATTGCATAATTAATTGAAAGAATATAAAAAAATTAATTACATAAAGAATATGAAATGGTATTGTATTAAGATATAGTTGAATGATATTCTAATTGAATTATATTCTAATTGAATGATACAATTTTTGATTGAGTGAACTAATTGAAGGATACAAATTTTAATAACTGATTTTTTTCTTTATATATAAAAAAGTATACAAAAGTATACTTTTTATACTAAAAATTACCATTTTATATTGTTAATGTAATTAATATATTTTATATTATTTCAATAAATTATCTAATCATTACTCTCAATGTTCTTTACTAAATTAACTAACGAACATCGTTGTAACGTTTATGATTTAATACAAGACATAATTATGTTTTATTTTCAGAATAATCGTTTAGGAGTAGTGTTTAATTTGATAAAAGAAAAAAACAAACAAAAAAAAAAAAAAAAAAAAAAACAAAAAAAAAAAAAAAAAAAAAAACAACTGAAATCTCCGAAAAGAATATTGGGATGAACAAAGGAGTTTCTCGTAGATTCCGTTCCTCAGACCTCTGCCTAACTCCCTTCAACACATCCTTCAAACGCTCCTTTATTTCCAGAGCGTCGAACTTCTGGAACTCCCTTCCTTCCATCATTCGCCATCCCTCCAGTCATAATAGCTTTAAATCTAGACTTTTCGTTTACTTGTTAGATATTCAATCTAATAGTCATATCGATGAAGAAAATATTTTTTAAAATGCGATATGAATATTCAGAATATAATATTGATTTTGGATAACATTATTTTTGTACTATTGCACTGATTTTTTATAATTGTTTTTGTCAGAACTTATATCAGACAACATAAATTATTTCTCCGGATAATATATTTTTAGCTTTGTCAACTGTATTTTTTCATTGAAATTTTTTTTTCCTTATTTTTTTGTTTTCGTTACTTATTTTAAATTCTTAACCTTAAGATATAATTTGTTTTTCGTGTAATATTTTATAACATGTAATATTACTTTTTATTACTTTTATATTGTAATATAATTTTCTTTTAAAATTCTGTATTTAATTTTAATTGGATTTTTCTTGCTTGTATCATGTCCTTAATTATATGTCGCCATTATATTGTTCATTATAATTATTTTTAAGGGGCAATGGTCTCAGAATAAATTTTATTTTCATTTCACTTCATTTCATTTACTTAATTAATTTATTTATTTCGAATAAATTAAGTATAAAGATTTAGTCTTTCTGATTTCTAATTTGTATTAAGATCAGCTGTTCCACTGCAATGCCTACAGTATCTGACTGCTCAATTCACACCACGCCATTCCCAAGAGGGACCCAATCAGTCGAAGATATTGACTCAAGGAGTTGACTCCCTCAATGCGGTCCAATAAAGAACCAACTCGCCTCAGGAAATTCGTTGTGCGATCGGTCAAGGCTATCCCATTAATGATATCTTTCCACTTGTCTTCTATGATTCCTGTAATTACTAACGCCTTTCCAATCATTCTAAAATAATTATAATAGAGAAATACACTGAAACTTTATTTATAGAAGAAAAAACCGGTTAATCGAGACTTAAAAAAAAGTAAGCGAAAAACAAGAATATATTAAGTAGAACAATTGACGTAATACATACATCTGTTTATTAACCAAATGGTCCTTATGTATACAATAATAGTAACATAAGTAACACCCTTTGAGGCATAGTATTCCAAAGTCCATTTTGAAAATTTTCCACAGCTGTTCGATAAAGGCAAAGGTCTGGATTAGGAAGAGACCTTATTTTTTTGTATGGCCGTTTTAAATCTGATTTAAGCAATTTAAGGAAAAAACCTTCCATCTAAAAACAATCTAGTAGAAAAACTATTAAAAAAAATAAAAATAAGGGAATTGTACAAAGCTGGTTTTGGAATTCCACACCTTATATATACATGTGAACTGTTGCCTGAGATCATGAACTGTTGCCTGAGATTCATGAACTGTTGCCTGAGATTCGTTCTAGGGATATCACGTTATGACCATGTATCTCACCACTACACAAGATTAAAATGGTTATTTCCCTCCTTCCGAAGACAATACTTCCTTGGTTCGTTCCTTTACAAATCACTTTCCTCTCAGTCACCTCCCTATATCCTGAAAGCATTAACATTAAAATCATCTGTGAGTTCCCGCAAAACCAGATCCCGTTCCTCAGACCTCTACCTAACTTCCTTTAACACAACATCCTTCAAACGTTCCTTTATTTCTAGAGCTTCGAACTTCTGGAACTCCCTCCCTTCCATCATTCGCCATTCCTCCACTCACAATAGCTTCAAATCCCGTCTTTTCGTTTACTTATTAGAAACTCAATCTAATAGTCATATCAATGAAGAAAATATTTTTTAAAATGAAATATGAATATTCAAAGTATAATATTGATTTTGGTACAGAATTATTTTAATACTATTACGCTAAATTTGTATAATTGGTTTCAGCATAATTATATTATTTTATCAGACAAGATACATTATTTTTCCGTATAATTTATATTTCTTAGCTTTGTCTACTGTATTATTTCATTGAATATTGTTTTGCTTTTTCCTAATTTGTTTTTGTAGCTAATTTTAAATTTCTAACCTTAAGATGTAATTTGTTTTTCATGTGATATTTAAAACATGTATTATTAATTTTATTACTTTATGTTGTAATTTAAATTTCTTTTCAATTCCTTAATTTAATTTTAATTGTATTTCCTTGCCTTTATCATATTTCTAAATTATAGATACGGCAGCTAGGCCGCCAATAATTGTACATCATAATTATTCTTAAGGGGCAATGGCCCCAGAATAAAATGTATTTTTCATTTCATTTCATTTCATGTGAATCAAAAAGATTAGGTTTTGAAAAAAAATTACTAATTTTCATTTTTTAAATACTAACATTCCTTCTACCGACGTACAATCTCTCTATTGACTAAAAACTACAAATCGAGCGATGTTGCACCAGTTCTGCCTTCCAAATATTGAAGTGTCTTCTTCTAACCCAACAAACCTTTTTTTTATGAGAAATTGTTAATATTTTCCAAGAAGATCGTTTAATGTTTTGTTCGGAAATCGCATGCATTGTAGAAAAAAATAATAATAGTAAATAAAATGATATAAGGCTGATTCTCAAACTACAGGCAAATTTGTTTCCCTCGCCTATTAAAATTAAATGAAGTAAACTTCGTTGAAAATATTGTTTCCAAATCGATTTATGTTATGTGAATTAATGATATTATTTGAATTTATGTGGGATTTTAGTATTTTAGGGTAACATTTTTAGGTTATTCTACGTCGATTCACCTTGTCGTTGCTTGTCCCTATGCTTGGATGTACAATTATATAAATAACTAGCTGAAAGGACCCTGCTCCGCTACGGTTTAATATCATTAGGATGAAGGACAGCTTAAATTAGTAAAAGTTAAGCTTAACATTGATAATAATTATTACTTAAATAAACCTAAAGAATTCCATTCTTAAAATAATTTCAATAAGTAAATTTGACAATTTGCAAAAGTTAATTTTATCTTATTTTGATAGTCCTCCAGTGAAGCTTTGAGGCAGCACTATCATTTTACCCAGCTCTGATACCAGACCATCAGCTTCTCTTTTGGCATACTTTAAGTGAATATAGTCTCAACTTCTCAATTTTTGCGTACATATCAAGCATAAATTGGTTGAGGATATTACGAAATTAAAGTAAATAAGGTTCTTCACCTCTTCGCTGCACTAACATTTAGGCGTAAAAATCAGCTGCAGACAGCGGTGTATTCTTAAGCGGTGTATTGGTGTTTGGGTCACGCTGAGGGATGTTAATACTGTACCCATCTTCTCCATGGCAGAACATGAGAGGATACTGAAGAGAATCATTCACTTGATAGAACTCACTGATTCTTATCAGTTTTTGTCACTACATCGAACTGGCCTTACATGACATCACCAGAGAATATAAGTCATTTTACCTCCTCTTTAACATAAGTCTTTTAATAGCTTCTCGTCACGAAACAACTCAAACTTGTAAGGATCCACCTCTGCAGCCACCAACAGTTCACAGAAGGTACCATATAATAAGGTTTCGACATCAATCGTATTTTTGTTTTTTTAAAACTATAAGGAACTTAATTTGTCGTCAAAGTGTGCGGCTTAAACATCTAACCTATTTTTTAACTTAGTTTATCTCCATATACCATATGACAATTAATCTATTGTTATTCACCCAATAAAAATTGTAATAGCATTTTTGGCGAATTAGCCGCGATCCGATTTTTTTAAATTCCTTTCTCAGCAAGCACCTACGGCCCTAGAGGAAGCTATATTTCGAATTTCATTCCAATCCGTTCGGTGGTTTCTGAGATTTCGTGTTAAATGAGTGAGTGGTATTTGACAAATATACAGTAGATTGTTACTTGATAGGGCAAAAATTACTCAACTAATGGATAGTAATATTAAAATATAATGGTGGCAGAAAGTTAAAATGTGTTTTTCAGAATTATAATGCCCAAGCAACCAATCTCCGAGTTATTTTATTCTTGTCCCTGTGATTTTTTAACATTGGCGTGCCATTACTAAAAAAATTGATAAAAAGTATTCTGAAGGAATTTTTGGATTTTATTAGTTCTTATTTGCATTGGCAGGCAGCAGTTTCTCTTGGACGTATCAATTCGTGACCACGCAACCATTATATACCACGCTATGCAAACACTACCTCTGACTGTAAGTACATTCATTGTTCACATTGTCATGTCATGACATCAGTTTAACCAAATATTTATTTGTAACGGGCCTCATGCGTTTTTATAGTAGGCTACGGCCCTCATAATATACTCCCGAGAAAATGCGAAAAAAATGAATAGGATTTCGGCTATAACATTTTTAACCTTATTTTCACATTGTTGTGGCCATCAATAATTTAACATTGTCATGGTATGTTTATAATACCTGCAAATGTTAAGATATCAAGACAACGTTAAAAATTCATTTTTAAATAATTTTAGCAATACTATGGCCAAAATGATTAAATAATTATTTGCCCACTTGGCGTACGTGTATTCATATTAATTTTTTTTTTAACTATTAACTTAGTTTTTGGTATCATGGACATCGTCTATGAAGTACTTTGGTCAAACTTATAGTAATTTTAATTTAGTATCATTGCGTCATGCAGGTTTTATTTATTTTTTAGAGTCATAATGGTGCGTCAAAAAATGTCTGATGCAGAACGCTAAGCAAAAAAACGAGAGGAGGTTATGGTTTGAAATTATAAACTGAAATTTTAGAAAAAGTAAAGTGATTCATGTACTGCTGCACCACCTATAATCCTCTCAGGTAGCCTCGAGGAAATATCAAATGTTTGCAGCAAGATTTATCAACATTAAAATTTAGAGTTTTGGAAGCTAGAAATTTGCCTGTAGTTTGAGAATCACCCATAAATATATCAGTGATGTGTTGGTACCAAAATGTTTCAATTCCCAAAAAATTGATTTTCGATTCTCGGTACCGATAACTTAGTTTGAAAATAAATTGCTATTTCAATGCATAATCTAACATTAAGTTAAATTGCAAAACAATCGATTGAAAAAAATCGATTAGAATACCAAAAATAAATCAGAAACCCACTAGTAACATTTATGCTGTTAATTATAATTCTAAAAGTGCACAATAATATGATTCATTTCATTGTTAACGAAGATTAACATTCCATAGATTCATTTATTGATTAGAGAATTGAAAGTCCTACTTAACTTTTTCACTAAACATTGTAGATGCATTGGACTTATTATTGTTATTATTTACAATGTATATATTGTTTTAAGTCAGCTGGTGTCAATCGGTTCCTAGGAATCGACTTTGTATTATTGATTCTAGATGATACCGATTCTTTTCTCAAGAATCGATGGAACCGAAAATCGACTTTTGGAACCGACGCATCTCTAATATATATAATACACCGTTGATCGAGACCTTGAGTAATCGAGTTTAGAGTGTATTATCCTCGAAGTGTTTTGTGTTAAATACTCTTAAAGGAAGTATATTTTTATGTCCGACTATTATATCAAGGTGATAATTTGGTCAGCATCAACACTTAAGAGCCAGTTTCTTCTTAAATGAAGACGTTGATATTTTATATAGGCTGAATGTTTAGTTAAATTAACTAAAGTTTTTATGAATGAGGAAAATAATTTATAAAAGTTTACAACTTAAGGAAAACGTTCTTTCTGTTTTAGTTTGCAGAAACTAAAAGTTTCCTGAACAGAACATTTGAAAAATCTAATTACGAATTTTTAATTAACAATCATGACGGTGTGGGAAAATTCAAGAGTTGGCTTTTTTGCGGTGAATGACCTCGGGTCAAATCCTGCCGAGGCACGCTAAATGTTTTCTGGACAGAAAATTAGTGTCCTTTATGAAGGTGGGAACTGTAGTTTGACATGCGTTTCCTGGGTCCGTCCACTCACCTCTATCAGGGCTGCCCCCTCTGGGGCTGCTGTGAACTCGAATCATTTTTGTAATGGTGATGATATCTTGGAGGCCATGAGGTGTTCAAAAAATTATTTGCTTTATGGAAATAAAGGTAAGTAAATAATGGGGCGTATAAAAAAAAGAAGACAGTTTTATCAAATTCCAGAGTTCAAAAGTCTGTAAATATCTTAATGCTATTTATTATTTACCAATACTTAATAATCCCTTTAGAGCATTCTCTAAGCTTGTTTACTAACACTGGACTTTTTAAAAAAAAAGCCTCAGATCAGTTATTTATTTCAAAGAAGAAACATGATAGTGTCCTACGACATTCTCGTAATTTTAAGACATTACTGGAAAAAATATTTCACAACCGCTGAAGCAACTCTTGAAATTATTAAATATGAAGGGGAAGGTGTCCTTGAAGAGCGCACTGCGCGGCGTTGGTTTTAAAAAGTAGAGATACGACGTTGAAAAGGAAGAAGGGCTCCGGGCGGCCATTAATGGATATTGATGAGGTTCTGAAGGAAGCTGTTGAGTCAAATCCGTCCACAAGTACTCGCGAACTTGCCAGGGAGTGTGGTGTGTCGGAGGATACTGTTAGTCGCCATCTTTTCTCCATGGGGAAGGTGAAAGACCTGTAGACTGGTCCCTCACTAACTTACTCCTCAACAATCAGCAGAAAAGTTTACAGAACTGCATGGGTTTGAACTCCTGCCTCATCCACTATATAGTCCAGACCTCGCAGCTTCGGGTTACTACTTGTTTCGATGCTGTCCCAAGGAATGGTATCAGCGTGGCATCGAGCAATTGGCTAGCAGATGGGTAATGACGGTAGATAACAATGGACTATACTTTGAGTATTAATTGTATTTTATACCGAAGAAATAATAATACCTTTGAGAAACGGTCATTTTATTTTATATATCCCATTAATAACTCGTGAAATAAGCAAATAGCATTTATCATCTACAAAATACAATATATTGGCTAATTGCAGTTCAAACAATGTACAAGAAATAATTCATATTATTAACTATTATTTATGAAGATAAATATTTCTTAGGTTCTGGTTTTCATTTATTATTAGGGCCTACTGAATTGTAATTTGTAATTTAATCATAATATGATAAACAATATATTGTAATAACTAAATAAAACAAAATAAAAATGTATATATCAGCTGTTTCCATGGTTAGCATATGTGATACGTAAATGATGACTGGAAGGGATCTCCATAGCAACGGCTTGTATTCAGCTCCTGATTGGACAATAGTACAGCGCTACCTTAATAATATTTTCGGCTGAAGGAAGCTTTGATGAGGTGCGACCTTGACTGTGAAGAAATTTGGGCAAACTACCACGAAGATCGTACCCTTCGTGAATAATAGCTCCTAATGGAAATTTGCCTAATGGAGTACTTCCTGAAGATTGGGGGATTTGGGAGGGGGGCGGAGTGGTTGAAGAGGACGGCGAATTATTGCCTCATAAATCTGAAAGGGGATCCGAATAAATGGAAATTGTTCTGTTTACAACTTATCCCTATAACAGCCTCAATCTAATTCAATCAACATCTACGTAGCTCCTTTTATTTATTCATCATTCTGCTATTCTTTTTTTTTTTTTTTTTTTTGATAAATAATGATTTCGAAATAAGTTCATAATATATTTTATAACTAATTCTGGTGAAAAATACTTTCATTGATTACTCATTGAATCGCTAGCTGTAGTAAATATTTATTTACACACTTCAAAAAAAAAAAAAAAAAAGGAACTACTTTTTCGAATTGTTGATTACTGATTGTCCTTCCCCAAAGCTATCCTTGTGTTTTTGTTAATACTAATGAGATAATATTAGTTTCTTGCTACTTATAACATTTAAATTATGAAATAGAAAAAAAAAACATCAAAATAGTTATTACTAGTGATGAGTCGGTACCGAAAATTTTCGATTTTCAATACCACTATCGATACTAAAAAATCGATTCTCGATTCACGGTACCTATAACTTGATTTATAAATAAATTACTATGACAAACAATAATTATTCAATAAATAAATTATTAGTTATTGTGTACAATATTAGCCATAGGTCATATCAATGAAAAAAAAAATTATTTAAAAAGACTTGTTTAAAGAGACTTAGGGTTTCATTTATTACTAAGGGAATTGCAAATATTTTTGTTTATTAATGTTTCAGAGCGTATAACAGCTAGACTATCAACGCTTAATTCTCTAAAAAAACAATAACAGTTCATCCAGGCATTATCATATCTGTTTGTTTATTTTAAGTTTTGAAAGATACATTACTAATACACCTTACTGTCATTATTCCCCAATGCTACTGGGATGTTTCTGAAGATTCCTGACAAGTACACTTTTTGGAATTAAATAGGGTTTTTCTTAAAAATGTGGGCTATAAAGGTAAAGTGTGTTGTAAATAAAAATGTGGCTTAAAGTAATAACTAGAAAAAAAAAACAGTATTTATTAACTGTTTCCATATTAATATATCGTCGCCACTATGTTAAACGCATTTTTTATTTCGTTCGTCTACTGTTGTATTCTACCTTGCGGTAAAATGCTAGAAATTCGTAAAAATGACAATACTGATTTCAGTCTTCGATGCCGATCAGATTCGAAATTTTACCATAAGGCCTTATAGAAAACAAACAAAATAAAAAACCGATTTTTCGCATTCGTTAGTCTTACATAGTGCCGAAAATATGTAAATGATGATTAGAAGGCATCTTTATAGCAACGACTTGTATTTATCTGATTTGATTCCAAATGCTACTAAACACTGTAGATGGAAGGTTGCCTTGATATTTTTCAGAACATTGTTTTAATAGTATATTAGAGGTCGAAAACAAGTATGAACATGTACAAGTAATGAAATGAAAAATAATTCTTGCTTAATTTATTATACTTAATTTTTAAGAGGATTTTTTTTTTAATTATGTAACAATCAGTGTCGATCAAATACATGAATAATTTTTTGAAAAACTAAATAAGTCGATTTTTGTCCTAAGTGTAAAAAATACCCTAAGCGACCCATATTAGTGTCCTACTCACGATGTTAAAGTAGACAAGGCTCTGTCAATGGTATCCTTTGAAACGCACTGGCCATTTTTAGACACATATATGCATACATATAAACAGTATATATGCATTCAATAATAAAAATATAGAGAACTCGTAGAATAATGCAGGCTAAAAACAGAAATTTTCAAAGCGCTGCACTAAAAGCCTGTGATGTTGGACTAGTCTAGTTTTTTCTAAATGGTAGAGAATTGCTCTCTATTAAAAATTAAAAAATATATATTTTTTTTTTAATCAGAGAGAAGATTCGATGTGTATTAATTACCCAATTAGGTAGACCAAAACTATCACCGATGCCATTGGTATCTATGAATTGAATTTAGATAATCCATTCTCGATACCTTTCGACGGTATCGAAAATCGACATTTGGAATCGACACATCTCTAGTTATTATACACATATCTTATTAAACCCCCGGCCGTTTAGATTGGTTTTTGTTTTGTTTTTTCTAATCTATACCTGATACAATAGGCACAACAAGCGTATATGCTTGCGTGAATAATGTATACAAAAGCCTGAAGGGCATGACAGAGGGGTATCACCCAATGGAGATTCCTATTCCCTGGAAATTTAGTAATAGTAAAGAATACTTTTAAAAACAGCAATTATTGTATTATCATTTCTTAGTATTTAAGAAACACAACTGTCTGGAGAAACTGACACAATAACTAAGAGATGAGAAAATGGCGAGAAAAGGAATTCTCCTTTTCCTTCTTCTTATTTATCTTATCGATTATCGAGTTGTTGTGTGCATAGCAAAACAATTTGTATTTTAAACCATTATGTAGAATGAGGCCACAGCTATAAGATAAATGTATCCATACCTACTTTGTGTGGTATTATATATATATATATATATATATATATATATATATATATATATTATATTATATATTATATTATAGGGTCTTTATATTAGAAAGACCCTACAAATTTAGGGAGAAAAAAATGCTGAGACGTCCGTGAGCTGTGGCCTAAATAAATACATTTAGGCATTTCAAAGCTATCAATATAGCAGATAAAATGGCTAAAATATTTTCTATTAGTCAATTTTTGTCAATTTGTATTCGACTTTTTTTTTTTTTTTAAACATGTCAAATGTTACCTGATCCTTATCAGATGAAAGCTAAACGAATCCAAAATGAGGGGAATTGTCAAAGGTTTGTGTTTCAAAAGAAAGAGAATCTTATATCGTCGGAAATGAAAGATTCAAACTAAAGACGAAACCCCTGACAAGTTCCACTAACCACTTCATTTGCATATTCATAAAGGTCAAGGGTTTTCAGTGCCAACGGTCTTAATGTCGATGGTCGATGCTCGATGTAGCAATGACATGAGAAAGGTCGCACACTTTCAAATGCATTTAGCAAGTCGGAAGCTCCATTTTATCCATTTAATTCGACAGTATTTTATTATTATTTCTTTTCAACCATATTAGACCTACACAAGTGTTGAGTACACTATAAATTCTGTGTCAAAGTACCTGGCGTTCAAGAACACCTGATTTTGAGAAGTTAGATAATTCTTTGAACAAATACCTCCAGGTTTATCTTATAGTTTCTAATGTTTTACTATACTAAAAACAAAAATCGACCATTTGGTTTCCACCTTACAATCAAAAAACCTTTTAAAATCTTCAATGCTTATTAAAACAAATTTGCCCATAAAGATCTTTTTATTTTGTTTTTTATTTTACCTGATAAAACGACAAAAAATATGCTTCTAGAATAATGTATACAAAAGACTACTTCAACATTAACTAGACCCAACGTTCAAAGCTCCCTGGAATTAATTAGAAACGACTCATTTTAAAAACATGACAATTATTGTATTAGACAATTTGGACGTACGGATTTGAGCTTCTGGGAAACTCCACACAACCATCCAAGTTCATGTTTTACTATAATCCTTACAATCCAAAATCCTCAATGCTCCTTACTTTGTCATAAATAAAGTTATCCATAAAGATCTTAATGTTCCATATGTTGATGATTTAACCCATACCCGATACCTATCCTTTCATAGTAAGCTCCATACCCACTCAAATCCTCTAATTTATCATGATTCCCAGACCATCCCCGATAATCCATGAGTCGTCTGAAAATAAGACACCATATTTCTTATGTTATTCTAGCCCCTGTTTGGCATGATAAATAAAAAATATGTAAAAGGTAAATCTCAGGCATGAGGAAGAATGATAACTACTGATTACTGTCCCAAGGCTTTCACTTAAGGAATGTTAAGAAAGTAGATCTTTCATATTCTTCTTTTCAGTTTTATTTTTGTATTATCAGGCATATACCTATATCACCTCATGGTCCTAGATTTATTAGTTTGTTTGTATGTCCTTGTAAAATTTGATGGAATCGTTTGTAGTCCGTATATATTCAGTAACAGGTGGTACACGTAAATCAGTATGTAAAGTTGTGTTGGTAACGTACCAAGGAGCTTGTATGAGAAGACTAAGGATTTTTGATTTAAAAGTCTACAGTCTTTGTATGTGTGTATTTTTTTGCACTGACAAAAATCTGAGAAGCGTTTGTCCTTAGGGGTTTTAGTAAATATAAGTAAGCAGGAAGTTTCTGCTTAATTTTTAACTTGGATTGTCGTCTAAGTAGTGGTTAGAATGGTTTAATACTTTAGTTTAAGGTTAGGGGTTATTTTTTTTTGGTTGTGAGCCTCAAGTCATACAGGAGGGCGTATTTTATGTCAAAGTGTTCAAAGTGTTAATGTGATGCTTTGGAATTTGTCATAGTTTAATTTTATCTTCAATAATTTCTACCAATCTTGTAGTTTGTATTAGAGAAATGAATTTTTTAAACTCACAATTCAATTATTGTTCTATTCTCTTTTTTTCTTCTCAATTATACCAACAAAGCACGAATTCTCTGAGTGATTTTAATATTACAATTTAAAAAACTTCAACGAATTCAATGACTGCGCACAATATAAATAGCCTTCTTAAAGGATGTGAGTAATATTTTAAGTTTTCGAACAACTATCGAATATTGATTAAACATTATGAAAATATTTATATATAAATATACAGATAATTTTGTCTTGACAAGTAATATTTTACAAATTCTTTAAGTTTTTAAAGAAAAAAAAAAAAATGCTGACACATTATATTCTATTCTTTTTTTTTTTTTTTTTTTTTTTTTTTTTTTTTTTTTTTTTTTTTTTTTTTTTTTTTTTTTTTTGTGAGGGGGCTTTTGAATGTTGCTAGAAAATTTGAAAGATAATAACTGCGTTGTCTAAATAATTGTTTATACATGTTTTTTATTTTTTTCATTTCTATAACACAACCTCATTAAATTATGATTACTGATAATACGTAATTTACCACTGTTTAATCAAACAGAAATGACTAAGTACTAGCTGATAATTCCAAAAGAAACCGATGATACAGCAAACACCTGATAAACAAATGAAGAATGAAATACAGTCAGGTGACGAAAGGAAAAACAAAATCTTACTTATGAATCATAAATGAACAGCTGGTTTTTATTTTAATAACAATAGATCACGGTTTGGAATAATATTTACTGATCATTCTATGTTTTTTTTTTCATGAGAGTGAATGAATATAAGAATAAAACGAAAGTGCTGTTAATATAAAAATCAATAAATAAATATATTAGAAAACTAGTTTCGAATGTCAAACATTCATCTTCAGTTCTAAAGTACACAAAATTTTCAAAGCATCAGCACTTTGTTACATGGATTATACATACTACAGTTTTCAAAAATGTAAGACAAGAAATCAAATATATTGGTACTCACCTGGGGAGATCTAACAGATATCTCAAATATATCCATAGTGGGAAGGGAAGGGCTAGGTAGGTTAAATTTTTTGGGGTTTTAACATGGGATGACTGGGATAGGGATAGGGGGCTACCTGTCTCTTCCCCTCCCGTTATGAATATACTTCAGATAATTGTTAGATCTTCTCTGGTAGGTACGTATCAATGTATTTGATTTCTTGTCTTACATTTTTGAAAACTTTAGTACAGATAATCCATGTAACATAGTGCTGATATTTTCATATTTAGAACTGAAGATGAATGTTTAGCATTCGAAACTAGTTTTCCAGTAAAATAATTCCAATAGAAGTAGAAATTAATTCATCAATCTTAATTGCATTGATCCTTCTATACCATCATGGTTTACCTCAAGTGAAATAATTATTATTATTACTGGTGGGCATGTTTCACGTCGAAGAGTAAAAGTAATATTTTTCGAATTGTCTTAATTTATACGGATTTTTCAGATATTAAGCCATTCATGTAATTTTGATAAGTAATGCTTTAGAGTCTGTGAAGAAAGAGTCGGATTTTTATCTCGAATAAAAATGACGATCAAAAGGCATCTCCATAGCAACGCCATGTAATTATGATTCAAAATGTTACTAAACACTGTAGATGGCAGGTTTTCTTTATAATTTTCTGGATATTGTTTTAATATTATATTAGAGGTAATGTAATGCACCTGTAATGAAATGAAAAATAATCCTTGTTTAATTTATTATGATTAATTTTGTAAGAGAATCGTTTTAAATTCTATAACAATCAGTGTCGATCAAATACATGAATAGTTTTGGAAAAACTAAATAAGTCGATTTTTGTCCTAAACGTAATAAATACCCTAAGCAGCCCCTATTGGCCTGCTGCTCATGATGATCCGTCAAACGTCAACTGTTTATTATCTAGAAAGCATATTTAATGAAAACATGAAATCCTGCATTGATTTCCGTACTATCTAATAATCGAACCACTGATTCTTTGTCATTGATACATTGTCCCATCCACTGACGGATATGACAACAAAGATCGCCCCTTGTCGGACGTCAAACACGTCGCGTGGCGTCGAAGGCGACAAGCATTTGTCTATCCCGCCTACTAAGTGGCGATGACATTTCATAACTTACGCAACTTCTTTTAAAAAGTAGAATCGATTTCCTTTTTTTTCTTGAGGTGGTATTCTATTACCTGCCTTCTCCTTCCGAGGCAATGAACTCCTCGTCACATGACTCCGTGAATAGAGATTGCGCTATTGTCATATTTCGTAACGCCGGCCCGGGTCATGAGGAAATGATACCCGGATCGGCGAGGGGAATAATGAAGTATCTATGAAAGTAGTTACAGTAGCTCATTAAAATTAAGTTTATAATTAAGTTATGTAATATGTAGTAATAACAGTAATCTAGTCGCCCAGGTTACTAATGTAATCGATTATCTAATGTTAATCGATAGAATGATTTCTGATAAAAAAAACAAACAAAAAACTATCTGATATTCAATCATCATAACGTCCCCTGCTCACGATGATTGATGCTACATCAGAAATGATTGATCTCGGAGCTGAGCGTTCGATCGTCATGAAGGGGTGCTTCTTTCATTCACTAGATAGATAGTGTTTTTTTAGTTGTTTTTTTTTCTTCAAATTTTGGTATCGATACCTATACTAATAAATCGATTATTGATTCTCGATACCAGAATAGTGAAAAATTCAGTAGATGTAAATAGGTTTTATTTTTTTCTCCTACAATTATTGGATTTTTGTAATTTTTATTTCTATTTTTGTTCTTATCTGTAAAATTGTAAATAGTTAACCAGATTGTTAATTTATTTTATTACATCTTATGAAAGCTAGACTCATTGTATTTATTTGTGTACATTATATTATTCTTAGGGGACATCGTCCCAGAATAAAGTTTATTTTTTATTCTATACGTTTCGCCATTCTGTACATATGAAAGAGAGCTATGAAAACCTAGAAATAGTGTTGATTAAAATTGGCTATTCGGCTCATGGTTGGATAAGTGGTGACTTGAAAGTAACATGCTTCTTGGTCAGCAAGGCGGTTTTCCCATTCCAAGTGAATGGGACAGTAGAGCAAGGGATCAACATTGGTGCAGAAGGAACTGGCCTATAAGGGAGTCTTTAAGACCCGACGAGAAGAACATTCTCCGCAAAAACCTTGTAGATCCTAGAAACATTCTCTTACGGTAGGTTCTAAAAAATGAAGACAAACATGTATTTTTTTCAATCGAATCAATATAGCTCCTAAAAAAAAATATTCGGTTGGTTTAAACTAGCGACAATGTTGTTTATATTTGATGGTGAAAAAAATGTAGACAAAATGTATTTTTTTTATTCATTTCCTTAACGGTTGGTTCTAGCGACAAATGTTAAACAAAAATTATTTTACATTAAATATTTGATCTTATCGTTGATGTCTATTTAAGCCAAATAAAGAGCATTTGCGGCATGTCATGATTTTCTTATTTAATCAAAAGAAAAAGGCATCTGAATGTCATCGAATTCTTGTTGAGACTTATGGCGATGTTGCTCCAACCGTCAGGACATGTGAACGTTGGTTTCAAAGTTTCAAACGTGGTGATTTTGATGTTACTGATCAAAAACGAGAAAATCGACCAAAAAAGTTTGAGGACTTCGAATTGCAATCTTTATTAGACGAAGACAATACCCAAACCCAACAAATGATGGCAGAACAGTTGAATGTCACTAGGCAAGCCATTTACGATCGCCTGAGAGCTATGGGAAAGATTCAAAAGGTTGGAAAATGGGTTCCACATGAATTGGACGAACGACAGATGGAAAAAAAAACGAAAAACTGTGTGCGAAATGCTGCTTTTACGCCACGAAAGAAAGGTTTTTTTTGCATCGAGTTGTAACTGGCGATGAAAAATGGATTTATTTTCAGAATCCCAAACGAAAAAAATCATGGGTAACGCCAGAATACCGAGCGCTACCGACAACAAATGATCAATTTGAGTCACGCATTGATCGAAAAAAAACGCCCAGAATGGGCTCACAGGCACGCCAAAGTCATTCTTCAGCATGATAACGCTCCTGCACATTCAGCCAGATTGACTAAGGAAACGATTTCTTCGCTTGGTTGGGAACTCCTACCCCACCCGCCGTATTCACCTGACCTGGCGCCTTCTGATTATCACCTCTTCTCATCGATGGGACACTCATTGGCGGAGCAACACTTCAACAATTTCGAAAGCGTACCAAAATGGCTCGATGAATGTTTCAAATAAAATAATAAAAATTCGAAAAAATATATGTAATATGTAATTTTAAAAAAACCTGGTATAGTTCCTAAACGGTTGGTTCTAGATCTGGAACTGTCGTTAAACTTTCGATCAGAACAACATCAATAGAGCTAGAGCCTATCAAAATTTTACATTTTTAATGTGAAAAAACCGTTACAGTAAAAAACCTATGCCCCCAGCCAAAAGGTTCAGCAGTTTTAAATTATAATCTTATTTTCTCATTTTTAAAAGCAAGCATATATCTTTCTTAGGCGTTTAAATTCGATTTTCGGCTTGCAATACCTTTTGTTTTATTTTTGAAGAAAATAGTTTTAAATTATGTTACAAGCAGTGTTGAAGACATGAAAATTCATGTCATCATTACTAATGAAAAATTATCGTTTATATGAAAACGTAAAAATGGGGTCTGTTGCTTGAAAATTGTTCGCAAGAGTTATTCAGTTGGATAGGCTTGGGAGCTAGTAACACAGATTCACGTAAATTAAAAAAAAAAAAAATGCCTCTTGGAATTTAATTTCACAACCCAAGATAAACTATAACAATGTGTTGTTATCTTTTAAGATTAAATAGTTTTTTTACTGGCTACTTCAAAATTTTCCAGGGATACTCTATCGATGGCGTCTATCTTAAAAAAAAAAAAAAAAAAAAAAAAAAAAAAATCGATATGTTAGAATTAACAATTATTCGTCTATTTAAGATAAATGTGCAGGTTTTGGACACGTTTAAGAAAATTTCAATTATTTTTTTTTATCCATGGATTCTTTTAGATACTTTTTTTCGACAAAAAGCAGATGAAATCATAATATGAAATATAACTAGCATGTCAGGCATGACAGAGGTAATTTTAACCGAGTAGATCCCTCAACTCCTTTTTGAGTCTTTTTCCATTTTCTGCCATGTTTCTCGGTGTTTTGGTTTGTATTAGATTGTTGTATTGTCCGTGTTTTTACTGTTGATCATTTATGTAGAAGTGATTATAAAAGTCTTAGTCTTCTGTTAAGCTGTTCGTCAAAGATTAATAAAAGTAGGACTGAATGCACTACGGTCAAAGAAAAAAACACTTTTCAAAAAAATGCGGTAGGCTCGTCTTTGTTGGGTTCGAAAACATCAAAACTGAAGACAAGAAGACTGGAACTCTGTCATATTTTCTGATGAAACGAAATTTAATATCCATAGCACAGATGGAATTCAGTATGGGAACGAAGAAAAGGTGAGGCCCTAACAACTCAATGTTTAAAATCGACAGTAATGTATCCAGTGAGTGCTATGGTCTGGGGTTGTACTTCTAGTATATGTTACTTTATCACCTTATCTATTCTCGATGGGACATTGCGAGCCCACGGTTAAATAAATATTTAAAAGTAAATACAGGTTTTTAAACTGTTGCATCTATTGTTCACACTCCTGTATGTCACCGGTAAAACGTGTTCCATGTTACAAAATACTTGTGGAAATTACATTATGGTAACAATGTTATTGAAACATTTATTTATTTTTTTCTATATTACTCATATTTTTTATTTGTATTCTGAAAACATATGTGAAACAGAATTGAGAGGGACTTAGAGAGACCTTTATATTCTGCCGAAGGACAACTTGGGCCGAAAAAGGATATTTATAGGGGTCGCTGACTTCTTTATTGGGCGTCCTGCCTAAAAGATTTCCGCTTGATTCCTACAAAATCTGCGAGGGGTAAAAGCTAAAAGATTTTTGAAAATATATATTTAGATAAGGTTTCAAAAATATTTTTTAAAAATAATTTTTAATAACCCCTTTTAACCTTTCACAGATCAGCTAGTACTCGAATCAACGATCCTAACCCAAGGAAAAAAGTTTAAATGTATTTACAGTGGCTATCAGGCGACTTGAACATCGATTGCTGTCCGCACTTTTCTGGAAAGTTCTTGGAAAATAAAATTGTGTGTGATGTATTTGTTTTGCGGAAGACAAATAAGGGATTATTTTTCTCTGACAAAATTCGTAATGTTATGTATTGGTCTATATATTCAAGATAGATAACAAAAATATTTCTGCAAAGTGTTTTTTCGAGAAATCAAAAAAATAAAGTGAAATCGTTTGTGCTGAGAACAATTGTATACGCTAACTGTTGAGTATACTACAACATCTAAAGTTGAGTTACTAACGTATAAAGGTGGTTTGTAAAAAGAAGAATTTCGGATTTCAAATTCTAGTTTTTGTGTTGGTCTTTTTTGCTATACCGAAAATTTGAGAAGGGTACTATGTCAGTGGTTATTGAATGTATACAGGAGGAAATGTGTGAATGCCATATGCTGAAATTTGTAGCATGTTTACTTGATCAAGTGAACTAAAATTATAATGCGTAAATAAATTATGTTACAATTGTTATGATTTTAAATAAACATACAAACAAATTTACAACTTTGGACAATACGCAGGGACACATTAGATCCTTGGAAATAGCCTTGTTCCTGTTTTTCTATGAACAATTTTCTCAAGACAATTTTCCTATTGTGGCTATTATTTCCTATTACTTTTCAGTCCAATTGAGACAAAACATTTTTTTCATATTATCAACTGTTTTCTAGCTTGTTTATTTATTGATCCGTTTTTCTGAGCGCTTCTTCGTTCTAGAAACAAAAGAAAATTTAATTAGTGGAAGAACTTTAAATGCCTCAAAGAGCGAACTAAAGGAAGGTAAGAACTCTTGATTTAGTAGCAACTAGTTAAAGTCTCAACTTCTAGCCTCAGAAACAATCTTTATGTTCGCGGTTTTAAATAAGTTTTTTATATTATTTTTTTTTTGTTTTACTGTAATAATCTTTAGATATATGCCTAAACAAAAACCTAGTAAAACATTTCCAATAGCCCCACTTTATATCTGTTTCCAATAGGAATGGAAAAATCCATTAGGGAAATCCCAAGGTAAAAAACCCAAAATTTAACCTACTTGGCCTTCCCTCCCCCACGATGGATATATTTCAGATATCTGTTAGACCTCCGCAAGTGAGTACCAATATATTTGATTGCTTGTCTTACATTTTTGAAAACTTTAGTATACATAATTTATGTAATAAAATGCTGATATGTTGAAAATTTTGTAGGTTATAGAACTGAAGATGAATGTTAAGCATTCGAAACTACTTTTCCAATAATATAATTCCAATAGAAGTGGCAATTAATTCATCAATAGTGATTGCCTCGATCCTTCTATACCACATGTTGATAATGAATACAATAACATGTAAATAATTCACTACAAGTACTTCAATAAAAAATCTACTCTAGAAGGTCTCTGGGCCATCTTCTTTTCAGACGCTTTGGAGGATTATCGGGAATGGTCTGGGAAGCAAGTTGAGAAATTAAGGGATTTGAGTGGTTATGGAGCTTACTATGAAAGGATAGATATCTGGTTTGGGCTAAATCAGCAACATATGGAGCATTAAGATCTTTATGGATAAATTTATTTGTCACAAAGTAAGGAGAATTGAGGATTTTTTATTGTAAGGATTGGATACGAGATGAATTGGATGGTTTAGTGGAGCCCAGAAGCTCAAATCCGTACGTCCAAATAAGTCTAATCAATGTCATGTAAATGAGTCTTTTGTAATTAATTGGGAGCTTTGAACGTTTGTCTAGTTAATGTTGAAGTAGTCTGTAACGACTAGAAGTTTTTTGTCGTTTTATCAAAAATACTAAGACAAAAATATTAAGATCTTTACGGACAAATTTGTTTTAGACATAAAGCATTGAAGATTTTAAGAAGGTTTTTTTGATTGTAAGGATTGGATACGAGAAGAATTGGAAGATTTTTGTTTTTGTTGATAGTGCTATAAATATATGGGGCATATAATCCAAAACCAGCCAAGTCCAATTTCCGTATTATTTTTTTTTCTTTTTGAATAGTTTTTCAAATAGACTATCTTTAAGTGAAATTTTTTCTCAAAAAACCTAGTCAAATCACATTTAAAACGGCCATACAAAAAATAATTCCCCTTCCTAATCCAATCTGAACCTTCATCGACCAGCTGTGAAAAAATTTCAAAAATGGACTTGGCTCGTTTTGAAATTCTATACCTCATACGAGGTGTGATCAAAAAGTTCCAGGACTGAATTTTTATACATTTATTCATACAACATACAGGTTATTCAAATTTGTCTCCTTCGAAGTACTCCCCTTGGGAAGCTACACACTTTTCCCACCGGTGTTTCCACTGATCAAAGGCCCCAGAAAACTCTTCGTTTGTAAAGGTGTTTAGCTGCTCCGTTGTTTTTTCTTTAATTTCGTCAACTGTTTGAAATCTTCGTCCTTTCAGGTGTCTCTTGAGCTTCGGGAAAAGAAAAAAGTCGGCTGGAGCCAGGTCAGGTGAGTAGGAGGGCTGAGGAATGACAGTCATTGCGTTTTTTACACAAAGGTTACGGATAACTAATGCAGAGTGAACAGGAGCATTGTCATGGTGAAGGACCCAATCACCACTTTGCCACAGCTCAGGTCTCTTTCTTCTCACAGCATTACGCAATTTTCTGAGGGTTTCAAGATAAACAAAACGATTAATTGTTTGACCTTGTGAAAGGAATTCGTAGTAGACAACACATTTACAGTCAAAGAAAACCGCAAGCACCTGGAACTTTTTGATCACATCTCGTATATTAATTATTTCTTCTTATTAATAAAAAAAAAGGTAATATTTAAATAATTACAACTGTATACATTATATACAAAAAATAAATTTTAGGGAAATGATTACAATAATACGTCAATAAAATGTAATTAACTACTCACTAGTAGCACTTTAATAATTTTATAATAGAAGGTCTCTTGGCCATCTTCTTTTCAGACTCCCCGGAGGATTATCAGGAATGGAATGGGAAGCAAGTTGTAAGAGTAGTGGATTCGAGTGGGTATGCAGTTTACTATGAAGGGATAGGTATCTCTGGTTTGGGCTAAATAAGTAACAAATGGAACATTAAGACCTTCATGGAAAAGTTTGTTTGTGAAATAATTAAAGATTTTGATGCGTCTAATTATGCCTCAAACAAATAGTAAGGATTAGACACGAGAAGAATTGGAAGGTTAAGTGGAGCCCCAAAGCTCATCTCCGTATATCCCAATGGGCCTAATTACTGTCAAGTAAATAAGTCTTTTGTAAATTATTTGAAATCTTGTTTAGTAAATGTTGGAGTATTTAGAAACGACGAACAGTTTCTTGTCGTTTTATTCTGGTATGTTATGATACTTTTAATTTATATTATATCATTAATTGTATGTATATTTCATCTATAACTGATTTAAATAATCTTAAATAGCACAAAGCTCTTTCATGGGGAGGATACAAACTCTCTGTCGGGATATATTTTTTTTATTTTACATGAATCAACTTATAGAGTGTTGTTATCACATAAAAAAGGAAGGGTGGAGATGTAAAAAACAAAACAAAATTGTCTTAAAGATTTGCTAACAAGGTAGTTTATAGATTTCGGTCTAACCTAAACAAATCTCTTAATGGTTCAAATTGTTTTCTCAGTAAATAATCTAACTCTCCTCATTAAGTTGAGGATGCCCTAATCACAGGATGATTCAGTCTAATCGATATCGAGAATCGAGATACGAACGGGAATCGTAATAGATGTGGTCAGTCGAATTGGGTCAAGAACAACGATCGGCTTCCTGCCAATATCCGCGAGTGGACGAGATGTTTTGTGATCTTTGTCTGTATTTGACAAAACCACAACAAGGCCTGTTAATGTCAATTTTGGCGAACTGTCATGGTCCACATCATTGCTTTCAAATAAATTAATCACGTACGAAAAAAAAAAAAAAAAAAAAAAAAAAAAAAAAACTGTTGAAAAACGACTAAAACATCAATGGCGGTACGCCTAAAGGAAAAACCGTTGATATAAATATATATTTAAATTTTTTTTATAACAATTCATTGAAATTTACAACTGTACAATTTATACATCAAGTAAATGTGCTGTTAGATTAAAATAACGGGACAAAACTTAAAAAGAACTACTCGTCAGTAGAACTTTAATAAAAATTCAACACTAGAAGATCTCTGGGTTATCTTCTTTTCAGACGCCTCGTGGGATTATCAGGAATGGTGTGGGAAGTAAGTTGAGAAATTAGGGGATTTGAGTGGGTATGTAGCTTACTATGAAAAGTTTGGGCTAAATCAGCAACATATGGAACATTAAGATCTTTATGGATAAGTTTATCGGTGAAAAAGTAAGGTGCATTGAGGATTTTTCGAAGGATTTTGGATTGTAAGGATTGGATACGAGATGAATTGGATGGTTTAGTGGAGCCCCAAAGCTCAACTCCGTATGTCCAAATAGGTCTAATCACAGTCATGTATATTAGTCTTTTGTAATTAATGGGGAGCTTTGAACGCTTTTCTAGTAAATGTTGAAGTAATCGGTAACAGGCAGTTTCTTGTCTTTTTAGTCTTGTATGTGGATTCCAAGTAAGACGTTTGTCCAAGTGGAGTCCTAGGTAGCGGATCTGTTCAACAGAGATTAGTGGAATATCATTAAAGGATACTGTTGGACAGGAAGTCGTGGGTTTACGACGAAGGGTAAAGGTTATATGGTGAGATTTTTTGAATTATTTTTTATTCTCCATTTTTGACACCATTCTTGAAGGGTTAGGATATGGAATGGGAGTGTTTGGGAGGCAATGAAGGGATCATTGTTTACTGATAACACACATGTGTGAGCCTTATTGGTGAGGACAGTGGATATTTAAATTTAATATAAAAATTCAGTTTTTAAAGGATATTCTAAAAAAAAGAAAATTTTGAATAATTAATTTTAAATAACAGTACAAGCATGACAATCGATTAGCTTTAGTTTAAAAGTGCCTCTAGGCCAAATGTTTTTCTCAGAAATGGGAAAATGGGATCTGAGAATTCCTTCAAATACGTCTATATTTTAGATTGGGACCTAGAAAACCTGTCTCCACATTCATTTTAGTTGTCTAGAAAGTAGGTAATATTATAACTGACATTGTATAACCTATATTTACAAATGTATTTTAGATTATTTTTAAGACTAAACGGACAAGAAACTGCTCGTCGTTAAAGACTACTTCAACATTTACTGGACAAACGATCAAAGCTCCCAATTCATTACAGAAGACTTATTTTAATGACTGTGATTAGACCTATTTGGAACTTTGGGGCTCTACTAAACCATTCATCTCGTATCCAATCCTTACAATCCAAAATCCTTCGAAAAATCCTAAATGCCCCTTATTTTGTCACCAACAATTTTATCCATAAAGATCTTAATATTCCATTTGTTGCTGATATAGCCCAAACCAGATACATATCCATTCATAGTAAGCTCCATAACCACTCAAATCCATTAGTTTCTCAAATTGCTTCCCACTCCATTCCCAATAATCTTCCGAGGCGTCTGAAACGAAGATGGCCTATAGATCTTCTAGTATAGAATTTTTATTAAAGTGCTACTGATGAGTTTTTTTTTTTTCAAGTTTTGACACGTTATTGTAATAGCTATGAGCTCAGTTACTTGATGTATATATTTGTAAAGTTTTAAATTTCAATAAATTGATATATGTAAAATAAAAAAGAAATAAAAAAGATTATTTTTAGACCATAAACGTTTATTTAGTAGAATGTTGACGTGTAAGGTTAAATGAATTTTCCTCCATATTCGATTTACCTTGAAGAAACCATTTGGTCTACAGGCATAGTTCAGGTATCAAATTAAAGCTTATTAAATTTAGTTTAAATTATTTTCTAAAAATAGTTACGTTAAACCAATACTTTGGTCATTATCTGGGCAAGAAATTGACTCTATCAGAAAAATTTTAAATTTTGTGGAAAAATCACCATTTCATTGACGAACCGTTTCTTCGCACCTGACTGGCCTATGGAGCTACGGTTGGGCTTAAATCGTCAAAAAATTTTGTTTTCTTAGTTGTAAATATTAATAGTAATTAACGCTATTACTAAAGACTGTGTAGTTTACAAGATATAAGCGACAAACAAAAAATAATGCTAACATTTAGCGGTTTTTCGTGTAGTACAAAAATAGCACCAGGTTTTCGGAGTTGTGAACACATGCATCTTTTTCTTCACATTTACTTGAAAGATTACTTGTTATATATAAATTGCGATTCATAAGATGAAGAATAAGTGATCGTTATAAAATTATGAATATTTATTTATATAAAAAGGTTATTTCCAACATGCACGTATATATTGCACGTATAATAATGAATCAGCAGAAACTGATAAACATGAAGAAATAGACCACACAAGATATACACTGGGAGCACACCGTTGTTAAACTAGGTCATGGGGCCATATTCTTTTTAAGAGCCAGAGAGGATCAACCTAGGATTGTTAGTTTTTATTGGCGCCCAGTTTATTGTGGAAGTTTCAATTCTGTCAGGTGTAGTTTTTTTTTTTCTTTACTGCTGTACCAAGTTTACCTAGCACCATTAATCCGGCTGCTGAAGAATATTAAATTGTAAAATTAAATAACACGTTTATGGTTATAGTAATACTGAAGTAAAACAATTTTAGTAAAAAAAAAAAAAAAAAAAAAAAAAAAAAAAAAAAAAAAAAAAAAAAAAAAAAAAAAAAAAAAAAAAAAAAAAAAAAAAAAAAAAAAAAAAAAAATTAAATATTAAAAAAAAATAATTTTTTTTTCTTCCCTTTTAGCGGAAACGGAAGAAGAAGCGATCGAACAAATAAACATCCTGACAGAAATTTCGGAAAAAAAAAAAAAAAACAGGTCTACATATCTCTTACGAAAAAACAGAACTAATGACTACCGACCCAGACTTAAAAAAAAAAATCAGTGGAAACCAAATACGGAACAATAAAAGTAACAAACAAATTTAAGTACCTAGGTGAGACTATATGTAGCAACGGTTCGGAAAAAGAAAGTATAAAGGAAACAATAACTAAACTACAGAAACTATCTTTTGCAACCACTAACCTTTACAACAAAAAAACCCTGTCCACAAAAGCAAAAATAAGACACTACAACATTGTCGTTAAACCTGTGATTTTATTTTATGATATGACAGAAACCACTTGCATTCCTAGTCTGGAAGAATTACTAAGGATTGAACGGAGAATTCTGAGAAGGATCTATGGCCCCAAAAAGACTCAAGAAGGATACAGGCTTAGACCCAACCGGGAAATCTATAAAGATACAAAGGACATAGAAACGGAAATCCGGGTTAGAAGACTGAAATTCTATGGACATATGATAAGAATGGTCCCGCAAAGACTAAATAAGCAAATATTTGAGAAAATCCGTGGATATAAAAACTCAGGAGGATATATGAAACAGATGAAAGAAGAAACGGAAAGATTAGGTATAACGGACCAGGACTGTCAGGACAGAGAAAGATATAGAAACAGACTTAAGGAATTGAAGGTTATTGTGGGCAGAAGAAGTTCAAAAAAGGGAGTGGCGTGGACAGAAGAAAGAATAAAGAGACACGGAGAAATAATGAAAGAAAAATGGAAGGAAAGAAAAAACAAGAGAGGAGCCAAAAATTGATATTCGCGTGGTCTCCAAGGCCGTTTCGTGAAAAAAAAAAAAAAAAAAATAAAATATTAAAAAAAAAAATAGAAACTTTTTCATAGTATTTGTTCAGCATGGTCTGGTTATTTTGCCAGGGTTATAAAAATATAGTTCACTCCTAAAATATTGTGAAATGTACGTTATTCAGAGTTTTGTTGTAAGTAATCGATAAAATGTTTCAATTCTCTATCTCTGCTTGAAACTCTTAAGAAAATATTTCAAGCCGTGAAATGCAACTTAATTAATCTCATGAGAATAATTGACTAGCCACTTGATTAAATAATAATAAAGCGATCTCCTTAATAATAAAAAAAATAATCTATTTGAGCAGACCTCTCATCCAGCTTCTCTTCAGCGTTCTAAGGTTATGTAAATTGTGGCTTTGTATGAGTAAGTTATTAGGTTCATGAATTCTGTCATGTAATTGTCTATTTATTGTCTAATTGTTGTAATTGCCTATATAATTGTATATTTATTTCGTTTACATGTATATATGAGTTATGTATGTGGTAAGTGATGTAGCAAGGTATTTTTATGTCTTATTATTTTTGATAAAACGACAGGAACTACTTGATGTATATTATTTTGTAAAGTTGTAAATTTCAATAAACGAACAAAAAAGTAATTTTTATTGAAATATATATTTATTTTTTTAGGAATAAAATGAAATAGTTGTTTGATATACGAAAGAGTTTTCATTATCTAGTGGACTCATTTTTCTCAATCATTAATTTCCATCATTTTATAGGTAAACTAATTGTAAATTGTAGCAAGATTTTTAAGTCTTCAGTATGACTTGAGGTACACTATGATGGTATAGAAGGATCAGTACAATTAGGATTGATGAATTAATTGCCACTTCTATTGGAATTATTTTATTGGAAAACTAGTTTTAAATGCCAAACATTCATCTTCAGTTTTAAAACATACGAAATATTCAACACATCAGCACTATGTTACATGCATTATGCATACTAAAATTTCCAAAAATGTAAGACAAGAAATCAAATATTGATACACACCTGAGGAGATCTAACAGATATCTGAAATATATCCATCGTGGGAGAGGGAAGGGCCAAGTAGGTTAAATTTTGGTGTTTCCCTTATGGGTTTTTACGTTCCTATTGGAAACAGATATAAAGTGGGGCTATTGGAAATGATTATCTGGTCACTTTAATTAAAATCATTAAGTGATATAATAGGCTATTAATAGCCTAAAATTAAATATTCATTAAGCATTAGAAATAATAATATCGCTTAAAACTGATCCAGAATTTTGGTTAAATGACCAGGTAAACATTTCCAAAAGCCCCATTTTAGATTTGTTTCCAATAGGAACGGGAAAATCTAATGTGTCTTAAGGGAAATATCAAGGTAAAAATTAAAAAAAAAAATTAATCTACCTGGCCCTTCCCTCTTCCACGATGGATATATTTCAGATATCTGTCAGATCTCCGCAGGTGTGTACCAATATTTGGTTTCTTGTCTTACATTTTTGAAAACTAGTATATATAATCCATGTAACACAGTGATGATGTGTTGAAAATTTTGTATGTTTTAGAACTGAAGATGAATGTTTAGCATTCGAACCTAGTTTTCAAATAAAATAATTCAAATAGAAGTGGTAATTAATTCAACAATACTAATTTTTCATTATGACATTTTATTAAATAGAAATACGAATGATTTTCTAGCAGGCATCAAGACGGTTATATTCTTTGAAAGGAGCCGATACTGAGATCTGCCAAGTCTAAACAAGGCCAATTTTCCTTTCTTGTTGAAATAGCAGAGAATGTTTCTCACCGGCTAATCCAACTTCAAATAAAGTATTCTCTGCAAATATACTTTCATTCAGGCAAAATAAACAGTTACGATATCTGCAAATGCTATTGACCATCAACTAGCGCGTGATATTATAATCCGATGACAATTATATCACGCGAGAAAAAAACGCTTCGGCTTATAGAGCGGTAATAAAATGATAAGAAGATGGTAGAAATGGCACAACTTCCGGTAGAATTTTTACGGTAGCTGATCCGTCACGAACAGTTACACACGCTACCCCCTCCAATAGACCCGACGTACGATCGAACTTGGTGCCGGTGTGTTTACCGCATTGGGATTATCGGTTATAGGCCAACACTGCCTCGGTTGGGCATTCTTTATAAATACACATATATAGGGGAAGGTGCTGCACCTAAAGCACAGTTGTACCAGTGGACATTTTTAATTAAGAGAGAGTGGGAGGAGGGAAATTGAAATTGTTAGGTTGGTAGTGCTGCAAGATCTCCCTGCAGTTGCAAGTGTGTTTCAAGATTGTCAGATCAACAGTTTCATAGAAACTATTATTTTTAAGTTTTTTTCTTCCAAATCCTGACCAATCCAACCAGTGATTTTAAATTTTTTAAGACCTACACTTAGAAATTTTCTAGGCAGTAATATTTCAGTGGGTTATCCGATAAATATATAATAACTTCATATGTTTTCATATCAGTTATCACTTACGGGTTTTGTGAAACAGAGCTTTCCGCACAACATGGCGTTCAGTTGTACCTGTGGACACTATTGCCAGCTGAACCTGTGGACAGATAGTTAAAGTGTCCACAGGTATAATAGATTTTTCTTATTGTTTATTAATTTATTATTTCAATTATAAATATTGCGGAAAAGTTTGTAGGCATTCCGCGTGATATAAAATGCCTAAATCTGGATACCTACTATTCGTATAACCCTTTTTTTAAGAGGAGAAAACTCGCCACTCACTATTTACAACAAAATACTCAACTAGTGAAGATAGTGATTTCACAAATGTGATCTTGGCTAATCCATCAAGAGAAGATTGTAATTTTTTGGATGAATTGATAAATGATTATGAACAAGGTAAAGAAATTGAAGATGAAGAAATATATGTTAGTATCTATGTTTTATGTTGTAAAGCATTTTATTGCTTTGATCGAAGAAAAAGTATACTCGTTCACGTTCAACATTTGTTACTTGAAGAATATTTCATCAAATGATAGAACCTCAAAATTTATTCTTCCGGACATCGCTACTGATTTTGAAATTGAAATAAGAGATATCAAGAGAAAATTGCCACCGCCATCTTTTATAACTGCCAGTGGGAGATTATGTAAACAATTACATTTCCCAACATCTTTTCATGGATACAATCTCTAATGATTCGATTTTTTCCATAAAAAAAAGTCTGTGACACTCGTTAATAATAGTTTTAGGCACATAAAAGATTTATTTTTGTTAAAAGGTTTAAAAATAAGTTAAGTTTCTATTTACTTTGATACGCTAAATTTATTGTTGTCACCTTTCTAGTCGGCCTTCTAGTTTAATAATCTTGTTGACTTTTTTTAATTTAAATATTCTATTTTGTTTAGTACATTTTATAAAAAATTATTGCTGAAGTGTTTCTCTTAATATCATTTCAATTATCTTTATAAACCTATGAAGAAATGAATGTCCATTGGTACAACCACTAGTGTCCACAGGTACAAAGGGGGAAGGTACCTATGGACACTAATCAGTAAGTTACAAAACATTATTTTCTGTAAAAATAAAATTACTTCTTAAAATAAATACAACAGGGTTCGATAGCCCCTTAAATTTCTTATCAATTGGTACAATAATTACTCAGATAAATAAAGCACCAAAAATTAGAAAAATTTATAAGTGAAAATTGTCCACAGGTACAGCACCTTCCCCTACAGTAGAATATCGATGACCCGATATGTAGGACCAGAATGGTGTTGGAATGCTGAAAATAGTGGATTACTGGATTCAATGAAATGAAATGACAAACTGTTGCTTTTGTATTATTTTATAACGCAATAAACTAATATTTAAAAATTACTCAAAAAAACAAACAAAACTAACTCGTATATAACATCTGAAAAACAATAGGAAAACCACAAAATTCACACGAACGTAAAATAAAATAGAAAACTTAATTTTGGGACAAAGTCCTTTAAGAATAAAATTGCATTGGAGAAAGAAAAAAAAGGAAAACGCTCAACCAAAGACTTAAGACTATTCACTCCTCTCCAAACGTTCAACTTTAAAACTTAAACAAAAAATGAACACTTATATTATACTTATCCAAATATAGGCTTCGCAGATATAAGGAACGCCAAAAACAAACTCTAAATCTTCCAGGCAAAAACATTTAGGACAATCTCAAAAGCACCATGGTGCGTAAGTAACATAACTTTGCATACTGGCCTACGCATGCCAACTGTTACAGAACAAATACGAACCTGTTTCAAACGATTCCAGGAAAAATTACATGGACATCCTAATACACATATAAACGACATGGGCACAATATTTATTCCGAACAACACACAGAGAAGACTAAAAAGGAACTGATGAGAGAGACTCTAGACTAAAATTAAATAAAAATAAAGACTGGAGGTGCCGCTGGGTTCTGCTCCCCAACATGCCATTCACGCCATTATTTTTCTCACAACAGATTCACTGTTTGTCTAATTGTAATTGGCATGTGTGAATAAAGATATATAGTCAAAAAAATATGTATATATCTGGCCAAGAGAATTTAAAAATAAACAAGATAAAAAAGAAAGTAAGAATAGTCAATATAGGAATAAATATTATCAACAAAATTGTAGAGAGAAAGTAGAATTATAAAAAATAAAATAGGAAACCAAAAATTATCAGTACAATTTTTTTTTTTTTTTCCCATTGATATTTACAACTGTACAAAATAATATACAACAAGTAAATGTGTTGACAGTGAATACAATGGCATGTAAATAACTTGTGAAGAATTACTCACTAGTAGTACTTCAATAAAATCTACACTAAAATGTCTTTAGGCCATTTTCTTTTCAGACGCCTCGGAGGATTATCAGGGATGGAGGAGGAAGCAAATTGGGAGACTAGTGGATTGGAGTGGTTATGGAGCTTACTATGGAAGGATAGGTATCTGGTTTGGGCTAAATCAGAAACATATGGAACATTAAGATCTTTATGGATAAGTTTATTGGTCACATAGTAAGGAGCATTGAGGATTTTTCGAAGGATTTTGGATTGAAAGGATTGGATACGAGATGAGTTGGATTGTACAAAAAATTAAATTGAAAACTATAAATTTAGGCTAATATTTTATGTCTGACATACTAGAATGATATACATTACGAGACATCCATATAATTAGAGAGCGTAAAATAAGTGAGAAAGAAGAGTGTTTTAAACGTTCACATGGAAGAGGCACTACGGATACAAGGGAGGAGAGAATTCCAGAGAATTGTGGATCGCACAAGAAAGGAACGTTGGAATGCAGTACTTCTGTAAAATGGAGTATAGAGTTTGGAAAGACGAGATCTTGTATGTAGTGATTGGACTTAGGATTGGAATTGTTGGAATAGAGGGTGGTGGGTTTTGATAATTTGGAAGAGGTTTGTTGCAAGGGAGTATCCTCTACGGAAGGAGTATCTTCTACTCGTTTAGAGATGAGAAACATTTGTCTCATAAAACAGCTATGCAAAAATATATGCATGAATTGTATTTGTATTTTATCAAGATTTGCTCTTCAACATTTACCAGACAAATGCTCTAAGATACCGATTAATTATAAAAGACTCATTTACATGACAGTAATTACACCCATTTGGATATAGGGAGTTCAGATTTGGAGCTCCACTAAGCCATTCAGTTTATCTCTTATCCAATCCTTACAATCTAGGTAAAATCCTACCAAAAAATCTTACAATACCGACAAGGTGCTGCGCCTTTATGATGTTGATATTATCTTACTATCAGCTTTCATCTTACTACAAAACATGATTTCCTTTTTCTGTTCATCTTCATTTTATTTATTTATAATAAATGGTAGATAAATCATTTTGTACCAATGCCAAATAATATTTAAAGAAAAGGCAAGTGAGATTTATTTAAGCTTGTTGTGCAATTGTAACTGCCAGTTTAAGGCGACGTGATCGTGCACTGAATTAAAATTTTGTTTATTTACAATGGCAATGGCGGAACATGAAAGAGCTTTAGATTGTTTTTACTGTACCATGAACGAAAATAGGGTTATATGTGTTCATGGTTCTAAGACAATTATACTTCTAGAACCTCTCGCCTCAGGAAAGTTGACTTATAGCGTCTCGGGAGTTGTTTGGCAAAAATTATACTTCGAGTTAACAATTGTTGGTTCGATTAAACAAATACAATTAAAAACTTAATCGGGAAATGGGATTCACTTCGACTTAATGAGTTTCGACTGTATTTGTTTTTTATTTCCTTTGACTGATCAGTATTAACTTATCTAAAATGTATTATTATATTACAGTGGGTAAAAAAAAGTATTCGTACACCACATTTTTATTCGGTAAAAGTACAAATAATAATTAATTGGACACGGAAAAACTTATGATTAGTATAAAAACAGTACTGTGCATTAATTCTTTACCAGAAAAAAATAAAAAGCCCATACAATCTAATTTATGAAAAAAAATCAATATTTTTAGGCAAAACAATTATTCGTGCAGCAAAATATTCATCTAATAATAACTTTTTAAGTTCATTATCAGATCAAAGTTTTCATCTAAAAGTAATCCTTTGCTCTTATGTAAACAAAATGAGATGGATGCACTTGTTTAATTGTGTACTACAAGATAATTCCTCAAAAATGGGACGCAAATCAAAAGAATTGAGCCCTGCTTGCTAAGGAAAAACAAGGTTTCGAGCAAGGATATATCGGTGTAAAGTCAGCATTGTCTCATACGACCGTGCAATACATTATTAAAGAGTTTAAAACCGGATTAATGGACAATAAAAAACGTTCTGGACCCCTATCGATGTGTGAATCACGAGAAATTGTGAAATTAGCGCTAAAAAAATCTAAAATAAGTACCTGCGAAATAGCGGAACACATCGCAACAAAATACAGTAAACATGTTGCACTTCAAACTGTCGAAAATTGACTCCATGAAGCAGAGGAAGAGCGTCAAGGGAAGAACCCATCATAAATGAAAAAAAATAAAAACGGGATAAAAGATTTCAGTTCGCCCCGGGAACATTCCAACAAACCACTTTCATTCAGATGAAAGCTAATTAAATATTTTTGAATGCGATGAAAGGAAATTTGTCCTGAAACAGGAGCAAAGCTTTTTTTTTTTTTAAAAATTGCAACCAACTGTAAAGGCGTCAGAGTTTAGGGTCGTCTGAGCGCAAGTTGGGTTGGTGAACTCGTTATTTTCAATGGAATTTTTAACGTAGAAAAGTATATGAACATGTTGCGAGGCAATTAATAAAAAGTGTGCGAAATTTAGGGATTGAGGACAGTTATTTGTTTCATTAGGACAATAACTCTAAGAACACTGCTAAAAAAAAACGAGGATTGGCAGCTGTAAAATGTTCCTAGGATTTGTCTAAAACACCACCACAGTCACCAGACATTAATCCATTTGAAATATCAGAATCAAGAAAAATCAAATGCTCATCATTGAACGACCTAATTTTCAATCTGAGGGGCAGAAATCGACCCTCAGAATAGGTACTTACAAAATTGTTGAACCGATGCCTAGGAGGCCGTGATAAATTTAAAGTGTTATCCAACCAAATATTGACCTTTTAAAAAAAACATTTCTTAGATTAATATAAATACCATCGTTGAATAAATTTCCTAAGATATGTATGAATACTTTTTTTGCCTGTTGGTTTTGAAATTTTCGTATTATTCAAATTAAACTGTCTTATAATTGTTATGGTACATATGAAATTATGCATATACAGGGTGAGTATCTCTTAGCGTAAAAAAAAAAAATTGGGTGAAACTAGATCAAAAGTGTAGCCAAATGCCGCAGACCTCACCTTTCTATTCCAATCCGTTGCAGATATATGGTAAATAAACGATTTTTTGGAGGAAAGCATGTTTTTTTACGATAAAAGCTGTAATATCTCCATTTTGTTTAAATATTTTTCAAATATTGATCACATTTTCGGATTTAGCAATAAATTTCCTATAAGATCGGAGTAATTTAACCTTGAATTTTACAAACTTGGGACCTAAAAAATATCTTTATCTTCACCTAATTTAGGGAAGTTACAATTTCTTATAATACTTCAGCGCTCACTGCTTTTCATAAAAACAATCCACAAAACTGCAAAGCTCTCAAAAACTTACAAATTTAATAAGCTTTCAAATGATATGTTAAACGTAATGATTTTGTTTTAATTTCATGGAGAAATTTACTTTTGAAACCGAAAAAACATGGTGTTCTCATTTAGCATACAAATCAGGTACTTTGGTAAATAAGACATTATGATAATCGCTTGATGAAAATCTGTATTTTAAATAAAAGAAACACTTCATTAGAATAAAAAGCAAAGAAAAAATATAATATTTATTGACATAAATTTTAGGCCAGTTCAGGTATTCATAATAACAACAGCGACTTTGACCTCTCTCAGTACTAAGCACATTATCGCTATTTCATAGTTATTTTCCTGTTTATTTTGAAATGGGAGGGGATTATTGTTTATTATTTTATTTTTATTTTGATATAATGATTGAAAGTTTGATTTGGAAATTAAGAAGCTACAGAGATAAAAGTGTCACTATCATTAGAAAGACCCTTGCTAATATTGCTTATCCTTAGCTTGAGGGCCCATTTTATTTATTGGGATTATTTTTTTTTCTGTTTGGCAATACACCTGCGAAGATGGCAACGTTCACAAATGGTGAGTACGCTGACATACATTTTTTGTATGGTTTTTTGTAATGGAAACGCGAGTGCAGCGCGGCGGGAGTACCAACTTAGGTTTCCAGATAGGCGCCTCCCCTCTACGATAGTGTTTTCACGAACTCATCAACGTTTATCTGAAACAGGTTCCGTTCATAAGTTACGTCAAGAATTGGGACAAGTTCCTCATGATGTTGAACTCGAAGAGGAAATTATTGATATAGTAAATGAAAATCCCAGTGTTTCATCAAGAGACTTGGCCCGTGAAATTGGTATCTCCCAAAGGTCAGTTATCAACATTTTGCACCGAGAACATTTTCACCCATATCATTTCACACAAGTACAAGGGCTAGAACCTAATGATCATGTACATAGAATACAATTTTGCCGCTGGCTTTTAAATAGAGACATTCAAGAACACCAGTTTCTGAGGAAAATTTTATGGACAGATGAGTCTCTTTTTACAAGGGAAGGAATTTTTAACGTCCACAACCGGCACTACTGGGCAGCTGAAAACCCACATATGGTTCAAGAAGCATCTTTCCAGCATCGTTTTACAGTGAATGTGTGGGCTGGGATAATAGGGGACCGACTCATTGGGCCACATTTTTTGCCCAGCAGATTGAATGGAGAAAGTTATTTGGATTTTTTACAAAATATTCTACCACAACTTATTCACGACATTCCACTTGATGTTCAGCAAAACATAATATTCCAACACGATGGTGCTCCTCCACATCATTCGGCAGCAGTACGGGAATGGCTGAACCAACGATATTCGACCTGGATAGGTAGAAATGGTGTGATACATTGGCCAGCTAGGTCACCTGACTTAGCTCCAATGGACTTTTATGTGTGGGGGCTACATAAAAAGCGAGGTATATGCCAGAGAAGTGACCAGCATTGAGGTCCTAAAGACGAGAATTCTGGAGGCCGGAGCCAAATTGCAACAGCGTCTGACTTTAGCAGTGACCGTAGGGGCTGTGAGAAAGAGAGCAAGAAGCTGCATTCGAAATAATGGAGGACATTTTGAAAATTTAATAAAATAACGGACTCTGGCGGCGCTTTATTGACAGTGATTCTTTTATTTTCAAATTAACAAATTTTTTCTTTGCTTTTTATTCTAATGAAGTGTTTCTTTTATTTAAAATACAGATTTTCATCAAGCGATTATCATAATGTCTTATTTACCAAAGTACCTGATTTGTATGCTAAATGAGAACACCATGTTTTTTCGGTTTCAAAAGTAAATTTCTCCATGAAATTAAAACAAAATCATTACTTTTAACATATCATTTGAAAGCTTATTAAATTTGTAAGTTTTTGAGAGCTTTGCAGTTTTGTGGATTGTTTTTATGAAAAGCAGTGAGCGCTGAAGTATTATAAGAAATTGTAACTTCCCTAAATTAGGTGAAGATAAAGATATTTTTTTAGGTCCCAAGTTTGTAAAATTCAAGGTTAAATTACTCCGATCTTATAGGAAATTTATTGCTAAATCCGAAAATGTGATCAATATTTGAAAAATATTTAAACAAAATGGAGATATTACAGCTTTTATCGTAAAAAAAACATGCTTTCCTCCAAAAAATCGTTTATTTACCATATATCTGCAACGGATTGGAATAGAAAGGTGAGGTCTGCGGCATTTGGCTACACTTTTGATCTAGTTTCACCCAATTTTTTTTTTTTTTACGCTAAGAGATACTCACCCTGTATAGTTTATACAATGTTATCTCTAATTGTTACGTGTTTAAAAATTAATTAGGCGTACTTTACTCCTAAAAACTATATGTACGAATACTTTTTTTACCCACTGTATATATATAATTTTTTATAGATAAGGCATGAATGTGTACATAAACACTTACTTATTATCCGTAATTAAATAAAAAATTAGCCACAATTAATTTAATGTATATTTCAATGCTTATATTTGTAAAATCTAAACAGAATAAAACAATATGATTTTTGTTCGGATTTAATAGTGACTACAGAAATTTATATGTTTTACTAAAAAACATACAAACGATTTGTTTTAGTGAACTTCTGTTAGTAAATCATTGTGGAGAATTTTCTAAAACTACACCTGCACGTGTACACAATGTTTACGAGAAATGTTTTGAAGAAAATGTTTTCTCAGAATAAATTATTATTTTTGTGATTTATATAAGTTCTATATATAGCACCTTGCGCTCGGCTGAAATTTGATAATCACAAATACAACATCTCAAATTCAACAGCTAAAGCAAAACAGTTATTCAGGTTTATTTTAAGAAGTACCATCTAGTATTATGGTTTTGATGAAATTTAAAATATTTAATAAATAGTTAGTTCACACAAGAAAAAGCATCTTCAGAATTTTTTTTTTTTAAATGCCGCCAAATACAGGCATTTTTATAGTTAAAATTTCGTGGTGATTTCTATTCTTATAAGAAAATATGAAAAAAATATATATATATTTGTTATAAATTTGAAAAAAGAGTTATTTTTTGATTGTTTTTTTATAACAATTTATTGAGATTTACAACTGTACAAAATATATACATCAAGTAAATGTGCTGTTAAATATTACCATAACGTGACAAAACTTGAAAAGAACTACTCATCAGTAGCGCTGTAATACAAATTCTACACTAGGAGGTCTCAGGCCTTCTTCTTTACAGACGCCTCAGAGAATTATCAGGGATGGTGTGGGAAGCAAGTTGAGAAATTAGGAGATTTGAGTGGTTATAGAGCTTACTATGAAAGAATAGGTATCTAGTGTGGGCTTAATCAGCAACATATGGAACATTAAGGTCTTTATGGATAAGTTTATTGGTGACAAAGTAAGGAGCTTTGAGGATTTTTCGAAGAATTTTGGATTGTAAGGATTGGATACGAGATGAATTGGAAAAATTATAAGTAAAACTTATACTATAAAGGATTCACACTATAAACAGAATAAATAAAAATACATTAAAATTAAAATATTAGTTTGTTTATTGCAAGAAAAAACAACATAATTAATGTACATCTATGGACGCGACTAGAAAGAGGCTAATCACACAGAAATTGCCTTGTTAAAATTACAGGAACAAGAGAAAGCTCATAAATATAATTATGGCTTTTGATGAATATGTGGTGGATGGTGGGGGGGGGGGTCTTTTTATTTCAGGAAACCAATGAAAAAGCGCAATAGAGCCCGGTTTTTAATGCGCACTTTTATGTGCCCTAAACCGGTTTCTATCTTGGGCATGTCGGTAGGGGATTTCCTCAACAACTTCCATTTAGTATCATCTTAAATTATTTATTTAATGACTTAAAGATTTATTATATCATTGCGCTTTACAATTATTTAATTATTTACTTCTATTATTTATTTGAATGTGTATTTGAAAAATAATATTCCACAGATCCGCTATCTAGCACTCCAACCTGACGTTCAACTTGGATTCTACATACAAGACTAAAAAACTGCTCGTCGTTTTTGACGTAAATTTAACAGCTCTAAGATACTGATTAATTACAAAAGACTCATTTGCATGACAGTAATTAGACCTGTTTGGATATACGTAGTTGAGATCTGGGACTCCACTAAACCATATAATCATCTCGTACCCAATTCTTGCAATCCAAAATCCTTCGAAAAATCCTCATTGCTTTTTACTATGTCACAAATAATCTTATCCATAAACACCTTACTGTTCCATATGATGCTGATTATTATATTATATACTTAAGTACTTCTTGATTATCAATTTCTATTTTAGAATATGAAATAACCAAAGTAAAATGATAAAATTATCTCAGCAAATCTTTGATGTATTCATATTTAATAAATTAAGGCTACGTATTAAAAACTGCTTCGTACTGTAACACCGTAAAAATGCCTACAATACCCGAACTTCTTTAAAAATAGAAGCCTCTTCCACGATATAGGCATCAATCACGAAAACGCGGCGTGCCTTAAAACTTTTTAGACCTTCTAGCTAAAGTCCTCTTCAACTGACATCTGGATCGAAGGAGGATCGGAAGGTCAAGGGTTAGAACCACAAAAAGTAGAAAAATGTTACCAAGAACCTTCCAGGAACATGAGGGTGTTTATTGATTGTATCAAGTGTCATATTAGAAGAGGGAAGGATAGTATGAAATAGCATATTTAATTTGCTAGATTTCCTTTTTTTTTATATATATATTTTTAGTTATTTTAATTTTATTTTTTTTGCTAAAATATTTTTGCTACATTACAATTTCAATATACAGGGTGTTCGGAAGATCGTTGGCCAAAGAGGTATCTCGGGTAGAGAGGTTCATTTTGAATCTATTTAAGGTCACTTACCTATATACAAAGTCTTACGGTTTTTATTTAATGAATTTTTCAGTATAAATGGCTAAATCTAAAGATTTATGCATTATAACTCCGTTTGTTACTGTTATATCAACGCCATTGTTTTTAATGTAATTACTAATAAATTGTCCATGTAAAATAAAACGAATCCAAATGATTTTAAAAACTTCTCTAGTTAATACTCTTTAAAAAAAATACCATTTGCAGGCACGCAGCACATTTGGTTTTTTTTTTTTTTATAAAGTAACAAAATGGTGCCGCCAGCGCACACTGACAATAATAATGAATCGAATCATATTTTTTATGCAAAACGTAACAAATAGTTGTGTTTCTTTTTACATATGTTAAACTGCATATTTTCCCTTTCTTTCTCGGAATGTGGATTTTATCAGAAAAAAATTTATCTACATTTTTGTAAACAAAAATCTGGGAACAAATGTAAACAAATTTTAAATTATTCATAAGTTTAATTTGTAGAGTACCACAGGTATTGCTCAAATTGATCTCCACTATTTCTAATACATGCACAATATCTTTTTCTTATTCCTGTGATGGTTGTTCTTAAAATAAATTCTTCCTTCATTATGGTAAACGCGGCATTGATTTTTTTTGAATAAGTTGTTGTTTTAAAAAAGCCCACTACACTTTACATGTAAGGGAATATTTAAAAATTTTTTTCCCACAATCCTGGATAGGAAGAGAGGGTCCAATTGAGTAGCAAGCACGCTCTCCAGATCTCACGCCGCTCGATTATTAGAGAAAAAAGAAAATATGCAGTTAAACCTATGCTATAAAGAAACACAACTATTTGTTACGTTTTGCATAAAAAATATTCGATTCATTATTATTGTCAGTGTGCGCTGGTGGCGCCCTTTTGTTACTTTATTAAAAAAAAAAAAAAAAAAAAAAAAAAAAGATGTGCTGAGTATTAACTAGAGAAGTTTTTGAAATAATTTGGATTCGTCTGTTGCACTTACTTTTTTATTTATTGAGTTTATTGAGCCTTAACTTGAAGTTCATAATTTTTTTTTTTTTGTTAAGGAGATGAATTTGTCAGAGGTGCAGTCAAGGTTGAATAAACACAGCCAGTTTTTAAATGAAAAACTTATATATTGGCGTGCCAAAGTTTCGACCTGCCTTGCAGGTCTTCATCAGGGTGAAGTAGTCTAGATGAAGGCTTGACTAACAATACAATACAACTAACAATACAATTTTTTTTTACTTTAAAAAGATTTAACGATCTCCCGTTTTTTTGGTATATGTTTTTTGCGTCATATCTTTTTTATTATACATGGACAATATATTAGTAATTACAGCAAAAAAAAAGTAGCTTTGATACATTAGTATACCACTGAGTTATAAGGCATAAATGTTTGGATTTGGCCTTTTTTACAAAAAAATTTAAAAAAATTAAAAAATATAGATAAGTTAAAAAAAAAAAAAACCTTTTTGGTCAACGATCTTCGGAACACCCTGTATAAGTGTATAACCTGTGTACATAAACTACTATTACCAGTAAGACTTTGTTTGCTTATATAGATAACAAAAGTCAGTAACCTTAAATAAGATCAAAATGAACCTCCCTACCCGAGATACCTTTTTGGTCAACGATCTTCGGAACACCCTGTATAAGTGTATAACCTGTGTACATAAACTACTAAAAAAAAAAAAAACGAAAAACTGTGTGCGAAATATGCTTTTACTGAAAGAAAATGAAGAATTGAATTAGTCATCTAATATAATACAATAACAACATTTTATTTCGTTTTATCGCTTTCAGCGTAAACAAAATTACTCTCCTTTGAAAATAAACAATACAATCATATAGGTAAGTGGAAAAAAATAACGAACATAAGTGCATCGACCGTCAGCAGGATTAAGCCATTTGATTTGAAAATTTATCTCCAATAGAAAAAAAAAAAAAAACGAATCACAGGCAGGTGAAAGAAAATAAGAAAACATATGAACATCAAAGGGATCAAGGTGTACAATTATTTTTTATTTATATGTTGAAATTTATAATTGAATTTCGTGAAAATTTTAGGAAGAAGCCAAATTAGTACGAAGGTACTGGACTTCTAACTTTTCGGGTTCGAGTTCGAAACGGCTTTGAAAAAAAAAAAATTAATTTGGGAATCTACTTCAGTGTGACCTTTCAAATGCACACCCAGCCTGTATAAAATGGGTACTCTTTGTTGAGCTGAGAAAAAAATCTGAGGATTGAACCTGACTAGAACCTCTTGTTTGTTTATTTCGTTTAACGTCACTTTATGCTGCTATGGCTAATCGGACGATGCTACGGTGGGAGTCCTAAATTTTGCCTATCCAGGTATAATTAGGATAGGGATCTTTAACGAGTACCTGACATCGCACAGGCTCGGGACCCCCATTTTACGTCTCTTCCGAAGGACGGCATAGCTAAGGATTTTTTACTCCCTTTAAAAAATCCTGAGGTCATCTGCCGGGCTGCGAACCCGCGATCTTGGGTTTAGTAGGTTGCTATGCTAACCACTACACCACAGGTGACCCCCACTAGAACCTCTTATTAAACCGTTAGTAGTGGACGAATTCTATAGTAAACCCCATTTTTTTTTTTTTTTTTTTATTATGATTATTATTATTTTTTTTTTTTAAACAGCAAAGCAGAAATGAAAGCAGATGTACAATCTGAATAATAGGACGGGCTAAAACTACTAACCACAAGTCCTATAACGATTGTTATATGTCAAAATGAACAGAAGTCATATTTTTTTTTTCAAATTCTTCCATAAACATTTTCTTAATATTAACACAATTTCTGTAACCACAAAACTTTTCTTTACAATACATATTTACAACTGTTGAACATTATCTGTTGTTAATACAAGAGATTCACTCATCAGTGAAATATTAGAAACTAGAGGCACGCATGATGTTAGAAGGATTAATACAGTTAGGATTGATGAATTAATAGCCACTTCTACCATATAGGGATTATTTTATCAGAAAACTAGTTTCGAATACTAAACATTCAGCTAAACATTTTAAAACTTTAGAGTATATAATCTATGTAACATAGTACTGATGATTTGAAAAGTTTAGAACTGAAGATGGATGTTTAGCATTCGAAACTACTTTTCTAATAAAATGTAATAGAAACTAGATTTAAAGCCCTTATTTAAGTTTCTTTATATTTTCAGGAGTTAATGTCAATGTAAATGAATAACTAAGTTTAATTGTTTACAATAATAACATACCTATAATATAAACTTTAATCTCATAACTCACAGCTGTTTATTGTAGGCATTATGGGTAATAATGCTAGTAATGGATTCTGGGTAACTTTGATATGGGTTTCTTAACATAAATGTTATTGCTATTTATAAAAAGGGCTTATTCGATTTCGAATATCAGAAATTAATTTTTAACAATTTTTCTTTGATTTCCTCTGAATTCCTGATTGACCTTAGGTTATTTTTTCTCCTACAAATAATGGTTTTATGATGCTTCAACGCATTAAGGTTTTTTAAGAATCATTGAAGAAAGGAAGATACGCCATGAAGGTCCCTTCGAATCCACTCACCTCCTCGACTAGGCTAAGTGCTCTTACAGAAAGGGAAAGAAGGACCTGTTACAACTTTCTTCCTCCGCTTCTTCACGCGAAATCGTGATCGATGTTTAGAGAGTCTCGGGTCGAATTTACATCGGGCGTTAGTTCATTAACGAGTCGTTCACTTCCAAGATGCATCGCTCCCAGGGCGGTTTGTGCTAGTTAGTGGTGCAATAAAAGCAGATTATATTCCTTCTCACACTTTCATTTGTTATATGTAAAGGAAGATTCCCACAAATAAAAAATTGCGGAAGATAAAAAAGTTATTAATATGAATTTAAACTAATTGAAAATGTTTGTAGTTGGCTGTAGAAAAATAGTTTAGGATCTTTTTCACATTAAGGCTGCCAGTTCTCAGCTGTGGCTTGTTACTCACATATTTGATTGCCGATTTTTGTGCGGATAGCAGGGACCAATGAGCATTGGGAACCGAGAAAAAAAAATTATAATCACGTTTTATTTGTTTTCTTAACTCTCATTCAAAATAGAGAATTAATTTTTTCCACGTAAAATTGTAATTTTGTATGCTATCTCTTTACCACAACCAAAATCTAATAAATAATCTCTTTAATAATAATATCAGGTTTTGATTTATACATGAAATCATGCATTAATTTCCGATCAACGGGTTTAAGACTGATGGCTGATAACTGGCAAGTAACTGGTAGCCTTAATGTGAAAAAGACCCATAATTTATATTATTATTTTTATATCAATAAGTAATCTTTAATTGTTTATTGAATAATAAATTATAATTAACATAATAATTGATATAATACAAATGAGAATATTTATAAAACATGACAGTACTAAATTAAATAATTGTATTTATTGAGATTTAGGTACAACTGAATACAATATAGTCCAGTCAAATGGTTTTAAAATAAGGCTTAAAGTGGAAAGTTTATGGGTAATTTTTTTTTATGGCTTACTTTATATTTTTTGGGGTGCTGAACACGAATCTGATGTTTTCGAACAAAATTTCCATCGGCAAATATGAGAAACAATAGCAAAAAGTAAAAAAGCTTTAATTTTTTTCATTATTTTGCTTTTAACTTGCAAAGTAATCATTTTAAGAAAAATACCTTTCTATATTAAAATAAAGAGGGGAAAATGACCTACAATTTTTGTCCTTATGTTGTTTTTTTCAGACGTAAGGTATCCAAAAAGGAATTTGGCCGACTGGGGGCCAGTTCCACTTCTCCGCAAAAATATGTTTGTCATACTTTTTTGTCAACAACTCCGAAACTAATCGTCCGATTAAAAATTAATTTTTTTCGTAAAGATGGCGAAATGTACTATTGGTCTCTTTATATGAAGTTCTAATAATTTCCCTTTAAAGCACGCTAAAAAGCCCATATTGTTGTAAAATCCACGTTTTTTTTGCACATTAGTCACTATAACTCCAAAACTACTTGTTCGATTCAAAATTTCTTTTTTATATCTAAAAGGTGGTCAAATTTACTATTGGACTCTGTATATAAAGTTACAATCGGGTCTCTTGAAATACACATGCCAGAACGCTAAAGGTCTCGTACTTTTATGAAATTCACGTTTTTTTGGCACATTTTTCGCTATAACTCCGAAACTATTTGTTCGATTCAAAATTTAATTTTTCCATCTCAAAGCTAGTTAAATTTAATACTAGATCGTGAATATGTAATTTTTTTTAAATGCCGTAGTAAAACATGCACGCCAGCCCATTGAACATGTCATAATTATCATAATTTGCCAAAATATACATATTTAGCATGCTAGCGTGGGTGTTTCACGGGATTTAATATATATTACGTATATATTAGATAAAAGAAAGTTTAGCCAGCTTTTAGATATAAAAAAGAAATTTTGAATCGAACAAGTAGTTTAGGAGTTACTGCGAAAAATGTGCCAAAAAAATGTGGATTTTATAAAAGTACGGGATCTTTAGCGTCCTGGCATGTGTATTTCAAGAAACCCGATTAAAACTTCATATATACAGTCCAATAGCAAATTTGACCACCTTTCAGATAAAAAAAAAGAAATTTTGAGTCGGACATATAGTTTCGGAGTCATAGTGACTACTGTGCAAAAAAACGTGGATATTACAACAATATAGGCTTTTTAGCGTGCTTTTAAGGGACACTATTAGAACTTCATATAAAGAAACCAATAGTACATTTAGCCATCTTTACGAAAAAAATTAATTTTTAATCGGACGAATAGTTTCGGAGTTGTTGACAAAAAAGTATGACAAACATATTTTTGCGGAGAAGTGGGACTGGCACCAGTTGACCAAATTCCTTTGTGGATACCTTACGTCTGACAAAAAAAAACTTAAGGACATACATTGTAGGTCATTTTCCCCTCTTTATTTTAATATAGAAAGGTATTTTTTGTATTAAAATGATTACTTTGCAAGTTACAAGCAAAATAATGAAAAAAAATTAAAGCTTTTTTACTTTTTTCTAATTTTTCTCATATTTGCTGATGGAAATTTTGTTGGAAAACTTCAGATTCGTGTTCTGCACCCCTAAAAATATAAATTAAGCCATAAAAAACAATTACCCATAAACTTTCTAGTTTAAAATACCTTTTTACTGGACTAAATATATACATCAGGTAAATGTGAGGAAATATGATTGCAATAATATTTTAATAACTTTTGAAGAAATACTCATTAGTAACACATCAGTAAAATCTAAATTAGAATGTCCTTAGGAAATCTTCTTTTCAGACACCTCGGATGGTTAACGGAAATGGAGAAGTAAGTTGGGAAACTAATGGGTTAGAGTGAGTATGAAGCTTATCGTAGAAAGAGAGGGGAGTAAAAGCAGGGTATTTTAAGGGTATTGCCATAATTTTTAGTAAAAAAAAAATAAATAAATAAATAAAACCTGTCCCACTACAACTCTTGGATTCTGTATTGGATATGGTTACACTGTAGGCCAACGGTTTTGCAAGGTGTTGATATGACAGAAACCTATTCAACCAGCAGGTTTTTCCCCATTTAAGGGTTCTCACTTTATAGAAGTTGTGGGTGCCCCAGGAAGATCTTCCGATCCTTGGGTCAATTCTCGGTTAAGATCACAGAATAAAGAATCTTCCTTTGTGTATAATTATGATGTTTTGGTATTTTCTGTTGAGGTACGCATGACGTTATAGAAGGATCGATACAATTAGCTCTTAATAGTCTTTAAAAAAAAATACGATGGGTCACAGAGGAATCGAAGGCGAAGAACAAAGTTCCAAATGACGGGAATTCCTTAAAAATAGTCGAAGTATGAGAACAAACAATCATTATAACAAACTCAAAATTTCACTCAAAAGGTAGCCATTTTTAATTATCGCGATAGTGCACTAAGAAGCATCAGCTGATTTAAACATATGACTGCTGCCTAACTGCGAAGCGCAGGTAGCCACTAACTAACTATAAATTAAATATAGTAACCGAACGTTTTAATTACATATAATTCTTCTAGTAAAAAAACAATGCTTTAAAAAAAAAAAATTAAATTCAGAAATCTAAATTCTTTGTGACTTGAGTTGGTTTTATGGAGATAATAGAGACTGGTAGCCAGTAGTAAATAGCTCTAGATTAATTTCCGCAACCGAACGTTTTATTTAATTAGATATAATTCTTCTTTTTTTTAAAACAAACTTTTAAAGTCAGAAGAAAACGGATCTAATCGCAAAGGCAGCCCCTGAAAAAAATTGTGACATAGAAGGGGAGGGGGAAGTCAGTTATTTATCGGATCGATTTGAGAAAAAAGAGAAGCTTTGTATTTTGAGCTTGTTCCTCATGGTTGGGCATTGGATTTAAATCTTTACTGTGGTCAGCTAGGCAGAGTTTATGCAGTTTTGAACGCAAAGTGCCCTATCACATCATTCTCGTTTGACCAAGGAAATTTATCGGTTGAGCAAGGAGTAAACCTTTTGCTTCATCCTTCGTAAAGCAAAGATAAGCACTCATAATGCAGTCGATTATCCACAAGAGTTTCTTAATAGTTTTTGTCCATTTGTATTACTAACTCATAGATTGAAATTAAAAATGGGATGTCTAATTGAGATTTTACGTTATCTTCAATCACCTAATCAGTGCAATTTCAACCATATTAAACATGACTGCCTTGTGTGAAAGTATCATTGATGAAATAATCCTTAATTGCATGCTAAAATACAAGATTTTTATCTATTAACAGATAAAACTTTAATTATTAGTTAAAATTATTCTATATTATATAATCTGCGTGTAAAAGTGCAATGGTTTTCTAGTCTTGTCTAAGAGGTAAATAATTTATCAATCCTAATTGGTATTTTCTGTTCGGATTATTATTACAAAAGTATTTTATATATTTATTAATTTTTTACTATCGTAATAGCGACTATAGATTAGTTGAAAATAATTTTTAAAAACATTAATGAGGTTCAAAACATATTGGGCGATGGGCCAAATGCTGAGAGGCAGAGAGACCTTAGACCTTAGGCCGTATCTCCAACTGACTCCATCATTCCCTACTTAGGTCACATCCCACTTTATATCCCTCAGGGAAATCTGATTTATTTCTTCCTATTGGTCCCTGCCTGGGTGATCATCCCATCTACTAATACCCAATATCCTCCGAGTAATGTATTCGACCTCCAGCTGACTTTAATGACATCATCCATCAGGGAATATTTCGCACTTATAGATGGCATTTATTTGCCACATATTTAAATTAAATTAAAAAGAAATATAATAAAATTAAAGCTCTAGTGAGAAGTGAGGTTAAATAGCGATTTACGAGGTGGTAAAAATGTTTACTGCTTATACTATAAAAACATATTATATCGGCTCTAACTTTCTAATTGACCTATATTATTATTTATTATATATTTTGTATTATATATTATAAACATATGATTTCCTTGTTGGAATGAGGTCGAGCCGAACGAATGGATCGGACTGTCCCATTAATGTGGACAAATCGCCAGACTTTTCTCCCTTCCGGGCTCTGCCGTGCCGCAGGGATACTCTCCACTGCCATTTATTCTGATCTAGTACTGGTATCAGTAGTTTTTAGCGTCATAATGCAGTTGTTTCTGCAGAGTTACGCAATAATTAAATTAATTTTTATAACGTTTTTTAAATATTTTAACTCCAAAACTTTTTATCCGATCAGTAATATCTTTGTCATATTAGGCCTTATATATGAAATTTTGATTAAGTCCCGTAATACATGCAAGTCAGAACGCTAAATATATATGTTTTGGCAAAGTATCACGATATTGACATTTTCGGTAGGCTGGTTTGAGTGAATAATGAAATAAAAAAAAATGTTTTCCTCACTTTTTTGATGAACATTTGTTTTAACTGCCAAAAAAGTATATGTGAATATTTTTTTATTATCCATTTATTGAAATTCACAACTGTACAAAATATATACATCAAGTAAATGTAGTGATAATGATTACAATAACATGTCAAAACATGAAAAGAACTGCTCATCAGTAGCACTCTTCTTTTCAGACGCCTCGGAGGATTACCGGGAATGAAGTGGGAAGCAAGTTGAGAGATTAGAGGATTATTGTAGTTATGGAGTTTACTACGAAAGGTTAGGTATCTGGTTTAGGCTGAACATTAAGATCTTTATGGATAAGTTTATTGGTGACAAAATAAGGAGCATTGAGGATTTTTCAAAGGATTTTGGATTGTAAGGATTGAAAACGAGAATAATTGGAAGTTTTAGTTGAGCCCCAGATCTCAAATCCGTATGTCCAAATAGGTCTAATTACTGTCATTTAAATAAGTCTTTTTTTTATAATTAATTAAAATATTTGAACATTTGTCTAGTAAATGTTGGAGTGGTTTATAACGTCGAACACTATCCACGGGTTCCAACTATCCCTTTTGTAATCATAGTTAGCGGATCTGCTTAAAAGGGACATGTGGAATATAAATTGTATAAAAATTTTTTTTTTTTTTACTTTTCTTTAACATGTATAATTTATTTAATACTTCAATAAAATCTGAGCTTAAGATTTTTAATTTAAGAACGATGATTAAATAACATAATGAGAAATAATAACAACTATCCGAACCATTCAAAATTGTCTGGGTCTTTTGTTTGAAGCTCCATTGTACAGTCATACAAAAACCACACAGTTGCCCTGAACTTTAGCATTTAGTTGAAAAAAAAAAAATTAAAGCTAAATAAATCTATCAAATTTAACAAAAAAATATAATAATAATAAAAACAAAACTAATTAGTGAACAGAATTAACTTAAATCATAAATAATAGCGGAAAAATTAACAAAACAAAAACAGATTCATTTTAACAAACAATAAAAATCACAGAGGCAATGAGAGTATCTCGATGTTAAATTGAAGTTGAGAAGCAAAGTTCCAAATGACTACATGTCCTTAAAAATAGTCGAAGTTTAAGAACAAATAATCATCATAACAAACTCAAAATTACTCTCAAATGGTAGCCATTTTTGATAATCGTGATAGTGCATTAATAAGGATCAGCTGATTTAAACATCTGACTCCTGCTTAACTGCGCAGTCCCGGTAGCCAGTAGTAACTAGCTCTAGATTAATTACCACAACCGAACGTTTTATTTAATTAGATATAATTTTTCTTTTTTTTAAAACGAACTTTCAAAGTCGGAAGAAAACAGGTCCAATCACAAAGGCAGTCGCCGAAGAAATTTGTGACATAGAAGGGGGAGGGAAGGAAACAATAGAAAAATAGATGAACAAACAATAATCATAACTAACTACTCTCAAAAGGTAGCCATCTTTTATAATTGTGATAGTGCACTAGTAAGTATCAGCTGATTTAAACATATGCCTGATGCCTGCGTAGAGACGGTAGCCAGTAGTAACTAACTCTAAATTAATTACATTAACCGAACGTATTAATTACAAATAATTCTTTTGGCAAACAATTAAAAAAACAAAACAAAAAAACTGTTTTTAAAAATAAATTAAATTCAGAAAACTAAATGCCCTATCACATCAATCCCGTTTAACCAAGGAAATGTACCTGTAATGCAAGGAGTAAACCTTTTGCTTCATCCTACGTAAAGCAAAAATAAACCATCAGATTATGGTTTGTTTTTATTTTTGTAAAGATCAGATATTTTATAATGTATACGAGGATGCAAATGTTAAAAGTAGAGTTCTTTTCCTCAAAACCAAAGTAATGGTAAAGGCGTCAAATACAATTAGTGCAGGAAGATGTTTGAAAGTAATTGAAAATAATGGACTTCAGTTTTAAGAGTAGTATGCAATAATATTTAAAATATATAATCTGAAATAAAACCATACTTATGCACAAGGACTTTTGTAACAAGGTAGACTTTAACAATAAGTAAATACTTACACCTTTTACAGGTTATGACCATAGGTAGATAAAGTATAATTATTCTTGTAGAACGGCGGATAGAAAACAATTGGAATCATAGAGGGAATGCTGCGGTAAGTGGATTAGTTCATAAATCTGAAGGGCGAAAGGCGATATTGCAATTACGAAAGAGGATTTAAAATGAAGGTAATGAGAGATGTTCAGTCGTGGTCATAAAAACTGCATCGCATACTTTATTTAATTCTTAAGTTAACAACGTTGATTCTATAGAATGTTTTTATTTTTGATTTAAATTATTAAGATATAAACAAACTCAAATCAGTTCAGTTTTAGTTTCCGATAAAACTAAAGACAACATTCTAATTAACTTCAAACTAATAATAATTCATTATATTTTCCTCACAGTTTCTACTTATCTCATATTTTTTATATTTTTCTTTCGTATATATATATATATATATATATATATATATATATATATATATATATATATATATTTTTTTTTTTTTTTTTTTTTTTTTTAATTTTATTTTAAAAGGAAAGAATTTTAGCGTTAGAACATTCATCCGGAGTGGTAATTCCGTGTAGTTAAGATAATTAATTAAATATATTATTAATGATATAAACTTAATAAGAATTACTATGTAATGTTTATAACCACAATGATCCATGAAGAGTTTTGGGTACATTACTCGGGTAAGAATGGACTGTTACTGGAGAAAAGTTAGTTAAAAGAGAATTGGGTCCGAAATCACCAACAAATTTCCCCCGATTAAGATTACCCATAGATGTGTCTTCCGACCTCGAAGAATATCCATTGCTAAAATTAAAGATTACAGATTATAAATTGTCAGCCTTCAGCCGGACCCGAACTCGGTCCCAGAAGCTTGGCAGCTTGTCCCTTACCCGTCAAATATATGAATCAATAAATTAGAACTAAAATTTCGATCCAAAATAATTACAATTATTATTAATTTTAATTTATGCTTCGGACAGTTTTGAGCCAGAAATAATTAGTGCCAATAAAAGCTGGATTTCAAACTCGTATACTCCAACACATATTTTGATTCGGTTACAAAACATTTTATACACCCTCATACTGTAATTCATTATCAACGATTTTGAAGCAGCGATTTGTTTGTAGAAATCATTAAAAGTTATACTAATTCTAAAGCCGCGTTTACACCAAAGTTGACAACTAGGTTTTCCACAAGTTGCGGAAATTTGTTGCTTTTTTTTTTTTTACTAAATACAGCAACTTTTTCTGTCTTCCACTTGTGGAGAGACAAGTTTTCCACTAAATTCTGATTTCCCGCGGAGTGTCGGTAAATATCAAAGAAAGTTGACAGCTAAAAGTGGAAGATTTGTTGCTACACAATTTGCGCAAGCAACTTGTAGAAAACTAGTGGAGTACTGTTTCCCCTCCACGCGCTACGGACCTGACGTTAGGCTGACGGAGAAGTCATCCCCTTGTCCAAATCAGTAAAATACCTTGGTTTGACTCTATACAGATCACTAACATACACAGACCACATAAACAATAAAGTAGACAAAGTAAAACAAAAAAAAATCATATACAAGATGTTTCCTTGCTTACACAAAAAATCTAAATTAAGTCCTAAAAATAAACTTATATTGTATAAAACAGTTATTCGATCCCAGATTACATATGTCTCAGCTGAGTGGAGCTCAATCTGTACAATCAACTACCGTAAACACGAAAGGATACAAAACTTGTGAATGAGGATAATCAATTATTACCCTCGGTATATAAAAATATCAACAATGCTTTACGTCTACCATCAAATTATTTATTATATCCATACCAGCATCTCCGGTCGCGGCTTCGCCCACTCTTATAAATAAAGAACATACTTTGTAAAAACAAAAATTTCAGAAAATTCGCTAATCTAAGAAATCGGTAATTACAATAAAACATCACTTAAAAGATATATGCACAAAATAACGAAACATGTGCTCTTCACTTAATCTAAACCTTTCACGCCAATTCTTTGGCAACAAGTTTTGCACTTGTTGCTCTAAATTTGACAAGAGAAACTTTTAGTTGGCAACTTTTAAGATGTCAACTTTTAATTGCCAACTTTTAGTTGTCAACTTTGGTGTAAACGCGGTTTAAGGTTTCATCCTTAAAAAAAAAAACAACATCAGAATCTGAACCAAAATATATCTAAAAAGGTCTCCGAGAACAGCGCAGAGGCCAATGTGGCATACCCTTGTTACCTCGGGCAGGTCCCGTACCCATCCCTCCGACCGGTTACACTTTCTACTTCCAGGTTCCCTATATCTTAGGAAGAGCAGGAAGGGCAGAAGAATTTACGGGGATTACGAAACAGTATCAAACCTTTCTAAGGAACATGCTGTAGCCCTCCATTACGAAGAAAGTCGTAGGCAACGAAACTTAAAGGAGGCCTTTAAAAAACCGGCTTTAGAATTCAGCGAAATTCTAAAAAGTGGGTGAGCTATCTATAGTATGGTCCGGTTTCTACGACCGTGGTCGAAATAAATGGGCTTTGACAAGGTCTGATAATCAATCTTTGTCAGTAGCTAAATTTTCAATGCTAAATTTTAATTTATATTTATAAATAAGTACAAATATGAACTAACTACCTATTCTCAAAGTTCACTCTAACAAAATTAAGTAAAAAAATTAAGTAAAAAGTCCAAAAGTAATTCCTGTTTTATCACATTCAATTATTCTATACCATTTTTATTATATCCATACCAGCATTTCCGGTCGCGGCTTCGCCCGCTCTTATAAATAAAGAACTTGAATTATTTTAACTAATAATTGAATTTTATTTGTTTATCGATAAAAATCTTGTATTGAAGTATAGAATTTAGCATTATTCCTTCAATGATATTTTTATTTATGGCAGTAATTTTTGACCTAGTTAAAATTGCATTGATTAGTTGTTTGAAGAGTACTTAAAAGCATAATTAGACATACAATTTACCAGAAATAATCTTATCAATCCATATGGTTGGATTTTAATTTTTAAACATAAAAGTATATGACAGTTTGACACACCTCGATTCTGGTACTCAAGACTGTACATTTTAATTATTATTATAGTAAAATTTATTATTATAAACTTTCCTAGAACTATGAAGTTGTAGTTACAATTTGGTACAGTTAGGTTCTGTAGTTTTATCCATTGCAAACTCCTTTGCTGAATGGTCAATCAATGCCACATATCTGTCGATTTTTAAACTGTACTGGGATCTACATGTCGTATAAAAATCTTATATTGAAGTATGAAATTTACCATTATAGATATTTTCAGGCATAGCTGTAACGCAGCATACTTACAACATAAGTAAAAGCATACTTAGAAATACAATTTTTAATTTCACTATATGGTTTGGTAATCCAGATGGACAGAGACTATTAAGAAGCTTTAGTGGATAACGGTTTTCATTATGAGTGCTTACAACTATAAGCCCATGAATAATATTTTTACACACAGTACCAAAAAGCAAAGGATCGAAAGTTCGATTTGGTAATAAGTTTTATTCGGCAGAAATAATTTTATTGATTTCATTTGGTTGGATAAAAGTATATGTGACAAAAATCGTTTCCGCCACTCAACGTTTTACATTTAAATTTTAATTATTGTAAATTTTAGTATTAAAAAACCTTCCTAGAACAATAAAAATGATGTAATTAAAATTTCCTACAGATGGGTTTACTATTATTAAAATGATAAACTCATTCCGAAATAGTGCCTACTACAAAGCGGTCGATATTCAAAATTCACTGGGCTCCACATGTCACACCACATATTTAAATGTTTTTAATAATTGAATATAAGTAAATTTTATTATCAATTTCAAGCTATATCTTACCTATGTAACCTCTCATGTAGAGTGGCGATCACCACCTATCTGTTGTTTTTTAAACTTCGCTGTTTTCCACATATTATAGATTTTTAACTAATAAATTAATTGAAAACCAATAGATTTTATTATTGCTAAACCTTCCTGGAACAATATAGTGTGGTTAAAAGTTGGTATTAGTTCAGTAATTTTCTCGGTTAGTGATCACAAACGAAAAATAGCTTGTCCTTTTATATAATAGTAAAGATATACTATTTCCGATGTTTCAGTAAAGCATCTGAAAAGAAAACGGCCTTGGAACCTAAATATGACACAATATTATTGAAGTAGTGCCAATAGGCTGTTGCTTTACAAGTCATTGATTCACAAAAAAAAAAAAGTAAAATCAGAAATAATTTATTTTTACTTGTAATAAATCAGCTGTTTAATGGAATATATCACTTTTTGATCATATGTTTAAATACCTATATTTTTAATAGCTCTTAATTGATCCAATTGCTACCAGTAAGTTAATTTAAAAAAAAATTAAAAATAGAAATTATGGACACTCCAAAAAATGATGGGGTGTATAAAAATAAAATGACCGTTTTTGAAACAAATATTTGTATTATTATTTCTTTGATATAAAATACAATTAATACTCAAGGTATAGTCCAATGTTATCTACCGTCATTACCCATTTGCTTGCCAATTGCTCGATGCCACGCTGATACCATTCCTTGGGATGGCTGTCAAAGAACTCTTGGACAGCATTTTCAACTTTTACAAAATTATCAATTTTTTTCCCTTGAAGAAAATGGGCCATGAATCGAAACAAGTAGTAATCCGAAGGTGCGAGGTCTGGACTATATGGTGGATGAGGAAGGAGTTCAAACCCATGAAGTTCTGAAAACTTTTCTTTGGTTTGACTGCTGATTGTTGAGGAGTAAGTTTGTGAGGGACCAGTCTACAGGTCGTTTTTACCTTCCCCATGGAGAGAAGATGGCGACTGACAGTATCATTCGACACACCACACTCCCTGGCAAGTTCTTGAGTACTTGTGGACGGATTTGACTCAACAGCTTTCTTCAGAACCTCGTAAATATCCATTAATGGCCGCCCGGAGCCCTTCTTCCTTTCCAACGTCGTATCTCCACTTCTAAATTTTTCAAACCAACGCCGCGCTGTGCGCTCTTCAAGGACACCTTCCCCATCATATTTAATAATTTCACGAGTTGCTTCAGCGGCTGTGAATTTTTTTTCCAGGAACGTCTTAAAATTACGAGAATTTCATAGGACACTGTCATGTTTCTTCTTTGAAATAAATAACTGAACTGAGGCTTTTTCTTTGAAGATGTCCAGTGTTAGAAACAAGCTTAGAGAGTGCTCTAAAGAGATTATTAAGTATTGGTAAGTAATAAACAGCATTAAGATATTTACAGACTTTTGAACTCTGGAATTTGATAAAACGGTCACTTTTTTTATACTCGTACGCTCTATTATTTATATTGGATAATTTAATGCATAAATAAAATATCAGATATTAAAAAAATATCCGGGGAAAGTTGAACTTAAACCCATGATTAAAGTACAAATTACATTTCCGGAAAAAGCTTGGTATTAATAAAAAAAATGTAGGACCCGCGCAGTCTGAGAATCTTAAATAGATTAGAAAGTAATTGTAAAATAATAAATTGACTAATAGCGTGGCTCAATAGCGACATCATGAATATTAATGAGCGAACGGACTGGTCAGAGCGGTGTAGGCAGTTGCGAAGCTACTCGGCATGCTCCCTTCGTGGGCGGCGCGAACTTTCTGATAATGGCTATTGAAAGGGACTAGATTGGATTGCCTGATACCGTATCATTAACAGGATGATGGGACCGAGAGGAGCTATCGGAAAAGGAATTGTTTTATAAATTAAACAAAAGCTGGAGACAGTATGATAGTCCTCCATGTTGAAATATTCAATTTTTATTTTATGTAACTACTAAAAACATTGTTATTAGAAGTAATCAGATCTATAATCCAATCGTTATAAAATTTAAAATCATCCTAAAAATCCTCGATGCTAGATATTATATCACAAAGACACTATTATCGCTATTACCGATAACTTTCCGAGGATTCTGAAAAGATCATAAGGATTTTTGAAACGTAAGTATACACGTTATAGTCCAGTAAAATAAGGGTTCGCCTAAGAAAAAACTGCCCAACTTTTATTCTCAACGGATCTTTATGTTTTTTGGGGTGTTGAATCCGAAACTGAAGTTAGCTATCACGGCATACGTCGGCTTCATATCCAAAATTGCAAAAAAACCGCCCAAATTACCGGTTATGTTCGGTTTTTTACCTATAACTAGAAAACGAAGCTTTTTCGAAGAAAGTTTTTAAATATTAATTGTAGCTGGAAATATTACCAACGAAATGAAAAAAAAAAAAAAAAACTATTCCGAAATTGGACTATTTACAGCGAAGATATGGTTTTGAGAAAAAGTGAAGAAATTGGCCAACTGGCGGTCAGTTCCACTTCGAACTCTGCGAAAACATGTTTGTCGTGCTTTTTTGTCTATAACACTATTTGTCAAAATAAAAATAAAATTACTTTTTTTTTGTCTTAAAGCTGATTAAACTTACTATTAGACATTATATCTTAAGTTTTAATAATATCCTTTTTTTTTTTTTTTTTTTTTTTTTTTTTTAATATTATATGCTGTACCAAGAAAATAAACCAGACTCAATTTAAAATATAATACTAATAATCAACTTAAATATATGTGATGTAATCATAATTTATAATGAAAGAAAAATATATGAAAAAAAAAAAACTTTCAACGATTATAATGTCCCTTAAAATACTATATCTTCGCGGTAAATAGCCCGATTTCAGAGTAGTCTTTTTCATTTTGTAGGTAATATTTCTAGCTACAATTAATATTGAAAAACATTCTTCGAAAAAAGCTTCGTTTTCTTGTTATAGGTAAAAAACCGAACATAACCGGTAATTTGGGCGTTTTTTTGCAATTTTGGGTATGAAGCCGATGTCTGCCGTGGGAGAAAACTTCAGATTCGGATTCAGTACCCCAAAAAACATAAAGATCCGTTGAGAATAAAAGTTCTGCAGTTTTTTTTTTTTCTAGAAAACTAACTTTTGGAGCCTTGTTTTACTGGACTATTACACGTATGAGGGGTAATGTAGACTGTCTGTATATTATCCAAGATTACAATCTTAAGCCGATACTTGGTGTTTTACTTTTAGTCATAATAAGTGTTTTCGACTTCAGTATTGCATCTAAATCATAACTATTTTGCGTGCTGGCAGCGAAAATTCTATAATAGCAGATCTAAAACAAATATCTTAAGAATCCTTAATAGTTATTTCATAAGGTTGAATGTGGAAGATTCCGAGATGTAAACACCAGTTGGAAGCAGTATCTCGTGAGAACTTAACAGACGAATACTGTGGACTAAAATTAGCAAAAGGAGTGAAGGATTTATGTCCATCAGCTGGCTTTATAGATCTGCAAATTACTTGGAGCAAGGAACCTTCGACAAATAGAATTAAATCAACGATATGCGTGTCAAGTCATGTCATGTATAATCTACTTTAAAAATAATCTTTTTTTTTTTTTTTTTTAAATATATTTTACTTTTATTTAAAAAACTGATAAAGAAAATTCAATAAATAATTTCAATTATAGTTGTTTAGGTTGTCTGAGCGTATTTACTCGTAAATACCGAAGAAGATGGTTTGGCTGCAGTCAGATAAATTATGCACACACAAAACTATTGCGATAAACATAACGACAGGACATAATTGAAATACACACTGTATATCAGAGTTGACTAAATTTTATGATAGCTATTTGACAACGAATTTCCTGGAATAAATTACCTAATTTAATAATGATTAAATTTTTCATTCAAATAATCATTAGTTAACTAAAACATCAACTGAAAGATTTAATAATTATTAAATTAGGTGATTGATTTCAGAAAATTAGTTGTCAAATAGCTATAATTAAATTTGGTCAACTCAGATATACAGTGTGTATTGCATTTATGTAATGTCGTTATGTGTATCGCAATAGTTTTGTGTGTGCATTATTTATCTGACTGCAGCCAAACCATCTTATTCGGTATTTACGAGTAAATACGCTCAGACGACCTAAACCACTATAATTGAAATTATTTATTGAATTTTCTTTATCAGTTTTTTAAATAAAAGTGAGATATATTAAAAAAAAAAAATAGAAACAAGATTTTTTTTTATAGTAGATTATAAATCACATGACTTGAAACGCATATCTTTAATTTAATTCTATTTGCGGAAGGTTCCTTGCTCCAAGTAATTTGCAGGTCTATAAAGCCAGCTGATAGACATAAATCCTTCAGCCCTCAAACTATTTTTAGTGCACAGTATATGTCTGTTAAGTTCTCACAAGATACTGACTCCAACTGGTGTTTAGATCTCTCGGAATCTTCCGCATTCAATAATATGAAATAGCTGTCATTAAAGTTTTCCTAACTCTACTGTACATAAAATGAAAAATTTCGTAGCAGACAACTTTTTCCTGTATCTACGTACAATTTTCAATATCACAAATTCAATTTTCCAAATCACCCAGTCCAATTTCCGTCACTATTAGTAAACCCATTGAACGGACACTGAACGGATTATATATGTAATCAGAGACTATACGAAAAATGAATTTTTTTTTTTTGTCCAATTTGTATTTATTTTTTAAACATTTTAAAAATTATATTCATTTTTTCAAAATTACATTAATTTAAAAGTTTTATTCATTTACGTAATTATATTTATAAAAATTACCTCCGAGCCCCTTCTCAAACTCGTTAATGCTCATTGTTAAATAATATTTAAAAGATCATTGTCATTAATTGTGCTGAGATTTTTGCTTAAGTTGGATGCCTTCTTAAGGGCTACCGAAACAAAATTAAATATGCTTCTAATAAAACGAGAGAATAAAAAAAATTATGAGGGATACCTGCACCCTCAATAATTTTTTTAAAAATTTAATTTGGAAAAATATTAATTTTTATCTTTCTCAGAAAGATGGATTATTTTTGTTATTTGTTGGGGCTTTTATACTTTAATTAAGGCAAGATGGGTGGAGTATTATAAAATATTATTAAGGTGTTATTTCATGTTTAAATATAATTACTTCTGTGAATATAACATATAAAGAAAATCGTCATAAGTAAAAGCCAAAACAAAAAAAAATTCGTGATATGCTGAAAAGAATAACCTTTCTTTTTGACCTATTATAGGTCTCGGCCTGTTATCATTAATAATTCTTTATCTGCGCCTCATCACGCGATTGTAACCTTTTAATTTGTCTTTTACAGCTTAATTGCTCGCTATAACTCTATTAAGGTCAAAACAGTGTAGTATTCAATTGTAATATTTGTTAATAACAATTTGTATAATAATTATTACGCAATCTTGCAATGTATTACAAGTTTATAGAGTTAACGATACATTTACTGAAGAGTTTTTGTTCTTATTATTTACTCCCGATATACTTGATCGGATTCAAAAATGTGTTAAAAACAAAAACTGAATAATTACATTAAATATTTTGAACTGCCTCTTAGTACAATGTTAATTACCTACTTTAATATCATCATCTCCTCTTCTACTACAATAAAGTTTCTATTAAAATTAAATTTAGTAACAAATTTAAGAGATGATTCCAAAATTATTCCTCGTTGATATAATTATCATTAATTTTTATATTTAGTCCTAGTCGGGCCTTGGCTTCATAAAGATTCGGCAGCCATTCCTGTCTATCTTCCGCCTTCCTCTTCCAACCATTCACTCCCAGTCTTCGCAGGACGTTGTCCAGCTACCTCCTTGGTCTTCCTCTGAATCTTTTTCCTCCCGGCCTGCCGTACATCATCTTTTTTGGAAGTTTTCTGTTATCCTTTGTACATGTCCAAGTCACCTCAATCTGCCACTTTGACTATAGAAATGATGTTGGGTTCACCGAACAATTGTTCCAGCTCCAGGTTGGTTCTTATTCTCCAATTCCCGTTGTAATTCATCGGACCGAAGATTTTTCTGAGGACCTTTCTTTCCCAAATTCTCAGTAACCTCTCTTTCTTTTGAGTCAACACTCAGTACTCGCTTCCATAAGTCACAACTGGCCTTATTACAGTTTTGTATACAGCGATTTTGGCAGATCGAGACACTATCATCATCTCCTCTTCTACTACAATAGAGTTTCTATTAAAATTAAATTTAGTAACAAATTTAAGAGATGATTCCAAAATTATTCCTCGTTGATATAATTATCATTAATTTTTATATTTAGTCCTGGTCGGGCCTTGGCTTCATAAAGATTCGGCAGCCATTCCTGTTTATCTTCCGCCTTCCTCTTCCAACCATTCACTCCCAGTCTTCGCTGGACGTTGTCCAGCTACCTCCTTGGTCTTCCTCTGAATCTTTTTCCTCCCGGCCTGCCGTACATCATCTTTTTTGGAAGTCTTCTGTCATCCTTTGTACATGTCCCAGACACCTCAATCTGCCACTTTGACTATAGAAATGATGTTGGGTTCACCGAACAATTGTTCCAGCTCCAGGTTGGTTCTTATTCTCCAATTCCCGTTGTAATTCATCGGACCGAAGATTTTTCTGAGGACCTTTCTTTCCCAAATTCTCAGTAACCTCTCTTTCTTTTGAGTCAGCACTCAGTACTCGCTTCCATAAGTCACAACTGGCCTTATTACAGTTTTGTATACAGCGATTTTGGCAGATCGAGACACTTCTCGAGACCTCAAAAATTTACTAAGGGCAAAAAGGCATTTTCTGCCAGCCACTATTTTTGCTCCAAATATAATTAATATGAGAGATAAAATTAATTGACTGAAAAAAAAATGCAATACGAAAAGTGCTATGTTAGTTTTCAGGTGAAATGTATTTGGGGGATGCGGTCCTTAAAAAACAAAATAATAACGAATTAATCTATTGCGTTGACATTTCATTAATGTATTGGCCTAGAATAGTAAATACTTGAGTTTTTAGGGCCATCGGAAGTGTAAATTCAATATACACACCTATTCTCCTCTCTTCCGCTCAACCATACATTTAAACATACATATTTTTTATATGTAATATTTGTCGCTAAGACATATCGTTTAAGAGCTATTTTGTTTTAATGAAAAAAGTTACAAATTAAACCTCTATTTTTTTCAACTTTGTTTATTTCGAATAATCATTAATTTTCAATTTAATTTGAATAATTTAGAATCATACAGGTAAACGGAAAAAAATAATGAACATGAGGGCCTAGACGATCAACAGAATTGAGCTATTAAATTAGAAAATTTATCTTCTACAGACAAATAAATCACAGATAACCGAAAAAAAAAATAAACAACAGAAAACATAAAAGTATCGCCGGTCAAGCCTACAGGCTCAAGGGAGCCAGTTTTTTTATGTATATAATTTAGTCACTTTAATAAGTCTATGTCCAGATGTAATTGTGTTTATTTCTGTACTTGTTTGTTGTGCTTAAGAGAATTTGTCTTATAATCAATTCAGTTTTCTATTATATTCTACCGCATTGTTTTTGGATTCAAAACTAAAGCTCAAATAAGATTGATAATAGTATATATGTATCGATATCGATTTGCATATCTGGAGAAAGGTATGACCTAATCGATTGGTTGATGTCTATATTCCAAGTCGCCTGGAGCGCGGACATCGCCCGCATATGTTCGTCCCTCCCAAGCAGAAAGTTGTTGAGCCCACACAGAGTGTTCTATAATCTAAGTTCTCATTGGAGCACTTTCACTTCAAAGCGGTAGCAGGAAGGGAAAGATCTCGATCTCTTCAAAGCTATAATTATGACATCTTCTGTAATTGGTTAAATGATCGTTGATTTGAATGCGATTTGGATAAGTTGAAGAAATTAAATGATATTCAAGGAAGATTTTATCAATCAAATTATCCTGGAAATCAGTTGAGGTACCTTTGATGGTAGAGGAGGATCTTCTCCACAGGACATTTGAAAATTGTGAAAAAAAAAAAATAAATAAAACGAATTGAAATGATTCTCTCTCTTCTTCGTTTCACCCGACTTTAGGGTACGTTGGACCAGTCACTTCTGAATGCTCTGTGCCCTTCTTTCATCCCAGTATTGCTTCATTCTTTCTGATCTTATTTTCCTCTCCTCTTCAGAGATTTGGATTGTTCGTTTTGGTTTGATTTTGAATTGGAACCTCTCTTTTTTGTCCTTAGTTATTTTTTTTTTGCACTTTAATCCATGAGCATATATCTCTGTTATACGGAGTTCGATTATTTCCCTTTCTGTTTCCTTAAACCAATTTGGTTTGGTCTTTTTGTTGCGGAAGAAGTCAAAATATTTTTTAGTTAGTCTCTTTGGGTTCATTCTGAGGATGTGTCCATAGAAATTAATTCTTCTCTTCCTCATTGTGTCTGAAAGTTTCTCAATTTTTCGTTAAAGGGTTTCGTTTCCAAAATATTTGAACTCCTTGACTATTTTTTGTTCGCCCACTTTAAGATGTTTTGGTGGGTTTCTTATGTTTTTTATTATTTTGATCTTTTCGAAGGAAAGTTTAAGACCTATTTTTTCTGCTTTTTTTGTAGTTTGAGAGTCTGTTCTTTGGCTTCATCCCAGGTCTCAGCTAGTAGGGCCATATCATATGCAAAGGCTAGGCAATTGACTTTGATACCTCTATTTTTTGTTCCTATCTGATTCGACTATTGGTCTTGGTGTTCCACTCTCTGACTACTTTTTCCAGGGCACAGTTAAACAACAGTGGGGAGAGTCCATCTCCTTGCCGTACACCAGTTTTTATCTCAAAAGGGTCCGAGAGTTCTCCCTTAAATTTAACTTAGCAGTATGTTTTGGTAAGAGTTTCTCTGATTAGGTTTGTGGTTTTGTTGTAATAGTTCAGTTCTTTTAGTACAGAAATAAGGGATTCCCGGTCTATTGAGTCATGCACTTTTTGAAAGTCAATGAAAGTGATAACTAGAGCCCGGATTCTCGTGCAATTGCATCTTTTTATTGCAAGCTCGTAATCAGCCAGGGGCAAATTATTGATATGAATTAGGATGTTTAAGCCAAATTTAACTAGTTTAATATTGCACAAAATTGCACATTTTGGGGGTTACTGCATAAAATTGCACATTCTGCAGTTTGAATGCATAAAATAGCACATTCTGCAGTTTGAATGCACAAAATTCCTGGATTCAAATCGTGAATGCGCACAACACTTTCTTGTTTTTGGAAAAGTAGCAACTTTTAGAAGAATGAATAATTTTTTTTTTTTATATAGGTAATAATTTTTCTTTTTTGAGATATATAAACTATTCTTAGTACAAAAATATAAAAAATCCAAGCGTGTTAAAATGAATACGCTTCTATAGTGTTCTTAGAAATGTTTAGATTGACTTGAGCTAGGGAACTCGGATCCTCACCTTCCAAGAAATTTTGACTCTCCCTCAAAACTTTTCTCATCGGACGCAATAATTTTTTAGTTTGCGACTTCCCTCTAAGGAGTAACGTTGTCTCCATTAAAATACCTAAAATTTCAGCTAGTGTTAGTTCCAGGATGGATAGAAAAATATCCGGAACTAAAATCCGGTGGCAAAATAATATATTGTGGGCCCTGTGACAGAGCTATCGACAGCGAAAGAAAGTCACAAGTTGATGCACACTGTAATTTGAGTAAGTTTTTAACTTGAATTTTTATCCATATTTAATGATTTAGAGCATAGATTTATGGTTATTTTTATTTGTAATTGCAATATACATATTTATATTCCTAAGTAATATGTACACATTGCTTATGGATAGCATGTACAATAAAGAGATGCGATTTGTTCTTATGGCGTTTTAGACAATGACTATTTAACTACTCCCTTACTAAGGACCGGATCAATAAATTTTAAGATAAAAACCATTTTTTGGAAAGAAATGTAACTAGCGAATTGTTTGTTTAACATTTTTTATCATTTGCATTTTATTTTGTATGATTTTAAGTTTTTATTGTACGATTTCAAGTTTTTACTGCACATTTCAGAATTTTTCTTGCACGAAAAGCCGGGCTTTATTGATAACATATCATTTTGCTCTTGATTTCTGATAGGCCATTAGGTTTTTGAGGTTTGGGATTTGTTCTGGGCAGGATCTTCTTTTTCTGAAACCTGCTTGGTATTCTCCAAGTTGATGGTCTAGTTGGGTTTCCGCTCTTGAAATGATTCGTTATAGAAATATTCATTGATTCCCAATCCTATTTTTTTTTTAACACGCTCTAGCTGTGTTGGTGTAACTCGGATCGAAAATTTGACGACGGTTCTTATCATCAATAAAATAGAGGATATTTTTGTTATTTAACATTTGTTACCCTTCGTCGTAAACCTACGACCTCCTATCCTACAAAAAAAAAAAAAAAAAAAAAAAAAAAAAAAAAAAAAAAAAAAAAAAAAAAAAAAAAAAAAAAAAAAAAAAAAAAAAAAAAAAAAAAAAAAAAAAAAACCTGTACCACTTACAACCCATGAAGGGTCTCGGGTTCAGTACTTAGGTAGGCTGTACTGTTTCTAAGCCAACGGTTGTGAAAGGAGGTGATTTGGCCAGAATTAACGCTCAACCGCCAGGTTTTTCACCAATTAAGGGTACCCACTTTTTAAGAGGCTGGGTGGGCCCCAGGAGGGTCTCCCGATCTCGAATTCGATCCACGACTGAATTAACAGAATATAAATATTCTGCCTTCAGTCGGACTCGAACTCGGGCCTGGGAGCATGGTAGTCAAGCGCCTTACCCACTGAGCTACCGCGCCTCCCTCCTATCCTGCAGTATCCTTTAATGATATTCCATTAATCCCTGTTGAACAGATACGCTACCTAGGACTCCACTTGGACAAACGACTAACTTGGAATCCACATACAAGACTAAAACGGCAAGAAACTGCCCGTCGTTTCAGACTACTTCAACTAGTAAATGTTCAAAGCTCCCAATTAATTACAAAAGACTCATATACGTGACTGTGATTAGACCTATTTGGACGTACGGAGTTGAGCTTTGGGGCTCCACTAAACCATCCAATTCATCTCGTATTCAATCCTTACAATCCAAAATCCTTCGTAAAATCCTCAATGCTCCTTACTTTGTTACTAATAAACTTATACATAAAGATCTTAATGTTCCATATGTTGCTGATTTAGCCCACACCAGATACCTATCCTTTCATAGTAAGCTCCATAATCACTCAAATCCGTTAGTTTCTCAACCTGCTTCCCACTCCATTCCTGATAATCCTCCGAGGCGTCTGAAACGAAGATGGCCTAGAGACCTTCTAGTGTAGAAGTTTTAATAAAGTGCTACTGAGGAGTAGTTCTTTCCAAGTTTTAACATGTTATTATAATCGTTGTCAATACATTTACTTGATGTATATATTCTGTACAATTGTAAATTTTAATAAATGTATATTAAAAAAACAAAAAAAAAATTTGTCTCCATGACCTACCGTTCAGGGGCTATATTGGTTTGAATATAAAAAATCACGAAAAAAAAAAAAAAAAAAAAAAAAAAAAAAAAAAAAAAAAAAAATCACTCTAGCTCTGTTGGTGTTGGATGAAAAATCTGCCGAAACATTCCTAGCCAGAAATTTAATGGAAAATATTTTTTGTTTTACAACATCTGTATCTAGGACCTACTGCTTAGAGCTATATTACTTTTGAATGAAAAAAAGTTGGTTATTATTAATTTTACTAAGATGTACCTGTACCTGTACCTTAGAAGGCAACACACAACTTCCATGTATGATTATTCTAATAGATAAAAATATCGATTAAAGTGAAGTTACTCTCACAGTGAGACACATCTTCGAGGGGTGTCCTCAGTACAGGAGAGATATCGATAAATGTGGTGCACCTCGTCAGCTCTGTATGTTCTTGGCCGATAGTGAACAGTATATTTGTAGTACCTTACAATTTATCGAGAAAATTGGATTATATAATTTGTTTGTTTATTTCGTTTAACGTCACTTTATGCTGCTATGGCTAATCGGACGATGCTACGGTGGGAGTCCTAAATTTTGCCTTTCCAGGTATAATTAGGATAGGGATCTTTAACGAGTACCTGACATCGCACAGGCTCGGGACCCCCATTTTATGTCCCTTCCGAAGGACGGCATAGCTAAGGATTTTTTACTCCCTTTAAAAAATCCTAAGGTCATCTGCCGGGCTGCGGGTTATATAATTTTATTTAATGTTTATTATTTTATTAATTTTTTCCCCTTTTAAATTATTTTTACTTTTTTATTGATTTTTTTTTTAAATCGACCTCTAGACTCGTTAGTTCCAGATGTTCATCTAATTCTTAGAGCTTTATAATGTTATTGTAACAATGCAGTGACGGTTCCTTTCATTATAGTTGAATTATATGGGCAATAATAACTATCAGCTGTTTTTTGCTCTTAAAAACAAACAAAGATATCGAATCATATATGACATAACAATCGATTAACGGCAATGTATCGTCATGTTAATAGCCAAATAATTTAATCTGTTTGGATAGAGCTGTGGGAACCACCGGTAGGTTTGTCAACCTGCCAAAAGAATACCGCAAAGTAACCGTTTGATTACAGCAATGGCGTACACCTTGAGCATTGTATCCATGCCCTCCTTATCCGAGTACTCTATATGCACATCGCTTCCTTCTTTCTTTTGTTTCTGAGTAACCAGGCGTCTGGGAGTCTTGGCAGGCTAAGAAACAAGATTATTTGTCTATTACAATAACATAACAAAATTCCCTAATATCTCAAATAGATTGTCGAATAATTATTAGAACCATTGCTCGATAACATTGGATCAATATCAAAAGAATTTAAGAATTTAAAGATTTCAATGAACAATATTTTCTTGAACTAAATTGGCACGTGTACATAAAACAACATTTAAGAGAAATGCTTTGAAGAAAATACTTTCTTAGAAAAAATTATCTTATATAGGGATTTATACAAGTTTTGTATATAGCATCTTGCGCTGGGCTGATTATCGCAAATACAATTCAAATTCAAAAACTCAAACACAACTACTATTCAGAAATATTCATAGAAGTTAGTATTGTCAAGAATAATGAGTTAGAATGTTAAAATTAACCAGAAAGTCTCGACAAAAATTAACGTGTTCACATTATAACTTAATTAAAATATACTTTAACTTACATGCCCCAAAACAATAACAAGAAGGTTACAATTAGGTTATGCATAACATCACACAAAAACTAGTTTCTATGGCAACAACTTAAAGTAGTTCTTAGTTAAACATCCAAAATCTATATCTATACTATTATATAAAAGAACAAGCCATTTTTCATTTATGATCACTAATCGCGAAAACTACTAAACCGATCTGTACCAAATTTTAACTACACCATCTTCATAGTTCAAGTACGGTTTAGCAGTAATAAAATCTACTGATTTTCTATTAATTTGTCATGAAAAAAAGCAATGATATGTGGATAACAGTTTGAAAATTGACTGACAGGTGGTGAGATTCATTCTACATAAGAGGCTACAAAGCTACGGTTTTATGTATTGGATTTTAAGAATTGGCTACGAGAAGAATTAGAAGGATTATTAGAGTCCCAAAGCTCAACTCTGAATGTCCAAATAGACCTAATTACTGTCATGTATTTATTATTTTGTAATTAATAGAAAATAAAAATGAAATAAAAACTCTATTACAAAATACTTCTAGTATATAAGCTAAATTAAGTATACAATGACAAGACAAAAGCTGGTAGGACAAATGAAAATTTGTGGCAGCTGATATTAAGTATTGGGGCAGAAGATGATTTATAGATGACCTGGATCCAGACGGAAGGCTTTTTGAATTGTTTTATCGTCAAATAATAGCCGCCCACCTCGCTGTCATTTTTGGAAAACATCGCTAAATAAAACATGTTTTTTCTGCTTTTCAAAACATTCATACAAAATATTTGTTTTTATTTTTTTATATTGTCTGTGATAAAAATAAATAATAATAATTTGTAAGGTTATTCTTACAATTATTAATAATAAGGTGAACATATAATTAATTTTACTTTATTTTGTCCAGGCGCCGTATTATAATTAATGAAAAATGGCTTTTCATAAAATGTTATAATAAAAAAAATACAATTTCAATTCAAAATTGGTTAAAGTTAAGTTTACTCACACAAAAGTTCAAAATTTAAACAAGCTATCCTTTATACAATTCAAATTCAAACAACTCCCTGTCCAAAGAATCTTAATACAAAATGTACAAACATACTTCTTAATCACAACAAAAATAATAATTACTAAATAGTCCTGTTAAACACCTAACCAACTCTTCTCACAAAATACTAAAATACATTTAAGTACAGTTCTATCGACATAACAAAAAAAAAACACTCATCCAATTTTCACAAACATGTTTCACTTTAACTGCCTGCACACACCATGTGCCCTCACACATCCTGTTCCCTCCAAAACACTGTCCTCCCACTCTCCTATTCTATGTATTGCCAACTAAATTTATTGTACAAATTAAATTTTAAACAAATTATACAAATTACACTTTTTCTTTAGATGTTATCAATATAATTTACATTATTCTTACCCACAATTATAAAAAAATTAATTATAAACAAAAAATTATATAACAGTTAACTCAGTTATATGTAACCATTTTTCATTATTTATACAAATTTAATTTACTAAATAATTTTCTTAAATTTATTTATTTTGAATTATTTACAATTTCCATATGAAGATAGACCAAATTTTAGACCCTTTACAAATTTTAAATCTATACTATTATATAAAAGGACCAAGCCATTTTTCGTTTGTGTCCACTAACCACGAAAACTACTAAAGCAATCTGTACCAAATTTTAACCATACCATCTTTATAGTTCCAGAATGGTTTAGCAATAATAGGTTCTACAGATTTTGCATTAATTTGTTATTAAAAAAGCGATATTACAGTGAAGTTTGGAAACTGACCGATAGGTGGCATGTACTATTGTACACGAGAGGTTACAAAGTAAAGTAGTGGGAGCAGTGTTATATAGAGCTTCAAATTGATAATAAAGTTCAATTAAATTATTAGAAAAGTATCGTCTACATATCGTTTATTAAAAATCTAATAAAGAAAAATCAAAAATAATTTCAATTTTTTGTGATTCAGATCGTTTGATCGTATAAATATCGGAGATCTGGTAAATATTACACACAAGAAACTGTTGCTATACACACAACAACTCTACATAACTGCAATACACACTTTGCATATAATGAAACATTTCTTAGAGGAGAACTACCTCCCGTATCTACGTACAATTTTCAAAAACACAAATTCAATTTTTTATTTCACCTAGCCAAATTCCATTATTTAATCCTTTGAATGGACACTGAACGAATAATATGTATTCAAAGTGATATATTTGTTATTTGAAAAAAAAAAAAAATAAAAAAAAAAAAAAAAAAAAAACGAAACGAGGAAACGATAAAAAATTGAATAACATAGCAAAACTTGAAAAGAACTACTCATTAGTAGCACTTCAATCACAAATCTACACAAGAAGATCTCTAGGCCATCTTCTTTTCAGACGCCTCGGGGATTATCGGGAATTTAGTGGGAAGCAAGTTGAGAAACTAGTGGATTTGAGTGGTTATGAAGCTTACTATGAAAGGATTGGTATCTGGTTTGGGCTAAATCGGCAACATATATAACACTAATATCTTTATGAATAAGTTTATTGATGGCAAAGTAATGAGCATTGAGGTTTTTTCGAAGGATTTTGGATTGCAAGGATTGGATACGGGATGAATTGGATGGTTTAGTAGAGCCTAAAGCTCAACTCTGTACGTTCATATAGTTCTAATCACAGTCATGTAAATGAGTATTTTGTAATTAATTGGACTATTATCTAATAATTTGAAATCCTCAAAAATTATTAATACTGTACTGTTTATTTTGATTTATATTGTTTTAACATTAAATATAAACAAGGGACGTAAGATAGGAAATAGAGATTAAGGAAGTTGGGAGCACTATTCGATATCTGAAGTGCCTTCCTCGATATCGATATGATAGACTGTTCCAAAAACATCAGTGTCAATATTAAGAAGGATCCAGACATCTAGGTCAACCTAAATATTGGTAGAATCATGCTTTCCCTTCAGATTGCTATGATCGTTTTGATAAAAGCTTTTGTTTTTACAAGGAGTTTGGCATTAAGATCTGACGTTTATATTATAGCTGCAGTCCATCAGCTTACTGTCAAACATGTCAGGAATGTTGTAATATTTCGGAGTATTTTTGTACCTCTTCAAATAATTTTAGAAACCAGTCTCGATGGAAAAACAGTCCTAAATATATTCTTCATGTAACATTAGTGGACACTTGGATAATTGAATTGTCATAATAAAATAGCGAAAATTTGACTCAACTTCAAACTTATAGAAAGAGTAGGTACCATTGTAGCACCATATGAGGCGTGGAATTCCAAAACCAGCTAAGTCCAATTTCAGATTTTTTAAATAACCAACTTATAAATCTTAAACTTCGTGATAATATGGAAAAATGACGTCAGTCTTGTTCCAAACAAAAGAACATCACGGACTTTTTTCAGTTATTCTCCAAATATTATTCTTATTATCATCACGCATTCTACATTTTTTAAATATAATATTCCTGTTCAATGCTAACAATTATTTTTTTAAAAATCAATTTTACTATTCAACATGTATATATACAGACTACTTCAAAATTTACTAGACAAACGATCAAACCTCCCAATTCTTTACAAAAGACTTATTTACATGACTGTGATTAGACCTATTTGGACGTACGGAGTTGAGTTTTGGGCTCTAATAAAGCATGCAATTCATCTCGTATCCAATCCTTACAATCCAAAATCCTTAGAAAAATCCTCAATGCTCCTTACTTTGTCACCAATAAACTTATCCATAAAGGCCTTAATGTTCCATACGTTGCTGAGTTAGCCCAAACCAGATTTTCATAGTGAAGTCCCTAACCACTCAAATCCATTAGTTTCTCAACTTGCTTCCCACTCCATTCCCGAAAATCCTCCGAGGCGTCTGAAAAGAAGATGGCCTAGAGATCTTCTAGTGTAGAATTTTTATTGAAGTGCTACTGATGAGTAGTTCTTTTCCGTTTTGACATGTTATTGTAATCGTTATCAGCTCATTTACTTGATGTACATATTTGTACAGTTCTATGGTGAATTTATATAAATTGATATATATAAAAAAATAAATTATATTGAAAACAGCCGTACAAAAAATAAGGCCTCTTCCAGTTTGATTATTTACCTTTATTTGGGGTCACCTGTGGTGTAGTGGTTAGCATAGCAACCTACTAAACCAAAGATCGCGGGTTCGCAGCCCGGCAGATGACCTTAGGATTTTTTAAAGGAAGTAAAAAATCCTTAGCTATGCCGTCCTTCGGAAGGGACGTAAAATGGGGGTCCCGAGCCTGTGCGATGTCAGGTACTCGTTAAAGATCCTATCCTAATTATACCTGGATAGGCAAAATTTAGGACTCCCACCATAGCATCGTCCGATTAGCCATAGCAGCATAAAGTGACGTTAAACGAAATAAACAAACAAATTATATAATCCAATTTTCTCGATAAATTGTAAGGTCAAGATTCATTGCTGGGTCCGCTTTGAAATAAATTTTAAACCGCCCAAGTGAGATTCGAATCCACGACCTTCTTTGCCGAGCGCGCTGAGACCCTCGCATCAACTCGCTCAGCTATCCGGTCACCGTTTTTTTTTCTTTACTGTTTAAGGCGGTAAGTATAAATTTTTATTTTTATTTTACCTTTAAAAAAGTTGATCGAAAATTCGGAACATATGGAAATTGGTTAGAGATAAGTCTGGTGAATAAGGTGGATAGTGAATTAGGGCTTCTTAACACAGGTCATGTTTATTCAATGTCTGTCGTGATACGTGATGAGCTCTGGCATTGTCGTGTAAGAGTATTGATACCTTCGGATTAACCAATGCAGCTTGTTTTTTTTATACATGTTTGACGCATTATGTCAATATCACTGCAGTGCGATGATGATGTGATGGTTTTATCTCTCGGTAAAATGGAGAAATAAATTATTCCTACATAAAAATCAATGTATGGATGCAAATTTGGTCTTTGTAAAAATTTGGCATGTAGGTACCTAACCTTCCCCAAAAACCGTGGTAATGTTTCTTGCACCTTGGTTGGTCTGGTGTCCAAATTTATTTTTTTTATTGACCGGATTTGACGACCTTAGGCCATGTACCTAGACCCAATACATTGGACCGCCAGTATACACGATCTTCCCAATCTCCTCCCGCTAATTCTCTCGCCACTATTACCCCCTCAACTCCTTGAACACATGTTTTCCTTAGGCGGCCTCTTTTTCGCCTTTCTTCCGGGACGTAGTTGAATATCTTCTTTGGCCATATTTCTGGCCCCATTCTTCTTAGATGGCCATACCACAGCAGCTGTTTGGTGCGAATGGTGTGAACTATAGCGAAATGCCTTAACGATATTTAGTATGGTAGAATTTGTCACCCGTTGAATCCTGAAAATGTAACAGCTTCTTTAACAAAAATCCATTTCGACAGCTTGTAAGCTCTGTTTATCTCTCGTTCCAACCACCCACATTTCCGAACCATAAAGGATTACTCCTTCAAAAAAGGAGTGGAAAATCCTCTTCTTGGTTTCTAGTGAAACATTTGGGCTCCACAGTACAGAGTTTCCCATGCCAATCAGCTTTCTTCCTTTGTTTATCTGTTCTTTCATGTCGCTCTCAAGTGTTCCCCTGTCATCGATATAAACTCCCAAATACTTGAAGAGAGTACTCCGATGTAGCGACCAATTATCTAATAGCAGAGTAGAGGCGTTGAAGGCTATGTATTCTGTCTTCTCTTTGCTGATTTCTAGGCCCCATTTAGAATATTCTTCTTCTAGCTTCCTTAGCATGTAACTTAGATCTTCCTCCTCGGAAGCTATTACTACCTGATCATAAGCAAAATGTAGACTGTAAAACGTTTCATTTTCTATTTTAATACCCATACCTCGACACCTTTTCCACTCCTTCAAAACTTCCTCTAGATAGAAGTTAAAAAGGGTGGGTGATAAACTACACCCTTGTCTCAGGCCTTTGGTGATAAGGAAACTATTTGTCAAACGGTTTCCCATTTTGACCTTGGCTTTCGCTCCACAGTATAGACTTTTAATTGCATCAGTAAGATCTCTACTTACTCCGCTACTCTCCAATGCCCTCCACAGAAGTTTTAATGGAACCGTATCATATGTTTTTTTTAATGTCTACAAAGGCTAGGTGAACTTCACGTCCACAGGCCAATTTCTTCTCAAGTTATTGTTCAATGGTGAACACATGATCCTTGCAAGACCTTCCTGCTCTAAACCCTGCCTGTTCTTCTGATACATATCCTTCTAGCTCTCGCTTTTGTTTTTTAAAACAAAAAATTGATAATTAATAACAGCTCATTATAATCTGTAAATATGGACGTTGAAAACAATAGAAGTCAACTAATCCCATTTTGAGTTTCTGAAATAATAAAAATTGATATTTCATATGAAACCACCGAATAATTTATTTTTCAAAAAGGTTTCCCTATAAATTATTTTACAAAGATTTAGAAAACCGGGACTATTTTAACAAAAAGGAGGGCAGGGCTTAAAATATCAATGAAATCTAGACCATATAGGTCAGAGAAAAATGACTCAACACTTGTATTAAGCAGTCAAATGTCAGTAGTCGGGCTATGATTTCGCTACTTATCAAACGAATCATCTAGGGCGTCTAGTAACATGCAAGTCACCTCGCGGATCTGTTATTATCTCGGTGTTCTTTTGTTGCACTAGATGTAGGGAGGAAATTTAAAAAGTCTACGATAAGATGGAAACATACATTTTCCTGCAATGAGAATACGGTACCACAATTTAAAAAATATACAATTTTTGATTGAGTGGCAACACTGCATAGCCAAACTTCATAGCAACACTGAGTCACTGTAACCTTCCTTTCTTTAAGTTTTGAACTATGTTGTATTTTTTTTTTTTTTTTTCACTTTTATCTTTAAATCCACACCTTTCAAAAAATTATTGACAATCAGCGGATATGCTGAAAACACACTGTAAATAAAAATTGGCATGTCAGGCATTAGAAGAGATAGTGCCCAGTGGCATCCCTTCCTTGTCTTCGGTTGACTTACTTAATGCAAATAGGTCTCTCATCCAGTTTCTTTTCAGTTTCCTTCTGGTATTCTCCGGCATGAGAGATGTGGCCATACTATTAATGGGTTTGTTTGGGTCCTTTAATTTTTCATGAAACAGTCTGTACTGTGCCAATATGTGTTCAATGACTGTTGGTATTTGTAGGTCAGTGTGTATAGTTTTATTGTTAACGTACCAAGGTGCTTGTGTTATTACTCTTAGATAGCCTTAAGAGATTAAGGCACCTACCTGGATTAAATGTCCAAACTAAACGTAGTGAGTCACTTTAAATTTTGTGAAAACCGTACAATATATCCACATCAGATTTCACAGTACTCACTAAAACCCTTAAAACCACATGAACGACAAATTCGGCGAAGATACGTGGAGAAAGAAAAACATGAAACACACAAGTTGTACAGTAAAACTCTTGTACATCACCAGCTCTAAAGCCACACTCTAACCTTTGCCAATTTGAAACATACAACTACAAAAAAAAAAAGAAAAAAAAGTCAAATCTCAAGCATTATTTTATAGTATGATTACCAAGCCAGTAATTCTAGGTTAATTGAATAGATAAGATACCCTAAAGTAGATTAGAAGATAATTTATCTATCATAAACTGATTAAATTGAATATCAGTTGAAATTTATCGTTAATTTTTTACCAATTTTTTTTAAGTAATATTGATAACTGAATTTTGAAAAAAAAAGTAGTTCATGCTGAAGATTCGGTTCAGTTTGAAATGATCAATGGGTTTCTAGATTCCCACAGCCCAAAAAAAAAAAAACCGGTTTCTAGCATAGGTCAGTTCGAACCTCAAGAATCGATAAATCAGTTGGTATCTAATCAGTTAGTACTAAATATTTGTTCATATTTAAATTAATAAAACATCTTTTTAATCTGGTTCAATGCAAAGAGAGTACAGTAAATAGATAGTTTGGCGGAGGGGGGGGGGGGGGAGTTAGATATTGACAATTTCTTAGTAAGTGATACTTGTGTTTTTTTGTTCGATGAATTCAAATTTAAATTTTGTCTCCCGAAAAACTTTTATAAAAATTATAATTTTTCATTTTCAGTTTAGTTATATAAAAATCATGCCTTATAAGTTTTTTTCCAAACCAATTACTTTTAGGCACTAAAGCAAGTTAAAGTTTTGGTGCAGGAACTTGTTAAGCGAAAGGAGGAAAATTCAGATAAAAATATTGTTATAAACATAAAATATACTTTTTCTTAAATTATATGTATGTTTCTTATATTAAATTAAGATTCAAATTTTAACTTTTTTTACTCGAAATAATTCCAAAATTTTTCATTAGTTTTAATATGAAAAATAATGCATGAATTTTTTTTATTTTATTTTTTTTTTAATTTTAAGATTTGTTGCCAAATCCTATACAAACAAGTTTATACTTTGGTTAAAGTTCAATTTAGCTTCATTTATTTGTTATGATTGCTTTCTTTCTTCTTTAATTGAATGGGTCCACCGAAAAACGTTCTAAGCGACAAATAAAATTTTAGCATTGATGAATTAATCGCCACTTCTATTGAGAAGTGTTCTTGAGAAGTGTTCTATTGAGAAGTTCTATCCTCAAGAGAAGTGGCAATTAATTCACCAATCCTAATTGTATTGATCCTTCTATACCATCGTGCGTATCTCAAGTGAAATAAAATTCTGAGTAAGCAGTGAAAGAAAATCTAAAGTTTTTTGTTAGTTTTGTAGGTTAGATTTTATATTTAAATATTAATTTGTTATATTTACATGTATAATAACATAATGGAGTACTATATCATAATATGATGTACTATTTATTATACATTTTAAAAACTTTAAAATCGCCACTTCGGAAATTTTGTCGCTTAGAACGTTTTACCGCGAAGCCATTCAATTATATTGGGTTGTTTCACATGAAATGTCCGTTTTCAAGGTATAGGGATTTTAGTAAAAATACAATATGAAAACAATATAATTTTATTCGAAGTATTTACCTTCTTTTTCTATACATTTTTCCCAACGTGACAACAACTTTTTTATCCCGGATTTGAAAAACTCTGAGCTTTGAAGTGAAACAAAATCTGAAAACGCACTTTTGATTTCAGCATCATTTGCAAAAAATTTTTCCTCTGCAGAAGTTGTCTAAATTCCTGAAAAGGTGATAATCTGTTGGAGACAAGTCGGGAGAATATGGTGGGTGCGGAAGAACTTCGTACCCCAGCTCTTTCAATTTATGCATGGTAAGTTTTGAAACGTGGGGTCTAGCGTTGTCGTGTAGGAGTATAGGGCCCTTCCGATTTACCAATCCAGGTTTTTTCAATAATTTTTCGTGCATTTGGCCAATTTCATTGCAGTAGGTTGTAGAGGTAATGGTCTCAACTCTAGGCAAAAAGGAATAATGTATGATTCCAGCCATGGACCACCATACTGTAACCATCAATTTTTTCGGGTGCAAATTTGGTTTTGGCATTTGTCCTGGGCTTTCGTCGATGTCTAACGACTGCCCTGACCGACGCTGATTGTCATAAGCAATCCATTTTTCGTCGCAAGTTATTATTCTTTCAAGGAAAGGGTCGGTTTTTTGCCTAGCAAGCAACGAAACGCAGGTCTCAAGACGTTTCAATTGCTGTCGCTCAGTGAGATCGTGAGGTGCCCATGTATCGAGCTTTTTCAACAACAGAGACTCGCAAAATCCTCTATGTATTTCAAATATTATAAAATCGGACATTTCATGTGAAACAACCCAATAGTTTAGGTTTTAATTTATCTAAAACTTCATTTAATTTAGCTATAAATTCATTTAACTATTTCTTCTTATAGCCATGGTTAAAATATTTCTTTGTATAGCCATGAATTGTCCTAGGCCTCGTTCTTCTCACATACCGATGGTTAGGTTAGAAACCATGGGGTTAGGCTCACTTTAGGCTGAACTTGATAATAATCTCTGCTCTTTGATTTGGCTTAATATATTAAATTTTAACATTTTGTTCCTTATTAGTTTTTTTATTTTTTTTTTATTAAACTAACTATTTACCAGCAAGTGTGCATTATGTAGAATCTGTAAGTATGTAGCATGTGGATTCGGAAATGAGTCAAAGCTAATGACAACCATACCGGTGCCAAAGCACCGCCATTTCTTCCATATTTAAAATAATATGTATGATTTAAAGTGATTCAGTTAGCATTTTGTCACCATTTGGCCCCTTCTATTACGTAATATTTCATATAAATTTGCCCTTCAATTAATAATAATAAAATATAATTCCAATAAATTTATTTAATGTCATATCAGATTTCAGCAATACTGTTCTAATTTTTGAAAATAGTTTAAAAAAATAAAATTTGAAATATTACTTTCTAAGATAGGAGATGGCCAATATTGGCAGAGAGGGTAAGAGGCAGGAGAAGTGCATCTGTAGAAAGCCAACGAGGAATGTGAAACGTAGTCCTCAAGGGGGCTCCGATCAAACCTGTCCGACTTCTTTCACTTCCAGAACCCAAGAGCGCTAAGTCCTCTTAGGAGGAAGTTCTTGATGACCTTCGTCGATTAGGAAGAAGGGAAATACAATTCTACAGTTCTAATAATATTATTTCGAAACTTTCGTAGTATGAATTTCATTACAAACTATTGAAAAGTCTCAACTTAACTTTACGTACAGACAACAAAAAAAAGAAAATATGACCAATTAGTAGAGCTCATCACTACAAGACTAATAAAGAAAACTCAAGATAAAGACTGAAAAGAAACTGGATGAAGAACATAATGTACAACCGAGAAATATTAAATATCAAGACAGGATATGATGATGAAGTACCGTATGATGGATGATCCTCTCCCCCGCATTAGTCCAGTCAAAAAATATATGGTAGAGTGCATTAAATATACAATAAGTTTTGACTTCATAGCTATGTTAGGAGGTAAACATACTAAAAGTCACCGCCCCTGGGTGGAGAGCTTACAATAGAGAAGGGAGGAGGTCCCATTTTTGGGTTTTTTCGATTATATCTCGAAAACGGTAGATTACAGGAAAATATGCTAAAGATAAAAATTAAAGCTAATTAATTTTACTATTAAATTGTTTATGTACATATTTGTGGAATGTTTAACGGTTTTCGAGATATACGTTATTAAAAATCGAAAAAAAAAATGTTTACCTCACTTTTTGCTTAACATGTGCTTCAAATGCCAGAAACGTATATATATATATATATATATATATATATATATATATATATATATATATATATATATATATATATATATAATATATGAAATTAAAGTAAATTTATTGCTTTACAAATTTGATTCGGACATTTTTTCTGAGAAACGATCGTGAAAGGCACTAGAACCAAAAGTTTGGCAAACATCGTAGCTTTAATTTTTATTTGAAACATATTTTTCTAGAGTAGACATACCTGGAAATAATCTCTCAGAAGGCTTAAAAGAAGCTGGATAAGAAATTTGCTCAAATAAATCTTTTTTTTTTTTTTTTTTTTATAAATCTATGCCAGAAGGAGGTACTGTTGAGTGCTAGTCTCCGACACACTTGTAAGGCCTGCATTATTAAATTATGAGCATATTCACTAATTGTTACTCTAATAACAGGTGTGAATAAAAACTTTTTTTTTTCCATTTATTGATATTTACAACTGTACAAAATAATATACAAGTAAATGTGTTGACAGTGAATACAATGGCATGTAAATAACTTGTGAAGAACTACTCACTAGTAGCACTTCAATAAAATCTACACTAAAAGGTCTCTAGGCCATCTTCTTTTCAGACGCCTCGGAGGATTATCAGGGATGGAGGAGGAAGCAAGTTGAGAGACTAGTGGATTGGAGTGGTTATGGAGCTTACTATGGAAGGATAGGTATCTGGTTTGGGCTAAATCAGAATATGGAACATTAAGATCTTTATGGATAAGTTTATTGGTCACACAGTAAGGAGCATTGAGGATTTTTCGAAGGATTTTGGATTGTAAGGATTGGATACGAGATGAATTGGACAATAAAAACTTAAAAGAGAAAAAAAACAAAACACTTAATTCTTATTTATAGACAATTTTAAGACAAGCTTCATGTACATAATGAATTACCCTAAAATATTTTCGGAGGGGTTTTTGAAAGCTGGATTTGAGGCCTGATAAAATAATTATTTTCTCTTTATAATATTGTTAAATTTGAGGTATAATTGACAATTCAATAAAAGTGAAAATATTTATTTTATTTTTTTAGAATTAATATAAGAAAATTACTAAAAGTTGTTTCTGGGAAGGAGAAGATTTAAAGAAAAGAAAGAGAGAAAGAAAAGAAAACAGGTAGCTGCCGAATGGCAATAGGAAGACAAAATAAGTGGGTGAAGGTCATGAGAAGACAGGGAAAAATACTGTCGGGGTCTTGTTATGTAGGACCTAGCTAGAAAGTAAAAAACATCTCTAGTAAATAAACTTTCTTTACTAACTATATAAACGGATAAATAATAGATTTTAGACTTGAGCGTAAGTATATAAATAAATCAGAGGAAAAAAAAATAAACGTATATTAAACAAGTGAGAAAATAAATATAAGGAAAATATATTAAAATTAATTTTTTCACATTTAGATAATGATATATTTTTAAAATTGAAAACAAAATAACTAACAAGGGGACGTTTGCAGTTTTAAATCACAGATTTGAATGCCGATTTTTTGTGTGGGTAGTAGGGACCTATAATAGTGCAAAACTAGAGTTATAGCCGCCAATGAGCATTGGGAGCCGAGAAAAAAAATAAAATATGAAAATCACGTTTTATTTTTTTTTCAGCTCTAAGTCAAGATAGAAAAATGATTCTTTCACGTTTAATTGTAGTTATGTATGCTATTTTAAATACTTTCGTTATGCTCAAAACACTACCCGGCTTTAGAGTGCTCAAAACCTCCAAAAAAATGACAAAATTCCAAGGAAACCCGCTGTAAATCAGTGGAAACTTTTTTTCATGAACAATTGACCTCAAATCTTGATTTAGCGCCCCATAAAACCCTTATATGTGAAATTTTATCAAAATAAAAATTTTTTACCCCTTTCGAGGAGGTTAAAATTTTGAAGTTGAGATTTCATCAACATTTTCTACTGGTCATAACAACTGCTGCTGGTCATAACAACTTTAACCGTTTACAACAATAATAGCATCACACGAATCAGCATACATTCTGCTTTTATCCATGCGTATAACATTGGATTTACTCCCGATTTTAGTGGACAAAAACTGATGTGAATGGAAAACTCCAAGGTCAGCTAATTATTTACATTTTTTCAGAAATTGACAGCCCCTTGCCTTCTAAAATACACTTATATATTATATAAGTAAAACGTTTTGAAATGACATATTTTTATTTCAAATTGCATAGAAATCCTACATACATAACTACAATTAAGCGTGAAAGAATCATTTTTCTATCTTGACTTAGAGCTGAGAAATAAAATAAAACGTGATTTTCATATTTTAATTTTTTTTTCTCGGCTCCTAATGCCCATTGGCGGCTATAACTCTAGTTTTGCACTATTATAGGTCCCTACTACCTACACAAAAATCGGCATTCAAATCTGTGAGTTACAACTGTAAACGTTCCCTTGTAAATATTGCCATATAAAAAAACAAAAATTGGTTATGTTTAAATATTAATCGAAAGGTAATCACAATATAATTATTTTCATTATTACATAGACAGATAAATATTTATAATTTATTAATATTATAAGCTGCAACAAAAAAATAATTTTGTAATTAATTCCCTTCTAGTGTCTTTTATAATATTGTAATAACATAAAACATTTATTTTTATTGGTTTTTACAAATGTCTAAAATATATACATTTAGTAAATTTGTGTAAACATTATTACAAAAACTTATATAGTCCAGTAAAATAAGGGTTTGCCGAAGAAAAAACTGCGGAACTTTTATTCTCAACGGATTTTTATGTTTTTTAGGGTGCTGAATCCAAATCTGAAGTTTGCTACCACGGCAACCATCGGCTTCATATTCAAAATCGCAAAAAACCCGTTATTTTGGGTTTTTTTTATCTATAACACGATAACAAAGCTTTTTACTTTTTCGAAGAAAGTCTTTACATATTAATTGTAGCTGGAACTAATACCTACATAATGAAAAAAAAAATCCGAAATCGGACCATTTTTCGCAATGTTACGTTATTGGGAAAAAATGGAGAAATCGGCCAACTTGCCGTTAGTCCCACAGCTCCGCGAAAACACGTTTGTCGTATTCTTTTGGCTATAACTCTGAAACTATTTGTCCGATACAACATTACTTTTTTTCTTCTTAAAGCTGATTAAATTTACTATAAGAATCTATAAATGAAGTTTTAATCAAACCCCGTGAAATGCACATGCCAGCCCGCTAATAAAAACGTACTTTTGTAAAATACATGTTTTTTTGGCACAATATTCGCTATAACTCCAAAATCATTTATCCGATCCAAAATTGAATATTTTTATCTAAAAGCTGGTTAAATTTACTATTAGATCCTATATGTGTAACTTATAATTAACACTGTGAAATACCCGCACCAGTCTACTGAATATGTCATAATTTACATATTTTTTCAAAACATACACATTTAGCGTGCTTTGGTGTACAGGATTCAATATAGTTTACATATATAGCATCTGATATTGAATTTAATCAGCTTTAAGATAGAAAGAAGAAATTTGGGATCGAACAAATATTTGAGGAATTAGAGCGACAAATGTGCGAAAAAACACTTAGATTTTACAACAGTACGTTTTTGTTAGCGGGCTGGCATGTACATTTTACGGGGTTTGATTAAAACTTCATTTATAGATTCTTATAGTAAATTTAATCAGCTTTAAGGTGAAAAAAAGTTGTATCGGACAAATAGTTTCAGGGTTATAGCCAAAAGAGTACGACAAACGTGTTTTCGCGGAGCTGTGGGACTGACGGCAAGTTGGCCAATTTCTCCATTTTTTCCCAATAAAGTAACATTGCGAAAAATGGTCCGATTTCAGATTTCTTTTTTTCATTATGTAGGTACTAGTTCCAGATACAATTAAATGTTTGAAGACTTTCTTCGAAAAAAGCTTTGTTATCGTGTTATAGATAAAAAAACAAAAATAACGGGTTGAATATGAAGCCGATGGTTGCCGTGGTAGCAAACTTCAGATTCGGATTCAGCACCCCAAAAAACTATAAGATCCGTTGAGAATAAAAGTTCCGCAGTTTTTTCTTGAAAACGGCCTTTTGGAGCCTTATTTTACTGGACTAATAAAGCTAATTACTGTTAATGCTTAATGCTAGAGGGAGATATATGCTTTATTGAGACATATTAACAATAAACATAGTGCTGCCCAACTTTATTGGGTTGCTACACACACAGCATACTCATCAATCCAATTACAGATAACAATATAATTTGTAATTTAGTTATATAATATATACTTAATACTACCTAATTCTAGAAAAACCAATAATAGACAAACTAATACTTAATAATAAAACTTTTTTTTTTTTTTAATTTCTTTTTTTATATATTTATATATATATTTTTTTTTCTTATTTATTATTATTACTATTATTTCCCTTTCCCTATTTATTCCTTTTACTATATTTTCCTCTCTTTTTCCCCCCTTCTTTTCCTATTTCACTTCATTTTTTTTTTTCCTTTTATGTTATTCCCCCCCTATTATTCACATATATACCACACATTCATATACATATATGCACATAGAATCAGATATAGGATAAATTACTACATATTTAACAACTGTAAAAGGACAAGCGATTTTTCGTTTTTGATCACTAACCGCAAAAACTACTGAACCAATCTCTACCAAATTTTAACTACACCATCTTCAAAATTTAAATATTTTCAATTAAATTGTTGTTAAATAAGCGATAAATATATGGTGTGCAGTGAAGTATGGTAATCTACTGACAGGTGGCGAGAACCATTCCAAAGAGTTTACAAAGATACGGTGTTATATAGAGCTAGAAATTGACAATAAAATTTATTTATTTTCAATTTAATTGTTATTAAAAAAATCGACCAATATTTTAAATATTAATAATATAATTATTAATGTTTAATATTAATATTAATTATTTAAATATAGTAAATATTCCCTGTCCATCTGGATTACCAACTTATTCATTAAAATTAAAAACTAAATTTCCATTTATATTTTATGTACTCTTCAACCACTTAATCAGTGCTATGATGGACTTATAACTTATGCTTCAGTGAAAAACTGGCATTTATTCCTTAAATCACTAAATATAAATAAATAAATACATCATATATTCAACTGTGCGTATTATACTTACTTTTAGAACATTTTTTATTATTTTCTTGGACATAAAGAAGGTTGCTGCTTACCTGAAAAAAACGACAAAAAAAAAAAGTCAGATATATTTAAAATTAAGATTCCAATCACTAAAAAAATATTTGAAAACATTTAAAAAAATTTAAATTTTATCCCAGGGAAGCCCGATGTATCCATGTGTCAGGTCTATCATTAATGCAAATTCTTCATAAACCTACGACTTCCTGCCCTACAGTATTCTTTAATAACATGAGACTAATCCCTGTTGAACAGATCCGCTATCCAGGACTTCAACTAGACAAACGTTTAACTTTAAGGTTTCCACATACAAGACTAAAACGGCTGGAAACTGCTCGTCGTTTTCGAATTTTTCAACATTTAATAGACGTTCAAACGTACCGATTAATTACAAAGTTATTATCTAATTCATCTCTTATCCAATCCTTACAATCCAAAACCTTCGAAAAATTCTCAACGCTCCTTACTTTGTCACCAACAAACCTAGCCATAAAAATCTCAATGTTCCTTATGTTGCTGATTTAGCCCAAACCAGATACGTATCCTTTCATAGTAAGCTCCAACTTGCTTCCCACTCCATTCCCGATAATTCTCCGAGGCATCTCATAAGAAGATGGCCTAGAGACCTTCTGGTGTAGAATTTTTATTGAAGTGCTACTGATTAGTAGTTCTTATGAAGTTTTGACATGTTATTGTAATCGTTATCAACACATTTACTTGAAGTATATATTTTGTACAGTTGTAAATTTCAATAAATGGATATAAAAAAAAAAAAAAAATAATCAACACTTATTATAGATTGCTAAGGTACTAAATCCCTAAGGTACTATATCCCAAATCATCGAATCCTCCCTTCTACGTCTCGTTCTACCTATCGGGTGTTTACCCAACGGTTCAACACTGATTCTTTTTTTTTTTTGGGAGAATTGAACATTATTAATTCAAACGACATTTGAATTTTAACCTTTATGCTTCTGTTACAGGAATTATATTTAAATAGAATACGGGTAAATTCCGCATTCCGTAGCTTTCTAAATTATCCAAAGAGCTCATCCTTTTATGGGACAAATATTTCACGCAAAACTTATAAGGCGTTGGTCTTCCTTTTAGCGTAAGAGGCCACGTTTCGCGCCTGTAAAGAAATCTATGTAGGTTAATAGTCTTGTGAATTATTGAAAATGTTTTGTTTTGAGACATAAATAAATGCCTATTTTGTTTGGCAGTAAATTTTAGATAAACTAATTTATTTTTGGTGTAAGATTTTTTTAAAAATATGGTTCAAAGAAATGGACGGTTGTTCAAAAAACTGTAACCATTAGGTGGTTGTAGATGAGGTAAAGGAGGCTATACACTATCAACCTGGTTGTCAGCAGTGTTGAGGTTGTTGCCCACATACTAAAATTTCAACCGCCAACTAGGGTTGGGCGATAGTCGATAGTTAGCACTATCGATAGGCCGATACTATCGGTTGAGAACTATCGATTGCTATCGAAAGTTTTTCGACAGGTGCTTCCTTGTTTCCTAAAGGTATTCAATAAAAAATTTCAACTAATTTAATTAAATTCAATTATCTACTTACTATTTGAAATTTGCAGGATTATAAATAATAAGATTATATCATAAAGATGAGAGAAAAAAAACTAATTTATTTGAATTTTAAAAAAGTATTTACAATTTACATGGTTACAATAATAATGAACAAATCAAATCTTCAGAAAAGAAAAATAACGAAATAGTTAATATCAAGAGTCAAGTGTGCTTGAGCCACATATTTTCCGAAAGCAAAACTAGCATTTCTACTTTCCTTTAGCTTAATCTTTGAGTGGACCCTTGTGCTTTAGGAATTCCGAATTCAATTTCAAAACAACTCGACACTGGACAGAGACAGATCAGCATAATTCCGAGAGTTTCAAAACTTGAGATAGTAAAAGAGATCTATCGATAGTCGACACTATCGATAGTGACCATCGATAGGCATGAACTATTGATATATCTATAGTAACTATCGACTATCGCCCAACCCTACCGCCAACCAGCCCACAGATTGTAAACATCGTCTTCAACATTGCAAGTTGTCGACAAAGTTGACAACCAGTTTGATAATGCGTAGCCCCCTAAATAGCATGAATGGAAATCCAATTTTTAATAGTTAATGTATGAGTTGGTATGAATGCATTATCAGTGCTTCCAACTAAAGGCCCATGAATCATATTTATGCACATATCAAGAAGCTATAGTTCGATATTTTGATTAGGCAATATTTTTTATTGCGTCAGAAATGATTTTTTCTATTAGTCCAGTCAATGAGTGATTAAATGAGGGACGTAGAGTGCATGGAATATGCGATAATTTTTGACTTCATAGCTTCGTTAGGAATAGTTGGAAGGTAAACATACTAAAAGTTCCCGCCCCTGGGGGGTGAGCTAACGGTGGGGGGAGAGGAGAAGGTCCCAATTTTGTTTTTCGATTACATCTCAAAAACGGTGGGCTCTAGAAAAATATATAGCAGATCAAAATTAAAGCTCATTAAATTTCCTATAAAATTAATCCTATACGTATTCGTAGAAATTCCAACGGTTTTGGAGATATACGTCATTAAAAATTGACAATTTTAGAAATAAGAAAAATTGTTTACCTCACTTTTTGTTAAACGTTTGAAGCTAATACCAGAAGTGTATATATGCAATTAAAGTAAATTTCATGTTCTACAATTTTGATTCTGACGGTTTTTCTGAGAAACGGTTGTGGAAGGTAATAGAAGCAAAAGTTTGACAAAAAGTGAGATGACATTTGTTTTTTCTCGAAAATCACCGATTTTCAATAACGTATATTTCGTAAAAGGTTAGAATTACGACAAATTTATATATAATAAATTTTATAGTAAATTTAATTAGCTTTTATATTTATTTGAAACATATCTTTCTAGAGTAAACCGTTTTCGAGATATTATCAAAAAAACCAAAAAAATGGAACTTCTCCCCTTCCCCCCACCGTTAGTGAAAATGTCCGAATCAAATTTGTGGAGCATTAAATTTACTTTAATTTCATATATACGTTTCTGGTATTTGAAGCAAATATGGGACAAAAAGTGAGGGGAAAAAAAAAAAAAAAAAAAAAAAAAAAAAAAAAAAAAAAAACTGTACCACATACAACCCATGAAGGGTCTCGGGTTCAGTACTTAGGTAGGCTGTAATGTTTCTGAGCCAACGGTTGTGAAAGGAGGTGATTTGGCTAGAATTCACGCTCAACCGCCAGGTTTTCCCTCAATTAAGGGTACCCACTTTTTAGGAGGCTGGGTGTGCCCCCGAATCAAATTTGTAGTGCATTAAATTTACTTTAATTTCATATATACTTTTCTGGTATTTGAAGCAAATATGGGATAAAAAGTGAGGTAAACCTTATCTTTTTTTTCGAAAAATATCAATTTTTAATAATGTATATCTCGAAACCGTTAAATGTTCGACAAATATGTATATAAAGAATTTCAGAGGAAAATTAATTTGCTTTATTCTTATTGGTAGCATATTTTCTTATAATCTACCGTTTTCGAGATATAATCGAAAAACCCAAAAATGGGACCTTCTCCCCTCTCCATTATAAGCTCACTTCCCAGGGCGGGGACTTATAGTATGTTTATCTTCTAACTATTCCTAACGAAGCTATGAAGTCAAATATTATCGCATATTCCATGCACTCTACAATGCGTTTATTGACTGGACTAAATATCATCTGGTTGGATTTAATTTCTAACCGTATAGAATAGAATAGAATAGAAAAATAATTTTATTCTGGGACAAAGTCCCTTAAGAATAAACAGATAATTGCAGGTATAACTAAATTAAATCTGGTTAGAGACATAATGAGCTACAAAAAAGAAAAAAAATAATACATTAATGACACTATGTACATAGATGATATTTAAATAAAAAGAAAAGAAAAGAAGATAACATTTTACAGATTAGAGGAGATAGAATTAAATAAGAAAAAAAATAAAATAAAATGATATAGAAAAATCTTTTGGTACAATGATATGATTTGTATGTACAATAGAAGTACCCAATGTTATATTCGTGGAAAGTTAAATTTTTATTAAAAGGAATCTCAATTATTCCAGAACTGAATCCAGCAATGCAATAATAATTTTTGACTAAGTAGTTAGATAGTTAGCAAGCGTCAGTCTGGATAGAAGGAGGTATTGGAAATATAAATATTTGAATGTTTTCAGGGATTTAGCTTGTCTGATGTGAGAAGGGATGGGGTTCCAGAGGATTGTTGAGCGGAAAAGGAAAGAGCGTTGGAATATTGAAGTTCTATGGGACGGGGGGGTGGTTATACGTATAATACGTATATTATAGCGTGGCTTACCTTGATTGTTTCACTTATCACTGTACATTTAAGTTATTATTGTAGTAAACTTTTATATCGTAAACCTTCCTACAACTATGATGATGTAGTCAAAATTTGATACAGACGGCTACAATAGTTTTACCACTGCAAACTCTCGCAGAATGACTGTACGTTTGCCACATATCGGTCGGTTTTCAAACTTCATCGGGATCCACATGTCGCATCACATATTTAAATCTTTTTTAATAATTCAACTGAATATAAGTGGTATTATTAATTTCAAGCACTATATAACACCGTACCTTTGTAACCTCTCTCGAATTGTGCCCGCCAACTATCGGTCGCTTATCAAACTTCTCTGCGAACCACATGTTTATCGCTTTTTTCATTACAATTTAATTGAAATTCTTTAAATTTTATTATTGCTAAACCTTCCTTGAACTATGAATATGACGTAGTTAAAATTTGGTACATATTGGTTCTGTATTTTTCGCTGTTATTGATGAAAAATGAAAAATTGCTTGTCATTTTATTTAATAGTAAAGATTAAAATGTGATTTTTTAGATTTAGAAGCATAAAACTAAAACATCATCATTTCGAAACTTTTTTGTTAGATTTTTTTTTTTTTTTTAGACTTAGGAGAAAATAAATTCTAATTCTAACAAATATTTATTTATTTATTTATTTTGAGAGGGCGTTTAAGGTGCAGGTCATCACGCCCGATGGAAGTTTGAATTTAATTAATTATTGAAATTATTAGAGGCTGGCTATTAATATAGAGCCATAGATGAATTTAAAGACGGCTTGTATAACGGATTCATCTTTTCTTAACGCCATTGTGATATTTGCTGGTATCCCTAACTGGTTTAGGTGGATTCTATAGGTTGTACATTATTCGAAGATGTGTTTAACTGTTAGATTGGCTTGGCATTTCGGACATTTTGGAGGGGCGTCTCTTGTAATGAGGTGAACATGCGTTATCCGGGTGTGTCCTATTCTGAGGCGTGTGATAGCAACCTCTTCCTGGCGTTTGCTTCTGGTTGATGTAATCCAGGGCTTCACATCTTTCTTTATGTTTTTTAGTTTGCTGGGTGGACTTTCATCCCACATTTCTTGCCATCTTTTATTGATCTTTGCCATCTTTTATTGATCTTTATTGATTCTTTTAAAGGGCGAGCGAGTTCTGTCGAAGTTAGGATCGCTGTGGCTTCTCCTGGGAGGGCTTATGCTTCTTTAGCGGCGTTGTCAGCCATCTCATTTCCCGTTATACCAACATGTCCGGGGGCCCAGACAAAGTGAACTGATTTACCTATTTGTTCCAACATTATTAGATGTTCATCAGTGCGATGAACTAGAGGATGGTCTGAATACATTGTGTTTAGTCCTTGAAGAGCACTAACGGAGTCAGATATTATTGTTATATTGTCATCTTGAACATTGGTCATACAAAAATGAAGGGCGGATGCAATAGCATTTAACTCTGCTGTGTAAATATTGGAAAGGTGATGCATTTTTCTCTTGTGGGTTGAATTTTTATTTTTATCTAACAAATGGATTGAGAAAAAAACATTTTTTTCTGGTTAGATTGGCTAGATATTGAACTACATGTAAGCAATCCGATATCTACGTTTGGATGGCAGTATTATTATAATAGCATATATTGACAGTATTATTACATATACTTAATTTACAGGAGGTATAATGATTATTGTTTATTATATCTTTTTTTTGTCAAGCTCTTATCCTTTATAAGAGAGATTGAAGTATTTTATTGAATTAATATCACAGTTTCACTCATTATAAGCCAATAGGCAATGTAAGTGACAAAGAATCCATTTAAACAAAATCTACAATGAAAAATCCTAAATCTTGTCTTATCTGATCTCACAAATTTCATTTTACCATAATCGAAAGCTTTGATGCATCAGTTTGAATTACTGCTTAGGTCTTAATGGCCCGAACATGAATAAATTACGAAAGTAGACAGAGACGATTAGGAAAAAAATAACAACATGGAGAATACCCTTTTAAATTCCTGTAGAGTTACAGAAAGAAGAAGATATTAGATACCGATTACCGAGCTCATCTGCCAAGGGTTACATAACGCTGTAAGATATTGGAGGTTATATCGATTACACAGTTCGGTTATCCTCAATCGATATTTCTCAACCGTGAATAATAGGCAATTAAAGTCTATTCAATATTCAACTTGTCAGTTTGAAACATAAACTTCATAAATATATATATATATGTTTTATATGAGGTTCAGTCAATAAATAAAATTGACTCTATTGCCTCTATACTATTTTGGTGACGTTTCTAGACTATACTGTTCTCATAATCATGTCCTAAATTGAAAAAACAGATTACAATAAAATTATATAAGTTACACAGGTTATTTCAAAACATTAGGTTTCCTACAATATCAATATATAAAAACATGCGTTAGAATACATACTACATATAATTACAAAATATGGATGAGTATGAAACTAGTTACAATGTTACTGGTGGATATACAATTGGTACCTGATATTAAATATAACAACACTAGTATACAAATAAAGTGGGGAATTTTTTAAAGAAAGATGAGGGATGGCGATTTTCAAGGGTTTTCCCTGGTACAGGTAGACTGAATTTCGATATTTCTGTGTAATAAAGTGTTGCTCCGCCATAAATATAATCAGTTATCTGGCTGAATGTGCAGGAGCGTTATCATGTGAAGAATGACTTTGGCGTGCCTGTGAGCCCATTCTGGGCGTTTTTCGATCAATGCGTATTAAAACGACATTTTAAACTTGCATACCTGGTATTTTGGAATAACATGTATTGAGATTTGGGACGTCTGATTTTTTGTTTATTGCGCGATTTTTAATTTTTAATATGGTTATCATTTCTTTAATATTCATATTAAACAGAGCTTTATGTTTTGAAATAACCTGTGTAACTTTTATACTGATGGATAGTTGTTTTAAATGTCAAAGAAATGTTGCATTATAGTCAGTATCCCTCTACATTTGCTTGATTTATTTGTTTAATGTAAATATCTATAAAGAAATCGACAAAAAACATTTTAGGTTTGTGCCAAATTAGCAACATTACAGTCATTGTGAATTAATTTATGTGCATTAATGATTTCGCGGAGAATTTTAGGTTGGAAAGACTAGATACTGGATACATATTTGGTTTGGTGGAACCCCAGAACTCTTAAAGATTCGTTTGTAATGTACTGGAAGATTAGAACGTTTATCAAGTGTTGGATTATTCGAAATCGATTATTGCCTCTTGTTTTTTCAATCTCGTACGAGGTTTCCTTGTGAGCCTCTTGTCAAGATTAAATCCAAAAAAAACTACTAATTAATTAGTATTCATCCAACCTGTAGATGACAAAGTACGGTATTTTGGCTTCTACCTCGACAAAATATCTAAAACACCTTACACTTGACCTAAAAGTGCAATAACTTAACAGATGCTTCAGTCGATTGTATAGACTTAAAAGGACATCTAAACTTTTCATTTAAAATAAACTTCTCACATAAAAAAACTAGAAATGTTTTTAATTTCCGTGTTGATTTACCAACCCCTACAACTCTTACCAAACGCGATAGCTAATGCCTGACCCGATTCACCGTTCTTTAGCCACGTAATGATTTCCATTTTGTCTTTTAATGAAAGAAACACGCGTTTTCTTTTTGTTAGCATGCTGTAATATTAAAACAAAATGCATACGAAGGGATTCAGAGGAGCAAATGAAATAATCTAATTAGGTAAATTTGGAAGTTTTTCATTTTTTCCAGTGTATGAGAAATGATTATTTCTTATTCTCGTTATTTCATATTATAAAAATATCACATTTTAAGTAATTATATGATAAATTTAATTAAAATTACATTTTAAAAAACAAACAATGAAGAAACGGAACCGTTAAGTGAACCTTCGGATAATTGACGTTCGGAAAATCGACGCTCTACTGTTATTGTAAAAGTATACTAATATACTTAAAATGTTCAAAAAATAATCTCAACGTCGTACATTAGATATACTATTCCGCACAACTCATATTCTAGGATCTATTTTGCTGGCAGAAATATAACATTTAACCTGAAAAATACTCAATTTTGTGGTTCGAAAAACCTCACTAATAAAATGATTGGATATTTCCCTTAAAAATAATTGCCAATCATGTTCGTTTTTATACTCTGATTTCATTATTATTTCTATAATTAGAATTTTTTTCTTCATGCATAAAATGTTTTCCTGACGTTCGGGTTGTAATGACAAGATTTGTATTTCCGTTTCGCCGACGAGGAACGCTTGCTCCTGACACGTGTCAACACCAGGGTTGGTGCGTAACTGCTTTTAATAACTTTCACGCAAAACTCGATTAGAAAATTCAAATTATTACTGAAAGTGGTTACCTGCATTTTAGGTTGTCTTTTGTTTAATATTTTGTTCCGCGTATGAATGTCGATTTTTTTAATCACAGAAACACATGGGTTCACAACAAAGAATATATTTTTTTTTTTAATAAAAATATTTTCATAACATCAACAAAAAAAAAATAATATACATAGGGCCGTTTGATGATGATGATGAGGGTGGACCATCAGTACTTAAGAACTATTGGTACGAATCAATGAACCAAGATAAGAGGGTGTAAGTTGCCATGTGGAGTAAGTACAAAAAATAAAAAAAGGACTTACCATACATTTAGATTCTATATTATAAAAAGGGTTCAGAGTTTATAATGGCGTAAGCCCTAGTTCAATTAAAAACCGGTAGTCAGCGCTTAAAGATTAGATCTTAAATATTTTTTTCAACAAGCAAAACTTTAAAATTTCTCTCCTGAGATCTTGTAAAAATAGACTTGCACCAGTTAGCAAATAACCCCCTCATATGTTTTTTGCAAACATCAAAATAAAATACATATGCTAATAAATAAGAAATGAATCTAAATGAATAAATAAAAGTAAACAAATAAAATATATAAAAATTAAAAATATTTTATAGTCTTTTAGTCGTTCCTGAATTGTTAAAATAAACAACAGTAGTACTGTAGCGTCCATTAGGTATTACTGATGTCTAGCATTGGCTAACAGTGTTTTGTTTCTCATAACAGCTGATTGTATTCTTTTCAGTGAGTGAGGTCTACTTTGCTGACGTTCTATTGTTTATTGTCATATGTTACTACCAGGCGCACAATAATAACAATAATGCACAATTGTCTGGCCATATTATTTAAAAATTAAATCCTTCCGTAATTACGGCATACATTTTTGACAGGAATTAAAAAATGAAATTAAAAAAAAAAAATAATAATAATAATAACAACTTAAAATACAATCGTAAATATACATACATACATACATACATATATATATATATATATATATATATATATATATATATATATATATATATATATATATGTATGTATATGTATGTGTGTGTGTGTGTGTGTGTATATACATATAGTTTATAAGCTGAGTTTCTTCAATTTCAAGACTATAAACCTCTTTTGGATTGCCACAAATACGAAATCTTTAAAAAGATTATAAAAACCGATTTTGCAAGTATGTATGAGTTTATGTATTCATTTTATACATTATATTATTAAAGATAGAAATTATATAATTTTGTAAATAAAGATTTTATATTTGTATCAATCCAAAAGATGTGTATAGTCTTGAAATTGAAGAAACTCAGCTTATAAACTTATAAAACGGTTTTTGTAGTATTTTTCTGATATAAACAAATACACAAAAATATAACCTTTTAAATTAACACACAAAGACTAAATAATAACAGCACATGTTTTTTTTTAGATGCCAAGGCCTGCAGTCTTTAAACATCATTACACACAAACATATATAGGTAAATATAAAAGAAAGAAAAAAAAGTAATTCTAAGTATTTATTTAATTATTTACATATTTGCGGAATATTAATAGTCTTAAAGGTTACAAAAATAAGTAATTAGTCTTTTACAAAAATAAGTAAAATAGTCTTTAAAGGTACAAAGATAAGTTATTTTTAAAGAAAGTAAAGGAAGCTGCTTTGCGGGGGTAGGGAATTCCAGAAGAAGGTAGCACAAATGATGAAGGATTTGTCAAAGGAGGCAGTTTTATGTGAGGGGATATATAGGTTAAAAGGTTGGGATCTAGTGTTTAGGAGGTGGATAGAAGAGCGCAGAGTTAATAGATCAAGAATATAGGAAGGTTTTTTGGTTTTTAGACATTGGAATAGGAAAGTACCCAGAAAGTATTGCCGTCGGAATTTAGTAAAAAGCCACCCAAGCTCAGAATATCGGCAAGTAACGTGTGACCGCCTGGGGATCCCGAAGATAAATCTAATGAAACAGTAATTATGTTTCTAATTATTGAGTACTGGGTCTTAAATAAAATCTTTAATAATTATCTGATTGTTATAAGAGAATAATATCTGTTACTGATTTCCGTGAAAAGTGATTGTTACAGTACCAATAACATTGAGAAACTCAAACGTATAATAAAGTGAGAAATGAAACTCAATGAAGCAGTAAAAATTTATATAACCTGTACCCATTTGAAGAGGCGCTGGTATGGTTACATAATGGAGACAGAGAGATAGCCACGAAGTCATATTATATTATGTTGAGAGTAGAAGAAAGTATCTCATGTCAAAAGGCTAATTAAATATGAAATAAGTTAGGGCGGTAAATTTCTCCTTGTACTAGCGGCTAGCGCTCCGATCCAATTTAGTCTGAACATCTTCGAGTCAAGTAATTTATCTCGTAAGGCTCCGTTGTTATGTTCCTTTTTAATCTTAGGCTTATATAATTTAATAGATAGGAATAAAGAATATCAAAGATCTGAAAGTCGTTCCATAGCTTTCTTCTTGAGTCAAAAATGCATTAAAACTTAACTACCGCTCACAGATATTGTCTATAGTGTCCTTTGAATTGCTTCGGAAGTAATGGGTTTTAAATCCAATAGTTTCAATTTCCTGGTTAATCCATCTAAGGGTTCAGTGAACTCCGACCTTTGTTCCTCGTATAATGGAAATTATCGCGATTGTACTGAACAAATAATTTACAACTTTATATCAGACGCCCCCTCACTAAAATTACTGAAACAGTTGAATCTATCACAGACTATGAGTAAATATACGATCCAGTATAGATATTTAATTTTGTAAATAAAACATTTTTGGATTGAAAGCATTTTTCTTTATGTTTTTTTCACAAAATCTGAAAAAAAAGTTCTAAAAGTTTGGATTTTTTTGCCTTCCTAACATTTTCCCCTTATCAAATTTAGTTTCATTTTTTGAATTTTTTTCTCAGGACCCATCTCGACCATATAAAAGCATAAGTTAATAAGAGCGTATTTAAAAATCGCAGTCAAATTTCGATAGAAAATGCGTTTTTAGAATTTATATATACATACATATATCCACATAACGCGTAGTGATATTCGACTGCTATTTCTATCAATAGCAATAGAAAGCCGAAAATAACTGTGAAAAGTGCAGATAGGGGCAATCTCTTTAACATGTATTCGTATTCCTGTTGGGTTACTGCCCTTTGACTTATATAAAGGGTTATACGTTCTATTTTAACAAACTCCACAAGATGGTCTTTGAAACAGATTTTATTGCAGACTAGAATGTCTAGAATGAAATAAACAAGAGTTTACAACTAGACATAAAATAACCAAATCGTTACTGAGTATGTATTATTTTTATGTGTTCTTTATCTTGCTGTAATAATATTTAGGAATAAATGATACAAGCTGTAAAATCATTTTTTTTTTTTTTTAATATACAACATGTTTTTACAACACAGAAGAATATTTGTCATTTTTTAATCAAACTTAATCAATAAGTTTTTAGATTGGAAAAATCACTAGTTGTTTAAGTACCGACATTCTATCTGCCAATGCACAATCTCTCCTTTGTCTAAAAACTATCAAATACGTTTATCGTCAACCGATTACCATTCTTTTAGGCACCTGGGCCACAATTTAAAAATTAAAAAAAAAATGTAGTACTTTTACAGAATGTAATGCTCTGCAACTTTTAGTATATATCATTTTTTTATTGGATTCGCCATTTCTGCGTTATAGACTCTTAAACATGACCAAAACCAACTTTTTGAGAAAGCTGGAAAAATTCTTCGGTGTTTGATAATCGATTGTGGCTGAACGTCAAAATCGAATTCAGCTTTAGATATGCCTTTAGACGCACAATTTATTCAACTTTAATTTTGTAAATAAAACATTTTTGGACTGAAAGCATTTTTCTTTATGTTTTTTTCACAAAATCTGAAAAAACGTTCTAAAAGTTTGCATTTTTTTGCCTTCCTAACATTTTCCCCTTATCAAATTTAGTTTCATTTTTGAAATTTTTATTCTCAGGACCCATCTCGACCATATAAAAGCATAAGTTAATAAGAGCGTATTTAAAAATCGCAGTCAAATTTCGATAGAAAATGCGTTTTTAGAATTTATATATACATACCAGACTGCTTCAACATTTACTAGATAAACGTTCAAAGCTCCCAATTAATTACAAAAGACTCATTTACATGACTGTGATTAGACCTACCAGGTATGCAAGTTTAAAATGTCTTACTAAATAAACGTAATTTAAAAAAAAGTATAATATATTTTATTCAAAGCTGACCCTCGCTTTCTACACAATTTTTCATATGCCAGTTACAACTCGATGCAAAAAACCCTTTCTTTTAAAAGCAGCATTTCGCACACAGTTGTTTTTTTTTTCCATCTGTGTTCGTCCAATTCATGTGGAACCCATTTTCCAACCTTTTGAATCTTTCCCATAGCTCTCAGGCGATCGGAAATGGCTTGCCTAGTGACATTCAACTGTTCTGCCATCATTTGTTGGGTTTGGGTATGTTCTTCGTCTAATAAAGATTGCAATTCGAAGTCCTCAAACTTTTTGGTCGATTTTCTCGTTTTTTGGTCAGTAACATCAAAATCACCACGTTTGAAACTTTGAAACCAACGTTCACATGTCCTGACGGTTGGAGCAACATCGCCATAAGTCTCAACAAGAATTCGATGACATTCAGATGCCTTTTTCTTTTGATTAAATAAGAAAATCATGACATGCCGCAAATGCTCTTTATTTGGCTTAAAATTAGACATTTTTAACACCAAAACTAAGAAAGGTATGATACGTCCACGTAAACGACTTAAAAACAACTGACTTTTGTAAACAAATGACTAACAAACAAATATAGCGTTTAGAGATAAGCAAATCCTTCAATAGGCTAAGAGCGTATTCTATTGGAATTAAAACGACATTTTAAACTTGCATACCTGGTATTTGGACGTACGGAGTTGAGCTTTGGGGCTCTACTAAACCATCCAATTCATCTCGTATCCAATCCTTACAATCCAAAATCCTTCGAAAAAATCCTCAATGCTCCTTACTTTGTGACCAATAAACTTATCCATAAAGATCTTAATGTTCCATATGTTTCTGATTTAGCCCAAACCAGATACCTATCCTTCCATAGTAAGCTCCATAACCACTCCAATCCACTAGTCTCCCAACTTGCTTCCTCCTCCATCCCTGATAATCCTCCGAGGCGTCTGAAAAGAAGATGGCCTAGAGACCTTTTAGTGTAGATTTTATTGAAGTGCTACTAGTGAGTAGTTCTTCACAAGTTATTTGCATGCCATTGAATTCACTGTCAACACATTTACTTGTTGTATATTATTTTGTACAGTTGTAAATATCAATAAATAAATGAAAAAAAAAAAAAATATATATATATATATACATACATATATCCACATAACGCGTAGTGATATTCGACTGCTATTTCTATCAATAGCAATAGAAAGCCGAAAATAACTGTGAAAAGTGCAGATAGGGGCAATCTCTTTAACATGCTAACCGCAACCTAATATAAAAGTTTTGGAGAAAGTGGTGATTTTTCTTTCCACTTTGCCCTCAGAGCCGTGGCATAGACCTTGCCATAGAAGTAGATGAGAGTGATTTTTTTCTATTCTGAATGATGGTTTTTTCGCCCTTGACACTCAGGAGACTTTTATAAATGAGACTCCTCCATCTCTAACCTTATTCAATCCTTTTAGATTCATTGTCATTTTTTGTCTATAATCTCTGCACAATGAAGTATGATTTGTTTGAAACAGAAATAGAAACCTATCCAGATCGAGTATCGTTCATCATTTATCATTCAATCATGTTGATGTAAGTTCGCAATTAGTAATCGATATGTTTTTATGTTAAAATATTTTCTTTTCTGTTTTAAGATGTTACCTATATCTACTTGTTTATGTAAATAACTTAGGAATATGTATAAATCTTTATCTCTTAACTATGAAATCAATCTCTTCATTATATATATCCAAAATAAAACAGGCACTATTCAAAAAGTATGTTTTATTTATAATCTTATCAGAAACAAAATTATCTACATATTTAGAAGCATAATGGAATATTTTCTTCACGTTGTCGCTAAATAACTACATATATTTCTTATTATAACCTACATATGAAGAATGTTTACCTCGAAAAAAAAAATACTGATGAAATTTTTCGTTGAACTTTTTTCGTTCTAGATGTCCGATTAATAATTAATTATTATAATTTTTAAAACTACTTAAGTGATTATTTAAAATTAAAATCTAAAAACCAGCAAAAGAATAGAAAAAATCATTTCAAATAATTATTAATAATATGAAGTTGGTATGACTGCCGTGGGTCACAGTCGCCTTCAAACGAACCTAATTAAAAACGTCTTGTGGGTTGTTCAAAGTTGCAGAAATTATAAATTTTCGAAAATGGTCGAAAAGTTGTTGGGTTCACACCAACTTTCACTGGTAATGAATAACAAATTTTGAAAACAAACACGCAACTTAACTGAGCACCAAGTCGCCATTTTTTTGTCAATACTTTCAGATAATTAGCATCAGCTGATTTAAAACATATGATCGCTACCTGAATACGCAGAGCCGGTAGCCCTTAGCAACGAACTCCAAAACTAAACGGCAAGTAAATATTGTTCAAATATATTTCTTCTGATAAAAAATTACAAACATTTTTAAAAATTAAAATTAAAAAATCAATTTACAATTTCTTGTTGCTGTCAGTCATATAGGATATCACTTAATATTTTCCTATTCATTTGATACATTTTTGTAACATTTCCTTAGAAATTGTTTATGATTTAGATATTTGTATTTTATAAACTTAACTCACAGATTTTAAACAAAAGAAAATATAATCTTCATTTCTCTTAAATGTTGTTCCATTGACGGTTTCTATTTTCTATTTTAGAATAATTACAAAATATCCGAATAAGTATTAATATTTTATGTTCATATCTCGAAATACAAAAAAACAGCAAATACTTTCACATTTATCTCTTCATAAAGTATATTTAGAATTAAACCTGTTTAAATTCACCGGTTTTCCTGTCGTGGAAAAACAAACAAGGAAAAAGTTCCAGATAATTTATCTTAAAAGCATGCAACCCATCTCCCTTAATTTCAAGATGTATTCCAAGATAGAATGTATGAAATCAACATAACAATCTCGAGGAATTCTAAATAGAGCCGGTGGTCAAGATCATGGGATCTAGTTTCAGGCTTCTTAGTCATTACTACTTGAGCCTAAAATACCACGTCAGTTTTGCACTATTTTTATGCCTTTTAAATATTAATATTAGTAAGATATTAAGAATTGCAGGATTAAAAAACACAATCGATGTTTCTAACTATGAATCATATTAAATTTATTACTTGTATATAATAATATATAAGGCTTAGAGAATCGAAGGCTCGGTGCCAACACCACCAATCTCTGATCACATACCTCCTTTCAACCAATCTCATCAAGACCCAAATTCTCGAAATCAACCCTGACACAATCCTCCCATCTACGTTTCGGTCTACGTTCTGGAATTCAGGCATTATTAAATCCAACGACTTTACATGCCCATTTTAAGCTTTGTGTTTTTTTTTTTTTGTTTTTTTCCTGATCTATATTTAATGGATAAATGTTCCGAAATACTTCATTGTCTCCAGTGTGCTCATTCTTTGGCCAAATATTCTACGCAGTACTTTGTTTTCCAAAACATGAAGGTATTGTTTTCCTCCTAACGTACTCAGCCATGTTCGCATCCGTAATTAACTGTATTTAGGATAACATATCTCGGTCCCTGAAATTTGAGGACAAAGAGGATTTCATGAGATCCCAGCGCAACTCGGTAGGTTACCATTAACAATTTAATTATGGATCTAAATTAAATAATTTGTTTTACTTCTGTATTTAATGAATCTATTTTTTTTTATCCATCAATTTTTTTGACAACTAAGCCGTTGTTCCGACTTTTGTTGCTACTATATTCGCCATCATGTTCTGAATTCCACCGGATAAATTTTCGTGTATGTTGGTCTATTTTTGGACCAAATACTCTACCCATTACAATGTTTTTGGAAAGTATACGGTATTGTTTTTCAACTAATGTAATCGGCCACGTTTCACAGCCATAAAGAAATCTAGATAGGATAATAGTCTTGTAAATTATAATTTTTAAATATCTGGACAGTAGGCGTAAACTGAATTGTTTTGCGACGGAGAAACAATAAGTGCTTTCAGTTTTGTCTTTATTTCCTCTTGAATTTCTTTTTTCCTAGATATTGTATGCTTAAACTGACTTATATGGATGTATAATTATTCTGGATGTATAATATATAGTAATTTTGGTGATAAAAAAATTAATTTGATCTGGACAGTATTTAAACCTGACATATCGCATAACCACTCAATAAGGCCTTAAAGAATCCATTTCGGCGCATTGGTATTTTTAGAGTAAATGAAATGAAATTAAATGAAAAATAATATTTATTCTGGGACACCTTGTCCCCTAAGAATAAGACAAAAGTACAATAAAAATGTATCATTGTCTGGCTGCGTACATAACAGGCAGCAACTTATATAGAATGTAAATTATATACATATAAATATATAGGGTTTAATTTTAGATTTGAAAAAATAAAAAGTCTTTGGGTTTATATAACAAAAACAAGATAAGAAAATAACAAAATTAAAATAAAATATAAAATAAAGAAATATTCTAACACTAATATATTACATAATTTCGGAAGATTGATAATTGAGGAGGTAGATGAATAAATTATGTTTAAAGGAAGTAAGGGAAGGAGCATTGCGGATCGAAATGGGTATGGAATTCCAAAATAAAGCTGCACGATTAATAAAGGATTTTTCAAAGGAAGCAGTTCGATGAGAAGGGATATACAAATCTATAGGCTGGGATCTAGTGTTCAAAAGATGAATGGAAGAACGAAGGGCAAGCATGTCGTAAATGTACGAAGGTTTTTTGGACTTTAAGGATTGGAATAGAAAGGAATCAAGGAAGTATAGTTGCCGAAAACTTGGATAAAGCCACCTCAACTCTGAATACCAGCAAGATAATTACAGAGCTTTCGAAAACGGGCAAAAATGCAAATAATATTAAACATCAAATAAGTAAAATGTAAAATAATTATTTTACCTTTATCCTGAGAATCTCTATTTTAATACATGAATATATTCCCAGTAGCAAAAGTTAAACGGAATAGAATCTGCGGTCTTTTTATATTTATATGCGGTTGTGGATATACTCTTCCTCTTGATAATGTAATAGAGAAATTAAATAAGATAGTGAAATCCTTCCGGGTCCCTGTGGTCGTATTGTATACAGCATACTTAATCGCTACCTCAGCTGAGTCAATTGGGCTTGAACAATGGAGGGACAAAAAAACAAATGAATTTTATCGCATTCAATTATTTCGATCTACAGTCCTCCGAATAATCTTTAATGGCCAATACTTGATTTAGGATTTGATTCAAAGATCATCCAGGCTGTATTTGTGTGTATATGTTATCCCCGTAGCGGCTTCGCCCGCTCTCATAAGTAAAGAACTTAGGTAATTTGACTAACAATTGAATTTAATTTATATATAAAAATCTTGTATTGAAGAATAGAATTGAGTATTATTTCTTTAATGATATATTTACGCTTACCAGAAACTGGTTAAATTTGCACTGAGTAGTCCAGATGAACAGAGGTTATTAAGAAACTCTAGCGTATAATGGACTGCATTATCAGTGCTTAAAACTAAACTGCATACGAATCATAATTCCACACAGAATATCAAAAATTCTGGTTATTATTTTTAATCGACAGAAATATTTTTTGTTGTTTTATCCGGTTGATTTCTAAACCTAAAAGTATATGACAGAGTGGAAAACCTCGTTTATGCCAATCAACACATTTCATTTTAATTATTATTATAGTAAACTTTAATGTTGTAAACCTTCCTAGAAATATGAAGATGATGCAGTTAAAATTTGGGACAGATGGGTTCGATAGTCTTACCATTGCAAAGTATGTTGTAGAATTGCGTTAGAAAATTAAATATTAGTAGATTTTTAAACTTCACTGGAATCCACATGTCACATATTTATATATTTTTTAATATAAATTTAATTGATTCAAGTAAATTTTATTTTCAATTTTATGCTGTGTATGACACCGTACCTTTGTAACCTCTCTCGAATGACGCTCGCCACCTATCGGTCGATTTTAAAACTTCACTGCCCACCACGTATTTATTGCATATAATTTCATATAAATAAGTAGATTTTATTATCGCTAAACCTTCCTTGAACTATGGAGATGACGTGGTTAAAATCTGGTAGAGATTGGTTCAGTTAGTGATCAAAAACGAAAAATAGCTTGTCCTTTTAAATAATAATTTAGACATAGATAAATATGCTGCCAGTCAAATGTCTAACGATAAATTTAAATGGTTGGTATACTGTGAAAGATAAAAGGATTAAATCTAATGCAACACAAATATAAAATTTAGACGCCAAGACCTTCAAAAGCCACCTGCTTTTGAAGGAAGAAAAAATAAAATTAAGTTTTCAATACTTATCCTTACAATCCAAAATCCTTCGAAAAATCCTCAATGCTCCTTACTATGTGACCATAGTGTAAAATTCGTGATCATATGGGAAAATGACGTCAGTCTTGTTACAAATAAAAGAACATCACCGACTTTTTTCAATTATTCTCCAAATATTATTCTTGTTATCATTACGCACTCTACATTATTTATATATAATATTCCTGTTCAGAGATCAGCATTATTTTTCTTTTTAAAATAAATTATACTATTAAACATCTTCATATTCAGATTACTTCAACATTTACTAGACTGTGATTAGACCAATTGGGGCCCTACTAAACCATCCAATTCATCTTGTATCCAATCCTTACAATTTAAATCCTTCGAAAAATCCTCAATGCTCCTTACTTTGTCACCAATAAACTTATCCATAAAGATCTTAATGTTCCATATGTTTCTGATTTAGCCCAGACCAGATACCTATCCTTCCATAGTAAGCTCCATAACCACTCCAATCCACTAGTCTCCCAACTTGCTTCCTCCTCCATCCCTGATAATTCTCCGAGACGTCTGAAAAGAAGATGGCCTGGAGACCTTTTAGTGTAGATTTTATTGAAGTGCTACTAGTGAGTAGTTCTTCACAAGTTATTTACATGCCATTGTATTCACTGTCAACATATTTACTTGTATATTATTTTGTACTGTTGTAAATATCAATAAATGGAGAAAAAAAAAAAAAAAAAAAAAAAAAAAAGGTTTTCAATACTCAAAGCGTATATATTTATATTTTATCTTATTTTGTTATCAATCATTTTTATTTCATTCTATTTTATATATTGTATAGGTATAGTATTTATTTCTTTGTATTTTACCTATTGTATAGAAGGAATTTTTACTATTTAAGTAACACCCTCGAATAAGACATATTGTAATATGTATTCAATAAAAGGAGTCTTCAATATAAAAAAATTCTCTATCCATGATTCTTCTTGATTCTGATTCTAATTCATATAACATTATGAACTATAAATGTTAAAGCCTAAATCATTCTTTAATCTTAGGTAACCAATAACATACCGTGTTTATAACAGGCAATAAACCAATCAACAAGGAACTTATAAAAATTGGGTCAGCAAATGTATTTGTCCCGTGACGTCAGTATGTGTATGTCTACATATCTATACAGGAGTAGATATGATTATATACAGCTATAATAACGTAGTACTAATAATAATAATGGATCGTACCTGACAATGGCATTTTATAAAGCGGAACGTCGTAATTCTGATATAGTTTATGCCAGAAATATACTTTTCTATAGATACTTTTATAAGCTAGTTTTTTTTAATATCCATAAATTATAAGCTATAAACTGTGGAACGAAATAAATTATGGAACTAAACACAATTATTAAGAGTTTATTTTATATAATATTTCTTTCTCCTAATGACGGAAATATAGCCATGGAGATATAATTTTATGTTATATATATTTAATTATAGGATAAATAGTTTTTTCTATATGGCCGTGGGCATGAGCAGGGGGGAGGGGCAGAGGTGTAAATGCTTAAATGTAGGATTTTTTTTTTTTTCATTTATTGATATTTACAACTGTACAGAAGAATATACAACAAGTAAATTTATTGACAGTGGATACAATGACATGTAAATAACTTGTGAAGAACTACTCACTAGTAGCACTTCAATAAAATCTACACTAAAAGGTCTCCAGACCATCTTCTTTTCAGACGCCTCGGAGGATTATCAGGGATGGAGGAGGAAGCAAGTTGGGAGACTAGTGGATTGGAGTGGTTATAGAGCTTACTATGGAAGGATAGGTATCTGGTTTGGGCTAACTAAGCAACATATGGGACATTAAGATCTTTATGGATAAGCTTATTGGTGACAAAGTAAGGGGCATTTAGGATTTTTAGAAGGATTTTGGATTGTAAGGATTGGATACGAGATGAATTGGATGGTTTAGTAGAGCCCAAAGCTCAACTCCGTACGTCCAAATAGGTCTAATAACAGTCATGTAAATAAGTCTTTTGTAATGAATTTGGAGGTTTGATCGTTTGTCTAGTAAATGTTGAAGTAGTCTGTAACGACGAGCAGTTTCTTGTCGCTTTAGTCTTATATGTGAATTCCAAGTAAGACGTTTGTTCAAGTGGAGTCCTAAGTAGTGGATCTGTTCGACAGGGACTAGTGGAATATCATTGAAGGATACTGTTGGACAGGAAGTCGGATTAAAATCTAAAATAAACTAATTTGCATAGAATAAAACTAAGTTGAATTAATTAAACTAATATGTAAGTGGAAACTAAAATAATAAAAGATAATAAGACCTCCTAAAATACCGCTTATTTTCTTTTTATTTGCTTATAGCACGATAACGAAGCCTTTTTCGAAAAAGTCTTTATACAGGGCTAGTACCTCTTAGTGTAAAAAAAAAAATTGGGTGAAACTAGGTAAGAAATGTAGAAGAATGCCACAGACCTCACCTTTTTATTCCAATCCGTTGCTGATCTACTATATATTTGTCAAATACCACTCACTCATTTAACATGAAATCTCAGAAACTACGGAACGGATTGGGATGAAGTTTGGTATATATATAGCTTCCTCTAGGACCGTAGGTGCTCGCTGAGAAAGGAATTTTAAAAAATCGGCCTGGATCGCGGCTAATTCGCGAAAAATGCGATTACAATTTTTATTGGGTGAATAATAATAGATTAATTGTCATATGATATTTGGAGATAAGCTAAGTTAAAAAATAGGTTAGATGTTTAAGCCGCACACTTTGACCACAAATTTGGTTTCTTATAGTTTTAAACAAACAAAAATACGATCGATGTCGAAACCTTATTATATGGTACCTTCTGTGAACTGATGGTGGCTGCTGAGGTGGACCCTTACAAGTTTGAGTTGTTTCGTGACAAGAAGCTATTAAAAGACTTATGTTCTTTGGTGATGTCATGTAAGGCCAGTTCGATGTAGTGACAAAAACTGATAAGAATCAGTGAGTTCTACCAAGTGTATGATTCTCTTCAGTATCGTCTCATGTTCTGCCATGGAGAAGATGGGTACAGTATTAACATCCCTCAGCGTGACCCAAACACCAATACACCACTTAAGAAAACTGTGTCTGCAGCTGATTTTTACGCCTAAATGTTAGTGGAGCAAGGAGGTGAAGAACCTTATTCACTTTAATTTCGTAATCTCCTCAACCAATTTATGCTTGATATGTACGCAAAAATAGAAACAGAAAATATTCACTTAAAGTATGCCATAAGAAAAGCTGATGGCCTGGTATCAGCGCTGAGTAAAATGGTAGTGTTGCCTCGAAGCTTCACTGGAGGACTATCAAAATAATATAAAATTAACTTTTGCAAATTGTCAAATTTACTTATTGAAATTATACTAAGAGTGGAATTCTTTAGGTTTATTTAAGTAATAATAATTATCAACGTTAAGCTTAACTTTTACTAACTTAAGTTGTCCTGCATCCTAATGATATTAAACCGTAGCGGAGCAGGTTACTTTCAGCTAGTATACGATAAATCAAAGAATTTTTAGAGGAAATCAAGATTTTTACAATAAAAGCTGTAATATCTCCACTTTGCTTAAATATTTTTCAAACTTTGACCACATTTTCGGATTTAGCATTAAATTTCTTATACTAGCAGAGTACCTGTAACCTTGAATTTTACAAACTTGGGATCTAAAGAACAGCTTGATCTTCACCTTATTTAAGGAAGTTACATGTCTTATAATACTTCAACGCTCGACGTATTTCAAGAAAAACGACCCACAAAAACTTGCAAATTTAATCAGCTTTCGAATGATATGTTAAACGTAATGATTATGTTTCGATTTCATGGAGAGATTTAATTTTGAAACCGAAAAAGAAACACGCTGTCCTCATTTGGCATACAAATCAGTTACTTGTGTAAATAAAACATAACAATCCCTTGTGCATGCATTTTAAACATAATAAACTCTTCATTGCAATAAAAAGCAAAGAAAAAAAATGATTTTTTTAATAGAAAATAAAGGAAAACTGTCAATAAGGCGACACCAGATCAAATGATCTTATGTTATTAAATTTATTTATTTATTATTATTATTTAGGATTTTTTTTATAAGATTTTCAATATAAGGTTTAAAACCTAATGATATTAAATCCCAAATTTATTTTTTCTATCTAAAAACTGATTACATTTACTATTAGACTCCATATATGAAGTTTATAATCAAGTAGTTTAAATACACTTGCCAATATACTAAAATGCCCGGTACTTTTGTAAAATTCAAATTTATTTTGCATATTTTTCGCCGTAATCTTGGATCTGACTATTAGTTTCGGAGTTGTAGCCAAAAGAGTATGACAGACGTGTTTTCGCGGATAAGTGGGACTGACCGCAAGTTGGCCAATATCTACAAATTTTCCTAAGACCATTACTTCGAGAAAAGTGGTCCGATTTCGGAGTTGTTTTTTTCTTTTCGTAGGTACCGGTTCTAGCTACTGTTCATATATAAAGACTTCGTCGAAAAAGGCATCGTTATCGCTTTGAATGAAAAAATTAACTTTATTCTGGGACTAACTGTCCCCTGAGAATAAAAATAATGCACTGTTAAAAGTACAATTGTCTGGCCTATTGTTAACAAAATAAATGCTTCAGTAATTACAGCATACATTTTTTGCTGGGAAAAATATATGAAATAATAATAACATAAAATACAATCGTATATATATATATATATTGTATGAACATATAAAAACGCCCAGAAAGAAGGCACGAAAAAAAAAGTAGATGGTTGGGAAACCCCACCCGCCGTATTCACCTGACCTGGCGCCTTCTGATTCTAAGTATTTATTGATATATATATATATCAGTACTATATATATTATATTATATATATATATATATATGGTATATATATTGTATGAACATATATATATAGTATATATATATATGATTATTGATATATTTGCGGAAGATTGATTGTCTAAATGGAGCAGGAATAAATTATTTTTAAAGGAAACTGCTTTACGAATAGAAGTGGGTAGGGAATTCCAGAAGAAGGTAGCACGAATGATGAAGGATTTGTCAAAGGAAGCGGTTTTATGTGAGGAGGTATACAGGTTAAAAGGTTGGGATTTAGTGTTTAGGATAGTTATAGTTTTTATTTGTAAAAACCGACAAATAACCGGTATTTTGCGATATTGGGTATGAAGCCGAGCTGCAAACTTCGACTTTTCAACACCCCAAAAAACATGAAGATCCGTTGTTGTGCAGTTTTTTCTTGAAAACGTTCTTTTGGAGCCTTACTTTACTGGACTATTAGTACTTCGCAAGGTTTTACTGTTTCTTAGTCTACGATTGTGCAAGGAGGTGATTCGGTAGGAATCCCACTGCATGGAGGCTGGGTCCATAGGAATGGATTCTTAGCTGATTAGACCATCTTCTTTTCTGACGCCTCGGAGAATTATCGGGAAGCAAGTTGAGGAACTAGTGGATTTGAGTGGTTATGGTGCTTACTATGAAAGAATTGGTATCTGGTTTGGGCTAAATCAGCAACATATGGAACATTAAGATCTTTATGGATAAGTGAATAGGTGACAAAGTGAGGAGCATTGAGGATTTTTCGAAGGATTGGATTTGTGTATCCACAAAACTCAACTGCGTACGCCCAAATTGGCCAAATCACAGTCTAGTAAATGTTGAAGTTATCTGAAAATGTAGATGGTGATTAGTAAATTTTATTTTTTTTTAAAATAATGGTTAGCTCTGAACAGGAATATTATATAAAAACAATGTAGAGTGCGTAATGGTGACAAGAATAATATTTGGAGAATAACTGAAAAAAGTCCGTGATGTTCTTTTGTTTGGAACAAGACTGACGTCATTTTTCCATATGATCACGAATATTGAGATTTATAAGTTGGTTATTGGAACTAGTCATCAGTAGCACTTTAACAATAATACTACACTAGAACGTCTCTTGGCCATCTTCTTTTCAGTCGCCTCGGAGGATTATCGGGAATGGAGTGGGAAGCAAGTAGAGAAACTAGTGGATTTCAGTGGTTATGAAGCTTACTATGAAAGGATAGGTAGCTGGTTTGGGCTAAATCAGCAACATATGGAACATTTAGATCTTTATGGATAAGCTTATTGGTGACAAAGTAAGGGCCATTGAGGATTGATCTTATTTAAGTTATGGTAAGTAACGGTGTTTATTTTTAATTTTAATTTTAGTAATAAGTAATAATTTTAATTCTTTCGTGAGAAACTGCAATTGCGATTTCTAAAGATCTTTAAAAATAGCATAAGCACGATTATATTAAGGATGCTGCGAACGTTCATCAAATACAAATTACTATAAACCCCACGAGAACTACAAATAGTCGTCAAAGGGAAAGTCATCCCATGATGCAATGGGAAGGAATTCTCCTTGCACACGTTTCAACAAGTATCTTCGGACAATTCGCATTCGGGAAGATGGCTCCCCTGCCACTGATTGAGAGTTATGTAAGAAAGAGGCGATTTCGTAGGATATTGGCTGGAATGTCCTACGGCAGAGTCTGCAGACTTTCAAGGATGGTGTATTACGACAGAATCAATTTCTTGCAGATAAAATTTTAATTGAATGTATAGATAGCTCAAGATTTTCACTGTCCAAAGTATCTGGGACCCTCAACACTGCTATGAATCCTATAGTCGTTGGTGAAAGATTTCGTTAAAGTGTAAATACCATAAGATAATGTGACAAAATCAATTGAAGACATTTTCTGTCTGTTTCATATATATATATACTATTAAATAAAAGAACAAGGCATTTTTCGTTTGTGATCACTAACCACGAAAACTACTGAACCCATCTTTACCAAATTTTAACCATATCATTTTTATTGTTCCAGGAAGGTTTAGCAATAATAAAATCTATTGATGTTCAATTATTCCGTTAGTAAAAAAAGCGATTATAAGTGGATAACAGTGAACTTTGAAAATTAACTAATAAGTGGCGAGCACTATTCTGCATGAGAGGTTAATAATGTACGGTATTATACAGAGCTTGAAGTTGATAATAAAATTTACTTGTATTCAATTAAATGATTTAGAAATCAATAAATATGTAGTGCAAGATGAGGATCTTAGTGAAGCTTGAAAGTCGACCGATATGTGGTGAGTTATGTAGCACCATTTCGCTATAGAGTTTACAATGGTAAAACTACGGAACCAATCTGTACCAAATTTTAAGTACATAATTTTCATAGTTCTAGAAGTTTAGCAATAATAAAATTTAGAGTTGTATAATTTAAATTTACAATCTTGAGTGGCTGAAATATATATACTTTTATGGTTTGAAATTAAAATCCAAGTAGTAGAAATCTAAAAATTCTTTCTGCGGAAGAAACATTAGTATCAAATCAAAATGTGGATCCTTTGAGAAGAACGGGCAAAGCCGCGACAGGAGATGCTAGTGTACAAATATATATATAACTAGCATCCCACGACGCAGCTTCATCCACTCTCGTAAGTAAAACCTTTTTTTTTTTTTAACATAATAATTTTATTCACAACTGTACACAATGGACAACCAGTGAATGTGAAGTTACATTGAAACAACAGACATGATCAGGCATGAGGGAGCCAGCACCCAGTGGTACAATCTGTAGGCGTGAAACTAAATTATTAGGGATTAGACTAGGAGGTCCCTCATCCACTTCCTTTTCAGCCTCCGGTGAGTTATGTCAGGTATCTGTACTGTTGCCAAGTAAGTAAAAACTTAAATAATTTTAAATAATAATTGATGTTTTATTTGTTTATCGATAAAAACTTTTAAATGAAGTATGGAATTGAGCATTATTCCTTCATTGAAATTTTCACGCATAGTTGTATTTTTAACCTGGTTAAAATTATACAGATTATGTTATTGAAGATTACGTAAAAGTATAATTGGACATCAAATTTACAATTTCCAAACTTCACTGTTATCCACATATCATCGCATTTTTAATAACAGATTAATTTAAAATCAGTGGATTTTATTATTGCTAAACCGTCATTGAACTATGTAGATGATTGATGATTAGAAATTAAAATCCAACCAGTCAATAAACTTATTCCTCTCAAATAAAAATTATTACCAAATCAAAATGTCGATTCTTTGCATTTAGATATGGTGTGTAAAAGTATGAATCATAGGCCTTTAGTTGTTTGCACTGATATTGCGATGGAATTGATATCCGCGAGTTTCTTAATAATTTCTGTCCTGGATTATCAACTCCTACATTAAAATTAAAAATTGGATGTCCGATTATGCTTTTTCGTATTCTTCTACCACCTAATCTGTACAATTTGACCAAGTTAAAAATCACTGCTATGGTTAAAAATATCATTGAAGAAATAATGCTCAATCACATGCTCCAACACAAGATTTTATTGATAAACAAATAAAACTTTAATTATTAATTATAATTATCTAAGTTCTTTATTTATGTGAGCGGGCGAAGCTGCTACGGGGGATGCTAGTAGTACAAATATCTATACAAACTCTTAACTTATTTAGTTCTCTTTTTTTTTTTAAGTCGGTAATAAGGCATAAAGATATTATTTGATAAATATATTGCCATATAACATAACACTTTCATAAAAGTCTCGTGATATTTTCATAAAGTTTAAATGAAATGTCAATATATACTATATGATATTAATTCCGACAGAGGTCGCTGAGATAGTGACGTTCCCAATCGCCTCAAACCAGTCATAAACTTTATTTCTGATACGAAGAAAAGTTCTAGCGCGCAGACATAACAAAGTTTTTCGCCTTGGGTCATGTCGCGGGCGAAAAGTTTACCCAAGGATATGGCATTGTGTAAAACTTTGGAAGAGGTAACTCAGGCCGTATGAGAACTAAATTTTAAAAAGATATCCCTCTTGGAACAAGGAAAAATATCCACTAATTCAGAGTATAAATAAATTTTGAAGAATGTTATAACATACTAGCATCCTACGTCGCGGCTACGCCCGCTCACATAATTGAAGGGCATGGATAACTTAAAATAGGCAGTAATTGAACTTTATTTATTTATCGTTAAAAATCATTTTAGCATCCAATTAATAAGCATTATTTCCTCAATACAATTATTTCGCATAGCAGTAATTTTTAACCAGATTAAAATTGAACTGAGTGGTTGAAGATTAAGTAAAAGCATAATTAGACATCCAATTATTAATGTATGAGTTTCTAATCGCGATGGGCAGAGACTATTAAGAAACTTGCATATGCATATGCATGTTCATAATGAACTGCATTATCAGTGCTTACCATAAAAGGCCCTTGAATCATATTTTTATACAAAATATCAAAAAGCATCGACATTTTCATTTCGTAATAATTTTTATTAGTAATTTTATTGATTCCATCTGGTTGTATTTTTATTTCAAGCCATAAAGGTTTATGACAGAGTGACAAACCTCGATTCTGCCACTCAGCATTGTACATTTAAATTTTTATAATTGTAAACTTTAGTGTCGGAATCTATGAAAATAATGTATTTAAAATTTGATACTGATGGCTTCTATAGTTTTACAATAGCAAACTCTGTGACAGTATGGCGCTAGCCATATATCGCTCAAATTTTGAACTTCACTGGGATCCATACAGAACACATTTATAGCTTTTTTGATGACAATTTAATTGAATTCAGCAAATTTCGCTATCAATTTATAAAACACTATATCTTTGTAACCTCTCTTGAGTAGCGATCGCCACCTATCGGTCAATTTTCGAACATCACTGCGCACCGCTATTTATCCCTTTTTTAACAACAATTTAATTTAAAAATGTAAATTTTAATATTGCTAAAACTTCCTTGAACTATGAATACTATGTAGTTAAAATTTGGTAATGATTGTTTCAGTAGTTTTTTTCTGTAAGTTACTTTTTTGAGTGAGAAAAAAACGTTAAACATTTTGAGGTTGAAAAAAACGCTTCACTAAAAAACAAAAAAAAAAAACAGGCGCCCAACCTAAAGACATATCCAGGTAAAAATTTTAAAAAAAATTGGTAAAAAATTCATTAATTCTAATTGTATTGATCATTCTATAACATTAGGCGTACCTAAATTGAAATAAAGGGGTTATTTAAAGTAGCAAGAAAGCCTTTATTATTTTCTGGACAGCCTAATACTTTGAGCTAAATATATATATATATATATATATATATATATATATATATATATTATATATATATATATATATATTTATTTATCGCGATACAGGCCAACGGTGGACCACGCGTATATCATTTTCAGGTTTTCTTCCTTTCTGCCCAAATTCTTTTAATTTTTTCGCCCATTTCTCTCCTTCTTTCCTCCGTCCATTTCTTACTTTCATGCTTCTTCTTCTCTGCTACAAGAACCTTTATATTTTTAACCATTTTTCCGAATTTATCCTTATCTTTGTAGTCTCCCTCCGTGATACCCAATTTTTTAACTTCCTCTTCCTTTGCTCTGGGTAACCTTTTATATTTTTCAATTTCATCACTTTATCAAATATTTGTTTGTTTAATCTATTGCTATTCATTCTTTTCATGTGTCCGAAAAAATTTAATCTCCTTTTCCTCATCGATGATTTTAAGTTTTCCAATTGTTCGTAAAGGTCATCGTTCTTTTTTAATCGATATTCTACCCCCACTTTTCTCGGTCCGTATATCATTCTCAATATCTTTCTTTCCGTCCTAATCAAGGTTTCCATATTGGTAAATCCCATAGTCTCTACCCCGTAAAGGATCACAGGTTTTATGACTGTTTCATAGTGACTAACTTTGGCTTTTATGGAAAGAATTTTTTTATTATAAAAACTCTTGACTGAGAACTTTAATCCATCCAATTTTACCTCTCTACTATGCGTTGCTTGCAAGTCTCCCCCATTGTAGTTTACAAGTTCTCCCAAGTATTTAAATTGATTCACCAACTTGATTTTACCATATTTAGTCTCGATTTTTCCATTTTTTTTCTTGTCATTCGTCATTATTTCGGATTTTTCGAATGATATTTTTAACCCGGCTCTTTCTGCTATTTCTTTCAGTTGATTTATCTGATTTGCTGCCTCTTCTTCACTTTCCGCCAAAAGTGCCAGATCATCCGCGAAAGCTAAACACCCTATTTTCACACCTTCTTTCTTACCTCCTGTCCTTACACCAGATTTATTGGTTTCCCAAAACGTCTTCATAATGATATATATATATATATATATATATATATATATTATATATATATATATATATATAAATATATTTTTTTTTTTTCTGTACCGTACGATTGTAATGCTAAACATCATACAATCAAGTCTGGTTACATATTATACTATGTAGTTTCTACGTTCCAGTTTTGAAAATCTAGAAAAAAAGGGATTTAAGAAGTCTTTTAATAATTGGATTTCAATTTAAACCCTTTGAGCGGCAGGAAAAGGAGTTGAAGGAGAACTATGCGAAGCTATTGGCGAACTTAGACGTGAAGGAATCCCAAATAGGTCAGCCAGACGTCTGGTAGTCGGACCGTCTGAACTTAACAGCGAACTGTGGTGCAATCTTTTAAAATAATAACAAATATCAATCATTCATTCAAAATAGAATATTTATTCTACTCAAAGCTAAAAAAAAACAAAAAACAATAAGCTTTGATAATAAATCAAAATATGAAAGAGAGATCGTTAGGGATATTTTTAGAACCTTTTCAAGATTTGAAATAAAAGTTTTGAAATAAAAGTTATAAATTGCTTTTTATTTTTCTTGGATATTATTTACTTAATACATGATTAAATTGTTTCTATAATTACAAATATTTATAACGAACTTATAAATCTTAAAATTCGTGATCATATGGAAAAATGACGTCAGTCTTGTTACAAACAGAAGAACATTACCAACTTTTTTCAATTATTCTCCAAATATTATTCTTGTTATCATTACGCACTCTACATTATTTATATATAATATTCCTGTTCAGAGCTCATCATTATTTTTTTTTTTTTTTAATATATTTTACTATCCAACATCTTCATATTCAGATTACTTCAACATTTACCAGACTGTGATTAGCCCAATTGTGGCTACACTAAACCATCCAATTCATCTTGTAACCAATCCTTACAATTTAAATCCTTCGAAAAATCCTCAATGCTCCTTAATGTGTCACCAATTAGCTTATCCATAAAGGCCTTAATATACCTTTCGTTTCTGACTTAGCTCAAACCAGATATCTTTCCTTTCATAGTAAGCTCTCTAACCACTCAAATCCACTAGTTTCTCAACTTGCTTCCCACTCTATTCCCGATAATACTCCGAGGCGTCTGAAAAGAAGATGGCCTAGAGACCTCTTAGTGTAGAATTTTTATTGAAGTGCTACGGATGAGAAGTTCTTTTCAAGTTTTGACATCTTGTTGTAATCGTTATCAACACATTTACTTGAAGTATATATTTTTTACAGTTGTAAATTTCAATAAATTGTAAAAAAAAAAAAAAAAAAAAAAAAATAATAAATAAATTTGTATATTAATCAGAACGGTGTTTTGTTTTTCGTAATCCTATCTTAGTTCATACATTAAAACTTTAATTTACTTTCATATATATTATCTGATATAAAAAATAGAATTAAAGTTTATTCATATGAAAAAAAAATGAACACGCTAAAATATTTAACAGGAGCATTTGACACCAATTTTTTGTTTAATCCAAATGGGATCTCATGTAGTCCGAATTTGCGGAACTCTACTGTGATATCGCAGGGTCAAATGACATACTTCCTGATACTAAGTGTTCATCAAGGGATTTTCAATATTTTAACTGTTTAATTAAGTTAGGCCTACAAGAGAAATATGTTTACATATAATCTTAAACAATAACAACACTAAATATTAGAGATTATTCCCGATCCCAGCACTAAGAAATCGATTCTCAATGAAACTTTATCAAACAGAATTACCATTTTTTTCAAACTTATCAGGGTTTAAAAGAAGTTTTCATTATCTACAGTAACATTAATGGAGAATTACAATTAAGAAAATGATACGAAAAGTGAGAAGTTTTAAAATGTCTCTTTATAATATTGCATTTTTTAAGATTCTAGGGTCTAATATATTTTTTTAGGTATTACAAAGGTACCAGTGGTACTAAATAGCCTTTCAGTAATGATTAAAGATGAAGGAATTCACAGATGTTTCACTGCAACTTTTTTTTTTTTTTTTTCGAAATGCAGTAAGAAGTCATTTGTTTTCAAAGACTTTTTAAGCATTAGGGATGGGAAGCTGCCAACTCTGTAGTGAACAGTCAAATATCGATACATAGGAATCGATTTTCGATTATTGATACTAATACTCTTCCGAAGAACCGGAATATAAATGTAAATAGAAATTTATGTTGAAGAAATTATAGCATATCTATCATAACATATATATGAAGTATTTCGAAATTCTACAAATAGTGAAAAATGCATCCATTTTGAAATATTATCCGTTGTTATCTCATTGTATTAGCTAATATAATCCACATGATGACAGTTACATAAAGATAAACTGGGCAATAAAGATGTCATTTGAGTAGTGACATGTAACACGATTGCACGTAACACAAAAAAGTTTTCATTAGCAACTGATGATCACGTCTAAAAAGAGAGAATTTCATAACCACTAAAAAAATAATAAATATAAGGTTATTTTCGGTCGTATATAATTCATGTTAGCATAAATTAAATAAAATTGACTACATTAAAATAATGGGGTGTATAATATTTGTATTATTATTTCTTTGATATAAAATACAATTAATACTCAAAGTATAGTCCATTGTTATCTACCGTCATTACCCATCTGCTAGCCTATTGCTCGATGCCACGCTGATACCATACCTTGAGATGGCTGTCAAAGAACTCTTGGACAGCATTTTCAACTTCCACAAAATTATCAAATTTTTTCCCTTGAAGAAAATGGGCCATGGATCGAAACAAGCAGTAATCCGAAGGTGCGAGGTCTGGACTATATGGTGGATGAGGCAGGTGTTCAAACCCATGAAGTTCTTGAAACTTTTCTGCTGATTGTTGAGGAGTAAGTTCGTTCGGGACCAGTCTACAGATCTTTTTTATCTCCCCCTTGGAGAGAAGATGGCGACTAACAGTATCTTTCGACACACCACACTCCCTGGCAAGTTCGCGAGTACTTGTAGAAGGATTTGACTCAACAGCTTCCTTCAAAACCTCATCAATATCCATTAATGGCTGCCTGGAGCCCTTCTTCCTTTCTAACGTCGTATCCCCACTTCTAAATTTTTCAAAACAACGCCGCGCAGTGCGCTCTTCAAGGACACCTTCCCCTTCAATTTTAATAATTTCACGAGTTGCTTCAGCGGCAAAACTTTTTTTAGTATCTACACATCCCTAGATTTTAGCATTTTAGAGATTGTAATCCTCTACACGGTGTATACAGCTGACATCCCGACAAATCCTAGCACCACCCTCACCACGTATGCTGATGACACTTGTGTGTTATTAGTCAACAATGATCCCTTTATTGCCTCCCAGACACTCCAATCCCATATCACAAAGCTTCAAGAATGGTGTCGAAAATGGAGAATCAAAATAAATCCCATCAAATAACCTTTACCCTTCGTCGTAAGCCTACGACTTCCTGTCCTACGGTATCCTTTAATGATGTCCCACTAAACCCCGTTGAACAGATCCGCTACCTAGGACTCCACTTGGACAAACGTCTTACTTGGAATCCACATACAAGACTGAAACGACAAGAAACTGCCCGTCGTTTTCGACTACTTCAACATTTACTTGACAAACGTTCAAACCTTCCAATCAATTACAAAAGACTCATTTACATTACAGTAATTAGACCAATTTGGACATACGGAGTTGAGTTTTAGGGCTCCACTAAACCATCCAATTCATCTCGTATCCAATCCTTACAATCCAAAATCCTTAGAAAAATCCTAAATGCTCCTTACTACGTCACAAACAAACTTATCCACAAAGGTCTTAATATACCTTTCGTTTCTGACTTAGCTCAAACCAGATATCTATCCTTTCATAGCAAACTCCACAACCATTCAAATCCATTAGTGTCACAACTTGCTTCTCAATCCATTCCAGATAACCCTCCGAGGCGCCTGAAAAGAAGATGGCCTCGAGACCTTCTAACATAGTATCTCATTACATAGAGCCTGTAGAAGTGCTACCGATGGGTAGTTGCTTTAAAAACAAGTGACGAGTCATTTTTAACATTATCATCAAATTTACTTGTTGTATTGTATGTTCATATTGTAAATACAGTTGTAAATTTCAATAAATAAAAAAAAAAAAAAAAAAAAAAAAAAGATTGTAAAAGAAAAGTGCCAAGATTTTCATAAAGAGAAATGTAAGAGATACTTTGAATTTAATCCCAAAAATAAACTAAAGAAGTAATTTATTTCTTGAGCCTCGTTTCGAGCTCAACAGGGAATCCTCCATATTGCCGAATATTTCATAAAATTCTAAATTGCAGTCGGAAAGAAGTCTTTGAAAGAAAACAACAATTTTTTTTTTTCGCCGCCTGAAACAATATTTACCACAGTTTTGATGAAGTGCGCTCTTAAAAAAGTAACCAAGGTTGCCTAAGTAATTTGAAAGAACCGAGTTCAATATTTTACTTTCATAGCGTCCTATTTCATCCTCTAAGTTTTTTTCAGGGCTAACTAGATTATATTTCCAGGATCTGGAAAAATAAAAAAAATGTCTTGATTTCACCAAATAAAAAATATTTCCTTTGAGACGATTTATTTTAAAAAGGATATAAATTATTTTCGAGACATAAAATAAAAATAGGGAACAAGTTGGGGTATGCAGTCCTATATAGCGCAGTAAAAATATATTAATTTATTGTACCTAGGGTTGGGCGATAGTCGATAGTTAGCACTATCGATAGGCCGATACTATCGGTTGAGAACTATCGATTGCTATCCATAGTTTTTCGATAGTTGCTTCCTTTTTTTCTAAAGGTATTCAATAAAAAATTTCAACTAATTTCATTAAATTCAATTATCTGGTTACTATTTAAAATTTGCAGGATATAAATTATAAGATTATATCATAAAGATGAGGAAAAAAAAATTATTTGAACATACAATAATAATGAACAAATCAAATCTTCAGAAAAGAAAAATAACGAAATAGCTAATTTCAAGAGTCAAGTGTGCTCCTTGAGCAACATATTTCCCGAAAGAAAAACTAGCATTCCTTTGAGTGAACCCTTGAGCTCTAGAAATTCCGAATTCAATTTCAAAAGAAGTCGACACTGGACAGAGACAGATCAACATAATTCCGAGAGTTTCAAAACTTGAGGAAGTAAAAGAGATCTATCGATAGTCGAAACTATCGATAGTGACCATCGATAGGCATGATCTATCGATATATCGATAGTAACTATCGACTATCGCCCAACCCTAATTGTACCGACGTTTCTGTAGACACTGCAAGACTTCATTGAGGCTGAAAAGTGAATTTAAAGAAATTAAAGATGATGATTCTATTGTTGACTGTGGGATGTAATGTAAGTGAAGAAATGGTCAGGGGTGCAGTAAGGTAAATAAAAACGTCATGTTTTTAAATAAAAAACTTTATATTTTGCGTGCCGACATTTCGACCAGCCTTGCAGGTCTTCATCAGGGCTAAAATAACAAAAAATTGGATGTGACCAAGATGATACAAACATTTTTAAAAAAAATAAATTAATAAAAATAATTTAAAAATGAAAAAGAAAAAAAAAAAATAATAATTTTCCTCAAAAATGAAAAAGAAAAAAATAATAATAATTTTATCATCTATTATAAATGTTTTTATCATCTTTGTCACATCCAATTTTTTGTTATTTTAGCCCTGATGAAGACCTGCAAGGCTGGTCGAAATGTCGGCTCCAAGGCGTCTGAAAAGGAGATGGCCTAGAGATCTTATAGTGTAGAAGTTTTATTAAGTGATACTAATGAGTAGTTCTTTTCAAGTTTTGACATGTTATTGTAATCGATATCAGCTCATTTACTTGATGTATTTGTACAGTTGTATTTTTGATATAAAAAAATATTTGCCAAATGATTTTTTTTTTCATATTTCATCAAACTTTAAGGCCAATGCGCGGCCGGAAGTTATCAACCGATTTCTTTAATTTCTTAAACTTTTCTGCGCTATTACAAATTTGAAATAATTTTTCGGCTCACCCTATTCTCCATATCTTCAAGCCCTAAAAATCTTAGTTGTTTAACAGCTTTACATAGTTACTTAAAACATTAGTAAATTATAAATTATTGTTTCCGTTTTCTGACCACTCCTCAACAATATTTCCCCTTGATTAACGTACAAGCTCTGAGGGAATTAATTAATACAAACCAGTGGCAGCTTAGCCAAGAGGCCACAAAGGTCTATTTGTTTTGAATTAACTTTGACGGGACTTTGACCCCTATGACGACCCCTTAGCAAGTCATTATGTTACGCCAGAGCTCCTGACCCGCATAACTATTAGCGAACCTGTCTTTGTTCCGTTATTTGTCGAATATCTATTAAGTTTAAGAGATTCTTGTCTTTGTGATTGTGTTCCGTTATAGAGTTCAAGAGAAATGTTATTGTCAAAGTTGGACAGGAACAGACAAATTAATTAAATTAATATTAATAATCTGAGTAATTTGCTTGATATCAAAATCCTGTTCTAACTATTTTTAGTCCTTTCCGGCTACTCCGACATCTACTTGACAAGCGTTCAAAGCTCACAATTACGAAAGACTAATTTACTTAACAGTAATAAGACCAATTTGGACATACGGAGTTGATCTGTGAGGCTCCACCAGACCTTCCAATTCTTCTCATATCCAATCCTTACATTCCAAATTCCTTCGTAAAATCCTGAGTACTCCTTAGTATGTTAGAACAATGTTATACATAAAGATTTTAATGTTCCATATGTTGCAGATTAGGCCCAAACCGAATACCTATCTTTTCATGGTAAACTCCATACCCAATTGAATTCACTTGTATCCCTATATTAAAATTAAAATATTAATATAAAATTCAGAAAACGAAAGTATAAAGAATATATAAAAATATTAATTATAAAAAGTAAACAAAATAAAATTAATAAATTTAAAGCATAATCACACTATATATGCAATGTACTCAAAGATCCCAGGGAAACCCCAGACCAAGCTTGACCCAACTTATATGGGAGAGCAATCCAGGCCCGCAGAAATCTCAACGCTGTTCTCTCAGCCGCGTCTAAAGTACAAAAATCTAGTCGAGGCTCCTAGGGAGCACCACAGTAGCTCATGACGATTTGAGAAGCTGGTCATTTCAAGAACTCCATATAAAGTCAAAATAGTATCAGAACTTTAGGGAACCGGCGGTTTTTTTCGTTGTAGCTAATGTTCTTTTTAAGCGGTACTATCGTCTATAACGAACATTTCGTTAGTTTTTTATTTAAGTTTATGATGCAAATATGTATAACTTAATCCATACTTACAATATGTACATACTTATTGAGTAAACACGTATGTTTTTATTGTATTTACGTAAAAGTAAATACATAATATGTACTGAAATGAGTCAGTCAAGTTAGTCAATAAACATACATATAGCTTACGAATTTAATTCGTATTAAAATAAATTTACATGTGTATTTATTTAAAAAAACAAAAGAAAAAAAAAGAAAAAGGAAGGAAAATACATATCACAGAATATGTACATATTACATAATATGAAGAGTCAAAGAAAAACTAAAAACATTTGTTTCGATTTCGTAGAACATTAAACTTGAAATTGTACGTTTTAACCAATATTTCAAATACTAGTGGTTCCTACTACGACTAGGTAATACGATATTAACTTGACGTAATCTTTAATTTTGTTGTATTGACTGATAAGTAAGATCCAGTTGGGGTCGAGTACTTTTACCTAACAAAATGTAGAAACATAATTTCATTTTAGTCTGTTGTTTACCTTACATAATTATCCTAACATACCTTTTGTCCTTAACCTCATACTCCTTAAAACATTTTTGAAATTCCATCAAATCGTTTCCAAACGCTCTAACCCTCTGGCTAATTCATTGTCCAGTTGCACTCATTCTTATAACCCTTCTCGCAGATTAAAACGGCAATGGAGCCAAGACCTATATATGCAGGGTATTCAATATTCGATGATTTTTTTCCACAGTTTTTGAAATTTTGAAACAAAACTGTCAGGGTCCTAACTGTGTCAAATATAGTTTCTTTTCAAGTTATAGCCTGTTCTCCAACCTTCTCCAGCGACCCTAACTTTGGAATTCTCAATGGGATGTGGTATTTTTTACGACGGATTTCGATAGAAAATCAAATTTTGAATCGATTTTATACTGGCTATTTTTTTTATCCTGGGCACCGTTTCACCGAAAATCGCGAAAAATGATTTTAAGAAAATAAGCAGTCTAAATCTGGTATTGCAAAAATAAAATCGTTGAGAACAGGTCGACTTGGAAGGTTTACCCGAGAGGCTCAAATCGTCGACAAACCCGTCATTTATGCACTGGGATCAGTCAATACAACACAATTAAAGATCACGTCAATATAAGTTAATATCGTATTACCTAGTTATTTACTGCCTCATGTCACGTAATACAAAGACGCAACAATTTTAGATTAGGTAAATATAAAATAAAATACACAAAATGTTTAATTGCGCAACAGAAAACAAAATTGCGTAACAGTGTCTGTTTATTTTGTTAAAAAAATGTATATTTCTTTGACAGTACGAAAATATGAATAGATAGCGTACTATTTAAATAATGTCTTTGCATTGTTATCATCAACAAAATTTACCGAGATAATTTAGGTAAACAATGTTAAGGACAAATGGGTTTGGGTTGGTACTCAGTTTATTTTAGTAAAAGCGATCTATTTCTGGCATCAGCTGGTAAACAAAATTGAAACAAAGGTCACTTTCGATTCTTTAAAGAAAGACAGAATAAAAAACAAATGAGGGTTTTTATGAAGGATTTCCAGTAGAACGGGATGATATTTTAGTCTAATTAACATTAATAATACAATGTACTAAATAATTATTCAAAAATTCATTCAAGACTAAAGCGACAAGGAACTGTTCGTCAGTACAGACTACAACATTTACTAGACAAACGATCAAAGCTCCCAATTAATTACAAAAGACTTATTTACATGACTGTGATTAGACCTATTTGGTTGAGCTTTGGGGCTCTACTAAACCATCTAATTCATCTCGTATCCAATCCTTACAATCCAAAATCCATCGAAAAATCCTAAATGCCCCTTACTATGTCACCAATAAACTTATCCATAAAGATCGTAATGTTCCATATGTTGCTGATTTAGCCCAAACCAGATACCTATCCTTTCATCGTAAGCTCCATAACCACTCAAATCCATTAGTTTCTCAACTTGCTTCCCACTCCATTCCCGATAATCCTCCGAGGCGTCTGAAAAGAAGATGGCCTAGAGATCTTCTAGTGTAGAATGTTTATGAAGTGCTACTGAAGAGTAGTTCTTTTCAACTTTTGACATGTTATTATAATCGTTATCAGCTCATCTTATGTATACATTTATACAGTTGTAAATTTCAATAAATTGATATAAAGAAAAAAAATTCATCATTATTATATAAAAAACAAACTTATCCATAAAGATCTAAATGTTCTATATGTTGCTGATTTGGCCTAAACTAGATACCTAACCTTCCATGAAAAGCTCCATACTCAATCGAATTCACTATTCTCCCAACTTACTTCTCACTGTTTTGAGTTTTGTTACACTGTTCTGCATCAGAATATTCTCTTAAGTCGAAAAATGAGGAATTTTCCGATAATTTGAGCATTTTTCCATCATTGTAAACTTTAACAATAAAAAAAAAAAAAAAAAAAAAAAAAAAACCTATTTGATTTTGAATCTTTTAGGTATAATGTATTACAAATGAAAAAAAAAAAATTGTAGAGCATAGATATTGGAGGTTGTTGCAAGATGTCTTCATAAATTCATTTTTTGCATTCCCATTTGAATTTCTTCCCTCGCGACTTGAGTGCAGTTTTAGATGAATACGGAGAACGATTTAATTAAGAGAATGGAGGAAAAAAGTACAGCGGTAAGTGCAATGAGAAGACGCCGACTACTTTTGGGCAATACAACTGGAAACTCGTGATATAGAGTACAAAAGAAAAAAATATACACATTAATTATGTTCAGTATTAAATATTATTATTTTAAATATCACTGGTTTTCACCAAAAATATTGTTAAAAACATATATGAAAAAAGTGCTATTTCAGTTTGTTTTGTTTTTTTTAAATAACCTACAATCTCTGAAAAATGGTGCTTGGTTGAATTTTTTTTACTATTGATTAGAATTCAGCACATATCTAAATATAAAAATCACCAAAAATGTTCATGTGAGTGAAAAAAAAAAAAAATGAAATTTCAATAAAATTATACCTAATACGCTATTTCAGTCAAACAGAAACACAACGTCAAGTAGAATACTTCAATTGTGTGCCAACGTTTCGACCTTTTCTTCTTCAGGGCCACCGAACCACACTGGAGAGGAGACAACGATGACTGATGGATTATTATTTATTATATTATAATAAAAAAAAAAATTTATAATCTATATATATTAAAAATGAATGTGTGTATGCGTGTACTCGATAGATTCAAAAACCGTACATCCAATCGCCGGGAAAATTTGGGATATTATTAAGTATATCTCCGGGAAGGTTTTTGAAAAAAAAAAATTTAAATCAGAGTTGGGGTTCTAGGTGTATGTAAATATCAAAATAACATTTATTTTTTATAAATACTACTTTAGTGCAGGTGTTTGTAAACAATTATCAATAAAACATATGTTCTAAAGTAATCTATATCTATACTATTATATAAAAGGACAAGCCATTTTTCGTTGGTTATAACGGTACATTATTATATAGAGCTAGAAATTGATAATAAAATTAGCTTGATTTAAATAAATTGTTATAAAAAAAGCTATAAATATTTAGTGAGAGGTGTGGATCCTAGGGATATTTAATAATCGAATGATATGTGGTTAGCGGCATTCTACACCAGCGTTTGCAATGGTAAAATTATTAAACCCCTCTGTACTAAATTTTAACTACAAAATCTTCATAGCTCTAGGAAAATTTTAAATAGTATAGTTTACTATAATAATAATTTAAATCACAGTGTTAAGTGGCAGAAGTTTGTCACTCTGTCATTAACTTTTATAGTTAGATAGAAATTAAAATCCAACCAAATGAAATCAAAAAATTAATTTTGCTACACTAAACGTTATTGCCTTATCAAAATATCGATTATTTTTTGATATTGTGTTTAAAAAATGGGTGACCTAACCATAGCTTTTGATGAAGGTTCTAAAAAGACAAATATTTCAATGATTTCAAATTCCTTTTAATGTTTCAGGTTCATTTTATAAATTGTACCATTGGTTGTGTGAAAGAGCAGTAATATTACCAACAAATACTATAGCAGAGAATATTAACAACATTATTACTGAAAAAGTAAATTGTGACATAGAGAATATCTCTATTGATAGGGTTGTAAGCACTGATAATGCAGTCCATTATCCGCCAGAGTTACATCCTAAAACGTCTCTGTCCATCTAAATTACCAACTCATAGATTAGATTTAAGGATTGAATATCCAATAATGCTTTTGAGTAAATCATTGCAATAATACCGGGTTACAGCTTTGAGTGAAAATATCTAGAAATATTGTGAGAAAATAATTCTTAACTGCATTATAAGATTTTTATTGTTAAAAAATAAAACTTCTGTTATTAGTTATGCCTATCTAATCGTAAGTTCGTTACTTATAAGAGCGGGCGAAGCCGTGACTGGGGATGCTAGTATTATATAACAGTATCAACAGTTGATATAAAATTGAACAATTTTTCTTGAAGGTTAAAGCCCTAAAGTAATCGAAAACTGCAGTCATCAGTTTGGTATTCTTCAGTATTCTAGGAAAATTCAGCAAAGAGATTATTAAATGCTTTAAGGAAAATGACTTATTGATGTGGGCAAGGTGTGGGTAGCTTGTTCTCTTCTTTTTTTTTTCTTTTATGCAGAGATGCACTTTAATGCTGTCAATTATACCTAAAGATTTTCAAGAGCTAAAGTCGCTATTATATTATATATCGCAATTTCAAAGCATTACGAATAAAAAAATAGATAAATAGGCTTAGCGAATCTGAAGGCTATGAAAGATTTGAAGGCTATTATAAAAAATAATCCCTTAGGGGACTCAAATTATCTTTAAAATGAAGTCGTTGTTACGCCATTTCGTTGCAACTACAGGGTGTCCAAAAAGAGTATCGGGTATTTGTTACTTAGATAAAACAAAAACTACCTGAAATAAATAAAAAAAAGTTTATTGTTAGTTAATACAATTCCTCGGTCCCATCCTTTATACCGTATATACAGCTGATATCCTAACTCATCCTAATACTATCCTCACAACCTATGCTGATGACACAAGCGTGTTATAAGTCAATGATGATCCATTTGCTGCATCCCAGGCACTCCAGTCACATATCATTTCCCTTGAAGAATGGTGTCATAACTGGAGAGTTAAGATAAATCCCAGCAAATAACCTTTACCCTACGTCGAAAACCTACCTCATCCTGTCCTCCTGTATCCTTTTATGGAGTACCATTAAATAATGTAGAACAGATGAGATACCTTGGATTTTATTTGGACAAGAGACTTACCTGGAACCCTCATACAAGACTAAAAAGACAAGAAGCTGCACGTCGATTTCGACTACTACAACACCTACTTGACAAACGTTCAAATCTCTCGATACACTACAAAAAACTCATCTATATGACGATATTCAGACCTATTTGGACTTACGGAATAGAGTTATGGGGATCCACCAAACCATCGAATTCTTCCCGCATCCAATCACTCCAATCCAAAATCCTTCGAAAAATCCTAGATGCTCCTTACTTCGTCACGAATGAACTTATCCACAATGACTTTAATATCCCATACGTCGCTGATTTGGCACGAACAAGATACCTCTCCTTTCATAATAAACTCACTGCTCATCCAAATCCACTTGTTGCGCAACTTCCTTCCTGTTCCATTCCGGGCAATCCTCCAAGGCGTCTGAAAAGAAGATGGCTTCGTGATCTTCTTTTGTAAATATTCATTAGAGTACTACCAATGGGTAGTTCCTCTACAAGTTGTATTCATATCATTATATCTCATATATACCGCATATTTACTAGATGTGTTTTGTAATACAGTTGTAAATTTCTATTAATAAAATAATTAAAAAAAAAAAAAGTTATTACAATATAAAGTGGAAAATTATTTGGAAAATGAGATGTTATCTAAATGGTGACCGTTATGCTGCAGGCACTCTTCTAATCGGGAACGAAGATTGGTGATCACATGCTGACACATAGCTCTCGATATTGCTGCCATATCTGACCTCATGTTTTGCTTTAATTGCGTCAGGTTCGTCGGATTATTCCCATAGACCTTACTTTTAAGGTATCCCCACGCGAAATAGTCAAGTGGACTGAGGTCGGGGGTTCTGGGAGACCAGTTGATGTTACCCTACGCGAAATGACCTTATTAGGGAATAATTCGTTAACTTCTTCCATTGCTTGATTTATGGCAAATGGTATGTGGCCCCATCATGTTGAAATCACGTTCTTGAGTTTTTGGGTGTCCTAAAAGAGTGTTAGGTATCAGTTACTTCGAATACCTAAATAAAACTAAAACTACTTCAACAATTTTGATAACATACTCTTCAGTGATGAAGAAAACTTTCATCTGAATGGTCATGTCAATAAACAGAATTTTCGGTACTGGGCAGAGGAAAATCCGAGGCGAAAGCAACGACCTCTGCACAGCCAAAGAGTAGTTGTTTGGGCCGCTATGTCTGCTAGAGGCATAATCGGTCCTTATTTTCATGAAGATCGGCGAGGCCGGCCACTCAATGTGAGTAGTGACACTTATTGCGATATGCTGTAAAACTTTTTGGGCACAGAGTTACAGGATTTTCAAGGCTTCAACTCAAGAACATGGTTTCAACAAGATGGGGCCCACTTGCCATACATCAAATCAAGCATTGGAAGCTGTTAACGAATTATTCCCTAATAAGGTCATTTCGTGTAGGGGTAACATCAACTGGCCTCCCAGTAGCCATGACCTTAGTCCACTTGACTATTTTGCATGGGGATACCTTAAAGGTAAAGTCTATGACGAACCTGACGCAATTGAAGTAAAACATGAGGTCAGAAATGGCAGCAATATCGTGAGCTATGTGTCAGCATGTGATCGCCAATCTTCGTTCCGGATTAGAAGAGTGCCAGCAGCATAGCGGTCACCATTTAGAAAACATCATCTTTTCCAAATAATTTTACACTTTATATTTTAATAATTAAGAATAAACTTTTTTTTTATTTCAAGTAGTTTTTGTTTTGTCTCAGTAACAAATACCCGATACTCTTTTGGACACCCTGTATAAACGCCTGCGCAAAAATAAACTTTGTACACTATAATCACCGAGACAATAGATACGTTCTTCCTTCCTGTCCAGAAATATCTTTGACACCAACCCTGGAGGCTCTATACTAGATCAAATATACAACTCGCTACTGGAACCAGTTTTACGATCGGACTTAAACAATAAACGTCTGTTTAAAGTGACGTGTCTTCTCTTATTATGTTTATTTTAAATACAGTCTTTGCTTGTCAAAAATGTTTATCAAAATTTATTGTTTGAACCCTGTCTCGGAGGACGCGTAAACCTTGATTTCTAAATACGTTTATATGACCTTTTCCCATTTATAAGGAAATAGGTTAAGTCTCCGCAAACCAAAAACATAAAAATAATAAAAATAAATAAATAAATATGAATTTAGTTACAAATATTGACTTTAATATATATACAGGGTGTTCAGAATAAGACTGCAGTAACTTGGGGAGGCGATTCTGGGCATCATTTGCAACAAAAAATTCCACATAAACTATAGCTCGATTCTCATCCGTTTTATAGATATTTTTAATTTTAATGTTTTTCATCCACATACAAGACTAAAACGACAAGAAACTGCCCGTCGTTACAGACTACTTCAACATTTACTAGACAAACGTTCAAAGCTCCCAATTAATTACAAAAGACTCATTTACATGACTGTTATTAGACCTATTTGGACGTAAGCAGTTGAGCTTTGGGGCTCTACTAAACAATTCAATCCATCTCGTATCCTATCCTTACAATTCAAAGTCCTTTGAAAAATCCTCAATGCTCCTTACTATGTGACCAATAAACTTATCTATAAAGATCTTAATGTTTCATATGTTTCTGATTTAGCCCAAACCAGAAACCTATCCTTCTATAGTAAGCTCAATAACCACTTCAATCCACTAGTCTCCCAACTTCATTCCTCCTTCATCCCTGATAATCCTCCGAGGCGTCTGAAAAGAAGATGGCCTAGAGACCTTTTAGTGTAGATTTTATTGAAGTGCTACTAGTGAGTAGATCTTCACAAGTTATTTACATGCCAATGTATTCACTGTCAACATATTTACTTGTTGTATATTATTTTGTACAGTTGTTAATATCAATAAATGGAAAAAAAAAAAAAAAATTCAAGAAATTTCTACTTTAACAGCGTGTGGTAGATCGTTGTACCCCTACATATATGCAGGAAATAAATACAAACTATTTTAAGTTGTGTAATTTATTATATATGCATTTTATTATGTTTAATTGCATTATTATCTCCGTTTATGCTAATGTTCCTTACAATAAATTATTTAAAACATTAAGTTGATTAAATTGTTTACCCTTAAAAATTATTTATAATAAAATTATAATTGGGTAATAGATCTTATGTAGATTACGTTTAATTATGTATGAGAGAGTAGTGTGTGTGTGTATATATATGTATATATATATATATATATATATATCTATATATTCTATATAGATATATAGATATATTTATGTAGAGATAGTATAGTACAAACTCTATAACTCGAAAAAATATTTTTTGTGAACTTTATTTTTCGAAAAATTGTTTATAAATTTGTCCACCCTTCAAATTCGACTTATCGAGTTTTGACTGTACACCGCATTGGTATGCTGTAAAGAACGTTCCAATGAGCAATTAGACTAAAAATCTTGAACTATATATCTTTGGTCATTGGCCATAACTAGTTAAGTTTATTTCTCCTCAAATTGCGTTTTCTTGATCATTGTTAAACTCTTGTGCTCTTACACTATTGTTAAAAGTTTGTAACATAAGATCCCAATGGTTTTCTTTCGGGAAAATATTCTTTATAGAGTTACCAACTTTTTACCGATGGCGTAACAGCCCAGAAGTTAAACAATTATCAAATTAACGCAAGTTGAGAAAAAGTCAACTTACCTAGTTCGGCGTATATATGCTTTCGTTGCCTAAAAAAATTTTAAGATTTTTATTACCCTTCGTCGTAAAGCTAAGACTCCCTGCCCCACAGTATCCTTTAAAAATATTCCTCTGATACCGTTAAAGAAATCCGCTACTTAGGACTACATCTTGACAACAGGCTGACTTGAAATCTAGATACGAGACTAAAACAACAAGAAACTGCTCGTCGTTATAGACTACTCTAACTAATAACTAAATAAACGTTGAAAGCTATAAATATTACATCTAGAAATTGTTTGGCAAAACGATGCGGACTTCATTATAGTAAAAAGGTGTAAGGGAACTATTTTAAACTCTTACATTGTTTAGTATTTTTCAGAATTTAATAATCTAATTCCAGACACTCCAAACCCATATCATTAACTTTCAAGAATGGTGTCAAAAATGGAGAATCAAAATAAATCCATGTAACTCCCACCAAATAACCGTTACCCTTCGTCTTATACCTACGACTTCCTCTCCTACAGTATCCCTTAATGACGTTCCGTATTCAGTATCCCTGTTGAACAGATCTGCTACCTTGGACTCCATCTGGACAAACGTCTATCTTGGAATCCAAATACAAGACTTAAAAAACAAGAAACTCCTCGTCGCTTCCAACTACATAGAGTAATGACATTTACTCTAAACATTTACAAGACAATCGTTCAATGCTCTCAATAAATTACAAAAGACTTATTTACATGACAATAATTAAACCCATTTTTACATACGGAGTTGAGCTTTGGGGCTTCATCAAACCTTCCAATTCTCCTCGTATCCCATTCTTACAACCCGAAATCCTTAATGCTCGTTATTATATCACAAACCAACTTATCCATAAAGATCTTGGTATTCCATATGTTGCTGATTTAGCCCAAACCAGTTAATTATCCTTTCACAGTATACTCCATATCCACTCGAATCCACTTGCTTCACACTCAATGTCCGTCTGAAAAGAAGATGGCCAAGAGACCTTCTAATATAGAACTTTTATTGAAGTGCTACTATTGAGTAGTTCTAAACATGTTATTGACATTTCATTGCAATCATTATTCTCAAATGTACTGATTGTATAATGTATACAGTTGTAAATAACAGTCAATAGTTATTAAAAAAAAAACAAACAGAAGATGTTCATTATATTGTAGTAAGAGTCAGTATTCTGTGCCATTGCGCTCTTTCTCTCAGCCTCCACTGGATTTTACTAGTGACGCAGCTGATAGAACAGCGCCGGGAACTCTGTGCTCGGCTTGCCCTCCTTAAGAAGGGGTGGGCTTGGATCGGGGTCTTCCCTGGAATGTTTGTAAATGTTTATTTAGATTTTCTTATCATTGTAGATATTGTGTGAATGAGTCTCTGTCATCAATATTACTCATTGCCCTTGAGTGAGGCAACTTATAATTCAAATAAAAAGTTTTAAAAAAAGTATTACACAGCAGCTTATTACATAAGAAATTTATTAATTCAGAAAATAATACACTGAAATAATTAACCCGACACATACAAAACCTGTTAATTTAATTATCATATGTTATAACAGCAAGTTACTAAATCTGAAGTGAACAAATAAAAATATTAACGCAATACTGAATAAAAAATTGTGACGGGTTACAAAAATAAGAAAAAAATTACAATAATCAAAAAAGAAAAAAAATACAAAATAAAATTATTTCACTTATAACGTCCACATTACTATTTCTTAAATAACCTAAGAGATATTTAAGATATTTTGTTTTATTGTTTACTAACAAAAAATAAAAGAAAAAGAAATACAATAATTAGCCTTAATTATCGAAAAGGCCTTGGTCGCTACGCTCCGGTTGCCACGGGAGATGGAAGGTTGAGTACGGTCAATGAGTGTGGTCATAAAAATCCTTGCAACGCTTCACTGGAGGCTATGGCGAAGAATAATCTCAATGAATAGCATGCTTGATGGGCAGGTCTCCAGCCAGGCTCCAAGGTCTCCAGCCAGGATGGTAAAAGAGTTTCCATGGATCATAAAACGGTATAAGCTTTATTGGTGAAGGTGACCTTCAATAGGCAACTAACAAGAAAACTAATAATTCCATAGAGACCACTAATGTCTACCCATGTTTTAGAATAATAATATAAGTTCATTACACAATTACAAAATTAGTAAAATAGTAATATGTATACAGATGGACAGTATCGAAAGAAAGGGTTATATTCCATCCAATAAAGGCTTGAAATAGGGTGTAGAGTAGGGTTAGGCTATAGTCGATAGTTAGCACTATCGATAGCCCGATACTATCGGTTGAGAACTATCGATTGCTATCGATAGTTTTTCCATAGTTGCTTCCTTTTTCTCCAAAGCTATTCAACTAATTTAATTCAATTCAATTATCTACTTACTATTTGAAATTTGCAGGGTTATAAATTATAAGATTATATCATAAAGATGAGAGAAAAAAACTAATTTATTTGAATTTTAAAAACGCTATTGAAGAGATAACGCTATACAAAATTTTCGAAGAATCGTAGAAAAAGATCCTTAATTAAAGAGCTTAGCTTCCTTTTATAATTAAGTTAAGATTATAAAAACCCAGATGAGCCAATGATCATTACAGCGAATTTGGTTTGTTTGCACAAGTGTGAGACTACGTGTCCTACCCAATATAATGTAATTAGTAATTTCGGAGAATTAAATAATGACACGTCCGGTGCGGCATCAAAGTTATATAGAAGAACTCGATACTGGACAGAGACAGATCAGCATAATTCCGAGAGTTTCAAAACTTGAGGGTTAAAAATATCTATCGATAGTGACCATCGATAGGGATGACCTATCGATATATCGATAGTAACTATCGACTATCGCCCAACCCTATTGTAGAGTGCGTTTTCTGTAATCCAAGGTTTTTCTTCGGAAACAAGTTCAGGGTAGTTAGAAAGTTAACATACAGAAAGGTCCCTTTTTCCCTCATATCTCGAAAATGGTGCGTCCTCTGCAAGACATGATTATTTAGTTAATTAATGTTAGTTAAATTCTCTACATGTTTTGTTATATACACATTTTTCATATTCTGTACTGTTGCCGAGATATATGCTTGGCCAATGCGAAGGACTTATAATATGTTTGTTTTACCAAGAAAAGTTAAAATTTGTGTAACTTTTAACAGGCTGAAGATAAATTGAAATAAGTATGAGTTTTTGAAGGAAATTTAATTTTATACAATATTATTTATTAAGACTTTTGATCTAGGGTGAACGTTTTAGAAGATATGGAGGGAAGTTTAACAGAAAACGTGAGGTTAAAAATTTTTTTTCTCGAAAATGTTCACATTTGCCAAGCGTGTATCTCGGAAACAATACAGTATATGAAAAATTTGTATATAATAAAAATTGTAGAGAATGTAATCTTTAATTTATTAAATAGTTATGTTTTGCATATGACGCACCATTTTCGAGATATGAGCGCAAAACCAATAAAAGGACCTTTAGCGCCCCGTTTCCAATCCTTATCATCCAACATCCTAAATGCACATTACTTTGTCACAAATAGACTCATCCATATATTCTTAAATTGGCCGAATTATAAAAAAAACTCTTTGAAGCTAAAAAGTCGAGCTTTGGGCTCCACTGAACCTTCCAATTCTTCTAGTATCCTATCCTTAAGAAAAATTATTCGTAAAATCCTACATGCTTCTTATCATGTCATAAAAAAAATTTATCCATAAAGATCTTAATGTTCCATATATTACCAATTTAGCCCAAACCAGATACCTATCCATCAATATTTAACTCCATGCACACTCGAATCCACTTGTCTCTTGACTTGCTTCCGAGACGTCTGAAAAAAAGAGACGTCCGAGAAAGCATCTATTGCAGAACGTTTATTGAAGTGCTTCTAATAAGTAGTTCTTTACAAGATATTAAAATGTCAAAATCAATAAACACATAGTTGACAAAATATAAATATATATTTTATATATAAAATATATTGTATACAATAGTAAATCATAGTTGACTTACATATTTTACAATTACTTGTTATTCTTCACTAGCATTCAATCAGTAATAATTTCAACTATCTTAGAATTATCTAATAAGGAAACAATGGAATCATCGAAACAGATTCCACCGGAACAGTAGTATAACCACATCACGTATTATAACCTCCTTTTAGAAGAAAAAAACAAAAGAAACATAATAAACAGTTATAGGTGAATGTAATTGCCGGCATTGAAAACGACCTCAATCAACTGAAGACTCGCCAGTTAATGGCTGATTCCAGAAATGGACAGTTCCTGGCTTTATACATTCATCAAAAATTTGTTTTGACCTCCAGCTGTTAGCCAAAATCGTTTATTGCAAACGTTCGATAACGTACACATTTAGCACGTAGCTCTGTCAAACATAAGTTGGTTGTGTAACATGCTGTCTTAAAACTCCGCTGAGAATTTAAATATTATAATTAGATGGAGCGATCATCGTATGTTCCAAACCGATGCTCAATTTAACTTCAATGAGATCATTTCTGATAAAGATTAACATAATTCCAAAGTATACCCGAATCGCTAAGATGTACGATGATATCTTTTTTCACTGCAAAAATAGTCCAGTCAATACAACAATATTGTAGAGTGCATGAAATATCCGATAAGGGCTTCGTTATGAGTAGTTAGAAGGTAAACATACTAAAAGTCCCCGCCCCTGGAGGGGAGGGGGGTGAGCTAACGGTGGTGGGAAGGGAGAAGGTACCATTTTTGGGTTTTTCGATTATATATCGAAAACAGTAGACTCTAGAAAAATATGTTACAACTAAAAATTAAAAATTATTAAATTTCCTATAAAATTGTTTATATGCATATTTGTCGAATTTCCAACTGTTTTCCAGATATACGTTATTAAAAATCGGTAATTAAAAAAAAAAAATGTTTACCTCAGTTTTTTTTCAAACTTTTACCTCAAGAGCCAGAAACGTATGAATGAAATTAAAACAAATTTAATGGTCTACAACTATGACTCTGACATTTTTTCGAGCAGCAGAAGCAAATTCTGACAAAATGTTAGGTAGAAATTATTTTTTTGCGAAAATGATCGCTTTTCAACAACTTATATCTGGAAAACCTTTGGAAGTTCTATAGGGATCTCCTAGTCTCATCGCTAATAATGTAATATCACTCCAGGAGATTGTACCCCTGGTGCTGACTCTCTCCTGGCCGATAATGTCTGGTTTTTTTCATATTAGCTGGTCTGTAGACAAATATATAATGTACTAAAAAGAATTACTCAAAAAAAAAAGGTTGTATGAAATCACACATTATTTGTTATTTATATTCGTTTGATGATATTCCACTAATCCCTGTTGAACAGATCCACTAACTAGGATTCCACTTGGACAAATGTATTACTTGGAATACATACAAGCCTAAAACGACAAGAAACTGCTCGTCGTTACAGACCACACGTTACAGACTTCAACATTTACTAGACAAACGTTCAAAGCTCCCAATTAATTACAAAAGACTCATTTACATAACTGTGTTAGACCTATTTGGACGTACGGAGTTGAGCTTTGGGTCTCCACTAAACCATCCAATTCATCTCGTATCCAATCCAAAATCCTTCGAAAAATCCTCAATGCTCCTTACTTTGTGACCAATAAACTTATCCATAAAGACCTTAATGGAATTTACGTTGCTGATTTAGCCCAAACCAGATACCAATCCTTCCATAGTAAGCTCCATAACCAATCCAATCCACTAGTCTCCCAACTTGCTTCCCACTCCATTCCCGATAATCCTTCGAGACGTCTGAAAAGATGATGGCCTAGAGACCTTTTTGTGTAGATTTTTTATTGAAGTGCTACTATTGAGTAGTTCTTCACAAGTTATTTACATGACATTGTATTCACTATCAACACATATACTTGATGTATATTATTTTGCACAGTTGTAATTATCAATAAATGAAAAATTGTTTGAAAACCTACATTATTCGCTAGTTTATTATTGTTTTTCACTCTAAACATCGTATGACCTCCAATAGGTTATCGGAGATGCTCCATCGGATTACATGACGAGAAAGCCATCGGATCGGGACGGCCTGGGAAAGTCGTGGATATGAGTGGCTATTGACCACAATAGAAAGTTTAGGGTTAAACTGTCCTTGTTAGGGGGGTCTTCCCGACCCGGAGGACAAATCTGCAGAAGATAGTTCCTGATGATAGTCTTCTAGGAAAATATAGTCTTATCTTCCTGTTAGAAAGATATTTAGTTCTATCTTACTTGTTTCCGTCTACCCCAATATTTACTAAACAGCGTTAAAAGCTCCCAATTAATTACAACAAATATATTTTTGTAAAACAGTAATTAGATCCATTTGTACATTTGGAGTTGACCTTTGGGGCTCCACTGAATCTTCCAATTCTCCTGGTATTAAAAATCCTTCGTAAAATCCTCAATGCTCCTTATAAGGTCACAAACTTATCCATTAAGATCTTAATGTTCCATATTTTGCTGATTTGGCCCAAACCAGACACTTTTCATTTCATAAGAAACCTCATACCCAATCGAATCCATTAGCCTCCCAACTTGCCTCACACTCTATTACTGATAGCCTTCCGAGGCGTCTGAAAATAAGATGACCAAGAGACCTTCTAATATAGAACTTAGAGGTACTGCTACAAGTGAGTAGTTCGTTACACGTTATCGACATGTCATTGTAATCATTTTCCTCAAATTTATTTGTTATTTATAATGTATTCAGTTGTAAATATAAAAAAAAAAAAAATAATAATAATAATAAGTTCGGACTGTCCGTCGTCAATTGTTATCGTATATACAGTGTGTTCGGAAGATCGTTGGCCAAAGAGGTATCTCGGGTAGGGAGGTTCATTTTAGGCCTATTTAAGGTCACTTACCTACATACAAAGTCTTTGGGTTTTTTTTTAATGAATATTTTTGAAAAAATGGCCTAAACCAAACATTTATGCCTTATAACTTCGTTGTTTACTGATATATCAACGCCATTTTTTTTAATTTATTTTTACATTGTCCATGTAAAATAAAAAAGATTTGATGAAAAAAAAAACAAATACAAAAAGAACGGGAGATTGTTAAATGTTGTTAAAGGCAAAAAAAAAAAAAAAAAATTAAGGACTTCAAGTTTAGGTTCAAAAAAAAAAATAAAAAAAAAAAATAAGAGCAACAACCAAATCCAAATTATTTTAAAAACAAGTTTTTTTTTTGCCTTTAACAATATTTAACGATCTCCCGTTCTTTTTTTATTTTTTTTTTTTTTTTTTTTTCAAATCTTTTTTTGCCATTTTTTTTTTTTTTTTTTTTTTTTTTTTTTTTTTTTTTTTTTTTTTTTTTTTTTTTTTTTTTTTTTTTTTTTTTTTTTTGCATCAAATCTTTTTTATTTTACATGGACAATGTATTAGTATTTACAGTAAAAAAAAAAAAAAAAAAAAAACGAAAAGAAAATGGCGTTGATATATAAGTAAAAGCGAAGTCATAAGGCATAAATGTTTGGTTTTCAGCATTTAAAAAAAACGTAAGACTTTGTATGTAAATAAGTAACCTTAAATAGGTTCAAAATGAACCTCCCTACCCGAGATATTTCTTTGGCCTACGATCTTCCGAACACCCTGTATATATATATTTTTTTTAATTTTTGGGTGATTCTACAACCAAAATAACTCTGAGCCCTAGAAGCTTATAAAACTTTTATAACTAGACATTGCAAAATAATAACCACATCGTTCTTTCACTAACGTGTTCGTTCACTAACGTGTCGTTCTTTCTATCGTTATATCACTAAGATAAAAATTTTAAAGTCAATTTTTCGAGAAGAAAAAAAAAGTAATTATAAAATAAAATAAGTCAAAAAAATTAAATTGTATAAATTAAAAAAAAAAAAAAAAAAAAAAAAAAAAAAAAAAAAAAAAAGTTATCAAGGAGATTAAATATTTTTAGAGCTTCGTTTTACGTTTTGTCATAAACCTATATTAGTTATAACCGAAAAATTATAGTACATACTAATGCGAATATATAGCTATTCGAAAAACATGTACCATGTATCCTTGCTTTGATCCTTGATCTAAAACGAGATAATCTGGATGTCTGGGGTGTCCAACAGAAGTCATAAGACAATGTACCAGGATAAACACAAATCACAGGCGGAAATTTTTTCTCAGCTTCTATTCAAAGAAAAACAGATACATATGTCGTCGGACGAAATAAAAAAAAAATATGTATTTTTTTTTTTTTTTTTTTCCGATGTAGAATCACTAAAAATTTTGGATCAAAATCGAAGAACGGTATGCGAGAAAGGCCCGGGGTAAAACAGTTTTATATCATTGACACAATCTAATAAATTGTTCCACTTTAAACGGGAATGATTATATAAATAGAATAAAAATAATATCTATTGAATATAATAACAAACACTTATAAAAAAAACAAAACAATTTTTAAGCTTTATTTTGAGGTATAGTTAAAAGTTAAGAGTCTGATTCACCCCGTACCTATAACATATAAAATTCAAAGTAGGAAGGTTGTGGTATATTGATGAATATAACCAATAATTGGTTTGTCACACATGAAATGACCATGGTTTTAGAACCAGGAAGAAAATGAAAATTTGAGATTAAATCTAACATTTTTTTTAATTAAAGTATTTACCACCATTTTCGATACACTTCTGCCAACGGCTTACCAAGTTGTCTATACCACATTTGATAAACGTTGAGTCACATGATGAAAGGAATTCAGAAAATGCATTTTTAATGTTTAAATCATTGGTAAGCAATTTTCCTCGCAAAAAGTTGTCCAAAATCCGAAAAAAGAGGTAGTCTGTAGGGGATAGATCAGGGGAATATGGGAGGTGTGGTAAGACTTCATAGCCCAACCCCTTTAATTTATTCACTGTCTGTATTGAAACATGAGGTCGGGCGTTATCATGAAAAAGGATAGGTCCTTTCCTGTTTACCAGTACCGGCTGTTGCTTCATCAAATTTTGAAGCATTTGGTCAATTTCTTGGCAGTATGATGTTGAATCAATTGTTTCTTCCGTCCACGGGGCAGATTTTCTAATGTCATATCTTCTGAGGAAAAGTTTGTAAACCAACGATGGGTGGTTCTTTCATTAGCACTTCCTTCACCAAACGCATGATTAATATTTCTTGCTCTCTGGGCACCAGAATGACTGAGTTTGTACTCATAAAAAAAAAATTGTTCGGAAATTGCGTGTTTCGATGGCCACGGTTAAAATTATACTAAAATCAGTATTCCTACTTGACAAAAAAACAAATACAGTTTACAAAATATAACATTAACAAGTACTTTATTATAGATAGTAAATATTTTGATAGGAATCAATAGGCAACGCTTTAATCCTATATAAAGAAAAATCGGACATTTCATGTGTGACAACACAAGAGTAATCGTTCAAAGAAAAAATTGGTACAATTTAACCCAAGGATTTGACGATATATGATGGATGGTGTATTTGAGTATTTCGTGGTACATTATTCTTCAATGTTTCTTTATTATAGTCCATTAAACTTTATTCTATTTTTTTTAATTTTAAATCTTTTTATATTGCTTAAGTATTAAAATTGCCTTAAAGAGAGCAATACGTAATATGGATGACTTTATCCATCACACAATACATACGATAAGAAATAAATGAAAAGAAGAGAAAAAAGAACATAAATACAGAACCTCATAATATATACGAGGTGTGATCAAAAGTTTCCAGGACTTTTTATATACCATGGGAATGCAATGTCTCACAGCGATGCGGTTGGCAGCATTGTATTGCCTGACTCAACAGGAACACAGCTGTGTTTGCAGATCAATCATAACATCACTGAAAGTAACATTAGCACAGTTTGTTTGAGGTTAGTTTTATAGAGTTTGGCTATTTTATGAAAATTAATGTGAAAGAAGAGCAACGTGTTTGTGTGAAACTGAACAAAACGTTTTCTGAAACCTTTTTGATGTTACAAGAGGCTTTTGGTGAAGAATGTCTAAGCCGATCATGCTGCCATCAGTGGTTCAAGAGGTTTAAAGATGGCCTTTTTGTGTAAAAAACGCAATGACTGTCATTCCTCAGCCCCCCTACTCACCTGACCTGGCTCCAGCCGACTTTTTTCTTTTCCCGAAGCTCAAGAGACACCTGAAAGGACGAAGATTTTAAACAGTTGACGAAATTAAAGAAAAAACAACAGAGCTGCTAAACACCTTTACAAAAGAAGAGTTTACTGGGGCTTCGAAGGAGACAAATTTGAATAACCTGTATGTTGTATGAATAAACGTATAAAAATTCAGACCTGGAACTTTTTGATCACACCTCGTAACAAACAAATTTAATCAGAGATTAATAAATAAATATTTTTTATTTATTACCATATATGCAGATTTATTTTTTTTCCTCTTTTTAGCTTAATAAATATCGATTGTATGAAATCAAATCGAACGATCAAAGTTAATTAAACAACTAAATACCTTTTATATTTATTTATTATGTTAGAGTTATTTTAAATGGTAATCTATCAAATAGATCACAGAAAAATAGTTGAGTGTTTACAGTATGAGATTCAAACTTATCCTGCAGTACTTCCTTTGCTATGATAACGCTGAACAAAAAAAGTCTGTCATCATCGCAGGGGAGAAATCTTGGCTGAAGTCTTTATCATTTGCGTGACAACAAAAGAAAACACGGAAACCTCCTGTTATAATCTCACCTCCTGATACAATTGTCACCTCCTGATACGACCAGTAACGTTACAAAAATCATTACAAATTTCTATAAGAATGCTCAACTAGATTTTGATATACTATTTATTTTATAGTGATAAGATATAGACGAAATATTTATCTCGGAAAGGTACAAGTTACCTTCAAGTGGTAATTAGATCTAGGACTATCTAGATAGCAGTGGAAAACAAAGGTTGTTGAACCCGAAAAAATAAACAAATGAACTGCATCTAAATTGATAACAATGGCTGACACGCAACCCCTTTAACCAGGAATTTATTGAGGCGATTATGTAAGATAAATACTATTCGAAGAATAAAATAAATTTCTTATGTGTTTTATTGATATATTGTTGATTCAGGTTTTTATAAATGTAACGTCTCTCTTTGAGGTTACCCTAGAAAGGAGAGGAAAATAAAAAATAAAAAACAAAGCATTCAATATGTCAGTTATTTGGAGCTATATTATTTTGTTTTTTTATGTAAAGAAGAATTACAAACATTGATTACTATAAGAATAAGGTTATTACTTGTTTTTTTTTTTTTTTTTTTTTTTTTTTTGGGCAAAGGCCTTATAGACCACGCGAATATCATGATTTGGGATTCTTCTTCATTTCCCAAAACTTCCTCATTCGTTCTGCATGTCTGGCTTTTCTTTCCTCCGTCCAAGCCCCACTCCTCCTTATTCTCTCCCTTCCCACGAAGACCTTTATGTCATTTAATGATTTTCTATATGTTTCCCTATCTTGGCAGTCTGCATCTTTTATTCCCATTGAATTCATGTCATCCTTAATCTGTCTAAAAAAACCCAGATGTGTTCTTTTGCTGTTGGAAATGTCGGAAGATTTTCCCGTTCAATCTTTCAGGACTCATCCTCATCATGTGCCCGTAGAATCTCAGTCTTCTTATTTTGATATCGGTTTCTAGACTCTTGTTGTTATTATAGATTTCTCTGTTGGACCTTAGTCTGTAACCTTCTGGTGTTTTTCTTGGTCCGTAGATTTTTCTGAGTATCTTTCTTTCTACCTTCAACAGCTTCTCCATGCTAGGGAGGTAAGATGTCTCGGTCCCATACAGTATCACGGGCTTGATCACGGTATTATAATGTCTGACCTTGGCTTTGATGGACAAATTCTTCTTATTGTAGAAACTCCTGATATTGAAAAATAACTTTTCCAGTTTGGTGGCTTTCTCCTTAAAACTCTCTCGATCCGAGCCATTACTGCAGATGATTTCTCCTAAATATCTGAACTTTTGTGCAACCTTGATTTTCCCACAAATGGTGTTCACTTCTTTTTTCTTGTACTTTATGTCTGTGGTCATGAGTTCTGTTTTTTCTGCAGAAATTTGTAGGCCCGTTTTCCTGGCGATTTTTGATAATGTGTTTATCTGAGCAATAGCTTCTTCCTCAGTTTCTGCAAGAAGGGCGAGATCATCCGCATAGGCGAGGCATCTAACTTTTACGAAATTCCTTTTGGTTCCCAGTACTGCTCCTGAGTCGTTTTCTCTCCATAACTCCCTCATGATCCTATCCAGTACCATGTTAAAAAGAACTGGCGACAAACCATCTCCTTGCCTGAGACCCGTTTTGATCTGGAAGGGTTTGCTGATGTGTCCCTGGTACTTGACTTTCGACTCGGTTTCCAACAGGGTTAATCCTATTAGTTTTCTGGTCTTCTGATCGACACCATATTCTTGGAGTATTCTGAGTAGAGTTTCTCTATCCACGGAATCATAAGCTTTCTTGAAATCCACAAAAGAGATGAATAGGTTTTTCCTGCTTTTGTTTCTGTAGTGCCTGATCAGGAGTTTGAGGCTCAGGATCTGTTCTTGGCATGATCTGGTTTTCCTAAAACCTCCCTGGTATTCTCCGATTTTTGGGTCTACTTGTGGGTATAACCTGTTTAGGAGAGCTTTAGAGAAGATTTTGTATGTTACAGGCAGCAAGGATATTCCTCTGTAATTGTTTGCATTAGATCTGTCCCCTTTCTTGTGTAGTGGGTGTATTAGAGCGGTATTCCATTCTTTTGGGATTTCTTCTTTATTCCAGATGTCCATCAACATTTCCGTGATTATTTTCCTGAAGTTTTTCCCAGTGAGTCTCCACATCTCAGCGATAACTCCATCCTCCCCTGCCGCTTTATTGTTCTTTAGGGATGCGATGATGTCGTCCAGCTCTTCATTATCTGGTGGGTAGGATTCCTCCTCCAGAGGAGTATTATCAGTTGTTTCCAATTTCTCCTTTGGCTCCTCACAGTTTAGCAGTCTCTCAAAATATTTTGCAAATTCCTCACAGATTTCTTCTTTACTCTGTGCCGCTGGTCCTCCTTCCCTTTTTAGTGTCAGGCCAGCGGGGGTGTAGGGTTTAGTTTTCTGTTTGCACTGTTTATAGAAGAGTCTGGCGTTGTTTTCCTTGAAATTTACTTCTATTTCCGTAAGTTGTTCATTGAGAAAGACCCTCCTTCTTTTCCTCAGAATTTGGTGTGCGTTTTTCCTTTTTTTCATAAGTTCTTCATGATTTTCTTTGGTTTTGTTTTGGTTCCATTTTTTCCAGGCTTCAAACCTGTTTTTTATAGCTTCTTCGCACTCGGTGTTCCACCATTCTTTTTTCTGGACTTTTCCTCCTGGGGCTAGGTCTTCAGCCAGTCGTACCATATTTTCAGCGACTTCCTCCCAATTTTCCGGTATCTTTAAGTCTTTCTCGAAAGTATCCCCGCAGATTCTGACCAGTTTCCCTCTATCTATTTTTCTTACTTGGTTCTTGTTCTTTTGGTAATGTCTCTTTGCTGGGTACATCTTTAGTTATTACTTGTTTATAAATAAATTCGTATTTTAATATTAATGATATAACAGGCATAATTACAGCTGTGTTAAGAATGTTTTACCCTTTGAATGACCGTAATAAATAGGATAAGACCCCATCCGGATCACTGAAAGTGTGGATTAAAGGGAACTCACAGCAAAATGCACATTATGAATATTAAAGTGGTTTTACAAAACTAAGTAGTCTATTTACATACTGAGATAGGTCTATTAAAACGAAAAATTTATTTATTTAACCATCTGTACTGTATAAAGTATTCAAGTTTTTTTTTTTTATGATATTTTATTTTTTATTTTTTTAGTTATTTATTAAAATTTACAACTGTATATACAACACAAAAATTAAGTACATTAAGTAATTGTGATGATAATGTTAAAAATGACACGTCACTTGTTTTTAAAGCAACTACCCATTGGCAGCACTTATGAAGGTTCTATATAATAAGGTACTATATTAGAAGGTCCCGAGGCCATCTTCTTTTCAGGCGCCTCGGAGGGTTATCTGGAATGGAACAAGAGGCAAGTTGTGATACTAATGGATTTGAATGGTTGTGGATTTTGCTATGTAAGGATGAATATCTGGTTTAAGCTGCCAGAAACGTAAGGTATATTAAGATCTTTATGGATAAGTATAATAATGACAAAGTAAAGAGCTCTGAAGATTTTGAAGTGAATACGTCTTTAAATTTGCTACCATATAGGGTCAATCCAAAAAACCTAATGATAACCAAATCGGGGGATACACTTTGGCTTTGTAGTTTCGAATCCTCTACATCCAAAATTAAATTATACGACTGAATAGCTAAAGAATCAAAGAATTCATTACAATAAGCGAGAACCGTGACGTGGAGGGGGAAGCGCCGCAATTTTGAAGTTATTTTGCTGCGTATCGAGATTTGCAATTAGTATAACTTTTGACTCGGAGAAGCTACGATGTTCGTTTAAGTTTTAATAGTCAGCTGTTTTCAAAATATATCGATTGTATATACAACACTAGTTTAAAATATATATCATTTATTAGTGACACAGCCACACCCCCTTTTTTTAAAGAATTTTAGATTGTATAGATTGTATACAAAATTAATCGAATGTCTCAATTGAGCACCAAAGCTCAACTCCGTATGTCCAAATAGTTATGATTATAGTTATTTTAATGAGTCTCTGGTAATTAATGGGCTTCTTAGAGCGTTTCTCTATAAAATGTTGTAACAGCTTGTAACATAAAAACTTCCTAACAGAAGATATGAGGAGGTCCGGATACGAAGGGCGAACTCAAGAAAACCTGAATAGAAAAATCCACAAGTTAAAGTTTCAACACAAGGGCGAACTCAACTTTTTATTATTTATATTTATATTTATTTATAATATAATTTATATTAGAAAATTATATTAAAAAGTTGAATTAGCCCTTGTGTAGAAACTTTAACTTGTGGATTTCTCTATTCAGGTTTTCTTGAGTTCGCCCTTCGTATCGGGACCGCATAAGAATTGATATTTGCTAAAGCTATAAAAGTTTATATAATACCAATGAAACATTTTTAAAAACAATAAAAATCTTCAGAATAAGTACATACATTTTACGGATTTTTTTTTTTATAAACGTGGTTACTGATGTTTTACTAACAATTTTTGAAAATCTTATTTTTATTTCATTTTTATTTTTATTTCAGTATTGTTAATTTCATTTAATTTCAGGTAAATATATTATCTTTAATTTTTATAATGATATTATTGTAATTGAATTTTAATTACATATTATTTGTTGAAGTATTAAATGTTGAAGTAGTCTTAAGCGAAATATATTTTTTTTAAAAACTATTATCCTATTTTTCTTTACATTTATAATATTTCATGAACTGGATGATAAAATCCAAAATAATTATAAGTTACTTCTCAGTATTTTAAAAAAATATATGAAAGATTTAATTTTAAAAGAGTATATATATATATATATATATATATATATATATATATATATATATATATATATATATATATATATATATATATATATATATATATAGTGAATAAGACAGGGACCCAAGGACCGTCCTTGTACGATGCACTTTACTCTTCCTTGAGGTCAAGTCAGGTGTGTCTTGCTTTACACTTCGTCCCTAATATTCATCAGGAAGTTTATTTATTTTTCTATTTTAAATATGTGTGCGTGTGTGTGTGTGTGCGCGTGCATATATATATATATATTAAAAATGGAATTGAAGCAGAACAGAATTATTGGAGATAAAAATATAATAAAAAAAATACTTTCAATTAAATTTATGAAGAACCATTTTTTTTTTTTTTATATTTTCAAATAGAACCTAAAAATGTTGCTAAGTGATTACGGTACTTTATGCAGAACAATAATTAAAATAAAAATAAAATAACAGAAGTTAATAATATAATTGCATTTAATGTAATATAATAAAAACTTAAATACATCCCCCCCCCCTAAAACGGTTGAATATCTTTTAATTAATGCTATTACCAAATTTAATTTCTTAAAATAAAAATGAGAAACGTTTACGATCACATATAGACTTAAAAAACAAAATCCTTGAACAGTCGGAAACCCTCTTAATTATATATAATTAGACACTCGTTTAAGGAAAATTAGGAGAACGAAAATTATTTAAGGAAAAAATAAAATAAAAAATTCTAATACGCCTTATTCAATGAAGCAACTACGCAGTTGAGTGATGCGAGATATTCTGATGCGGAGTATGAATGATGTCTTGATTAAATCGTATAATTAATCGATTTTATTGCAGGAAAATGTACGAAGAAATCGATTTTAAACAATAAAATTTGTCAGAACAAAACTTCGTAACATAAGGTATAAAAATCGAGGTATATTTGGAAAAAAAAAATTTAAGAGCAATAAAAACCTTCGGAATAATTACATAAATTTAACGGAATTTTTTTATTTTTTTAATAAACATGGTTACTGGTGTTTTACTAACAATTTTTGAAAATCTTATTTTTATTTCATTTTTATTTTTATTTTGGTACTCTGAATTTCACTTAATTTCAGATAAACATATTTTCTTTAATTTTGATAATGATTTGACGATATGAAATGAATTTTAATTACTTATTATTTTGATAGGCAAAAATAATTGGAGTTATTGAAGTTCCTTAAGATTCTGTGCGAATGAATAAATAATTAAAATGAACTTTACTATTAAAAAAATGAAAAATAAAATAAAATAAAAAAAAAATAAAAAATGTGTCAATTATTTTGTGTAAATCATAAAGTATTTATTTTGTAAAAATCAAAGTGGAATGGGTGTGTTATATTGACGAACTTAAGGGAAAAGAAACAACATATTTTGGGTGTGAAAAAAATGTTACACGAGAAACCTATAGACCAGCCAAAAGACATATCTATATCAAAAGCAACACAACTTATGTCAAGACATATTTTACCATATGATTACCAGCTGATGTAATTATGAATTTCGTAATTGTAATGATTCTTAACTTGAATTAAACTAAATTTATTGATCCCTGTTAAATATAATATTTAAAAAAAAAAATGTGGCTTGAAAAGCATGACAGATTGGTACCTTCTACTGGAGATTCCTCTTGACATGAAATATTTTGTAATTTAAATAAATTTTATAGTTCCAATCAAAAGAGGAATTTTCTTAAGTTCAAGATCTTTTGTTACGTGTAAAAACTATCAAAAAAAGGTATTGAATCTATAATTTTTTCTTGTTATTTATTCAGTCCATTTTATAATTTTCAGCTATGGTATATTTTTTTTTCCCCTAACTTTATCAGTTATAGTCCTTTTTTTTTAGTTATAATTTATTATCACAAATCTGCAGATTTATTTTTTTGTTTCTTATTGAAACAATTCGATGATATGAAAATATGACGAATTCTGATTTAAAATATCATATTAATTGGTACAAGTTAATTATTAATTGTAATAAAAAAGTATAATTAGGAAACTAAATTAAATTAAGGTATATTAAAAAAAAAATTATACTGTCATCAGTAACTAACTTTCTAGTTAATTGTATTTTGTATTTTTTTACAAGATTGATCTCGCGAAATTTTATATTGATCATAATATGTATATTGGTAACAAATTTAATATCATCATACAAAACAAAAACTTTTATTTTTTTTTAAATTAACACGTATGCTCTTCTTATTCCACACCAAAAATAGATGATATCAATTTAAAATACGTTTTAAACATGAAAAATTCATCAATTTTTAGCTATTAAATTTTTTTTTTTTAAATATTTCTGATTATGAAATAACTTTGTCTTTATTTTTTTTTTTTTTTTTTTTGTATATTGTATTATTCTGATTCTTTAATTTTTTTAATAATAATAATGCTTTATTGTCATATTTACAATTACAAATAATTTAGTATACATGTTCCGGTCTTAAGTCCTCTACATGATTAACATAGTTTTATAGTTTAGTTAATAGTTTTACACTTTACAGATTATCTGTCAACAGTGGGAAAATAAGGAAAAAACCCACATAAAAAAAGAAAAAAAAGAAATGTAAAAAAAGTAAAATAATTACATGGTATAGAATAAAATATAGCATAAGAATTAAATACAATTAATAACTAAATACAAAACAATAATAATACATATAAATAATCTATACATAATAACCAGCATACATAAATGAATGACAATATGTACATAGCAGTTGAGTAACCAAAGGGAGGTCTATGTTAAGAGTACATGTTTGGTTCTTTTGTGCGTGTATCTTTTGAGGGAATTTTTATCGTAGTTACCAATTTCTTTTAATAGGGGATTTTCTTAATCTGATTCTTTATATTAACTTTCGACACATGTACTATGTTTGTGTATATGTAAAATAATAACCAAAACAAAAATTAAAAATTACATGTATATTATATACTTTTAAGTATGGTGTGTACAGAAATAAATATAATAAAAACACTAAAAAAAAAAGTATGCTCTTGCCAAATTTCGCAATTATCATAACTTTTTACGAAATCGTTTGTACTCTTTTTTTATAATTTTGTTTGTTGAAAATATTTTATTTTTTCCAGTTCCTATACTAAGAAAACACATGCTGTTTACACTCCTGGTTGTGCCGGTTTAATATTGATAGTAATTTTAAATTCATACAAATAAGAATTTTTACCAAAAATATGTATTACAAAAAAGATTAATGATATTTTCAATCAGTAATTCAGGTTGTTTTTGTTCTAACTTCTTTTTTTTTTTATTAATTAACAAGTATGCTCTTGCCAAATTTCGTTTTGATCATAACGTTTAAGAAAACCATCTGTAACTCTAGTTTTTAATTTTTTTTTTCCACTGCCTATACTAAGAAAACACATGCTGTTTACACTTCTGGTTTTACCGGTTTTCAATACTGATATTAATTTTTAATTCGTAAAAGTTAAAATTTATTTTCATATGAGAAAGTTTAGATCTAAAGATTTAATTTTATTAACTTATAGAAAATAATGTTATTAATATCAAAATACAAATTATATATCATCATGTTAGATTCTGAGAGGATTTTCACATAATTATTAATTTGTGAAAAAAATAATAATAATAATAATAAAGAAATATAAATAAACAGTTAAAATTAATACATATTTATATATAGACACAGTACCTGCTTGTCATGCTTCTTCTTTCCGACCTCCAGGAGGTGAATGATAACCTTATCTACGTCCAGTTGCTGCTTCATGACCATGTCGACTGAGGCACAACTCTTACCGCGGGCCCCTCTGTCGGGGCACTGAGCGTCGCTATTCGCCTCGCGAGCCGACAGGGCCCGAGTATTTCCGAAGATGTACGAACTGATGGGGCTTTCGTGACGGAGATGGGAGGATAAGACAGACAGGTCGTAAATCAGGTGGTGTTAGTAGTGAATCGAATCTTTAGTAGCATCCTATTGGCATATCCAGGGCGAGCCTTATTCGCAAAGGTGCACGTTGTATACCTTGCAAGTTTATCTTGGCAGGGTGTAAACTGCATTCAATACTTAAAGCACATTGAATTATTAATGTCGACATGGATTTGTTTTTTGGCTGGGGGTCTATTTTTCTTTTGTTTTACTTTTCTTTCTTTTTTTTACATTCAAAATATAACATTTTGACACGCTCTAGCTCCGTTGGTGTTACAAATAAATTATAAAATATTAGACATGGATCAATAAATTTACGTTAAGAATGATCCGAGACGAAATTTATAATCGCAGCACCTAGCAATCATATGATACAATTTGTCTAGACTTAAGTTGTGTCACTTTTGACATGGGTACGTCTTTTGACAGAAGGTTTATAGTTTTCTCGTGTAACTTTTTTTTCACATCAAAAATTTAATATTTTCAGTTCCCCTAGCTCTGTTGGTCTTGCTAGGTTTGAAAATTTACCGTTAGTTTTCAAATAAGAAATATAATCGAGAATATTTTTTTTATATAAAATTTTTCGCTAGGGCCTACCGTTTAGAAGCTATATTTGTTTAAATGAAAAAAACGCTGTTTTCTCTTAACTTCGTTTATTCCAAATAATCAATGTATTTAATTTAATTATAAATTTAAGTAATTTGAAATTTTTAACTGTAATATGTAAATTGGGAAAAACAGTATTATAGATATACATGTCCATGATTTATTGTTTTTACCAATCAGGGAGAAATTGAGTTTTTTAAAAAATAAATGTGTGCCTTTGAAATTTCATTCTGAACATTTTGCTATTTAATCTCATCTCTGTTTAATGAATTTTCTTCGAAACCTTTTTTTTTATTTTTTTTTTTTTTATATCCATAATTGAAATTTACAACTGTAAAAATATATACATCAAGTAAATATGCTGATAACTATTACAATAACATGTCAATACTTGAAAAGAACTACTCATCAGTAGCACTTAATTAAAACATCTACACTAGAAGGTCTCTAGGCCATCTTCGTTTCAGACGCCTCGGAGGATTATATTAAGGTCGTAGGTTCGAATACCGGCTGGGCGGGTTAAAAAAATTTATTTTGTGACGAACCCACGAATAAATCTTTAATTTCTCACCCTGGCTAGTATATGACTTCCATGGAAGTCTTGGGCCCAAAAAAAAAAATAAATAAAAAAAAATTAATTAATAAAAAGCTGAACCAGAGGAGTTTGTCCAGATAAGAGGCAGCAGCATGCTCAAGCTGGTGGTTACGTTCCTATTATCACTAATAATAAATAATAAATTATTACTAAAGAATTCACCTTATCGACATTCACTCCTAAAATTTTCTTTTATTATTTATTAACTATAGTTACATGTTTCGGAATACATTTCCCATCATCAGATTATTTTTTTCATCTCAGTGATTACACACTAGGTCAATTCTCTTAACCCTTTAGTGCATGATTTTTTTCTTTTTCATTCTTTTTTTTTTTTTTTTTTTTTATTGATATTTACAACTGTACAAAACAATATACAACAAGTAAATGTGTTGACAGATAATTCAATGGCATGCAAATAACTTGTGAAGAACTACTCACTAGTAGCGCTTCAATAAAAATTTTACACTAGAAGATCTCTGGGCCATCTTGTTTCTGACGCCTCGCAGGATTATCGGGAATGGAGTGGGAAGCAAGTTGAGAAACTAGTGGATTATGGAGCGTACTATGAAAGGATAGGTATCTGGTTTGGGCTAAATCAGCAACATATGGAACATTAAGATCTTTATAGATAAGTTTATTGGTGACAAAATTTAGTGTAGCTCCAAAGCTGAACTCCGTACGCCCAAATAGATCTAATCACAGTCATGTATAAGAGTCTTTTGTAATTAGTAGGGAGCTTTGAACGTTTGTCTAGTAAATGTTAAAGTAGTCTGTAACGACGGGCAGTATCTTGTCGTAGTGGCGTCGGGGGATTAGTGGAATATCAGGATACTGTAGGACAGAACGTCGTAGGTTTACGACAAAAAATACAAATGTAACGTAGGACGTTCTGTCCAAGTGGCTCCAGTCCGAGGTAGAAGATCTGTTCAAATCAGGGTATTTGCAGTGGAAAGTATCATTAATTTTTTTTTTTTTTTTTTTCAGTTTAGATTCTGTTCCAGGACAGAAACTCGTAACGTAGGGTAAACAGAAGTTTTTAATAACACGAGTTTTCCTATAACAACATTTTCTGATTCAGTATTATTTTTATATAGTTATATTTTCTTATTTGGGTCTCCACTTATTTTTTTTAATATTATCTCTGAATAAGCCAATAAAACAATCATAAATTGTTTTGTATCATGCTGACTTACATTTAACTTACATCAGCTAGAAATTAGTTCACTTTTTAAAAAATAATGTAACGTTATTATTTATTGAAACTGTGAAATTTTATAACCTATTACAAAAAAATAACAAGGGTAAAAATTACTTCTTTTTTTCATGATAGATTGTGGATTTCACAACTTGAGGGGTAGTTACGTAATATGCAAATGTTTAGAAAGAAAACCACATATTGTCGTTTTGTCACTTCCTTTTCACGAATCTTTATTGTTTCAACAACACACGATTAAATTATATAAGCAAACAAGTTGATGTAGATTACATTATTTATTTTGTATCAGTGCAGTTACAAAAATAGTTTAAATAAACAGTTATAAGTATGAGTTTACTAGTGTAATTTCTTCTAAAATATTGCACGTGAAAATTAGGATTAAAGTTATTGTCATAATGGTTAAATCAAGTTCTTATATTTTGATTTTAAAAATTTACTACAAATTTAAAATGCGAAATATTTTATTTATTTTGACTGATTAAAATTTAAAAAAATGAAGAAAGAAAGATTGACCATAGCGATTCCAAAATACCGCACTCAATAGGCCAGTCACTAAGAGAGAAAAAAAAATGAATTCAGGAAAAAATGCAGAAGTGTTTTTCAATTGATTTTGAATCCAAATTTTAAGACCTGGATATTTTAGTTTATTAAATCCGGACGTCTGAGATGAAAAGGGCATGTTGCTAGAATGAGCGATAATGAAATCCCCAAAAGGCTCCTGGAAGAATAGATATTCAGACGCAGAAATGTGGGAAGATCTCGCCTGCGGTGGGTGGATTGTGTGGCAGCAGAGTGCGGAGAAAATGCTAAGAATAAGACATTGGAGAACAGCAGTACAAGACAGAGAAGTTTGACGACTTCAACAAAGTTCTCCACTAAATGGACACCGTTATTATTATATTATTATTATTGTAATATTTTGTTAAAATGTCGCAACTGCACTTATAGATGCTATAAAATCCACTTACAACAACACAAAAGGAATTATAAGAATAAACGGAAGAGAATCCGAGGCCTTTGAAATGGGTAAGGGAATAAAGCAGGGAGATAGTCTCAGCCCTCCTCTACTATTTATTATCGTCATGGACGAGGTAATAAAATTTTGCAACCGAAGGACAGCAAAAACAGTGGTTGGGAAATGGAATATGAGGACAATCCTTGCTCAAGCAATGGTGCAGACGATATTGTTCTCATAGCAGATTCGGAAGAAAGCCTACAGCAAGCAGTCATAGAATGGGAGGCTGAACTGGAAAGAAACGGAATGACACTCAATGCAGGTAAGATTAAAGTTATGCATGTTAGAAGAGATAAAGAAAATATTGAGATCCGATCCGGAGGAGAAACGTTAGAGATGACCGAGGAATATACCTACCAGGGTACGGTCTTCAACAAGAATGGAAAGATGGTTGGGGAGATTTCCAACCGGATCAAAAAGGCAAACAGCATCTATTACCAAATATGCAACACGGTTGCAGGAAAAAAGGAGATGTGTAAGAAAGTAAAAATACACATCTTTAAGGCTGTATATTTACCCACTCTTACCTATGGAAGCGAGAGCTGGGTTCCTCTAAATAAACACTGTAGCCGAATAACTGCAATGGAAATGAGGTACCTGAAGGGAGTGGCTGGCCGAACGAGGAGGGAAAGAGTTAGGAACGAGAGTATACGGGGGGACATCGGAGTCTTACCCATAAGAGACACAGTAGAAAAAAGGCTGCTGAGATGGTTCGGCTACGTTTGCCGAATGTAGGAGGACCATGACCCAAGAAAGCTCTTCGAAGCTAGGCCTACCGGAAGACGTCCCAGGGGCAGGCCTAGACTAACATGGACGGACCACATCTCCAGGCTGGGACAAAATAGAGGAAAGCGCTGGCAAGAGACCGGGAAGCATGGCGGACTTGGACCAAGGCACCTCCTCGCTGAAAGGCACTAAGGAGGAAGAAGAAGAAGAAGAAGAAAATTGTAATATTGTTTAATCTTTATATTTTCAAAATAAATTTAGTACAGGGTGGCCAACCTGTCCAAGTCAAGTTAAAAGAAACCAACCATATATCCAGGTTTTCCAGGTCACTTCTTATAATATTAAAGACAAATATTAATATTTTATTATTTTTAATTATTTATTGATATTTAAAATTGTATATAATATATACAACAAGTAAATTTGAGAATTAATTTTTAGAAAAAAAAAAAAAAAAAAAAACCGACTTTATGATTAAAACTTCATGTAAGTAAAAAGTAAAACATAATATTTTAATTACTTCAAAACAAAGAGCATTAAATGACAATCAACGAAATCATCGATACTTATATACTTATTCACAATTAACGATCAGTTATTTTTGGAGTCGGTGCCAATCAGAACAAACAGAATTTGAAAGAAAGCTGTTATTTGTAAAGATCCCTCCACCATTTCATTACCACCACACTTCTGTCTCGTGCCATTCGAAAGTTTGTTGCAAACGCAGGATTAAACTGCCCTTTTCGGCTGGCACCGACTCCAAAAATAACGGATCATAAATTGTGAATAGTCTAAAGTACAGTAGAACCCCTCATATCCGACCTCGGGATATCCGACTCCTCGGATTATCTGTCATATAAGTCACCCCTTCCCCATCATTCTCAAATGTTCGATTATGTGAATCATAGTAGTGCAACCGAGTTCCCCTCATAGTTACCTATTATGGCTACCCCAAAACGTAAACGTACTGTATGCACGCTTCAGAGGAAATTAGAAGTTCTTCAGCGCTTGGAAAATGGTGAAACTAGGAATAGGGGTCACAACAATTAAAGACAGGAGGAAAAACAGAAAGAATAACCAATCGTACACCATGACAGTGGAAAGGAAGGAAGTCCTTTGTCTGGTCCTTATTTTAATAACTGATTTTTTTAAAATGAATTTATGTGTAATTAATTTGTTGGCTATGCGCACATACATGCATACTTCCGCATTTTAAGCTTCAGTACTTTTTGTGTTCAATATGTTTTGTATTCAATAAACACGTTCATTTACATACATATGTGCATAAATACTCGTTTATGTGTGTTTTTATTAATGTTTTGTTGTTCCTCGGATGATCCGACCTTTTTTGTTATCCGACCATGCTCCAGTCTCATGGGTGACGGATATGAGGGGTTCGGCAAAATAAATAATTTCGATGATTTTCTTTTAATGCTCTTTGTTTCGAAGTAATTAAAATATTATTTTTTACTTTTTAGATCAAATTTGTACATGTATGTTTAATCTTTAATTCGGTTTTTGTTTTTTACTAAAAACTAATTCTCAAATTTACTTGTTGTATTTGTTGTACAATTGTAAATATCAATAAATAATTAAAAATAATAAAATAGTAACATTTGCCTTTAATATTATAAAAAGTGACCTGGAAAACCTGGTTATATGCTTGATTTCTTTTAACTTGACTGGGACAGGTTGGCCACCCTGTACTAAATTTATTTTGAAAATATAAAGACAAAACAGAATATTAAATATAACAATTGAAGATAGAATAACAACAGTTCCCATTTATTGGAGAACTTAGTTCTCAATAACATCTATTGACGCCCCACATGGTCAGCAGAGCTTCCATGGTCAAACGTCAAAGTTAATAGGCGATCTGTTTAAAACTGTCGATCGTTAATGCGCGCTCAAGGCTATAAAAACAAAACTTGAAAGCATTGAAATTGATCTCTCTTTGCTAGTTCTAACCGTTATTTATAATCATAAGTAGAGCCCGGATTCTCGTGCAATTGCATCTTTTTATTGCAAGCTAGTAATCAGCCAGGGACAAATTATTGATATGAATTAGGATGTTTAGGCCAAATTTACCTAGTTTAATATTGCACAAAATTGCACATTTTGTGGGTTACTGCATAAAATTGCACATTCTGCAGTTTGAATGCATAAAATTGCACATTCTGCAGTTTGAATGCATAAAATTGCACATTCTGCAGTTTGAATGCATAAAATTGCACATTCTGCAGTTTGAATGCATAAAATTGCACATTCTGCAGTTTGAATGCACAAAATACCTGGATTCAAATCGTGAATGCGCACAACACTTTCTTGTTTTTGAAAAAGTAGCAACTTTTAGAAGAATGAAAAATTTTATTTTTACATAGGTAATAATTTTTCTTTTTATAATTTTGTATAAATTATATTTTTTAAATATAAAATTATACAAAAATATAAAAAATCCAAGCGTGTTAAAATGAATACGCTTCTATAGTGTTCTTAGAAATGTTTAGATTGACTTGAGCTAGGGACTCATAACTTTTCTCATCGGAAGCAATAATTTTTTTATTTTCCGACTTCCCTCTAAGGAGTAACGTTGTCTCCATTAAAATACCTAAAATTTCAGCTAGTGTTAGTTCAAAGATACCAGGATGGATAGAAAAATATCCGGAACTAAAATCCGGTGGCAAAATAATGTATTGTGGGCCCTGTGACAAAGCTATCGGGAGCGAAAGAGAGTCACAAGTTGATGCACACTGTAATTCGAGTAAGTTTTTAACTTGAATTTTTATCCCTATTTAATGATTTAGAGCATAAATGTACGGTTATTTTTTATTTGTAATTGCAATATACATATTTATATTCCTAAGTAATATGTACACATAGCTTATGTATAGCATGTACAATAAACAGATGCGATTTGTTCTTATGGCGTTTTAGACAAGGACTATTTAACTACTCCCTTACTAAGGACCGGATCAATAAATTTTAAGATAAAAACCACTTTTTGGAAAGAAATGTAACTAGCGAATTGTTTGTTCAACATTCTTTATCATTTGCATTTAATTTTGCATGATTTTATGTTTTTATTGCACGATTTCAAGTTTTTACTGCACATTTCAGAATTTTTCTTGCACGAAAATCCGGGCTTTAATCATAAGGTATCAGTTGACTGTGAAGTATTTAGAGATATAGATTATTGGGGTAGGCAGTCATAGATACACAGCAGATCAAAATAATATTTTAATTTATAATGCCGACGTTTTGACTTGCATTGCAAGCCTTCATCAGGGCTAGAAGAAAAGAAGACAAGCAAAAAGATATGAATAAATATATTAAAAAAACAAAAGTATGAAAAGAATAAATGTATAAGAGTAAAGACAGTAACATAAAGGCAATATTTAAAGGTAAAAAAGACAATACATAAAGACTAATGAATCAAGGTTAAAATGAAAAGAAATTAAAATGAGTGATAGTTACTTAAAGGTTAATAAGTAAATTCAACAATATAATTGGTAAACATAAAAAATGAGTAGATACAAAGTTAATGAGATATTGAGGACAGATAACTGAATTAATATCTAAAGGCACTGAAGACAATACATATAAACTATTGAATTAATTTAAATTGAAAAGAAATTAAAAGGAGTGATAGTTAATGAGTAAGCCACCTCTTCGCAATAACAATAATAATTAACTTAATTTTTTTTTTATTTCCTTTTATGTAGAGTTTTTTAAAAACAGCCCACTACCACCGCTCCAGCATTTTCTCCTTCGTAAAATACTTAATCCCGCCGAGCTGTATTGGGTTTCGGCTTGTCAACAATATTTTTCCATTATTAGGGTAACAGTCGCATAACCTCCAAAAGAAGATTAGTGTGGTTTCCTCATGGAGTTATAATACATAAATACTTGTCTATAACTCCATGGGTTTCCATGACGACTACCAATTCAAGAATATGGATTGGGGTGGATATCGATACACAATATATCAAAAATACCTATATTTATCTTTGACAGGCATATATTTTTTCTTTAAAATGTTTTTGTATCAATATGAACGTTATTATATATTGTTTTCTCTATATAATAAAATTACAACAAACAACTATATATATTTTTAAAAAAAGTAATTAAAACTTAAAATTATTTTAAATAAGGAAATGTTTTTAATGTTAGGGGCAGGGGACAGTTGGTAAGCACGGTTGCATCTGCTAGCCGTTATCTAACACATAAGTAAATGTACTTACTGCCTACTATTTATTAATTTCATAATAAACTAATTTTATATTTTAAACATTTGAAATATGTAATCTTGTTCCAATTTAAGTTGTGAAATAAATTAAATAAAATATAATAAATATGATTATGATTGTAACATGATATGAGTATTTAAAATGGCAATTCATAAAAAAACAAAACAGGTTATTTGTGATCACCGATAAATTGTGTATCGCTATTCTGAGCTCAAAAAGTGGGTCTTATGCACTTGTTCCCCGCATTTCATTTTGAGTTTATTATCATATTTTTAGGTTACGAGTAACCCAAATGTAATAACATGTCAATGAGAGGTCGTTTGATTGTTCCTATTATTATATAATTAAATTTTTTAAAAAAATTACAAAACAATTCTTTATTCTTTATTAACATTTTCAGTTTTTTTAATTATTGTTGTTGCTGAATTGTCAGTTTCCGTTCGCACAGATAAGTCTACTTACCCTTTTGTAACTAACCCGTCTTGTATGTCACAACCGGACTAATTATTTTTTATTTACAATGTCTTCGCTTTATTGGTTTGGCCTCTGAACTTTAACAGTCTTAATTTCTTCTTTAAGGTCATTATTCCTTGTTTTAAGAACTCCCAAGTACTCGAATTTCTAAGGTTTGTAGATAACAGTCATGCTATCCTTTAAATCACTTGAAGTACGTATGATGATATAGAAGGATCAATACAATTAATTGCCACTTCTATTGGGATTATTTTATTAGAAAACTAGTTTCGAATGCAAATTCATATTCATCTTCAGTTCTAAAACATACAATATTTTCAACACATCAGTACTATATTACATGGATTATATATACTAAAGATTTATTTTTTTTTTAAAACCTCAGTACATTGTACATGTTCCTATTATTATATAATTAAATTTTTTTTAAAAATTACAAAACAAAAAAAAATTATTTAATTATTTATTTAAATATTTGTTAAGTATTATTCGATGTAAAATACCTTCTTCCTGAAGAAATTTTATCGTTTTTTCTTTTGTATTTATTCGACGAATTAAATCGAACAGACATGTCGCGTATAATAATTTTTTTTTTTTTTTGGTTTTTGTAATTTTTATTTAATTATTAAATAATAGGAACAATTAAAACGATCTCTCATTGATATGTTATTACGTTTGGGAAGGTTACTCGTAACCTAAACATAAGATAACAAACTCAAAATGAAATGCGGGGAAAAAGTGCAAAAGAACCCAAAAAGTCATCGATATGGAATATCGATATTTTTCTTACCAATTATATCCAAATAATAGTATTTCCAAGAGAACCAGTTCCAGCCGATTGACTGTTTCCATAGATACATATAAGTATATAGATATTTGAGACAACTTCTAAAGTATAAGATGTCTGTTATCTAAAAACCTTAGACATTTAAGTACTTGAAAGTTCTTGACACAAGAAATAATAACCTTAAAGAAGAAATTAAGGTCGTTAAAGTTCAGAGGCCAGACCAACGGAGCAAAGACGTAAATAAAACAATAATTAGACCGGATATGACATGGAAGCAAGACGGGGTAGTTACGATTATGACTTTACACATAGATACATACCTATAAGTACATAAATATTCGAGACAACTTTTAAAGGATAATTAGGATTGATGAATTAATTGCCACTCCTATTGGGATTATTTTATTAGAATACTAGTTTCGAATGCTAAGCATTCATCTTCAGTTCTAAAACATACAAAATTTTCAATACATCAGTACTATGTTACATGGATTATATATACTGAGGTTTTCAAAAAAAAGAAATCCTTAGTATATATAATCCATTTAATATATTGGGTTGTTTCACATGAAATGTCCGATTTTATAATATTTGAAATACATAGAGGATTTTGCGAGTCTCTGTTGTTTACTTCCAAAGTTCACATATCATAATCAAGCAGTTACTAATCCTCTACTTTTCTTTTATAAACATTAGCTTCCCAATCAATTACACACTGTTTAGTATACCTTCAAATATGAACATGGAAACACGCGATTTTCGTGTAATATTTTTTTATGAGTTTAAACTAGGTCGTTCGGCAGCTGGATTGCTTATGACAATCAGCGTCGGTCAGGACAGTGGTTAGACATCGACGAAAGCCCAGGACAAATGCCAAAACCAAATTTGCACCCGAAAAAAATGATGGTTACAGTATGGTGGTCCATGGCTGGAATCATACATTATTCCTTTTTGCCTAGAGGTGAGACCATTACCTCTACAACCTACTGCAATGAAATTGGCCAAATGCACGAAAAATTATTGAAAAAACAACCTGGATTGGTAAATCGGAAGGGCCCTATACTCCTACACGACAACGCTAGACCCCACGTTTCAAAACTTACCATGCATAAATTGAAAGAGCTGGGGTACGAAGTTCTTCCGCACCCACCATATTCTCCCGACTTGTCTCCAACAGATTATCACCTTTTCAGGAATTTAGACAACTTCTGCAGAGGAAAAAATTTTGCAAATGATGCTGAAATCAAAAGTGCGTTTTCAGATTTTGTTTCACTTCAAAGCTCAGAGTTTTTCAAATCTGGGATAAAAAAGTTGTTGTCACGTTGGGAAAAATGTGTAGAAAAAGAAGGTAAATACTTCGAATAAAATTATATTGTTTCCATATTGTATTTTTACTAAAATCCCTTTACCTTGAAAACGGACATTTCATGTGAAACAACCCAATAGTACTGATGTGTTGAAAATATTGTGTGTTTTAGAACTGAAGATGAATGTTTAGCATTTGAAACTAGTATTCTAATAAAATAATCCCAATAGAAGTGGCAATTAATTCATCAATCCTAATTGTATTGATCCTTCTATATCATCATGCGTACCTCAAGTGATTTAAAGGATAGCATGACTGTTATCTACAAACCTCAGAAATTCGAGTACTTGGGAGTTCTTAAAACAAGGAATAATGACCTTAAAGAAGAAATTAAGACTGTTAAAGTTCAGAGGCCAAACGAACAGAGCGAAGACATTGTAAATAAAAAATAATTAGTCCGGTTGTGACATACAAGACGGGTTAGTTACGAAAGGGTAAGTAGACTTATCTGTGCGAACGGAAACTGACAATTCAGCAACAACAATAATTAAAAAAACTGAAAATGTTAATACAGAATGAAGTCAAATAAAGATATCTACAAAATTAAATTAAAAAATTAGAAAAAAAGTTTCGAAGAGAATTTTAGGGACAGAAATCAGGAAACGAAGATTAAATTTTGCTGGGCACATACTTGAATTTAAATAGACTTAACCAACATCTTTTTGTTATATTATGGAAATACAATGCTTCAGCGCTTTATATCACACATATAACACAATATTTAAAGATGGAGAATGTATAAACAAAAGAAGTATGTCAAGAAAGGAACACGTTCAGAGAACAAAGTTGTAAAATAGAGATACTTGTGTGCACTAGAAAGAGAGCATGCAAATTGTAAAGAACGAAAATCGCAGTAAAAGGATGAGGGCATTATGAAGTCTTAGATCCTGAACGAAGGAAAATCTGTTACAAACACAATAGTATTTGTAATGACAAAGAATATAAGAACATATAAAAGTATACAATAATAAGAACCAAAATTCCGATTTTGCTTTCCATCTAAATGAAAATAACCATGAATCCAATAAAGACACGGAAGTGAAAATAATACATCAAGTAGAAAATAGCCTAAAATTAAATATTTATGAATCATTGGAAATAAAATTTAAAACCGATCAAGATATTTGTTTAAATGGCCAAATAAACGTTTCCAATAGCCCCATTTTAAATTAACCTACCTGGCCCTTCCACCATCCTCCACTATGGATATATTTCAGATATCTGTTAGATCTTCTCAGGTGAGTACCATAATTTTTTTTTCTTACATTTTTGAAAACTTTAGTAGATATAATCCATGTAACATAATGCTTATGTATTAAAATTTTTTTATGTTTTGGAACTAAAGATGAATGTTTAGCAGTCGAAACTAGTTTTTTAATAAAATAATTCTAATAGAAATGGCAATTATTTCATCAATCCTAACATTTTGTTGTAATTTTAAAAGCGTATGGACCTGGAAAAAAACATGGCAAATAGAAAGACTCCAAAAAGCCAGAATACCTCTCACGATAACACAAAATATATACAATTAAAAATGTACGTCACTAAACACGAAAATACGATATTTCAACACCGTAGTTAAACCTGCAATTTCTTAAGCCAGCGAAATTTTTTCACTCAACAAAAAGGGCCGTTTAGAGAACATCAAGAAAGAAGAATGAAAGTATTAAAATTAGGACCGCGAAAAACATAAGACGGCTACAGACTTTAACGTAATTTATAGTCGATATATTCGAAAAATCGATACAACGTAACATAAAATAGTCGAAAACCACTCAGACATTTAATTGAACATTAGGAAAGGCGGTTGAAATTTAATGGACACATCAGATTACCTGAAAATAGACTTACTCCGCAAATAGCCGTATACCTCGTAAACTCAGCCAATAAACTGGATCACAGAAATGCAGGAGGATCTCAAGAAATTGTTAATCACAAACACCGATATTTTTACAGGGACATCTACTGACAGAAGATCTATAAATAGGATTCCCTACCAGAGCGAACCATAAAAAAATTTAAAACCAAATGGTCGGAAGAACTAAAAAAGTTATTCGAATGACTATCGTTTTTCTGTAATGGGAAATTACAAATTAATAAAAATAGAAAAATAATGGAAGCAATTTATATAAATAAAACATTAGACCAGGCAGTAAACTACAAAACTGATACACATAAAATTGGTACAAGCTATGCTAAATTAATAGATAGACTGAAAATATAAATAGTCCATAAAAAGAATAAAATCATTAATAAATAAAAGTAATAAAAATGTAAATAGTAGTGACAATACAACAAATAGAATGGAAATGGAATGGTAAAATATGAACTACATCAAATAGGCCAGAATGCTAACAATAAATAAACAAAACAATAATTGAACATTGCCCAGTGGTGTCAGTGTAGAAGAGATGACCAGTGAGAATATCACAGTGTTAGGTAATAAAAACCAAAAATTGTAAAGTGATGTAATAATATAGTAAAGAATTGTAAAAAAACATAATGATTGTAGAACCTGAAGATGGAGCAACATGACAAGCTCTGAAACATGTAGTTAAATGAATAAAGCAAATGGGGAGTTATGCCTTTTTAATATAATAAATAATAAATAATAATAGTGGTATTTTGTAGTCCTAGATAGGCATCTTCGAAAAAAAAATAATAATAAATCATAAAATTTATTGAATATGAAAATCGCAGTTATAAGCATAACATGATTATTTAATTTTTTTTAAAATAATAATTTCATACTCAATTAAAACAGGTGGTTAAGGGCCTAGAACATTCTATTCTAAAACAAATGAAAGTTTAAACATGTGAACACTTTAGACTCTTAGAGCTTCTTGCATTATTCCGTGGTCCCAGTTGTCTCCGTTGGGGAGAAAACCACTAGCACTTACTTTTAAGTCTTCTTTTAAAATTCTAAGCTTAATGACTCTGACCTTTTTTTTTTTTTTTTTTTTTTTATCACACTTAGCAAAATGGGGGATTCCCATTTAGTTTGGGTACTTTTCAGTTATCGACTCAGCACAAATTAAATAATGCAAAAGTAAATAAACAACAAATTATGATTTTCTTGCCAAATATAAATTAAAACTTTGAATATGATTCTTTCATTAGAGTAGTAATATTTTCGGAAAGACTAAGAAACTGATGTTCCGTGCGGTTGTACAAATTTTGTTTCTAAGGTTCTGAGACATGGAACTTTGCACAAGAAAAAAACTTTTATCAACGGAGAAAGGATTTCGGGAGATTTGCCAAGGTTTCGAGGACAAAGCATGTCAGGAGCAATTAGAGAAAGGGTGAAAAAGAAAAAAAATGTCTCAGAAAGAAGATGGAGATGGCAGTGCCAAAATCGAAAGGACACAGATTTTTTTTTTTTTTTTTTTTTTTTTTTTTTTAACTTTATTCACAACTGTACACAATCGACAACCAGTAAATGTGAAGTTACATTAAAACAACAGACAAGATTAGGCATGAGGGAGTCAGCACCCAGTGGTACAATCTCCAGGCGTGAAACTAAATTATTAGGGATTAGACTAGGAGGTACCTCATCCACTTCCTTTTCAACCTCCGTTGAGTTATGTCAGGTATCTGTACTGTTGCCATATTATGTATCTATCTGTTTGTTAGAGTGTCCACTTAGTTTTTCATGAAAATGTCGATAAATTTTATGAATATGGGTCTTAACTTATTAAATGATTACGTAAGTCTGTATGTAGCGTATCGTTTGACACATAATGATGGGAGTCTGTTATCACTCTTAGGAATTTGGACTGAAATGTTTGTATTTTCTGAATATGCGTTCTTTTGACCAGTCCATAAATTTGCGATGCATACGTTCAGATGGGTTTTAACAAGTAACTGTAAATGTTAAGTTTCTGTTTTAATGGTAGTTTTGAGCGTTTGTGAAGTATTGAGTATAGAAGTCGTAGTCTTAACTGTAATGTCTGTTTTTTTGTCTTGACATGTGGGCCCCATGTCAGTCTTCTATCAAGCGTAAGTCCTAAATATGTCAATTTTCAGTTTGATGTAAAGGTTGGTTGTCAATGTAAACAGGCGGGCAGGTCTTGCGTCGTAGTGTAAATGTAATATGAAGTGATTTGTCATAATTAAGTTTTATTTTCCATTTCTTACACCAAGTTTGAATCTCGTTGAGGTTGAAAGGACACAGATTAAATAAAAGTTTTTTTCAAATTAATTTATTGAAATTTATAACTCTTTGCCGAAAATATATCCAGTAGTGATGGGTCGTTCTGAGTGGAACGGAACTTGGAACTGGTTCCAGCCTTGAACCGGTTTGGAACGAGGCGAGCTACCTAACTTTTTCGTTCCAACTGGAACGAAAACCAACGTCAAAATATATCCGGTTTCGTTCCGTTGGTTTAGATAGGGTATAGATTGCATCTCCCGTTTCGTTCCACCCAAGGTCGTTCCGACTGCTGATCTCTCCTTCTTTCACTTGATCCCTTACATCCGCACATAGCCCCCCTACAGCCGTTGATCTTACTGCTATTAGTTCCCTCCCCTTCCCTCTATCGCCTCGCCATACTGCGCATAGGCATCTTCAAAATAAACCGCTTTCTATGAAATTTTCTGTTCTACCGACAGAGCTTGGCTACTTCTTTCGGATGAAAATAAATTTGGTTTTTAAGAATCAGAATCAAGCTGATCATGCAAAAAGTATTGTAAAGGATAGATTGACTGGTTTAAACTTCCACCGGTCGCGCCAATTTCCGCAACACGAGCGGTCGCGCGTTGTAAAAAGTACAACACCCTGTTTTGGTTTTTTTATCCCTTTTTGTCCATATTTTGTATGAAATCTATTAAATAAAATGTTTTGACCATTCTACATTTAAAAGAGAGTATATGTACAAAATATTACCTGAGAGAATAATATTTTGAACGTAAATGAAAATATAACTGAAAATAATATAAACAAAGATATAACTAGATAAATTTGTATTTACAATATAATGATCAGATATAATTATTTGCAGATCTAAAATGGTTGTTTTTATGATCAATTATTGTAAATAAAGTTTTTTGAGGAATGATTTTTACAAATAAAATTTAGATATCCACTAGCTACCCCCCCCCCATTACTACCCTCTACATAGGTCTCTGTATTATGATTTAGAACATCTTCTGTTTCCTCTTTACTCCATTCCATATTTTTATTTGATTGTGCGTTTTTTTCCCCCCTCTTCTAGTTCTGCAAAATTCGAGGAATATATTCCAGTTTTATAGGTTTCCACAAAATCAAAACATTCCGAATATTATCGCTGACTAAGATAAAGAAAAGCAAAAATGTAAAAGAATCCTATTTGCATTATGATATGATTAGGATAGGTATAAAAAATCAAAATAAAACGAGAGTGGTAGCTTGTTGTACTTTGTGCAACACTTAGGGCTAAATATTTTTCAATCAGGAAACTATCCCTCCTACCACTTTGAAAAGTTACTGGCGGCAAACAGAGGAGTATATCGAGGGATAGCTTAAGCAAATTTTCCAGGAAGCTTACCGGAAGCAAGAGATAATTATAAAATGAAAGGAGCTTAACAGCCCGAATTCACAACAAGGGATGGAAAGAAACTGCATGGTAAGTAGGTAGTAGGTTAGTCAAACTGACGTGGAACGAAAATTGGAACACCGTAAAACCTCATTCGGAACGGCCCTTCACTTGTATGTAGAAGGTTAGTCAAACTGACGTGGAACGAAAATTGGAACGGAACGAAAACTGGAACTGGTTCCAATAGTGGAACGAAACCGTAAATCTCATTCCGCTTATAAGTCGGAACGGCCCTTCACTAATATAGAGTAAATAAGATAAAATGGTAAAGTCATGTAGAAACTATCCATTGGTAAAGTCTATAAAGGTTTATTGTTTATTTCGTTTAACGTCACTTTATGCTGCTATGGATCGGACGATGCTACGGTGGGAGTCCTAAATTTTGCCTATCCAGATATAATTAGGATAGGGATCTTTAACGAGTAAATCGCACAGGCTCGGGACCCCCATTTTACGTCCCTTCCGAAGGACGGCATAGCTAAGGATTTTTTACTCCCTTTTAAAAAATCCTAAGGTCATCTGCCGGGCTGCGAACCCGCGATCTGTTTAGAAACTATCCATTGGTAACCACTACACCATAAAGGTTTACTATACTGCAAGATTCATATGTAATTTTCTTTTCAGACGCCGAGCGGAATTTTCGAGAGTCATTTAAATTTCAAGTTGAGAAACTAATGGGTTTGGAGTTTATTATAAAAGGGAAAGTTTCTCGTTTCAGTTCAAAGCAGCAACATACGGCATATTAAGATCATTGGTGACACATTAGGGGGCAATTAGGATTTAGGATTGGAGGGATGGGATGAGGTAAGAATTAGATAGTTTGGTTAAACAATTTATAAGTTGAAATAGACCTTATAATGGTAAAGTAGATGATCTTTTTAAGTGTATGGGGGAATTAGAAAGCTTGCAACAGACGAAGATCCTCGTGTATTTTTAATCTCGTATAAGGATTTCATGTGAGTCTCTTGTTAAGAAGATAACGTACCTTTTCTAATGTATTTATCAGTGTACTATTGAATAATACGGAAGGGATGTGGTAGGTTTTCGTTATAGAGTAGAGGTGATTTACTAGATTTATCTAATAGCTCGAATTTTGACACCATTCTTCAAGATAAATTATAAGTTCCAATAGTTTTTGATATTAAGTGTATTATCATTGGCTAAGGGCACGTAAATACAAAATATGGAACCTTGGGTACAACAAAATCCTTGAGGAAGAACAAAAATTGAGTAGATAATGAAAAAAACAAATGAATAAGGTTAAGGGAAAATTACACATAATATTCAAAATAATTATTGTCTATTAATTATTATGATATAAAATGAGGTTAAATACCCAAGTTGGTAGATACAATAGAAAAACAAAGCAGATGAAAGTAGATACAGGGTTTATACTGAGGAGACACTTGATAGGAAGAAATGGAGGAACAACCTTATAAAGGAGTAAAAGTAACATGTATAGTTAAGTCTTAAGGTAATGGAAAAAAAAACAAAAAAACTACTAAAAAGGTTCACATTAAGGCCAGTTACACACACACCGACTTTTTGCCGGCCGGCAAAAAACCGACCGATATTTTGCCGGTGCTAGTGCTTGCACACACACCGACTTTTTGCCGGTCAAACAATTAGTAGAATTATAATTTTATTTTATTCTTGATTTTTCGGCCTAAAACGTTTAACAATTTCTGATTAACAAATCGATATTGTTTCGTTCGATTCAGTAACTCAAGCAAGTAGTAGCTTTTGTAATTATAGTGCATAAAACAGTAATTATAATGCATTTTGCCAGCCGTCCAAAAGTCGACCGGCAAGATATCGGTCGGTTTTTTGCCGGCCGGGCAAAAAGTCGGTGTGCGTGCAACTAGCCTAAGGCTTACAATCATACATCCAAAAATTTGACACTGCTTTCAAAGGAAGATTTTAAGGTGCATTCTGAGACCAGGATGATGAAATAGACAGATGCACCAATATGTAGAATTATACAGAGAATACTGGGTCTGAGTCTCTCAAGCTTCGTAAGACCATAAAAAATAAAGTGGTTTGGTCATATCCTGAGGATGGAAGACTGTAGCTGCCCTTTAAAAGCAAACGAACGAAAATTAGATCGGACTATAACAAGAAGACTCTGGTCGTGGTAGAAGGTAGATCTTAGACGGGTGGGAATAACGATGGTACATGATATGGATAAAATTGCATGAAGCAATGTGGTTGAACAAGCCAGTTAGAAGAAGACATTAAAATACACTGAATATCAGTACTGCCTACATAAATCAAGTTTACTGAAAAAACAAATGAATAAGGAAAAGAAAAAATTAAACAATATTCAAAATAATTATTGTTTATTAAATACTACGACATAAAATGAGGTTAAAAATATTTTCACTACTAACATTTGTGATAAGACAGTAAAAATATGATTCCATGACCATTATTATATGATCCAATTATTATTTATAGTAAATAGGAATCACTGCACCACTTTAACCTTTCATCTAAAAATAGTTCATATTAAAAATGAATATCATTTATTTTACATATAAAAAAAAAATATTATAGTTTCTATTTCATAAAAATAATTCTTTAATAAATAAAGGAGTTTCACTAAAGATCAAACTGTCCCGAAGATTTCATTTCATTATTAATGGTGTTATTCTAAAACCAGTGTTTCGGCAACATTTGTTTTTCTTACAACTCCACCCCTCTGCTTCATTTCTTCAAGGCATTTCATCTTGCATTCAAAAATCCTTTAACAAATAAATAAATTCTTTAAGAAATAATAATAATAACGTAATTTAAAACTAGAACAAATATATCAGCTGTTCCAGAGGTGAAATGAACAGGTGCAGGAATTATAAAATAAATTATTATTATTATTGCTATAAGTTTTTGTCGCAGGACTGATGTCAGTGCAATCTATCCCATCTAGGAGTTATTAGCCTACCGTTCCCATGGTGACCAATCCTACCAGGAAGGGAGCTATCTACTAGTAGCTACTCATTCTATACAGCTATATTGAAGCAGAGACCATTTACAATGAACCTATCGCTGAAAAGTTTCAACACAGTAAAGGGCGAATTCGAACCCCTATCTCTCTGGACCCCTATTTTCAGAGACCGAGACACTAACTGTTGGACCACCACAACACTTTAATATGTATGAAATAAAGACATCAAATAATCTAATGACCTGGGTTTATGATGATACATAATTTGAGACAATCTTTTCATTCAGTAACAAGTTGGAGGATACTGTACTTCGAATCTATTATTCCAGGAATTTTAATAAAAGAATCCAAAATTATTTTTTCCAATAACATACAAGTAAAAACTAATGTACATATTGAAGCAATGAAGAATGAAAAAAATAATTATTTTTGGATATATTGCTGAACATAAACTTGATCGAATTGTCCATCCTTGAATTTGAAGATAAACTAAATTTTAATGTTTTAAGGGGGGGGGGGACTTATTTTAGCTAAAATTATAATAAACTTAAATTAATATATTATATAAAACACAATGAATATACAATAGTATTTTACAATTGATACGAATTTCATTTTCATACTATTTGAAAATTTATCATTTAAGCATGTAAAAATAAAACCTAATGTCTTGGGTGTTCTTCGATTTAAATCACCTTGTGAAGCCACTTTGGCATTGATTCCACTAGTTTTTTGGTTGTACTTAGAGTTTGAAAACAGTTTATTGTTTTCTTGTGGTACTGGGATTGTTTTACTAATCCCCTTCGATAAATATTTTGTCTTACTCAACAATTAGCAATCCTTATTAGATCTTTTATTTTATTTATAGAAAATAATTAAATATATATTTATAGAAAAGGAAAAAACAAAAAATTTAAATAATAGAGAAGTGGCGACTCAATGACGAAACAAGTTGGGGTGAGGGTCTCTGCATACTGAGTACAGAAGGTCGTGGGTTCGAATCCCACCTGGGCAGGTTAAAATTTATTACGTGGTAGACCCGTGAAATGAATCTTCCCATCATTGCTAGAATAAGTTGGTAACCTGTAGGATAACCCATCCTTCCTGCCCTAGCTAAAGTACATAAGGATGTTAAGCCCCAAATAAAAAAAAAATAGAGAAGTGTATGAAAATGATGGCCACTAAGTGCATATCAAAGGCATGTATACAGTATGCTGGAAAGTGAATGAGTGAACCCAAGAAAGAAGTCTTTTTTTTTTTTTTTATGTACAATGTAATTATCAATAAAATTGGATATGGCTAACTAAAATATTAACATGTCGACTGCCAAGGTTACTGCCAATTTCATTTAATCATACCTTATTATTAAAAAACTATACATATAGTTTATATTAATCATAAAAATGATGAAGAATATGTTTCGTTTTTGAATCTCTCAAACTATCTTTTAGCCTTTGCTACTACCTAATGCCTATTGAAGGCATTCAATGTGCCAAATAATATTTACTATTCTGACTTTTAAAATAATATTAAGTTTATAAAATTGAACATACTCATGTAAATTTTTCCAATGTTTCATCTGCCTAGAATTTTTTTCATGTTCTAGTTTTGCTTCTTTTAATGCTTCTTTCAGCTTTTCAGATTCCCTTTCTGTTTCAGTAACGCGATGACTCAGTTTATCCCTAAATAACAATAATTACGATAAAAAAAACAATAATTTTAATCTCATTAAGAATAAACAATAAAACTAACTTTGCATGGGCAAAAGCCTCCTCTGAATTGGCCCTTTCAAGTAATGCAGCGATCACATCTGATTTAGCCAGTAACACACTTGTTTCAGATTTATCAGCTGTATCTTTCTTTAAAAGTTCTTTTACCTCCTGAAACATATAAATAAAGAAGCATATTATAAAATGATAAAACAGATATGTATAAACTTGGATCGAAAATAAAATTTAAAAGAGAAGTAAATAAAATAAATGATGCTACTAAACAATGCATCAGTGAGCCCTCTGCCCATTACATAAACTTTCTAACTCTTTAAATATTATAAATATTACAGTATATATGTACTTAAATTGCAGATATTCATACAATATCTCATAAATTACATGTCTCAAATTCATACAAGATGGCTTACAATATATTTTTTTTTTCACCTCTAAAATTTATTTTGCAATTATAGGGAGAAAACACACATACATTTAAGAAAAACTTATTTTATGTGAAATAAAAATAAATTTATATTAATATATTCTAATAGAAACAGTGAATAAATAATAATATTTTTTGTTTATAAGAATTTCATTTTCATATACTTTGATTCATCGTTTTTATATGTAAAAATAAAACCTAATATTTTGCTGGGTATCCTCTCATTCTAATTACCTTATGAAGCCACTTTGGCATTGATGCTACATGTTTTTTGGTTATACCTGGAGTTAGAAAACAATCAGCTGTTTTCTTGTGACACTGAGATTATTTTCTTTCAATAAATAAATTCTTTCTCTTTTTCAACAATAATCAATCCATATTAGATCTTTTAGTTCATATATAACATTAAATATTTATTTATATAAAGGAAAAAAGCAATCAATTATATGAAAAGGGATGTGTATGAAAATGTCTGTCACTAATTATGTCTTAAATTAACAATAAAATTAATTATTTTTAATCTATTTAATAAACAGGAGTCCTGCTATATATATTAACAACAATTAAAAAAATAATGTTTCCTTACTTGCTCCAGCTTAGCAATTTTGCTTTCAAAAGATGCTGTTTTAGCATCATATTCTTTTTTACTTTCCATATGGATTTCCAGCAGTTCATTATATTCCTGACGTTTCTTTTTAACTTCTGCAATGAATTGATAAAATTAATATTGTACACAATCTTTGAAATGACTATTTTAAAGTAGTTTTGAATTGAAGGTTCCTGGGAAAGAATGATCTTAGTTCATTTTATTACCTTAAGATGGCAGCAGATGTAACTAACAAATGCTTGTATGATACCCTTCAGGCAGGAAAAAAAGTAGTTCCTAAATTATTAAGTGAACATTATTCAGGGTGATCACTTTCTCAGCAAAATAAATAATTCTGAGGTTTAAGAAAAATATGACCACAGTGATTATTTCCCCACAACCCTTCAATTTGTTTGGGACCTATTTTTTTTTTGTTTATCACAAAATTAATTCAAATTTGATTCCCATTTATTAAGAATTGATCTATCAAGAGTTAAAAGATTAAAAACCAGTAACCTGATCAATATTCAGTGGTTATAAAAATTGTCTGTAAATTACATAAAAAGAAGAAATAAAAATATAGATATTTCACTATTGGTATCTAATGTATTTTACTTAAATTAGCAATAATTGAAATATTAAACCGTACTATTTTATATTAAATAATAAACTAAATAACCTGCTAGCTTTGGAATCAAATGTGCTTTTAAAGCAGTTATTTTAGCATTCATGTTATTTATTTCTTGTACTATTTCATCTTTACTTTTGTTTTCTGGATCTGAATATGTAGTAACTTCAGTGACCTAAAACCAAAACAACAAATAGCAAAATTTAATAATTTAACTAAGTCATAATTGTTTTTAATGTTTCATATTATTTATAGCAGGTATTGTTATAGATAACAAGGATAAACAAAGAATATCAGAACATTAAGTAAATATTAATTCAGTGCAAAATAATCTACAACGTAGCCATTTTTCTTTGAATTTGTAATTAGTCAAATTGTTAAATCATCATGTCTTTATTATTGCATATCCATAAAATTAATTATCAAACTGTTAGCAGATTTCTCAATCATTTTTAAAGTGTAATTATCATTCGTTTTTAGCTATCTTTTATATATATATATTTTTGTATATATATATATATGTGTGTATTTTTATCAAAACTAAATAAATTAACTCTGATCAAAAAGTTCAAAAAGAACATTATCATTCCAAATTGTTATTTAAAAATTTACAGTTTACAACTTAATCACACTTTTCCTTATTTATATAATTTTGATATTCTTGTATAAAAAATGACTCTATAATCACTTGTACTAATAATCCACATGAGTAAGGTAAAATAAATAATTAAGGTGATTTTTATTCTGTTAATCTCTGATGAACAGATCCGATACCTTGGACTTTATCTGGACAAACGTCTTACTTGGAACCCACATACAAGACTAAAACAATAAGGAACTGCACGTTGTTTTCAACTCCTTCAACATTTACTTGACAAGCATTCTAACCTTCTGATTAGCTATAAAAAACTCATCTACATAACAGTAATTAGACCTATTTGGACATATGAAGTTGAGCATTGGGGTTCCACTAAAAAATTCATCTTGTATCCAATCCTTAAAATCCAAAATCCTTAGAAAAATCCTCAATTCTCCTTACTTTGTCACAAAAAAACATATTCACAAAGATCTTAATATTCCTTATGTCTCTGACTTAGCCCAAACCAGATACCCATCCTTTCATTGCAAACTTCATAATCATTCAAATCCATTAGTACCACAACTCGCTTCCCACTTTATTCCAGATAACTCTCCGTGTTGCCTGAAAAGAAGATGGCCTCGGAACCTGCTAATATAGTACTTTATTATACAGAACATTTTAAGTGCTACCAGCGAGTAGTTGCTTTCAAGCTATTGATATGTCATTTTTAGAATTATCATTGCATTTACTTGTTGTATTTTATATATATAGTTAAATAAGCTTACTCCAACTTAGACTTTTTTAAAAAAAAGGTTTATTTCAAATACAATAAATACAACACTTGTGTCTAACAATGACTGACTGATAGCTATAAGACGGGTCGTACTGACCGCGACAATCCTAACTTACTTCTCTCCTTCGTCCTAAAAGACGAGGTCATATATAGGGATTGTTATCAGTGTGAAAGCAAATAGTGAATAAGGAATCGAAGGGCGTAGGATAAGAGGTGATGACCTTTTATAAAGATTACTGTCTTAACTTATAGTCGTTGTTATCGATGTGAAAGCAAATAGTGAATAAGGAATCGAAGTGCGTGGGGATAAGAGGTGATGACCTTTTATAAAGTCTACTGTCTTAACTTATAGGGGTTGTTATCGATGTGAAAGCAAATAGTGAATAAGGAATCGAAGGGCGTAGGATAAGAGGTGATGACCCCTTTTACAAAGGTTACTGTCTTAACTCTTCCCTTCTTTAAGATTGTTAGCTCCTGATAACAATTTTTGCTAAAATGTTGATTCATACAATTTAGATAGGATAATTTTACAAGAGTCCTCAGTGAATGGAGCACTGGGTGTCAATACTTTTTGTGTTTTTTATATCTATAATAGTATACATATGCGGTTATAATAATGATTAACAGTAGAATAGTGATAATAATTGAAATAATATAATACACTGCGATATTTTCGCTAAATCTAAGAATGTTGAGTGTTGGTATAGTTACATTTGTGGTATTTAAGTTTAATGTTTCTGAAATTGATACATCATAAAATGGTTGTAATATGTTGTGATAATTGTGATAATAAATTTGTGTTAATGTAGGGTAACAATCATTTATGCCTATATTTATCAGACTTACTTTAGGTAAAAATTGGCTAATATTATTACAATTGGTTATCTTACTTATATTATAAGTTAAATATAGTTTTGTAACATCCAGGTATCTTATATTTTTATCTAATCTATGCTTAAGTTTACAAGTTTTTACATTGCCATTTTGAATTATTGAATAAATACAACTGTTATTAACTTTAATAAGATTTTTACAATAATATTCCTCCTCGTATATACAGTCTGCTGTAAAAATGTTGTTTTGGTTTTGAATGTATAAATCGTTGTCAAGCTCGATTTCGTAAAATGTGCCATTAATATATTTAGGTACTGTATGAACTACGTATCCTTGGTATTTGTTCTCGTGAGTTGGTAGTCTTATAAGAGTATGAATTACCTTCTTGTGTGTTGAACAAAATATTTTACTATTTGCCCATAAAATTTCTGTATTGTTAGATACTAAATGAACTGTGTTAGGAAGATTTTTCAAAACGTTAGTCATAATACTGGAATGAATTATACCTAATTTGCAAAATTCTAGTGATAGAGTTATTTCTTTTACTTGGTTTAGTAATTGAGAAATATGTATGTATAAATTATAAGCGTCTTCATTTGTTTTTAATGTCATCGTATTATTGGTGATAAGCTCGAAATTTTTATTTAGTGTTTTAATTTTATTTTTATAATCAGATATTAATTGTTTGTCAATATTAACTGAGGTTTCTATATTATGTTCAATTCTATAATTATTTTCTTCTATCGTTCCTATTATTTTATCGTAGTGTGCTTTATCATTGGCATCCATATTGCCAGTTAGCCAACTAATTATACTTCCTAAACCGTTAATTAATCCTCTTTTTGTCCTATGCTTATATTGTAATAGTTCTAATTGATGATTAACATTATTGGTTAAATCTTTTAGTATAGAATAAAGATAATGTCCTTTAAAAAATTTTAAATGGTTATATATGTTCTCTAATTCAATTTCTAAATAACTAATGTTAAAGAAATGATATGTTTCAAAATAAGAATTTATAACTTTTATATCATTTATATAATAATGAAGTATTCCTGGCGAGTTAGTCAGATCATGCACTTCAATCGCTTGGATCTTCTCCATCAGAGCTAGAACCATGATCAGAGTTGTGAGCTTGCATAGAGGCGTCATCTGTAACATAGGTTTTACTCTTAATTTTCGCTGGTCTTTTGATATTGTCGATATGGGTGGTTTGTTCTCTTTTTCCTTTTACTATGATGTTCACTTTCCTAAACTTATTCCGGCTTTTAATTTTTGCTTGTGTATTTTTCAAATATTCTTCGTCTCCTAGAATTGGTGGTTCTTCCCGATCTCTATTCAATTTATCAGTTCTATCTGCTTTCTCTTTAGTAATTTTGTTTTAAATTATTTCATGTATTAGTTGTAAGTCCTTATGGTACTTTTGAACATAGGCTTCTGTTAAATCTATTTCTCTATTTTTTAGATTATTTATTGTTCCGAATGCTATCTCATTAGGGGTTAGTTTAAGATTAGAATTAAGCATATTGTTGAAAGCTGTAATTGCTATTCTTAATTTTTCTCCGAATTTATAATTTTGCTGGTCCGAGATTGACCTCAAAATTTCTTCTAATGTTGCGTGAGTTTTGTTTAATAAACCGAGTGAGTTTGAATGGTTACTTGATGTATAATGTAATAAAATGTCATTCTTTTCACAGAATTGTTTGACTAGTTTATTTTTCATTTCCGTTCCTTGATCGAGTGAAATTTGTAGCGGTGTGGGGTAAAATAATAAATAGCTTTTTATACCTTCGCAAATATTAATCGCATTGTGATTCGGTATCACTTGTGCAAAAAATCTTTTTGAAAATGTATCTACTGCTGTAAAAATTAATTTTCCTTCGTATTTTAAAATATCGATCATTATTTCTTGGAATGGTTTGTCCGGTGTTGGTGTGTGTTCATATTTTGTTTTAATAGGTTTCCGATCATATTTAACTTTCTTGCAAGTAGTGCATGTATTTATGTATTCATCTATCTTATCTTTCATCCGAGGAAAATAATATTCCCTTTTGAGCTTTTCATATGTTTCTCCTATTCCTCTATGTTGGGTTTTTCCAAGGTGGTAATTGGAGATGATATTTTTTTGTTCTTCTTCGATTTCTACGTCAGTGTTCATTAAGTAATATATTTTGATTTTGACTGTGGGGTATTCTGATTCTATGATTCTTCTCAATTCTTCAAAGTATTCGTTTAGAATATCTTCTAGTACCGTTTGATTTGAAGAACAGTATACTCCATATGTCGTTCCGGGTTGTAGTATTTCTTCTAAATGTTCTTTAATTCCTTGTTTGTTAATCACATGTATTGTATATCTGTTTTTCTTAAATGGTTTAGTATATTCGTATTTTTCGTTACCTCTCTTTATTACTAATTGATATTTTTCTATGTTTATGCATTTGTCTGGTTCGCATAACCATACTTGCGCTGCGCTAGATTCTTGTGAGTGAATCGTTTCAAGATCTTCTGAGTTTTCTCGTGTCAGTGGCATCTCTAATTCTTGCATTAGTGATTCGTATTCTGGTGAATGCCTGATAGGTTGTTGTAAGACTTCGTCTAGATCCATTTCTTCGGAAAGGTTTAATTCTGTTATTTTTAATTGTTCATTTTTTTTTTTTATCATATCTCCGTTTTCACTTATTATATTAATTAATTTTTCTTTTAAACTTTCGTCGATGTGGTCAAGTCTTATTAGCTTTTTTATTTCGTTTTTATCGTCGATATAAAATATTTCGTTTTCTAATTTATATCGTTTTTCCTTGACCTTTAATTCCTTTTTGTTTAAATCGATACTTATTTGTAAATCTTTCATTGTCTCATAGCCCAGTAGTATGTCGAATCGATCACTAAAGGGAAAAAATAAGAAATTTTGCTTCTTGATTTATTCCTATCAGTGGAAGCAGATTTATTAGTGCACTTTTTGTACCTTCTGCGCGACCTGTAGGTGTTTTTATCGCAAAGCGTTCATTTATTATTTTGGCGTCTTTTGGTAATGCTTTCGGATTAATATAATTTTTCGTTGCTCCGGTATCGATCAGCCATTTGTTTCCTTTGTCATCTTTCAATTCCGGTTGATCATTGTTCGTATTATTCAATTCGTGAACTTATATTGGTCCGGCGGGTCGTTGTTGCATGGACCTGAGCCTACAAAAATTACCCTGTCGAGCTTCTATAGCGTTCAGTCTTTCCGTTAGGATTCGAATCTGTTCGTCTTTTTCATATTCTGTATAATGAACTCTATTGGACACAGTCCTCATAGATACTGTATTGGAATCTTTTTCAGTTGGTGGTAATGAAACTTGTTCTCGATTTGGATTTTGTTGGTTTCTCCAGTTTCCCGATGGAGGTTTGTTAAAAAATTGATGTTGAGATTGCGGGTCCCGTGGTTTGTTGTATATTGGTTTTTGATACTGCTTATAGTTTGGGTTTTGATTATAATACGATTGATACGGTTGTTGATACGGTTTTTGTTCGTACCTTGGTTTTTCATAGTGGGGTTTCTGATGTTCCCAGTCTTTTTTCTTTTGAAAGTTGGGATCAAAATGTTTCCCTTTACAATTTGGATTTTGAAAATTTTTTTGTTGTGGTGGATTATACTGATGTTTACCGTATAACCTTTGAACAATGTGTGCGGCACTGTTTTTAAGGATATCTTCAATATCTTCTAATGTATTCCATGTTATATGATAAATGAAATCTGTTAAAGAAGGGTGGAGATTATGCACCGCGTGATGGGATATTTGTCTATCATATCTTTTCATTTTTGCTTGTTTATCTAAGATCGTATCGTCGGTGTAAAACTCGAGTATATAAGTCACAACGTCGTTCTATTAATCTTTCTAAATAATTATGAGGATTTTCGTTACTATGTGGCCTGACATTTAATAATTCCGCAATTAATTGTTCTCGAGTTCGAGAATCTTGATATTTATTTTTTAGAAAAATTAAAATTCCTTCTACGCTATTAAATTCTTTATCATGTACAGCTGCGGCTACTTTCCCTTTTAATTTACATAATAAATTTAAAATAATCTTTGTATGATTAATATGTCCATGTGGATTATTTTCTTTACAGTATAATTCTGTTAAAAACTTAGTATTACGAATAAAATTCACTAGACCTATTGGATTTCCATCATAATCTGGAATCATTTTAAATTAACTTTCTTTAATTTCTAACGCCATTGTGTTTTCGTTTGTCTGGTCGGTTAGTCTTAAAGCGTTAAGTCTGTCTAGTAATGACATACAAATGTTACAATTTATATAAAAATAATTACCCTAATATGTCTTCAGTTGATGTTGGCTTCTTAACAAAAGAGATGTTGGGTTGAGATTGTAGAAATTGAAATTTCTGCTTACTGGAAAGAAGATCCTCGTAGTCGTGGAGAATGCTTGATCTTGTTCAAGACACAGTGGCAAATCTTCCTCTAGACGTGGAGACGTGGTTATGCTGCTACGGTACTGGTATTACACTCAGCCTAAGCTCCGCAAAGCTACTAATTCTTCAAAAATAAGCTCTCAAGTCCCTAAGTTCGGGCGCCAGTTAAATAAGCTTACTCCAACTTAGACTTTTTTAAAAAAAAGGTTTATTTCAAATACAATAAATACAACACTTGTGTCTAACAATGACTGACTGATAGCTATAAGACGGATCGTACTGACCGCGACAATCCTAACCTACTTCTCTCCTTCGTCCTAAAAGACGAGGTCATATATAGGGGTTGTTATCGGTGTGAAAGCAAATAGTGAATAAGGAATCGAAGGGGGTAGGATAAGAGGTGATGACCTTTTATAAAGATTATTGTCTTAACTTATAGGGGTTGTTATGATGTGAAAGCAAATAGTGAATAAGGAATCGAAGGGCGTAGGATAAGAGGTGATGACCCCTTTTACAAAGGTTACTGTCTTAACTATATATATTGTGTACAGTTGTAAATTTCAATAAATAGCTATTAAAAAATTTTTTTAAAAAAGAAGTGATTTTGTATATAAAAAATTTTACAAACAAAATGATCCTGGATAACATTTAACTAAATGTTTTAAATGTAACCTAAAAATTGTAGGAAGAATGAAGATATTTGATATAGTTTAAAGATTATTTTTCTAGGGTGAATCACATTCTGAGAAATGCCTTGTAATAAATGTTCTGAGAATGAAGTTACAACACTACTCACACAATCAAAAGAAGATCATTACTTTATGATATATGAGTCAAACAAAAATCATATGAGTTCATTCAAAAAATAAAAATTTAAAGTAGCTTAAAATTTGTTTTTATTTTATCAAATATTTTTTGTTTTTTTGATTAAACAATGTCCAACTAGAAAAGTAAGAACATATTATAAGACAGGTTATCCACAATATAATAACAAATTAAAAATTATTTTGAAAGTGGTTCTAATACAAACAAATAATTTAAAAAAAAAAAAATTAATTTCAATGATGTTGTTTTATTGACTGACTGTATTTATAGAGGAGAATATACTTGGTGTCACAGTCAGTCGAAAAATTTGTGTAATTAATTTATTCCACCGACATTTCAGCTGGTATTGCAAGCCTTCAGTAGGACAACTGAAGTATGCTAACAGAGTAAAAGTTAATAATATTATTCAAAATTGACTTTTTTACATTATTTCAAATGAATGCATTCATTGAAAATTCTTTATAACTGCCATTTTTTTCTCTTATTGAATTATTTGTTTATTATCGCTTTATTTTTTATTATATCCATTTATTTACCTTTTTGAATGATAATTTATTCCATTTTATTGTTTATTTAATTTTCTTGTAAGGCATGAATGTGAACTTGAAGTGTTATAATATATTGTCAAACGTAAAAGTTTTAAATTAACAAAAAAAAAAAAATAAATAAAAAAAATGAGAAAAAACAAATGCCATAAATAAAAAAAAATAAAAAAACACTTACATAGCCTCATTCAAATTAACAATAATGAGTGTCTCTTAATGACATTTCTGTGTTGTTTTTATATCAGCTGTTGTATTCTCAATTGTCATTAAAATTGAGTTATCCTTCAGTGAGAGATGCTTTATCATAGGTTTCACTTTATATATATAGAACCAATAAATGAAAAAGTGTAATATGAATGCATGATAATAGTTCTTTACAGTATTTGTTTAAAAGCAATATATATATATATATATATATATATATATATATATATATATATATATATATATATATATATATATATATATATATAATATATATATATAGTTTAAAGCAATATATAATAAAATCAATTTTTTAAAGAAATTATTTACCACTGATAGTGATTGGGATTTCTGCCGAAGTATATCTACCGTTCTTGCAAGAATCCCAGACTCAGCTTTTAAAGAAGACATTATTGCTTTCTTTGCTTTATAGACAGTATTTCGAACTTTGAGATTTGCTAAATAATCACTATACTCGGAGTCAGAAACAACTTTACCACCTCCTGCCTCTTCTTTTATCTAAAATAACCAATAGTAAGAAATAAATTATTAATGATTAATAATGAAACTAAATTAAGACTAATAAATATTATAATAATGTATACCTTTAATTCTTCCTCCAGTTTCTCAAGCTTTGCTTTTGCTTCGGTATAGCGTTGAGCTACTTCAGCTTTTTTTCTCGCAATCAGTTCTGCTTGGTGACGAAATGGAGCTATATCTGTCCCTGAAGTCTCTTCTACGCTCTTTTCCATTTCTGCAGCTAAATTTTCTTGAAACTTTTCTACCTTAAAACATTCAGTTGATCGATTACTAGTTATTCCAAACTAGAAATGTTATTAATTTTATGGCTATAAAAATAATTAAAATATTTCAAGCTCATATATGAAGCATATGACAAGCTCTGAAACATGTAGTTAAATGAATAAAGCAAATGGGGAGTCATGCCTTTTTAATATAATAAATTATACTTCATTATAATTCCTCAATAAAATAAAATTATTTTCAATATTACCTCATCCCTTAGTTCTTCAACTCTAGCTTGTGTAAGAGGAGGTCCATCAGCAAGCCTTTGAAGCATTTCTACTTCTTCTTTCAAAATTTCGAATTCTGAAGGCAATTTATCATTTGCTATATACTCGTTCATCTGAACCTGTTCTTCTAATTTTCGCATTACATCTACAAAAAAACTAAATAAATAAATATACTTAACCCTTTGCACTCCGAAGCCGCGAACCCAATGCCTGTCACAGAACTCATATGCTGGGTATGAGCCGGCAATTCTTTTTGTCGTTTTCACTCAGGTGGCTGGGACTATTTTCCTCCCCCAGCACTAAGGTCATTTTTTACACTTTTCTGTAGCATGATACTCAATATTTTTTTTAAAAGGAATAAATAATATTTTTGTAAAATGTTTAAACTTTTTTTTATTATTTCAAGTACAATAATATAATACAGACTCAAACAATTTTTAAAATATCAATAAAACAATATTATCTTCAAGAGATCTTGAAAAAAATTATGCCGGTCTGTACCCGGCTTATCAGTCCTGTGCCAGTACAGACAAGTGGAACTTATAATCTGAGTAGAATTGCATTTCTATTTTGCCGGATTATAACCGGCTAGTGAGTGCAAAGGGTTAATAGTAATTTTAAATAATTACAATATTATAGTATATTAATATTTCTGGTCATATTACATAAATATTTAGTTATAGTGGGGGTCAATAAAAATGCTTCAAGTCAAATTGTATTTTATTCTCTTTTCTAAATATATCATCTAGTTAAAACAAAATTATATGAACTTCATATAAATTTTCACTGTATAGTAGGACTCAAACCCAGACGACCCACTCCTAATCAAAGTTGAAAGAATTTTAATGAATTTCAATTACAGGCTATATTGATATAAGGAGTGCAATTATAACTAGTGAACAGCAGGAAAATGTAGAAGTACTAAATACTATCAAAATTGCATCAAAACATGTATGTAGGTATACATATCAGTAATCATACATACCTCAATGAAAAGTGATGACTATTTTTTTTTTTACTTCATTATAAATTTCTATTATTGTTTGGAACTACATTTTGTAATGTTTGTATCTATGAATAATACTTTTGATATTACCTTCAGCAGTCATATTTTGAGCAGATTCCTTCGATTCAGATATTTGCCTAGTGAGAGTATTATAGTGCTCATTCAGCTCCTGAAGTGCTCTCAACTCTCGTTCTCTTTGTTGGGCTAGCTCTCTTTGCCGTTCTTTTTCCAATCTGACTTTATGTGCTGCTTCCAAGAACTTTTCTTTATTTTCAACATTTTCAAGCTTTAATAAAAGCAAAAGATAACAATCACATTTCCATTTGGAGACATTAAAATTAATTAGTCGTTATTGGAAATCTCTTATTCTCACAGAAGGAATGCTGCTGTGCTAATTCGGAAAATATAACTCCTAACTTAAGAAAGCATTCAATATTTTTAAGCAGTATAAAGATGTTTTCATGGTACATGTTGTCTCATTACCATTATTTTAACATTAATCAAGAATAACTTATAACAGCTTTAATTGTAAGTTAAAATTAATTAATTAATAATTTGAATAATTTTATAGACAATTTATAATTTGATTACTTTACAATACAAATTACACGGCATCAGAAAGATTTTAAGAAACATAATAATTATACAAATTTTTAACAATGAACTAGTATTTATATAATTCACCTTATGCTCCATTCTATGTATTTTAGCTATAACTATTTCCTTTTCTTTCTCCATTGCTTCAATATCAGTTCTCAGTTCTGCAGCATGATCGCTCTTTGCTTTCAAGTTGGTAAGTTCTTTGTGAGCAGTTTTGAATTGCTCTATTAAAGCCTCGTACTACAAATTAAAAAACAAAATATAGTTACAATGCCATTAAAATGGCTATTATGTTTGTATAATTATGTTTTTTTTAATGTGTAAGGATAAGTATTTAAATGAAATTTGCCTGTTCATATAATACTGCTACATCTTTGTCACCTAATATTTCCACTGGAATTTCAACTTTGACCAGATATTTGGCAAGGTATGCTCTTTTCTTCAATTCTGCTATGTTTTGAAATAACCATTCCAAAATTGGATGTATAATAAGCTTTTCTCCCTGTACAAGTCCTTGTCGGAAACCATCCCTGTTTGTAATTAAAAGAATAACATTAGTCATAACAAATTATATCAAGAGTTCTTGAATATAATATTTTGCTTACGGGTCAGTTCCAGGGTCATATTTTAGTACTCTTAGCATATTCAAAAGCCAGACAGTTATTTCTTCAGGGTCTTCATTTTTAATATCAATTTTATTAGCTTCATCAATTTCTGTTAAGACATCACTTAGTACCTAAAATTGATTTTGTATATTTTAGTAAATGCATGTAATTAGAGAGCTAAGAATAAAAAACTTTTATTTGTGTGGTAAAGACCTGCAATAACTCTTCTGGTGACAAGGAATCAAATGATATTAAATTATACTTTTTAGAGAATGGAGGTTTATTAAATTCAGATACAATGTACCTAAGTTTCTCACTCATTATTGGAAGTTGTTATCCAAAAGAGGTGAAATGAAATTTTTATTGTTGTGGTTGAATAACCATAGCAACTTAAAAGGGAATGGAAATAGGAAACCATTATATTTTGTATATACATATTTATTTACAAATTCCTATTGTTTCTTGTTTATTTAATTTAAACAAATCAGCTATCTTCCAATCAGATAAAAACCGACCATTTTCTATTTCGGATCGGATGATTATAAACGGTTCGAACGTTTTCAAATGTTTATGCTACGGTTACATAATGGTAAATTGTTAGTACAAACATTCTTGCAGTTTCAGAATATTTTAATAAATATTTATGAACAAATATGTCCTTTTCATTTAGACGGTAAAATTTAGATAAGCGTTATCAGCTGATGATGCTCAGTGTGTCAGCTGTCAAGCCGTAAACTGTGTAAGCTGAATCTTCAAGAATTACCTTTCGTATTTGAACTTTAGACTGCAACATATACCGGTTACTGCCTTAATGTGTTTTGTTTTTGTTACATTTAAGAAACAGAATATAACGTCTCGATGTTCATCGAATTGCCTAGAAAGGAGGTCACGTATTTGGTAAAGTAACGGTGTTGTTATTATATTCTTTCTTGTTATTTAAGTATTTTATTGTGCCTACGAAATGGAAAATGGGACCCATGTTAAAGAAGATAGCCAACCAAAGCATATTAATACTATCAACTCAAATCAAATAAGTGCTGGCTCTGCTGTTGAAAACCAACAGGATAATTCTAACTGTACAAAGATAGTTTTGAGGCATCCACTAGATAACCAGAAATCTTCTTCTATAAGTCTTGAAAGCCTGGAATTAGATGTGCAAACTGTTGAAAACTTACCTGTTGAAAGTAAGCCTACAGTAAATATCAGTCAACGAGATTCAGGGGCAGCTTGCCAAAGTGAAGATGAAGATGAAGACCTCTCCATCTTTCAAGCTGTACTTTCTCCAGACTGTCAAGATGTTTGGTTGAAAAGAGAGGGTAAAAATTTAGATGTTGATGTAAATGGAAGGCGTAAAATTATTCCTAGCCCCCATTATCTTTCTGATTCTGATGACTCAGATGATGATATTTCAATCAATAGTGATGCTGAAAAAACAGTTAGTCATGGTTTTGACTCCCCTGACGAAATAGAGGATTCTATTCTTGAGAAACTTGGTGATTCTCCAGAACCAATCCCCGAGTATACTGCTGAAGAAGAGAGAGAAGATAGCCGGTGTTGGAAGAAAGTTAATGTGGCAGGTAGTGAGAAGCGAATTGATATGAAAGTGATTGAACCCTATAAAAGGGTTTTGTCACATGGTGGATATTTGACTTCTGGTTCACATAATGCTATTATAGTTTTTAGCGCATGCTTTTTACCACACCATAGCCGTGTTGATTACAACTATGTTATGGATAATTTATTTTGCTATATTGTCTCGACTCTTGAACAATTAGTGACAGATGATTATGTTTTAGTTTACCTTCATGGAGGCACTGCTAAGAATTGTATGCCGAGTTTTGTTTGGCTCAAACGTTGCTATCAAATGATTGATCGTCGTCTTCGTAAAAATCTCAAACGTTTATACCTTGTTCATCCTACATTTTGGCTTAAAACTATTGTAATGATGACTAAACCATTCGTAAGCACTAAATTTAGTAAAAAAATAAGTTTCATTAACAGTCTTTCTGAGCTACTTGATACTTTACCTTTAGAACACGCTTCAATTCCAGAAAGGGTAAGACAATATGATCGTATTAAACAAAGCATCGAACTTAACTCTAAATAAAATTAGTGAAGTTGTAATCATGGCCTTATTCTAGTCTAAAACTAAAAAGCAACGAATCTCATTGGTACATTCCCTTTTTTTATAAAAGGAAACTAGTCTTAATTTTATATTTATTTTTCTTTTATCTATTATTGTTTTTGTTTTAGTAACTTAAGCAATACTTGTACCTTGTTTGTATTATATTGTTTTTGGAAACATGAGGAAAATATAAAGTATGATTCGCTCAAATGTTTTTGTATAATAGACAATCACATTTTTGCATTACTTTATTTTGTGATTTTCTCATTGTGAAAATAGCTTACTAATATAAATAGTTAAGAAATGTACTTAATTTAATATTTATCCCAATATGATGTTGTTCCTTGGCCTAAAAATATGTTATAGTGAAATTAAAATTGACACTATTTGTGTTTTGTTTGACAGTTTTTATCATCAGTAAATTATTAATTTTAATTTATTACAATTTTGATATTTTTATATGTTCTAAAAACTTTTATATTGATAAAAAGTTATGATTAGTATAGAAAATGATAATTTTTTATTTATTTATCATTTTTCCATTTGTATTATTTTATTTATTATTTAAGTTTCTCTTTTAGAAAAATCTTCATTTGACAATATGAGGTCACACCAATTAATACAAATTTTCTGGCTAGTGATTTGTGTTATTAAATTAAGGAACTTGTACTTAAAAGTTAGTTTCAAGCGTAGAATAATATTATAAGGATAAAAGTTGACTGATGTTGCTAAATATTTCAGGCCATGTACTACATATATTTATTTTGCATGGCAGATAAATTTTTAAAACTTACATGGGAACAGTTTGATTTCGTCCACATTTTCATATTAGGAATGCAAATAGTATTAAAATTGCACGCACATGTATAATTTTATTCATAATTTTTCATCTGCTTATATTTCTAATTTGTTTTCATAGAACGTGATGGATTCTTGATAATGCCTTGATCTATTATATAGAGTGAAAGCTTGGCTTTTAGTGGCTATCTTTTTTTTTTTTTAACTACAACCTATTTCTTTAAAATTATTTATCTGAATACTAAATGCTTAAATTTCTAGCACATTATGCTTTCTTTAATTTTATAAAAAATGTTTGTTCTTTTTATTTAATTTTAAGAATTTTAATTTTAATTTGATTCAGAAACGTATTGAGTACTTTTCTAATTTTGATATAATATGGGAAGCATCAAAAGTAATGTTTATCTATTATTTAATAATAACATTAAATTTTCTGCTTAAAATGTGCAATCATTAATAACATACTATACAGTAAAAAAAAAAAATAATAATTGCATAAAAATAAATTCTTAATAATTTTTCAATTTTTATTGATTTTTTTCTTGTTTTGGCTTTGGATTATAAATTTTCATGTAACTTGATTAAATTGAGCACTGTTTGTAAATTCACTTCAAATATTACTTTTAACAATAATATTTTATCTATGAGCCTTTATTAAATTATGCCATCTATATCACTTTATTAAACTACTTTCCCATTAATTATTGATCTGAATACTAAATGCTTAAATTTCTAGCACATTATGCTTTCTAAAATTTTCTAAAATTGTTTTGTTCTTTTTATTCAATTTTAAGAATTTTCATTTTCATTTGATGCAGAAATGTATGAGCCTTTATCGAACTATGCCATCTATATCACTTTATTAAACTACTTTCCCATGAAGTAATCATTGCTGAATGAAATATTTGTTTTAGTTCATGTTCAAATAATGATATCAGTTTGAACTATTAATAAATAAATGATTTATTAGTTATTATTCTTATATAAAGATTATAGATATATTTAAAAAAGTATCTCTAGATTAAAAATGTGTGGTATAAAAAGTATTAAATACACTGAGTGAGTTTGGGAATTGAAAATGTTCATATTTTATATTGTTATTATTATGTTAATACAAGAATAATTTTTTTTATTCTGATTAAGTGTAAGAAAATTGCTTAATGTCACGGAGTGATTCATTTCACAATGTAGTTACTATGCCTTAACAACAGACCTTATCTTGCTGGTTATTTAATTATTTATTTGTTTAATCGTGTTATATTAGTTGTTTATTTTGACTTTTGTATATAGCTACTATATTTTCTGGGTCATTGTTATTTATAGCATACTGTTACTTCTGTAATGATAGTATTATTTTTTAAAGAATACTCATGTTTTTTTTTTAAGTATTAACTTAAACTGAGTATGATACATTTAATATTATTAAAAAAAATCCTGTTAAGTATTTTATTTATATCATTTATTTATTGTTTTATTTTTTATCAAATGCCTAGGATAAATACGGGAACATGATGAAAAATGTTTTACGGTTTCTGGTTTTATTTTTATAAAAATTCTTTGCCTTAGATATGAACAATGGATGATACCCTGAATTGTTGTAAAATTATTTTTAAGTGCTATATCATTATATTTTAAATTTAATATTTTTAAAAAAGTATTTTACATATATAGTCCTACAGTAAATATTGTATATACATATTGCATAAGCTAAAGAACAAAACAATATCGTTTATATATTTTCCTAAACTATGTTCGACAAGTAAATGTTAACATAGGATAAGAAGAAAATATAAATTGTACAATTAAGAAAATAAATATTATTTCTGTTGTATACATTTTATTTTTTTTATTTGATCAGTGCGTTCATTTTCAACTCTTTAAACCTTATTTCATTTATTAAAAAAAAAAAAAAAATTATTGTTATATCTTATCCAAGCAGGTCTGGTCTTCTTCAAACAACTGGCAATCGTTCCTTTCTTTGGCTGTTGTTAGGATTGAATTACTTCTAGGTATAGGAATTATTTTATTTGTAGACTTGCTTCAAAAGTTAAACATTCATTGTCAGTTATAAAACCTACAAAATTTTCAAAACATCAGCACCTATACATAGATTATATACAGTGGAGTGTTGATTATCTAAACGTCAGTTAACGGAACTTTTTTTTTTTTTTATGTAATTTTAATTAAATTGATCTTCTAATTACTTATTTGTATTGTTAAAATAATTGTTATGTTAAAATAAAATTAAATGAAAAACAAAATTATTTTTTCCATGAATGTCTATAATTGAAGCTCAATTTATTTCATAAAAACTGCAAAAAAATGAACTTCTATACATACCTTCAATTTTGTGTACTGAGAACTGTATACTTAATTAGACCATTTCATTTGTTTCTCTCAGTATCTTCCTAATCAATATACATCGCCTTTGCGATCACTTTTTGTTTTAAAAACTATATGTCATCATCCATGTTAACAAAAAGGAAACGAAAGCTCTTTTCATTTAAAGACAAAATGGAAATCATTAGGTGGTTACAAAATCATGAATCAAACATTTTATCGATTTCTAGGTTGGTAAATTAACAATAACGAGAATCAAAAATAATTCTAAAACTTTACAGTAAGACAGGCAGTTTGAGTCGTAAAACTTTGAAAAAAGTAAAAAGTGAAAGATGCTGTTTACACATTAATTTTTTTTAATGAATTTCGATTCCCTGAAGTTTTGATTATCCAAACCACTCCAGACAACATTAGTTCAAACGCTCTACTGTATATTAAATTTTAAAAATGTTAGACTAGAAATAAAACATGTTGATACTCAGCTAAGGAGGAAAAATGAAGAGGCCTTCTGAAAGATATATGCATCTATTTTACAAGACAGTTTGGTCTTTTCCTTATGACTGGTTGGTTTTTTCCATTCCTATCTGAAATGAATTTAAAATGGGATTATTGGAAATATTTATCTGTTCATTTAAACAAAAATCTAGATCGGTTTTGAACGATTTTATTAATAGCTCAAAATTAAATATTTATGAAACATTAGAAATAATAAAATTGTTCAAAACCAATCCAAATTATTGTGAAAATGACCAGATAAATATTTCGAATAGTCCTGTTTTAAATTTATTTCAAATAGGAATGGCAAAACCAATCATTCATAGGGAAACCCTCTATGAGGTGGGAAGTGGGTCCGAAAGCACACACTTCCCACCTCTACGCATTTAGTTCAATATAGGTTCTGGATATCTTTCAGAAATCCATTTGCCTCCTTAGGTGAATACAAATATATTTTACTTCTAGTCTTACATTTTTAAGAAGTTTAACATTTATAATCTTTGTAACAAAGTACTGTTGTTTTGAAAATTTTGTGTTTTAGAACTGATGATGAATGTTTAACACTCGAAACTAGTTTTCAAATAAAATAATTCCAATAGAAGTGGCAATTAATTCATGAACCCTAATTACATTGATTAGGGATGTGTCAATTCTTGAGAAAAGAATCGGTATCGAGAATCGATGATCCAAAGTCAATTCATAGGAACCGATTGATACTGCTAATGTTGGAAATAGTTTTGTGATATCTAATATGTTATTATTATACATCAGTTCTTCTAATGACCAAGCCTCCTTTCAACAGTTTTCATCTAACAGTATGAAAACCAAATCCCATGCAATTGCAAGCTAAACTTCAGTTTGTTGAAGATATTTATTCGTTATTGAAAAATGAAGAAATTAGATTATAATCTCTAATCAACGAAATGCTGCCACTCTGGCAATAATACCATCTTATTGTATATGTTTGTTATTCTCAAGTGTAAATAATTATTTTTAACCCTAGTACTCAATTAAAATAAATCTAGAGCTCCTATAAAGTTTAGTAACATATTCGATTCCTTAGTCAATAAATGATACCTTGGAATGTTTATCTTCGTAGATAAAAATTTGTGAATTGAATTATATTAATATCTAAATTATAATTAATTACACATTACGATATATAATTATAAACACTACTAGCAGTTTACTAGTTTGCTTTTTTAGCTTATTTCAGGATTATGCTTTGAAATAGAAATTAATTTTTAACTGAGTTATTGGTACCGAGAATCGATTTCTTGGAATCGGTACCGGTGTCAAGAATCAAAAATTTTTGGTACAGACACATTACTGTAATTGATCCTTCTATGCCATCATTCATACCTCGTGATTTAGCTGTTGTTATCCAATATCTCTAAATTTTTCCTTGCATTGTTTCTATTATATTACAAATCCATCCTTCCCTAAAGTGGTATTAAAACCTTCAAATTTTATGTGAAATTAAATAAAAATTTAAAAGTTAAATTCCTGAATGTTATGAAGGAACATGGTGTTAATAAATAATAATATAATAATAAAAAGTTTATTCAAATGATTTAACAGTTTACAATTGTAACATATTAAATATTATTACTTTTTTGGTAATAAAACAATTTACACTACATAGTGAGCTTAGCTAAAATGGATATAATTTGGAATACATTTTTTAATAGTAGGAAAAATAATAAAAACCTATAAAATAAGAAAAAAAAATTAATAAAAACAAATACATAAAAAAATATATTAAACTAAAATGCATAAAAAAAAAATATATTAAACTAAAATGCATAATTGATTAACTTTTTGTATGTTAAAGTTAATTAACTTTTCGGATAACTAACTTACATATTTTTTTTGTTTCAATAAGTTTAATTTCAAGCTGAAACAATAACTTTTGGATGTCTTATTAGATAAATATTATTCTAGTAGTATGTGGTTTGTACGTTTGTCAATGTATCTTCTTAAGGATTGCTTGTTATACTCTGTACTAATTAGTATAAATCCTATTGTTTTGAATTATTGGATTTCCTGAGTTTGTAGAGTTGAAAAAGTTCTGGGTTTGTGTATGAATAAATTGTTTAATTGTTTGGAAACCTAATTCGAGTATTATGTTGGTTATTTTGGTGTTAATAAATATGAATTGAAGAATTGTGAGGATTTGTAGCAGGGTACAGATTTTAAACATCCGAACCTTTCTCTTTATTTATAATATTCCCCAACATCTTTTAAAACAAAAGGTACTGCATTCTCTCTCCTAACCTCAATAATTTAACCTATTAAGTTACAAATGGATGAATAACCTGCTTCTCTTGAGTCTTCTTCCATCTTTTAAATATCAATTCTCCTATTATTAAAATGAAACCCAATGCCACTCCTGTAAGAAACATTAAAAGAATTATATAAATATTATATTTATGATGCCAATACAGAATTTATGCCAACAAAATTTCTATTAGTAAGCTTTCATCGTTTTCTAATTGCCTAATTTAATTTGAAGTAAATTATTTTCGAATAATATTTAAGTTAAATCATCAAAAATATGTATGTTTGATTGCAGAAAATTTGATGTAGAGAAAAATTTCTATTTTTTGATCACTAATTTACTTGTACATATTAATTCATTCTAAATATAATAATGAATGAAATGAAAATAAATTTTATTCTGGGGCCGATGCTCCTTAAGAATAATTATAATGAACAATTAATGGCGGCGTAGCTGCCACATGTCTAATTTAGAAAAATAATAAAAGCAAGAGAAATACAATTTAAATTAAGTTAAGAAATTTAAATTACAATATAAATTAATATAACTGAATCTAATTGAGATAGCTTATTTATATTACAAATTTAATGATCACTTTCTAGATTTAGTAGATTCCTATATATATTTTTTTAAATGTGAAAAGAGAAAATTTACGGTTTTGAGAAACAGGAAATGTTTTAGATATTTCTTATCATTTGAAAGTACAGTATAATTTATTATGTTTGTAATGGGACAGTTTCAAATAAGATTTATGTGATATGAAAATGGAGACGTTTTACTTCATTGTATAACATCCCATGGTCTATTAATTATTTTGTTATAATTATATTATTAGTTTTATTTTTCTGTATAGTTTTTTCATATTGCAGTAACTATGATATGGGTATATATTTCAATATCACAATATAACGTATTCTCATTTCCATACTTATATTATGCTTAATTTAGAATGCTCAAGTATACGAAATTTTTAGAGTAAACAGAATGCAATGAACATTTAATGTATAAATATACAGCAATGGGAAAATGGTAAAGGAAATTACAAAAAAAAATTCATTCAAACCTTGGTAACTCACAAATGTAATTTTCTCTTCCTTTTTTTATACAGGTTATTTAAATGTTTTTATTATTAATTTAATCATTTTATATTTTTATTATCCTTGCAAATTGCAATGTGCAAATTCATACACCGTACCTATGATGATACAATAAAACTTAAGAGTGTTTCTGTTGATCACACCAACAACTATTTTCTCCACTTCATAAATTTTTATATTTTCTTTCTAATTCATACTAATAAATTTTATTTCATTTTCTGAGTTAATTAAAGAAATATTCTTGGGTTACAAATTTTAAGGCCTGTGTTTAGTCAGGGATTAGATTAAATTGTGGGTGTACCAATGTCCCCAAGTAGGTGGTATTTTTTTTTTTTTTTTTCAATGTCAGCTTTGGATCAAATTTATGTGAGGAGATACTCCTTAGGCATACCCAGCTTCTATAAATTGAGCAGCTGGCCTTTCATTGGGTTAATGAAAAACCTGGAAGTTGTGCATGAATCCTGACCACATTACTTACTTATATGTTGATCATGAAACTATAATTCCTCACCTTGTTATAGCTGGTACACTTTTTTTTTAGTGCATATCATTAATATCATGAAATTATGTTATAATTTATTAAGAACAATATAATGTATCAAGAAATCTTAACTTATATTATTACCTAGGAACAAAAGAAAGAAAGAACCCTGCATGTCATCCAAGTTTACCGTATGGGTTTGGCTCTCCGATGACAGTGTATTACTCCAGCAACGATCCTTTGTTGGTAAGTAATCAGTCAGCCATTTGTCTATCAGCCCAACTTGATGCATTTTATATATTCTACAACAAATATAAAATAGTTAAATCATCAAAAATATGTATTTTTGATTGCAGAAAATTTGATATAGAGAAAAATTTCTATTTTTTGATCACTAATTTACTTGTATATATTAATTCATTCTAAATATAATAATGAATGAAATGAAAATAAATTTTATCCTGGGGCCGATGCCCCTTAAGAATAATTATAATGAACAATTAATGGCGGCCTAGCTGCAAGAAAAATACAATTTAAATTAAATTAAGAAATGTAAATTACAATATAAAGTAATCAAAGTAATATTACATGTTTTAAAATATCACATGAAAAACAAATTATATCTTAATGTTAGAATTTAAAATAAGCTAAAAAAACAAAAAAAGGGAAAAAAAAAAAAAAAAATTCAATGAAAAATATACAGTAAACAAAGCTAAGATATATAAATTATCCGGAAAAATAATGTATCTTGTCTGATAAAATAGTAAAAATTATGCCGAAACCAATTATACAAATTTAGTGCAATAGTACTAAAATAATGCTGTAAAAAATCAATATTCTGAATATTGATAAAAAAAATATTATATTCTGAATATTCATATTTCATTTTAAAAAATATTTTCTTCATCGATATAACCATTAGATTGAATATCTAACTAGTAAACGAAAAGTCAGGATTTGAAGCTATTATGAGTGGAGGAATAATTATAGTTAGGGTTAAGTTCATTAATTTATTAAAAACTTAATTAATCAATAAAAAATATATCGTGCATCCAGAATAACAGAGTCATAACAGAAAACTTTATCATAAGTAGTTTTCCTTCTTCATTAAAGCAAACATCCCTCAATTATTGGGCCAAAATAATTTATAAATCTAGTTGCCTAGCAACAGCTGATAAGACAGGAAAAATCCAGTATGCTTCTAAATATGTAGTTCATACTGTGTCTAATATTAGGTACAACTAAAAGATATATTCTGGATATACATATGATTAAATAATTTTATAAAATTAAAATAATTTGCATAAGGCATGATAATATTAACTTACTGTTTATTGATGAGATCAAGATAAGGGCTTGAAGGAGAAATCACCATAGCCAAGTGTTCTGCCAAAAATTCTTCTTCACCTTCAGTGACAAAAATATATTAAAATTATTTGTTTTAGAATCTTTCAGAACTATGTTTATATACTCGAGATACACCATAATGGTATAGAAGGATCAATACAATTGGGATTGATGAATTATTTGCTGCGTCTATTGGAATATTTTATTTGAAAACTAGTTTCGAATGTTAAACATTAATCATCAGTTTCTAAAAGCTATCAGGTCCTAGAGTAGACTAATAAATAGTTAATAATTTATCAATCCTGATTCTGTGCTACCTGTCAATAGTATGTTAAATGCAAAAATCGTATTTTATGAAAAATGCAACAGAAAGTTTGGAAATTTTATTCATAGGTGCCACAGAACTATGTTCGTATGGATAGATATTAATAATTATATTAGTGATGAATCTTAAAATTCTCTAGAATTTATAAATTAATGGAAAATAATTCAATATAAATAGTTTGTTTGTTTGTTGGCACTACAACTCGTGAAGAGTCTGAGCCTCCAAACTTCTCTGTCTTGTGCTGATGCTCTTCAATTTCTTATTCTTAGCATTCTCTCCACCGTCTGCTGCCACACAATCCACCCACCGCAGGCGAGGTCTTCCCACTTTACTGCATCCAAATATCTTTTCAACTAGGAGCCTTTTGGGGGTTTCATTATTACTCATTCTAGCAACATGCCCTGCCCATCTGAGACGTCCGGATTTAATAAACTGTAAAATATCCAGGTCTTTATAGAGATCCATGAGCTCAGCGTTTTTTCTTAATCTCCATATCCCCTTGTCACACCCAGAAAATATAAATAGTAGTTTACATTAATTATTACTTATAACATGTTTATTTGTATGACTCTATAAGTAAACTTATTTCTAGTTCCAACCATTCTCATTCCATTTTTTGAGACTACATTTTTGGGTTACTGTTGGATGCATGTTTCTGTTCCATCTCGTGTAGGGTATCCATATTAATGGTCCAGCCTTTGATACTTTCTAATAGTGTCCTAATTGTGATGCCATCACTTCACTACTGCTTCCACCTCTTCTTCCCATACCACCTCATAATATTCTCCCCGTATACCCCCTCTAAGCATTTTCTGCTCAGCATCTCCAGAAAACACTTCTTTGTAGTGGCATCTCCATCTTTCCAGAATAACTTGGTCCCCAGTAATCAATCTGCCTCCCTCGTCTTTTAAATTTCGTTTTGGTTTACTCGTCTTTCATTGCCTCATATATTCATAGATATCTTTTTCAAAAAAAACCTTGGCGTTTTTGTGATAATTGCTCAAAGTTTTGATCAAATTCCTCCCAGCTCTTTCTTTTTGCCATCCTTACTACTAGCTTGGATTTGTTTCTCCTTCGAACATACAGTTCCCTGCAATTGGCTGGAGTCTTGTGCCTATTGCAGTCCTTCCATGCTGCCTTCTTTCTAGCTACTGATGCCTTCACCCTATTATTTCATCACTTCGGTCTTTTGCATGTAAGTGAAACATAGGTAATCCCGGGAGTAAAAGTAGCAGCCTCCTAAATGGCTTTCTTTGTTCATGTCCATATTTTATCTAAACTTCCATCCATAAAGGTGTCCTGAAGTTTAGAATCCAATAGGTTTGAGTATTCCATTCTTTTTTCAGGTCCCTGGAGCTTAACGTCATCAATTTTCTGGTAACTTCTTGGTTGTTCCTTTCTGGGGGAAAGAATTTGAGTATCTCCGACTAACAGGAGGTGGTCTGAGCCAATTTCTGCACCTCTTATCACTTTAATATCAATAGTCTTCTAATCCGTCAACTGTAGTTGTAGTAGTCGATCATATTATTTACATTTCTTTCTTCAGTGGAAAAAGTTATTGGAAAGAATGAGTTTCCAATGAGCAGATCGTATTCAACACATAAATCAATCAGTTTTTGACCATTACCATTCTTAGTACGCTCACCTCCATACCTTCCCATAACTACATGTGCTCTGCATAGTCATTCCCAGTCCTAGCCTTGAAGTCACCCATAATAATTAATTGTCCTAATTGTGATAATAATAATAATTATGAGTACACTGTCGGCTGGTTTCCCCATTCGAAATATTATACAATAAGATGAAAGGAAGAGTTTTTTAAAGGCTGGTCTGGAAGTCTTATGCGATCCGAGCCCTAAATGTAATCATTCATACCATTTACCCAATAATGGTGGTCCTACAGATTGAACTGTGAATGGCCGGCTTAAGAAAATATATTATACCTACTATATAAGTTTAGGTACTGTTTTCATTTGTATTCTCCACTTGAACAAAGAAAAAATGAAGTATTTGGTGTTCTCGAAAGGATGAAACTGAGTGGAAAACCTAGAAGGGATAGGATATCACTTATAAAGAATAGAAAAATTCAAGTACCTAGGAAACATCATAACTTCAAAAAATGAAGTCAATGAAGAAATCAGGGATGGAATAATAGTGGGTAATATGTGCTACTGAGCCCTCAAGAAAGTGTTAAATAATAAGATACTCCCTACAATATCTTAAAATAAGGGCTTACCAGTCAGTACTTAAACCATTTGTAATTTATTGGAGCAAAACCTGGACGCTCACTGCGAAGAATGATCTTATCTTAATAGATGGGAAAGGAAAATTATGACGAGATGTTTGGAGGATAACAAGATATCTGACTGAAGAGAGAGAGGGGAGGGCCCAGATTGCGCTGGAGAGAAAAAGTTGAAGCAGATCTGAAGACCCCTTAATGAGAGGAGTTGACAAAGAGTATCTGAAGACCAAAATAAATGGAGGGGAATTGTGGAAGAGGCCAGGGTTCTACAAAGACCCTACCGATATATTTTTTGTTATTTCATTTAGTATTTTAGTGAAAGCATTTAATTGTTATTCATCTTCAAAGACTTTTGAAATTTTAAAATCAAAATATATAGAGTATAAAATCATACTTTTATACATTAGATCTGTAGGTTATATTTACTATGAACTTACCAATAGAAAGAGAGCAGTGGTTTGTAGTGAGAAGTTCTTGCTTCATTAGGTACAGCAAAATAGATTTCCGATCAATGTAGACATGTTCACCCTTTCTGATTCTGCTCACAATTTCTTGTGTTATCACATTGTGTAGTTGTGCACTATCCGACAGCTCATTGAGTTTCTCATTATCTGTTGACTAAACGTTTTGTATTTAATATTTTATACAGAATTAATGAAATTTACTTTAGTAGCAATAGGTATGGATTCATTATTACTAGCCACCTTAAGTATTATATGTAATGTTGAATCTTCTGGCATGCCCCAAGTAACTTCCCCACGCCGATCCATTAACTGGTCAACATTTGAGATAACTTTGTCCATTTTTGGAAATGTTAGAAATGCTACAAGGTTTCCTGAATACGTCGTAACTAAAACAAGAACGACCAGCCACCAAGTACCTATTACCAGCCGTCCACTGTTTGCTTCTGGCATTACACCACCACCTGCCCAATAGATGACAAAATTATATAAACAATAAAGATTGTTTTTTTCACTAATAAGCAAAAGTGTAAGATCGAGAGATCGAAGCTAATAGAGATCAGTTCCTGAATAAACTCACACTTGAAGTTGGCACTTTTGACTTAAAGCCCTGGGGTAGTGAAAATTGTGGATAGACAGAAGTTCATATTTTTCTCCGATTATCAAAAATTAACAATAAAAAATGTATCTTAACAAACGTTATATCATATTAAACAAAAAATACTATATCATGATAGAAAGATTTTAGTATTATGATTAGTGGTTACCTCGGCAGAGGAATTTGAGAGTGGGAGAGAGAGAGATAGAGGAAGGCCTAGATTGTACTGGGAGATGATGTTGAAGCTGACCAAGGATTCAGTGAGAATTATTCCTCTTTAATGTGTACAATTGGAGTGGAGTTATAAATGGAGGTGAATTATGGAAGAAGCCAAAGTTCTACATGGACCATAGCACAATGTTTGTTTTGGATAGATTGCACATGGTCGAACACAACATTCCATTCCATTAGCTACATCAATCTTTTATGAAAATGAACTTTCTGAGAGTGGAGATACATTTGAGATTACTTTTCACATTTTTGGAACTTTTAGAAATTATACAAGAGTTCCTAAATGTATAATTACAAAAATTATAATAACCAGACAAAAGGGACTTATTGTCTCACTGTTTGCTTCTTCCTTTTTCCATATCATGGAGGGGTTAAGCACCATTTTAAATGGGTCGAATGTGAATTAAACTTGGCACACATACAACATTAGTTAAGTTCACTGCTGGGAAAAATTAAATATCAGCCTCCCGAATATGGTGTGGTTCCAGCACCACCTGATATTTGATTGGGGGCCAAATATACAGTGTAGATGGAGTTGCTATGATTTATAGACTAATTATCAAGTGTTCTATTCTCTAAAATATATTATATCTGCTTGGGCATACCTTGCTGCAATAAAGCTCCGTATAGGTACCAGAAGCAGTTCATCATTTTCATATAACCGCCTTTCTCCCTTTGGCTATAATGCTCGTAAAATGGACTTACCCTGTGTACGAAGTTCAGCAATGGTGTCATTATCAATACTGCTGCTACGATGCACTGCCATGTCTGTCATGAAAGGGAATCATATTATAATGCTACTGTACACTGTATAGATTCACAATTTGATCAAATTTATCACTTAAAATTATGCGTTATTGTTTATTTTATGAAAATATAATACAGTGTGATAATTTACAATAATATATAGAAATTTCAAAGACATACATCAGAAGTAAATGGTTGGATGAAAAGAAGGGCTCTGCTCAACTCTTTTGGTCTGGCGACTAAGAAGGCATAATTTTCTGTCTTTATTGTCAGAGTGAAATTTAGGGCTTTTTTCCTTTTTTCTGTTATTGTAAATGCAGCAGCCCCAACCATCACCTAAATGAATGAACATTTTGTTAAAGCATTCCTTTTTTTCCTGCTTTATCATAAAGAAATCGATATGAGAAAAACAGCAACTATTTCTACCATTATGGATTCATGTTTTACTATCGTGCTGTGGAAATTTTCTATAAGCATTAATTTCTAGTCGAGAATTTATGGTCTAAGGCTTCTTCACCCTTTGGAGCATGAAAAATATAATGAAAGAAAAAGAAGAATGAGAAACATATAGAAGGTTTCTTTAAATTCTTTATGAATTCACATATCTGGGATATCAGATAACACCAATCAATGATGTATCTGCGGAAATAAAAAATAGGCTAGTAGCAGCTAACAGGGCTTATTTTGCTGTTCTAAAGATATTCCGCAGCAAGCTTGTGGCTAGGGGTATACACATGACTAGGGGTATACACACACACACATAAATGCATTATATTTCATTTATTTTTTTGTTTATGTTCATATGCAGCTGATATTTGGCCACTAAATAAAAGCGTCTTGTACTGCAGCTTAAAACTTCTGAATCATTTTTCTTTATTAGATCAATTTTTGAAATTTAGAGCTGATAAAATAACTATACATCAAATAAATGAGATGAATAACGAATATAATGATATAGAAATGTCTTGTAAAAGAACTGCTACAAAAGTTCTGTATAAAAGGCCCTGGTTCCACCTCCTTCCAGTAATAATACCCGAATAAAATAAAAAAGAATATTAGAGTATGAATCAAACTGTTCTGTATTCACAGCTTTTTGAATTATTATATCTTGAGTAGCATTTTCTGAAACCTTCAGAATGGTGAGTAGAACTACTTGTCTTCTTGTTTTCATTTTAGAAAATTCTGGCATTATGATTGTTATATTATACTCATGATTATGATACTTTTTGAGCTATTTCTATATGATATAATTAATAAAAAATTAATATTTACTATCATGATTCATTTCATGAATTTACAATATATACCTCAAGGATGAAAACTTTAATTTTTTTTCAGCTCTTGAAATTCTAATGTTTTATTAGTAGAGTGCTATCAGATATTTTTGAAAACAATTATATTATAACAATAGATTGGTGTTAATATAATATTATTAATCTGTATTGAACCTATACTATTTATGAAAAAATAAATGCTCTTGTTAGGTTTTAATTTTAAAAGCTTAATGTAAGGTCATTCTGATAATTACTGTACCTTTTTATTTTGAACCAGGTGGACCACTTGTTCCCAAGCTGAAAACTCTGTATTCTGTTCTAAAACAACATCTCCAACGCTCTAGTTTTAAAAATACAAAAACTTATTATTTATATTTTTAAGAAATAATCATTTTATGCAATACAAATAAATAGGTGCAGATACTTCTGCTCTGAAAAGAGATATTAATTACAATATAACCACATTATACTACATGTTGAGGAGGTGCGGTGGCTCAGTGGGTAAGGCGCTTGACTACCATGCTCCCGGGCCCAAGTTCAAGTCCGACTGACAGCAGAAAATTTATATTCTGTCTTTTCAGTTGTGGATCGGATTCGAGGTCGGGAGACACTCCTGGGGCACACCCAGCCTCTTACAAAGTGGGTACCCTTAATTGGGGGGAAACACCTGGTGGTTGAGCATGAATTCTGGCCAAATCACCTCCTTTATCAATCGTTGGCTCCGAAATAGTACAACCTTACCTAAGCACTGAACCGAAGACCCTCCTTGGATTGTAGTGGTACATGTTTTATACTGCATGTTGCTTATAACAAAAATGTATGATGACAAGATAAGACTCAAGAAGTCTTGCTTATGACATCTCGTAAACGAAATCCTGTCCTGTTTTCAATTAAATTATTATAGCCTTTTAAACTATGGAGAAATAAACATTTTTGAGAAATATTAACATTCTAAAACGTCATTAATTTGGGTAGTTATGAATCCTGTTTATAAGGACTTAAAAAAAAAACAAACAAACAATTCTTTAGCATGCTAATACTGTGCAATTTATGAGAGCTAAATTTATTTAGATTTTTTTTTAATTTTGATTGAATGTTGGAATAAATCTTCTTTAAAATATTTATAAAATATTATTATTATTATTTAATTACAATTATTTTTGAATCTATTAAATTATATTCATAATAAAAATATTTGGTTGTAAACTGTAAGATATAATTTTTAAACATTATATAATCAATAATGAAAGAATAATTGTTGATTAGCTTAGTTTTATCTCTTGGCTTGGCTAAAAGGAAAATAAATAGGAAAAGAATGATTTTACATACCTCATTAAATCTGTAAGTTTTATTCTGGTTTGCTTGTAATGAGACATTTGACATTAATATTATCTCGTACCTAAAACAGAATAGTAAGTAACAGTTTACTGTTTCTTTTTTTTTTTTTTTTTTTTTTTTTTTATATATAATATAAAATCATAAGGATGACATCTGTTGTAAACAATATGTGGATTATCTTAAAACCTAAGATTATTTATGGAAATGGTGATGTAATAAATTCTGATTACCTTAGTTTTTAAATTCTATCTTTTTATTTTATTTTTTTTTTTTTTAATGATATTTATAACTGTACAATAATGCAATAAGTAAAGTAGTAGAACTGTGAATTAATGGCATCGCTATGACTTGTTGAGCAACTAGTTTGTCATCGGTTGCAACTTTGATTAATGTTCTATATTAGAAGCTACCTAGACCATCTCCTTTTCAGATTCCTCAGACAGTTATAGGGAACAGAATGGGGAGCAAGTTGGAAGACTAGTGGATTCAAGTGGGTATGGAATTAATCGTGAAATGATAGGAATCTGGTTTATTTCATGATTGATAAATATTGAGTTTTGATTTTTGTTTGCAAAATATGGAAGTATTTAAAAAAGAGGTAGACTGCTTAGTTAGACCACACGGAAAAGTATCAAAAAGTGGTACTATACTTATTTTTTTTTTTTTTGAGCCGGCTCATTATAGCCAATAAAGCTCATTGTGCTAATACTGTGTTTCCTTTATTTTTATCAATACAGTCCTTGCACTTTGATAATCTAAGAATGGTACGTTGTCGCTAGGGTTTAACATGAGTTCTTCAATGTGTAAGAATCTCTGCCTTACCAACAAATTGTATCTATAGACAATGTAGTAAGGTATTTTATCCTCCATGAATATAGTTTTTGTAGTCCTTGTATAGAGATGTTTATTAAGCCTGCAATGATTTGTATAGATTTCTGTCTTTTAAGTTTAATCCTGTTTTCTTGCAGTTGCCTGTCAGGAACATTTTTGACCGTCTCTGTCTTTTTAGGTTTGAGTTACGGACACCAAGATGTTGCAATGCCTTTCTATAGTAGTCTTATTTACTTGATGCTATTTACTTGTATGAATTTATATATTGTTGAATTGAACAAAACCTTTCGATCAATGAACACTTTTTTATCAAGAGATTTACACTGAATAGTAGAAATACATGTTTATTAATAAACTAGTTCTATTAGCAATGATTATAACATTTACGTAAAATTGAGACTTTTGGCTAATTGATTTATAACTTCGAATATTACTCCTTTCACTTGAGATGGTTTACCATACTGGTCAAACATCACTATTTGCCATGGCGGATTCTGAAAATAAAAACAGTTTTTTTAGAAAAAAATTATGTTAAAAGAAATATTGTTAACAAATAATCAATACCTTATAAACAATAAGTACAAATAATTACAATAAAACATCATTTAATATATATACGCACAAAAGAACGATACATGTACTCCTCAATTAATCTAATTTATACATCTCTTGTTAACTATGTTCAATATTTGTTATTAAACGTACTTTTTAGTTATTTTTATACTATTATATGATGTAAGATATATACATATAAGCTATTTTAATTGATTTTATTTATTTATTACTTTTTTTGTTTTTTTATTAAATTATTATTTCTGATATGTGGTTTTTTTTTTCTTATTTTTTCTTACTGTTTAAAGATAAACTTTGAATTGTCAAGCTTATTTACTATTAAATAAAATTATATTGATCATGTAGAGGATGTAAGCTGGAACATGAATACTTAATATGTATTTAAATATAAGATACTCTAAAATCTTGATTTTACTGAAAAAATAAAATCAGCTGTATCTTTTGAGAGGCAGAAATAATTAATTCCATATCCTTCATATAAAAGTGAACAATGGTTGGTATCTTACATGAAATGTAAACAGTGGTATAGTCTTTCTTCTGAAGCCATGGGCCACATTTGGAAATAATTGATCGAAAAGAATTGGACCAGAGCGAGGCGACCAATCACCTGATTCTAAAAGTTCCTTTTTTTCTAAAAAATCCGAGCCCCATGTATCTGAAGAAATAATTTTCCACCAAGTACAGTTATCACACCAGCTGATCTCCTTTTGTCTTGTCTGTAATTGATTTTTTTTCTTAAATATATTATATAATTATAATTTAATTCATTATAAATTACGATCACAAGGGAAAAGTGTTGTTTGTAGAGGTGAAATTCTAGATTCATTTTGTTTTTTAGAAAGGTTAATAATTACATTATTTTCTTAGTTATTTTTCAAAATTTTATCTTTAACAATACTAATTTTAGAAATTAACAAGACATTATTTTTTATTTTCTACACTTAGGCCATTTCTTTGGTTGCCATCATCAGAGCTAAAAACAATAAATGGTCAAATACAGAATCAGAAGAGAGAAAAAAAAATTAAAATAAGAAGATACAGTATGAGTAAAGAAAGGGATAAATGAAAACACCAATAACACTGTTCTGCATTAAAATACTTCTTTTAACAAAAATGTTGTTTTATTATGTTTTGAAGTGTGCTGAACACGAATCCGAAGTTAAAATATAAAAACAATAAATTAACTTCAGGCGTTGATGACCCTGGTGCTTTTACGCCTTAAAGCTGTAATAAACAAACAAACGAATCCGAAGTCAGAAAATCTCGACCAGGCACCATTTTTTGTCAAATTTGTGTTTTTGGTCGAAAGATGAGGTGATTTTCAACATTTTGAGCATTTATTTATCATTGAAAGTTTAAACAAAAAATTAAAAAACCTATTTGATTTTGAAAATTTTATAATGTGAGCTTAAGTATTAGGTTTTGTTGCATAAATGACATTGGTGGAGAATTGCTTTTATCATATGAGGCCATGGATTGCAACATGTTCTCAAAAATTATTTCGATTCTCATTTTTTGCATTCCCATTTGAATTTCTTCAATTTGATTTTACTCCCAACTTGGGAGCAGTTTTAGATGAACATGGAGAATGATTTCACCAAGAGATAGCCCAAATGGAAAAAAGTAAATGCAATGAGAAGATGCTTGCCGATTACTGTTGGACACTACAACAGTACGTGATGAAGAGTACAAAAGAAAAAAATACACACATTAATTATGTTCAATATTAAATATTATTTTATACATTATCGTTCTTCACCAAAAAAAGTGTTATAAAAATATATATAAAAAAGTGCTATTTCAGTTTGTTTTTTTAAACAACCTTACAAACAATATAAATGATGCTAGATAGATTTTTTTTTTTTTCTTCAGATTTGAATTCAGCACTCAGAGAAATATAAAAATCAAGAACATTTTCTCAAGGAAGCAAATTTTTTTTTTTTGCAGAACTGTGTAATAAATGAAATGTAAGTTAAGTAGGAAACAGCTTATAAACAATTGGAAAATATGAAACATAAAATTCCAAAACCAGATAAGCCCATTTTTCACAGGTGGTCGATAAAGGTATAGGTCAGACTGTATTAGGAAAAGGAATTATTTTTTGTATGGCCATTTTATATGTGATTTAACTACTTTTTTGAGAAAACCTTTCACCTAAAGATAGCCTAGTAGAAAAACTATTCTATAAAAAAAAGTTTGGAAATTGGACTTAGCTGGGTTTGGAATTCCTCGTCTTATATAATATAATGAAAAATATAGAAGATTTACAAAGTTATGGTCTAGTTGTCCTATTATTGCCACATAACAAGAGTATTATTGAGACAATTATAATATAATAATAATTACCTTTATAAAATTGATAATTGAGTTTCTCCTTTGGGATTTTGTGGGTCGAATTAAATCCCATTCTTCTTCTGAAACCTGCTCTGATAATAATTTTTCTTCCCTCATCGATCTGTCTAATGAAACGATGAGGTGATCCAATAACTCATTGGCTTGACAATACAAACTGTACTGTAAAAAGAAATCAAAAAGAAAATAATTCCAATCATTCATCGGGTTTCTAATGTGAAAATGATTTTTAGCATAAATGTGAAAAATTAAATTGTTTTTATCAAGTTTATATCATTGAAATACTAATTAGCTAGCCCTGTTTTTCCGAAAAAAATTATGAATTCCTTACATTACAAGAATATACCGAATTAGTGAAATTATACACAAATGCTACATTTTCTCCTTCCTCTAATAGATGAATGTAATTTTTTATATTGTTTGCCTTAGAGTCATCAGTTCTTAATCTAACGAATAACCAGCGATTCCTAGGGCCCATTAAACCAATTGCTTTAGCCTGAAAACAAGAAATTTGTTTAGAACAAGTAGTTTTAATCTTTGCAGGAACTTATCTCTTTAGGTTAGAGGCTAGAGTTGATTATTTTAACTTTTTTTCATTACTAAATACTAAATCAAGTAAAGTAATTAGCAACTTACAGTCTCTAATATGGTAGGAACTAATTCAAACTGAACCACAACAAGGTAGTTGAAAAACATTTCATTTCTTGGTAGAAGTTTCATCACTTTAAGAACTTCTTTTTTTCTAAAAAATATATAATAGCAGAAAATGCATTTCATATCAGAAATTAAAATATAAAAAAATTGTATCTGGAAATAAAAAAAATTATTTATGATGATTGTATTGTTGTCTGTGAGTTTTAACTAAGGAGATGAATTTGTCAGGGGTGCAGTCAAGGTTGAATAAACACAGCCAGTTTTTAAATGAAAAACTTATATTGTGGCGTGCCAACGTTTCGACCTGCCTTGCAGGTCTTCATCAGGGCTAAAATAGCAAAAATTGGATGTGACCAAGATGATACAAACATTAAAAAAATAAATAAATAAAAAATAAAAATAATTTAAATAAATAAAAATAATTTAAAAATGAAAAAGAAACAAGAAAAAAATCTGTAGTTAATTAGATAATTGAATACAAAAAATTTGTACAAACAATACAAAAACAATCCAACAATACAAAAACAATACAAACAATCATTTGTATTCAATTATCTAATTAACTACAGATTTTTTTCTTGTTTCTTTTTCATTTTTAAATTATTTTTATTATTTATTTATTTATTTTTTTAATGTTTGTATCATCTTGGTCACATCCAATTTTTGTTATTTTAGCCCTGATGAAGACCTGCAAGGCAGGTCGAAACGTTGGCACGCCACAATATAAGTTTTTCATTTAAAAACTGGCTGTGTTTATTCAACCTTGACTGCACCCCTGACAAATTCATCTCCTTAGAAAAAAATTATTTGTTAATTAATTAATAGACTGTATAAAAAAAACAAAACAAAAGACTGTTTTTTTTTGTTTTTTTAAATTAATATTTATTTTTTCTTCTCTTTTTCTCTTTCATTCTTCCATAGCACTACAGTTCAGTGTGGGCCTTGTCTTGCCAAACAATAAGTGTCCTCTGAACTTTATCAGGGGACTTCCGCTTCCAATTTGTTACTCCCAATGCTTGCATGTCACCAACCATGTCAAATGGGATGTCCTCTTCTTCTGCCCAAAGTTTCTGCCAGTAACAGTTTTCTTGGGTTCTGGTCTTCCGGCATTCTCATCTTGTGTCCTAACCACTCAATACACCTTGCCTTTATAAACTGAATATGTCTCTTTCTATTCTTTATTTCTTCTAATTCTCTATTTCCCTGCCTCTTGGACAGGGCCATAGATTTTTTTTTTCCTTTAATGTAACATAAAATTAATAACCGAAATATTACAGATTGTGGTGAATTGTCATTTCCATCTTTCAGCCAGTTGCTTGATCCCATTTCTTTGCGGTTGACCAAAGCTGGATATCACTGCCACAGTTACAAGTACATTTTATTCTTACTGTTCGCTATAGTGGTCAGAGTTAATTGTAAACTCATAAGAACAAATTCATGATGGAACAAACTCTCTTCACTTCACATGCTCATGCGTCCAAATCTTGTCTTGAGTGAGTAAAAGTAGCATTTTACACATTAATCAAATAAATAACTGCTTTTTATTTTTTGACTAAGTCAGTTTGAAAGCATGCTTTCATGAATATCTATGTTTTTCGGAATGTGCTTAGCATATTGTTTGTCCCTTTCACATTTACACACAGTTGATTTCATTTTTTAAAATGTTTTGTAAGATGTGCTACAAGATACATAACACTGAAAATAGAATAGAATAGAAAATAAACTTTATTCTGCGATGATGTCCACTAAGAATAATATAATGGACAGAAATAACAACAATGAGTCTGGCTTTCGTAAGATGAAATTAAATAAATTAACAATCTGATTAATTATTTACAATTTTACAAATAAAGAACAAAAACAGATATGGATGAAATAAAAATTATGAAAATTAAATAATTGTAGGAATAAAAACTATGTACATTTACTGAATGCTTTTTTAAATGAAGTTTTGCTAGTCAGTATCATTCAGGAGGGAAAGGAGGTATTGAAAGATAAGGAATTTAAATGTGGACAGAGATGGAGCATTACGGATAATATGGGGTAATGGATTCCATAAGGAAGTTGTATGGAAAATAAAGGAATGGTTGAATAATGCACTCATAAGGGAAGAAGTATACAGGTCTGAGGAGCGAGATCTTGTAGTGCGAGAGGAAACCAAGGATTTGAACTGGAAGATGTTATAGATGTAGGCGGGATTGCAAGAATTAATGGTTTGATAGAGGAAGAAGCTAGGAAGTAATTTCTGCAGGATAAAGGATAAAGCCATTTAAGATATGTACATAGATACAGCTTTCATCATTACTGTTTATAGTATCATTTTCAAATGTATTATTTTAAATTGAATTTTGAAATATAATTTAATGGGGTGTATAAAAAAAATGACCGTTTTTGAAACAAATATTTGTATTATTATTACATTGATATAAAATACAATTAATACTCAAAGAATAGTCCATTGTTATCTACCATCATTACCCATCTGCTAGCCAATTGCTCGATGCCACGCTGATACCATTCCTTGGAATGGCTGTCAAAGAACTCTTGGACAGCATTTTCAACTTCCGCAAAATTATTAAATTTTTTCCCTTGAAGAAAATGGGCCATGGATTGAAACAAGTAGTAATCCGAAGGTGCGAGGTCTGGACTATATGGTGGATGAGGCAGGAGTTCAAACCCATGAAGTTCTGTAAACTTTTCTTTGGTTCGACTGCTGATTGTTGAGGAGTAAGTTCGTGAGGGACCAGTCTACAGGTCTTTTTCACCTTCCTCATGGAGAGAAGATGGCGACTAACAGTATCCCTAATAGTACACACTCCCTGGCAAGTTCGCGAGTACTTTTGGAGGATTGACTCAACAGCTTCCTTCAGAACCTCATCAATATCCATTAATGGCCGCCCGGAGCTCTTCTTCCTTTCCAATGTCGTATCTCCACTTCTAAATTTTTCAAACCAATGCCGCGCAGTGCGCTCTTCAAGGACACCTTCCCCTTCATATTTAATAATTTCATGAGTTGTTTCAGCGGATGTGAAATTTTTTGAAGAAGTCCAGTGTTAGAAAAAGCTTAGAGAATGCTCTAAAGGAATTATTAAGTATTGGTAAATAATAAATAGCATTAAGATATTTACAGACTTTTGAACTCTGGAATTTGATAAAACAGTCATTTTTTTGATACACCCTATTAATTACTGTGGGATGAATGATAAATCCATTTAAAATATATACATAGATACAGCTTTCGCCATTACTATTTATACTATCATTTTCAATGTACTATTTTAAATTGAATTTTGAAATCTAATTTATTTTTGCAACTTTATGCTTCTTTGATAATTTTAAAAATAAATGAAAGAGTAATTAATGTCTAATAATAGAATACTAAAATAATATTTACAAACTATGTTTTTAAAAGTAAAAATGTTGAGAATAGAGAGACTTGTATATGAAACAAACCTTATCCATTTGTTTACAGTACCATTAATTTTATACAAAGAAACTGAAGCAGACTTTCTCGTTAGAGGGATGGATTTTGTTTGAGCTTCCAAGATATTGTCTATTAATCTTGAATCTGGAAAAAATAAAAATAAATAACTAACCAGCATTGAGTGAACCAATAGACTTTTTGTAAACTTTTTTTTTTTAAATCATATAATTTCAGTAAAAAGATAATACAAATCAGCATTTTGAGGCAGTCAAAGTATTCATTTCCTATAAAGTAAATCATATATTTTCCTTATTTCTAGAATATTTTTGGTGCCAGGAAGCAACGTAAGGACCCACCATAAATATCATATTAAAGGACTTTTATCATCACTTAAGTTAAAGATGTAGTTTCTCAGGCCAAATTAGAATGCAGAGGATAAAACTCTTTTTCCATATTATTTATTAAAATTCATCAAAATACATTTTTGGCTTTAATTTAAAAAAGGTAACACAGTGAAACTCCAATTATCCTGATATCTGATTATTCGGATTGATTTGAAGAAAAAAAAAAAATTTTTTATTACATATAATTTTTTTTTAATAGTTAATAAACATTTATTGTAGTTTCTTAGTCAAGTAAAATACAACATGTCCCATCTTATTAGTTTTCATGACATAATAAAAGATATAAAACTAAATAGACCAAGCGGCAGCTAACAGAACTGTATCTCAGAATTAGAGGCGGAGCCCAAACACCTTATAGCAGTCAAGTTCTGATTAAACGTACTTAGTGAATTTTTAGAAGCATAGCAAATCCATCACACATGGGTTTTGCTGTGAGTGGTGTCTTCATAAACTTTAAGAGTTCATAAAAATAAAACGTGTTCTATTAACTGGGTCCGAAAAATTGTCCATTACAGAATTTCTTAGAAAAAATTGATATTTTATATATTGATATTTCAATATATTTTTTATTTCAATACCCTAATTCAATAGTAAATCTGATTATCCGGATTTTTGGGTATCTGGATCAATTTTGGCTCCAATTAATCCAGATAATTGGAGTTTCATTGTATCTAAGATTTAAAAACTAATTATGGAGTAGATGCTGTTTTCTGTTGATATAAATAGATGGAAACTGGTTTGTGAGATCAGATGAATAATCACACCAAGGGTGGAATTGTTTTATATTTATGCAACTATATTTTGCCTACATTACAAGACTTCTTCGAGATACAAATGATGGTCACAGAATGATAAATGCAAATACATTAATGATTGCTCATTTATATTTATCATTCATCATATAACTATACAATGCTACCCTCAGTGTGCTTATTCATCTGATCATAATGTCAGCTATCCTCTCCGCTATTAAAAACTAATTATTTTGAAGAAAAAAACATCTAAATTTCCATGCTAAAATTAAATATTATAATAGTTATTATTACCTATACTGTCATCAATGATTAAGTTTACCGAATCCCATTCTATAAAATCTTCTGTTCGCAAATCTATAAGAATCTGTGAGAACTCGAGGCCAGGTTCGTTTAGAGGAATAGTGATACCAAAGTCTTTTGGCAGTCTTGGACAATTGGGCTCTGATAAATAAATTTTTAGATTGTAGATTAAAACTCATCTTATATATTTAACTTTATTTATTTATTTTCTACCTGTGATTGCAATAAATAATATTGAAGTTTCCTTCTGTTTGAAAAATAAATCCCATATATCTTCACAATGAATAATGCTAAAAACAGCTGTTGTATCTGAAAATTTATGATAAATAAAGGCCTATAAAAGTCACTTAAAAATATTCCATTCTAAAGATAGTTACCATCCTTGATCCTGTAGTTTAATTTATTAGTAAAAGTTATTATTAGTGATTCTCCTTTTAAATATTTATTCGCCATACCAGCCACCATTTGCTTTATATTGTTATTCAACCCTTTATAATTTGGATATAAAAAGTTAGGATCAATTATGACCACTGTAACAAAGTAAACAAGTGAATTAATCTGAACTATAAGAGAAACTACTTTGCAAACATTTAACTTTTATACATAAGTTATCTGTTGTTTTTCGATCTGATGGGGTGTAGTAATACTCATATGCAAGTATGCTAATAAACAAATATTGTAATAAGATAAATTTAACCATTTAATTTTGATGGAAAACTTCTAGAAATGATAGTTTGTCTTTTCTTGTTGGGATATGACAACAATGGGACAACAAAAGTGTATGACTAATCAGAGAGAAAGAAATAAAATTGACTTTCACTATGACAAGTTTTAAAAATGTATATCCAATCAGAAACATCATCGACTCTGAGACAATACGTTCAAAACAGATGTAACATGTTGCCTTGAAAGATCACGTATAAAGAATTCATGATGTCTATATGTTAGTAGGTCTGCAGGGCCAAAGTGGGTCAAGTTAAACTTCAAGAAAATGAATGATTTTTCTATAAATTTAACATGTCTTTCTTCATTTTATATTGTTTAAAATTATTATTGTAAACATCAATTGTATTCTTATGGAAAATAAAAATAATTATTTTTCTGTATATATTGTTTTAACTTCACCTTATCCACTTGATTTTCTTATTTGTAGTATATTATAATAAGTATATATGCATTTGATTATTTTTCCGTAATTATTATGAGATTTTTGTGTAATATCTAATTTCATTTCTTAAAGTTTTAAATTAAATTTTTTTTTTTTTTTTTTTTTTTTTTTTTAAATTTATGTCAAATAGGAAGGTAAAATTTAATAGAGTAGAATTGCTTCTGTATTGCTTCTGTTATAACATTTTTACATTCATATCATTCTGCAATATTAAAAAAATATATATATATTGTAATGTTCAATAATCACATACCTATATTTAAGTTTTACCTATAGAGATTTTTTAAAAATATAAAATATTGGTGGGTAAATGAGCATAAATATTTGTAATTTGAAATTTATCATTTTATTTTATCAATTAATTTATCTATTTTTTTTATTTTATTTTTTTTTATTTATTTTTTTTTTATCTTGATTCAATTTTTATATTGTATCATCATTGGTTTTATTTTACTTTTCACAATTTATCTTTATTCAACTTTATTATTATTATTTTTTCAATCTTAATTTTGATTCATTTAGCCTGAAATCCTATAACCACCCATTGTGTCTCCTTTCAATGTCTAGGCCAATCCATAAGATCCCATTCTACTTTAACACCACTTTGATATTGTATGCGTTATCCCTTGTTTTTCTCTTAATTGTAATACGACTAATATTGGTGAGGCAATTAAAATCAAAAAATTATTTAGCAACCTGAATCATGATGAAAATTCTCTATATTTTCATATACATAACACCGCAACCTCAAAACTTTCTGAAACTGCTTTGTTCTTAACCCACTTCATCAATTTAAAACAGCTGCAGAATATTCTGAATAAATTAATACCTCTTCAACCTAATACATCTGTTTTAGCATTGAAATAAAAATAAACATAAAGATTGTGAAAAGTAGTATCATTACCCATAGCTGACTTGCCTGATAGGAAGAAGCCTGCAACACATTGTCTCATTTCCTGACCTTCAGCATGAGATACTCAGATTATAAATTTAGTAAATCTGTCAGAAATTCTATGTATAGCTGTATATTTCCTATTTATGTATTCCATTAATTATATCATGAAAAAGCTTACCATTTCCTTCAATTTCCCTTGCAACTTCCTTAGTTATACCAACTAAGGCATGAATGGATCATCCTACACGTTACCAACCTATTCTAGCCATGGTGGGAAGGATTCAATCTGTGTGTCTTCCACGAAATTAATTTCTACCGCCCAGATGAGATTCCAATCAGGATATTCAGGGATCCGAAATACTGTGCCAGGCACACTAAGACCCCTGTCCCAACCAATGTAGTGGTCAGCACACATTAAACAGTTTATTGTAAGGTTCATATTTTTTAATCTTATTCTGAACCATCAGATCTCAGAACTGAGAACCATCATGCCGAAAGATAGGACCTTAGAATGAGGTAAAACCAAGCAGACTATGGCTGCAGGACGTGGAGAAGGACCTTAGAATGCTAGGAGTGACTGGATGGAGGGAGGGGGCAAGGGATAGGTGTGTGAGGTGTAGGATTGTCAGGGAAGCCAAGGTCCAACCTGGTGTGTATGGTGTGTATTTCTCATTAGCCTTAAGAGGAATTCAATCAGTGTTCTTAAAATACAATGATTTTTGATTCTTCCAAAAAAAAAAAAAAAATTCTTATAGAGTTGATTGTCATTTTAATTGTTAGTCATTATATTCAATGGTGATTGTTTTAATTTATATGATGACATAACAAGTTCAGAGACTTTGATAGACAAGATGAACTAACTGACAACGAAGTAAACACATACCTCACGACACCTACTACAACAGTAGAACTCCTGATCCCCTTCGTCTCTCCAATCGAGCTGAAATTTCTCATGCGAAGGCAGCCAAGGAAAAAAGCTCCAGGAGATGATTTGATACCTAACTTAGTTCTCAAATGGCTGCCTAGGAAAACCATTGCGCTGCTCACCAGTATATACAACGCCTGTCTCCGGTTTGGTTACTACCCTGACGCCTGGAAGAACGCCATAGTACTCCTTTTACACAAAAGGGGGAAGCCCAAGCACGAACCAGACAGTTATCGTCCAATAAGTATCCTCAACGCACTGGGGAAATTACTGGAGAAGATTATTGAGAAGCGTCTCCACTCACATTTAGAAGATAACGATGTAATTCCGCAACATCAGTTTGCCCCACCACTCGGCAATACACCAAGTCCAACGAGTCGTCGAAGAAATTTACCGTGGCAGATAACACGGGAGTATTCCTAGATGTGACAGCAGCGTTCGACACGGTGCTGCACCGTGGGTTACTGCACAAGCTGAAGAAGACTTGGCCTCCACTCTACCTTTTCAGCATCATAAAATCATTTTTGACTAACAGGACGTTCCAGGTAAGAATAAACAATTCTATCAGCGAGAGAAAAGTTATCCTTGCCGGAGTACCCCAAGGTGCCATACTCAGTTCTATTTTATTCAATCTTTATTGCTCAGATATTCCCCAATATGACGAGGACACAATTATTGCTCAATTCGCTGATGACACAGCACTCCTGTCCCAAGATGACGACCTTCACGAAGCCATCAGGAAACTTCAGAGTGGCACTTCGACTCGATAACCTCCCAGTTCCCTGGAATCCTAAAGACCAGGCAGTACGTTACCTAGGAGTACACCTTGACACCAGACTGACTTGGAGATTACACACTAACTACATCTTACAATAAGCTAACGCAAGACTTAAACTTTTGTACCCTCTTTTAAACAGCAAATCATTTCTTCGACACAGAACTGCTATCTTAGTATACAAAACCATGCTGCTGCCCCTACTGACATACTCCTGTCCTGTCTGGTACAACACTTTAAAATCAACCAAAAAGAGACTACAGACATTCCAAAACAGAATACTGCGTATGGTGGTTAACGCACCCTGGTTTATAAGGAATTCCCAGTTTCACCGGGAACTGGGAGTTGATCGACTCGAAGAGGTCTTTAACTGGCTCATAAGGCAACACCATGAGCTTCTCCAGGTCACATCTGGAGCTCTGAAGTATAACCTAGGAAGCTCCATATCAAGAAGAAGAATTGTTAGTGGTAGATGAGTGAGCTGCTCCCAACTATAATGGGTTTAAAAGCAGTGTCTGCAGCCTGTCGATTGGCTTTATAAACTCTGGATAGAATTCATTGGTATCTTTATAATAAATCGCCGATTTAGACCGCATTTATATTGTTCATATTGTTTCCCGTGAGTATTCTTCTCTTAATCCAACCTAGTCGGACAGGAATGAAAATATTTGCCTCATTTACATCTGAAGGTAAAAGCGCAAGATGGCAGAACGCGTTGGGGTGAAGATATCAGAGCGCTCGGTACTAAAGGTTGTATAAGTTATAAAAAGTTTTAAGGAACTCGCCTTACTAATTCTGATCATTGGACTTACATTTGTACTTCAATCAGTCCTTCCTTCAGACTAAATGAAAGGATTATCTATCACCTTTCAACCGTGGCTTTGAGATTTTCTGAAGTTTATTTATTTATTTTTGCTAAGATTGTTGTGTTATAAGACTTTTAACATCCAAGTCTTAATTTGTTTGAAGTCTTTTCCCACCCTACTAATTGTCTTTCTAATTCATATCTCTGTCCATCTTGTTTTAATTTACGCCCTGATTCCAACGTTTTCTTGGGTGATCTTTCTCTTGTTGTATTTCCCATTTAGATTCCAAAACGATTACAAGCGAATCTATCGAATTCCAACGACTCCTTCCATCCTCAAAAGTGTCCAATCTTGTCTCTCTCAAATTATATCATGAACAAATTTCTAGTTGGGATGTTTTATAAACATTTATTAAATCCAAATGAATCCGACCGATTGCATGTTCCCGACGATAACTTACTTCAACACGAAATCGGAAAGTACGCACGTTAGTATGTTCTTCTATAATATGGAACAAGCTTACTTGCATAATATCATGTTTAGTGAATGGTTGCAGAAGCTACTTTTGTGAACATTAAGTTCTTGAAGATCAGAGATAGGATACGCGAGCTCGGTTCCCTAAAAGGTCAGACAAAACGAATATTAGCGACTCCATATTTTCCTGTACGTTCAATTTTTTACAAAACTTTTTGTTTGTACAACGTTTTCATTAGGATGACTACAAATCGTGAATAAGTTTCTGGTTTAAGGTTTGTTAAAACATTGAAAACCTCTCAAATAATAGTGGGAGCGGATTACGAGGTCGTTTGATGATCATGAAAAAGTTAAACAATTCCAATATTAGATACCAAACGGATTTATTCAATTGTCTTCAGTAATAATATTTTAAAATTGACTGATTGAAAAGAATAACTTTGTACGAAGCTGTTGACATGCAAAATATTTTTTCTGAATAAAGTAATTTAAGAAGTACTAAATAAATAAAATTTTATTTGACCCATCATAAAACAATACTTGAAACAACAGCCGTCATACTTAAAATATATGTAATTTATTTGGCCACAAAACTGTTGATATACTTGGCTTAAAAGTTGTTACTACCATCATGGATTTAGTTTACTTTCGTAAAATGAACACTGGTCTAACTAAAAGGGATTTTTAAAAGTTTGTTTATTGCCAGTGAAAATAACGTCTTATGGATTCACATTAACTGATGGTTTTATCAAATTTGCTTGGCAACATTGTTGGTTTCTGAAGTTCGTAAAATGTGGCTTGTGTTTAGATATTAACATGGCGGACAAAGTTTTAAAAGTAAGTTGTTTATATTTCAATTTATAGTGAATAAATTAATGAATTTTGTTAACAAATTAGGATTAGTATCAGTGAATAGTGTTAGAGTGTTGGAATTTTGCATATAACCTTTTATCGTTATCACTAAATGATTCCGGCGTTTTCGTGTTTACAAAGTGGTTTTTATTTATTTTGTAGCATATACCGGAGCAAAAGCTCAAAGCTTTTTCCATTGGAACAATGGGGAAAAGACAGCCATCCAAGAAGGAAATTGAGGAACAGAAGAAAAAGGAACAAGAAAAAGCTGCTGCACAGGTATGTATTACTTATATTTCTATGTGGTTTTTATTTATTTTACATTGCTGATGTCAATTTTGTTTTTAGGCTTTTGAAGAATTTGTAGCAACATTCCAAGAACCAGCAAATAAAACGAGTAAAGTCTGGGTGAAAGCAGGAACTTATGATGCTGGAAAAAGACGTAAGTCCTCCTCTCCTAAAAGTCCTCCCCATCTCGCATTTTTTTGTGTTATTTTATGTAGTTTAAACAAGTCAATATTAACTAATCGAGCATGTGAACAGAGGAAGATACTAAAGAGAAGGGTAAATTGTACAAACCTCAATCAAGGCTTGATGTTCCTGTGGAAAAAAATTCAGCAGAAAAAGCCCAGGAGTATGCAAGGCTACTCGGTGAGAGGATGAAACCAGAGCGGCCTGGAAAAAAGAAAGAAAAAGAAAAAAAGAAGAGTAATTTAGAATTGTTTAAAGAAGAGCTTAAAATGTAAGTTGAATTCTTTTTAGGCAGGTAATCTTATATTTATCCGTTTGTAGTTATTTTATTATTTAGTTATTCACTATATTAAATTGCTCTTTCAAATTAGGATTCAGGAAGAGAGAGAAGAAAGACATAAATATAAAGGCGTAGTTAAAACAGCAGCTCTCATTGATCCAGAAGTAATCAAAGCCAGTAAGTTGTTTTTGTTTATTTTCAATTAGTTCCAATGTCAAACATTTGTTACTCGTTTGTTCGCATGGTTGATTTTCCTTTATTGATAGTGAAAGAATTTTGTGTTTCATGCAAAATTGATGATAGATAAACAGTGCTTCTTATGCTCTTGAATCATTTTGGCCATTAAAGAGAATGTTAATTCATTGTCCTGTCAGAATATACCACTAACAATGGAGTCCTTTAATGAGGTCTGATTTCATGTAATCTGCTTGTATACTCGTGAAGATGACTGTTCATTGATAGAACCCACCTTGCTACAAATGATAGTTACTATAAAAAATTTTTCTGTCCCTGTAGTCTTGGCGATAGTTGTAGGGGGAATTGATTAATTGTTTGTTTCGAGAAGATTTGTTTTAAAAAGTTATAGTAGGTTCCTGAAGTTGTGTTGTTATAGTTTCAAAATCTGTTATTGTTCAGTGGTTTCGTGAACATTCATTTGTTTAAAATTCATATTTATTATCTTGAATCAAAATGTATTCAAAACAGTGTTGTGAAATATTTAGAAATTATTAAAGTTTTCAATAAATGGTCTTCTTGATTTGAGTTACAGTTTTCTGAGATCCAAATTAACTAAACTACTGTTCAACAATTTTCCCATTTCTCTCTATTATTTTAATTTTATTTTTTTCTGGATTTTGTTGCAGAAAAAATTAGTTGTAGACTAAGCTCCTTCAAATGTTATGACATACTTTGATATTTTATACCATTTCAATTGAAGGATTTTAGGAAAAAACAATCATTGTACATTTTTGCCTCCTATTGATTGCAGTGCAGTCAGATTGCTCATAAGTGATTGCAAGTTTATGAATAGACCATTCAGGCAAGACAGATAACATTTCCGAAGTTATTAGGTGGTTAATGTACATTAGGCTGAGTTTTGGATTTTAATATTCTGAGGATTCAGAAGACCTGTTATAATAACTATTTTTCCCACAGCCCGTCGTTTAATTATATTAAATGATATTTATTAATTCACGATATGTTTATATTAAGTGCTAATAATTCTTCTATTTTACAGCTGGTGTTATGCCTGATGAAAAAGGTTCTTTTGATAGTGGTGATCCAAATACGACAAATATCTACTTGGGAAACATAAATCCTAAAGTTAGTAAATATCTTATGAATTTCAATATTATTTGATAGTAAACATTTTACAAGATTTCAATTATATTTAATACTGTTGAAGTATAAAATTTTATCGAATAATTTTTTTAGATTACTGAACAACAATTAATGGAAGTGTTTGGAAAATACGGACCTCTTGCCAGCATTAAAATTATGTGGCCTCGATCTGATGAAGAAAAGCTAAGAGGGCGAAACTGTGGTTTTGTTGCTTTTATGAATCGAAAAGATGGTGATAGAGCTATGAAAGCGTTGAACGGTATGTTAATTTTCTTTGGTAAATGTTTGGATGGCCGACACCAACTCCTACGCACGCCCAGAATTCCTTTTATCGATTCTAACCTTGTTCCGATTTATTTTGATGTTCTAGTCGCTACTTTTAGAAGGGAAAGGTTATTCTCCTACATTTACTGAGAAACTCTAAATCCCTGTTCAAAGTGATATTAACTTCTGTTTACCTTCTAATATTAAAATGAGAAATAAGGAAGTAATGAAGTGGAAATAAGAAAATATCGAAATATAAGACACTAAATCAATTTTGAATTAATATTAATTTAATCAACAATTAATATACTACTGAACCACCAGTAAAGTTAATTCCTGATGAACTTTCTGTCAGAGAAGTGAAAATAACAAATTATTCTTAAAATATAAAAAAAAAAAGACAGAATCCTTAAGTATTTATTTGGCATAACTCCTATTTATTTAACATTTGTAGCTACATGTTTCGGAGACAATGTTCCATCATCAGGCTTCTGATTTTTTTTAAAAACACATTAATCTATAGCATTATACCAATTGTTCTACAATTATATAGTAATGTGTCATTTACCTCTTAATCTGTGATTATTTTCACATTGTCAATTCTCAATGTTATAAGCCATTATATATTATAAGACAGAATCCTAGTTGAAAGTGATGAAGTTAATTTCTGCTATATTTTCTCAAGGGAAGTGGAAATAAGAAAACATGAAACCTGTGATATACTATACTTTCTCACATTTATTTATAAACTGATATGTTTTATTGAAATAATTATTGTCTGTCTCACTTTAGGACAAAAAGTAATATGGATGACAAAGAATCCATTCACAAAATATGTATACTGAAATTTTATCACTGAAATTGAAACAACAAATAAAAAAAAATATATAAAACACCAAATCCATGTACAAATAAATCTTGTTAAGTTCTGTAACACTTTTACAAGTTTTAAATTTGATCACTTTAATTGATAGAACAAATATAAATATGTAAAACACCAAATCCATGTACAAATTAATTTTCTTAAGTTTTGTAACACTTTTACACATAAGATAAGATGAAATAAGAAAAAATGAATTGATAAAACACTTAATCCTCGTGTTGTTAACTTCTGTTTCACCTATTTACATTTAAGAAGTCTAAATATCAATATAACAAACTAAACAACACAATCCAAGTTGAAACTGTAGAAGTGATTGTTTACATGTGAGGTTATAGGAATGAACTGTCGAAAAATGTAAACATGAAGTGAAGCGTAAGGATCGAACTGGTGGGTGTAGCACGGGTCAAGCCAATTTGGTGGTGTCGGCCATCCGAACATTTACCTTTTCTTTTTGTAATCTTGATTTCATATCTTGTCATCCTGTAAATCCCATTAATTTAAGTAAATTGAATACAGCTAATGTTTTTGATAGGTTCATAACAGTAATGTGTCGATACCAAAACTTTTTAATTCTTGATACTGGTACCAATACCAAGAAATCGATTCTCGATTCTCACAGTGTTAACTTAAAATAAATCGAAAGTGATGTTTAATCTATGACATTGAGTGAGTCTCCTAAGAGTACCACAGATGTATATTGAAATTATCCTGTTGTTTGGCATTATTTATTTGTTTAGTTTTAAAATATAATCTTATTTCTTCATTTTCCTATAGCCAATAAATGTCTTCAACAAACTGAGTGTGATGGCTTGCAGTAGCAAGTTTGATATATCAACATACCAAATTTTCATATACTGTCAACTTTTTGGCCATATTATTGATGGCCGTCATCAGGGCAGATGGAAAAAATCAGCGTAGTGGGTTCCGTCTCTCTACCCTCAAGCATCTCACCTCCAATCGTCTATCAACTGTCCATCCAATGTCTCCACTGTGTTTCTTCTCCAGGGCTGTAGCTATATACGCCCTTATCCCCATTAGCTCACTTTTGAATTTCTTTTGTTTGTAAATTTTATTTCTTTGTTCACCACTTTCTGTTTCTCCGGGGAAGTTTTGCTGACAATATACTCTCAGGTATTGGCAGTGGCTGCTCCCAAGGTTTGGCCTAGTTCTACCTGATTTGGACCCAGCTTGAAAGATTTTTGGCTTAAATCCTCGTACTCTGGACTTCATAGAGTGCCACCCTTATTTCATTTTGCCATCTTTAATTAATTATTGATCTTACTTTATAATTGGGTACCCATAATACACTGCAATACTATTGTACGTATATTTAATTGCTGTATAACTAGTCTCAGTTTTCTTAATGACAGAGTGCTATTATGTTGATATGTTTTAGTTTTTATTTTGTTTTTTTTTTCATTTTTTCCTTCTAATCTGATGATGGCCATCAATTATATGACCGAAACATTGGCTACATAACGCTCAAGGGCTACAATAGTGGCACAAATTGAAGGTAATTTTGTTTAAGCAAACTAAAGGATTTCCTATGCATTTTCCTTAGCAATGAAAACTTTAAACAGACTTATCTCAAAAAATGATTTTTTGACTTGTGCCACTATTGCATCCCATGAGCGATATTATAAAATTTGGTTTGTTAATATCAAACAATGCCTAAATTTATTTGACTGATCCCTCTCAACATCCTACTCTATACAATATTCATCGAGTCATTCAACACTGCTCTTCATTGCGAAGGAGAGACAATTTTGATCAAATAAAATGTCTCTCTTAATAAAGATGAAAAATATCTTCTTTTTTTTTTAATTTTTAATCATTAGAGAGAAGAAACAATATATAATATTTACATAATTAAGAAGCACCACTATATTGCCAGCATCAGTGATATTGATTGGTTTCTTGAAATCGAGTATCAACATTTGGTATTGACACATCCCTAGTTCCTGTATTGTTTGGTTATTATTTTGACCTGATTGGATATAATATTTATTTTATTTTTTTTTTTTTTTTTTATAGGAAAAGACATCCTTGGATATGAAATGAAATTGGGGTGGGGTAAAGGCGTCCCTATTCCACCATTCCCTATTTATATTCCTCCCGCCCTTCTGTCATTGGCGCAGCCACCTCCACCCTCTGGGCTCCCATTTAATGCCCAACCCCACCCTAAAGACCGCAATAAGGTAATACTTATTAAATATTAAAATTATTATTAGTAATATGTTGTAAGTTAATTTATCACTTTCTTATACATTGTTGTTACTACATATCGGGGTGTTATATTTATTTTTAAATTGTAGATCCCGAGGATGAGGCCTAATGAACCATATCCGATGAATCCGGAGGACATGGAGAAAGTAGAGAAGGTAATAAATCAGACAGGGATCAGGTTTTTATATCAACCTTATATCACCCCTTTTCTGTCTGGTTTTATATAGGTTATTTTGTTGTTTCTAGCACTCTTATTTCTATAATTCGTTTTGATCTTGACGAAACTTGTTTATAAATTTAATTATGCTACATTTTTAAGATGGAATTTAGCTCAGTCATTTTCATTATATTGGCTTGTTACAATGTGGATTTTCATAATATTTTATGTAAATATTGTTCTTTCTTGTTACGGTTAAATTTAAGACGATAGTACATGTTAGTTTTATCTGAATTAAGGAATATTAGTAACAATATTATCCCTCAATTACTTCTTAATTAGTTTAGATCCCTCATGATAGGTTATTCGTACTAACTGATGTATCTTAAGTTTATTTTATTCTTATGAATATTTACGGATATTATTTCTAGTCAATTAATTTAAATCCTAGGTGTAAATGATTAGGTGTTTGGCATTTAAAACTAAGGATACAGCTTTCATTGGTATAGGTTGTTGTAGTGTATAAAAGATAACTGGATATTATTATCTAAAAGCCCCCAGCTCTCTGTTACGTTCCTTTGTTCTGTCCGAGTATGAATGCTTGTTATTAACAATAATGATAATGATTGATCAAACATTGTCTCAAACAAAAATTAAGGTCGCTGTTTTAGTTGATGCTCATTTTTTTCATTATGTCCTGTGACTGTGAAACAGTTTCACAGTTCAGATTATTCCTAATTGTTGTATTGCCTTATTTAATATTTTTGTACAACTCAGGTGATATCAGAGTTTTGTTAATATAATAATGTTATAAGCATATCATGTTCGGGTATTTTCTTGTTTCTTGTGTTGATTTTTTATTATAAATAAAACTAAAAATGAACGAGTACTTAGGACTAGGGGATGAAGGGTGACATGAGACTCGTTAAGATTTTAGAATTTCTAGTATCTTACAATTTAAAACAGTCAAATCTTACTAGTTCAAACTTTCGATAATAGGAATCTCTCAATAATTTGAACTATAAGGATGGTTCCTAAAAAAAGTAAAAATAAATAAATACGTCGAAGAATAACATATTTTGGCACTCTTGGTATTTTTTTTTTATAATATTCTTTGTCATTAAAATTTCTTGTTATTAAGTTGTTTTTACTTTATACAATGTATTATTTCTGTCATTCTTAATATTTTGAACTCTCTCTAATTTGAATTTTTTTATATTTCCCTAATATCTAATTTTCAAGTGGTTATTGTAAGTCAAATTTTATAACTCAAGTAGATTAATATGTTGTCTTTTTTTCTGCTTAGTCTTAAGAACCATTATCAGTCAATAGTTCGAAGGAAAATGTAGATGTTGTCCTCTTTGTTAAACTAAAATCCATGTTTAATAATAATTAACATTTATCTTGTGTTTTATCGATACTTTATTGAATCATAAAAATAAATAGATTTTTGTAACGAAAAGGTTCTTTTACCTAATTTAATAGTATTTGTAAAGAGTTTATATATTATTATTTAATTATCTTTGTTATAAAAGCAGATGCCCTTAACATTAGCTTTAACATAGGATTTAATTATTTTATTACATCTTTTGATATTAATTTTTTTTTTGTCTTTCTCTAAAAATATAATCTGTTTCAACACTTCTGTTTTGGACATCTGTGTTTTAAAAAAAATTTTTCTCCATACATATAATCTTAGTCACAAATAATTTGTGGCCAAATAGTGGTGGCTCTTATTTGAAAACATTTAATATGAAAGTTTAAGCGTATATATATACCACCATAAAGCATCCTTAACATGCTGTGTTTTAATTTCTTAAAACTTTAATTTAATTATTATATTTTGGTACCATTTTTAATTTACTAATTAATCAGTAAGTATAGGATATGTATAGCCGTGTTCTGTATTTTAAGATTTTAATTATCTGCCTAAAAAGGGAAAATCAGTTAATTTAATATTGACCGCTTTCTATAAAAACAATTTTACAAATCTTAATATGTGAAATGTAGTTTGTTAATAAGGTCCTGAATTCTGAGTGAACGTCAGACTTCATTATAAAGTTATAAATATGCTCTAATCTGGGTCTTTTATCTATTTATGATCATATGATTATGTTCTAATCAGTCAAGTATAGAAATAGTTTTAGATTCTGTAGAACTACTGGATAAATTAACTTCTGGCATATGGCAACCATTCTGTCAGATACAGCTTTCCATTTTGTCTGTTCTGTTTGTTCACTAATGTGAACTAAACTATTTGTGTGACTTCCTTTTTTTGTAACTTCTTTTGTTGGTATTAGGATTGAGTGAATATATTACAATCCTCAGTTTTCTGGTACAGACCATTTTTTTCTTTTGATTCTTTGACCTTTCAGAATCAAACCAATTTTTTGTCCCTGATAAAGTAAAGATAGATTTCAGTGCGGTTTTGTTGCTACCTTTTAACAATTATTGCAAATGTATGTCTGAAGTGACACAAGTAATAAATATTTTTGTTTCTAGTCATTATCATGGTAAAATGGAATGATAGTCCAGTAAACAGGTATTTCAGCTTTGCCAACTCGAAAAACAGGAGCATTCTGAAAAAAAAATTCTGATTTTTCACAATTTCGCTTCCAAATCTAGAAAATTAGAATTAAGAAAAAAGGAGAAGAAAAAAAACACATACAAATAAATGACATTAAATTTCCTTCCTGTTACATTATATAAGTTTGTTTTTCAAACTATTTAGTTTAACTTTCAGTGCAATAAATTGATAGTCAAACGTGTAAATTTTCAGGAAAATTTGTAGAAGTTGTAAATTTTTTTGTTTGAATTTTGAATAAAAAAAAAAAGGGATGAGTCCTAAAAAATGAAAAAAATAAAATAAGCTAAATTAAAAAAAAAAAAAAAAAAAAAAAAAAAAAAAAAAAAAAAAAAAAAAAAAAAAAAAAAGCTGAAATAAGAATCATTAAATATTTAAAAAGTTGTTTCATATAGATTTCTTTTTTTCTTTCTTTCTTTTTTTTCATGACACTCACTTTTGGAGGTGGTTTAGTTAAAATACAGATTCAGTACACCAAAAACCACATAAACAAAACGTCTATTTTGATCAGGTCTGCTTATAAACAAAATAAGTGGCACTATTTTGTATATTCATGGTGGGTGGGATATGAAGCTGCATTCTTGACTATAAGATATTTATCGTGATAAAACTCAAAAATACAGATTTGTATTTGTGTCCCCTTAGAAATGTATTTATGATGTATACTCTAAATTTAGTTAATAATTTATTGAAATTATAATTATCTATTTAAATAGATAGCTAAATTTTATATAATAATTTCAGCTTACCTTAGTTTCACAATTTATATATTCTCATGAGCCACCACTAAGCTCTAAATAGTTTTAGAGATTTAATTTTATCATATTAATCGTATTTGTGCAAATTGTATGTGCACAAGTACTTACTACCATTTATTTAATTTTTTCGGTTGTGTGTGTAATGAGTTTCGCTGCTTTTGTCACAGATTTTACCTCAGGCACTCGTGAAAGTGGTTATGCCGACAGACAGGTAAGCATCACAGAGACAGAGGTTAGGTTCCCTACAGGTAAGGTTATGTTATGGTTCCAGGGTGGAGTCCAAGAAACAGGGCCTTATTGACAGGCAGAATAATAAAATAATGTCGGTGTAAAGAAAAATTAAAAAAGAGGAAGAAAAAGGCGGTGTGACCTTACGAGACGAGCACAGGGATGAGGAACCAGAGACGCTGATTTTATCTTTCATCGTTAATTTCATCCCTTAATGAATAGGTTAATATTTCTCAGGCAACAGGTGATAAGTTTGTTGGGATCATCTGAAATACTATTTCTTTCTGCACAAAGTTACTGCAAATATGTTTGGCTTGTTTTCTTTTTGGTTTTTTAACATTTCTGTCAAATTATTACTTGACAAATTCAGTCTTAATTAATCTAGTACAATTTTTTATAAGCGTATCAGTACTGTCTCAGTAAGATATTTCAATATTTAATATAAATTAATACAGAAGGCAGGGATTCTTTACTGTACCAGAATATAATGGGTAGTAATTTAATTGAACTAATTAGATTTAGTATTGAATAAAGATCAGTTATTAATTCAGTTAACAACAGTTATGTTGTTAAAAACCTATTTTTTGGTTAATAACAACTTGACTGATTATATGTTGAAACCGTTCAAGAAGGTTATACTTTTTAATCTTGTATCATTATCTTCTCTCTTTCTTTTTTTTTACTTGATTTTAATTAAAACTGATGGGGTCATAGGGTCTAGCACTCAAGTGCTAGATCATGGGGTAAGAGTGATTTTAACTTGGTGGAATTCATTTTGCATTTGGTTTCCTGTTAGTAGATTGGGAATCTTATAATGGCGTATCTTGTTATCAAAGTGTGTGAAGGAGAAAAATTGAATGTGATACCATCTTTTATAGATTTGATCAATTTAAACCTCATTGAAACTTTTAGATAAGTTGATATTTTAGCTACATTGAACTTTTTTTTATTTTAGTGTATCATTAGGTTAGAATGAGAATTTAAAAAAAAAAAAAAATTAAAATTAAAAAAAAAAAAAAAAATGGAATTTTATCAAGTTTTAGTTTGACAAAAATGTTACCAAGAAATGCTTAAGCCTATTTACATTATCAGTGCTTTTGTGTAATTTAAATATTATAAAAATGCAAATCTTAAAGCTGCCTTAGTTTTTAAATCGGATATTGTTTTACAAACTAGAAAATTAAAAAAAAAAAACAGCTTAGTTCGTTAATTTTTTAGCCAGAACTTATATAAATTTTAGAGGGGTGTTACTGTTCCTGGTCGTTTTTATTACATTTAGGATCTGTTAATTTTAACATTATAAAAATAAATTTTTAAACTATTGTAAAATTTTATTTGATTGTTTAATTTTCATTTAAAGTTAATTGATTAAAACATAATTAGCTAGATAATTAAGAAATTTTTAAACCATTAAAATCTTGATTTATTTATAACATGACTGATCCTAAATGACTATATGAGGGATTGTGATTATTACAAAGCAATTTAGTTTTAATTATAAATAGTTTAGTATTTTAATTTTAGATTAGTACGCAAAGGAAAACAAAGAATTAAAATGTTTTAAGACTAATATTAATTAATTATATCGTGCTTGATTAAAAGAGTATTCGCTGATATGAAATTTTTTAGATAATTTTGTGTTCAAATTCTACCAAGATGCATGAGCTATCAACACAGATAAATATGTTTTATTTGTTCATCTTAATGGCCAAAATTGGTTATAAATTGGTTTTCATTAAAAAATATATATATTGAGCTTTTACTGTTTTTTATTTTTTTTTAATTATTTGTTGTTTACAACCATAATTTTTTTTAATTTTCTTATTACCTCTATGGAATACATAAAAATTGATAGCATAAATTTACAGTTGTCATATATTGTTTTTTTCGTTTTTATTTCTTTGTTTTCCTTTTATTTAATTAAATTATTATTTTTAAGGATATATAGTATTTATAATGAAGAAAATATGTCTGGGTGCAGATCATATGGGTATCCTTTTAGCATTGTTTTTTTAGCCTTAAAGAAGGTCTGTAATGAAGCCTGAAACATCAGCATATAAAAATAAAATAACTCTTATAATAAAACCATCCTTAGTATGCTTATACATCTGACCATGCCCATATCTTCTCCGTTGTATATACTATCAGTCAACATCAACACCATTATTCTATATTTATTTTTATGTTAGTTCAATAATAAACATTTAAAAGAAAACTTTGATGTAAACGGAACTCCCTATTTCATTTAGCTTAATATTATAATCTCCAAATTTTCTTTCCCTCTAGATTAATTGATTAAATAAATCAAGGTTGAATCTAATTACACAATTAATTTTTTTTTTTTTGGGGGGGGGGGAAGAAATCAGAGATGCAGTCAAGGTGGTTGAAACTACCTTATTTGGAGTGCCGATGGTTTGGCCTATCACAGTCCTTCAGGGCTGTAAATAACAAAAAATATTGAAATTTACAAACAATAACAATATTATGAATGATATATAATATTTTACTCTTCATTTTATTATTAACTCTATTCATCCCCATTAGTTATTTGTAACTCTGAAGAAAGCCTATAAAGCAGGCCAAAACATCAGCACTGCAGTAAAGGTTTTTTAACTCTCCTGCTTTATATCCGTGGGTTACTTCCTCTCCATTTAATTCTCAAGTCAACAATATCATCTTTCAATCGAAGTTTTATTTTGGAATAACTGATCCTGATAAAAAATTAATTATAAACAACATTTAAGTTTCAAATGATGGTGTTAATTTTGATTATGACTTGTACTATGTAAGCGAGGGGTGATTCTGGACTTCAATTTTATATTTTTTAAATGTATATTCACAAAATTTAAATGGGATTAAATCCACTTAAGGGTAACATTTCAATCCCCAATAACCTCATAAGTAAAAAAGAAAATAGAGACTTTTTGTTATCAAGCAAGTCAGTTTTGAAAATTAAATTATTAAACAATTACAGATGAATCTTATATAATTTAGTTTTAAGTATTGTTAGTAATTTGATTAAATTGTATGAATAGAAAATAATTCTAATTTCTCACTCTTGGCATCATATCTTTGATAAATGTTTTTTCAATAAATTTTGCTTTGATTACTAGTTGTTTTTATTAAATAATTGAAAAAAAAAATGTTTTCTTTGGTATTTATCAATCAATTGTAATCATATTAAATCTAATACTTTCATTAATTAAAAAGTATAAATAAAATAATTTACTTCAATGTATGAATTAGTATACCATGTTACTGAGATTGAGAAGTTTATTTATTATTTAGTTGAATGCTAATTTGATCTTGCATTTTCATGGATTGCTTCTTTAAATATTTAAATTTTTTTTCTGATCGCAGAAATATACGTATTTCAAAAATTTATTAAACTGAAAATAATTTTGTTTTTTTATTGAATAAACACCTTTTCATGATACGATGCAGGATCATTTTAAAATAAACTAAATTAGATGATAGATGATTTGTGGGTAAGTATTGTTGGGGTTAGAAAGATAATGTTATACATATAGGAATCTACTCATGCTGATTCACCACATGATTGAGTATGTTATCCGGGAAGGACCGATGTTCGAGGCGATGATCATGAACAAAGAAATCAGTAACCCTATGTTCAGGTAAGTCGCTACTGATTTTTAAATACTCAATTACTTTATTTTAATTTTATTTGTATTATTTTCTTTTTTTGAATCCTTTTATGGAAGTATTGTTCATAACTAGTTAAAATACTGTTCAACTGAGTATGTTAATTATCTGAAACCCCTCCTAAACATGAGGGATATATAATATTCGGGATGGAATTTTATTAAGTGATTTGCCACTTCTTTGATATTTTTCAAGTGTTATATCGGTGGTTGTTGTGAATTTTTTGGAAGTTCAATACGCTTTAAAACGAGTTAACTGTATCTTCAAAGCTCGATTTTAGCAGATATTAGTGTTGTGAAAAATTGGTCAAGTTGTTCTTTTTAATAAGGGCTTAAATTTTGGCACAAATGGTGTTTTTAGAGTAATTACAGGATTTTGGAAAACATTAAAATGATAGGCTACTCTAAAGTACACAATTTTGACTAATCAACTTCTTCACGACAGTAAGGGATATATATTTTCAGTTTTAGAAACATATAATGATGTTTAAAGAATCTAATAAAATTAATTCATTAATATCGGCTCTACAGCCCAATTCCTTACACCCAGTCTCACCCGATTGCTCCCAACTTGATTCATCCATCTAAACTCCTGTTATCTTTGCTTCCTCTTTTCATTGGGCGAGAGTTTGCCTCATCTTCAGCCTGGCAACAATCTTCCTGAAGCAGATTTTGTAAGGCATTTTGATAATTGGATATTATTACTTTTGACTGCATCTCAGACCATCTTCTTAAAATGTCTAACATTCGAAATTACTTTTCAAATAAACTAAATATCATAGAAGCCGCAAATCATTTATCAATTCTTTATTAGATGGATCCGATCCTTCTTTTAACATCTTGCCTTTATCAACTGATCATAATTTACTGTCAGTGTGCTAAAATACATACAGGTTAATTTCATATACATTTTATAGATCTATATTTATCTTCTGTTTATTATTAGGTTTTTGTTCGACAATCAATCTCCTGCCCATACTTATTACCGATGGAAATTATTCTCCCTACTCCAAGGCGATTCGCAAAAGGAATGGTCCCTAAGAGAGTTCAGGATGTTCAAAGGTAATTAATTATTCAATATAAAGCTGCTAAAAATTGTCATATTTTAAAGTTTAATATGATGTTATTTACATGCATATACCATTAATTCACAGGTGGTTCAATTTGGCGACCCCCACCGATGAACATGTACACACAGGGAATGCCAGAAGAGCTGATAGAAAGGGACGAGGAGAGGAAAGGTGGCCTCTCCCCAGCTCAGAGAGATAGGCTGGAGCAGCTCATTCGCCACATGACGCCAGAGCGATTAAAAGTTGCCGATGCTATGGTTTTCTGTATCGAGCACGCTGAAGCTGCTGATGAAATCTGTGATTGTATTCTGGAATCTCTGTCAAATGGCACTACTCTATTGTATAAAAAAGTAAGCCTTCTAATTATTTTGATATATCATAAAATGATATTTAAATCTTAAATATAGTACTCATTATATTTATTTATGTTTTTTTATTTTCTTCCAGATAGCAAGACTTTACCTTGTTTCGGACATATTGCATAATTGTAGTATCAAAATGACTAATGCTTCAAACTATAGAAGATGGTAAGTATCTTTCATTAATTAATGTAATTAAAATTTCTTTCTGTTTTATGTAGTGTATCTTGCAAAATGAGATACTATTAACAATTAATAAATACAAAAAAAAAAAAAAAAAAAAAAAAAAAAAAAAAAATTGTAGATTAGATTTTTCTGTTGGAAATCTTAGTTTGTGGGCAATATAGTAGAAAAAAAAATATCTGATTGCAGTCATTGGTAAGTGCTCTTGCTGGTCAGTAAAAACAAAACACACACAAAAAAAAAAATTGATTAGTTTATATTGATAATTGCCTGTTCTTCATTTCATTTGAGACTACCTGCTGCTTGTTCATTTGATTAACAGGCGAGAGTTATTTGAATGAAAGTGTTTCTAAAAATGCTGCATAAAGGCTAAGCGTGTGAGGAAGTTTCAGCAGTTGTTTCTGTCTTTCTCCTGATGGACTGTGACTGTGGACTGTGACTAACAGAACTTGTAAAAGCTCGGACATAATCTAAACAGCAGCCTATTGCTTTAGAAACATAATTCAACCAAATGACTATTTGTTTTGAAAAATAAAAATAAATAACAAATTACTGCCAAACCATAATATATATTATTCAACAAAATGCTTTTTGAAAACTATTTTTTTTTTTAATTAATTAAATTTATCATCAATTTCTTACATGTTATTATAATATTTAATCAATTTTCAAAAGTACCAATATGGCGGACTATCCTGTGACTATTGAAATTTGTTAAATACTGGTGAATCTCAAAACACTATCTTTTATTTTCTAGTGATAGGGATCAAACGGGAAGACTGAGTGTCCGTTTATAAAATGACAATATTTAATCAATTTTCAAAAGGACAAAAGTTTATTTGTCGGGAAGGAGTGGCCAAAGATGTCCTTTGGCTGTCAAAAATTGACAGATCTTAAACCAATACAAATTTAACTATTCAACAATTTTTACTGCTGATACACACTTCTCGGAATCAGATCAAATCTTGATGAGAATGATGATGATGGAAGAATTTTCAAACTGAGTCAAACGTACTGCTAGAAATCTTCTGATAAGATCTTTAAAAAACTACAATATTGTTGTATGTTAACCAATCATTTTTATTAATGAGTCTATCATTGTGAAAATAGCACACATTTTGGACGCAAATGTTTAATTCTTTTTAACAACGTTAATGTTATGAATAAGTACCTTTTTCTTTGCCTTGAGGTCAATTGGATCTTAACCGGCTCTCATGCACCACAAATGTATCGTATATGTACTAATCAACCAATTTTCTTATCAATGGATTAAAATATCTCAAACTAAACTTAAGAGCCTATATAAATTGTATTATTGATTTTTTTTCTTTTTTTTTTAATGAAATCTAGATTGGCAAATTATTGACAATTTTTGTTATTGAATCAATATTAATTGATAATTTTTTATTTTTTATATTGTATTTGCCCTTTTAATATTTTTTTATTCTTTATTACAGCTTAGAATCAAGATTAGTTGACATATTTGAACAAGCCCATCAAACATTTATTGGATTAGAATCTCGTTTGAAAGCTGAAAGTTACAAGCTACGAGTTTTACAGATTTTTAGAGCATGGGACGATTGGGCAGTTTATCCGAGAGATTTTCTACTTCGGCTAAAATCCACTTTTTTGGGAGCACAGGTATTATTTTAATTATAATTTGACAATAAAATTAAAATTTTGAAACTATTTTTTTTTCCCCCTTTGTATTAAAGTTTACCATAAGATTAGTGTACATTGAAAATGCTCCCATAATCAATATGTATGTGTTTGTTCAGATCGAAGAGGTAGAAGAGGAAGAAGAACAAGCCGTCAGCCCAGAAATACCACCACCTGATGACATTGTGAATTCAGACTTGGATGGCGTACCCCTTGACGGGGCAGCCCTTCTGAAAGGAGCGTACGGCCATGCCTACGATGATATTGATGGAGTTCCGAGTCAGTATATTATTATTAAATATTATAAATATGTTATGTTATCGCTGTAGTAGTATAACATTTTATGGTCATTGAAAATTTTAGCCCATTCAGGACATTCGTCATTCATGCATTTATATTCACCAATGTTACAATTGAAAGAATTCTGGCTACTTAATCTATCTTTCAGAAAAGTCAAAATTTCATTTAAAATTGCTAATATTCTAAACCATGAATCTAGCAAACAATGACTTATTTCTGTGGCACTTATGAAGTGTGTTAAGTGCAAAAATCATATTTTAGGAAACAATGCAATTTTCCTGCAATAATATGTTTTCCTTTAACAAAGTATATTCCACAATAAGAATATACCTCTCTTTAATAGCCACATTACTAAGTCCATTAGATACAACTAAAGAGAAAAAAACAGCTTTCTGGTGATACCCATTACCCAACATTAACAAACACACAAAATGCATTTGACAGACTATTCACAAGTGGCGCAGATTTATTCTATGAACCTTTTTCCTCAATCAATAGATCTACAATTAGGGTTGTATAAGCTGTCTGAACCAGGTACATATTTCTTGTGAAATTCGGACTCTAATTGGTCATACTTTCAGGTTTCATTCATGTAAAAGATTAACATTTGCAATTTAATACACTAGTAAACAGATTACCGTTTAACGAGCACATCTGATAAAAGTTACTGGTTGTACTTTAGCTTCGGTATACATCACAGGTGGTTTTCTTTCGATCAAATCGAACCTCAAAATTTTACCTATTTAACCCTTTAACTACTACAGACTACTATATGAGTCCGTTGGTTCCAGTGCCCTGGGTGCTACAGACTACTATATGAATCCGCCTGGTTTTACGCCAAACTGCTACTAACTCTTATCGTAGTTCTTTTTCTATCGCCATCTGTGGACTGTTTATAGAAGCTGCAGTGCCTCTTTAAGCGAATAGGTGGCATAAGACTTCACTTTCGGCATATCACTTCAATTTCACGAAATTTCTGTGTACCTGCTTCGACCCTTTTTTACTGCCGTGTACCGTTTCTCTTTACTTGCAATTTTACCTGCTTACCCTTCTGTATATTTTCTGCTTTTGTACTGTATAGTTGAGTGGGTTATGTCTACAAAAAATTATTTTGATAAAAATTTATTAGAACTTCTGACGGGTACAAGTGAAAGTGAAAGAGAATCTTCTTTAGATCATGACGAGGATATTTTTGATCAATCCGATAAAGTATCTATTGGAGAAATGCCGGGAACTAGTTTAATATCAAATAGAAGACTTATGTTTATCTGTTTTCATATATGTATATATTTACTTGTATGTTACTATTAGATGTTTGGTAATAAGGTTCTTGAGATTCAGTCAATAAATTAACAACTTACTTATTTTAGTGACGTTTTGAGAGTATATTGTTCTCATAACCATGCCCTACAATGAAGAAACAAGGTACAAAACAATCAATTATATAAGTTTTGAAACAACATGTGTAACTTATATAATTGTATTGTAACCTGTTTTTTCCTGAATAATCTGTGAGAAGGAAAAATTATATTAAATTGGCTAAATGTATTAATTAAACCTTATTTTTTATTTTACTATATTCATAAGCAGGTAAAATTAAGGACTTATTGTAACTAAATTCAAATTATTATTCTTTGTTTTTTATAACAATTTTTCAGTGGATGATGACTTGGATGGTAAACCTTTGGAAGAAGAACTTCCTCGACTGCCTCCTTCTCGTAGACCTGAAGGTGCGTTTGTTCCTTCGAGATGGGAAGAGGTGGATCCAGAATTGATTGAAGAACAGGCGATGACCACTTCTAAGTGGGAACTCCTTGAAGAGAGTAAAGTTCAGCGGGAGCCGATGCCGCCGAGTCAACAAGGTAGTGGTGATGAGTCAACACCTGCTCCACCGCTTCCGAGAGAACCGTCTCCAGCCTCCAATGACAGTAGGTTCGTATCCAAGATTTTTATTTGATGTAGAATTATTTTAACTAAACAGTATATTGATTTAATCAAATTTAGTGAGCATAAAAGATTAGTTCATTTGTTTCTTTATTTTATTTTTTAGCCGAGATGGGCAAGAAGAAGCTAGGAGAGCTAGACTTAGAGAGATTGAGGTTAAAGTGATGCAGTATCAAGATGAATTAGAATCGGGCAAGCGTCAGGTCAAGGCAGGCTGGACCATACCGGATCAGATTGAGCATCACAGAAGAAAACTTCTTCGCAAGGTTCTTAACTTTTTTCTATCCATGAAAACATAAGAAGGGTGTTAGGCAGGAAGGGGGGACGACCAAAAAGAAATCGGAACTGAGATTTCATCGCCACTGTTAGCTTGTCCCATGTACTATCTCTTAAGGTTGTCTAATGGAAGATAGGGAGAGGATTGTCTTTTGTTTAAGAACCCGTTGTCAATCATAAAAAATATAGACTGTAATTTACATTTTTGATTTATTCAGAACTATGGTTACCGGACATTGCTCCTTCTAGCCTGACACCCTTCATATATAAAACTGTAATTTTATTTTTATGTAATGTTAAAAAGTTGTTATAGTCAGGTTTCATAACATTTTCTTTTTTGCATTTTTTATGATTCTATTTAATAATTTTGCCAAAAATTAACTAATAATAAGTGAAACCTTAAATGAAGAGTCAGGGGAAGATACCAGGTAAGTCAATTTTTTTTTATGAAAATAAGTTATGGGTATCAGTCCGTTCTGAATGAAAAGCTGCGTTTTCCTAGCGAGTCAAAAAGTATATTCCATTAAAGAAAGTTTTACTGCTTCAGAAAAGAACCAAGTAAGGCAAGTAGAAGAAGCAGGGTGTAAAGTTTCACTATCAGAATTTTTTCTGAAAATCCTTAAGCTCTAAATTCACTTTTTCATTTAGAAAACTTAAATTCTAATCCAAACTAATTTATTTTTTAAATAATAGCTAAGGTTTTTTAAAGTTATAAATTTTAAATTTAGTTTTTTATCATTTTTGATAAAATTTGACTTTTCTATTGAATTTTCTACTTTAACAATACCAACTGAGTATTATTAAAATAGAATTGGTTATATTTTTCTCACTTCACTCCCTAGTGTCAAAATATTAAATTTTTGAGTGGTAAAAAACGTTATTAAACCCGCAGCTTTAAAATATATTTTATAAATACCCGCAGAATATAAATATACCAACTTGAAATATTAGGGTACTACAAAATTCCTTAGGTATGAACACAACTCTTAATTCCAACTCTCAAAATAAATAAAAAAATGTATAGGGCTTAACTTCCTTAAGTACTACAACTTGGGCGGAAAGGAAGGGTTATCCTACAGGTTACCAACCTATTCTAGATGGGGAAGGGCAAGATTTCATGGGTCAACCATAATAAATTTTAACCCGCACAGGTGAGATTCGAACCCACGACCTTCAGAACCGAGCTGACTGATACCCTCCCTCCATCTTACTCGGCTGTCGAATCCCTCCAACTTTTGAAATTAATTCTATAAAAAGGTTTCTATTATTTATGAGAGTGTTTACTTAGAATGACCTATCAATTCTTGTGACTTGAGTTGGCTTTATAGGGTCTTTTACATCTTTAAAACGTACGTGAAACGTCAGAAGAAACAATGCCGATTAAAAGAAACCCAGGCTTTTGACATGTAAATGGAAAAAAGGCCTAAACCTCTCGCAATTGCAGCTTTAGAATAAATGTGTGCCATAGAAGGAATGCCGGATATCCATCAAAATACTGCACAACTGGAAGTCCACCAGGAACGATTTGGGAAAAATGTTTTGTGTACATGTAAAACTCTTAACTAATCTTTCAATAAAGATAACATCATAGACGTGGCAAACAGTTCATAATTCTTCATTACTTTAATCATTATCTGATAAATCTTAAATCATGAATCTGGTTTCTTTCCCTGACTTCATATATAAGGTCCATCGTAGGAAAAATATTCACCTAAGCAGCTGTTATTTTAATTAGGTTTGATGAATTCTGCTTAATTTGATTAATTCTGCTTCGATTGGAATTATTTTAATAGAAAACTACTTTTGAATGCTAAACAGTTATCTTCAGTTCTAAAACATCAAATTCCCCATCGTGGAAGGGGGAAAGGGCCAGGTAGGTTAAATTTTTGTTTTTTTTACCTTAGGATTTTCTCGTATGACTCATTAGATTTTTCCGTTCCTGTTGGAAACAAATTCAAAAGGGGGCTATTGGAAATGTTTACCTGTCCCTTTCCTTTTCCACGATGGATATATTTCATATATCTGTTCGATCTCCTCAGATGAGTACCGATATTAACCATGTAACATAGTGCTGATGTGTTGAAAATTTTGTACATTTTAGAACTGAAGATGAATGCTTAGCATTCGAAACTAGTTTTCTTATAAAATCTTATTTTAATCTATTTATGATTTCATTTTTATAATAATTTTCAATTTTTCAATTGGTACCGTAATTATAAATTAGATAGTATTGCGTGCGTTACTCAATTGTGTTTTCATTTCCAGGCCGAGAAAGCTGAAAGTAAAGAAACTGCTACTCCTAGTAAACCAGCTGATAAGGTTAAAGGCCGCAGTATATCACCAGACGATTCAACTTCTGATTCAAGGTATTATTATTATATTTAATGAAAATATTGTCGATTCTCCCTTGACCAGCTCCTCTCATATCATCGAGCTGTACAAAGCTAAACCTGCCAAAGAGTTGTCCTATAAAAAACAAAACAGTTTAATCAATTTTCAAAAGGACAGCATTTTGTTTGTAATGAAGGAGATGCTGTAGATATTGTTTGGCAATCAAAAGTTGTTATATAGATTAGCTAGGTCTGTATCTGGTATGCTTCTTAGGCTATGGTTGTTCTCCCTTCCCGCTATGTATTTCTGATTTTGGCTCTTTCAGTCAGTTGCCTATGGTTTATGTTACCATCTGTTGTTATCATTTTTATCCTTTTTAAAATGAGGATTGCATATCTAAGAAAACCAGTTCTGCAAAATGGGCAATAACCTCTTAGTAGCCATCAGGGGGGGAAAAAAAAAATAAAAAGGCTCATTGCCTGGACTATTCCCTCCCTCCCCAAACTAATATTAGTACATATACCAACCGATCCATGTTGCTAAGAATTATTTTTGCTAACTTAAAGATTTGATTAAAAATGTCAATAACTCATTCCCTTCTTTGCAATCTCCTATCTTCTAAATATTACACAATTTCCATTTCTTTTAAGTTTTTGATGAAATATCCTCTTAATATTTATTTATTTTTGTATATTTATTTTGTTTTCAGGTATAAGAGGTCAAAGCGATCCAAAAGCAGTACTCCAAGTCCACCTTCTAAGAGATCTACTTATCGGTATGTGATAATATTATATGGGTCGTTCTATCATTTTGTCAGAATTTCGACATTGTGATTCCGTTAAAAAAAAGTTATGTAATGAAGTTTTTCTTCATAAACATTTTTATAAAAGTCTACTAATATTACTACAGAAGCCAACTACGAAATAATTCATAAGACTTTTCTAAAAAAAACAAAACATATCTTTTATGCTTTTTGATGATAACTATGCACTGGAAGTAGAGTTTTTAATAATATAATAGGTTTAAATCATATTGTCATTTTAGGCCAGATTTCTGAATATTGTCATGGTAATCAATGTATTAAAATGCAATAATTTGCCATTTTCAGTGTTTTTACAGTTACCTAGTCCCATATTGTTGGATTATTGATACTGTACAGTATATTGAAAAATCTGTTTTATGCAATATATCAACAATTGATAAATTATTAACTAAAAAATTTCATTTTCCTGAGTTGACACTATTTTGATCTTGGTTATGATACATTGGCACATTAAACACTAATTTATTTATTTTTTATTTGTTTTTAAAAGGTCTAGAAGTAGGTCGCCTTATTCTTCATCAAGAAGAAGAAGATCCCGCTCTCCTCGCAGGCGAGAGGACAGCCCTCCACGAAGAAGGAGGTCTCGTAGCCCTGACCCTTCTTCCCCAGCACACAAGAGAAGACACTCCTCATCGAGGCATAAACACAAGCACAGGCACTAACTCGGACGCAGTGCTGCCGATAGCCTTTAGTCGTTGTTTTATTTTCCTATTACAGTATATTAATGTATGTGTCGCCAAGTGTTACAGCGTACTCTAAGACCTGTATATTATTTCTAAGTTGTTAAATTATGTACATATGAATTTATGTAATTAATGATATTAGTGACGAAGATCATTGATTGTGTGCATATTTAGAGGGAAAGTCCTGTGTTTGTCTCGGTGTACATAATGTGTGGGATGTTAGTGGCGATAGAGGCCAATACTCATTCCTGTTTTTATTGAATGTATTAAAGTCATTTGTACAAAGATTGTAAGCCATTAAGCCTGTTTTTTTTTTCTGTCCGTTAGACATTTTAGTAAATTATTTTATTGTCTATTAACAAATGATATTGACGAAACAGAATTGGATGTCTTTTGTTTGAATTATGTACCTGTTTCCTAAGACTACTTGCATTTGTTGCTTATGTTTTGAATGAAATAGGTAAAAAAAAAAAAAAGAAAATGTATATTTGAAGTATGATAAAAGTGAAAATGTGTAAATAGGAGTGTGAAATTAAAGCATATTATATTATTCTGTGTTTTTTTTTTTTTAAAATGTGTAAATAGGCTCTTATTGTGAAATTAAAGCATTTTTTTTCTGTTTTCTGATCCTAAGATATTTGGAAACAAGAATCCTCGCATTTTTTAAACCTGCGTTTGAAAAACTCAGTGTGCTGCAAACCGGCCAAATCCTTCCGTGAGTGAGTTTCATAACTGGCCATCTTTCCGCTAGATGTTTTCCAGGAAGCCCTCTATTCATTTATTATTTTTTACCTAAATTGAGATGAAGTTAAAGAAAATCGAGACTTTTTGTGTTCAAGCCAGGAAGAGACTACACATTTTTTCAACATATCGTTTGATTTTTAACTGCAACGTCGCATTAGCCCTAATTGTTGGCATAAACTAAATATTCCTACCATTTTGTTTTCTTTTTTTTTTTTAAAGCCTCTGTCGGTTGTGACTTAAATTTTTTCTTAGGTAGTTTTCGTTTACTTTTTTTTTTTTATTTTAATATCACACCCACTTGATATTGCTAATGCTTGTTTCTCTTCATTGCTGCGGTCTTAGTGGAAGCTTGTATGAAGGTGTATAGGATAGGAAATCCTATTTTCAAATGAAAAAAATATACAAGTATTAATACTGTATGCAAAAAATAAACGATCTGTTAATAACCCTGTAATAAGGCAAGACATGACCGTTAATTTTGAATTAAGATAATTAAGTTATCACGTTGAAAGGAAAATTTTAGTTTTAGGACTTTTAGTTTGCCCCACTATTATATTTGGATCAAGTTATTTATTGACATATGCTCTTATTTACCCCTATTTTTCTGAGACTTTAATCCTTATGCTGTTTCAACTCCCTTATTTTAACATATCTTACATATAATGTTATAGGTATTGTTTTGGTTTTATTGGAAAGGGTAAAAATAGAACCAAAATTATAGAGAATATAATTATCTATAAGTTTTGTAACCTTCTAGATTGATGCCTGAAGCATAGAAATCGAGATATTTGAAAAAAACAACTAATTTTTGTGACCTTCTTCTTCCTTCTATTGCTTTTAGCGTGGAGGTGCTTCGGTCCAAGTCCGCCATGCTTCCAGGTCTCTTGCCGGCTCTTTCATGGCATTTAGACTATTTTCTCTATGCATGTTAGCATAGGTCTGTCCCTGGGACATCTTCCTGTAGGCCTAGCTTCAATGAGCTTTCTTGGATCCACGGTCCTCCATTTGGCAAACTTGCCCAAACCACCTCAGTTGCTTTTTTTCTACTGTGTCTCTTATGGGTAGGACTCCGATGTCCCCCCATATTCTCTCGTTTCTAATTCTGCACCTCCTTGTTCAGCCAGCCACTCTCCTCAGATATCTCATCTCCATTGCTGTTATTCGGCTCCAGTGTTTATCCAGAGGAACCCAGCTCTCGCTTCCATAGATAAGAATGGCTGAATAAATAGCCTTAAAGATGTGTATTTTAACTTTATTACGCATTTCCTTTTTTTCTGCAACCGTGTTGCATAGTTGGTAGTAGATGCTGTTTGCCTTTTTGATCTGGTTGGAAATCTTCCCATCAATCTTTCCATTTCTGTTGAAGACCGTACCCAGGTAGGTATATTCCTTAGTCATCTCTAATGTTTCTCCTCCGCATCGGATCTCATTATTTTCTTCATCTCTTCCAACATACATAATTTTAACTCTTACCTTATCAAATCAAACTGCCAATCCTTCGACCATAATTCTTGGGCCTTTAGTCATAAGCACTGATAATGAGAGTTTCTTAATAATAGTCTTTGTCCATCTGGATTACCAACTTATAGAATTAAAATTAAAATTGGATGTCTAATTATTCTTTTATGTAATCTTCAACCACCTCATTAAACCATGTTAAAAATTACATTATTCGTTAAAGTTGTTGAGAAAATAATGCTTAATTGCATCTATAATACAAGGTTTTTATCTTTCAACAGATAAAACTTCAGTTAGTTTAAATTATCTAAATTAATTTACTCATGAGAGCTGGTGAAGCCGCGATGGGGATGCGAGTGTAATATAAAATAAAAACAATTGGAGAGCATAAGTATAGGACATAAGGGATTTACAACAAACGTATTAATTACATTGTTGAAGAATTACTTTTATCAAATAAGGCCATGGGTTGCAGCACGTCCTCAAAAATTCATTTTTTGCATTCCCATTTGAATTTCTCCCCTCCCAACTTGGAAACAGTTTTAGATGAGCATGGAGAATGATTTCATCAAGAGATGGTCCAAATGAAAAAAGGTATAGAGGCAATGAGAAGATGTTGGACACATGATGTTGAGTACAAAAGAAAAAAATATACAAATTAATTAAGTTCAGTATTATATATTACTATTTTTCACCCAAAAAAAGTGTTTACAAAATATATGAAAAAAGTGCTATATCAGTTGTCTCTAAAGGTAGAACTTTTTTTACTATTAATTTAAATTCAGCGTACTTGGAAATATATAGAATTAAAAAAAATATATATTCGATGTTTCAGGTTTTTAAAAAAATAATGTCTAATTTCACAAAAATTATGCTACATAGAATTTGTTTGCCTTAAGGTTCTAATTCAGCACACATAAAAATAAATAATATTTTGATTGCTTCAAAACAAAAACCATTAAATGAAAATCAATGAAATTATCGATACTTATTTACCTATTCACAATTTATGACCAGTTATCTTTAGAGTCGGTGCCAGCCAGGAAGGGCAGTTTAATCCTGCCTTTACAATAAACTTTCGAATGGCCGGAGACAGCGGCTTGGCGGTGATGAAACAGTGGGAAGATCTTTACGATTACAATTACAATTACAATCCTTTTCAAATTCTGTTTGTTTTGGTTGGCACCGACTCCAAAGATAACTGATTATAAATTGTGAATAGGTATATAAGTATCGATAATTTCATTGATTTCTATTTAATGGTTTTTGTTTTGAAGCAATCAAAATATTATTTTTTATTTTTTAGTTAAGTTTGTGTATGTAGGTTTAATCTTGAAGTCGGTTTTGTTTTTTTCTCTAAAAATTATTTTTATTTTTCACTTTTTAGTTGTGAGTGTATTTTTGTTTATGTAGTCAATACTCGATCTTCAAGCTACCCTGAAAAATAGTTCGAGTTACTGAACTAAGACTTATCGAGGTTATCATTCCACTTACCTTCATGTAATTGGGAAAATTTAACACAAAATGGGAGTTGAAATCATTACGTATATTTTTCATTGATGGGTATGTGGATGTTGTTTGCACATACATATAAAATCATTGATACAGAAAATTAAATACCTGGTACCAATTTATCATATAACTTTCAACTGTATTGCCCTTTTTTCTGATATATATTTTTTTTATGGGACCACCTCTGAAGTATACCCTACCGATCTAAAAAAGAATCATCAAAATTGATTTAGAATTGACGGAGTAATCGCGTAACATACACAAAAAAATAATAAAATACAGACGAGTTGAGAACCTTTTCTTTTTTGAAGTCGGTTGAAAAATCAGATACAGTTTCTGGAGGGAGGGAATTTTTTATTTATTATTTATTTATAATTTTTTTTGTTAGCAGAACTGTGTAATCTTCAGAAAACAACATTACCCACTTTATGTGAGCTATGTTCGTCTGATTCTTTTGCCAAAATCCAATTATATATCATATTATATACTATCATAAATCAAAAAACGATTTACTTGCTTTATTAGTTTTATTTTCGGGATCCCTTGATAGTCCAGTAAAATAAGGGTTTGTCAAAGAAAAACAAACATACAAAGTTTATTTAAATTTCGGATCAACAATAAATGTAATACACGAACTGTTTGATGAACAAATGTTATAAACCAAGTATGTATTGGTAAGCCCTAGTCTTTAATCTTCTTTTTATTGAGGTTCCTAAATTATACTCCAGAGCTCCAGATGCGACGTGGAGAAATTTATGGTGTCGTATAGTGAGCCTGTTAAAGACCTCTTCAAGTCGATCAACTCGCAGTTCCCGGTGAAGCTGGGAATTCCTTATAAACCAGGATGCGTTAACCGCCATAAGCAGAATTCTGTTTTGGAATGTCTGTAGTCTCTTTTTGGTTAATTTTGAAGTGTTGTACCAGACAGGACAGGAGTAGGTCAGTAGGGGCCGCAGCATGGTTTTGTATACTAAGATAGCAGTTCTTTGACGAAGTAATGATTTTCTATTTAAAAGAGGGTACAAAAGTTTAAGTCTTGCGTTAGCTTGTTGTAAGATATAGTTAGTGTGTAATCTCCAAGTCAGTCTTTTGTCAAGGTGTACTCCTAGGTAACGTACTGTCTGATCTTTAGGATTCCAGGGAACTGGGATGTTATCGAGTCGAAGTGTAATCAGGTCAGTGAGGTTGAAGCGACGTAAGGTGAAGATTTTCGCTTCCGTCTTCGATGGGTTTAGTTGAAGTTTCCACTTCCGGAACCATGACGAGACACCGTTAAGGCCACACTGAAGTTTTCCGATGGCTTCGTGAAGGTCATCATCTTGGGAAAGGGTTGCTGTGTCATCAGCGAATTGAGCAATAATTGTGTCCTCATCATACTGGGGAATATCCGAGCAATAAAGGTTGAATAAAAGAGGACTCAGTATGGCACCCTGGGGTACTCCGGCGAGGATAACCTTTCTCTCGCTGATGGCATTTTTTATTCTTACTTGAAACGTCCTGCTGGTCAAAAATGATTTTATAATGATGAAAAGGTAGAGTGGAGGCCAAGTCTTCTTCAGGTTGTGCAGTAAACCACGGTGCCACACCGTGTTGCCGAAGAAAAAACTGCCGAACTTTTATTCTTAACGGATCTTTGTTTTTTTGGGTAATGAAATCTGAATCTGAAGTTTGCTACCACGGTAGACGTCGGCTTCATACCCAAAATCACAAAAAACAGCCAAAAATATCGGTTATTTTCGGTATTTTACCCATAATACGAAACCAAAGCTTTTTTCGAAGAATGTCTTCAAATATTAATTATAGCTTGAATGATTACCTACGAAATGAAAAAATCTATTCCGAATTCTGACTATTGACCGCGAAGCTATGGTCTTGGGAAAAAGTGTAGAAATTGGCCAACTGGCGGTCAGTCTCACTTCTCCGCGAAAACATGTTTGTCGTACTTTTTTGTCTTTAACTCCGAAACTATTTGTCCGAATCAAAATTATTTTTTTTTCATCTTAAAGCTGATTAAATTTACTATTAGTCTATTATATATGAAGTATTAATAATGTCCCTTAAAATCACGCTAAAAACCCGTATTGTTGTGAAATTCACGTTTTTTTGCACATTTTTCACTATAACTGCGAAACTATTCGTCTGAATCAAAATTTCTTCTTTTTATCTAAAAACTGGTCAGATTTAATATTAGACTCTATATATGAAGATTTAATCGGGTCTCTTGAAACACACATGCCAGGATGCTGAATATGTCATAATTGACATATTTTGCCAAAATATACACATTTAGCATGCTAGCGCGGGTATTTCAGGGGATTTAATTTAAACTTTATGATCTAATAGTAAATTTAACCAGCTTTGAGATAAAAAAAATGAAATTTTTGATCGGACAAATATATTTGGAGTTATAGGGAAGAATACGCCAAAAAAACGTGGATTTCATAAATACGGGATATTCTATGTCCTGGCATGTGTTTCAAGAGACCCGATTAAATTTTCATTTCTTTTACTTTTTATTAATATATATTTTTTTTTTAATTTTATTATTATTATCTTTTATTTTGTTCTAAAAATATTATTCCATTTTAAGACTATTCAGGCCCTTGGCTATACATCATTTTTGATTCTTAAGGGACTTAAGGTACCAGAATAAACAAAGAACTTTGTTATTATTATCATATTTGGTCGAATAATATTCGGACATCGCAAGTTTTAATTTTAATGCATGAGTAGGTAATCCAGATGGACAGAGACTATTAAGATGAAAAATGGACTGCGTTGTCAGTGCTTGCAACTGAAGGCCCATGAATAAAATGTTTAACACAATCAAAAAACCAAGGATCGACATTTTAATTTAATAATAATTTTTATTTGGTAAAATGATTTTTTTAATTTTATCTGGTCACATTTTATTTTCTAACCATAAAAGTGTATGACAATGTGGCAAACCTCGTTTTCGCCACTCAACGTTGAAAATTTAAATTTTTATTGTTGTAAATTTTAATATCACTGAACATTCAAAAAATTTACTTATCAACCGACTTCAAAAAGAGGTGGTTCTAAATACGCCTGTTTGTTTTTTTTTAAAAAATTAATTAACAAATATTAAAAATTTGGCTGTAAATCAGTAAATTTTATTATTTCCAAGCCATCCTTGAGCTATAGAGATTTTTTTAGTTAAAATTTGATACAGATTGGTTCAGTAGTTTTCGCGGTTAGTGATGACAAACGAAAAACGATTTGTCCCTTTATATATTTATATAGTAGACTAGCTGAAAGAACCCTGCTTCGCAACGGTTTAATATAATTAGGATTAAGGGCAACTTAAATTAGTAAAAGTTAAGCTTAACGATGATAATTATTATTACTTAAATAATGCTAAAGAATTCAATTCTTAGAATTTCAATAATTTCAATAAGTAAATTTGACAATTTGCAAAAGTTAATTTTATATTATCTTAACAGTCCTCCAGCGAAGCTTCGAGGCAGCACTACCATCTTACCCAGCTCTGATACCAGACCATCAGCTGTTCTTATGGCATACTTTAAGTGAATATAGTCTCAACTTCTCAACTTTTTTCGAATAAAGTTTAGTCTTACTGTTTCTATTTTTGCGTACATATCAAGCATAAATTGGTTGAGGAGATTACAAAATTAAAGTAAATAAGGTACTTCACCTCCTCGCTCCATCAACATATACCTTAAAGCTGGTGCATACAGCCTAGTTTCGAAAAATATATTTGTTATTTTTCTATAGCTACAAAAAGGCTTATAAACTCATAACTTTCACTTGTCCCTAGCTATAGTATGAGATTTCAAGGAAGTTATTTAAGTATTTATTTTTAGAAAACTTATGTTTTTATTTTCTAGAGTATGAGACCATATATTGAAGAATAAATTAACATGCTTTTAAACATTTTTAAACTATAAAGGGAAACTGAAAATTCCGTTTTCTTTTTGTCCCTCGGTTTGGCCTCACGACCGTCACACTGAATAGTTATTCAAATATTCTCTACAAGAATAAGCTAGTGCTAATTATTGCTATCTACAGAGTAATTCGTGAGGCTATCTTCATAAGTGATGTGTTTGGAAGACATTTTTTGGTGTATTTTCTAAGATTTGCATCAATACAGGGTAAGTTTTCTTCCTCGTACTTTTTCATACTCACGACCGTCACGCGTTTTTAAAATGATTCATATTTTTTAAAAGCTCCTGGACTCCATATTTGATTATTTGTAGATGTATACAACTGATTAGTCAAACTAGCCGTTTAGGTAAGGTTTTGGTGTTGCAATTAACATTAATTTAAGGGAGGTTCCTCACGACCGTCACACCAATTTTTTTTAAATTTTAAATTGTTACATATTAATGTACCAACACTTTTATACGTATGAAACATCACTGAATTGAGTTCCTTTTTGGCGGGGGGTTGAGGGGGAGCGGAATCGGACTTCGAAACAACTCAACCGATTTTCGTCAAATTTTATATCAGAGTTATAAACCTATTTCCTAACACTTTCATAAGGGTGAAACATCATTAATTTAAGTTTCTTTTTTGGGAGGGGGGATTCACATGCACATATAGTTATGCCTTAAAAAGAAATATTAAAAATTAAATCTCATTCAAAATAATAGTTGAACAACTAAACTGTTTTTTTGTAAAATGCTTTCAGAATTGATCTCACAATTTTTTTTATTACTTTAATTTTTTATGTATCAATAATAAACTTTATTATTTTATTTATTTAGTTTTATCCATTTGAGGACATTAATAATTTTTTAATACGAAAAAAAAAAATGTTTGAAGGAAGAGTAACGGTCAAGAGCGTTTCTATGAAAAGCTCTATAAAATGCTTCAAAACAACGGTAAATAGAAAAAAGAAATCGGCCCCACCTGGGAATTCAATAAATAGAAGGTATATTATAATAGAAAACTCAAAAATAATAAAAATTTAAGCAACTTTAAAAATATAATTTTTTTTTAAATTTTAGCTGAGGCTATGAGAATGACCCATATATGTATATTTTGAAGGAAATTTATTTTTAAACAATTCATGAAGACTTTTGTCGTAGAATGAACGTTTTAGAACATATAGAGGGAAGTTTAACAGAAAACGTGAAGTGAAATTTTTTTTTTTATCGAAAATGTTCATGCTTCCTAAGCGTATATCTCGGAAACGGTACAGAATTTGATAAATGTATAAATAATAAAAGTTGTAGAGAATTCAATCAACATTAATTTAGTAAATAGTTATGTTTTGCATACGACGCACAGTGCTTCGAACATAGAGTGAAGGTGGACAAAATTCGCAAACCCTCAAAATCTTATAGAAAATTACACGCTGAACAAAAAATTTCCAATAAACATGGGTCCGGAAATCCACCTATAAAAAGTTATGGCAAGATAATTGTAAAAAAGCAATTTTTTTTTCTATGGTAGCGAAATGAAATTTTTTAGTGCAAATTTTTAATACTAGCGTAAATTTTGCGTTTCGAGCTACATGTGTTTGAGTTAATGAAAAAGATAAGTAGTAAATGTTTTTTGTTTTTTTTTATTAAAGTAAAATGCTTATTTTCTCTAATAATTGTTTATTTCAACAGTAGGCACCTACCCAGATCAGCCAATACTATCTTATATTATTGCTCAGATTAGAGGCGATATTGGTCATCATCTGATGGACGATTTTCTATGTTCGTCTCCTTTGGAGTAAGTAGACCCGCAAATGAAACACATATACATGGCGTTTGTTCCAGATAAAATGTTGGTTTTATTAACACTGACATCCAGCATTGTGAACATTTCAAAACTAACCGTGCAAATTTGATCGCTTTCAAATTTAATTTCAAAGGTTTCGAAGTGGTAGATTTCATCTTTGATTGCATTTTTCTCGCCTAGCATTTGACCTCCAGTTACTTTTTTGAAAATTAATTATATGGGTTAGCAATATATGGTCGGCGGTGAACGCAGATTTACCTTCAAACATTTCCATTTCTCACTTCCACCAATTTCAGAGCCACCATAGCTATTAAAAAAAGATATTCATCAGTGCTTGATGCATTTTTTAACATTTGTTTATGATGGTTATGACCGAAACTGTTATCGAATCCCCATTTACATCTAAGTTAAACTCATTACCCCTCTCCAAACTTGCAATTTTTAATACGCTCTTTACTGTTAGTTGCAGGAGTTCTTGTAAATTTATCCAAGCGCAAACTTCACCTGCGATAATATCATAAGAAAGTTTTTACGAATTTTTCGTAAAAGTTAGTGAATAGGAGCTAGGAAAGCAGTCCTTATGCAAACCATAACTTATTTTCTATCGGAAATACATAAATCCATGCATAAAGCTAGAGCTGGAAAAGGACTTATCGATATTGTTCTTTAACCAAAGATTGTCATCTCTGCAGAAAAACGTAATCAACAGTATCATTCAACAAATGGAGTAATCAGAACAAGAAGTGTTGCTCGCCTTTTTTTTTTTCTAGTTTTATTGGAAGATTCTTCGAAAACGGTTTCCGTTCTTTCGCGTGTTGGGCTTGGTCCTGGTTTGACTGCTCTAATTTCAGGAATTGTTGGCAATTGACGTTCTTGCTAAAATCAAGAGGCATATCTCTGAAGAAATATATTACGACTCCTGTCGATCTCATTCAATTTTTAATTGAATTTGAAGCAAAATAAACGACTAATCGTAGATATTTCTATTTCCAATTGGTGGTTAGACTCTTCCACGTCCTTAAACAAATGTAGTTTATAAGTAACTACAGCTGTTTGATCTGATTTTGTGGGAAAAAGCATATTTAAGCAAACTGGCCATTGGCCTAATTTTTACTTTCTCATAAAAAAAAAAAAATAATAATAATAATAAAACAGTCCTGGCGCAGGCAGGCGCAGTTAAAATTCATGGCAAATCAAAGGCTATATATCAAGCAACAAGAATATGTAAAAACTACAAAAGGATATTTGAGGTCTTTTTTAAAAGTCTCTTCAAAGTTTGAATAATTTTCATACTGGGGGACGAAACTTTACACGCATGCTATGAATATAATAAGTGCTCAGCTTATCAACTAAAGTAGTATATTTTAAAATAGATACCTTGACCTGTATATTGCATCGTTAATAATAGTTATTTTTTATCCAATGAGATGTCAAAGGAACGAAATATAACTTGCGGCTAATATGATATAAATCGCAAAACTAAAATACTCCTGAAGTTTTTCGATTGTGTTGACTTAAACGAATATATAAACAATGGGATAATCATACTAAACAGTTGCCTAAGGTATATTTAAGAATACCAAAAGGTAAATAGCTAGATAAAAAATAATTCGATTTTTGATTTTTGTCCATTGACGAAGCACTGTGCGACGTACATTTTTTTGAGATAGGTACTTTAGGAGCGCAAAATAGGTACTTTCCGCGCTTCGCTCCCCCCTTCCTGTTCCGAGGCCCGAAAACTCCAGGACTTTAGTATGTTTGCTTTCTATTTTTTTTTTTTTTTTCCCCTACCAAGCCTTTTCAGGCATACGGGGTTTTGGCGGCAGCGGGTTCAACATATGGGTTTTATGTATGCCGCTACCGCCAATGAAACTCCAACCAATATTTAAAATTTTTCATGTACATAAGTAAATGAGGAATCATTTATTTTAAGGGGCAATCATGTGGTGCGGCCCTGAATGCTCAGCACGTCTTAAGACCGCACCTTCTTAGTTTTCCTGTGGTGCGGCCCGGCCATGCATTGCACGCCTTAGCGACCGCACCTTATTTCCTGTGGTGCGGCTCGGCCATGCATTGCACGCCTTAGTGACCGCACCTTGTTTTCCGGACGGTAGCCCGGTCCATCCCTCCTGGTCCGCCGCATTCGTCCGGTCCTGCTCGTCCTCACAGTCTCTAGTCATCCTCCTCTTCATGTTCTTCCGGTGGCTCGCCTACCGCGGGGATGGGCCTACCTAAGGTGAAATGTGTAGGGCCCACCACTTCCTTCCACCCGCAGACAAATTCCCTGAAGTAGGGATAATTGTCTTCTTCCACGAGTCGGGGGAAGTCCGCTTCGACGAGGGCGAAGATCCCTCTTTTCCTTGACAACCTGGCACGGTGTCCTTCCATTTCGGTGCAGGATAACACAATGTGTTCTGCTGTCTCTGGGACTCCACAAGTCGGGCACCGGGGGTCGATTTCCTTTCCATGTTCATTTAACTTTCCCCGGAACCCGCCGTGTCCTGTTAGCATCTGCGAGACGTTTGCTTTCTAACTACCCTAAACAAGTTTCTGAAGAAAAACCTTGGATTACAAAAACTAACTCTATAATTCTTTATTGACTCGATTAATAAGCATCCCAGTGAAGTATGAAAATCACACATTTTTTTACAATGGTAAAATTACTGAACCCATCTCTACCAAATTTTAACATCATCTTCATAGCTCTAGGAATGTTCATCGAAAGTTTGCCAAGAGGTTCCTGACCAGAAATTTAATGAAAATATTTTTGTTATATAAAATTCGTCGAAATAAGCCATGTTTGAAACCTCCATCTTCCTGTCAGGTTTGTTTATATCGAGTGATCATTAATTGTTAAAATAACACAGGTCTGCGACTAAAAAACTGCATAGGATTTTTTAACATTTTCTTATAGATTTTGACCTCCCCAAAACAGGAAAAATATTCAAAAAAATTATGTCACATAGGTTTTTGCAGTATTATGTTTATTATTATACTAGCATCCCCAGTAGTGACCTTCGCCCAGTCTTATAAGTAGAGACCAGATTTTTGTGCAGTAAAAAACTCAAAACGTGAATTCAAAAACTTAATGCATGCAGGAATCCATTTATTTACACAAATATACAAAACTTAAACAGCCTTGAATAAACTTAAGGACATTTCGTTTTAGAGTTAATTAAATCTGAAATACTTTACAATTTGGGAAAAAAAGGAAATGAAAAAAATTGTTAATAAAAGAAATATAAAATATCTTTATTAAAATTTCCTTTTACTTGGAATCAAAATACAATTAAGTGTTTTTGAAAAATAAATTAGTTTTTGAAAGTTTCGTGAAAATGTACGACATTATAAATTTCAAAATATTTCTCAGTAAAATTATGCCGCCTCTCACTTAAAAAAATGTTCTTTAGCAAAAAAAAGGAACGTTCTACATCTATTGACGTAATAGGACAATTTTTGTAGCGTGCGATTGTGGATGGATCCAGATTATCAGCTTCTATTTCCTTTCCGTTAATACAATAATTTAATTTTTTTTAACAAATGTAGCCGTAGTTTTTCTCAATGATTTACTCGAATTTTGAAAACAAGCATCTTCCCTTTTCATTTTCAATTCGTTTTAAGCTTTCTGCGAGAGTTTCAAACAAATATCAGCTCTGGATGCTCATTTGTCCATTGTTTCAATTTTGTTGAAACACTAGCGGACGTTTTTGGCATTTTCAAAGTTGATAGTTTAAAATCTTGTCAACAACTAGCCCTTTGTGCTAAATCAGAAGTGGGGAATGAAATGGGAAGCGGGGAGTAAAATTTTCTGAGGAAACGTCTTAGTTCTAGGAAGTACGTCGATCCTCAATGTTTGCCTAAATCCTCAAAGCTTCCAATTCAATACGATCATTTAAAAGTAGTAGGTCACAAATACATTTGATATAAGCGACTTTTTACTTTCAATTTAAAACTAATTAACCTATTTAATATAAATAATTGTTGTAAATGTTGCCTAATAATCCTAAGTAAAATTTTCAAAAAATAAATGGTTAAGTGAATAAAATTAGATGAATTTAGTTCAATTGTGCAATTTCGTGATGTAAAACCCGAATTCGTGCAATTAAGCTCAAAAAGTCAAATTTGTGCAATTTCGTGCAAAATAAAATTTAAGAATAAGAATCCTTAGATTATGAATGGGACAACTACTTGGGTTAGAGAGCGCTAAATCAATGCGAACTAAATGTGCAATAACACAGAGATCCGGTCTCTACTTATAAGTAACGAACTTAGATAGGTTTAACTAATAACAGACGTTTTATTTGTTTAAAATAAAAATCTTATAATGCAGTTGAAAATTATTTTCTCACAATATTTCTAGATATTTTCACTCAAATCTATAATCCGGTATTATTGCAATGATTTACTCAAAAGCATTATTGGATATTCAATCCTTAAATTTAATCTATGAGTTGGTAATTTAGATGGACAGAGACGTTTTAGGAAGAAACTGACGGATAATGGACTGCATTATCAGTGCTTACAACCCTATCAATAGAGATATTCTCTATGTCACAATTTACTTTTTCAATAATAATGTAGTTAATATTCTCTGTTAAGGTATTTGTTGGTAATATTACTGCTCTTTCACACAACCAATGGTACAATTTATTAAATAAACCTGAAACATTAAAATAAATTTGAAATCATTGAAATATTAGTCTTCTTAAAACCTTCATCAAAAGCTATGGTTAGGTCGCCCATTTTTTAAACACAATATCAAAAAATAATCGATATTTTGATAAGGCAATAATGTTTAGTGCAGCAAAAATATTTTTATTGATTTCATTTAGTTGGATTTTAATGTCTATCTAACTATAAAAGTTAATGACAGAGTGACAAACTTCTGCCACTTAACACTGTGAATTTAAATAATTTTTATTATTATAGTAAACTATACTATTTAAAATCTTCCTAGAATTATGAAGATTTTGTAGTTAAAATTTGGTACATAGGGGTTTAATAATGTTACCATTGCAAACTCTAGTGTAGAATGCCGCTAACCGCATATCGTTCGATTATTAAATATCCCTAGGATCCACACGTCACACTAAATATTTAAAGCTTTTTTTATAACAATTTATTTAAATCAAGCCAATTTTATTATCAATTTCTATCTCTATATAACATTGTACAGTTATAACCAACGAAAAATTACTTGTCCTTTTATATAATAGTATAGATATATATTAATTTAGAACATCATCTTCATAGCTCTAGGAATGTTAATCGAAAGTTTGCCAAGAGGTTCCTGACCAGAAATTTAATGAAAATATTTTTGTTGTATAAAATTCGTCTCTAAGACCTAACGCTTTGGAGCTATATTGGTTTGGATGAAAAAAGCCATGTTTGAAACCTCCATTTTTCTGTCAAGTTTGTTTATATCGAGTGATCATTAATTGTTAAAATAACACAGGTCTGCGACTAAAAAACTGCATAGGATTTTTTAACATTTTCTTATGAATTTTGACCTCCCAAAAACAGGAAAAAATATTCAAAAAAATTCTGTCACATAGGTTTTTATGGGTTTTGCAGTATTATGTTTATTTTTATACTAGCATCCCCAGTAGTGACCTTCGCCCACTCTTATATATGTTTTATTGCTAATTGTTTACAAACACCTGCACTGAAGTAGTATTTGTGTCGTCTAGTTGCAAAACCGGCCATCTCCAAAAAACAAAATTTTTCAGGAGAGCTGATTTTCTGTTACATCACGCAAAAACGAAGTAGGAAGAAAATCTCTTCGGTTTTTAGTGGCCCAGGGGTAGTGTGTTTGAAATGGAAGGGGCAAGTGGAGGGGGTGAGTTACTCAATTTTTTATTTTGGATTTGGCCACTTTTGCAACTCATTTTGGAGTTGGCCGGTTTTGCAATGAATTAGAGCTTAAAAATCACTAAATTTAATGAAAATATTGGATTTTTTGGGATGCAAATGAACAAAACATTCTTCAATAAGTGAATATTATTTGAAAAAATTAAACTCTGAAATGTTGTGGTGTAACTCAAACATCTAGACGGAAAAACTGGCAAGAATTATTTTTAAAGCAATAAGTTCCGAAAATGGACGGAAAGAAATGGAAGGCAGAAGTTGAAAAAGCTAGGAGCCGCTATATGTTGTCTGTTGTGCTAAAAGAAGAAGAAGAATTTCCGAAAAACGTAATTTAGGAAAATATAAAAATTTCTTCATCCCTCTCATCTAATTCTCTGCTTCCTCCTTCTTCAGCAGTTGATGCTACGACGTTGCAGTACAAAATCAAACGATCTGTAGATAACCTCCCCTTGAACTATCACCTTATTATTTTGTTTGGTTATAAAAAATCTATTCGTTGGGGATGACTTTGAAGTGCCATAGTGGAGGGGGTTTGAGGAAGGCACTACTGGGACTCTTCCAATCAAGATTTGTGTAGTCTCTTCCTGGCTTGAACACAGTTCCACTTTCCGAGAGAATGCCGTAAAACTCTGAAGGATGAACGAGAGTCTCGATTTTATTTAACTTCTTCTCAATTTGGGTAAAAACCCGATCTGGAGGGTTTTTTTTCTCCTCCATGTTGCATGGTCTCTTTGTCTTTTTCTTGCTAAATTAGCTGGAACTTCTTCTACAGGAAAAGTAGGAGCAGACTGGTAGTTGCCTGATAAGAGGCCTTCTTGATCTGGAACAACAGGGCGATCTAGCGGATGTGGAGATGGCCGGTTTTGAAACTCACCCACGGAAGGATTTGGCCGGTTTTGCAGTGTTTTTCAAACGCAGGTTTAACAAGGATTTCACGGGTTTTTGCGAGGTTTCTTGTTTCCAATAGATGGAAAATGTATCTTAGGACTCAGAAAACAGAAAAAACGTATTTCTCAAAATTTACCTTAGTTTAATATTGCACAAAATTGCACGTTTTGGGATTTACTGCATAAAATTGCACATTCTGCAGTTTGAATGCATAAAATTGCACATTCTACAGTTTGAATGCATAAAATTGTACATTCTGCAGTTTGAATGCATAAAATTGTACATTCTGCAGTTTGAATGCATAAAATTGCACATTCTGCAGTTTGAATACAAAAAATTCCTGCATTCAAATCCTGAATGCACAACACTTTCGTGTTTTTGGAAAATTAACAATTTTAAGAACAACTTTAGATTTGACTTTAACTAGGGAACTCGGGTTCCCAACTTCCAAGAAATTTTGCCTCTCCCTCCTAACACAAAGATATTTTTAATAAGTACAACATAGTTTTTAAAGCCCTCTTTACTGTTAGTAAACATTTTCACTTTAAACAAAGCAAATTTATTCTTCTACCTTCTTAACGGGAAATTAAATAAAGTTTAATCATTCCTAACATAGATATTTATACTCCTAAGTAATATGTACACATAGCTTATGTATAGCACGTACAATAAAGATATGCGATTTGTTCTTATTGTATTTTAGACAATGATTATTTAACTACTCCCTTACTAAGGACTGGATCAATAAATTTTAAGATAAAAACAACTTTTTGGAAAGAATTGTATCTAGCGAATTATTTTTTCAACCTTTTTTATCATTTGCATTTTATTTTGCATGATTTTAAGTTTTATTGCACGATTTTACTCAATTTCAAGTTTTTATTGCACATTTCAGAATTTTTGTTGCACGAAAATCCGGGCTTTAATAATAATACAAAAGTAAGCAGCAGCAGTAGCAATAAAAAAAAAAACAATGTGATATCTCCTCGTGATTATTTATTAATAATTTGTAGATAAATGGCCACAGATGCATTAAAATATAATTTATATAACTATAAATATATAAAATTTATATTTATATAAAATATAAATATAACATAACTGCAAGGCTGGTCGAGACGTCGGCACTCCAAATATAAAGTTTTTTTATTTACAAATTTGGATGTGTTCATTACACTTGACAGTATCCCTGATCATTTCTCTACTAATGCATCATACAGTCAGCAATAGAATTTTCATTCTTTATTAATATATTACTATACCCAATTTTTTCATTTATTGTATGTTAAAAAAAACAAAAAAAACACAGATGTTTGAAAGGAATAGAAAAACATTATTTATTTTTTCTAGACTATCGTATTCTAAAATATTTTCCAATTATGAATATTCGTCAGTATGAACTATATAATTTTTCAAATATTTTTTCTACTGTTATCATGTAACTGGCATTCCAACAATAGATGTTTTACACTATTTGATATGTATAGATTACATTTTCGCCATCCTTAAATCTCTAGAATACTTTCAAAATATGAGGACAAAAGATAAAACTATTACAATACTAACAGACAGTCAAAGTACTCTATACATGATAAACAACAGACACTGTCACAATCCCATCATTGAAAATATAAAATCATTTCTAAAACACCTACAAACTGACGGTAACAATCAAATTTCATTCAAGTGGGTAAAAGGGCTTTCCGACATAACTGAGAACGACTTGGCTGACAAGGCTGCGAAAGGGGCTTCAAAGGATCCTTCCCTTCCTTTGTCATATTGTCTGATATCTAAGGAGCACTTAAAACACATGCTAAAAACACAAGCTTTAGACCAGTGGCAGACATGTTGGAACACAACACTTGGGAAGACATCTGCATAACTTCATTCAAACTTGCCGACCTACATTAAATAAGACTCACGGACTAACTTCTACATTACACAAGGAATCACAGGACATGCGGCAGTAAACAGTTACTTTTATCAATTCAAAATGAGAGATTTGTTCTTATGTCCTTGTGATTTTACACAAAAACAAAATATACACCACCTCATACATGAATGAATGCAGACTACTCACTGACTACAGAACCATACTACAGACAAAAACAATTCAGAAACTAGAACATTGGCCGGTGGATGGTCAATGTTTGATGAACAATTTATTTGAAGATTTTAAAATATTTCGTTAAAATTCCATCATAAAAGTAGAGGATATAAATATGAAATATCTTTCAACCATTTCATATTCATAAATTTTTCTATATATGTATATCTTTGTTGCACATGTATTATGTATATCTCGTATATGAAAAATAATAATCAAATCAAAATTAAAAAGGTATATTGTGTACTTTTTAGTATGGTGTGTACAGAAATAAATAAAATCCCTTCCAACAGAGTTACTGCTGAAAGGAAAAAAAAAAAAGGAATGTATAGATTACAATTTTCATTTGTACGAATATGACGGAATTTAATCATTAAACTATTGTTTTTAAAAAATATTTATATATAGTCATTCTTGGCTGACTAATAGTTCTAAGTTTGATTATGTTATTGTTAGATTTTAAATAATTTTTTGCCTGAGAGATAGTAAAATTTGAATTTTTTTAATATAATAGGTTATAACTTAAATTTAATTCAGTCTTAAATAGAAATAAAATTTTTATTATTGTTATTGCATCTGAAGTCAGTTTTTAAATTTTTATTTTACCTTCCATTGCTCATACAGTTTTCTAAATCAATATTATTTTAGGCACAAAATGGCACCAATTTTGTGAAGCCAGTTCCATACTTTTATTAAATTCTTTTATTTTATTAATTTCATTCTTAGATTACTCCTTAAAAGGAGATATTTATCATTGTATATGAATGTGCAGGCTATGAAAATGAGATAATTCTTAACGCCCAAAGATACCGAGTTTGGGATAGTACGATCAGACCTAGCCTTGATAAAAGTCCTGCTGAGGGAATAAAAGAAAATTACTTGAGGTGTTTTGGATACATATCTCAAATGTCGTACAATCGCATAGCAAAGGTTACTTATAAAGCTGTCGCAAAGGGGGAAAAAAAACAAACAACGAAAGACATAAGAAGATTTGGGAAGAAGGATAGATAGTCCAAGCAACGAAGGATTTTCAGAGGACTTAATTCATGTAGAAGCCAATTTTGGCACAGTTGTAGGGGGAGGTGTCCTTAACAACATCCTAAAAGTACTGGGGGTGGGGGTGGAGCTAAGGGTGGGGGGGGGGGCTCTAAAGGTCGGTTTTTTCAGTTTTTCGTTAATAACTCGAAAATTATTGCCTCTAGCGAAAATGTGTTTATATACTAAATTAATTAACATAAAATTGTTTACAAAAAAGGTTCTATACATTTTGGTTCTAGGATCAATGCTTAAGAAGATATAGTGGGGGAAATATGGAAAATGTAAAAAAAAAAACACGTTTTTATTGTTAAAATTTATATATATATATTGTTGAAATTGCAATGTTTATTGCTAAAAATCAAAACTTTATTATTATAATTTGAAAGCTTATTGCTAAAAATAAAATTATTGTTGTTAAGCCAAATATGCTTATTATAGTACAGGGAAATTAGCATTCGAACCTTGATATCGAACCAAAAATAAAAAGATCTGACTATTGCATATTGTTCATCAACCTTAGCTGTAAATGTGGTTAAAAGATTTCTTTGAAACATCTTCAGGTTTGGGCAGGGGAGGGGGGAAAGTGTTGAAAATTGTATGTATTTAGCACTTTGATCCAGTAACTCGGAAACCGTTACTTTCAGCAAATTTTGTGTTATATACATTATTAAAGCTAAGCAAATTTGCAATAAATTTGGTTCTATTCGTTTTTTTTTTCAGATCGATAGTTTTAGAACTGTGAAGGAAGAAAAATTGGCTAACTTGCGGTAAGTCGCACTTTTCCTCAAAAACGCGTTTGTCGGTACTCTTTTGTCTATAACTCCGAAATTGTTTGTCTAATCTCGAATTTCCTTTTTTCATCTTAAAGCTGGTTAAATTTATTATCAGATACTATATATTTCATTTTAATTAAGTTCCATGAAACATCTATTCCACCTCGCTGAATACCGCGTACTGTTGTAAAATCCTTATTTTTGCGGAACATTTCTCGTTATAACTCTAAAAATATTTGTTCGATTCCAAATTTATTTTTTCCATCTCATAGCTGGTTAAATTTTCTATTAGGTCCTATATATCAATGCCATGTAATACCCTTGCCAGCACGCTAACAACTACGAGTTGTTAAAAATTTCTAGTTTTTTTTGGCATATTTTCTCTATAACTCCTAAAAAATATGTCCGATTCCAAATTGCTTTATTTCATTTTAAAGCTACTTAAATTTTCAATCAGGTCCTATCTATGACTTTTAATCATATTCCATGTAATACCCATGCTAGCACACTAAATGTGTATGTTTTGGCAAAACCTGACATTTTTTAAATGTTGAGTGGGCTGGCGTAGGTGTTTCACGGACTTAAATCAAAATTTGATATATAGGATCTAATTGCAAATTTAACCAGCTTTAAGATTTAAAAACGAAATTCAGGATCGAATAAATATTTTTAGAGTTATAACGAGAAATGTTACGAAAAAATAAGGATTTCACAACAGTACACGGAATTTAACGAGGTAGAATGGATATTTCACGGAACTTTATTAAACTTAAATCTATAGAATCTAATAGGAAATGTATCCAGCTTTGAGATGAAAAAAAGAAATTTGGGATCGGACCAATATTTTTGGAGTTGTAGTGAGAAATGAACCAAAAATAAAAGAATTGCACAATAGTATGGGTTTCTCAACGTGTTGGCATGGGTGTTTTACGAGACTTGATCAAAATTTCACATTTGTGGGTTCAGAAAGCAAATTTAATCAGCGTTCAGATAAAAAAAAAAAAAAAAAAATTCAAATCGAACAAATAATTTTGGAGTTATAGTCAAAAAAGTGCCGACAAACGTGTTTTCGCGGAAAAGTGCAACTTACCACAAGTTAGCCAATTTTTTCGTCCTCCACAGTTCTATAACTAACTATTGATCTTAGCAAAAAAATAAATAGAACCAAATTTGTTGCCAAATTTCTTATCTTTAATAATGTATAGAAAACAAAATGTGCTGAAAGTAACGGTATCCAAGTTATTTAATCAAACAGCTCTGATACTTCCTGGGCTCGATAAGTATCACTTAGTTTAATGTTCTTTATTTTAACTATTTATTATGTATTTAATTAACTAAGGATCTCCAAGGTCCAATAATACATACATACATACATACATACATACATACATACATATGTAAGCTGTTTTTGATATTTGGAACCAAGGGCGCTAAAAGATTAATTATATAAACCATAAACATTTCATTTTTAACAATAAAAAAGGGTTTTTTCTTTTAATTTTCATTTTTCTCGCTCCATATCTCCTTAAGCATTGCTGTTAGCAAAAAAGTGTATAGCACCTATTTTGTAAAGAATTTTATAATTATTAATTTAGTACATATACACATTTTCGCTAGGGGCAAGAGTCTTCGAGTTATTAACGAAAAACTGAAAAAAAAAACAACGACCTTTAGAGCGCCCCCCCCCTCCGTTAGCTCCACCCCCACCCCCCAGTACTTTTAGTATGTTGTTAAGGACACCTTCCCCTACAACTGTGCCAAAATTGGCCTCTACATGAATTAAGTCCCCTAGTCGGCCTTTTTTGGTCTTCGTTGCTCGGACTAAGAGAGAGGCCTTTGTAGGGGAGGAAAGGAGTGAAGAAGAAGGAACCAGGTGGCACAGGACTGGGACAAACACCATCAGAAGGATCCTAAAACTTATATATATATATATATACACACTGACGCAAAAAGGGGGCTTAGAGTAGGTTTGGGCGATAGTCGATAGTTACTATCGATATATCGATAGGTCATGCCTATCGATAGATCTTTTTTACCCTAAAGTTTTGAAACTCTCGGAATTATGCTGATCTGTCTCTGTCCAGTGTCGAGTTCTTTTGAAATTGAATTCTGAATTCCTATAGCTCAAGGGTTCACTCAAAGGTTAAGCCAAAGGAAAGCAGAAATGCTAGATTTTCTTTTGGGAAATATGTGGCTCAAGGAGCACACTTGACCCTTGAAATTAATCATTTTGTTATTTTTCTTTTCTGAAGATTTGATTTGTTCATTATTATTGTAACCATGTGAATTGTAAATACTTTTTTAAAATTCAAATAAATTAGTTTTTTTCTCTCAACTTTATGATATAATCTTATAATCTATAATCCTGCAAATTTCAAATAGTAAGTAGATAATTGAATTTAATTAAATTAGTTGAAATTTTTTATTGAATACGTTTGGAAAAAAAAAAAACCAAAAAAAAAGCAAAAAATAAGCAACTATCGATAGCAATCGATAGTGCTAACTATCGACTATCGCCCAACCCTAGCTTAGGGGCTAAAGCCCTCCGCCACACAGACGACCGAAACGACTAATTTTTTTTAGTCGATAACTATGATTTTTATTTATATAGTCTCGAACGTCAATATATTTCTTTACATCTGGAATTCCTGGGATCATTAGCTTTTGTGTTTTGTCTTATGGCTAATTATCATTTTCTGGGAATAGCTACGTTTCTGTTGGTTTCCCTGAATTGTTTTCTTTTCCCTTCCCTTGGTATTTCCGTTTATCACTTTTACCGAATCAGTAGCTCTTTGAAAACATCACGGTTTATTGAAACGTCGTTAGTTAAAATGTCGCGAAATGTGCTAACATTGTCAGATAAGCTGAAAGTGATTGAGTTGAGGGAGAAGGATAAAATTTAAATGCGGCGAAACTCAAATTTATGACATGCTGAAGAATAAATCAAATTTAATGGATGTATGGATAAATACAAAACGTTCTCTAATGAAATACATTACGCATACATTATTCATATTTTAAACATGAATAGGCCAACTGCAGCTTTATAAGCGTCATTTCTTGATAAAGTATATTTTATAAAGTAAAAGGTTTTTATTTTTATTATTTTATTAATGAAATTAAGAATAATATTTTTTTTTTTTTTCAGGTGGATCTTTTGCATTAGCAGAAATGAAAATTACATTGTCAAAAGTATTGAGAAGATTAAAACTTACAACTGTCGAAAAAAGTTTACGATTTGAAGATCTCAAGTTTAAAGGATACCTCATGATGGAAGTGGAGAAACGCTCCCAAACTTCAAGTAGAAGAAAGAAAATGATTTTTTTAATTTAATTAAATGTCTACTTTGAAGTTGTGGTTAATTTCAAGAAAATCCCTAAATTAATAGAAAATCAAGAGCAAAAATATCTCCTGATATAAACACTTTATTTGAAAATATTTAAATTTATCATATGGTCAACGTTTCACTGGCTAATCCACATTTTCAAGACCCCGAATCTATTGGTGATCAATAGGGCTGTGAAATATATGCATTTGCATATTTCTCCCGTCTAACTAAAACATCTAATATTAGAAAAATATATATGTTTTGAGGCATTTGGATAGATAAAAACCGAAAAATAACTATATGAACTCCTCCCGTTGTTTTTTTTTCGCCTTCTCAATGCGTTTGTATGTTTCGAAGTGCTGAAAGTTCGGTTTCAGCGAACTTTCGATCGTATCTGCTTCTCTTAGAATTGTTTAATCCGATTAATTTCTCGTTTATACTCCGCTCAAATACGTAGAATATTATGACTTCATTTTTCATCTCACCCTTCTTCCTTCCATTATTCCATTACACAGTCTCTCACACAGTGTTTACCGAGACATATCATGCGTAAACTGTTCTTTAGTGTTAACCTTAAATACCGAAAGTCACTCCTTCAAAGACAAAGATTTTGCAGGGAAGTACGTAGGTGAGCTTTCAAATGAGACTTTCAAGAGTGATGGAGACGTTTTATATTTATATGATGTAGAGCGGTCGTTTAGTGTGGAGCGTTTCTAATCGATTTTGAGGCAGGCCCAATAGACGATCTATTTTGTTCGAAAACCTGAAAAAGTGGTTGTCTGCAATTTAAAACTACATCAGTGAATAAGTGGCATGAATAAGTCGGGAGAGTTTCTTTATGGTCGTTGCTTATTGTTTTTGATGTACATTGTTCTGTTTTGAAGTATAACTATTTTGGTTGTAATTGCTGTTCAACTTTTCTGGAAATTAATGTCATGATTTTGTTTTTGTTTTTAATGTTCCCTGTTTAATGTGTTTTATTTATCTTTGATAAAGATTTTCAACATTTGTTTTTATTTTTTAATATTAGCTTTTTAATGAATGTCTTCCTAACTTTCCCCTTTTCGACACAATTAGTTATTTAAACTTGAGTTTGTACTTAAGTATATGTATGTATTGCATTTTTCTAATAATGCAGATAGTTGCATATTTTCGATATTTAATTGCATATTTTACCCAATATCTCTGCATATATATGTGCATATTTTTCAGTTTTTATTGCATATAATTCACAGCCCTAGTGATCACTAGCCACAAAAACGACTTAACCAATCTGTACCAAATTTTAACCACATCATCTATATAGTTGCAAGGAGGTTTAGCAACAAAACAAATTACTTAATTTCAATTAAGTTGGTATTAAAAAAGCGATAATATGTAGATAACAGTAAAGTTTAAAATGTAATGGATAGGTGGCGAGCGCCATTCTACATGAAAGGTTACAAAGGTATGGTGTTATATAGAGCTTAAAATTGATATATTCAATTTTCAATTCAAGATACTTATATTGAATTAAATTATTAAAAGGGATTAAAATAAGTGTTACGACAGGTGGATCCTAGAGAAATTTGAAAATCAAATTAATTTTAACATGTTCATAATACTAGGAAGGCTTAGAAATAATCAAATTTAAAGTTATATAAATTTAAATGTATAATGTTGAGTGCCAGAAACGAGGTTTGCCGCAATGTCATACAGTTTTATGGTTAGAAATTAAAATACAACAAGATAAAATCAATGAAACTATTTCTGCCGAATATAAATTATTACCAAATCAAAATGTCGATCCTTTGTTTTCTGATATTTTGTGTATAAATATGCAATATACCTAAGCTAAATGAAGAAATTGGAAAAAGAGTATGATATTTGCATATTTATTATATAATAAATAAATTAATACAATAAATTATTAATGATGAGGGAAGATAGAAAAGATGAAATAGTCTTTATTATTTATCAAAATATATGAAATTAAAAATTCAAAGTAAATCCAAACTAACCATTTCATAAAAATTAAATTATTTATTTTATAATTATTTTTTTTATCTACTCGTATTTATTGAAACTGACAACTGTATATACAATATAAAATAAAATACATCAAGTAAATGTGATGAAATAGATAAAAATGACTTGTCAATTACTTTTAAAGCAACTACCAATTGGTAGCACTTATGAAATTTTTATATAATAAAGCACTATATTAGAATGTCCTGAGGCCATCTTCTTTTTCATATGCCTCAGTGCGTTATCTGGAATAGAATGTGAAGCAAGTTATAATACTAATGGATGTGAATGGTTATAGAGTTTTCTATGAGAGGATAGGTTTCTGGTTTGGGCTGAATCAGCAACATATGGAACATTATGATCTTTGTGGATTAGTTTATTGGTGATAAAGTAATGAGCATTGAGGATATTTTGAAGGATGTTGGAATGTACAGATTGAATACGAGACGAATTGGATGGTTTAGTGGAGCATTTTTATTAATCTAAATTTAAAAGATTTAACTGTTCTACTAAAACTAATTATTTGAAGTATTCAATATAACTGTTTATTTATAGCAGTATGAATATATTTTATACATTCCTCATGTAATGGAAAAATGACACATCTTATGTAAAATGTGCATATGTGTTTATAGTTATTTTTAAATATTTAATGACAAAGTTTCATAGCTTTAATTTCATAATGTTTTGTCTTAGGGTTAATATTATCATTTATTTGATTTTGTTTATATTCATTCATTTCAAAGCTCTCTGCAGTGATCGAACTTTCTGTAGGTTCTCTTCTGTTGAAGAGTTAATTAGCTGGTTCATCTTCATCTGCTTCTAAACAATAAGCACTTATAATGCAACTGTAATTGCATTTATGTTTTATTACACTGGTTTACAAAATCTAAATTTTTGTGTGCCTTTTAAATAATTGTTATATTTTTATACTAATTGGGGGTCACTGAGTACGAAAATACAAATATTTATTTGTTTTTAATTACTCTTACTTAAAAAAATATTCCTAGTATAAAAAAAAAGACTTGAGGAAAAATTTCAAAGAATAAAAACAATTTATTTAATTTTTATATTACTTTTTACATGAAATTGATAATTTTAAAATATTTGCACAATATTTAACTTGATTCATCAAGAATACCTCTTTTTCCTCACTCGTCTTTTATGATCAATTTCAGGGGTGTCTCTAATCAAGTTCCAGCAGTAGTCTGCTAACATTATTCCATCCATCGTCCCTGGTATCTATTTTAATTGTTGATATGTCTTGGTGGAATCGTTCTCCATGCTCGTCACTTTACTGCAGTTAGTAGGGAAAAAATCAATATGGGAGTGAAGAAAATGAATTTTGAGGGACATATTGCAAAACAGCTGCTGAAACTTTTGTATGAGAATGATTACAAGTTCATCATAATTTTCATTTCTCCTCAGCCCTGCAAAACTGAATAAAAGTTTTGGCCCTTTAGAATCACTATAATTTTGGAGCCATTAAAGATTCCTTTTTTTATTCTGTCTTTGCTTGGACGAGGAAACTTACCTCGCATGTATATGAATGCGGGTCCATTGTTGTTGAGAGCCTTGACAAAGTTCTTTGAATATTTCTTTTTGTTTAACCATTTAATCAAATTAGTTGAACTACTGCTACTAAAAATAAGGTACCAAGGATTTGACTTGATTTTCAATTCTTATTCCAAAATAGTGGAAGTAAGCAGTCTCTAAACGCTGAGTTATTGGACACCTTTGGCCATATTCCCATTACCACATATGTAGCAAAAATTGTCTGCACTATTAATACAATTACATGACATAATAAAATTTTAGAATTTTCATCAAGAATATACCGAAAATGTTAAGAATTCTAATGAAATAGGACTTTTAATTGGCAAAACAAAACACAGACTACCTTAGGCACAATGAACGAATAAGTAACAACAATGTTTATAGTAGTAATCCCTTAAAACTTTTAACTCTCATCATAAATCTGTGAAGCTACCCACCATTATATTAAATTTGACATAAATGGACATTAAGAGCTAACTATGAATTTTAAGTTTCAAATTTAGATTTAGAGAATCAATTACTATAGAAGGTACATTTTAATCTTAAAGCAGGTTTTTTAGGTTCCCATTGCCCCCTTCTTTTTTTTTTTTTTTTTCTCTTCTTTCTTGTAATTACCTTATATAACGTTTTTCAAATTTTTCTCTTACTGCTTTCTAGCATTTTAAGGAGTTATAGATGATTTATCATAATTTTGTTATTAAATAATATAGTTAAAGTAAGAATTAGGTGATGGGGCTCACCGTTTATTTATGTGTATACGCCTTACACAGTAAATAACTTATATCTATAATATCAAATTTAAAATCATTTTTGCCATCGATTTGGTTCTCCTGGGGGTAAAATTTTACTGTAGAGAGGATTTGAAATATTTTTTAAGGTATCGAAAAATTTTTCATTTCTTTTATCGGCCAAAAACTTTCCTTAATTTTTTTTACCTTCTTTTTCTACACATTTTTCCCAACGTGACAACAACTTTTTTATCCCTGGATAAATCTGAAAACGCACTTCCTCATATAAAATTTTCCTCTGCAGTTTTAAATTCTCTAATCTGTTGGAGACAAGTCGGGAGTACCCCAGCCCTTTCTTACAATTAAGTTTTGAAACTGGGGTCTAGCGTTGTCGTGTAGGAGTACCTCTTCCTATCTACCAATCCAGGTTGGAATAATTTTTCGATTTGGCCAATTTCATTGCAGTTTGTAATGGTAACCTCTCTAATTACAGTTGGAGGTCTTCCTCGGGGCTGGTTTTCCAAGTTGGTATCCCCATTTCCCGGCGAATGGTTCGTTCATTTACACTCCCTTCCACAAACGCCTTACAGATGTTTCTAGCAGCCTCATTTGCCGAACGACCTAGTTTAAACCTCATAAAAAAATATTACACAACGAAAATCGGTGTTTCCATGTTCATATTTGAAGGTATACTAAACAGTGTGTAATTGGTTGGGAAGCTAATGTTTTATAAAAGAAAAGTATTAGTACATTATGATATGTGAACTTTAGAAGTAAACAACAGAGACTCGCAAAATCCTCTATGTATTTCAAATATATAAAATCGGACATTTCATGTGAAACAACCCAATATTTTCTTAGTTTTGACTCATTGCATTGTAACCTCTTACAATTTTTCTCATTATACCATTTTGGAATAAAGTACATTTCCCGAAATTAATGGTGCTCCATACAGCAAGTTGGTCGGATTACACTTTTTACATAGCAAACGATAAATTTGTAGCAGATAATAAGTGGTTCAGTTTGTAAAATTTTAATCTCGCTTTTCTTATTTTATTAAGTAAGTGGGCCCGAAAACTTAATGTGTCTGTTAAATTTAATTTACAAGTGAACAATATTTTTTGAAAGTTTGTTGACTGAATTATTAATTTTGAAATTGGTTGAAATTTTCTTTTCCTTTTTGAAAAGAAAACATGATACCTTTTGTTTTATCCGGGTTAACCTCAATGTTTAAATGTATGAGCCCCTCAGCTATTTTCTGGCATACTTTCTCCGATTCTTTTAAGGCCTTTTGAGATTTGCAGATTTTTCTGTAGACCAGTGTTATTAAACAGCTGTCTGGATTAACTAAAGTCAGGACTTGAGGAACCTATATTAATGAGTCAATACAGTAATTGTTAGAGAAATAAATGAGGGATTATCTCAACTATAGACATAATAAAAATGTATGCGTTATTAAATATATTTATTTAAATTACAAAATAAAAATAAAAAATAAAAGAATAGAACAAAATAGAATAATGCTCATAATTATGCTAAATCACAGTAAATGTAGTAAGATTTAAAATAAAAATAATCCTTTAATGCCTAGCATTTATTGCTCCTTTATTTTATATGTACAATTTGAAAATATTTATGAACTGTGAATAATTCGTTATGTACATTCTTATATACACAAAATCATAATAAATTTGGTGTGCATTAAGCTTATAGTTTACAGTTGTAATATATAGTGCTTGTTTGCTGTGCCTTGTTCAGAAATAAGTGTTTACGGTTACAAAATAATATATATCAAGCTATAAGTAAGACCATAATTGTACAATGAAGAAATGCTTATTAAACTCAACAATATTGATATTTAAAGTAAAGACATTGATAATGATTTCTAAAATGTTTCAAAACAATTATTTTCTCAGGTTTCATATATCTACCAACATTCTCATAATTAATTAAACATTCCCACATCTGCAAATTCTGATCAGATATCTTTAAATATTATAATTATAAAATAAAAAAGTAATCCTTCCTACACTTCGAGGCCAAATGGGTAATCCTCTAAATTTGATTTAATTTTTATTTATAATAACTAAAGCTATCAACAATCATTGATAACTAAAGTTAAGTAATCTAAATATGATTCAATAAAAATAATTTTTTTTATAATTTAAATTACAAACTTATACAAGTACAGAAACTTACACATGATTTTCATGATTTATGACATAATATGATAAGGTCTCGCAATATCACACAGTCATAATTAGGGCTGTGAAATATATGCATATGCATATTTCTCCTAACTTACTAAACCATCTAATATTTTCAAAATATTATATCTTTTGAGGCATTAAGAATAAATTTGAGCTATTTTTAATTTGCATATTTTGCCATAAATCCATTTTTTTACATATTTTGAACTAGACTTGCATATTTATCTACATATCCGGCATATCAGCATTTAACATTTGAATTCTGTTTTGTTTCCGAGGAGAAAAAATAAATAAAATATAGATAAAAACCAAAAACAGATTTATAGCTATTATGAACTCCCCCCATTCTATTTTTTTTTCGCCTAATCAATGCGATTGTATGTGTCAGGTGCTAATTCTTCGGTTTCAGCCAACTTCAGATCGCATTTGCTTTTCTTATTTCTCATTTATACTTTGCTCAAATGCATGGAATATTATGACTTCACCTTTTATCTCACCCTTCTTCCTTCCATCATTCCATCACACAGTCTCTCACAGCGTTCACCGAAACATATCATTCGTAAACTGTTCTTTTGTGTTAACTCGAAGTACCGAAAGTCACTCTTCAAAGACAAAAGATCTTGTTGGAAAGTAAGGGGGTGAGCTTTGAAGAGTGATGGAAACGTTTTATATTTATATGATTAGTGTAGAGCAGTCGTTTAGTGTAGAGCGTTTCAAATCGATTTTGAGGCAGGCCCAATAGACGATCTATTTTGTTCGAAAACCTGAAAAAGTGGTTGTCTGCAATTCAAATCTACAGCAGTGAATAAGTGGCATGAAATAAGTCGGGAGAGTTTCTTTATGATCGTTCCTTATTGTTGTTGATGTACATTGTTCTGTTTTAAAGTATAAATATTTTGGTTTATTTATCTTTAATAAAGGTTTTTAACATTTGTTTTGGACTCCACTTGGACAAACGTCTTACTTGGAATCCACATACAAGACTAAAAAGACAAGAAACTGCCCGTCGTTACAGACTACTACAACATTTACTAGATAAACGTTCAAAGCTCCCAATTAATTACAAAAGACTCATTTACATGACAGTGATTAGACCTATTTGGACGTACGGAGTTGAGCTTTGGGGCTCTACTAAACCATCCAATTCATCTCGTATCCAATCTTTACAATCCAAAATCCTTCGAAAAATCCTCAATGCTCCTTACTATGTGACCAATAAACTTATCCTAAAGATCTTAATGTTCCATATGTTTCTGATTTAGCTCAAACCAGATACCTATCCTTCCATAGTAAGCTCCATGACCACTCCAATCCACTAGTCTTCCAACTTGCTTCCTCCTCCATCCCTGATAATCCTCCGAGGCGTCTTAAAAGAAGATGGCTTAGAGACCTTTTAGTGTAGATTTTATTGAAGTGCTACAAGTGAGTAGTTCTTCACAAGTTATTTACGAGTACATGCCGTTGTATTCACTGTCAACACATTTACTTGTTTTTTATTATTTTGTACAGTTGTAAATATCAATAAATGGAAAAAAAAAAGAAAAAGAAAACATTTGTTTTTGGTTTTTAATAAAAGCTTTTTAATGTTTTTCTTCCTAATGTTCCCCTTTTCAACACAATTAGTTATTAAAACTTGAGTTGGTGCTTAAGTACAGGTATGCATTGACATTTTTTTAATTTTTCTAATAATGCAGATAGTTGCATATTTCCGGTATTTAATTGCATATCTTACCCAATATCTCTGCATATATATGTGCATATTTTCCAGTTTTTATTGCATATAATTCACAGCCCTAGTCGTAATATATTAGCCAATGTACTTTTGAAAAAAAAAAAAATGTTTAAAAATTTAATTGCCTATAATAAATAAGTGTTAAAATCATATTTGATCACTAACAATACTCAAGAAATCTAATCACGCAATAGTTCTCAAGCCTACTTAATTAAATAAATATATACTTATATTTTTGTTATTTTATAGATAATTATGAAATATAAGCTTATTTATTTAAAGGTATTAATATAAAAAAATATAACTACTGTTCTTAAATTTACACAATTCCATAAGTCCAGTGCGGAAAAAAAGATTTGCACATTTTGATTAGAAGGATTGCGACTTAAAGGTTGAGAGCTTTGCTGACATACACCGTTGCTGCTTTCCAGTAGGATTCCAGTCTGTCACCAAGTGATGGTGATTCTTCAGAGTTTTTCTTATCTTTAGGAATTACCACTTTTACTGGTTCATCCATTCTATTTTCAGCTACACGAGTAGTAGAATTGTCTGAAGAACCCCATGAATTTGCTATCTCCAAAAGCTTTTGTTCTTCAACTTGATGTACCTGAGCTTCCTGGGGTAGCTGAGCTGAAGAATAAACCTGTTGTTGTTGTACCTGTTGTTCCTGCTGGTGGAGTTGAACTTGTTCATCGTCGACAGTGTGCTGTGAATCTGTCGGTAGAGCGTCAGTGGCGTTATTCATCAGAGTTGAATTAGCTTCATGTTTCGGGTTGTTACTGTAACCAATGTGTTCACTAAAACTCTTCACTACAGAATGGACTACAGTCGGTGCTGTAAGATTGAAATGAGGCACAAATAATGTAACCGTTTCCAGAGTAGAATTGTTTTCAGACGTTTTATTTGTTAGCGATTCGTCAGAGGTTGTCTCAGAGGAAGGGCTGTAAGGAAGGACTTGCTGCACAACCTGATGATCGATTTGATGACTATCGATATGATGACTATCGGAAGGTAGCTGGTCATGTTTGGATGTGTATTCTTCAGTGGATGTTTGATATACTGCTGACGAAGGAGACGTGGATTGTTCTGTTGAAGAAGCCACTTGTTCAGTTGTATGAACTTCAGGATGAGGTACATGAGGATGCGGTACAACTTTGGGATGTTTAAGAACTTCCGTATGCTCCTCTACTTCCGGTGTTGTTTCAACTTCGGGTTTTTGAGGAACAGGCTTAGGATCTCGGCAGCCTATTCCGGATATTGAGCATATTTCGGGTAATTCCACTTTCTCCATAGTTTCTTCAACGACTGGTATTTTTTCAGGTTTCTCTGTTGTTGATGAGGATTCGTACGAAACGTGTTCTCGTTGATAAACAATGGGCTCGTCGTGTAGAAGGATCAATTCTTGTTCATCCAGCCCTGAATGAGGCTTCATTTCCTTTGGAGTTGACTCCTCGAAATGATCTGTAGTTTCTAACCGATGAGTTGTCGATAGGTCGTTGGTGACTTTACTCTCACTGATATCACTTGTAGTCTGTTTTTGCCCAATGACAACGACTTTGTCTTCAGTGGTAGTGTTATCTACCGCCATGTTCATGATGGGGAAAGGTTGCTGGTCTTGGTTCGCTGGGATCCTCTGCTGGAGTTGGGACATCCTGTAGCCCGGCGTTGGAAGATCGTCGGTAGCCTCGGACACGGGTATCAGTCGCCCTGGAGTCACTGACCAGTCCCAATCCTTCGGTGGATCCCATCTCCCTTTAGTTCCATTATTTCCGCCCTTAATAGATGCAGAAAAGGCTCCTCCTGTAACACATAACAGACTAATATTAGCTTCTAGGCCTTTAATTAATATAAAATAATTTTTTTATAATTATTGACATTAATAAAAATTAACGGTATAAAATATGCCGAGAAAATATAATCCATTTTTTTTTATGTATTTACACTTTTATAACACTATCTTTCACTTGTTAATCTAAATTAGTTTTATTTGCCTAAAATGAGATTCAGCGACGCCATTTTATTTGGTCTAATAGAAAAAAAAAAAAAAAAAAAAAAAAAAAAAAAATAAAACTGTACCACAAAGACTAATGAATGGTCTTAGGTTCAATACTGTGGTAAGGAGGCACTATTACTTGCCCAACGGTTGTGAAAGAAGTAGATTTGGTCCAAATCTCTCTCAACCACCATGTATTTTTCAAAAATTATTGGTACCCCATTAAGGCTAGGTTGTCCCTATGAGGACCTACGGATCTTGAATTCGAACCACGGCTGAAATAACAGAATACAAATTTTCTGCCTTCAGCCGGACTGGAACTCGAGCCCAGGAACATGGCAATCAAGTGCGTTACCCAATGAGCTACCTTCTAACTGTTACTATGGTGATAATAATAATTTCTTTCTCTTTATCATTTCTACCAACATCACAATATTTATTACACTCATGTCTTATTATTCTATTAAATATTCTGTTACATTACGGTTTATTATTAGTATTTTAATACCATCAAATATTAAGTTTGGGTGAGCACAACAATTACTTTAATTAGACACAATAATTCGATTTTCAGCTGTAAGTATATAACAAAAACAAATCAATGTTAATTGAATGGCTCCGCCGAAAAACGTTCTTAAAAAAAAATCTAGATCGGTTTTAAACGATTCTATATTTTTAATTTTGTTAAAACAAAAAAAAAAAAAAAAAAAGAAAAAAAAAAAAAAAAAAAAAAAAAAAAAAAATAAATGACCAGATAAACATTTATAATAGCCTCAATTTAAATTTGTTTCCAATAGGAACGGAAAAATCCAATGAGTCATAGGGGAAATCCCATAGTAAGCCCCATAAATTTAACCTACCTGCCCCCTTTCCCGTTTCCACAATGGATATATTTCAGATACTTGTTAGATCTCAAGTGAGTACCAATATTAGATTTCTTGTTTTACATTTTTGAAAACTTTAGGATATATAATCCATGTAACATAGTGCTGATGGGTTGAAAATTTTGTATGTTTTAGAACTGATGTTGAATGAACATTCGAAACAATACCATCATGAGTACCTTTAAGTGATGCGATATCTTTACTTTGAATATTAAATAATCAATTAATTCCGTAGCGAAAGAAAGAGGGCGTTCTGAATTCCCCTTTCCTTCATGAGCTCATAGCCATCAATCAGACCTCTAGACTTCTGCGAAGTGTATGACTCACAAGAGGATGCAAAAAAAAAATATACTATACTCGGAACGGCTGAAAATAAAACAGGATGCTAACTATTCAAGGAGGCTATGAAAAGATAATGAAACTGGTTCTTTCGTTTGTAAAGGTGACATTTACAGAGGGAACATAAGCGGCTGACTCAGTAGCCAAGGACGTAGTCGTTCGGGAACGGTCACGTTACACATTCCTTCAGCTATTTGTAACCTCCTTGTTTATGATCCGTAAATTGAACTGTTTGCGCCTGAAATAATTTTAACAACAGCAATAATCTCGAGTTTAATGTTCTTATGTCAGAGTGCTGTTACACTCCAATAACATACTTTTAATAATAGAAGAAATAAATAAGAGCATTCCATATTTTATTATTATTGTTCAAAGTTTTATTAACACCTCTTGCAAGTTAATTATGATTGAATTGCCGGTTGTTGAAACAACCAATTTTATTAGTTTTTATGGATCTGAATTATGCATAAATTCAATTTATTACTTCAATGGGAAATAAGCAATATGTATGATTACAACCATAAATACAATATTTACAAAATAAATATATCGTTTTTAAGAAGAAGAAAACGAACTTTATTCTGGGACAACTTGTCTCCTAAGAATAACAAATGAGTACAATACATAGAACAATCGTCTCGCTATGATAATTAATTATAATAAATAATAATAAAAATTGATTAATAATTAAATTATGAGTCACAAAATAAATAAGAAATCTTGTACAAGGATTCATCTTATGTATACTATTGTATATATAGCATAAGTATTCATGTTTTACATTTGCTCGGAAGATTGAAGATCTAGGAGGTAAAAAAAATAGATGATGTTTAAAGGAAGTGAGATAGGAACTTTTTCAAATTGAGATGGGCAATGAATTCCATAAAGAGGAAGCGCGGATAGTTAATATTAATAATAATTAATATCGTCAAAAAACTGGAACGAATTATTTTACCCCTTGGAAATTTTCTCAGGTGAATTTGGAAAAATTACGATTAGAAAGAGGTGGAATCTTCACCTGTTCTCATGCGTTTTATACAGAACGATAGGATCAGCAATTAATTTTAGACTATTTGGTCACGCTTTCGGCAAGATGCCTTCTAAATAATAAATAAACATCCTAATAAATCTCATTTCACTTTCCAAACGATAAAAAACTGCTCCCTAACAAGTTCATAAACGTAGCCGATGGAAATAAATGAGGCAACTAAAATAAATTTGTTTAAGATCTATAACTTTCTAATAGGAGAGATGGGTCATAAAACAGTTTTTTACAAGAAATAAAACCTGAAACAGAATCTTTACTAATAATTAATCATTTTTTATTAAATCGCGATGAAGGAGTTATTACAGAGGCATTTATTTCAATAATCGGGTTATGTCATTTTTATGGTGTAATAGAGCAATGAAAATAAATCTATTTGCCTTTGATTGTAATTGGGGCGTCCTAGATAGAAGACCTCATCTGGTAAAATTAAATATAAAAACAGCTGTTATTTCACGAAGATTAAAAAGGCTTTGGCCAAAAGATCTCTCGACTTCCTTATCACTTATTTTTCTTAATTAGGAAAATATTTTGAAGAAATCAAAGGAATAAATTGAAAAATCATTTTTAGTGGATTATTTTGTATGCAGTTGCGAATGTTATTAAATGAATGTGGATAGTTGGTCTATGCAGTCAAAATTATCACATTAATTTATTGTGCCAACACTTCGGCCAGGGCTAGAAAAATACAAAAAGATGTGGCAGAAATTTTTTTAAAAGAGATAAAAAATAAATACAAAAGGTATGAAAATTAAAAATTATCAGGTATTGTGTTGATTCAGTTTCACTTTTCATCAGTCCAAGTTTATTTAATTTTTTTTTCTGTCATTCACTTATAATTGTTTTCCTCTTTTTTATAATGATTTTCCACCACTTTAAATGATCATACCTTTTCAACATAGTTCATGCACTAGCGCCCAAGAAAATCTTAGAAACTATAGCAAAATAAATTAAAACAATGTTTAACTAGCAAAATAAAAAAATTATAACCAATAAACTCAAATTTTATTCTTTTTATAACAATACATTAACAGCTGGATGGTAACCATGGTAACAAACAATATAAAATATTAAATTGCTAATTCAATTGAAAATCTCTAATTCTGCACAGTTCATATTGTTCATATTTATTATATATGCATATAATACTACTTGACAATTATTAAAAATATTTCGAAGTAATTAAACTATCACTTATCTCATTGTAATTGTTAATTTTTCCCCAGCACTCAGAGCTAACTTTCAGTCGGTATCCTTCTTTGATATTAGTAAATTCAAAAGTTCTCACAAGCGATCAAAAAGTGGCTTCGATATTCTTAAAAAAATCTTTAAATTTATCAGAATCTCTCCTTAGTTAGTTTGCAAGCTACAACAAAACAGCTGTGTTGACAATCCCTGGCCAATGGGAGAACACAGTGGTTGCGTTTTTTTTCTTATTTTTCAGCCATCACCGAAATAAAAGCACATCGTCGTCATAATCCATCACGAAACCGATGGAAAAAAATTGCTTTCTGTGTGCACGTTTCAATGAAAAGGTTTTCTTGAAACCCATTGCAGAAAATCAGATTCACGAAACAAGTTTCTTCAGTGTTTACCGCGCCTTATTGTACTACTATTTCTAAGTGATCTTAATAGTTTATGAGCTCAACGAATTACGAATAAAGAAGTGCTCAAGCGGATACAGAAGCCGAAAGAACTAATGGCACCCATTAAGAAAAGAAAACTGAGAGGCATCGGCCATATCATAAGAGGCAACAGGTACGAACTGCTGACACTGATAAGAGACGTAAAAATTTAAAACAAAAGATCTATTGGAAGAAGTCAGAACTCTCAGTCAAAAGACCTCAGCAGATGGCTTGGGTGTGTTTCTATTAGAATCTTACTTTGCCGAGTCAAATAAGGAGTTTGAATACAGAAAACCCCATAATATACCCAAGCAAGGCCACTAAAAATGTCAAAATTGTCAGATGTTGCCAAAACATACATATTTAGCGTTAGGGTATTTCACGGGGATTAATCAAAATTTCATACAAATGGCCTAATAGTAAATTTAACCAGGTTTTAGTCTGAAAAATGAAAGTTCAGATCGGACAAATAGTTATGGAGTTATAGTGAAAAATGTGCCAAAAAAACTTGGATTTCAAAACAGTAAGCGGTTTTGAGGGTGCTGACAATGACATTTTATGGGACTTGATCAAACTTTAATATACAGGTTCTTATAGTAAATTTAACTAGCTTTCAGGTGGAAAATTTTATATTTTAGATAGAACTATTAGTTTCGGAGTTAAAGCCTCAAGATTACCGAAAAATGTGTTTTCGTGAAGAAGCGCGACTCCAGTGAGAGTGTTGAAATAAGGGGTATAGAGTTCATGAATTATGCGACTATTTTTGACTTCACAACTTCGTTATGAGTAGTTAGAAGGTAAAAATACTAAAAGTCCCGGGCCCTGGGGGTACGGGAATTCCCAGTTTATGACGGGGGGAAGGGAAGAAGGTCTCATGTTCAGGTTTTTGGATCATATCTCGAAAACAATGGACTCTAGAAAAATAAACTACAGATCAAAATTAAAGCATATTAAATTTTCTATAAAATTGTTTTTATACATATTTGTCCAACACTCAACAGTGTTCGACATATAAGTTATTACAAATCGATAATTATAGAGAAAAAATATTTTTACCTTAATTTTTGTCAAACATTTGATTCAAGTGCCAGAAACGTATATACGGAATTAAAGTAAATATAATGCTCTACAACTTTGTTTCTGACAATATCTCTGTGATACGCTCCTGGAAGGCATTAGAAGGAAGTGTTTGTCCGGACTGGTGCCCGCTTCTCCTTCTCCGCGCAATATCTCGAAAACGGTTAATCCAAAAATCAAAATTAATAGAACCAAAATTATAGAAAATATTATTATCTACAAGTTTTTTAACTTTCTTGATTGACGACCGATGCATAGAAATCAAAATATTTGAAAAAAAAACAAAAAAAAAAATAATTTCTGTGTTGACCTTCACACCCCGGCTAGAATAGATTGGTAACCTGTTGGGTAACCCGTTTTTCCGGTCCTAATTGAAGTACATAAGGACGCTAAGCCCCAAAAAACCAACAACGTCAGCTATGTGAATCGTCAACCTTCCAATGGAGAAAGTGTCATAAGAAGAAGAAGAAAGCAAAGAATATTAAGGAAAAAAAAAAAAAAAAAAAAAAAAAAAAAAAAAAAAAAAAAAAAAAAAAAAAAAAAAAAAAAAAAAAAAAAAAAAAAAAAAAAAGGAACAGGGTAGTTTATTGTATAAGGCATTGCATTCCTAACTTTCCTGCCCGAGTTCGGCTGTGGACAAATATTTAAATTTTGTTTAATTAGCCGCGGATCAAATTCGGGGTCGGAGAACTCTTCTAATAGTCGTTGTTTTTCTAACAATGCTTCCTTACCAAGTGCTGTGCCCAACTTCTTAGGTTTTCGATTTTTCTTTTCTTCATAATAAGAATAATAATAATAATAATAATAATAATAATAATAATAATAATAATAATAAGGCTTCTTAGGTTTTTATTTTTTTTTTTCTTTCATAATAATAATAATAATAATAATAATAATAATAATAATAACAATAAGATCTACAGATAAATCAAAGACCTGGGAACCGAGATAAGAATCAGAAGGCTGATGTCCTATGGGCACATGAAAAGGACGAATGAGGAAAGATTGAACAAAAGAGATCTTTAACAAAATTTTTAGCTACAAAAGCACGGGAGGATACACGAAGCAAATAAGAGAAGAATTAACCTTCCAATAGTCGCAAAACTAACGAGCTAAGAAATCACCCAAGGTATTTTTTGCGCAGTATTCCGAGTAGGATTTTTATAATGAGATAAGCGACTCAGTACCTTTCAACTAACATTCCTCGAATGCAAATCCTCAATATTCTCTCTAGACTTTTAGTTATTTAGTTTCCATTCCGCTGTTACCTAAGATCTATTACGCTCACTGCGACTACTGACGCGACTGACTTTATTCTATCATTATTGCATTATGATTCGTAAATGCACGTTCGATTTAGAAAACCCAGACGATATTGAAATGATTCGTAAAATTATTCTATGAAATACGGAAAATAATAGTGATGTAGAAAATTTTGAAAGTGAAACAGACGTGGTTGAAGAAAGAATTGAGCATTCAGATACTGAACACAAAGATGTACGAGGTGTGATCAAAAATTTCCAGGACTTTTTATATACTATGGGAATGCAATTTCTCACAGCGATGCGGTTGGCAGCATTGTATTGCCTGACTCAACAGGAACACAGCTGTGTTTGCAGATCAATCATAACATCACTGAAAGTAACATTAGCACAGTTTGTTTGAGGTTAGTTTTATAGTTTGGCTATTTTATAAAAATGAATGTGAAAGAAGAGCAACGTGTTTGTGTGAAGTTTTGTTTGAAACTGAACAAAACGTTTTCTGAAACCTTTTTGATGTTTTTAAGAGGCTTTTGGTGAAGAATGTCTAAGCCGATCATGCTGCCATCAGTGGTTCAAGAGGTTTAAAGATGGCCTTTTTGTGTAAAAAACGCAATGACTGTCATTCCTCAGCCCCCCCCTACTCACCTGACCTGGCACCAGCCAACTTTTTTCTTTTCCCGAAGCTCATGAGACACCTAAAAGGATGAAGATTTCAAACAGTTGACGAAATTAAAGAAAAAAAACAACGGAGCTGCTAAACACCTTTACAAAAGAAGAGTTTTCTGAGGCCTTTGATCAGTGGAAACACCGGTGGGAAAAGTGTGTAGCTTCCCAAGGGGAGTACTTCGAAGGAGACAAATTTGAATAACCTGTATGTTGTATGAATAAATGTATAAAAATTCAGTCCTGGAACTTTTTGATCACACCTCGTATCAAGTGATGAGAAGTGCATTACCTATAATTAATTTATAGGTAAGAGTTTGTTCATGTTTCATATATTATAGAAGAGAGCAGTGTATATTTTAAGGAATTTTGACTGGGCGACATACGGGACGGCAAAAGTACCGGGGGTAGGGCGGGGGGTCCCGGATTAATTTTCAAAATTAAGTGTCCAATGACGCATTTTTAGGCCGTTTTAACTCTTAATTAACATGGTCTGTGAGGTTTTGAATACCGGGAACTCCCTACTTCAATTATGATCCCAGGGCCTTTGACAATTAATTTGGTCCACTCTATGACGTATGAACCCATTTTTAAATTGACACCAGGGGCCTATTTCATAAAGATAGAAGTACAACTCTACAGCTACAATTCCAAAAAAAAACCTTGACATTTGAGTTCCCATTGGTCGGTGTCGAGGTTTTTTTTTAATCGTAGCCGTGGAGTTGAACTTTTTACCATTTTTTCATTATTTTGAAAAACTGTATTTAAATTGAAATTTTTGCTCCCGTAAAAATTTGCCGGCACCGGCTACGTTCACACAAGTGTCGCCCAGTTTATATGTTTTTTTTTATGCTATGGAAAAGAGGATGCCCCACCTAAAGCAAGTCATGAAGGACGCGGCTCTATAAGACGAAGTGTGAAAAACGAAGGCTGACTGAATACTTTTGTGAACAATGTAAAATATAATTATGTATTGAACATTCAAAAATTGCCTGTCAAAGCTGTATAAATAAAATTAGTAATGTAAATAATAGTTAAAAAGTTGTGATAAGAGAAAAATAATTAAAAGTTGTTATAATAGATAAATAATATTTTTATTACTTATTTTATTAATGTGTATTATTATATGCATTTCTTTAAAAATCAAATAAAGTCAATGAGAAAAATAAAAGTGATGAAATCATCAGTAAAATTGAATTTAAAGAGGTGATTTGTGAGGTAGTTGCGACTATTGGTGTTAGTCCTAGGGTTGCGACTACTGGAGGGGAAAATAACCTTAAAATTTCAGATGCCGACCATCTGGTTAGAGACACATACAGGAAAACACATCTCACGGATATTAGAAGAGGGAAAAAAAGGGGTACAAAGTAGTCTGAAGTAAGAAAAGAAATGCAGTCGGGCTTTGGATCCAGAGATCAGGACAGTGGGTGATTACGATTGACAATCAAAATCTGATATCCTTATAAAAAAAAAAAAAAAAAAAAAAAAAAAAACCATTATCATGAAAAAGTAAAATTGACCAAGTACTGATATCTTGTTAAAATAAAAATGAATGTAGACACAGTTTGAGGACAAATGTTGGATTCAATGCCAATTTTTTACCCCCCCCCCTCACTCTCTCTCTCTCTCTCTCTCTCTCTCTCTCTCTCTCTCTCTCTCTCTCTCTCTCTCTCTCTCTCTCTCTCTCTCTCTCTCTCTCTCTCACTCTCTCTCTCTCTCACTCTCTCTCTCACTCTCTCTCTCTCTCACTCTCTCTGAAATATACATTTCATAGTTGCCTTGTTCCTTGTAAATATATTTTATTTAATTAAGGTCAACTTGTTTTAAAAATAGAAGATTTTCTAGGATTTTCCGCTAAAAAAAAATTACATTTGAAGGATTTTTTATCCGAACTACTAATTTAATTTGAATTACTTTTAAGGTTTTTTTTTCGTGCTAGTATATTAGTAGATTAGATAGTAATAGTAGATTACAGATAGGCTATGCATGATATATTGTTTTTCCCAATCAGGGAGAAATCGTTTTTTTTACTGAATTTAAATTGCCGATTTCAACTGTTTTTAACGGCATCTATCGGGAATTTTTAATATTTTTTTTTAAATATTTGTTTCCGGACGAAAAATTCCTATATTTTTCATATGTTTATGTGACCTAACAGTTGTAAACTTTAGCAAATCTAAATACAAAAATAATTGACACAGACACTGTTCCAATACCGAATGGTTCCAATCAAGCGATAAAATACAACACAAGCCAGCCGGACGACACTGCAGACAATCCACTTTCTCTACTTGGAGATTAACAGCCCTGCTTACGATTGCCCTCTTATCGATTATACAAATCGAATAAATGTACCTTCGATATATTGTGCAATGAAAAGTGGCATAATGGTGTCATGGAGTTACGGCCTTGGGTACAGAGATAGGATCAGATTTCTTTTCCTTAATTGCCTGAAGTCCAATGGCAACTTATTTAGTCAATGAATGATCGAATTTTCATACAGTACTTATAATACAGATCGATACAACAATTTATTTGCATATTCAACCAATTGCTTATGTTATATCCAAATATCTATTTGAAACAAGCTTGATTGGTATCCGAGCATTGCTACGTTTTGGGATGCTTGACCCAGAAGCGTGAACATGTAATATTAAATTTACGAAATTCAAATTTTCTTTTTTAGCTATTTATTAAAATTTACTGCTGTATACAATATAATATCAAATACATCAGGTAAATATGATGTTAATGCTAAAAATGACATGTCATTTACTTTTAAAGAACTATCCATTGGAAACAATAATAAAGTTCTATAAAATAATGGTTTTATATCAGAAGGTCTCGAGGCCATCTTCTTTTCAGGCGCCTCGAATCTAGAATAAAATGTGAAGCAAGTACTAATGGATTGGTATGGTGATGAAGTTTGCTGTGAAAGGATTGGTATCTGGTTTAGGCTAAATCAACAACATATGGTACATTAAGTGACAAAGTAAGGAGCATTTTTCGAAGGATTGTGGATTGCAAGGATTGGATACGAGATTAAATGGATGGTTTAGTGGAGCCCCAAATCACTACTCCGTATATCCAAATAGGTCTGATTGCTGTCATGTTATCAGTTTCTTGTAATTAATTGGAAGCTTTGAACGTGTGTTTTGTAAATATTGAAGATGTCGAAAACGACGAGCCGCTTCTTGTCGTTTTAGTCTTGAAATTTAAAATTAAAAATGATTTATAACAGTGTTGTATTAGATAGGACATATTTGAAGAATTCATTCAAAATTACATTAGACCTAAACCCATCGAATTCAAGACGTACTGAACGCAAGGTGTGGATATAAACCTTATTAATTTAAAAATTTGAAATTTCTTGCTAATATTTTTAAATATTGCTTTTATTTAATTAATATTATTAGTAATCCTAATAAGTTTCATATGTCCTAGTTAAAGTATATGGGAGCGCAAATACCTAAGCCAGAGCGAATCTTTTAGCCAAGAAAACGAAAAAAATTAATAGGGTGTAATATTTTGCTTGTTAGTGTATATTGATCATTTCTTTAAAATCAAATTTATGAACTATATATTCAGAAAAAAAATTATTAAAAAAATTCAAACATTCCAATATAAATATTTAAGCCTAACATACTCCTCTTTCTACGTGTCAAACGAATCACTTACAATACAAAATTACAATGTTATTTATTCCAACAGTTACGAGACACATTAATAAAATCTGCAGACATTTTCATGAAATATTATGTGAAAAAAATTTAGAAAAAAAAACAAATATTTTAGAAAAAAAAAATAATAAATAGACTCCACAAGTAAATATTTTTGGATTATATCTACCGTTAAAATACATTTTAGTATTTTTATCAATGAAGAAAAAAAAAATATAAAACATATATTTATAAAGTTTCGTAATACTTAAGAAAACTGACCTCAATAAGAAGCCTTGCGGAACTCCCAGTTAGATAAATAAATTATTAAGACACTCCTAACCTTGCCTGATATGAATCGGATATGATGTCATGTTTGGGACTAGATAACATATGATCACTGCCTTTAAAATATAATTAATTTCTCTAGGACATTCTAAACAGCTGTTAATGAACTTCCTAACGTAAAGTTACGAAATACAATGTACTGCGCAGTATTGTAATTAGGTCTATAAATACGATATTGTTGGCACTGTCTTTTTTTTTTTTTGTTACTTAAAGCTTTATTAAAACGATTTATGCTTTGTGTAGCCCTTGAAACAATTAATTATAATGGTAAGAAAACATTTCCCCTTTTGTCGCTTGTAAATCAACTCATACATATTTATGTAATATGCACTAGACACTAAGTGTTCGCCAACATTCCTTGTAGGCGGTTATGAAGACTATACATATTTAATAAACATTTCCTAGGAAGTTCAGTACGAGATTGGTACCGCTATTTATAATTTCTAATAACAAATGATCGGTTGCGGTATCATCATCATCAAGTCGCAAAGCCGGTGGAGTCGCCATATATCGCAACACCAATAGCTTTACTGATTGTAATAGAGTTAACATTGACATTTCGGAAATTTATTTGGAAATGAAAGATGCAAAACCTGGTGATGTCTGCCTGGCAAACGAAACGGCCAATGGCATCTTTAAATTTGTACTCGGGTGTGTGTTTATACAACCGGGCAAAGTGTTAGCTGAAATTCAAATCTTTATCGTTGTTAAAATATTCAAAAACATCGCTAAAATTATTACAAGCCTGATCTTACTTCACCAGTTATGATAGTTGGAAACTTTAATGTTGACGTCTCACAAAACCGCTCATTGCTGGACTTCATGCTTAGCGAGTTCAATATGTCTTATATTGAAACTTCTCCAACTACGTTAGGTAAGGTAATACCTGCATTGATTTATCGTTTACCAGAAATCTCGATGTATCTTGTATGCCATTTGTGTCGTACTTTTCGTATCACAGACCTTCTTCTTCTTTGAAAGGATTTTTCTTCGCTATCGAAGTTTCCTTCAACCAAACTCTTCCCTCAGCCGGTTCCTCCATTCTCGATTCATATCTATCCATTGCATCTTTTTCCGTTAATCCTCGGCCAGCCATACATTCAGCCACAACATCTCTCCACCTGATGAAGGCCTAACTCTCCTTCTCCCCTCTGCTTCCCATTAATAAGCAATTTTGGGGATTCTTCCATTTTCCATTCTTTTAATATGGCCGAACCATCTCAGTCTCCTCCCCTCCATTTCCTCCAGAATATTTCTCTTGACTTCCATTCTTTCTCTTATGGTCACATTCTGGATTCGTTGAATCCTTGAGATTCTTGCTGATCTCCTCCAAAAATCCATCTCCACAGCCAGAAATCTTTTGCCTTGCATTTTTTCAAGAAGCCATGTTTCTGAGCTGTACAGCATTATGCTTTCTACCAGGGCCTTATATATTATTTTTTTGACATTGGTACATATGTTGGCACTCCAGAGGACTAAATATAACATTCCGATAGCCTTCCGTCCATCTGTTATTCTTTTTTTCACTTCTTCTGTCGCTCTCCCATTAATTTCGAGAATAGTGACTAGATAACAGCATTGGCAACAGCATTGGTTGACCTTACTTAACTTTGTTAGAACTGGGTCACTTACCTCATCGTTTTCTGTTGACTTATATTTTGTCTTTTCATAGTTTATCTTTAGGCCCCATCTTTCATACTGTTCGGTTAATTTTCTGAACATGAATGCAATATCAAATTCATCTTGGGCAATGATTACCTGATCATCAGCAAGTAGTAGCTGAATTAAATGTGTATTTTTCATTGAGATTCCCATTTTGCAGCATCTTTGTGACCAATTCTCTAGACATCTATCAACATATATCTTAAACAGAGTCGGAGACATGCAACATCCTTTAAGAAGGCAAGGCCATTAGTGTTTCCAAACTCTTCTGATATCAGTGAACCAATTTTTAATTTGGATCACAGACATATAATTAATAAAGTTATATTGTAACACAATAATATGCTTATATTCTAAATACTTAAATACAAATATTTTATTTAAAAAATATAATTCGTTACATAAAAGGGTTCACCACAAAACGCGGCCGGGTCCATGACACAGCCACACCCCCCCCCCCCCTTTTTTTTTTTTTTTAAAGGTATCGGTACCAAAAATCGAGAATCGATTTTTATTATCGATATCGGATCCGAGATTCGAAAATTTTAGTACCGACACGCCACTAATATAAAACTATTTACACTTGTATTGTCTCCCTTCATTGTATTTAAACAAAATAAAGTATCATTCCATTCATTCATCCAACCATGACTTTCATTTTCGATGCTCAATACGAAGGATGACATCCTGCCTTACAGACCTTGTTGAATCCCAGGGTTGAGGACCTGGTGGTAATACAAGAACTGGTCCACGCTAGGACACAGGACGAAAGTCGGAGAAATCAAGGTGACACACACGATCACCTTGTCCACCTTAGTTATGTTTTCCGTACTTAGAAGTGTATCTCTGTCTCTCTCCCAATGTGATGAAGGAGAATCTGACGTGGTTATACTTTTCAATTTATTACGCGCCATGGTGTAAATATCAAATTGAATCCGTTATTTCCACACTCGTACTTAATTATCTTACAATCATTTCTCTCTAATATATTTTTCTATGTTAGGTAGGGCTTAGATATCTCATACAGCGAAGCTATTTTAGCAGAAGTTCCTCAAGGATTAATTGTAGAACCATTTCTGCATTTCATACATCCCATAATTTGCAACGCACCGGGCAATAACAATTTATTGTAAATAATAGACAACTAGGCTTTATAACGTTACAAGCTTGTTGAAAAATTCCTACTCGACGATGCACTATAGAGAAAGATGGAAGATCTTAAATAACTGACGATCTGACAAAAACAGATCTATTCGGTCAAACGATTAAACTGAAGGCAAGACAAGATTATTTGATTAATAAATTCAGCTAGTATATCCCTGTTTTTAAAGTTATGTCACCCTTAATTGGTTTATTTAAAAAAATAAAAAAATGAAAATGTATTTTATTTGATTTCTGCTGCTTTAGAACTGACGTCATTTTGTCAAGTAAGTTAATGATAATAAAGGCATAGCGAACCCGAAGGTTCGATGCCGACACCACCAAGCGTTGACCGCACACTTCCCTCCAATCCACTCCCCCAAAACCAAAATCCCCAGGTCGGCCCTGACGCAATCCTCCCATCTACGTCTTTACTCCTCCCTCACTAGTTTACCCGACGGCTCAAAACTGGTCACTTTCTCTCGTATTTCGATCATTTCTAAGCCCCACAACTTTACATGCCCATTTTAACCATCGCACTGCTATTACTTGAACTATATTTACCGGATATAACCCGCGCAGTTCTGCATTGTGAAGCCTTCTACATTCTCCGGTTTCTTCATCCTTTTTTGGGCCAAATATTGTATGCAGTACTTTCTTTTCGAAAATATTAAGGCACTGCTCCTCCCTTAACGCAAACGGCCATGTTTCGCATCCGTAGAGAACTGTTGATAGTATAATAGTCTTATGTATTCTAATTTTTAAATTTCTCGAGAATTAGCGCGAACTGAGTAGCTTTGCGACCGAGAAATCACAAGCATTACCGGCTTTTAACCTAGCCCTTATTTCCTCTTGAATTACCTTGTTTCTTGATATAATTGACCCTAGATATTTGAATTGTTCAACATGATCAAACTTTATCCCGGAAATATCTATATATCAAGTAAGTTGAAGACCTGAAATTGTCAGTGCTTTTACTTATTTGAGAAAATAATGTCAGTACCAAGATAGACAAAGGAAAAAAAAAAACGGTGTTAATTCAAACCACGTTTTCTTGCCTTACCGTGTTTCACTTGTAATCTCAATATTTACTTGATTAGGGGAGGCGTGGTACCTCAATGGGTTAGGGAAACTTGTCAACCAAGCTCCCGGGCCAGAGTTCGAGTCCGACTGAAGGCAGAAAATTTAATTTTATGTTATTTCGGCCGTGGATAGACTTTGAAGTGAGGAGACCCTCGGACCCACCCAGCCGCTATAAATCAAGTAATCTTAATTGCGGAAAAAGACTGGTGGTTGAGCGTGATTTTGGCCAAATCTTACACACACACACACACACACACACACCTTTCATCCTTCAGATATGCTAGAGGCGACTTGTAAGCTGCAGAAAAATATGTCTATGTCTATGGTTAAGGCTATCTATGGATAGCATTAACCTTTGGGAAGTAGAGAATAAATTGGGTCTGAATCCAGAGAAAACAAAGGCTATCCTCATTGGATCAAAAGCTCACCTAAAACCCCTTCCCTACTATCCACTAGTTTTCCTCAAAAACCGTCCAATTCATTTCTAAAATTCCCTTAAAAATCTGGGAATAACTTTTGATCAACATCTTACTTTAAAGAACCATATCTCTCAAATCACGAGGAAATCTTATTTTTATTCTTAAGCAACTTTCACATTACCGCGATTCAGTACCATTAAGTACTCGACAACTTTTGGTATCATCTCTCGTTTTTGACTTTGACTAAGGATGCATAGTATATAGAGGACTGTTTGATGAGCTCGAGATGAGATGTGAAAGAGTAATGAACTGTTTTATTAGATTTATTTTCGGGATCTCCAGACGTTCTCACATATCTCACAGGTATTCTGACATTGGGTGGCTTTACCCCAGTTTCCGACGTCAATACTTCCTAGGTGTATTCATATTTCAATCCTTTAAAACCAAAAAAGCCACCTATATTCATGTCCTCCTTACTCTGCGCTCGTCCATCCACCTCTTAAATACCGGAACCCAACCCATCAACCTGTACACTCCGTCGCATCGAATTTTGTAACATCATCCTTCGATAAATCCTTTATTATTCTCGCTTCCTCTTTATGGAATTCATTGCCCATCTCATTCCCAAAAAGCTCCACTCTTACTTCCTTTAAACATTCTCTATTTCTTTACTTCCTGGATTTTCAATCTTCCAATCAAATGTAAAACATGAATATTTATGTTATATAGATAATAATAGTATACATAAGATTTATCTTTTTACAAGATTTCTCAGCTATTTTGTAACCCATGATTTAATTATGAATTATTTTTATTATTATTATTTATTATAATTAATTATCAAAGCCAGATGATTGTCCTATGTACTGTAATCATATGCTATTCTTAGGGAACAAGTTGTCCCAGAATAAAGTTCATTTTCTTCTTCTACTCACATATAGCTGGACTCTTCTTTTCATATCGAAGTTTCCAATCCTACTCGCACACCTGTTCTTCCCCTTATATAATCGCGAAGCCTATAAATTTCAAACCTGTCATGAGGTCCCTTCCTTAGCGAGAAGATATGGCGGCGGACCGGGTCTGCAGATGGGAGAGTGCTATATATTCCACTCAGCCCCTGGAGAAACCTTAATAAATATTTTTAATTGTTCCTGGAGGAAACATTTAAATGTCAAGATGGCATCTACGTGAATATCTTCATTTTTTAAATATTTTCATATTTGTTTATTTCATATAAATTATTCAGATTACTTAATTTATAAGTGAAGATATAATAAAAGCAGTGAAACATACCTATCTTTTTATATATTTTTTTGTTGTCAATGTCCTTCTTTTTAAGGCCAGTTCTTGGTAAATAAAAAAAAGGTTTAATCTTATCTTGTTCTTGGTAAAAAAAAAAAAAAGGTTTAATCTTATCTTGTTCTTGGTAAAAAAAAAAAAGGTTTAATCTTATCTTGTATTTCCCCAGAGCCATGACAAATGTTTTGAGACACATCTAGTATGACATTGGCATTGAAACAGCTGGTGATTCAGCTGGTGAGTCAACCCTCCTTTGACGGTCAGACGCGGCGAGGCCAGACAATTCTTTATTCAAAGTTTTTTAATATTTCTTCAACTGTTCATGATTAGTAATACAGTTGATTGTCAGTAATTTGGATCCCTTTAAAACCTTTTAAATTTAAATCATTGATATTTAAAATTATACAAATAATCAAATGCCGAGAAGGAAAAACAAGACCCCTCCCTTCATCATTATTGATTTGCTTTATTTTTTCTTAATCAATAAAGCTGGAAGATCAGAAAAAAATAAAATAAAAAAGACTGTCCCCACCGGAGTGAAACATCATTCAACAAGGCAAAGGAAGATCTTCAGTTAACGAAGGACCCTGGATCAGCAGAAACCGATCTTCAAATACCGAGGATGTGAAATGAGATGCTATCCTTAGTTGTAAATAATGTCAATTGGTGGATTAGAAAAAAATAAAATAAATACTAAGAAAACATAAGGCATTGTTGTTATTGTTATAATTTTTATGTATATATATATATATATATATATATATATATATATATATATATATGTATAGAGTGTGATTGTATATAAAACTTGTATATAATTTTTTTTTTCTTTTTATCTCTCTATTTTAGTATATTTTATTCAACAATTGTTTTCCTAATTAATCTCCTATTATCATTCATTACGTTACATTTTATTTCTTTTACAGTTAAAGGCCGTTTATTTTTATTTTATTTTATTATTTTACTTTTATTGTACGTATTGTATATATAGATTAATTGTCATCCATATTACTCATTGCCCTAGAGTGAGGCAGCTTGTTCAAAATTATTCAATAAAAAAATCATATTACTAAAACTCTCATCGAGACCATGATTATGACCAATTTAGACGCGTCATTGTCATGGACATATATGAACCTCCAATGCCATTGTTTCTCCAGTGAATACAAAACAGTCTTCTGGACATTTCTAGAGTTTTCGAAGGCCGTTAATTACAAAGGAACAACCTACACCGTCACTCACATTACATGCATTAATCACAATGAAATGAAGTTTATTTATTTTTCCTATAATATTCAATATTCAATATAATATTCAAACAATAATATACACTGCTGAGAGAATATTTTCTTTTCGTTTCGAACAATCAATCGATTTATTTTGAATCGAAGTATAAAGATTTCGAGGGAGGAAGTGAATGCCGGTGTTTATATTTTTTAAATAAAACTATTAAATAAACGTTATAATAAAAACATTTTTATAATTATGTTTTATTAATCTATTAATAGAAATAACGCCTGTATAAAAAAAAGAAAAATCTGATGATAATGTTCTTAATAACATTTAAATTTCTTGTGAAACAATTATCCACTAATAGCACTTTAATAAAATTTCTACATGAGAAGGTCCCGAGGCTTCTTTACAGAGGCCTAAGAGGTTAGTCGGGAGTAGAAAGGTAAGCAAGTTGAAAGACTAGTGGATTCAGATGGGAGTGTAGTTTACAATGAAAGGATAGGTATCTGATTTGGGCTGATCGGAATATTTATAAGACAGATATATAAGTTAATTAATAGTCCAGAAAATTAACAAAAAATTAATTTATCATATTTGAGTTTATTATCTTAATTCTTCTTTTTTTAGTAACAATTTTTTGAAATTTACAACTGTAAAAATTTATAAATCAAGTAAATGTGCTGTTAACTATTATAATAACGTGACAAAACATGAAAAGTACTACCCATCAGTAGCACTTTAATGAGAATTCTACACTAGAAGGTCTCTGGGCCATCTTCTTTTCAGACGCCTCGAAGGATTATCAGGAATAGTGTGGGAAGCAAGTTGAGAAATTAGGGGATTTGAGTGGTTATGAAAGGATAGATTGAACTTACTATGAAAGAATAGATATCTGGTTTGGGCTACATCTGCAACATATGGAACATTAAGTTCTTTATGGATAAGTTTATTGGTGACAAAGTAAGGTGCATTGAGGATTTTTCGAAGGATTTTGGATTGTAAGGATTGGATACGAGATGAATTGGATGGTTTAGTGGAGCCCCAAAGCTCAACTCCGTACGTCCAGATAGGTCTAATCACAGTCATATTAGTCTTTTGTAATTAATTGCGAGCTTTGAACGTTTGTCTAATAAATGTTGAAGTAATCTGTAACGACGGGCAGTTTCTTGTCTTTTTAGTCTTGTATGTGGATTCCAAGTAAGACGTTTGTCCAAGTGAAGTCCAAGGTAGCGGATCTGTTCAACAGGGATTAGTGGACAGTGGTAGGATGAGTTGGAATGTATTGTATTAATTCAATAACAAAATCCCTTTAGAATAACAAAACAGTATCATTAAAGATAAAACAATATCCTTTGTAACAGTTTCTTTTTGTTTTCGATTAGGGAGTAGAATCGATGTATAATAATTAAATAATTAGATATCACAAAAGTATTGCCAATGTCGCCGGTATCGAATAAGAATCGACTTTGGATCATCGATTATCGATACCGAATCTTTTCTCAAGAGACGGTGGGATCGAATTAATATGTAATCTCTAATTAATATGTATTTAAAATTTTTTAAAGTGGTCCAAGTTCCTAAAAAAATTATACCAAACTAAAGTTTTAAATTATGTTACTGATATAGCAACATAATTTATATATATATATATATATATATATATATATATATATATATATATATATATATATATAATTATAAATATCTAATCGGGCTAATAAAATATATTTTTTTATATTTTCAATTCAACCAGATTAAAAATATTTTTTTAATAATGCTTGGGCATTCTGTACAGTTTTTGTATATTTCTCAGTAATTAGTTTTATTGTTTCTGCAATTTAAAAAAAAACAAAACAGTATTTATCCGACCCCACAGTTTTGTACCGTAACAGATAATATTAATGATACAGAATTGGAAATTAAATTTTATAATTTACAAATTAATTTTTTATTTTCTCTAATAGTCTATATCCGTTGATTGAATTTTTCTATTTTCCGATACATTTCTCAGTAATTCTATTATCGTTGGACCTCAGAGATTTCGAATAGTTTATTCCATAATTTTTGCAATAATTGTTTGAAAATTTTCTTGAACAATGAAAAGAATTTTGGGTTGATATGAAATGAATGAGGGGTTTATCTTGTATCGTTTTAATGTATAATAGGTTTTTAATATTGAAAATTAATTTCATTTTTTTAATTGGATTGTCCGGAACTAATTGAACAATTGTGGTTTTAAAATATGAAAGAAAAAAATAAATGGTCTCTATTACCCTCAATACATTTCTCATGGAGTTATAGTATTATGGAGAGGCCCTTCCCGTATATTGTTCCTTGAAGGGCGAGACCAAAACACTGACCGGCCACGCCCACTATGCCCAACTGGTGACTTACATTCCATATGGGCTAGGGCAATTGAAAGGTTTCGTAATAAATAAAATAAGTAAATCACTAAAGTAAATAAATCACTAAAATAAAATAACAGCAGTCTAAAGCCTAGGAAACCAAAATTTGAACTGATAAGCGGCGGATAATATACTGATAATACGGTGCACTCCAAAATGGCTGCCTGCCCTGGGCTATTCAGAGGTTAAGCCCCCTCCACTTATCCATAACTCCATGACATTTCTACCAACGAGATAATAACTTTTTTATGCCATGTGAATAGAAGTTTGGTATTAAATTCTAAAAACGTATTTTCTATCGAATTTTTAATTTTGGTTCTAAAAAAAAAATCTAGAGAGTACGGTGGATAAGGCAGTCTTGTACCTCAAACAATGTTTGTGAGTGCAAACTAGTTGATGTGCTACTAGTGGGAGTTGCTTTAAAGCAATTTACATATTATTATGAACATTATCTTCACATTTACTGGATATATTTTAATTTTAATTGTATACTGTTGTAAATTCCTATAAAAAGAAAAAAAAATTAAATAAAATATATCTGGACAAACCAATAACATTAAAAACAAACTCGATGAAATCCAATTGGTACAATGATAGGATTCATTCTTTATTCTCTTAACCTATTTCGTAAACGACTCATTTATCCCTTTCACGTTAGATTTCCATCAAATCAAAGACAACAGGAGATCGCTACTTATTGAGAAAGTTATGAGTTGGCTTCCAAGTTCGTGAGTCGTGATTGGACAACCGCATTGTTCTCTAGACCAACCCGGCTAAATGTCAGCCAGGCTCTGCTAATAAATAGTCCACCGATCCTAGTGGCCTTGGTGCTCCACCACAGCCACCATAATATACCTCAAGATAAAGTCCCCTTCAATAGGGCAAGGGGCCTTGTACGCTCGCCTACACCAAGAGTAAGGTTCCTGTCTCTGATATTGAGTCATCCGGGATGAAACTCTGTTATAACATCGCACAATGTTTTTATTAACATGGGAAATGTTTTAACCACGGCCTAGTTGGTCAAAAGTGATACGTTTTTGCAGAACGCGAAGGCGTTACGCGACACGCCATAGGTCTGATGGTGTTACTCTTATCGAAAATTCAAAGTCCAATTTAAATAGTTTGAAATCATACAGATTAATAGGAAAGAATAGAGAACATAAGGATATAGATGGTCAGCTGGGTGAAGCTATTTAATTTGAAAATTTATTTCCTACAGACAAATGAATTATAGGTATGTTGAAAAAAAAAAAAATAAGAAAACATAACAGCATCGAAGGTCAAGGGGACGACCCCTAAAACATTTTCCATGTTATTCTTTCTTTAGCAGACTAAAGCGGGCCTTTTTATTTATCTATTTATTAAAATTACAACTGTATATAAAGAAATACGTCCAGTCAATGTGAAGATAACATTCATAAAAACAGGTCAATTACTTTTAAAGCAAATACTCATGGAAGGTTCCGATGCCATCTTATTTTTAGACACCTCAAAGTATGATGTAAATGTATTGACAACGATTACAATAACATTTTAAAACTTGAAAAGAACTACTCATCAGTAGCACTTCCTTAAAAATTCTACACTATAAGGTCTCTAGGCCATCTTCGTTTCAGACGCCTCGGAGGATTATCAGGAATGGAGTGGGAAGCAAGTTGAGAAACTAACGAATATGAGTGATTATGGAGCTTACTATGAAAGGATAGGTTTCTGGTTTGGGCTAAATCACAACATATGGAACATTAAGATCTTTATTGATATGTTGTTTATGACAAAGTAAGGCGCATTGAGGATTTTTCTAAGGATTTTGGATTGTAAGGACTCGACTAAGGATTCGACTGCCCACTGATACCATCAGAATGTAAATATATATCTATCCAAAAAACATGTACCATGTTTCCTTGCTTTGATCCTTGATGTAAACTGAGATGAATTTTTTTTTTTTATTTGGGCTTAACGTCCGTATGTACTCCAACTAGGAATGGAAGGAAAGGTTATTCCACAGGTTACCAACCTATTCTAGTCATGGTGAGAAGGTGGATCCGTCACGATATAAATTTCAACCCGCCGAGGTGGGATACCAAACCATGGCCTTAAAAGAGCGCGCTGAGACACTCGCTGGTACATCGAGTCTCCTTGATATTCAGAGTTAAAGATCTGAATGTTTGTCAATAAAATTAAAATTACTTTACCTAAATTAACTAAATAACAAAACATAAAGAAAAAAAAATTGAAATTTTTTATTTACGTTTTTATTGAAATTTACAACTATATGCAACATAAAATATAGTACATCAAGTAAATGTGATGACATAGATAAAAATGACACGTCACTTGTTTTTAAAGCAACTACCCATTGGTAGCACTTATAAAAGTTCTTTATTATGAAGTACATTATTAGAAGGTCACGAGGCCATATTATTTTCAGGCACCTCGGAGGGTTATCTGGAATGGAATGTGAAGCAAGTTGTGATACTAATGGATTTGAATGGTTGTGGAGTTTTCTATGAAAGGATAGATATCTGGTTTGAGCTAAGTCAGAAACATATGGTATATTAAGATCTCTGTAGATGTTTGTTTGTGATGAAGTAAGGAGAATTTAGGATTTTTCTAAGGATTTTGGGTTGTAAGGATTGGATACGAGATGAATTGGGTGGTTTAGTAGAATCCCAGAGCTTAACTTCATATGTCCAAATTGGTCTAATTTCTGTAATGTAAATGAGTCTTTTGTAAATGACTGGATGTTGAAGTTGTTTGAAGGACGTTTGTCAGGTAAATGTTGAAGTTGTCGGAAACGAAGGGTAGTTTCTTGTGTTTTTAGTCTTGTATGTGGATTCTAAGTTAGACGTTTGTCCAAGTGGAGTCCTAGGTAGCGGATCTGTTCAACGGGAATTAGTGGAACATCATTAAAGGAACAGGAAGTCATAGGCTTACGACGAAGGGTAAAGGTTATTTGATGGAATTTATTTTGATTCTCCATTTTTGACACCATTCTTGAAGGTTTATGATATGGGATTGGAGTGTCTGGTTCAACTTTGTTTATTTCGAATAATCATCATTAATTTTTAATTTAATTTAAATATTTTAAAATCTCACAGGTTAACAGGAAACAATAGAGAACATAAGGACATAGATGGTCAGCTAGATTAAGCTATATAATTTGAAAATTACAAACAAATGAATCATAGGTAAACGAAAAAAAAAAAAAAATTGAAAACATAAGAACATCGAAGGTCAAGATGGCAACCCCTAAAACTTGTTCCATGTTATTCTTTCTTCAGCCAACAGGCTCAAGCTTTTTTATTTATCTATTTATTGAAAATTACAACTATATAAAAAAAAATCTAGTAAACGTAATCCAGCTCCCCGAGACCTATTGTAATAAATGTATATTACTGGAGTTCTGGCAATGGCCAGCTTCACAACAAGTCCTGAGCGATTGTGGCGCTTCCTCTCAGCTTTCACACTGGTGATGCGGCTGAAAGAAGAGCGTTGGGATTACTGTGGGCCTAGCTTCCATAAGTTGGGGAACTTGGTATGGGGTTTTCCTTGGATGTCTGTGTACATTGTATATATAGTGTGATTGTGCTTTTTAATTTATTTTTAATTTAATTTTTTTTTAATGCACATTTTTTTCTACTCCTATATTATTACTATTGTTTATATTTTTATTTTATGATTTATCAAATATTAATATCTTGTATAGTTAGAGGATTTTTATTTTTATTTTAATTTAATTTAATTGTAAATTGTGTATGAATGGATTCTTTGTCATCTATATGCTTTAAGGGGCAGCTTGTAATATTTTTTTCAATAAAATAATTTAAATAAAAAAGCAAATAAAAGGTTCCGAGGCCATCTTATTTTTAGAAGCCTCGAAGGGTTATCTGGAATATAATGGGAAGCAAGTTGAGATACTAGTGGATTAGAATGGTTATGGAGTTTACAATGAAAGGATAGGTATCTGGTTTGGGCTAAATCATCATTATGTACAATAATGTCTTTATAGATAAGTTTGTTTGTGACAAAGTAAGGAGCATTGAGGATTTCTGAAGGATTATAAATCGAAAGGAGTGGATACGAAAGCCCACTGATCCCACCAGAATGTAAATATATACCTATCCGAAAAACATATACCATGTTTCCTTGCTTTAATCATTAATGTAAACTGAGATATATATATTTTTTTTATTTGGGCTTAACGTCCTTGTGTACTCTAACTAAGAATCAAAGGATGTGTTATCCCACAGGTTACAACCTATTCTAGCCATGGTGCGAAAGTGGATCCGCCACGAAATAAATTTTAAACCGCCCAGGTGCGATACCAAACCATGACTTTCTCAGAAGAGCGCGCTGAGAAACTCGCCCTAACTCGCTTGGACATTGATTCTCCTTGATATTCAGAGTTGGAGATCTTAACGTTTATCGATAAAAACAGTAAAAAAATAAAAGTAAAAAATTAAAAATTACTTAACCTATATTAACTATATAGTAACAAACCTAAAAAAAAAAAAAGAAGTTGAAAAAAAAATATAAAAATAAATACTGAGAACCTATCGTATATGATAAATGTGAATATTTAAAAAATATATCCTTACATTTATAAATGACTTTCAAAACAAATGAGGTCAGCGATTAACATATGTAACACGCTATAAGTATATTTAAAAGATCGATCATGTATTTCGATCTGCTACATTTATCCATGTCATATGTTATTAGTTGGGCTAATTTAAATATTTAATTAATTCACCCAATGATAATCATAATTCGAACAGGTATCAAAGTGTTTGATACTGAAATCGAGAGCGGCCATTGGGGAGATGTACTAGATAAATTATGCATTTATCGGGCGACTTTCGAAAGTGACCCGTTCAAGTTGCAGTCGACAGGGCCTTCTAAATCTTGCACAGTCCCTTTCCCCCCACTCCTTGAGATATCGCCTCCATTAAGAGTCTTTCAAAACTGCACTCCCTTCCTAATGGTTCTCCAGATAATCCGGGACAACGATCTCCAGCAGGGAGAATAGGAAACGAATGTCATTCGAAACATTTTCAAGGCTTTTAGTAGCTCCTGAGGTGAAGGCCACACTACAAGAAACCCTTCCCTGATGACTCACTGAATGGTTGCAGTTGGATTTGGGTCTTTATTCTTTTTTTATAGGATAGTAAATTAGTTACCTCCATTTTGTTTTTTTGTTTTTTTTATACAAATATGTCTTTTGGCTGGAGGTTTATACTTTTTTGATGTAAAGTTTTTTTTATCCTCAAAAATGTAACATTTTGACACGCTCTAGCTGTGTTGGTGTTGCACGAATCGATATTTCCCCCACAGATTACAGATCAGTTATCAAATGGAAAATATTTTTTGTTCTATAACATTTGTCGCTAGGACCTACCATTTGGGAGCTATATTGGTTTGAATGAAATATGTCACTTTTGAAACAAATAGTTTTTTCTTAACTATAATTTAAGAAACAGGTAAGCGGGAAACAAATAACATAAGGGCATAGATGGTCAGCAGGATTAAACCATTTAATTTGAAAATTTTTCTTCTAAAGTAAAATGAATTATAGGTAACAGGAATTACAGGGGAAAAAAAATAGAAAATATATGAGAATCGAACGTCAAGGGAGCAACCCCTAAAACATCTGCCAAGCTATTCTTTCTCTAGCCGACAGTCTCAATTTAATTAATTTTATATTTATCTATTTCCTGAAATTTACGACTGTATACAACGAAATATCTATCGTAAATGTAAATATAACAATAACATGAACTTAATAAATAATAACATGAAAATTGCTTGTAACACAACTACTCATTGGTACCATACCATTTCAATAAAAGTTATTGAAGTGGTACTTGTAGCTATACTAGAAGGTCCCGAGGCCATCTTATTTTCAGACACCTTGGAGGGTTATCTGGAATCAGATAACGTAAATAAGTCAGAAACGTATGGTATATTAAGATCTCTGTAGGTAAGTTTGTTTGTGACGAAGTAAGGAGCATTTAGGATTTTTCTAAGGATTTTGGATTGTAAGGATTGGTTACGAGATGAATTGTATGGTTTAGTAGAATTCCAAAGCTTAACTTCATATGTCCAGATTGGTCTAATTACTGTAATGTAAATATGAGTCTTTTGTAATTAATTGGAAGGTTTGAACGTTTGTCAAGTAAATGTTGAAGTAGTCGAAAACGACGGGCATTTTCTTGTCGTTTTAGTCTTGTATGTGGATTCTAAGTCAGACGTTTGTCCAAGTGTAGTCCTAGGTAGCGGATCTGTTCAACGGGAATTAGTGGAACATCATTAAAGGATACTGTTGGACAGGAAGTCATAGGCTTACGACGAAGGGTAAAGGTTATTTGATGGGATTTATTGTGATTCTATATTTTTGAAACCATTCTTGAAGGTTTATAATGTGGAGTTTCTGGGTCAACTTTTTTTATTTCAAATAAACATCATTAATTGTTAATTTAATTTAAATATTTTGGAATCTCACATGTTAACAGGGAATAATAGAGAACATAAAGACATAGATGACCAACTAGATTCTTCTTCTTTTTCTACCTCCTTAAGGTGTGGTTCCGCATGGAGCAGCCAGCCGCAGCAGCTGCAGCGTTCAGGGTGGTTCCGCATGTAGCTTCCAAACGCGGCAGCTGGAAGTTCATCAGTTCGTTTTCTGGTGATTATTTCACAAAATATAGAAAGAGAGTTAAGAAAACGTGCTGGAACCACAATTTTATTATTTTTTCAGACGATGTTAAAGTTTAAGTTTTTTACTGTGAATAAAATTTTAATTTAAATTAATTAAAATTTTAATTTTATCATGTAAGATTATTGATAACTTACACTTTTATTATCTTACATAATGAAAATTATTTAACGAAAATAGGGTTGTCAATAAAATATTTACAGTAAAATACTGGAACTTTAGACATCGTCTGAAAAAATAGTAAAATTGTGGTTCCAGCGACTTTTCTTTATTTTCATTTGTCTTTTTTTATATACTGTCTTTCTATATTTTGTGAAATCATCAAGGGGAAAATTTATATATATATATATATATATATATATATATAGATTGGTTCCAAAGTTTCTTGTACCATTTTAGACTTTTTTTTTTTTATATGGTATTTTTGAAAAACAATGCTTAAAATACATTCCAGAACACAATTTTCACATTTATAAATAATTGGATGAAACTTCAGGTTGAAATACCACAATTTATATATATATATATATATATATATATATATATTATATGTATATATATATAAATTTGTGGTGTATATATATGTAATATATAAATGTGGTATTTCAAACTGAGGTTTTTTCCAATTATTTATAAATGTATATTAAATATACCAAAACCCTAAAATTTTATTCTGTAATGTATTTTAAGCATTGTTTTTCAAAAATACCATATAGATCGGTATGACATTAAAAAAAAAGAAGTCTAAAATGGTACAAAAAACTTTGGTGGTGTGGGTTTGCATACTACAGACGCGAAGGAGTGCGTCTGGACTGGTCCCTAGAGCAGTCCGAACGCAGCAGCCAGCTTCTCAAATTCCTGGCTGCAGCCGCAGCTGCTCCCTCTTGCAACACTTCTATTAAAACCAACTGAAGCAGTGCTCAGCTTCCAGCCGCTGCGTCTGGCAGACGCAGCTGCTGCAGCTGGCTGCTCCATGCGGAACCACACCTTTAGTGCCTTTCAGCGTGGAGGTGCCTCAGTCCAAGCCCACCGTACATCCCGGTCTCTTGCCAGCTCTTTCATAGCATTTAGAATATTTCCTCTATTTTGTTGAGATACTAATGTATTTGGTTTGGGCTAAATCAGCAACATATGATACAATACTTTTTTATATGAATATATCTTTTGCTGGGTCTCAACCCACAAAAATGTAATACTTTGACACACTCTAGCTCTGTTGTAGTTGCTCGAATCGAAAAATTGCGATAGTTATCTAATTAGAAATTGAATGGAGAATATTTTTTGTTATATAACATTTATCGCTACGAATTACCGCTTAGGAACTACGATATCGTATATTGGATGAAAAAAGTCACGCTTTGCCAACATTTTTTAAGTGTTCGGGCTTTATGACAAGTTTTAGTTCGGTGGTGTTTCCTTATCAGAAGCAATAAATTATAGATAGACCTCGTCATGTTCTATTGTTTTTCCCAGTCAGGGAGAAATTAAGATTCTTTTGTTTAACTTAGAGAAAACATTTAAATTTGAATTAATTTTTAAAATACAGTAGACCCTCGGTATAAGAAAATGCCCGTCGTTTTCGACTACTTCAACATTTACTTGACAAACGTTCAAAATTTCCAATTAATTACAAAAGACTCATTTACATTACAGTAATTAGACCAATCTGGACATATAAAGTTAAGCTTTGGAATTCTACTAAAACATCCAATTCATCTCGTATCCAATCCTTACAATCCAAAATCCTTAGAAAAATCCTCAATGCTCCTTACTTCGTCACAAACAAAGTTACCTACAGAGATCTTAATATACCATACGTTTCTGACTTATTTACGTTATCTGATTCCAGATAACCCTCCGAGGCACCTGAAAAGAAGATGGCCTCGGGACCTTCTAATATAGTACAGTACACCCTCGATATAACGCGGGTCGTTATACCGCGGATTCGGATATAACGCGGGTCAAGCTCCGGGCCCGATCCTGATTCAATTAAAATTAATAAAAAATAAGATTACATCGTATTATGGTTTTAGAACCAACAATAGAAACCTTGAAAACAATTCATTAGAAAATTGAGTCATAAAAACTAAAGAAAAAAAAAACGAAAAGGCTCTAATGTTTAATAAGTTCTGGGAGAAAGTGAACTCTGCAAATTAAGTTACATTTATTAATTTTTTTTTTCTTAACACACTTTAAATTTTACTTAACATTAAAAGGAATATGTAAAGGAAAAAAAAATTATAACTGGTTGTTAACGTAGGAAGTAAAACTAAATAGGACGTTTAGAATGAATTACGATTGTCTAACCAAGTTTCATTGTTTTTGTTTCAATATTACAACTTTTTAAAGTTTGATTTTTATTAGAATTTTAAAAAAAAAACTTTAGGAAAGAGTGTGTACATCGCTTGGTCGTCGTGGAAATAAGCCGAAATGTGTTGCTTAGACAATGTCGATTGAATATCTTCCCGGTAACCTACCTAGATGACGTACGGAGAAGTTGTCTCTATTCCTGCCTTCTTGGTACACAGAATCCCCCTCACTTCCTTTTTAAAAACTGTGTATTATTCCTTTAGTTGTTGCCCGAGATCATAGTGCATTTTCATAATTTGTTGACCCCCAATGATTCATACTTCTGCCTTCGTTATACCGCGGGTACGTCTATAACGCGGAAGGTTTCATTTCCCCTTAACCCGCGTTATAACGAGGGTCCACTGTACTTTATAACATAAAAAAACAAAACAATAAACATTGATTACATTTTAGCTTTATATAGAAGATATAACCATGGGATGGATACCTTTCCAGTATTGATTGGACTCATTGCATTAGGAGTATCGGTTGCTCTACTTTCTCACACGCTATCTTCTGATTTCTTTGAAAGCTGCTATTGGGTCAATTTCCTAATGGTGTTTTTATTTAATTAATTTTAATTTTTGACGTAAATACGTCTTTAAATTTCCTACCATACTGGGGCAATCTAAAAAACCTAATGATAACAAAATCGAGGGATGCAGTTTGGCGTTGTAGTTACGAATCCTCTACATCCAAAATTAAATTATATCACTGAATAGCTGAAGGATCAAGGAATTTATTACGATAAGCAAGAACAGTGAGGCATAGCGCGCGGTGGATGGGGAAGCCCCGCAATTTTGAGGTTATTTTTCTGCGTATCGATATTTGAAATTAGTATAACTTTTGACTCGGAGAAGCTACGATGTTCGTTTGGGTTTTAATCGGCAGCTGTCGTCAAAATCTATCGATTGTATATAAAACATCAGTTTAAAATTGTGACAGTAAATAGAATAAGGTGTTGGAATAAAAAAATATTATCAAAAATATATAAAGTCGGCCTATACTCGTCGAAAAGTCAAAACCATATACAGAGATCGTATACGGTTGGAAAGGGCTTCTCAAGAACAATCGAATGGTAATAATAAAACACCATATGACCGAGTCAAGCAGTGCCGTGAACGTAAAAGTTCCTGATCAGCATTGTTTTATACTTATTCCCGCCATTAATGCACAAAGCTTGGCCGCGCACTCAGAAGACATCTCTACCGATACAATCAACAACCGATCTGATTATTTGGAAATCAGATAAACTTGGTTGGAAAATTCCATGCCAGTGAATGTGCACGTTTTCGTATCAAAGACCTATAATTAATAAAGTTGTATTGTAGCACAATAATTATTTTTTTCCTTGCTTTTATCCAAAATACATAAATCAAAATATTATATTTAAAAATATATAACCCGTTATATAAACGTATTTACGTACAACACACGGTCGTGTCCATGACACAGCCACACCCCTTTTTTTGTTCTTGATAGACAATCCTGATTTTTTTTACGGTAATAATGTCTCAAAAAACAACAATACGAAAGGAGATTTTATAAAAGCGCTTGTGTTGAAGGAATTTTTCAATTTGATTTAATTATATCCGTGAAAATGGTGCTTCTATATGATTGGATGCTTTACGTGTATATTCTGCCTGAGGTACACTCTATACAGAGCAGGCCAAGCTTGCATGAAAAAAACAAAACAGTATCTACCATTAACCTCTTGTGCAGACTGAATGAATACCCTACCAACTGAGCTGCCACACATCGTATTTTATAAATTATGTAATTTCTTTCTTTAAAAAACTAATCTAAACTTATTTATCAACTATATGCTGCCTCTATAAAGCGTTACCTTAAAAGATTTCATAAAAAAAGCAATATGATTGTGTATTACGAAATTCTTATTATTTAAGGACATTATTGAAAAAAAAATTTGTTCAGACGCTGAAGCGATCCATTAAATGAACAAAAACGAATGAGGAGGTTTGGTAAAAAAAATTTTTTACAAAGGAAATACTTTCTCGGAAAAAAAGAAGAGCGATTTTTGAAAGTAGAAAGGAGTAATTTATCACACATTTGTTCCTAATGGACCTACAATAAACTCTGACCTCTATTGGAAACTGTTAGGTGGAATGTACGAATGTGCAAACGAGTTCTGTTTAAGTAAGACAATGTTGGGAATTATGCGAATATGCATACTTCCCAACACACCAAGGAAATTTTAAAAATCTTGATGGTATTATTCAAAACCCACTTCTTCTTCAAAACCCAACAAGAAATCCAGACCATGTAGTCCAGTCAATGAGTGTTGAAATAAGGGGTGTAGAGTCCATGAAATATGCGATAGTTTTTGTCTTCATAGCTTCGTTAGGTGTAGTTAGAAGGTAAACATACTAAAAGTCCTCGCTCCTGGGGGGTGAGCTTAAGCTAGGGAAGGGGGAAAGTTCAATTTTTTTGGTTTTTCGATTATATCTCGAAATCGATTGACTCTAGAAAAATATGTTTTGAGAAAAAATTAAAGCTAATCAAATTTTCTATAAAATAGTTCTTATAAATATTTGTTTAATTTCAAACGGTTTTCGAGATATACGTTATTGAAAAACGACGATTTTCGAGAAAAAAAATATTACTTTACCTCGCTTTTTGACAAACACCTGTTTCTTGTGCGTTTCACGATCATTTCTAAAAAAAAATTGTCAGAATCAAAGTTGTAGAGCATTAAATTTGCTTCGTATACGTTTCTGGCACTTAAAGCAAACGTTTGACCAAAAGTGAGGTAAAAAAAAAAAAAAATTTTCTTGATGATGGTTGTATTGTTGACTGTTAGTTTTAAGTAAGGAGATGAATTTGTCAGGGGTGCAGTCAAGGTTGAATAAACACAGCCAGTTTTTAAATGAAAAACTTATATTTTGGCGTGCCAACGTTTCGACCTGCCTTGCAGGTCTTCATCAGGGCTAAAATAACAAAAAATTGGATGTGACCAAGATGATACTAACATTAAAAAAAAAAAAAAAAAATAATAAACATAATTTAAAAATGAAAAAGAAACAAGAAAAAAAAATTTGTAGTTAACTAGATAATTGAATACAAAATAGTAGTGAAGTTTAGTCGAAGATACAGTTGTAATAGAGTAATTATATAATTTAAATTGAATAATATAAATTTAAAAATTTTTGTAAACTAATATAACAATACAAACTAATGTTACAATTTTATTAACAGATGTTTTTTATTAGGAATTAAAAAAGGTATAAGGGATCTATATGAAAAGGAAAATGATAAAATAGAAAGGTAAGCAAAATAATAAAGTTGGCATAACAATAAACGAAGGAAGAGGTTGAGAAAATATGAGAAATTAAAATAAATGGACTTACTGAAGTAGTCTAGATGAAGGCTTGACTAACAATGACTGTTAAAAAATAAAATCAGGGAAAAGGGGGGTGGGGGATAATGACTTGCAGAAAGTAATTAAGGGTGGCAGTGGCTAATATAACATATGAAAGGGGGCGCATGGTGGATAAAAACCGAACTATATTATTTTAAATTTTATTTAAAAGGCGTGGAAGATGTTAAATATTTCGCTATCACCGTCAGCAAAAAAAAAAAAAAAAAAAAAAAAAAAAAAAAAAAAAAAAAAAAAAAAAAAAAAAAAAAAAAAAAAAAAAAAAAAAAAAAAAAAAAAAAAAAAAAAAAAAAAAAAAAAAAAATAAAAAATAAAAAAAAAAAAAAAAATTAAATAAATAAATAGTGATGGAAAGGTTATAGTTTTTTAATAAGATTTAATACTTGGGAATAAGTGAGGGAAATGTATTGTTTATCAATTTTATGGTTTACAGGATTAGGTTCTAAATGGATGTAAATGGATTCTGATAATAGACGTTTACTATGGTTGGGGACAGTGGCAAGGATAGATGCTTTTTCGAAATCAAAGGTATGATTTAATGATAAGGAATGTTCTGAAAGTTTGGAGGCGGAGGGATTTTTGGAAGAGATGGAAAGTTTGTGTTGGGAGATGCGGGCTTTAAGGAGATTTTTGGTTTCACCAATATATGATGAATGGCAATTAGGGGAGGAACATGGGATACGGTAAACAACATTTGATTTAAGTTGGAGAGGAATAGGATCTTTTAGGTTGGTGTAGATGTTTCGAAGTTTATTCTGTGATTTAAGGCCTAGACGTAGGTTAGGGAAGGTTGAGCGAAGAGACTTTTGAATGTTATCAGAGAGGAAGGGGATATAAGGTAGGGATCTGTATAAGAATACAGAGGGTGGAGGTGCGGGGGAATTAGAAGAAGGAAGGTTGGGGGTAGGATGATTGAGGTAATTTGAAAGTAGTTTATCGATGGTCTTAAGCGGGAAACTGTTAGATTGGAGAATTTGTTTAATACGTAATATGTTAGTCGTGTGGTATTGGGGATCAGATAGGGAGAGGCAGCGATGGATGAGGTTCTTGGCGACATTGATTTTTTGATGATATGGGTGTTGAGAATGAAAATTTAACAATCTGCCAGAGTAGGTAGGTTTTGTGTACCAATTAGTGGATACAGTGTGGTCAGGATTTCTAGTGATTAGGAGATCAAGGAAAGGAAGGGAATTATTAACTTCACGTTCGACAGTAAAACGGAGTCGAGGGTGGTAAGAGTTAAAGGCTGAAAGGATAGAAGGAATATTTTCGGGATTAAGGACAAGAAAAAGGTCATCGACATACTTTTTAATAAAAAGAATGTCTTTAGGAAATGATGGTAGAATGGAGTTCAGTAGATCATTAAGGACGATGTTGGATAGGTCTGGTGCAAGTGGATTGCCCATGGCAAGCCCGGAGATTTGGTGATAAAACTTATCATGAAAGGAAAGGTAACCTGATTTGCAACAGAGTTCTAGAGATTTTAGGTATGAGGAACGGTTAAGTGGGGTGTGAGGTTGTATGGATGTCCAATTATTGTTTACAATAAGGAGAGCATTGTCAATGGGAATATTGGTAAATAAACTTTCAATGTCAAAGGATACTAGAATGAAATCGTCGGGAATGTTAAAGGATAGTAGTAGTTCTCGTAGGTGGAAGGAACTGTGGATATCGTATGGGTTATCATGGCTAAGGATTTGAAGAGATGGAAGGAGGAATTTGCTAAGCTTAAGGGAGGGTGAATTGATATTGGAAGTAATAGGACGAAGAGGGGTATTGGTTTTGTGGATTGACTAACAATGACTGTTAAAAAATAAAATCAGGGAAAAGGGGGTGGGGGATAATGACTTGCAGAAAGTAATTAAGGGTGGCAGTGGCTCGTTTTTATGGTCTTCCAAAAATCCACAAAACCAATACCCCTCTTCGTCCTATTACTTCCAATATCAATTCACCCTCCCTTAAGCTTAGCAAATTCCTCCTTCCATCTCTTCAAATCCTTAGCCATGATAACCCATACGATATCCACAGTTCCTTCCACCTACGAGAACTACTACTATCCTTTAACATTCCCGACGATTTCATTCTAGTATCCTTTGACATTGAAAGTTTATTTACCAATATTCCCATTGACAATGCTCTCCTTATTGTAAACAATAATTGGACATCCATACAACCTCACACCCCACTTAACCGTTCCTCATACCTAAAATCTCTAGAACTCTGTTGCAAATCAGGTTACCTTTCCTTTCATGATAAGTTTTATCACCAAATCTCCGGGCTTGCCATGGGCAATCCACTTGCACCAGACCTATCCAACATCGTCCTTAATGATCTACTGAACTCCATTCTACCATCATTTCCTAAAGACATTCTTTTTATTAAAAAGTATGTCGATGACCTTTTTCTTGTCCTTAATCCCGAAAATATTCCTTCTATCCTTTCAGCCTTTAACTCTTACCACCCTCGACTCCGTTTTACTGTCGAACGTGAAGTTAATAATTCCCTTCCTTTCCTTGATCTCCTAATCACTAGAAATCCTGACCACACTGTATCCACTAATTGGTACACAAAACCTACCTACTCTGGCAGATTGTTAAATTTTCATTCTCAACACCCATATCATCAAAAAATCAATGTCGCCAAGAACCTCATCCATCGCTGCCTCTCCCTATCTGATCCCCAATACCACACGACTAACATATTACGTATTAAACAAATTCTCCAATCTAACAGTTTCCCGCTTAAGACCATCGATAAACTACTTTCAAATTACCTCAATCATCCTACCCCCAACCTTCCTTCTTCTAATTCCCCCGCACCTCCACCCTCTGTATTCTTATACAGATCCCTACCTTATATCCCCTTCCTCTCTGATAACATTCAAAAGTCTCTTCGCTCAACCTTCCCTAACCTACGTCTAGGCCTTAAATCACAGAATAAACTTCGAAACATCTACACCAACCTAAAAGATCCTATTCCTCTCCAACTTAAATCAAATGTTGTTTACCGTATCCCATGTTCCTCCCCTAATTGCCATTCATCATATATTGGTGAAACCAAAAATCACCTTAAAGCCCGCATCTCCCAACACAAACTTTCCATCTCTTCCAAAAATCCCTCCGCCTCCAAACTTTCAGAACATTCCTTATCATTAAATCATACCTTTGATTTCGAAAAAGCATCTATCCTTGCCACTGTCCCCAACCATAGTAAACGTCTATTATCAGAATCCATTTACATCCATTTAGAACCTAATCCTGTAAACCATAAAATTGATAAACAATACATTTCCCTCACTTATTCCCAAGTATTAAATCTTATTAAAAAACTATAACCTTTCCATCACTATTAATTATTTTTTATTTATTTATTTTTTTTTTTTTTTTTTTTTTTTTTTTTTTTTTTTTTTTTTTTTTTTTTTTTTTTTTTTTTTTTTTTTTTTTTTTTTTTTTTTTTTTTTTTTTTTTTTTTTTTTTGCTGACGGTGATAGCGAAATATTTAACATCTTCCACGCCTTTTAAATAAAATTTAAAATAATATAGTTCGGTTTTTATCCACCATGCGCCCCCTTTCATATGTTATATTAGCCACTGCCACCCTTAATTACTTTCTGCAAGTCATTATCCCCCACCCCCCTTTTCCCTGATTTTATTTTTTAACAGTCATTGTTAGTCAAGCCTTCATCTAGACTACTTCAGTAAGTCCATTTATTTTAATTTCTCATATTTTCTCAACCTCTTCCTTCGTTTATTGTTATGCCAACTTTATTATTTTGCTTACCTTTCTATTTTATCATTTTCCTTTTCATATAGATCCCTTATACCTTTTTTAATTCCTAATAAAAAAACATCTGTTAATAAAATTGTAACATTAGTTTGTATTGTTATATTAGTTTACAAAAATTTTTAAATTTATATTATTCAATTTAAATTATATAATTACTCTATTACAACTGTATCTTCGACTAAACTTCACTACTATTTTGTATTCAATTATCTAGTTAACTACAAATTTTTTTTTCTTGTTTCTTTTTCATTTTTAAATTATGTTTATTATTTATTTTTTTTTTTTTAATGTTAGTATCATCTTGGTCACATCCAATTTTTTTGTTATTTTAGCCCTGATGAAGACCTGCAAGGCAGGTCGAAACGTTGGCACGCCAAAATATAAGTTTTTCATTTAAAAACTGGCTGTGTTTATTCAACCTTGACTGCACCCCTGACAAATTCATCTCCTTACAAAAAATTTTCTTGAATATTATCGATTTTTAATAAAGTATATCTCGACAACCATTTATCGAATATTTAACCAATTTGATTGGGCCCAAAGTCTCTAATGAAGGTAGTAATTTTAAAGATAAAATTTCACTTAAGGGGTGGCCAAGTCGGCTACGAACATTTCTTTCTTTTAAAGTTTACCGCCTTTTGATGGAACTCTCTCTTGTTCCCGAACATAGTTATTTCATCATGAAATGCCTACGAACGTCCGTGATGTTTAATTTCTAACGAACAATTCCAGCGAACATTGTTCACAAACACAGTTCGCGAACCATGTTCACGATGTTGTGGACGCGGCCTAAAACCTAATTAACTTTGTATCTTTAAAGCAGAATTTTTAATATTTGCTAAGTTGTGATTTTAACTACTGGATTTTAGAAAACGATCAAAAATTCCCGAATTTTTTTTTTTTTAATAGAAAAGTGCACAATTGTTACTTCTTCTCTACACCCAGGGATTTCATCTATTGGTTTTGTTTTGTTTTATTAATTTTCGAAAAAATTATACATTTTAATGGTTAAAAGAAACTACTCCAACGTAAACAAATGATCAATAAGATAAATGTAATTAGTTCAACAATGCGCCGCTTGTTGTTGGGCTGGAAATAAATCGCATTACACTACAACAGCCTGGGCTGCAATGCCTCGACTGACCAAGGACTGAGAAAGGTGCTACCATCTGGGACAAGGGCGGTAACCTCGTGTTTCCTGGTCGGCTTGTCTCCGGTCTTCAATTTATTTTATATAAATTAATTAAAATTAAAACACGTAGCTAGGTATACATACAAGCTATAGGGACCGAATACTTAATAGGGTTGTACTATTCCGTAGGTAACTGTGAATGGAGGAGATTTAAACGAAATTAAAAAGGCCGGGTGAACCCCAGAAGGGTATTTCGACCCATTGATAGGTTCTTGGATAGTACAGTAAATAGTAAAAGTATATATCTCAGACAGACTTGAACATGAATCCGCATTTTAGAAGTTCAGTGCCCTAATAATGATGTACCGCACCTTCTATAGGATTAAAACAATTCTGAATTCCATTTTTCTTTTTTTTATCTTTTCTTCAAATAATGGTGCAAAAGCAGTTTTGGAAAAATGTGTGATAAATCTGCAAGCAAGACTTGTGAAAGTTTTAGTGAATTGCTTAAAAAAAAAATAGGATCAACGCCACTTGATTAGGAGCAGTAAACTTATTTTTAAATTAGTTTATTTTGCTTATTGCGTTGTTTTTATTTCTATTAGTGACCATGAAACTGATATAAAATGTGTAAATAAAAAAGGTGATAACAATGGTCAACAAATTTCAGTAAAAACAGATTTCACGCTCCATAACTTCTCACGGATTGCATCGATTCACGAATGACACACCGAATATGTGTGTGTGTTTAAATAGGTTCTCGAGGTTCGTTCAATAAAATAACTTATTATGGCGTAAACTAGAGACAGTTATATTGGGGTATAGCAAAACCTATGTTGAGAGGAGATTAAAAATGAACAAGTACGAAACCTTTAAGACAAGTGACGGTTCCATTGTTCCAGTGACGACAGTTAAGTAAACTTAACAATCGCATTCTTGTGAAATTACCGTGTTTTGTTCCCAACAATGCGCAACATTTCGTACATTTCACGGCTCAGAACATGTTGGCCAAGAGTAAGAGAGAAAAATTCGTATAAAAATACTTCAACGCTACGATCTTCGTTGTTATCTTTTTTGCCAAATGAATGTATGGTATGAACACTCGCAAAATAAAATAATTTACTCGGAATTTAATAATTTTCTTAATTTTAGACATAATCAAGCGCTTAACACATAAATTAATCGTTTGATAGTTGGTCGATATTATATTTTATTATATATTCTAACAGTGTTGAATTGACATTTTACCCTTTTGGTAATATGCAAATGGATGACTCCGGCCTTAGGTCGCTATATAGTCACCATTATTTTTTTCAGCTAATCATTCTATTTTGGTATGTTTCCATGTGGATGAACCATTGTTGGAAGTTATTATTAGGCATCCAAGTCTAAACTCACATCCGAAATCGCGTGTTGCCCATTTTCAAGTTTGAAATGAAACTATGCTTACTTGGAATCACTGTTAGTTAATAGAGGATAAGTGGTTCTTACTCATAGAATGTAAATATTTTCCTGGGAATCAACATAAAACACTTTCTTCCTCTCTAAATATTAAAATAAACAAAAAAAAAAAAAATCAGACATTTCATTGTGAACAACCCAACATTACGTAGTATTGAACACTCTTATAGACAACTTTTCTTTCTGACCTATTATTAATATTGGTCTAGTAAATAAACATATTGTAGAGTGTATGAAATATGTGATTATTTTTTACCTCAGGTCTTCGTCAGGAGTAGCTAGAAGACAAGCATACTAAAAGTCCCCGACCCTGGGGGTGTCAGCTGACAGTGGGGGGAAGGTCCCATTTTTTGGTTTTTCGATTATATTTCGAAAACAGTGGACTGCAGAGAAATATGCTTCAGATAAAAATTAAAGCTAATCAAATTTATGATGTAATTGTTTATATACATATTTATCGAACTTTCAACGGTTTTCGAGATATACGTTATTAAAACTCGATAATTTTTGAGAAAAAAAAAAAGGTTTACCTCACTGCGTTTACTCAAGTGCGAGAAACGTATAAATGAAATTATAGTAAATTTAATGCTCTACAACTTTGATTCTAACATTTTTTCTGAGAAACGATCGTGAAAGGCACTAGAAGCAAATGTTTGACAAAAAGGGAGGTACAAACTTTTTTTTTTTTTTTTGTGAAAATTATCTATTTTCAATAACGTATACCTAGAAAATTTTAAGTTCGACAAATATGTATATAAACAATTTTATAGGAAATTTAATTAGCTTTCGTTTCTATTTGTAGGATATTTTTCTAGAGTTCGCTGTTTCCGAGATATAATCGAAACACCCTAAAATGGGACCTTCTTCCCCTCCCTTCGACCATTTGCTCACCTTCTAACTACTAATGAAGCCGTGAAATAAAAAAATATCGCATATTTAATACACTCTACACCCCTCATTTCAGCACTCGTTGACTGGACAATATTGTTAAATATATAAAAAGTGAAATATAAAAACAGATGCAGGCGAAAAATGAGGACAAAAAAAATGTTAGCCTAAAAATCATTGAATATAAAGTTTATATTTTTATTAAATGAAATGTTCTAATCTTCGAAAAATCGGAATCAGCTTATAAAGTGGATTTTCGACGGCAGATTCAGTTTGTTGCGAGGCTAACCGGAACATTTCCTCAAATTGGTTCGCTGATTGACAGCCACTAAACTGCCTTTTCTCGAGAACGGACCCAATATCCTTTCAGGGGCCATTACCTCCAATCAACGCTAAATGCCCCCCCCCCCTCCATCAGAAAGCTATCTCTTCGCTACGTCTTTAACTGAATAATAGAAAACCTAACCTGTATTCAGCTCAATCGAGGAGGCCTTTGTGCTCTACCAGAGATCAGTTGCTAAGCAACATTCTGTTACTTTTAACAGTTGTTTTTTTGGAACTGCTATTTAAATCAGACCTATATCAATAATAGCAGGTCCCCGTATTGACAAATTCAACTGAATCGCTAGTTGTTATTAAGGCAGTATTCTCTATTTTGGCCCTTTTTAATCTTTACTTTTACCATGTGTGTCGGTTCCAAGAATTTTTGATTTTCGATTACTGGTATCGATACAAATAAAATCGATTTTCGATAATCGGTACCTCAGTTTAAAAAAAAAAAAAATTGCTATTTCATAGCATAATTTAAAAATAAGCTAAAAAATCAAAACAAATCGATTAATAAAACGATAATCCAAAAAAATTAATTACTAAAACCCTCATAGCATTTATTATCCGTGGTATGTAATATATATTATTAATTATTATTAAGAAAATGTACGATAATATAATTCAATTCATAAATACTTATTAAGAAAGATAAATATTCCAAGTTTCATTTATTGATTAAGGAATTGAACATTTCGCTAAACTCAGAACTAATATTCTCAATATGGAAGGTTGCCAAGGCAGAATAAGCAAGAAAACAGGAACGAAATGAACAGAAAAAAGAAAAAGGCAACATGGAAAGAAGATAAGGGAAGACTGGAGAAGAACTCCTCCAGTATTCTATCTTCTAAAGGAGAAAACAACAAAGAAAATAGATCTTTTTCTAATAACTTTATGGTGTAAAAAGATATTTACACTACTGTAATTCATGTAATATTTTGTAATTTATAGAAATTAGTGTTTTAGTCTTCAAGTAATATGTGTTTTGTCCTTTTGTGTTTGTTTCTTTTTAGAGTCTTCTTGTTGTAATTACCTATTTCTTGGATATTTGGGTTTTCAGATATAGCAGTTGATATAAAAAATGAGTTTGTTTGCGAATGAATGTGTTGTTTCATTGTGGGTAGATTGAGATCAGTGAGCATGGTGGGAATTCTTGTGTAGGGTAATTGTTTATGATTCTCATGCAGATGTTTCGTATAACTTCCAGTTTTCTGTAATTTTCATAATAAGTATTACTCCAAACAGGTGCTGCGTAGGTTATCATAGGTCTGATTACAGTTTTATACAATATTAATTTGTTTCTATTGGATAAATTTGAGTGCTTATTGAAGTAAGGGGGCATTTTACTAATCAGATGTGTTATTTTGTTACATTTTTTATTTACATATGCCGTAAATGTGAGTGTTCGGTCTAGTTCTACACCAAGATATGTTGCTGACTGTGCCCAAGGGATATGGTAGTCTTCAATGGATATATATTGGTCTATTGTAGGTCTTCGTTTAAAGTTCTGAATTAGATCGTGATCTTAGTTGGTCAATACGAAAAAAAAAAAAAAAAAAAAAAAAAAAAAAAAATGGTGGCATGGGATTTGTTTTAAATTCTTTACAAAATAGGGTTGGTCGTTACGAGAAGATCAGATGTAAAATAATAACATAATTAGATATCACAAATCGACAGCGGTATTATCGGTTCCTATGAATCGACTTAGTATCATCGATTTTATTCTCAAGAATCAATGCAACGGAGAATAGGCACATTCCTATTTACTTGTTATGAAAATCTATAAATATCTTTATATTTTAATTTGGAAGTTTTTCAGGCTTTCAATTGAGTTAATAATATTTGTTAAAAGACATCCATGACTACGTGCCTTTTAACAAATAATGAACTATCGTGGACAGTAACAACCATATAAGGGAAGGTCAAAATTTATTCCGTGGATCAGATACGATTTCGATTCCTAAAAAAAAAAAAAATCTTGAGGATGATTAGGGATAAAAGATTTTCGGATTGGATCAATCTATTGTGGGTACTATTTGATTTTATTCTTTTACTTCGTAAATGAAGTAATTGAAATATTTATAGATCTAGTTCGAGAGCGGTGCAATCAAATTAAAATAAATCGATAAATATTATGAACACTTTACAATTAGAATTGATGAATTAATTGCCACTTCTATTGAGATTATTTTATTAGAAAAATAGTTTCATCTTCAGTTCTAAAACATACAAAATTTTTTCAACACATCAGTACTGTGTTACATAGATTATACATACTAAAGTTTTTATAAAGGTAAGACAAGAAATCAAACATGGGCACTCACCTTAGAGGTAACTAAAACAGAAATGAGATCACTGAGTTCATGAGAAGTAGAAGGGAGCAGGTAGGTTAAATTTTTTATTTACAATGGGGTTTCCCTAATGACTCATTGGATTTTTCCGTTCCTACGGGAAACAAATTTAAAATGGGGCTAATGGATATGTTTATCTGATCATTTAAACAAAAATCTGGATCGGTTTTAAACGATTTAAGTATTTCTAATGGTTCAAAAGTATTTAATTTTAGGCAATTTTCTACTTGATGTAATATTTTTACTCCCAAGTCATTAATAAATTTGTGGTTATTTTCATTTAGATGGACAGCGAAATTGGAGTTTTGGGTCTTATTAGTGTATGCTCTTATATGTTCTTTTACTCTTTGATTTACCTCAAGTGATTATGAACACTCGATCTCAATACCGGAACTGAATCCATTTTAAACGTACACAGGATATAAAGAAACGTGTATATGCAAATCTTTGGATCAGGTTGGGGTTGTAAATTTCGAATCAGGAGCAGAAGAGAAATCGCAATTATCTACCTTCCGAAGTGAGCGATAAATCACCGATGGGATGATAACATATCGTTTCTCTACCTAACTATTTTTATAAATTAACTATTAAAACAGCTGATATACAGCAAAGTCGTATTTTTCCACAAATTTGCTATTCCTAACCTGTAATTTAAGCACTTATTAGCAACATCCTTTCCCTAATTTACCGATAAACGGTTTAATATCATACACTGCTTCCAGATTTACTTTCTTTAGCAAGATTTCTTGAAAGCGTTTCATTCAAAGGTGATTTCTTCTTTTCTCACGCTATTTTGCTCCAGGGTCAGCACATTCATGAGTGTTGAATAGTAACGGTATTTCCTTCTGTAATGGAATTGATTATATGTTTCCTTCAATGCAAATTCAGGCAGCGATAATTACAGATTATGAAAGATACTTAGTCGAGGGATTTTAGCACGCAATTTTCTCACTCAATTTACTCATATAAACTTAAAAAGTTAATGGGTCACAGAATTCGTTGAAACATTTTTTTTGGTTAAACTAAATCAATTTTTTGTTTAAATTGATTCGCACTTGATTCTCAAAAACCCTCCAAGGCGTCTCAAAATAAGATGGCCTAGGGACCATGGACCTTAAATAAAAACATAGAGAAGAAGCTGGAGGCCTTTGAATTGTGGCTTTATAGGCGGATCCTGAGAATACCTTGCATCCAGAGGGTGACGAATGTAGAATTGTTGAGAAGAATGAACACAACACCTAACTTAATCAAGATAGTGAAATCCCGAAAACTGCAATATCTAGGACATATCATGCGAAATACAAATAGATATGATTTGCTACAAAAAATACTTCAAGAGAAAATCGACAGCAAAAGAGGTCCTGGAAGAAGACGAATATCTTGGTTTGACAACCTCAGATGCTGGTTGAGTATGTCTTCAACGGAACTTTTCCGCATTGCTACCAATAAGAGAAGAATAACCATCATGATCGCCAACATCCGATGCGGATAGGCACCGAAAGAAGAAGGGATCATTAAATGTTGATTTTATTAAAGTGCTATTAATGAGGAGTTCAAGTTATTGTCATGTCATTGTTATCATATTTCTACCAATTTACTTAAGATTTTATCGTATACAGTTATAAATATATTAATAAATAAAAAAACATATAATAAATTATATGTGTTATGTTTTTTTTTTAAGTAAATAGGCCCCTTGAACCCAGTATGAAAAGTTGCGACGTGTTTAATATAAATTAATATATTATTAAATCCTTGTAGGACATTTAATACTGTAGAAGTTTTATGACGGTTTTCTTCTAAAATGAACAAGTGAGGATCTAAAAGACAAAAATAATTTTTTTTTTTAATCATCACCTTTCCGAAGCCGGTAGCACGAAAACGGTCCAGTTTTTTGTTAATATGTGTAGGACCAAACTTGTAGCAAATTTAATAAGCTTTCATTTTATACTTAAAAAGGTTTTCAATGTAACGCACTGTTTTCGAGTTATAAGCGAAAAACTGAAAAAAAAGAACATTTAACATTTTTTTGTTCAGGGGACCGTCCCACACTGGGGCCATATACAGGGCGCTCGCGCTCAAAACTCCAAACAGTGGTTTTTTCGTTTTATAAATTTATTTTAAAAAATAAACTAAAAGATAAAGTTATAATTGAATTTAAAAAAGTATCTTTTTTATTAATGATAGGTTTAATTTAATAAAATGCATTACTTTTAATAATGTTCTTATATTATATATTTAATATGAAACTTTCTTTGGCAGAATTATCTTAATGATAAACAAAATGTGTAGAACTACATATTGAACAATTTAATAAATACATAAAAGTAATAAAATTTACATAATATGTACCTATATTATAAAAATAATAAAATGTTGTAGGCACAAATATTTCTCACTATATCCACAGATAAAACAATAAAATATAAACAAATAGCATTTAACATATTTTAAGTATCAATCATATTTTTAGGATTATAATTAATGAATAACTATATAGTGTTTTTTTGCATGATGTCTTTAAATTTGTTATTTGATATTCACGTAAATTTTGAAGAATCATTTCAAATTTTAATAATGAATCAATGTTAGTTTTACCTGATCCCCTAAAACAAGTTTATTATTTATTTAATATATAGGTAGATGTAATGTGACATGTAATGTTGTTTAAGCTAGATGCTCCAATTGTTAACATGCCACAAATATCGGGGTCGAATTAATATTAATTAATTTTGTTTTTTATGTTGGCATTTTTCTGAGGTTTGTTATCAATTATCACCATAAGCCTTAAAATCTTTTAGGATTGATCCTTCTATACCATCATCCATACCTCAAGTGACTTAAAATCTTTGTTGCGGGCCTTTCACTAAATACAAAATTTTCAATATTTTGATGTTGCGCGAAGGAATTACCCTTTCGCTTTCACATTTATTTATACAATAGCTTCTATTATCATATTATAATGACAGTTTTGCAATTCCCTAGCGCTAAATTGAATTAATCAAATTCAAAGATTTAGGCTTCAAATTTTGAAATTTAAAGATTTAATTTCAATTTCGTCCATAATCTTTTATTTATTACTGTTTTATAGTACAAACCTATTTAATTCTAGAAGTTTTTCTACTAACATTTTTCTTGTAAGCCTTAAAATCTTTGTTGTGGGCCTTTCATTAAATTAAAAATTTGGAATATTTTAATTTTGCGCAAGGGAATTGCACTTTTGCCTTCACATCTATATTTACAAAGGCTTCTATTATCATATCACAATGACAGTTTTGCAATTCCCTTGCGCAATATTGAATTAATCAAATTTAAGTTTTAAGAATTTAAATTTTGAATTTCATCCTTAATATTTTATTTATTAATATTTGATATTATACACCTTCACGTGAACACCACATAGTATGACTTGAAATATAAAATTGTAAAAGAAAACAAAATTAGCGAATTGAAATGGTTTGCACTTTACAATCGACTGAATAATGCTCTCTAATAATCCGCGACATAAAACGGAATAAAACATTGAAACGAAACACACAGAAGTGAGAGCTGTTTACTAGTTGATTTGCCATATTATGTAGATTATTTTAGCCACAAAAAAAAGTAAAAATACCCAAAAATCAAAAATAGAGTTTTGAGCGGTGTTTGTGAGGAGATGGCCCCAGTGTGCGTCCCCTACATATTGCTGAAAAAATTGGAACTAGTATTTTCGGTTCCTCTGATTTTCCTATATTGACTGGACTAATTATGAAGTTTTATTTCTAATACGAATTTTTCTGTTAAAATTTGGAAGCTATGAATATACATTTCTTCGTGTGGTCTCGATGTCCGAGCGCGTTGGGGTGAGTCTCACAGATACAGAGGGTCGTGGGTTCGATTCCCACCTAGATTGGTTAATAAATATATTTCGTGGATCCAGGGAATGAATCCAGACCTTTCCACCCTGGTTAGAATAGGTTGGTACTCTGTAACCCTTGCTTGCTGGGGCAGTTGTCTTACACATGGACGTTTGTTTGTTTATTTCGTTTAACGTCACTTTTATGCTGCTATGGCAAATCGGACGATGCTACGGTGGGAGTTCTAAATTTTGCCTATCCAGGTTTAATTAGGATAGGGATCTTTAACGAGTACCTGACATCGCACAGGCTCGGGACCCCCATTTTACGTCCCTTCCGAAGGACGGCATAGCTAAGGATTTTTACTCCCTTTAAAAAATCCTAAGGTCATCTGCCGGGCTACGAACCCGCGATCTTGGGTTTAGAAGGTTGCTATGCTAACCTCTGCACCACAGGTGACCCCTTACACATGGACGTTAAACTGCAATAAATAAATAAAATTTCTGGTAATCAAGTCACCAATGGCACCATAATTAATTAAAAAACATCCAGAGGAATGTATACATTTATATAAATTATTATGTTTAATGTATTATATATCTATTGTTTTACCAATCGAGTGTGGCTCTCTTGGTTACAGCTACGATGCAAAATATTTGCTTTTTTCTTTAGCATTCGATTAAATATTTAGATATTATTGATATCGATACCTTCAAAGGAGGTATATAAACAGCTAGAGACCAAACTAAAACTCATAAACTTGCTAACATTAAAAAAGTGAATATTACGGAATATTCGGTGCCAAGAGTCTGAAGATAAAGCGACTTAAAGCTCTGAGTGAAAACACTGTCCAAAGATTGTTAGAAAATAAAGAAGAGAGACTACACCGTCTTCAATAATGCGTCAAAACGCACAACAGCGACTACGTCGAGTACACGGCGAAGAAGAATTTCTGAATAATATTAAAGACTTTGCTGAAAATCAGTGCTCCATATGTCATAAAATGCTATATATGAAGCAAAGGTAAAGTTCCTTCTCAAGCCTACTGGAATAACTATACAACTACCTCGCTATATTTACTTAATTAATTAAGCACCTATTAATTACTTAATAAACTGTCCCCTAAGTGGAAGTGTACCTAACTTAAATGAAAAAGAATCATCTTGATATGACTTTTAGTTTTCGAGAAATTCATGGACCAACATACATACATACAAACATACACTTACGAAATTAAGCACACGTGCTTGGAAGCCTAAATGGATCATCATAATTAAATATTATCCAATCCCAACAATATTACATACATACATGTCGAATTGATAACCTTTTTTTTTTTGAAGTTAGTTAAAAAAACAAATAACATCACTGCAGATTATGATAAGACCCGACAACTTCCTGTGAAATCCTCTACTAGTTGAATTCCATTTCCTTCCCTCCATTTCACGGTAGGACTTCCATTGGAGAGGAGACATCGCCATTCCAACCTCGTTACCGACAAGCAGCAATCATAAAGCAGCGGTCATAATGAGAGCTCACGGAGCGCATAAGATGAAAGTTAATTAGCCCCTCTGTCTGTAATTAGCCTCTTACTCCGTGTCTTCAATCTGGTACTGGAATCTCCTTTCCTGGAATCGAAACAGTAAGCACTCCGCTACTACAAGTAGTTTTCCAGGCTTATGATAAACATTTTTAATGAAAGATAAGGTATATGATATTATCTTATTTTATTTTTTTATATACGTTTATTGAAACTGTACAAAATATTTAAATCAAGTAAATGTATAGACAACGATTACAATAACATGTTAAAACTTGAAAAGAACAACTCATCAGTAGCATTTTTATTAAAAATTCTACACTAGAAGGTCTCTAGGCCATCTTCGTTTCAGACGCCTGGGAGGATTATCAGGAATGGAATAGGAAGCAAGTTGAGAAACTAACAGGTTTGAGTGGTTGAAATGAAAGTATCTGGTTTGAGATAACTCAGCAACATATGGAACATTAAGATCTTTATGGATAAGTTTATTGGTAACAAAGTAAGGATCATTGAGGATTTTGGATTGAAAGAATGGAATACGAGATGAATTGGATGGAGCCCTAAATCTCAACTCCGAACGTCCAGAAAGATCTAATCACTGTCATGTAAATAAGTCTTTTGTAATTAATTGGGAGCTTTGTTTGTCTGTCTAGTAAATGTTGAAGTAGTCTGTAACGACGGGCAGTTTCTTGTCATTTTAGTCTTGTATGTGGATTCTAAGTTAGACGTTTGTCCAAGTGGAGTCCTAGGTAGCGGATCTGTTCAACAGGGATTAGTGGAATATCATTAAAGGATACTCTAGGACAGGAGGTCGTAGGTTTACGACGTAGGGTAAACGTTATTTGGCGGGATTTGTTTGGATTTATTTTGATTCTCCATTTTTGACACCATTCTTGAGTTTTAGGATATGGGATTGGAGTGTTTGAGAGGAAATGAAGGGTGATTTTTTACTGATAACGCACATGTGTCATCAGCGTAAGTGGTGAGGACAGTGGTAGGATGAGTTGGGATTTCAGCTGAATACACTGTGTAGAGGATAGGACCTACGATACTACCTTGAGAAACACCGGCAGATTGGTTAAAGAGAGAAAAATAGGAAAATTTATAGTTTACTTTGAAAGTTCTATCACTAAGATAGGAACGGATAATTAGGAAGTATGTTGAGGGGAGGAATCTAAGGAGCTTGTAAACTAGTCCTGGGTACCAGACTCGGTCAAAAGCTTGTTCCACGTCAAGAAAGGCTCCCGTACGGTACATTCCGCGCTCCAATGCAGAGGAGAACGTCCACCACACGATGGCATTGCTGGATTGTGGAGTGTAATGTTCGGAATCCAAATCTGATGTGATCTGGGATTACATGATGGGAATCTAGGATATAATATCATTTGAAATGGAGGACGAATATCGAATACAATAAGTACTTGATGGATGTCATTCAATACATAGTCCAGTAAGCACACACTTTGAAGAAGGTAAAATAAACAATTTTTCAATTTATTATTTTTTTTTTTTTTTTGAGGGCGGGGGTTACTGAATCCGAATTTTAACTTTGCTACTTAGATGAACTGTAAAGTTTAGAGAGAAATCCTAAAAAATGTTTTTTCTCAAAACTGAGAATTTTTTTTTTTTTCAGAACGTCCCAAAAGAAAAGTTGAAATTTAGATTCCACAGTACGAAAAATATAAAAAAACGATTGAGAAAACAACTTCTATACATTTTCCTGGATTCGTTCACTTATTCCCTATCGTTTGAACTGACATTCTTTTCTTATGTTGGTAATGGAATGTATATATCCTGCTATGAATGGATAATTTATTGCTGTTGTTATCATCAGACAGGTTTGAACATGCTACTAGTGCTCAGAGATACTTCGAATTAAAATAACTGTGAATAAATATTTAAGAAGGCGAGATGAGATACAACTACTTTCACTGTAACAGTTAAAATCCGTTTATTAGTTCGGCATTGGCTCCCTTCTTCTATCCTTTCTCTTAATTACCTCTTTAAAAAGAAAGTATAGCATCTTCTACTATATAATTTCACTTTAAAATTTCTTAAAGTCTAGTTGGGTTTAAAAAGTAACTGTAAAAGTTTAGTTTTAGGTTAAGGTTAAAAACTGTCTTAGCTGTAATGCATGCTTTCTAGTCTTGAAAAACTCAGCCCCATTTTAGTCTTCTAAAATCGTAAGTCCTTAAATAAAACGCATATTAATACTTAAGACTGAAAACCGACTTCTTACTAAACGTGTCAAACTAAAGACTACATACAGACAGTATTCCGAAAGTCAAAATATTCACAAGATATACAGGGTGTCCCGAATTTAAATGGCAAAACTTCAGGAACTTAGAAGGGACCGAAAAACTAAGACAAAAAGACCTTCAGAGATTTGCTCGTTTTTGCTTAGTTTTAGAGAAAATCGCAAAAAAAGATTTATTTACATTTATATTTATGTTATGTTCTTTTTAATGTAAATATTGCTCAAAATGTTGCCCTCTTGCACCAATGCAAGCATTACATCTAGCATTCACTTGATAAATTGCAGCTAAACATTGTTCTGATGATATTTGGTGCACAGCATCTATGATTCGGTCTCTTAATTGCTTAGTTGATTGACACCAAATAAACTTTCTGCTTCAAGGTTCCCCATACGAAGAAATCCATGGGTGTCATATCAGGTGATCTGGGTGGCCAAGGTACTACTCCTCCACGTCCAATCCATCGTTGTGAATAATTTATATCCAGCCAAGCTCGAGCAACTCTGCTATAATATATGGTCCCACCAGTAATCCATTCCAAATTCCAAGCCAAACGTTAATAGCAAATTCATGCTGAAACCTCTCTAATAGCTCTGGGATTCTCAAGAGCCCATACATGATAATTTCTTTGATTAACAATTCCTCCTCTTGTAAAGGTAGCGTCATCGGTCCATATAATTTTTAATGGAAATAAATTATCATCGCGAATTTTGTCAAGAAACCAGTTACTAAAATTCAATCTCTTGACATAATCTTGAGGTAATAAATTCTGAACTTTTTGAAGATGGTATGGGTAGCGATTATCACCTTTCAAAGTTCGCCAAATTGCTTGCCGCGTTGTGGCGTTGGACACAATTTCTTCTCCGATAATCTGCTTTAATTGCTGCCTGGTATTGACCGCCTTCATTACGTATTAAGAATGACCCATCCTCTCGTAGTCTATTAACAGTTAACGAAAAGACTCGTCGATTAGGCACTCTTCTATTTGGAAATCGGTGCGCATACTCCCGCACCGCTTCTAAATCATTACCGTTACAGAAACCATACACAAAAATCATATCAGCGTATTCAACATTAGAATATGCATGCGGCATTGTGGCTGATGCTATTCACACAAAAATATCCGAGTAACTGACTGAAGACTGATTTAGGAATTATAATCCTAGAAGGAAGCCAAAATGTAAACAAATAAAAGAATGTAAAGGATAACATTAAGTCTTTACATATGTCAATGCCTAGCCTGACGAACTTTGAAAGGTGATAATCGCTACCTGTAACATTTTTTTTTTTTTTTTTTTTTTTTTTTTTTTTTTTTTTTTGCGATTTTTTCTAAAACTAAGCAAAAACGAGCAAATCTCTAAAGGACTTTTTGTCTTAGTTTTTCGGTCCCCTATGAGTTCCTGAAGTTTTGCCATTTAAATTCGGGACACCCTGTATAGACATTTTAATGTAAAATTAAATTGACACACAAACAGGTTCAGAATATCGCAACATTACAAGTTCCAGATATAACTAAACTGAGATTAAAAGAGTTGAATGAGAGATTTCCTTGTCTAATCCTTGATGTAGTTTTCCAGTAAAATAAGGCTCCAAAAGAAAAAACTGCCGAACTTAATAAAAAAGAAAGGTAGGATTATAGACAAACTGTTCAATTGTTGAGCTCCATATAATCAACACGATCTACAAATGCATCAAACTCATCGAAATATTTGTCTATGAGATCCTTCTTTGAAGGCGGCCGTTCGCCTCCGTTCAGTAGGGCTGCGGATATCAGTTTGTATCTCTGTATTTCTAATTTTCTGCAGTCATGAATGAGATGATCGTAAGTTTGTTCACTGTTCACGTCACAGTTACTAATGCTGTTGTCAGTAAGTAAAAATCTGTGGAAGTAACCTTTTGCTCCGCCATGTCTTGTCAAAAATTGGGTTAGTTTGAATGTCAGTTTTTTAATTTTATTTCTATCGTCTAAAGCTTTTATAAATTCATAAGTGTGGCTACCTTTTGTCGAATTTGTCCATTTTTCGTTTCAAGTTTGGCGAGTTGTTGTTTTAAAAATATATTGTCTTTAATATCATTCATTTAAACTATATCATCAATAAGTAACAAATGAATGATCTGTATGAGTAACTTTTTGCTCCGCCATGTGGGTCAGTTTGTAATTCTTTTTTATTCCGCTAAAGTTTTAATAAAGTCATACGTATGTCAAAAGTAGGTATATGCCTAACCTAAAAATCTATGCTTTTTTTTTTTGTAAAATTCATTGTTTTTTCCAAAGGAGAGTTTTTTTTATAGATAACATCCGAGAGGGATAGAGCAAGATCGATCAAATCCAGGTTAATTTTTTTTTATTTTTTATCAGGAGAAACAGAGTCAGAAGGAGCTGACTCATTATTGAGCTAGTGTAATTTACTAAAACGAGAGTTGAGCTCTTGACTGTCTCTACTCTCCTGATATCAAACTTTCAAACCTCGCGTACGATTTCGCGTTCCTCAAAAACGTATCGATTTTGTCCAATTAGGTCACCGGTGAAACATATCCCAAATTAAAAAAAAATTTTTGCAATTCTTTTTTATTTGTTTAGTTTAACAACGCAAACCTTCTCTAACTTTTAACCAGGGTTTGAAATCGATAATTAAAAAAAGTAATAATAAAAATCAAATCCGATCAAGATTTTTATCCGGAATTTTTAAAATCATTTGATGATTTTTATTAAGATTGATTTTTATTTTTGATGATAAGTGATAAAAATCAATTATCATATCATCATATCATCAATTATCTGATCATTATTTTTGAGCAAAATTTTTACAATTAACAATAATAATAATTTTTGAGTAATTCCTTTCTAAATCAGAAAGTTAATAAAATTTCTCCATGATAATATCATGGAAAAGCTACCCTGCTACTTTTTTTCAGTATTGCAGTTTCAAAAACCTTGATACCTACGATATTAAATTAATAATAGACTATGATTAACTCATCTACTGTAGATTAAAAAATTTAAAGAAGAAAAAAATCTATTATACTTGAGGTAAGCATGATGGTATAGATGGATCAATACAATCAGGATTGACTAATTATTTGCCACTTAGATATGAATTTTATTCGAAGACTAGTTTATCACGTTTAAAATGTATTTTATTTATTCTACTATCTACTATCTAATTTATTCTACGTCACAATACCTCGGAAATTAAAACGGGAGTAGCCCCGAGACGTATTATAAATATTTATAATGTTGGAATTGTGACAATGGCCCCCTTTTCCGCTCAAGTCCTGAGTAAATGTACCATAGCTTCCACTAGATTATGACACAATAGTCCAGTAAAATAAGGGTTTGCCGAAGAAAAAACTGCGGAACTTTTATTCTCAACGGATCATTATGTTTTTTGGGGTGCTGAATCCGAATCTGAAGTTTGCTACCACGGCAACCATCGGCTTCATATTCAAAATCGAAAAAAAACCCGTTATTTTTGTTTTTTTTATCTATAACACGATAACGAAGCTTTTTTCGAAGAAAGTCTTCAAATATTAATTGTAGCTGGAACTAGTACCTACATAATGAAAAAAAAAATCCGAAATAGGACCATTTTTCGCGAAGTTACGTTATTGGGAAAAAATGGAGAAATTGGCCAACTTGCCGTCAGTCCCACAGCTCCGCGAAAACACGTTTGTCGTACTCTTTCGGCTATAACTCTTAAACTATTTGTCCGGTACAACATTACTTTTATTCATCTTAAAGCTGATTAAAATTAAGTTTTAATCAAATCCCGTAAAATGTACATGCCAGCCCGCTAATAAAAACGTACCGTTGTAAAATCCAAGTGCTTTTTGGAACATTTGTCGCTCTAACTCCTCAAATATTTGTTCGATCCCAAATTTCTTTTTTCTATCTCAAAGCTGATTAAATTCGCTATCAGATGCTATATATTTAAATTATATTAAATCCTGTAAACCACCCAAGCTAGCACGCTAAATGTGTATGTTTTGGCAAAATATGTAAATTATTACATGTTCAGTAGACTGGTGTGGGTATTTCACGGCGTTAATTATAAGTTACATATATAGGATCTAATAGTAAATTTAACCAGCTTTTAGATAAAAATAAGAATTTTGGATCGAACAAATGGTTTTGGAGTTACAGCGAATAATGTGCCAAAAAAACATGTATTTTACAAAAGTAAGTGATTTTCAGCGTGATAGCTTGTGTGTTTCAAGAATTTTGATAAAAATTTCATATATAGGATGTAATTGTAAATTTAACCACCTTTCAGATTGAAAAAAACATTTTGAATCGGACAAATACTTTCGGAGTTATAATGATAAATGTGCTGAAAACCATGGATTTAACAACAGTACGGGTTTTTAGGCGTCTGGGATATTATATTATATGAGATATCATAACTCCGAAAGTATTTTTACGTGACGCACGTGAGAGAGCATCGCTGCGGTCTCTTTAAGCCTGGCTTGTCCTTCCATAACTGGGGAGAAAAGCTTAGTGTTCTGGGATGTATGTATATGGTGAGTAATTGTATTTAAATCTGTATTTGTTTATTTTTTTTCACATTCATTTCAGTTTATTATTATAAATGAAATAAATAGGGGAAAAAAAGTGAGGAAAAAAAAGAAGAAAATTATTAGTTTGTCTAATACCTTGTATTATATATCATATCTTAGAATTTTAACCAAATTATTAATATCATGAATTATTGTCATATTATAATAGTGTTATCTTTAGTTAGACAGATCAGTATGCTGTGTGTATAGCAACCGAATAAAGTTGGACAGCAGTATATTTTTTATAACAATAAAGTATAAATCTCTCTGTTCATTTTGTATAATTATCAAAATATAATAATTTAATAATCATTATATAATACATATAATATAATATACTTATCATCTATAATATAATACAAATATAATATAATATAATACATCTAGAATACTTTCAAAATTTGAGGACAAAAGATAAAACTATTACAATACTAACGGACAGTCAGTGTACTCTATACATGATAAAAAACAGACATTGTCACAATCCCATCACTGAAAAAAAAAGATCATTTCTAAGATAAATTCAAATTTCATTCAAGTGGGTAAAAGGGCATTCCGACATAGCGGAAAACGAATTGGCAGACAAGGCTGCAAAAGAGGCTTCAAAGGATACTTCCTTTCCTATATCATATAGTAAAAACAAAAAACAAAAAAACACAAGCAGTAGACCAGTGGCAGACACGTTGGAACACAACACACAAGGGAAGACATCTACATAACTTCATTCCAGACTTACGGACCTACATTAAATCAAACCCATGGACTAACTTTTACATTACACAAGGAGTAAAGAGGAAAGAGGTTCTTTCCAATGTCCAGACTACTCACTGACTACAGAACTATTCTACAGACAAAAACAGTACAGAAACTAGGACATTGGCCGGTGTATGGTCAATGTTTGATAGACCATTCATTTGAAAATTTCCAAATATTTCTTAAAAATTCAATCATTAAAATAGAGGATATAAATATGAAATATCTCTAAACCTCTAAATATTCATAAACTTTTCTCTACATAACTTTGTTGCTGTTTTTATTGAATTTTAAATTATTTATGTTATATAACTTCTTGTTCTTTGTTTTATTTTATTTTATTTTTCTTGTGTATTTTATATTTTTTATAACTTTCAACACATGTTAAATTATAATGAAATCAAAAATAATATTTACATGTACATTGTATACTTTGTACAAGTATGGTATGTACAGAAAAGAATAAAATCCCTTCCAACAGGGTTACTGCTGGAAGGAAAACACTAAAAAAAAAATCATCTATAATATGATAATAAAGGTAACATAATTATCTATATATAATTAATCTTTATTATAATTAATTTTGAATAATTATTTTTTTTTTTTATTTCGTTGTATTTTATAATTTTTCATTTTTTATATTGTGTAAATGGATTCTTTGCCCTCCGTATTGCTTTATGCCCTCGAGTGAGGCAACTTGTAATATTAATTCAATAAAATACTTCCATCTAAATCTAATTCAGATAATTTAGTCAGTTTTGAGGAAACTGACTGGGAAATGTGTGTAAAATAAAATGTTTATACTTAATATAGATGTATATAAAAAATTTGAATAATAAATGTAATAAATAATCCAAGATATATTTAATCTCGAAATATATTCAGTAGCTGTTAAGGAAAAACATTTAGCTTAGGGTTAATTGAGAGGGTTTTAATTAACTATAGCTAGGCATGCCAAGTATGTAAATTATATTTTTACGCAATATTTTCAAGAGCTAATGTATTCGAGCTGTTGTAAGAGTGTGTTGCCATGTAACAGTATTGCGCGAGGCAGATCTGGTCCAGTAAGGTCTAGGTGCTGCCCCGTTAGTCAGCGCTACTGTACTCCAACAGCTGTGATGTTCGAAAACAGTAAATAACCTGAGAAGCAGATAAGGTTATATATATTTCGTGAGATTATACGATCAAGAAGGCAACGGAATATTATGATAGCGAGAGCCAATGACCACAATTAACAAACGACAACGTTTAAACAACTTTACGTAAGAAACATTGAATAATATTCACTGATTATGGAAAAATGAACTTCCGCGGTGTAACCATTTCGTAATAATAGTTAGTTAGTGCCTTATTCAGTAAGTAATTATTTAAAACTTATTGTTAAAGAAAAATCTCATTTTCATAATTTATTTATAAGCATTAGTTGATAAATATAAAATCTAAATAAGTCGAAGACAACCCATAATGGTTTATGCACTGACATTTCTCTGGATGTTGTTTTAATATTGTATTAGGACTAAATAATCATTATGAACATGAAATAAAAAACAAAGTTTATTCTGGGGTAAAAGATTAATTCATTTATTTTAAGAATAGCACATTCCACTGGTCCCTGTTGAACAGATCCGCTACCTAGGGCTCCAGTTGGACAAACGTTTAACTTGGAATCCACATACAAGACTAAAACGACAGGAAACAGCTCGTCGTTTTGGACTTCTTCAACATTTACTAGACAAACGTTCAAAACTTCCGATTTCCTACAAAAGACACATTTACATGTCAGTTATCAGACCTATTTGGACGTATGGAATTGAGCTCTGGGTCTCCATTTAACCATCTAACTCATCTCGTATCCAATCCTTGCAATTCAAAATCTTTAACGCTCCTTACTTTGTCACCAATAAACTTATCCATAAAGACCTCAATGTTCCATATGTTGCTTATTTAGCCCAAACCAGATACCTATCCTTTCATAGTAAACTCCATAACCATTTTAATCTACGTATCAAGTCTCTCAACTTGCTTCCCATTCTATTCCTGACAACGCTCCGAGGCGTCTGAAAAGAAGATGGCTTCGGGACCTTCTCATTGAAGTGCTACCAGTGGTATATGCATAGCAGTGGGTAGTTGCTTCACAAGCCATTGCCATTTTATTATTTTATTACTATTTACTTATTGTTATCTACTGGATGTGTGCTGTTTTTTTTTTTTTTTTAATGTACAGTGGTAAATTTCAATAAATAGATATTAAAAAAAAAGAAAAAAAAGAATAACGCATGACGAAATTTGTCTGACTGCATTTATTTCGTTAAGGTTTCAGTTGCAGATATTTGAAACTATAATCCTATTTTATCATATTCCAAAAGCAACAGTTTGAAGTTTGGCTTGAAATATCAATGATACTTTTTGAAGAGGATTGGTATAATAAATTCAGTATAAAGGAGCGTTGATCTAGTACATGAAAAATGTACTAGAACATGTCAATATCTGAAGTATTGCTCGCTTCCGAAGAATCGACTTTGGGTCATCGATACGTACCTAGAAATAACGATATGTTTGGCTTTCAATAGCAATGCCTAATTTTTTAATGGGATTGTTGTGAATTCTGAAGCAAGTAGTGTTAATCTAGTAAATGAAAAATTGTTTCATATCATTTAATCATCATTATTACCATTCAAATAGAAGAAAAAAAATATTGTTTCATTAAAAATATTGTATCATTAAAGAGAATAATTTAAAGTATTTTAATGAAATAAGGAGAACTAGCCCCGTTGCTAAGTGACCTAGACTCGCCTAGGAGTAATTTACTCGTTGCTAGGTGACATAATAATAACAAGATGGAAGGTAATTAACGTGGTTATGTTTTTGTGTAGTAAATAAAAGTTATATGTCCGTTATTATTGTGCTAATGTACTGTAATATTGTTCTGTAAGTATGTCTGTGTTAAATATATTATTAATAGTTTGTTAATAAACCGTGAGTTGAAATCCCCAGTTGTGTTGTTACAGTATGATAATTACATAATTAGGTAGAAAAAGACTATTTCCAATGTCAGCAGTATTGAACGGTTCCTAATAATCGACTTTGGATCTTCGATTCTCGATACCGAATCCTAAGAATCGAAAATCGATATTTGAAATCGACACAATTTTGTAAATAACGTTATATTGTCCTTTTGTTCTTAAATAATATGTTGTTTCATCATCCCATCTTATATTATGTAACAAATATGGGACTCATCGTTAATTCACAACAAACTGGATCATGTAACCATTATTAATTAATTAATCTCATAATTTATGTTACATGCTCGTTATGGTCGTCGCTTTAATAGTCTGCTCAGGGAATCAGTCTAGTAATTATTAATTCCATGGTTGAAGGAACCTTCCCAAACCATATTCATCAAACAATATCTCAAGGAGAGTATGAAATATTTTAACATTAATTAAATCGCTTTATTGCCATATTCGAATACTCCTAAAACTTTATTTCGGTATTACAGTTTAAGAAACAGCTCGTCTTTTTCGATGGCTTCGATGTTTGTTAGATGAACGTTACAAAGGAGTCATGGCAGTAATTAGACCTATTTAGACATATGAGGTAAGTTTTGGGGCTCAACTGAACCATTCAAATAATTTCGTATACAATCCTTACTATTCAAAATCCTTCCAAAAATCCTAAATGCTTCTTATTACATCACAAATAAACTATACGTAATGATCGTAATGTCCCATATATTGCTGATTTTGCTCAATCCGCATCATTTCATCATTCCATGATAAGATCCATACCCTCTTGATTCCACTAGTCTCCCAACTTGCTTTCCATTATATTCTCGATTTAATTTTTAACTGATTTTACCAGCTGTTATGTCTGGTGACTTGCGTAGTCTAAAAGCGAAAAGAACTCCCAAAATATCTAGATCAGTTTGTGAAATTAACATCTAGAGATTCCAGACTATATTATGACCCAGTTTCATAGTATTTGGCCATCTTTTAAGTATGATCAACCCTCTCGGATTATGTGTTATAATGCCACGCTAAGACAAGTTTAAGTAATGTAAAAGAGACTATGAAATCTATAAAAAATATATATATATATATATATATATATATATATATATATATATATATATATATATATATATATATATATATATATATAACTGAATACTGTGAATTAATAATTAATAAATAAATAAATTAAGGTAATAAAAGTAAAATTAAAAAGTCGGGGATGGGAGAAAGGTTATATTTTGACGGCTCGGAAGTGGATCGTCTTTCATGTTTGGTCGACCTTGACATTTCCTGCTTCGCCGATTAACTTTTGGTCGAGTGAATAACGGGAAGTGGAGAAAATCACCTTGAACTCGTAACAGATACCCAATTAGACTTTTTATAAAGAATTCACGTTTTTGCGGCCATGTATTGCTTTTATTTATTTATTTTTTCATCTGTGGTTTACGAGTCAGGTGCAAGAATATCTTGTACTATACTACTAATGTGTTTAATCTTTTATGAATTTCTATTTTTTTTTTTACGATTCCTTCAAAATAATTAAGATTCCGTAATTTCAAGTGTTAAAAAAAGATGAGTTTCAGTTCCTATTACAGATAAATTAGGTTGTTGCTGGAAGAATGGGTTGTCACATTTTTAAAAAAATACAATCTAGTTGATTGAATGAAGAATTGATGAAACGTGTTAGGTAGTAATAGCTTAATATTTCAAAACAACTATAAAAAGAAACATGAAGACGAAGAAGGGGCTAAGTATATTTATTTATTTTTTGCATTTTCCTTCAGCAGGAAAATGTAAAAAACAAAAATAAATAAACATAAATTACTTAAGTGATAAAAGTATGGTTGACTGGATGATGAATGGAGAAGAAGATAGTCAGGGATACGTTGGCACGTATTAAAGAATTCTTCTTTGACGTGGTGTTACTTTGACTGCATCCCTGAAAAAAAAAATTACCTCGATAATTCGAACTCTACACTTTCCGCCTCAAACTCCCCCGCACCTCCATCCCCGTTATTACTATTCAGGTCCCTACCTTATATCCCCTTCCTTTCTGATAACATCCAAAAAACTCTCCGCTCTACCTTCCCGAACCTACGCCTAGGCCTGAAATCCCATAACAAACTCAACTTCATCTACACTAACCTCAAAGATCCCATCCCTATCCAACTCAGATCCAACGTCATTTACCGCATTTCCTGTGCTTTTCCTAATTGTCAATCCTCATATATTGGCCAAACCAAAAACCACCTTAAAACCCGCATCTCCCAACACAAACTCTCAATTTCTTCCAAAAATTCCTCTGCCACCAAACTCTCGGAACATGCCATATCCTTAAACCATACTTTTGATTTTGAAAAAACTTCTATTCTTGCCACGGTCCCTAACCATAGTAAACGTTTATTATCCGAATCCATTTATATCCATCTCGAGCCTAATCCCGTCAACCACAATAGTGACAAAGAGTACATTTCCAGTACTTATTCCCAAGTTTTTAACCTTATTAAAAAACAATAACCTTCCCTTTGGTTCTTTCCGTCTCTTTTTGTCATTTTTTACTTTATATTTTTTCGCTTTATTTTGTTATTTTATGTATCTTTTTTATATTTGTGATGCACCCTATCATGATGGCATTGGCCTTATTGTATTTTCTCTTTTTATTGTGTCTGTATTTAGTTGTTATTTTGTTATCTTATAGTCTCTCTGTTGTGCTTTGTGTTCTTAGTTATTTATGTATCTGATCTTTTCTATGCGGTTTTTGTATATTGTTTTTTTATCTATGCCATTCTATATTCCATTTGTCATCTGTTTATCGGTCTGTTATTTTTGTCACATCTGTTTTTTTGTCACTTCTGGTATTTTGATCATTATAGCCCTGAAGAAGACCTGCAACGCAGGTCGAAACGTTGGCACGTATTAAAGAATTCTTCTTTGACGTGGTGTTACTTTGACTGCATCCCTGACTATCTTCTTCTCCATAAATTACTAAAGATTGTGTTTTGTTATATAACCCCTCTATTCACCAAACCCTTCAAATTAGGTTGTTGGTACCTAACCTGGGCGTTACAAAGCCAGAGAAGTAAACTATATCAATAGATTATAACTAGAGACGGGCCAACTAGAAGGAAAAGCCAACTAATCGGCTTCTTTTGTAGTCGGCGCCTAGCTGGCGATTAGTCAGTAAAAAGCGCCGACTCGCCAGATATTTTGGTCCAATCATGTAACTATGCTTACTTATAGGATAATGGAATTGGGACCTGTTTTCTAAACAATTTTTATTTCCGCTTTATCCTTGCAGTTTGTTATTTCATTCGATAATTGAAACTCTTTTTTTGTAATACAATATTGGTCTTAGAGAAAATGGATCCGTAAGTATTCAGCTTTGAATAACTGCCGCTAGAAAGGACACTAGCTACATACCAGCGCGACAAGCTATAAACAAAGCACAACGAATATTGCCTTTAAAATCCCGAGTGAAAAAACGATCGGTGTTTTTGCCAGCCGACTAGCCGGCCAAAGTCATAGTTAGTCCAGCTCTAATTATAATCTAGTGTAGTAAATCTAAAACTTGCAGAGCATACTAATTAAATATATACTATTATATAAAAAGACAAGTCATTTTTCGTTTGTGATCACTCACCGCGAAAACTATAGACCCAATCTGTACCAAATTTTGACCACATCATCTTTATAGCTCTAGTATGGTTTAGCAATAATAAAATCTAGTGATTTTCAATTTATTCGTTATTAAATAAGCGATAATAAGTGGATAATAGTGAAGTTTGAAAATTGAGCAATCAGTTTATTAGCAAAATCAGCAATCGCCATTCTATGTAAGATTACAAAGATAGACTCTTATATAGAGCATGACATTGATAATACAATTTACTTATTTTCAATTAAATTGTTATTAAAAAAAGCTATCAATATTTAGTGTGACATAAAGTGATCCCAATGAAGTTTAAAAATCGACTGATATTTACTAAATTTTAAGTACATTATTTTCAAAGTTCTAGAAAGGCTTCCAATGATAAAGATTACAAAAATAACAATAATTTAAATGTACAGTGTTGACTGCCAGAACCGAAGTTTGCCTCACTGTGAAATACATTTATGGTTAGTGTCGACGCCGACACTTTAGTATTTAGTACAGATTTAATTTAGACTTCGTACTTAAATTATTTATTAATACGAGGGTGAATCAAATATAAACGGTAATTTTCAAAATTATATTTATTGAATAATATTATACAGAAACTATACCTTCAACATTTTTCAATGTAGTCTCCTGCATTATCTACACACTTCTGCCACCGATTTGGAAGCTTGAATATTCCCTGTTCATGGAGGGCGAGTTTTTAACCATTCGCGCACGTGCTTTTCGACGTCTTCATTGTTTTCAAATCGTTTTCCTCCAAGTGATTCTTCACACGTGATGAGACGTGGGTCCACCATTACACCCCCGAATCGAAAATGGCAAGTAAGGAGTGGCGAAGGAAGGATGAATGCTGCCCAGTGAAAGCCAAAACTCGTCTCTCAGCCGGAAAAGTTCTTGCAACAATTTTTTTTTTGACTCAAGGGGAGTTCTACTCATTGATTTTCTTCACGATTAACGAACAGTGAATGCGGCTTACTACTGCCAGGTGCTACAGTCAGCAAAAACCAGTTACCGGAACAAAAGACGAGGTGTGCCCATTGGAGATGTCATCCTTCTCCATGACAACGCAAGGCCTCACACCGCATTGCTGACAAGGGATAAATTGGAAGAAATGGGCTGGGAAACTCTCGAACACCCTCCTTACAGTCCAGACCTGTCCCCTTGTGACTATTTTTTGTTTGCGCCCCTGAAAGAATCACTTGGAGGAAAACGATTTGAAAACAATGAAGACGTCGAAAAGCACGTGCGCGAATGGTTAAAAACTCGCCCTCAGTCTTTTTATGAACAGGGAATATTCAAGCTTCCAAATCGGTGGCAGAAGTGTGTAGATAATGCAGGAGACTACATGGAAAAATGTTGAAGGTATAGTTTCTGTATAATATTATTCAATAAATATAATTTTGAAAATTACCGTTTATATTTGATTTACCCTCGTATATTAATCACATGGTCTCGTTAAAATTTACCCTGAGACTGTAACCACCTCCTTATTTTGCAACTTCGTTAATCTTCGGGCAATTACGTGAGTCACGTGGCGTGCTTCGAGGCCCGGAGACATCAGTGTGCGACAAGACATGGAAGGAAAGAGTTATGTTTCCGCTGGAATAAGGTTATGGCGGACGAGAGAGCTCTCTCGTTGCATGTTCTTGCATTCGGAGCGCAAGGGCCGACAATCCAGATCTGATACTAAGTGACTATGTAGTATCAGCTACAATCGTTTTACTCACCACGGGTCTCTAAAGGCATCTAGTATCATACATTCACTCACTAAGTCAAACCATCGTTGAACCATAGTTTGTTGAACTTTACCTTGGTAATTTATTAGTGTTTATTGATCATAAAATGAAAGGTTATAGTTGTATGTAAGGTTAAATTATTATTAAGTTATAATTGTTCATTAACTTATTCATAATAATTTATAAGCTTTATTTATTTATAACATGATGAAAAGAGGCTGCATGTTATTTAAACTAACCTTGTTAATTATGAAATAAAGTTACAGGAAAAATTTTTATTTAACGATATTTATTCTATTGAGCTACCAGCTTCACAAAAGTGGACGGTTTCGGCTGAGTTCACTACGAACCCCTAGCCGCCGCAACAGTTAGAAATCAATAAAAGATTTTCTGCAGAATACAAATTATTCCTTCTTCCTGTGCCACTTATAACCCATGAAGGGTCTCTGGTTCAGTACTTAGGTAGGTTGTTCTGTTTCTGAGTCAACGGTTGTGAAAGGAGTTGATTTGGTTAGAACCCACGCTCAACCACCAGATTTTTTCCCCAATTAAGTTTAAACACCTTTTTAGAGGCTGGGTGTGCCTCAGGAGGTTCTCAGGTTTATAACAGAATATAAATTTTGTGCCTTCAGTCGGACTCGAACTCGGGCCCGTGAGCTTGGTAGTAAAGTGCCTTACCCACTGAGCTACCGCGCCTCCAAGGATACAAATTATTACCAAATAAAAATGTCGATCCTTTGCTTTTTGATAAATATGATTCATGGGCCTTTAGTTATAAGCACTGATACTGCAATCTATTATTCGTAAATCTTATTAATAGTCTCTGTCCAATTGTATTACCATTAAAAATAAAAATTGGGTTAAAATAACTAAGATTTACGTACTCTTTAACCAGCTTGAATATGATAGCTATGTGTAAAAATATCATTGAAGAAATAATGCTCAATCGCATGCTTCAATACAAGATTTTTAGCGATAAACAAATAAAACTTCAATTATTAGTTAAAATTATCTAAATTCTTTACTTATGAGAGCGAGCGAAGCCGCGACTGGGGTGCTAATAAAAAATATTTTTTGTATTACTATTATAAAAATATAGTTACATGGACGTTATATATCCACGGTATAAAAATTGATTAAGTGGCTTTGCAATGTTCTGATCGATGAAACTAGAGGACGTGAGATACTTAGGGAAAGTAGTGGGGAAAAACCAGACGGGACTTATAAGGGAATAAAAAGTAACAGCATAAGCGTGAGATCTCTTATGCCTGGAGGAACGCCAGCTGTAATGGTATGGATATCTTTTATTTATAGAATGGAAGATGAAAAAAAAAGTAAAGATGGCTTATGCAAGCATAGGAAAGAGCTGCGTTGCAAAGCCCAATACATTGCTAAGATAATTAAATAGACGTATTTGAAAAGAATTCGACTGAAATATCTTGTCCTTTTATATAATAGTCTAGATAAAATATAGTAGTTTCATAATTAAATAACTCAATAACGAGATTCAAACTTGGTGTAAGAAATGGAAAATAAAACTTAATTATGACAAATCCCTTCATATTACATTTACACTACGACGCAAGACCTGCCTGCCTGTTTACATTGACAACCAACCTTTACATCAAACTGAAAAAGTGACATACTTAGGACTTACGCTTGATAGAAGACTGACATGGTGCCTACACGTCAAGACAAAAAAACAGACGTTACAGTTAAGACTGCGACTTCTATACTCAGTACTTCACAGACGCTCAAAACTACCTTTAAAACAGAAACTTAACATTTACAGTTACTTGATTAAACCCATCTGGACGTATGCATCGCAAATTTATGGACCGGCCAAAAGAACACATATTTAGAAAATACAGTCATTTCAATCTAAATTCCTAAGACTGATAACAGACTCCCCTCCTTATGTGTCAAACGATACGCTACATACAGACTTACATATTCCGACAGTTAAGAGCCATATTCTTAAACTTCATCGACAATTTCATGAGAAACTACGTGGACAGACTAACAAACAGATACATAATATGGCAACAGTACAGATACCAGACATAACTCAACGGAGGCTGAAAAGGAAGTGGATGAGGGATCTCCTAGTCTAATCGCTAATAATTTAGTTTCACGCCTGGAGATTGTACCACTGCGTGCTGACTCCCTCATGCCTGATCATGTCTGTTGTTTCATGTAATTTCACATTCACTGGTTGTCCATTGTGTACAGTTGTGAATAAAGTTATGTTTAAAAAAGAAATATATAAAATAACTCAATAAGCTGAAAAA